>JAPTHN010000018.1:12704799-14012299 GCA_026936325.1 Platynereis dumerilii
CTCTGGTTTGTGGATCTTCGATTCTTATGGTGGTTGCTCCTTGTATCTGTCCTAGATAGTACCGTTCTGATATACCTGTCTCCGTTCAGTATAGCAGAACACAATTCTTCATTCGTCCTTGGGGGAACTTTTTCTCTTGTCTGTAGAAATTTTGAATAGTGAGGATCTTGCTGTTCCTATGATCTTCCAAGGACTGGGCATCTCATCATCATGTGAGATATGTCCTCTTCCTCTTTATCGCAGTATAACTTGCAGATCCTGCTCTCATCAGGCTTGTATTTTGCCAGTTGTAATTGGGTTGCATATCTTCCTACCAGCATCCTCGCTCTAGCGCCGGCTGCTTCTACCTTTCTTGGGTCTCCAACACATGGTGACCATAGGTGATGGGGCTTGTCTATCTATCTCGCGAGTAGGGATCATCCATTGCAGTTGTGTCTTCTTTGCTGCATCTTGTACTAACTTGCTTCTCCAGTAACTTTTGACTGCCGTGCTTACTTCCTGTTTCCAGCTACTTTGTCTTTGGGGCACCTGGGTTTGATATTGAATCTATCCCGTACAGTCACTAACCTTGCTTATCATGGTGAACCAGCTGTACTTATTGTTGCCCATGGCTAGTTGTCTCAGTGCCATTTGCTTGATATTGTTTGTCTCCGGGAGTCTGCACACGCTGCCGAAAAGCGTTAAAGCTCTTTGATGTATCAGGCCCTCAACCGGGATACTTCCTGACAGGATGTATATGGCTTCATTCGCAGTGTTGTCCGGGAGAGCTTGGATTTGACGCAGGATTTTTTTGTAGAAAGCATCTAGCCTAGTTATATCGTCTCTCGAGAGGACGGTGGCTTCTAGTCCATGGAGGAGAGATGGCGTGACATATGTTCTAATGATCTTCAGGGCTGCAGGGGGGTCTATTCCGTTTGTTCCATGTAGACCCACTCTAAGTAGCGCGTAGGCTGATCTTCTTGCCTTCTGGATGTTGACTCCAATATCTGGTCTGCTTTTACCTTCAATCCAAGTGAGACCAAGATGGGTGAACTTGTCAGCGCTTGTTACATGTTTTTCTCCAAGGACCCATGTCTTCTCCGGCTGTTTGCTGCTCCTTGATGGCTTGATCAGTGTAGTGATGGTAGTTTTGCTTGGATGGAGTTGGTAGCAATGCGAGTCAGCGTAGGCCTTTGCAGCGTCCAGTAGGGGCTGGACCTGTTGTATCTCGTTAGTAATTAGAGTTACATCGTCAGCGCAGGTGGGGGCATCCCGTGAAGATGCTTCCCACCTGTGCACCCATGCCACTTCTTTGTATACTGATGAGGAAGTCGTTAATGTATAACTTGTACAGATGTGGGGAGATCAGGCTTCTTGCTTCACCCCCTGTCCAACCTGATATTGTCTGGAAAGCTCTCCGTTCCATCTGACACATTCAGTTGATCCCACATACAGATCATCAATTACTCTCCACCAGGATGGTTTTATACCTGCCCCATGGAGTTTGAGCTTAAGTTTGAAATGGTTGACTACGTCGAATGCCTTTCTGGCATCAAGGGACGTAACATAGAGAGGGACCTTGTTGAGCTTAGATTCCGCTGCCGTCTCAGTTATGACCAAACTTGCTAGGGCAGGTGATCTGTTGTTAGTGAATCCCACCTGCATATCTGAGAGTTGGCTGTCAATCGCTTGTTTCAAGTCGCTTTCCATGCAGATATGTTCTAAGGTCTTTAATAGAATGGACGCAATTGTGATGCCCCTATAGTTGTCCATCACTCTGGCGTCTTTTGCTGGTTTTGGGATCATCAGCTTGTAGGCGTCCTTGAGCGTTCGAGGCACCATTCCTTCGTTGATGATATGTCGGAAGATGTTGGAAATGGCGTTTATAGCACTTTCTGGCAGATGTTTCAAATGTTCAGCACACAGGTTACTTGAGTCCATGGCCTTCCCTGTTTTGAGATGCTTGATCGCCTGGGTGACCTTATCCGTTGTAATTTTTACATCATCTCTATCCGCCGTAGTCAAGGCTCTTAGGTGCTGGAGTATCTGCTCATCCTCTGCGACTGTCTCAGTGCCTGCTAGTTGTTCACAGTAGTTAGCCCATTCTTCTCTGATTGCTGACTCATCTGTAATCAACTCCCCGTTGATCCAAACTGCTGGAGTTCTTTCCTCTTGGCCTCTTTGTTTTCTGATCAACTTATGGGCTAGCATCTGGTCCCGTTCAGTGGCTTGACTGATCTCCTGGATGAGCGAATTCCTATCCTCTGCCTTCTGTCGACGAAGTATTGTTCTCACTGCCTTTGCTGCCTTCTTTTTTTCATGGTAAAGAGGGTGTTCTCCATCAGGTCTTCCTGCTTCCTTCCACTTGTGGTGTTTGACTTTTTGACAGTTTAACAGCTTCTGACAGCTCAGGAGTCCATCTTTTGGTTCTACTTCTTCCAATCTTAACATCCTTGTATGGAGTGGCAATTTTTGCAGCCTCGTTAATCGCCGTTTGAATGGCTATCACAGCATCCTCCAATGGCATTGCATCTGGGTTTATGGGCTTGACAAGTTCATCCACCATGGACTTGAACTGGTCACAGTCCATCTCCTTCCGCTGATATATTCTTCTTGTGGAAACCATGCTTGCTTTTCGGGGTTGCATTTGAGTGCTACACTCCAGGGTGGTAGACATTGGTAGATGGTATGAAATATTGTTGCCATCCATGTCTTCTAAAAGGGTGGTCTTTTTGAAGGTTAGCTGTGAGTGCTTGTTTGTAGCCTGGCAGGAGAACAGGTGGTCTATTCTGGATTGATGATTGAGGTGAGGGTTAATATATGATGAATGGTCTGCAGTCGCTGCTCCAAGGTCCTCAAGGTTATTCTCTGCAATGAGCCCTCTCAGGAGTAGTTCTTTGGCTCCATTCCTGTGGTAGTGATCTGCGTTGAAATCGCCTGCCAACAGGAGGTGGTGGGTGGGCTTGTACTTCTGGATCAGCTCATGGAGGGTATCAATATCTTCGCTGAAGGAGTCTATTGCTTCCTTACTGTTCCCTGACGGTAGGTAGCAGTTTATGATACACAGGGGAGTAGGCAAGCTACATTCTGTCACCAGTATCCTTTTGTTCCCATCACACTCAATAGGCTTCATAACATGACTCAGTTCTTCTTTCCATATGGTTGCAACTCCCCCATGTCCGCAGGTTCTGTGGGTATGCTCCAGCATATCTGCGTCGTCATCTATTGCCTTCACATGCATTCCCCTGCCTGGGAATAGTTCTCTGAGGTCCTGTTTTTCAAAGCTCCAGAGCCAATGCTCCTGTATGCAGATTATGTCATAATTCTTCAGTAGTCCTGTGATGAAAACTTCATTCTGTCTCACTCCCTGGGCATTGAAGGTGGCAATATTTAGGGAGTTGTCAGCCGGAACTGTTCCTTTCTTGCCCCTCCATCTGCCCTTATGTCATTCACTCTGTTGATGTACATTCCTGTTGAGTTCTGCAGTGCTGGAGCCACCACTCGGGACCTTTGCTTTTGCCCCTTCGCTCGAGGGCACATTGCTCCATCCCTGCTGGTTTGGATTTCCTGCAACTCTTACTCCTTCTCCTCGGGGTGGTTCCTCCATTCGTTGCTTGGTGTTTCCCCTCTCGGTTCATAAATTCTACTGTTTGGATGTCTGTAGGGGGGCTGGTGGCTTCCTCCCGGTCGGGTGGTCCCTGTGTTCATGCCTGTTGGCCTCTGATTTTTTTTTCAGTGAAAACTGAAACACCCAAAACACCAGGCAGAACAAGTATGAAAGATGCACAGGATAACATTGTTGTTAGCTTCAGTGAAAACTAGCAAATTAACTAGTTTTACCATCACACCAGACAGATTTAAGTATGAAAGATGCAGAGGATAACACTGCCGTTAGCTTCAGTGAAAACTAGCCAATTAACTAGTCTACCTCTCACACCAGCCAGATAAAGTATGAAAAATACACAGGATAACAGTGTTTTAGCTTCAGTGAAAAATAGCAAATCAACTAGTTTTACCACCAAAACTGTCAGATTAAGTATGAAAGATGCACAGGATAACACTGTTGTTAGTTTCAGTGAAAACTAGTAAATTAACTAGTTTACCCATCACACTAGCCAGATTAAGTATAAAAGATGCACAGGATAACACTGTTGTTAACTTCAGTGAAAACTAGTAAATTAACTAGTTTTACCATCACACCAGCCAGATTATGTATGAAAGATGCACAGGATAACAGTTTTGTTAGCTTCAGTGAAAACTAGCAAATTAACTAGTTTTACCATCGCAACAGCCAGATTAAGTATGAAAGATGCACAGGATAACATTGCTGTTAGCTTCAGTGAAAAATAGCAAATAAACTAGTTCTACCATCACTCCAGCCAGATTGAGTATGAAATATGCACAGTATAACATTGTTGTTAGCTTCAGTGAAAACTAGCAATTTAACTGGTTTTACCGTCACACCAGCCAGATTAAGTATGAAATATCATATATATTTATTGTCACATTTGACACATTCAAGAGCGCTACTGAGCGCACTTTCAAGCGCTTGAATGTGCATTCCAGCGCACCTTTCCTCTTGAGGATGCTATCACTCGCACTCCTGAGTGTGTAATAGAGCGCACACCTGAGCCTGCTATCCCTTGCACTCTTGGGGGTGTAATCTGTGACCAGGAGTGGCTATGCAATACATGACACTCGTGACAGTGCACTCTTGATACTGCGAGTGAGCGCATCTCTTAATGCTACTGGGGCTGCTATTGATAACCAGACCATGTATGCTCGTGGGAGTGCCATCCAGCGCACGCTTGACAGTGCAATCCAGCGCACCATTGAATCGGCAAGTTTGTACAGCAGCAACCCCCCCTCTGGCCCTCCCATATTTTGACTCAAACCATTGTCCCATCGGCCATTACATGCCACATACCCCGCCCCCCCTGGTTGAATGGCCTGGCTTCCCCTAGCCCCCCCCCCTCCTAAAATAAATCCTGGTGATGACACTGATCAGCGGTAGAAAATCAGAAGTAATTCAAATTTTCCATTGCGCTGGATGACATTATCAGTAGTGTGCTGGACGACACATTCAAGAGTGCGCTGGATGACACATTGCAGCCTCCTGAATATGTGGTCAGTTGCACTACTGAGTCGTTCATAACACCCGCGTGGGAGCCTCAATGTGCACCGGATAGCATAGCCACGCATGCTATTAGATGCGCTGGATAGCATAGCCAAGCCTCACGCGTGCGAGTGAAATCATACCCACGCGCGTGGCTGTACAATATGTAGCAGGCCCACGCTTCCCACGCGCGTGGGGGTGCAATCTGTGACCGCGTGAGGGTGTTATCACTCGCAATAAATATACCTCGAAATATGCACAGGATAACACTGTTGTTAGCTTCAGTGAAAATTAACTAGTACACCCATCAAACCAGCCGAGATTAAGTATGAAAGGTGCACAGGGTAACAATCTTCCTAGCTTCAGTGAAAACAAGCAAATTAACTAGTTTACCCAAAACTCCAGCCAGATCAAGTATGAAAGATGCATAGGATAATGTTGTTGTTAGCTTCAGTGAAAACTAGCAAATTAACTAGTTTATCCATCACACCAGATTGAGCAAGTATGAAAATGTACAGGATAACAATTTTGTTGATTTTGGTGAAAACTCGCAAACTAACTAGTTTAGCTCTCACACCAGCCAGATTGAGTATAAAAAGATGCACAGGATAACATTAATGTGAGCTTCAGTGGAAAATAGCGAATTAACTTTTTTACAATAACACAAGACAGATTAAGTACGAAAGATGCACAGGATATCAGTTTTGTTAGCTTAAAGGATAACCTGCAAATTATCTAGTTTTACATTAACACCAGCCAGATTAAGTATGAACAATGCACAGGATAACATTGTTGTTAGCTTAAGAGAAAATTATTTAATTAACTAGTTTACCCATCAAACCAGCCAGATTAAGTATGAAAGATGCGCAGGATAAAAATCTTGCTGGCTTTAGTGAAAGCTAGCAAATTAACTAGTTTTACCATCACAATAGCCAGATCAAGTATGAAAGTTGCACAGGATAACATTGTTGGTAGCTTCAGTCAGAACTAGATAATTCACTAGTTTAATTGTCACACAAGCCAGATTAAGTGTGAAAGATGCACAGGATAACAACTTTGTTACCTTTAGAGAAAAATAGCAAATCAACCAGTTTACCTCTCACACCAGCTAGATTTAGTATGAAAAATGCACCGGATAACAGTGTTGGTAGCTTCTGTGAAAACTAGCAAATCAAATAGTTTTACCACCAAAACAGCCAGATTAAGTATGAAAGATGCACAGGATAACACTGTTGTTAGCTTCTGTGAAAACTAGTAAATTAACCAGTTTTACCGTCACACCAGCCAGAATAGGTGTGAAAGATGCACAGAATAACAGTTTTGTTAGCTTCAGTGAAAACTAGCTAATCAACTAGTTTTTACCACCAAAACAGCCAGATTAAATATGAAAGATGTACAGGACAACACTGATGTTAGCTTCAGTGAAAATTAGTAAATTAGCTAGTTTCACCGTCACACCATCCTGATTAAGTATGAAAGATGCACAGGATAACACTGTCTTTAGCTTCAGTGAAAACTAGTAAATTAACTAGTTTACCATCACACCAGCTAGATTAAGTTTGAAATATGCACAGGATAACATTGTTGTTAGCTTCAGTGAAAAATAGCAAATTAACTAGTTTCACCATCACTCCAGCCAGATTAAGTATGAAAGATGCAAAGGATAAAATTGTTGTCAGCTTCAGTGAAAACTAGCCAATTAACTAGTTCTACCATCACACCAGCCTGATCAAGTATGATAGATGCACAGGATACCATTGTTGTTAGCTTCAGTGAAGACTAGCAAATTAACAAGTTTACCCATCACACCTGCCAGATTAAGTATGAGAGATACGCAGGATAACATTGTTGTTAGCTTCAGTGAAAACTAGTAAATTAACTAGTTTTACCATCACACCAGCCGGATTAGGTATGAAAGATGCAGAGGATAACAGTGTTGTTAGCTTCAGTGAAAACTAGCAAATCAACTGGTTTTACCATCAAAACAGCCAGATTAAGTATGAAAGATGCACAGGATAACACTGTTGTTAGCTTTAGAGAAACCTAGTTAAACTAGAATCGCAAGTGATGATAATATGACCGCGGGCAGTGCTGGACGCCTTTTGGTTGACGTGCAATCAAGTGTGATTCTGTCGATCAATAAAAGATGAATAACGATTTGTGTATTGAGCGCAGCTTGTTTAGTTGTATAATAATAATAAAAAGATATATATATTCGTTGTTGTCCATGGTGCAGTGGGGCTTCTATTTGAGGAGGGCTTTTATTTGAGGGGCCTTTATTCAAGGACTCAAACAAGGAGCCTCTATTCAAGGGAGTTCAAGGGAGGCGCATATTCGAAAAAGGTTTTTACTCAAGCGGGCCTCTATAGATGGGCTCTGTTCAAGTGAGGCCTTTATTCAAGAGGGGAATCTTTGTGTGCACGCCCACCTGTACATTATCTGGGTGCATGCCCACCTGGACGGCCATCTGTGTGCGTATGCCCATCTGTGTGTGTCTGCCCATGTGTGAGTGCATGGCCATCTTCGTGTGCACACCCATTAGTATAGCCGTCTGTGAGCACAAGGCCATATGTACGCCCATCTGCATGTATACGCCCATATGAGCACGCCCGTCGGTGTGTGTAAGCCCATCTGTGCATGTACGCCCATCTGTGTGTGCATACCAATCTGTATGTGCATGCCAATCTGTATGCGCATGTGTGTGTGGATGCCCATGTGTGTGTGGATGCCCATGTGTGTGTGGATGCCCATGTGTGTGTGGATGCCCATGTGTGTGTGGACGCCTATGTGTGTGTGGATGCCCATGTGCGTGTGGACGCCCATGTGTGTGTACACACACATCTGTCTGTGCATGCCCACCTGAATGCCTAGCTGTGTGGGCGTGCCCACCTGTACACTCATCTGTGTGTACGCCCACACGTATGCCCATCTGTGTGTGTATGCCCATCAATCAATGTCTGCCCATGGGTGTTTATATACAACCATTGGTATATATTTAGAAACACCCTTCAGTATACACTCGCCTTTGTCAGTAAGCTGTCATGAAATGTAGGCCAACTGCCTACCTACCTACCTATCCATTACTAGACCCTTAGATGAGGCTGGCCTGCTATACCAATAAAATATCAGTTCCCCTGGTGGCGACTTTTTGCTGTAGTCGGAGTGATCTAGCACTGTGCCAAGCAGCTCTAATCTGGCACAGTGCCAAAAATCAAGAAAACAACATTCACACAGCCAAAATAACAATAAGGTGGGGTTGTTTCACTGAAAAATCATGAATCTCAGAAAGGTATGAAAGACCCCTTGGATCATCCTGGTCTTCAAAAGTCTGATTGTAGAATGTAAAGATATGTTTATATACTTTCATGATTGCACATTGGGTGTAATTTGTTTCATCCATCCCCAAAAATGTGCCTAGAATGGGACAATCCGGGGGTAACAGCATAATGACTAGTTTTACCATCACACCAGCCAGATTAAGTTTGAAAGACGCACAGGATAACATTGCTGTAAGCTTCAGTGAAAAATAGCAAATCAACTAGTTCTACCATCACTCCAGCCAGATTAAGTATGAAATATGCACAGTATAACATTGTTGTTAGCTTCAGTGAAAACTAGCAAATTAACTGGTTTTACCGTCACACCAGCCAGATTAAGTATGAAATATGCACAGGATAACACTGTTGTTAGCTTCAGTGAAAACTAGCAAATTAACTAGTTTACCCATCAAACCAGCCAGATTAAGTATGAAAGATGCACAGGATAACAATCTTCCTAGCTTCAGTGAAAACAAGCAAATTAACTAGTTTACCCAAAACTCCAGCCAGATCAAGTATGAAAGATGCATAGGATAATGTTGTTGTTAGCTTCAGTGAAAACTAGCAAATTAACTAGTTTATCCATCACACCAGATTGAGCAAGTATGAAGATGCACAGGACAACAATTTTGATAATTTTGGTGAAAACTTGCAAACTAACTAGTTTAACTCTCACACTAGCCAGATTGAGTATAAAAAGATGCACAGGATAACATTGTTGTGAGCTTCAGTGGAAAATAGCAAATTAACTTTATTACAATCACACAAGCCAGATTAAGTACGAAAGATGCACAGGATATCAGTTTCGTTAGCTTAAGAGAACACTAGCAAATTATCTAGTTTTAAAGTTACACCAGCCAGATTAAGTATAAAAAAGATGCACAGGATAACATTGTTGTTAGCTTTAGAGAAAATTGTTAAATTAACTAGTTTACCCAATGAAAGATGCGCAAGTTAGGTTCAGTGAAAAATAGCAAATTAACTAGTTTTACCATCACACCAGCTGGATTAAAATAAGTATAAAAGATGCACAAGATAACATTGTTGTTAGCTTCAGTGAAAACTGGCCAATTAACTAGTTTTACCACCACACCAGCCAGATTAAGATTGAAAGATGCACAGGATTACAGTTTTGTTAGCTTTAGAGAAAACTAGCAAATTAACCAGTTTTACAATCACACCAGCCAGATTTATTATGAAAGATGATTAACTAGTTTACCTCTCACACCAGCCAGATTAAGTATGAAAGATGCACAGGATAACAGTGTTGTTAGCTTCAGTGAAAACTAGTCAATTAACAATCTAGTTTACCTCTCACACCAGCCAGATTAATTATGCAAGATGCACAGGATAACAATTTGCTAGCTTCAATGAAAACTAGCCAATTAACTAGTTTTACCACCACACCAGCCAGATTAAGTATGAAAGATGAACCTTTTTGGTGTTAAGTAGTAAATGTATTAGTCTTATTAAAAGCATCTGCAGGCCACATATTGTTTTTAGTTTAATATTTAAAATATATAGATTGGATAGATAGACAACCTATCTAATATTTCTGTTTTTAGGCACGCCTTTATTCTAGCCTTCAGCTAGATGACTATAACCTAATTTCTCAACCATATACATGCTCCAGCCATGCTGGTCTGGCAAGTTATCTATCTAAGAATTTCATTTACAATATTTTAGATGTAAGTAAAAGCGAAAGTAACATATGGGAGGGTCAGTTCATTCAAATTCCTCTAGATAAAAAAAGTCTTATACTTGGAAATGTCTATCGTCCGCCTAGAAATTTAATGGACAGTCTTAACACTTTCATTACTGAAATAGGTATAACACTGCAAGAGTTAAATGGTGAAACTATTATATCAGGAGATTTCAATATAGATTTACTTAAGATAAATGATAAACCAGTATTTAATGAATTTTTTGAGCAATTCGTAACTAATGGGTACCTGCCAAAAATAACAATGTCAACTCGACTGGCTAATGGTAAAGGAACTTTAATAGATAACCAGTTCTGTAAATTATCCTGTAATACTTCTAGAACCTCATCTGGAATCATTATCTCGAACATATCAGACCATCCTACTTAATATTACAACAACAATGAGGTCAGAGGTCATCCCAGGTCACCTTTTCAATGTGCCGGTATGCCACCTCTGCCACTTCTCTTTCCACCTGTCATACACATTTCTTCCTATTTTCTCCATACCTTTCATATTCACCACCTTTCATCCACCTTCCACCTTCACATTCCCCTCGATTCAACCACTCCATGAATCATTAGTTCCACTTTTCCCCATGTTTTGGTGGAGTGCTGCAGTCACTTTGGATCCTAAATCATAGATCATGCAGCAGCAAACCCTTCGTTTGCTTCCAGCCTATGAACTCACAATATCAATAAATCATGATAATAGGCCTGTACTGCACACCAGTGCCGGACTATTCCAACAATAAATAGCCCAATTAATCTTCTCACTTGCAAAATCTTAATAAATCTTACTAAATAACGGCATACTTCTTGCCCTACATGTGCTTCCTTCCCTTTTACAGGCCCTACATCAGAGCCACTTTTAGTAGTTCAACAGATTACATATATGTCCAAAGTGACACTGGCAGCAGAAGTGCAGTTAAGAAATGCGGTTTTTAACCATAGCTATAATTGTGAAGCATACCAATTAATATTTATGGAAAAGTTGACTTCCTCCGTATTTAAATACTTTTATTTGTATTTTTACCCAACCCTGCTTGAGCACCATTTCAAGTGTAATTCTGTCAATTGCCCTCTGATAATGATAGATGCCAATTATCACCTGGATAAAAGCAACTTTATTTGTAGCCTCCTGTTTGTTGAACATTTCAATTTTCCATCCACAAAGACAAGTTGCCTTGTGTTAAAAGCATGGTCAGCACACATATATCAAAACTCATTAAATTTCAGTTATAACTATTTTGTAAAAAGGTCTTCTCTACACATAGTGGAAATATGGTGCCCCGGTGGGCTTTTCTAGTCTCCCATATTTCACTTGTCTTGAATTTCAACAAAGAAAAAAAGAACCTACAAAATACGTAACTTACACTGTTAGTAATGACAAAGCTTTTCAGAACCTCAAGAACCATTTAATAGAAAAATCATTTATTAAAAATATATGCACTGATGTAAATGCCGATCCAGAAACCAATTACAATATACTTCATGACATACTCCAGGTTGGTCTGAATAAACATATGCCAGTAAAAACGAAAAAAATACAATAAATACAAAGATAAGAACTCCAATTGGATTACGCCTGCAATTATGCGATCAATGAAATTTAGAGACAAACTTTACCAGAAATTAAAACAAATAACCTGTGACGACCCATCATACAACAAAATAGCAACAAATCTGAATACCTATAAAAAGATACTGAAGAGTGTTATTAGAAGGGCAAAAGAAATGCACTACGATAGGTTATTTACCAAATTCAGAAATGATATAAAGAATACCTGGATAACGATCAAGGAAATCATGTCATCGACAAAAAGTAATGATAAGTTTCCCAAAAGTTTCACCACTGGAAACAAAATAATCACCAATCCAAAAGAGATTGCAAGTGAATTTAATAATTTCTTCACTGAAATTGGTCCAAACCTGGCATCAAATATTCCTGAAATGACTAATGATACTTTTCAACAGTACCTGAAAACCCCTAACGATACCACCAACTTAAGATTCAAGCCTTTAAGTGAGCAAGACATTTTAAAAATTATAAGCAATCTTAAGAGCAAGACCTCGCACGGATTTGACAGAATGTCAACGAAATTACTGAAATACCTTAAGATGGAACTCTACAAACCTTTAACTGTTATCATCAACCAGTCTTTTGAAAAGGGTATCTTCCCTGATAAATTGAAAATGGCAAAAGTCCTTCCAATATACAAGAATAGTGATGAGACTTTACTTACCAATTATCGACCAATATCTCTCCTGCCCTCTATCTCCAAAGTTTTTGAGAAAGCCATTTTTCTTCAACTTCATTCCTACTTTACCATCAACAACCTGTATTTCTCCAGCCAATATGGCTTTCGAGAAAAGCACTCCTGCGAATTTGCTGCCCTGGAATTAACTGATAAAATCATACTTGAAATGGATAAAGGTAATCTCCCGATAAGCATTTTTATTGATCTCTCGAAAGCTTTCGATACTATTGACCATAATGTATTACTTTACAAACTCAACTACTATGGGATCACAGGGCAAGCCCTCTCTCTTTTTCAAAGCTATCTGCAAAATCGACAGCAATATGTCGAAATGGAAAATGAAGTATCGACCCCCTTACCAATACGAACTGGTGTGCCTCAAGGCTCAATATTAGGCCCCCTATTATTCATTATCTATATTAATGATTTGGCATTATCAACAGATTTTTTCAAATTTATTGGCTACACAGATGATACAAATTATGATCACAAAGATATGACACAACAGCTGAATGAACATCTGGATGAAGTTACCAAGTGGCTCAGGCTCAATAAACTCTTGCTGAATGTAAAGAAAACTAAATGCATGGCATTTCACAAACCAAATAAGCGAGTAATATATCCAAATGTCACTATTTGCGGTGAAAAAGTACAATATGTTGATCAATTCAGCTTCCTAGGTATTGTGTTAGATAGCAATTTATCCTGTAACAGCCACAAAAACCATGTACGAAACAAAATTTGTAAAACTATTGGAATTATGAAGAGATTGAGAAATACTCTACCACCTTACATTCTAAAAACTATTTATGACAGTCTAATTCATTCCTATCTGAACTATGGTGTTTTGTGTTGGGGATACAATAGCACCAGTATATTCAACCTCCAAAAAAGAGCAATACGTATTATAACGAACAGTAAATACAACTCGGACACTGATCCTATATTCAAATCACTATTTATCTTGAAACTTGAAGATATAATAACTCGAAAAATTTATAAATTTCACTTTAGATCTCAGCATAGTCAAGTTCCATTATATTTCTCAATACTGGTTTCATTAGAAGGCTGGAGCATGCATATGAGACAAGAAATGAGTTTTTTGTAATGCCGCAACTTCATCACAAATTTGGGGAAAACTGCCTAAGATACAAATTGCCTCTTCTACTTAATAAGGGTATATCACAAATTACAGACAAAATCTTCACGCACTCTGAATTTGGCTTCTTACTGTATATAAAGAAATATCTATTAAATAACTACAAAATTTATTGTACAATATCAAATTGCTATGTTTGTGGACGAGTGTAAGAAAACTTTTCTTTTTTTTTTTTCCTTATACATTTCAGGGTAGTACATTATGATTAGGATCTAAGTGTTCTTGGAGTAAATATACTCCATGACCATTTGGACCTTGATCATGTGCGACGTGTGTTAGTCTTTCTCTCATCATATCATCTCATCTTTCATAGCTTTATCACCTCTCAACTACTTCCTATACTTAAAAAAAAAACCGTAACTTATTTTTATATCAAGTATGTCTACTCATTAAGTAATATTTGCATTGTAATTCTGACAAGGGGGCACCCACGATAGCGTCAGCTAACTGACTTAGTGAGTGCCTCCTTGGCCACCAGATAATATATTAGATGTATACACTTATGATGTAGTATGTACGAATGGCCAAATAAAAATGTTTGTCTGTCTGTCTGTCTGTCTGTCTATTAATAATTTATGATAAGATGATAAAGGTAGGATAGATAGATAGATAGAAAGATAGATTGACAGATAGATAGATAGATAGCTGTAGATAGATAGATAGATAGATAGATAGATAGATAGATAGATAGATAGATAGATAGATAGATAGATAGATAGATAGATAGATAGATAGATATATAGATAGATATATAGATAGATAGATTAGGTGTTTTAGATTAGGTGTTTAAATGACTGAAGATTGCTTGACTGATTAGACTAATTGAATGAATGAATGATTAATTAATTGTTTGACTGAAAGATCCACTGTGGATATATCCCAGCAAATAGATTTTCATGTTGCACTATTGATTAGTTGTTAGATAGATAGATATATAGATATATATATATATAGATAGATAGATAGATAGATAGATAGATAGCTAGATTGATAGATAGATAGATATATTGATTGATAGATATATTGATTGATTGAAAGATGCACAGGATAAAAATCTTGCTAGCTTCAATGAAAACAAGCAAATTAACTAGTTTACCCATCACACCAGATTGAGCAAGTATGAAAATGTACAGGATAACAATTTAGCTTCAGTGAAAACTAGCAAATTAACCAGTTTTGCCATCACACCAGCCAGATTAATATGAAAGATGCACAGGATAACATTGTTGTTAGCTTCAGTGAAAACTAGCCAATTAACTAGTTTTACCATCACACCAGCCAGATTAAGTATGAAAGATGCACAGGATAACAGTTTTGTTAGCTTTAGAGAAAACTAGCAAATTAACCAGTTTTACAATCACACCAGCCAGATTAATTATGAAAGATGCACAGGATAACAATTTGCTAGCTTCAACGAAAACAAGCAAATAAACTAGTTTACCTTTCACACCAGCCAGATTAAGTATGAAAGATGCACAGGATAACAGTGTTGTTAGCTTCAGTAAAAACTAGCAAATCAACTAGTTTTACCATCAAAACAGCCAGATTAAGTAAGAAAGATGCACAGGAAAACACTGTTGTTAGCTTCAGTGAAAACTAATAAATTAACTAGTTTTACCATCACACCAGCCAGATTAAGTATGAAAGATGCACAGGATAACACTGTTGTTAGCTTCAGTGAAAACTAGTAAATTAACTAGTTTTACCATCACACCAGTGAGATTAAGACTGAAAGATGTACAGGATAACACTGTTGTTAGCTTCAGTGAAAGCTAGTAAATTAACTAGTTTTACCATCACACCAGTGAGATTAAGTATGAAAGATGCACAGGATAACACTGTTGTTAGCTTCAGTGAAAACTAGTAAATTAACTAGTTTTACCATCACACCAGTGAGATTAAGTATGAAAGATTCACAGGATAACACTGTTGTTAGCTTCAGTGAAAGCTAGTAAATTAACTAGTTTTACCATCACACCAGTGAAATTAAGTTTGAAAGATGCACAGGATAACATTGTTGTGAGCTTCAATGAAAGATAGCAAATTAACTAGTTCTACCATCAAAACACCAAGATTAAGTATGAAATATACACTGGATAACATTGTTGTTAGCTTCAGTGAAAACTAGCAAATTAACTAGTTTTACCACCACAACAGCAAGATTAAGTATGAAAGATGCACAGGATAAAAGTTTGTTAGCTTTAGGGAAAGCTAGCAAATTAACTAGTTTTACCATCACTCCAGCCAGATTAAGTATGAAAGATGCACAGGATAACACTGTTGTCAGCTTCAGTGAAAACTAATAAATTAACTAGTTTTACCATCACACCAGCCAGATTAAGTATGAAAGATGCACAAGATAACACTGTAGTTAGCTTCAATGAAAGCTAGTAAATTAACTAGTTTTACCATCACACCAGTGAGATTAAGTATGAAAGATGCAGAGGATAACAGTTTTGTTAGCTTTAGAGAAACCTAGCAAATTAACAAGTTTTACAATCACATCAGCCAGATTAATTATGAAAGATGCCCAGGATGACAATTTGCTAGCTTAAAAAAAACTAGCAAATTAACTAGTTTACCTCTCACACCAGCCGGATTAGGTATGAAAGATACACAGGCTAACACTGTCGTTAGCTTCAGTGAAAACTAGCAAATTAACTAGTTTTACCATCAAAACAGCCAGATTAAGACTGAAAGATGCACAGGATAACACTGTTGTGAGCTTCAGTGAAAACTAGTAAATTAACTAGTTTTACCCTCACAAAAGCCATATCAAGTATTAAAGAAGCACAGGATAACAGTTTTGTCGGCTTCAGTCAAAATCAGCAAATTGACTAGTTAAAAACTAGTTTTACCATCACACCAGCCACATTAAGTTTGAAGATAGATAGATAGATAGAAAGATAGATAGACAGATAGATAGATAGATAGCTGTAGATAGATAGATAGATAGATAGATAGATAGATAGATAGATAGATAGATAGATAGATAGATATATAGATATATAGATATATAGATAGATAGATTAGGTGTTTTAGATTAGGTGTTTAAATGACTGAAGATTGCTTGACTGATTAGACTAATTGAATGAATGAATGATTAATTAATTGTTTGACTGAAAGATCCACTGTGGATATATCCCAGCAAATAGATTTTCATGTTGCACTATTGATTAGTTGTTAGATAGATAGATATATAGATAGATATATATATAGATAGATAGATAGATAGATAGATAGATAGCTAGATTGATAGATAGATAGATAGATATATTGATTGATAGATATATTGATTGATTGAAAGATGCACAGGATAAAAATCTTGCTAGCTTCAATGAAAACAAGCAAATTAACTAGTTTACCCATCACACCAGATTGAGCAAGTATGAAAATGTACAGGATAACAATTTAGCTTCAGTGAAAACTAGCAAATTAACCAGTTTTGCCATCACACCAGCCAGATTAATATGAAAGATGCACAGGATAACATTGTTGTTAGCTTCAGTGAAAACTAGCCAATTAACTAGTTTTACCACCACACCAGCCAGATTAAGTATGAAAGATGCACAGGATAACAGTTTTGTTAGCTTTAGAGAAAACTAGCAAATTAACCAGTTTTACAATCACACCAGCCAGATTAATTATGAAAGATGCACAGGATAACAATTTGCTAGCTTCAACGAAAACAAGCAAATAAACTAGTTTACCTTTCACACCAGCCAGATTAAGTATGAACGATGCACAGGATAACAGTGTTGTTAGCTTCAGTGAAAACTAGCAAATCAACTAGTTTTACCATCAAAACTGCCAGATTAAGTACGAAAGATGCACAGGACAACACTGTTGTTAGCTTCAGTGAAAACTAATAAATTAACTAGTTTTACCATCACACCAGCCAGATTAAGTATGAAAGATGCACAGGATAACACTGTTGTTAGCTTCAGTGAAAACTAGTAAATTAACTAGTTTTACCATCACACCAGTGAGATTAAGACTGAAAGATGTACAGGATGACACTGTTGTTAGCTTCAGTGAAAACTAGTAAATTAACTAGTTTTACCATCACACCAGTGAGATTAAGTATGAAAGATGCACAGGATAACACTGTTGTTAGCTTCAGTGAAAACTAGTAAATTAACTAGTTTTACCATCACACCAGTGAGATTAAGTATGAAAGATTCACAGGATAACACTGTTGTTAGCTTCAGTGAAAGCTAGTAAATTAACTAGTTTTACCATCACACCAGTGAAATTAAGTTTGAAAGATGCACAGGATAACATTGTTGTGAGCTTCAATGAAAGATAGCAAATTAACTAGTTCTACCATCAAAACACCAAGATTAAGTATGAAATATACACTGGATAACATTGTTGTTAGCTTCAGTGAAAACTAGCAAATTAACTAGTTTTACCACCACAACAGCAAGATTAAGTATGAAAGATGCACAGGATAACAGTTTGTTAGCTTTAGGGAAAGCTAGCAAATTAACAAGTTTTACAATCACACCAGCCAGATAAAGTACGAAAGATGCACAGGATAACACTGTTGTCAGCTTCAGTGAAAACTAATAAATTAACTAGTTTTACCATCACACCAGCCAGATTAAGTATGAAAGATGCACAAGATAACACTGTAGTTAGCTTCAATGAAAGCTAGTAAATTAACTAGTTTTACCATCACACCAGTGAGATTAAGTATGAAAGATGCAGAGGATAACAGTTTTGTTAGCTTTAGAGAAACCTAGCAAATTAACAAGTTTTACAATCACATCAGCCAGATTAATTATGAAAGATGCCCAGGATGACAATTTGCTAGCTTAAAAAAAACTAGCAAATTAACTAGTTTACCTCTCACACCAGCTGGATTAGGTATGAAAGATACACAGGCTAACACTGTCGTTAGCTTCAGTGAAAACTAGCAAATTAACTAGTTTTACCATCAAAACAGCCAGATTGAGACTGAAAGATGCACAGGATAACACTGTTGTGAGCTTCAGTGAAAACTAGTAGATTAACTAGTTTGCCCTCACAACAGTCAGATTAAGTATGAAAGATGCACAGGATAACAGTTTTGTCGGCTTCAGTCAAAATCAGCAAATTGACTAGTTAAAAACTAGTTTTACCATCACACCAGCCACATTAAGTTTGAAAGATGTACAGGACAACTTGGTTGTTCGCTTCAGTGAAAACTAGTAAATTAACTAGTTTTACCATCACACCAGCCAGGTTTAAGTAAGAAAGATGCAGAGAATAACACTGTTGTTAGCTTCAGTGAAAACTAGCAAATTAACTAGTTTACCTCTCACACCAGCCAAGTTAAGTATGAAAAATGCACAGGATAACAGTGTTGTTAGCTTCAGTGACAACCAGCAAATCAACTAGTTTTACCACCAAAACAGCCAGATTAAGTATGAAAGATGCACAGGACAACAGTTTTGTCAGCTTCAGTCAAAACTAGCAATATAACTAGTTTTACCATCACACCAGCCAGATTAAGTATCAAACATGCACTTGATAACAGTTTTGTTGGCTTCAATGAAAACTAGCAAATTAACTAGTTTACCCATCACACCCGTCAGAATAAGTACGAAAGATGCTCAGGATAACAATTTTGTTACCTTCAGTGATAACTAGCAAATTAACTAGTTTTACCAGAACACCAGCCAGGCTAACTATGAAATATGCTCAGGATAACACTTTTGTAAGCTCCAGTGAAAACTGGCAAATGAACTAGTTTACCCATCAAACCAGCCAGATTAAGTATCAAACATGCACAGGATAAAAATCTTGCTAGCTTCAGTGAAAACAAGCAAATTAATTAGTTCACCCATCACACCAGATTGAGCTATTATGAAATGTACAGGATAACAATTTAGCTTCAGTGAAAACTAGTAAATTAACCAGTTTTGCCATCACACCAGCCAGATTACTATGAAAGATGCACAGGATAGCATTGTTGTTAGTTTCAGTTAGTTAGTTTCACTTGCAAGATCCCTGCAAGTAATTCACAAAATGGATGTTATGACGTCACAGGATTTCATTGTATTTTGTCTTCTGTTTTTAAATGGATCTGAAATATCATAAAGATGGTGTTAACACATAAATTCGGCAAAATTAGTTGATAAACAAGTTTATTTTTTATTTAAAATCCAAACAACTGTAATAAATGTAATTCTTTGCTTATATTAGGGGGTGGACGGAATTACCCTCCTGGACGGATTTACCATACCTGACTCTAACAACAGTGTTATCCTGTGCATCTTTCATACTTAATCTGGCTGGTGTGATGGTAAAACTAGTTAATTTGCTAGTTTTCACTGAAGCAAACAAAACTGTTATCCTGTGCATCTTTATACTAAATCTGGCTGGTGTGATGGGTAAACTAGGTAATTCACTAGTTTTCACTGAAGCTAACAACAGTGTTATCCTGTGCATCTTTCATACTTGGCTTGGTTGTTTTGATGGTAAACTAGTTGATTTGCTAGTTTTCACTGAAGCTAACAAAACTTATAATGTGCATCTTTCATACCTAATTTGGCTGGTGTGACGGTAAAACTAGTTAGTTTACTAATTTTCACTGAAGCTAACAACAGTGTTATCCTGTGAATCTTTCATACTAAATCTGGCTGTTTTCGTGGTAAAACTAGTTGATTTGCTAGTTTTCACTGCAGCTAACAACACTGTTATCCTGTGCATTTTTCATATTTAATCTGGCTGGTGTGAGAGGTAAACCAGTAAATTTGCCAGTTTTGCACTGAAGCTAGCAAATTATTATCCTGTGCATCTTTCATACTTAAATCTGGTTGTATTGATAGTAAAACTAGTTGATTTGCAAGTTTTCACCGAAGCTAACAACACTGTTATCCTATGCATCTTTCATACCTAATCCGGCTGGTGTGATGGTAAAACTAGTTAATTTGCTAGTTTTCACTGAAGCTAACAACAATATTATCCTGTGCATCTTTCATAATTAATCTGGCAGGTGTGATTGTAAAACTGGTTGATTTGCAAGTTTTCTCATAAGGTAACAAAATTGTTATTCTGTGCATCTTTGACACTTAATCTGGCATATGTGATGATAAAACTAGTGAATTATCTGGTTTTCACTGAAGCTACCGACATTTTTTTCCTGTGCATCTTTCATACTTAATCGCTAGTGTGATGGTAAAACTTGTTAGTTTGTTTGTTTTCACTGAAGCTAACAACAATGATATCCTGTGCATCTTTCATACTTGATCTGGCTGGTGTGATGGTAAAACTAGTTAATTTGCTAGTTTTCACTGAAGCTAATGCAGTGTTATCCTCTGCCTCTTTCATACTTAAATCTGGCTTTTGTGATGGTAAAATCAGTTAATTTGCTAGTTTTCACTGAAGCTAACAACAATGTTATCCTTTGCATCTTTCATACTTAATCTGGCTGGAGCGATGGTGAAACTAGTTAATTAGCTAACAACAGTGTTGTTCTGTACATCTTTCAGACTTAATCTGGCTGTTTTGGCGGTAAAACTAGCTGATTTGCTAGTTTTCACTGAAGCTAACAACACTGTTATCCTGTGCATCTTTTATACTTAATCTGGCTGGTGTGATGGGCAAACTAGTTAATTAACTAGATTTCACTGACGCTAACAACAGTGTTATCCTGTGCATCTTTCGTACTTAATCTGGTTGTTTTGATGGTAAAACTAGCTGATTTGCTAGTTTTCACTGAAGCTAACAACACTGTTATTCTGTGCATCTATCATACCTATTCTGGCTGGTGTGACCATTAAACTAGTTAATTTACTAGTTTTCACTGAAGCTAACAACAGTGTTATCGTGTGCATCTTTCATACTTAATCTGGCTGGTTTTGTGGTAAAACTAGTTGATTTGCTAGTTTTCACTGCAGCTAACAACACTATTATCCTGTGCATTTTTCATACTTAATCTGGCTGGTGTGAGAGGTAAACTAGTTAATTTGCTAGTTTTCACTGAAGGTAGCAAATTGTTATCCTGTGCATCGTTCATAATTAATCTGGCTGGTGTGATTATTCTGTGCATCTTTGACACTTAATCTGGCATATGTGATGATAAAACTAGTGAATTATCTGGTTTTCACTGAAGCTACCGACATTTTTTTCCTGTGCATCTTTCATACTTAATCGCTAGTGTGATGGTAAAACTTGTTAGTTTGTTTGTTTTCACTGAAGCTAACAACAATGATATCCTGTGCATCTTTCATACTTGATCTGGCTGGTGTGATGGTAAAACTAGTTAATTTGCTAGTTTTCACTGATGCTAACAGCAGTGTTATCCTCTGCCTCTTTCATACTTAAATCTGGCGGATGTGATGGTAAAACTAGCTAATTTGCTAGTTTTCACTGAAGCTAACAGCAATGTTATCCTTTGTATCTTTCATACTTAATCTGGCTGATGTAATGGTAAAACTAGTTATTTAACTAGTTTTCTCTAAAGCTAACAACAGTGTTATCCTGTGCATCTTTCATACTTACTCTGGCTGGTGCGATGGTAAAACTAGTTAATTTGCTAGTTTTCACTGACGCTAACAAAACTGTTATTCTGTGCATCTTTCATACTTTATCAGGCTGGTGTGATGGTAAAACCGGTTAATTTACTATTTTTCACTGAAGCTAGCAACAGTGTTATCCTGTCCATCTTTTATACTTGATCTGGCTTTTGCGATGGGTAAACTAGTTAATTTACTAGTTTTCATTGAAGCTAACAACAGTGTTATCCTGTGCGTCTTTCCTAAGTAATCTGGTTGTTTTGATGGTCAGACTAGTTGATTTACTAGTTTTCACTGAAGCTAACAAAACTGTTGTCCTGTGCAGCTTTCATACCTAAACTGGCTGGTGTGACGGTAAAACTAGTTAATTTGTGAGTTTTCACCAAAATGAACAAAATTGTTATCCTGTACATTTTCCTACTTGCTCAATCTTGTGTGATGGATAAACTAGCTAATTTGCTTACTTTCACTAAAGCCAACAACAGTATTATCCTATGCATCTTTCATACATAATCTGGCTGGTGTTATGGTAAAACTAGTTAATTTGCTAGTTTTCACTGAAGCTTCACTGAAGCTTCAAAATTGTTATCCTCTACATTTTTCATACTTAATCTCGGCTGGTATGATATCCTGTGCATCTTTTGTACTCAATGTGGCTGGTGTGAGAGGTAAACTAGGTAATTTAGTTTTCACCAAAATCAACAAAATTGCTATCCTTTACATTTGCATACTTGCTCAATCAGGTGTGATGGATAAACTAGTTAATTTGCTAGCGTTCACAGAAGCTAACAAAAATATTATAATATGCATATTTAATACTTGATCTGGCTGGCGTTTTGGGTAAACTAGTTAATTTGCATGTTTTCATAGAAGCTAGGAAGATTGTTTACTAGTTTACCCATCACACCAGATTGAGCTAGTATGAAAATGTACTGGATAACAATTTAGCTTCAGTGAATACTAGCAAATTAACCAGTTTTGCCATCACACCAGCCAGATTAATATGAAAGATGCACAGGATATCAGTTTATTTACCAAAGAGAACACTAGCAAATTATCTAGTTTTAAAGTTACACCAGCCAGATTAAGTATAAAAAAGATGCACAGGATAACATTGTTGTTAGCTTTAGACAAAATTATTAAATTAACTAGTTTACCCATCAAACCAGCCAGGTTAAGTATGAAAGATGCGCAAGTTAGCTTCAGTGAAAAATAGCAAATTAACTAGTTTTACCATCACACCAGCCAGATTAAGTATGTAAGATGCACAGGATAACAGTTTTATTAGCTTTAGAGAAAACTAGAAATTTAACCAGTTTTACAATCACACCAGCCAGATTAAGTATGAAAGATGCACAGGATAACAATTTGTTAGCTTCAATGAAAACTAGCAAATTAACTAGTTTACCTCTCACACCAGCCAGATTAAGTATGAAAGATGCACAGGATAACAGTGTTGTTAGCTTCAGTGAAAACTAGCAAATCAACTAGTTTTACCATCACAATAGCCGGATTAGGTATGAAAGATGCAAAGGATAACACTGTCGTTAGCTTCAGTGAAAACTAGCAAATCAACTAGTTTTACCATCAAAACAGCCAGATTAAGACTGAAAGATGCACTTGATAACACTGTTGTGAGCTTCAGTGAAAATTAGTGAATTAACTTGTTTTAACCTCACACCAGCCAGATCAAGTATTAAAGATGCACAGGATAACAGTTTTGTTGGCTTCAGTGAAAACTAGCAAATTAACTAGTTAAAAACTAGTTTTACCATAACACCAGCCACATTAAGTTTGAAAGATGTACAGGACAACTTTGTTGTTAGCTTCAGTGAAAACTAGTAAATTAACTAGTTTACCTCTCACACCAGCCAGATTAAGTATGAAAAATGCACAGGATAACAGTGTTGTTAGCTTCAGTGAAAACTAGCAAATCAACTAGTTTTACCACCAAAACAGCCAGATTAAGTATGAAAGATGCACAGGATAACACTATCGTTGGCTTCAGTGAAAACTAGCAAATCAACTAGTTTTACCATCAAAACAGCCAGATTAAGACTGAAAGATGCACAGGACAACACTGTGTGATGGGTAGACTTGTTAATTTGCTAGTTTTCACTGAAGCTAACAACAATGGTATCCGGTGCATCTTTCACACTTGATCTGGCTGGTGTGTTGGGTAAACCAGTTAATTTGCTAGTTTTCACTGAAGGTAGCAAGATTATTATCCTGCACATCTTTCATACTTAATCTGGCTGGTTTGATGAGTAAACTAGTTAATTTAATAATTTTCTCTAAAGCTTACAACAATGTTATCCTATGCATCTTTCATACTTAATCTGGCTGTTGTTAATGTAAAACTAGATAATTTGCTAGTTTTCTCTTAAGCTAACGAAACTGATATAATGTGCATCTTTTATACTCAATGTGGCTGGTGTGAGAATTAAACTAGGTAATTTAGTTTTCACCATAATCAACAAAATTGCTATCCTTTACATTTTCATACTTGCTCAATCAGGTGTGATGGATAAACTAGTTAATTTGCTAGCTTTCACAGAAGCTAACAAAAATATTATAATATGCATATTTAATACTTGATCTGGCTGGTGTTTTGGGTATACTAGTTAAATTGCTTGTTTTCACTGAAGCTAGCAAGATTGTTATCCTGCGCATCTTTCATACTTAATCTGGCTGGAGTGATGGTAAATCTAGTTAATTCGCTATTTTTCACTGAAGCTAACAGCAATGTTAACCTCTGCATCTTTCAAACTTAATCTGGCTGATGTAATGGTAAAACTAGTTATTTAACTAGTTTTCACTGACGCTAACAAAACTGTTATCCTGTGCATCTTTCATACTAAATCTGGTTGTTTTGATGGTAAGACTAGTTGATTTATTAGTTTTCACTGAAGCTAACAAAACTGTTGTCCTGTGCATCTTTCGTACCTAATCTGGCTGGTGTGACGGTAAAACTAGTTAATTTGCGAGTTTTCAACAAAATGAACAAAATTGTTATCCTGTACATTTTCCTACTTGCTCAATTTGGTGTGATGGATAAACTAGTTAATTTGCTTGCTTTCACTAAAGCCAACAACAGTATTATCCTATGCATCTTTCATACTTAATCTGGCTGGTGTTATGGTAAAACTAGTTAATTTGTTAGTTTTCACTGAAGCTTCAAAATTGTTATCCTCTGCATTTTTCATACTTAATCTCGGCTGGTGTGACGGGTAAACTAGTTAATTTGCTAGTTTTCATTGAAGCTAGCAAATTGTTATCCTGTGCATCTTCTATAATTAATCTGGCTGGTGCGATTGTAAAATAGGGTGGGCTGAAAAAAACTTTTTTTGGAATTTCAATATGCAAGTTGTATAGAAAGTTGGTTATGGCCAAAAAAAATTTTGTGACGTGCGACTTGTGCCGGGCCACTCTGGCTTTTATGAAAATACATATTTTTAGCCTTTTCGCATACTTTCTTTAGACTATCTTTTGGCCTGAGTCAGCTTCCTTGGAAGAACCCATTAATTCCAGAGAAAACAAGGGTACTGTCATGAGGGGCAGATGACAAAACAAAATGGGGTAGAGTCTGTGGGAGATCAGGATAGCTGTACAGAGGTCAGACTTTTTTCTGACACCAGCCCGATCAACCCCACAAACTCAATCAGCCTGTCAGGGCCAAGAATTGCAATGGTCCTCATGTGACTATAATCTCCCTAACTGTCGAAGGACCAGGTATTGATCAGTCTCCTCTGGTCAACAGTTTATTCAAATTTCAACAAAAAATTGATGCAGCTTCAAGCATCACAGCTGCATGCCTTGCTAAAAAGGAGACAAAACCCGTTTTATGTGGCAATGAAGCCGTATCTTCAATCTAGAAGTGCATTAGTAGGCAAAGCCATCTATAGGTGAGGGCTGTGTGTGTCATGTAGGCCAACACATAATAGATTGAAGACAATTAGCACAGATATGACTGATTCAGTGATCAGCCCCTCGGGAAAATTCCAAGTTACGTTACCACCTCAAGCAACTCATGGAGTCTTTATCATAGTAGGCTACCATATAACAATATCAATCAGAACCCCTTATTCTCTACAGCTATGTGTACTTCTCTTATCTATGAAACTTGCATTGCATCAACCATCTTTTCTAGACAAGTAACCAAACCGCTAGAAGCAAAGCTGTCATCCTTGATCCAGTTGAAGTGGGAATATTTTATTTAAAAGTTTATGACATCTCTAAAAGTCTATGTACCATCCCTAAAAGCGTTATGCCTTGTAACAATGGTCGTCAAAGTGGTTAGAAAGGGTAGAAAACAAACACCTTACCAAAATGATCTACCCAAAACATATTTTAACACCCGCAGTGGAAACTCCTGAGTCTGGGCTCGTAGGGTTGCCTTCTTGGTGACTTTGATACATAAGCATATGAGAAGATGCTGTGGAGTTTGTCACGTGATCAGTGATGGAAATGGGGTGGAGCTTGGGGGAGCTGAGCTCCCTTGATCAGAAAATTAGGGGAGCTCTTCCCTGCTACTATTTCCTGTTCACTTTTTCAGTAATCCAGGTACGATTAGCCAAAATTATTCTCTGAGAGCAGGAGATTTGTCCCTTTTTAAATTTTCCATCTCCATCACTGCTCGTGATTGATCCTGCAGAAGTGACTGGACAACTGCCTTAAATAACACTATTATCTGAAATGTACAGCAAAATTAATTTGACACAGCCTGATGCTGTCTATGTAAAAGCTGTTTTTTCTCCTGATATCAGGAATGTAAATATCCATTCTGTAGATTACCATTTGACAAAATTGTCAGGAAATTCATAAGCCAAAATGTGATCGATCGAGGATTTGAATACCACATAAATATTGTTCAATAGAGCTGATATTGAGCATATCTTACTTTCAATTGTGTAAGAGTAGGTTGATTTTGAGTAGAGATTGATTTTCCAACAATGTTTGCAGATCATTCAACCTAATGGTATCAAAGTCACATAAAATGTTCACTAACAGTGGCCTTGGTGCCGCAAAAATTTGCTTGGCGGCCATTTTTAAAACAGGGGCAACAATAAATTGTGTAAATATTGGTTTTTCATGCTCAAGAACTATTTCAATGGATTCTCTGACCCCAAAAACATATATTTTGACCCAAATTTTGTCTCTCTAGCTGAAATAGAAGTGGAGATATTGGACTTTTTGCACTTGTGGCGGCCATTTTGGAAAATGGCTGTATTTCCAATCCAGGGGGTGATCTCACTTGTGTCTTTGGATAAATCTTTTCCTATGACCCCAAGGTACATCTGTGCCAAAGGGGACCTTTGCATCAGAAAGTGAAGTCAACCCCCTTTTTTGTTGACCTAACCCACCAACTAATATTGAAGCTGTCCTTAGATTTGAATACCGGCACAATTTCGTTTTTCTTGAATACGTTTGGGTATTTTCCTAGAGTTAGGCACTCATTTACAATTTTCGTGATAGGGGCTGAGAGCTCATTAGCTGCAACCTTTATGAAGTATGGGGAGATGTTGTCATACCCAGTGGCTTTCTTTACATTTATTTTCTTTAGTCCTTTCAGGACTTGATCAGATGTTACTCTTTGAAATTCAAAAGCTTCAGGATTCGGAAAAATCGCTCTTATTTTTGCGATGCTTGAGTGATCTGAGTGTCGTATTACAGCAGAGCGCACACTCTCGTTATCCAAAGCTTCATCAATTTCATCTGGTTCCCCGATATCATCAACTATCTTTTCATAGTAATCTTTCAGAATATTGCAGACTAATAGTTATTTTAATCAAATTTAAGTGCTTACAAAAATTCTATTGAAAAATTGCAGGTGATATTGTAGTAATGAATTTCGGCATACTCCTTACTGACAAGTTTGTTTCGACAATTACCCAATTTTTCAGTGCTCCATTTGGATTTTAGTTATGGGATAGTGATTCAAATCCAAAAAGATGTGAATTAATTTTATTTTCCCATGTTCATCAACCCTGACAACAACTGAAGAACCATCAGAAAATAGATTTATTGTGACACCAAACAATCACTTCAATTAATGAAAATAAACTAATTTTGGTTATTCCGATAGCTCAGTCTTCAATGTTTTCAAGGCCAATTACTTTTTACAAATCTTCGTTACCACAATAAGCGTAACCATAGCAACTTAAAATTTCACAATTTATGTACCAATAACCGATCTGATACTGAGGATCGGTATCATTGCCGATCCAGCACTAAAACGCAGGATCAGAAGCACTACTCCATATATATAACCAAATTAATAACCAATGGTATCGGAATAGCATCGGTATTGGTGGTTTCGCAACAAAGTACTATGATAGGTATCGAAGTGAAAAAGTAGTATCGGTGCATCCCTGGTAATATACTTAGAGTTGTGAAATTTGGTACAGGTATTGGCCTGTGGGTATGGATCGGGAACATGAACAGACGAGCTAAAAATGTCATAGATTGTCCAGTGAATAACATTGATGTGCACCAATAACAATAATCTATTGATTTGCCACTGTCGACTGATATCATTTCACGTATACAAATGTAAGTATTTTCAATGTATATGTATTTGTACACTTCTCATTTGTATACCACTTATTGTAATTGGATAAACCCCTACTTATTTTATGCCAAATATATAGAGTAGGTCGGGGCAAGAAGCCCGGGTTAGGTGAGAGGCCCCCCCAGGGTAATATCTAAACTTACATTTTTGGTGCGTTTATCTATTGATAGGATTGAAGCTAGAGGTGTTTTAGGTGGCGTCACAAATTTTCAGGGCAAACAGCACCAAACCATTGTAGAAATTAAAGAAACAAAAAAAGGTGCATGGTTTTTGTAACTTTGCCTAATTCTTTGAAAGGGGTTGTCAGAAATAACTTTGGAAATATTGAAAAGTATAATGGATATCTGCATTGCTTCACTTTATGACCATCACATAAATATGATTTGGATCATGTTTTTTGCATTTTATCTCAAAATATAGATGTCAAATTAAAATATGTGGCTGCTTCAGGAACCATTTAATAATGTGTACTTTACCTTAAATCTTGATAGAATAGCTAATTAAAATAGAAACAAATTGGCCTGAAATTGAAACAGGGAAAAAAATTATAAAAAATAAAAGTATGAATAGAAAAATTCTGAAATTCAGAAAAAGTGAATAGAATGCTTTAAAAATGATAGAAGAACCCTAAGAAATAACTTTTAGGCTGAATGCGCTCGCAAAAAAAATTGCCATAGGATTATAACAGGGGGGCTTCTTGCCCGATGGGTGGGGTAAGAAGGCCATTTTAAATTTTTTACAAAAATGGCTGTAACTCCTTTACTAAAATTGGCAGACATTTGTTTCACTAGCTATTAGTAGAGTCAAGTGATTCCTTCCTGACAGCATAAGTATTCAAATAATCGACCATAAAAAGTATGTCAAATAGCACCTCGAAGTTAAGGGGGGTCGCATGCCCGTGCTACTCTATCTTTGTTTTTACTGACAACAGACAAATATATTTGAAGCTTGAAGCATCATTTAAACCTGACAATATGTCCCACACAATGGCAAAGGTTCTGTCTATATATACCCCAGACAATAATTTTAACACCTTAGCTAAAATAATCAGTAAAACTATAAAAACATAGGCTGCGCAGCAGCAAACCTTCAGCGAATAACACCTTTAGAAGATTACAATAATATCATAAAATTGGTGCATTATGAAATTGCTTATAGGTATGCAATGGCGGTCGAGTGGTGGCCTTCAATTATCTCTATTTGCCCGCTGCCCTGCCATCTTCCCATCTGCTTGCCTGGATTTGTAAAATCAGGAAAAGGCCTCATTAGAGTAATTTACGCATATTATGGTGTAGTTTCATGCATGTACAAAGTATAGGTTATGAGCTGTCAGTTGAAAACCAAAAAATATAACGCTGTTATAATTTTCTGAAGTTTTTCCAATGATTCATAAAGTGTTATACGCAGGTGATTTGTTTAGAAAATTGCATTGCTGTATATGCAATAGTGGGCAAGTTTTGGCTCCGATATAAAAAAAATATATTTTAAATATTTTTTCTCAATATTACAGAAACTATGGAAGAGCCATCTGTCAGACAATGAAAAGGCAAAACTAGACCATATAAGCCATATGTGTACCAAACTTCATCAATGTATAATTATGGAATAGTGACCGGATCTTGTGCCAGAAACAAAAAACAAATTTTTATTATTTTTTTAATATTTCAAAAAGTATATAATATTTTCCAGCAGACCTTTCAAAAGGCATAAATAGACCATATGTTTTTATATTTTTTCTCATTTTTTCAAAAAGTATAAAATATCTGTCAATGAGACCATCAAAAGGCACAACTAGACCACATAGGCCACATGTTAACCAAATTTCATCCATGCACATGCAATAATGACCGAGCCTAGGCCCGGAAACGAAAAATTTTTTTTTTTATATTTTGTTAATTATTTCAAAAAGTATTTAAGACGTATTCGTCAGACCATCAAAAGGCACAACTAGACCATTCAGGCTAGATGTGTACCAAATTTCATCCACATACATTCAATAGAGGCCGAGTGCTGGGCCGGAAACGATCTATCCGCCCGCCGCCCGACCGCCCACCCGCCCGCCCGGCGGACGGACAGCATTTTTACCTAAGTGATTACAATACCTTCTTCGAACTTCGTTCGCTGAAGGTAAAAAGTTCATAATGCCATTAATGCAGCAAATTAACAGCAATGTTTTGCATTTGTACAAAACTAGCAGAAAAGCTAGTTTTTACAATACCAGAGGCGACATCAAGCAGTGAACAAGTGAATTATGTTGCTCTAGACACTCCTGTCATCTGGTGTCAATTTGAAAAACTACCAAAAGTTGCATAGCTGGTGAAACAAGTGGAGCATCTGAGATCAGTTGGGAGGGCATTCCATATAGTTGACGCTGCATGCTGAAAATATGGGTTATAAAATGTAAAAACTGTATCCGACACATTAAAATTCTAAAATACATGGTCATAAGCATCCTTGAAAATAAATGTCTTTAGTCCACAAGTGGAGCATCTGAGATCAGTTGGGAGGGCATTCCATACAGTTGACGCTGCATGCTGAAAACTGCCGCCATATCTCTTCAGCTTGTAAGATGGCACTACAAGGCGATTCCCATTAGCAGACCGCAGTGAACGGGACGGCACATAGACAGTCAGTAATTCTGTCAGGTATGCAGGGGACATGTTGTTGAGGGCTTTGAATGTGAGCAGGGCAAGTTTATAACGGATACGATGTGACACAGGCAGCCAGTGCAATGCAAGGAGAACAGGTGTGATGTGGGACGATCTCGGCGTTCCTGTTATGAGGCGAGCTGCAGCGTTCTGAATGCGCTGAAGACGATCAATCAGATAGGCTGGAATTCCATGCAGCAAGCCATTGCAGTAGTCCAATCAGGATGTTATAAATGCATGGACTAGAGATTTAGTTGCATCAGTCGTTAGATATTTCCTGATGCGGTAGATGTTGTGCAGTTGAAAGTAAGCACTTTTACCGATGGTAGTCACATGCTGTTCAAAATTCATTGATGAATCCCAGATAACGCCTAGATCACGGACGTGTTTAGCTGGACTCAAAGATGTGGCTCCAAGTTGGAGGTTGATACCCTACAGGCGACTTGACAAGTTTGGCGGTGATATGAGCAGGATCTCAGTTTTTGAATCGTTAAGTTTAAGAAAATAGGACGATCGACATCCACGCTTTAACTCTCAGAAAGCACTCCTCCAACTTACTAGCAGCTGAGTTGATGGAATTCTGGCTCCGTGGGTTAAATGCAAGATACAGCTGTGTGTCATCTGCAGACAGATGGAAATCGATGTCCTGGAGTGTGTGATGGAGTGGCTGGGTGTAGGCGGTGAACAAAACCGGACCAAGCACTGACCCTGTGGTACACCGTAGCTGAGTGGATGTTTACCAGATGACAAATTGTCGATGCACACCCTTTGAGTATGCCGTGTAAGGTATGAACCAAACCATGTCAATGCAGTGTCCCGAATGCCCAAATGGTTACAGAGCATGTCCAGCAGCAGATCATGGTCGATGGTATCAAATGCAGCCGACAGGTCTAGGAGCACCAACATGGCACCCCCCTCTATATATATATATTACTTTTTTGAGTCCAATATATCTCTATGATGGACAACTCAACATCCATCAATTGCCATGTTCTCAACTTATTCAGAAAAGATGGTCTGACATGTCAGAGAGCAGTGGCAGATCCAGGAGGGGGGCCTTGGTGGTCTGAGCCCCCACGACCACTGAGCTGAGATGGAAAATAATATTTTGAATAAAATATGGAGCAACACAGGCCGGCGGATTTCAAAACGACGCCCAGGTGAGTAAACGAATAACAAACCAACATCTATCCCCCCCCCCCCCAGACTACCCTGTCTGGATCTGCCACTTGAGATGGAGAGGAAAAAATAACAGAAAAATCGAACAGGCTGACAATTTCCTCACATTATGATTGGGATTTCACTAAATCAAAGAAGATTAGAAAACTGCCATACATCACCCCTGAGATTGAGAAGATGATACGGAGGAGAGACAGGCTCTACAAAAAACTACAAAAAAACTCCAACGCCTTTGATCGCTCAAGACCAGCGCACCTGGAACAGGAAACCAGATTGAGAAGCCTCAAGAACGAAATACAGAAGAAAATGAGAAGAGCTTATTGGGCCTATATTGATTCCATCATAACAGAAGAAGAAAACGAGGACAACAAATACCAAGGCATGAAGAAATTCTGGCAATTCATCAAATCTAACAAGAAAGATCAACACGGCGTAGCCATCCTTAAAGCCGGAGGCAAGATCAGCTCCACACCAACTGAGAAGGCGAACACTCTCAATGCACAATTCCAATCAGTGTTCAACAGCCAACAACAACTTCAAGACAACCTAATAGGCAAATCAAACTTCCCCGCTGCACCAGACATAGAGATTACAACCCAAGTCATCCAAAAGCTACTACAAAAACTAAAACCACACAAGGCGGCAGGACCTGATGAAATCCCAGCAAGAGTACTCAAGGAACTGGCCCCCAAGATTGCCCCTCTACTTCAAGTAATCTACACCAGCTCATACAACACTGGAGAAGTCCCAAGCGATTGGAAGACTGCCAACGTAGTCCCGGTATATAAGAAAGGATCAACATCGACCTGGCGAATTATAGACCCATCTCCCTAACCTGCATCAGCTGTAAAATAATGGAGCATATCGTCGCGAGTAACATCATGAGACACGCCAGAAGCAAAAACATCATCTACCAACTCCAGCATGGATTCCTCGACAAAAGATCGTGTGAAACTCAACTCCCCGAGTTCCAAGCAGACATCTTAGACAACCTCCAGAGGAATGAGCAATCTGACGTGCTAATTATGGAGCCTTTGATAAAGTGAGCCACCGAAATTTGATTAAGAAACTAAACCACTCTGGAGCAAAGGGGAAGACATCTAAATGGATCACAGAATTCCTGGGTAACAGAGCACAACGAGTTGTAGTTGAAGGTGAAACATCAGACAGCGTACCAGTTACATCCGGAGTCCCGCAAGGATCAGTCCTAGGCCCGTCCGTCTTCCTGTATTATATAAATGACATAGCACAAAATCTCACATCCACTGTAAGACTGTTCGCCGATGACACCATAGCCTATCTGACTGTAAAAAACACACAGGACGCAACCAAGCTTCAAAACGATATCGCCAAACTGGAATCCTGGGAACAAAAGTGGCTCATGGAATTCCATCCGCAGAAATGCCAAGTCCTCTCAATCACCAAGAATCGCCACGTCATCAACTATCCATATGATGTACACCTTACATGGGCACAAACTAGAGCATGTCAAAGAAGCAAAATACCTGGGGCAGATTTCACGAAAAGCAGCAAAATGACTTACCATAAGACGTAGTTACATTAGCACAAATAAGGGCAGACATAATTGATTCGTAGCTTCTCAGATTTTCTCAGGGTGCTTTTTCTAGGGATAGCTGGCAGGACAAATTAGCAATAAAAAAACAGCTACTGCTCAGAGCTGTTTATGTTTTTGGTGATGCAAATAAGACAGATTTTTTCAATAAAATTTTAGAATTTCACGTTCAAAAATTTACATATGTAGCAAGAACACAGAAAAATTCCCATGTAAAAGTTGCTAGTGTAACCTCAGTGTCCTGTGACGGAATCAAGTTACATTAGCAGTCTTTTTTTATTTTTCATTTTTTTCAAGCTTTATAATGACCAACACAATTAAAAATGGTTCCAAAATAATTTTCAAGATGTGTTTTATCAATCACACATCATTACATTTTCACGAATTGGTTTTAGCAGATTCCACAGAATGCCAAAGTAAGCACGTCTGATCACCAGTAAGTTTGGTCGTCCAAAATTGTCCTCATGAGGATAAAAAAATATCTTTTTAAGAGCAAAAAGCTACATATTTTGAGGATTATTTTAATGATATTTATTCATTAGCTCACAGATGTACTGAGTAATAGGTTTACTTGATTCAGGAAGCAACAGAGAGATAACAAAAGGGTTGAAAACTTGAAAAGTTTAAGGTACCCTCTGAGAGCACTTTTCGTGGAATCTGCCCTGGGCGTAACAATAGCATCAGACTTCAGATGGTCTACTCACATCGACAGCATTACAAGCAAAGCCAGCAAATCGCTAGGCTTCCTGAAGCGTAGCCCTGGGACCCATGCGTAGCATGGGTCATGGGTACTCCCCATTCAAAATCTTGAGATTCTGACACTAGACTGGCGGGATTTTAAAAAAAAGGCTTTATTTAGAGAGGTACGAGCATTTTGGGGTAAAAGTCGGGAACTCATCTTTTTAGCATATTTCAGGTATGCTGAATCCGAAAAAACCGGTTCCCAAGCGATATTCCGGGTCCTTCACCTCCTAATTTGCATAACAAAATGGCCGCCAAATTAGCTATTTTTGGTCGTTTCAAAACCATAACATTCAATATCTTATGGTTTAGGAAAGCAAAAAAGGCAAACCAAGTGGCTCAAATCAATGTTATGAAGACCAGGGAATAACACACACCATTTATAAATCAATTATACAAGTTTGATGGTCATTAATATGCTAATTAGTTGCTGCCATTATACAAAAATGTCTTTTCTTTAATAACTTCCTTACTAATCAAGCAAATTAAACAAATTAAAGTTCTATACCAATGTTTTAAGGGTCAAGGAAGATGATGAAATCATCTATTAAGTCATAAAACTCATCCAATATTAATCATGCAAGAATAATGATCAATAGCATGCTAATTAGCGACGAAATATTACAGAAAATAATAATCGTCTTAATATCTTCTCTGTTTATCCAGCAAACTTTACAAAGTAAAGTTCTATATCAATGTTGTAAGAGTCAGCGAAGATAATGAACACTCATCAAAAAGTATCTATGGAAAAATAATAGTCATTAGCGATGATATATTTCGGGTAAGTTATATACTGGTACCCTATATTTTAATGGTCAATGAAGAAGTCAATGAGAAAGTCATTACACACATCTAATAATATTTATGCGAGACCTGTAGTCAGTAGTATATTAGCAGTGTAATATGACCAAAAAAAAAGGCTCATTCGTACATATTGTATATTTAAGTTGCTAGATCAGCAGAGAAGATGAGGGTTATAGCTGGAATTGTGTTTTTGGGGAAGCAAAATTTGGCTGGAGCTCCCAGAATTCAGCAGTGTCTTGTGATGGCCCAAGATGCCTTCTAAGCAATCTGAAGCAATAATTCCCCCACAAAAGACAAGGAATCACTAAATATATATATGTTATAATATCATTTTATGTAGTGTCCAATTAGGGAAATTTGCACACCATACACATATTAAATGGAAATCATGCAAATCAATACTGTGATGACTTTAGATATGGCTATATAGTGGGTTCTGAACCATCATCTCTAGCTCTTGCCTCCTTCATTCGCATTCTCCATTCTTTCCAGTGACCCCTATCTCCATATTCTCCCTTTCCGCCTCCTTCCTAGCTCTCCCCTCCTGCCTGATAGCTTCTGTCTCCTCCTGCCTGACTATGGCAGGAGGAGACTGAAGCTCCTCATAGCTCTTGCCTCCGCAACAGCTCTTCTCTCCTCTCTCTTGCCCATGTCTTCTTCCATGGGGCCCTATTCCAACAGCTGTTGCCTCATAAAATTGTTTCCTACCTCTCTGTTTATCTTTCTTTGCCTTCACCATATCTGCATTCTCCTCTGCCTCCTGCCTCCCTACTCAATAGCTCATCTGTCTCCCCTTCGCTGTCTACTTCTTAGCTCATTGCTGATATTGGTTTCCTCCTCCCTGCATTTCCTCCTACTCGCCGGCTCTCCCCTCTTTTTTGCTTTTTTCTGTTTCCCCTAGCTCTTGCCTCTTCTTCTAGAGTGATTCTTCCATCACTCTCTGCCTACTCCTAGCTTATATAATTGCCTCCTCCTTCCCTGCTTGCTCCCAGTTTCTCCTAGCTCTTTTCTCTCCCTCAGTTGTCTCTGTCAATTAGTCATTTTTATCTTCAATTTTTCCAGACCATCCCTACCTTTCTCTCTCACTACCAATGTGCCATGCAACCATCATTTTGCCATTTTCTTTAATTAAAAGAATGGTTGTAGGCCTTACTGGTTGTAACCTTGGGGAAATTAGTGGTTTTATTATAGTAGGATTGACAGGATTGCCTCAGAATATTTTTTTGCGTATCAGGAGTAGCAAGATGACTTCATTTCTGAGTTGAGGGTTATCATGTCATCTTGACACATCCAGACATGGTGTAACCTTTGCTGAATTTCAAGGCTAGGAATGTGCTGCCATGCATAGAGTCCCTGAAAATTCAGAAGAAACACCTTTTTCTGCAAATATGGCATCACTAATAATCATAAATATAACTATTATTATTCTGGCTTTATTGATATATTTTGTATGACTTTGTAAATGAATTCATTGACCCGTAGAACAGTGGTATGGAAGTTTAATTTGCAAAATGTTTTAGATGAGTAAGGAAGACACTATAAGAAAAACATTTGTCTGTTATAAGGCATTGCTAATCAGTAAATACTAATGACTATTATTTTTGCATAATTAATATTTGATGAATGCCATTAATTAATCAACCTTTGACTCTTTTACCTTGAGTACTGATCATTTATTTGTAAAATATGCTGGATTAGTAGGGGGGATATGAAAAAACATATATTTTTTCTGTAATATTTTATCGCTAATAGCATAATAAGCATATTAATGACTATAACTTTTCCCTAATTAATATTTGGTTAGGGTTATCACTTTATGAATTACTTCATCACCTTCATGGACCCATAAAAAATTTGGGATAATAGAACTTTATTCTTAAAGTTTGCTGGATCAGCACGGAAGATACAAAACTGTTATTTTCTGAAATATGGCATCACTAATTAGCATACTAATGACTATTATTTTCGATAATTAATACTTGATGAATGTTATGACTTTATAGATAAGTTCATTATCTTCATTGACTCTTAATGAATGTTATGACTTTATAGATAAGTTCATTATCTTCATTGACTCTTAAAACATTGGTATAGAACATTAATTTGTAAAGTTTGCTGGATTGGCAGAGAAGATACTTGAAGATTGTTCTTTTCTGTTATGTTTCAATGGCATCATTGCTGATTAGCATACTATAATGACCATTGTTCTTGCATGATTAATATTGGATGAGTGTTATGACTTAATAGATGGTTTCATCATCTTCCTTGACCCTTAAAACATTGGTATAGAACTTTAATTTGTTTAATTTGCTTGATTAGTAAGGAAGTTATTGAAGAAAAAGCATTTTTGTATAATGGCGGCTACTAATTAGCATATTAATGACCATCAAACTTGTATAATTGATTTATAAATGGTGTCTGTTATGCCCTGGTCTTCATAACATTGATTTGAGCCACTTCGTTTGCCTTTTTTGCTTTCCTAAACCATATTATATTGAATGTTATGGTTTTGAAACGATCAAAAATAGCTAATTTGGCGGCCATTTTGTTATGCAAATTAGGAGGTGAAGGACCCAGAATATCGCTTGGGAACCGGTTTTTTCGGATTCAGCATACCTGAAATATGCTAAAAGGATGGGTTCCCGACTTTTACCCCAAAATGCTCGTACCATCCACATATTTCAGAAATCCCGCCAGTCTACACTGTATCAGGAGATTTAAGACGGCATTATAACTACTAGAAAAGGATTTACAAAAATTAGGTTTTCATTTACCCAACATATTAATCTACTGACGGCACTATTTTTGAAGGCATTCTCTCATTCTTGAGTCTGGGTAAATCACTCCTGAAGTCAGAGAAATGCTCAAAAATTGTTTGCTTCAGCCATTAGCCTCATTTTGAATTGTGATGTCATCTCTGTGAGGTCACATATGCTCTGTTATGACGTCACTATTGCTTTCTGTGACATCATCACCAAACCCACTATTTTGACCAATCAGAGTCGGTCATTTGCTCAATGTATAAGGGAGCAATCCACTCTTTGGAGTTCAAGGAACAATTCAACAGATGTCATAATGTTTGGGATGATGGAAATAGGTGCCGTCAGTAGCAAATTCTGTCTACTTTCATAATATGTTTTTGATTTTGTCATGAATATAAAACTAACAAAGAAAATTTAACTTTCCCAAACAGTGTCTTTCAAATCTCATGATTTTCCAATGGGACGATTCATGACCCCTGTCCCACAGGGGTCCAGGGCTACCTGAAGCGCAACCTACAAGTCAACTCACATGCCATCAAAGAGAGAACGTACAAAGCAATTGTTAGGCCATTATTGGAATATAGCCCATGCGTCTGGGACCCAAGTACCAACAAAGATGTCAACAAAATAGAAATGGTCCAGCGAAGAGCAGTCCGCTACGTCCTGAACAGATACCATAACACAAGTTCGGTGAGCAGCATGCTGGCAGAGCTGAAATGGCCATCTCTCCAGGAAAGGAGACAGCTTGCCCGCCTAACCATGTTATTTAAGGTATCAAACAAACTAGTCGAAACACCTGGCCTCTCAGAAAGACTCATCCCAGCAAATAGAACATCCAGACATCAAAACTCCAATTCACACCAGATCCCGGACACACCAAAAGATTTCATCAAAAACTCCTTCATCCCGCGCACCATCAGGGAGTGGAACAAACTACCGGAAGACACTATCAACAGCAAGACAATGGAATCATTCAAGACCAGACTCATCCGCCTCAACCAACATCATCCTCCATAAAATAGACTGTATATATACTCTGGTTTTATCCCCACATGTACATAAGCACCGTTTTTAGACGAGACAACGACAATAACATGCGCTGTGCAATTAATCTACTCGGACCAAGCCATCAACTCTGATGTTGTCTGAGTATCCCAGAAGAAGAAATCTTTTCTGTATAAACTAATAATGTATGTATAAATATATAATTAAATCTTTAGCTATTTTTATAACAGCTATTTTTCAGTCTTAATCCCGTTTTGAAAAGTAAAAATTTGTCGATGGCAGAAACAGATGAGAAAGGACTACTTTTTTCACAATAATTTCTCAAAAATCTTTGGGAAAAATACTAATCATATATGCAAATTAGAACAGGAATACTGAAAATGATATTTTCCAGATAGAACTCTTTTACATTATTCAAACAAACCTTGGACAAAAAATTATTTAATATCAAAATTTTATAGGGTATACACAGAAATACCTTTTCCATTATGTGTGGCATATTTAAAATCAAAATCTTAACCTGGTCTATAATGCAAGAATTAGTATTTTTGCCAATTTGGATAAAAACTAGCACATCAACTCTATTGTGGTTGATTTGCTAATTACAGGCATAGTTATTTCTTCCAGATGGAACTTGTTAAATTGTTGAAACATATAGATCTCTGACAAAATCAATCAATATCAACATTTTAACGAGGATCTGTTCTTAAACACCTGTTTCCACCATGTGTGAATTACTTCAAATTTAAATCTCTGTCTAAATTTTAAGTAACACAAAAACTTATATTTTAGCTAATTTTGAGTAAAAACTGGCAATTTCACTATATTGTAATTAATTTGCTAATTACGGGCACAGTGATGGCAATGTTTAAATGTAAATCATTAGGAGTACAATCTGGGATTGAAATGGCCAGGAACAAGTGAATTGTGGCTACAAAAAGTAATATCATAAGAAGAGGAGGACTGACAATGACATCTTCAAGATAGAATTCGATAACTTGATACTAACCAGGACCGCATGTGTGCGTGATAATCGCCCACAGGCTGATAACTCGATCTAATTTTTTGCCGATCCACACCCAGAGGCCTATTTACCAAATTACTAAGGTCACATTGCGCAGTTGACTTTAAGAATGCAGAAGGAACACTGCCAAAATGGCTGACACAAAATGGCCACCACCTTTGATTTATCAACATGTTCCAGATCCATACCCACAGGCCAATACCTTTACCAAATTTCATAACTCTAAACAAAATATCAAGGGCACAGTGGGAAGATGAAGAATGAAGGAAGACGGCTGCCAAAATGGCTGCCACGAAATGGCCACCACCTTGGATTTCTCAGCAATTTCCCAATCCATACCCACCTGTACCATATTTCATAACTCGAAACGAAATGTTAAGGGCACAGTGGGCAGTTCAAGAATGAAGAAAGATGGCTGCCCAAATTGCCACCACAAAATGGCCACCATTTTGGATTTCTCGGCATGTTCCAAATCCATACCCACAGCCACAGGCCAATACCTGTAGCAAATTTCATCACTCTAAGCGAAATATCAAGGGCACAGTGGGCAGTTGAAGAATGAAGAAAGATGGCTGCCAAAATGGCGGCCACAAAATGGCCACCATCTTGGATTTCTCGACATATTCCCAATCCATACCCACAGGCCTGTACCAAATTTCATAACTCTAAACGAAATATCAAGGGCACAGTGGGCAGTTCAAGAATGAAGAAAGATGGCTGCCAAAATGGCCGCCACAAGATGGCCGCTACCTTGGATTTCTCGCCATGTTCCCAATCAATACCCACAGGTCAATACCTGTACCAAATTTTGTAACTCTAGGCGAAATACCAAGGTCACAGAGGGCAATTCAAGAATTAAAAAAGATGGCTGCCAAAATGGCCATCACAAGATGGCCGCCATCTTGGATTTCTTGCCATGTTCCAGATCAATACCCACAAATCAATACCTGTACCAAATTTCACAACTCTAAGCGAAATACCAAGGTCACACTGGGCAGTTCAATGATTAAGATGGCTGCCAAAATGGCCACCACAACATGGCTGCCATCTTGGATTTCTTGCCATGTTCACAATCCATACCCCCAGGCCAATACCTGTACCAAATTCATAGAGCGCTTAGCGATCCTTCCCACACTAGTCATGTACGTACTGAAAAATCATGCAGTACTGTCCCTTCAATCTCGGTGTGTCATTCGCCATCTTTGTTTTGAACACGTGATCTGCATGCACGCCGCCATTATTCTACCACGCACGCGCAAGTGCGTAAATAGCATGACTCCGTTCATGACGTCGCAAAAAAAAAAACAGAGGGCGCGCCGAAACAGTGGCGCCTCTAACGGCAGTTCACGAAATCGACAAAACAACGCATTTCTGATATGATTTATTGACAATTCACACACCGTAATACAACAGCGTTGGCCTAGTAAATCTAGACCTGCTTACCAGCTTACCGCTCTCTCCTGGCTTGGCAGATTACATATTAACTCTAAGCGAAACATCAAGGTCACAGTGGGCAGTTCAAGAATTAAGAAAGATGGCTGACAATATTGCGCCACAAAATAGCCGCCATCTTGGATTTCTTGACATGTTCTTAATCCACACCCAATTACCCTGTACCAAATTTCATAACTCTAAGTGAAATACTAAGGTCACAAATGGACACTTACACAAACCTTAACCGGGACAATGACGACGCGGACGCCGATGACAACGACGCCGACTATCGAGCGACGACAATAGCTCTTCGTTTTCAAAGAAAAAAGACGGGCTAAAAATGTCATAGATTGTCCAGTGAATAACATTGATGTGCACCAATCACAATAATCTATTAATTTGCCACTGTCGACTGTCCACCATATCTATCATTTCATGTATACAAATGTAAGGTATTTTCAATGTATATGTATTTGTACACTTCTCATTTGTATACCACTTATTGTAATTGAATAAACCCCTGCTTATTTCATACCAAATATGTATCCTTGTTTTGCTGACAACAAATATATTTAAAGGTTGAAGCTACATTTTAAACTAACAATATGTCCCACACAATAGCAAAGGTTCTGTCTATATATACCCTAGACAATAATTTTAACATTCCTTAGCTAAAATAACCAGTAAAACTATAAAAAAAAGTTCATCATGCATTAATGCAGTGAATTAACAGCAATGTTTTGCATTGTACAAAACTAGCAAAAAAGCTAGTTTTTCAATACCAGAGGCGACATACAGCAGTGAACAAGTGAATTATGTTGCTCTAGACACTCCTGTCATATGGTGTCAATAAGAAAAACTACCAAAAGTTGCATACTTCTGTAGGGGGAACGGGGGCACATTGGGACGCTTTTGACGTCTACTAATTTTGCTCAATGCTGAAAGCACTGAAGAACTCAGAAGTTTGCATGAATATCACCAATACCATTGAGCTTAAATGCAAGGCATAATAAACTAGACTTCACATACCCTTTTGCAGCCAGAGAGCAAAATGTGAGTCGAAAAAATGACTGTCCCAATGTGCCCCGCGGGGCACATTGGGACATCAGCCGTGGCACATTGGGACATCAATTGAAAAATCATTTTAACACTCCATGCGCAATAGATATCACATATAAGTAGTAGTAGATAAGAGTGAACTGCAGGGAAGGTTCAAGGCCTAGTGTTTTCAGTATGGAATTGTGCCACGCCTCCAGTGGCCATTTCAAATGTACGACATCCCGATGACAGAAATCCAGCAGATGAGCAGAGCATGTAGCAGGTATCTTAGGAAGTGGCTAGGAGTACCACCAAGCTTCAGCTCAGTCAACCTCTACAGCAAATCCTCAAAGTTAGCACTTCCCATCAGCGAGATTGAAGAAGAATACAAGGTGACCAAAGTGAGAGCCCTAGTGACCCTGCAACAGTCAAAGGACCACAAAGTGAGACAAACGGGGAAAGCAATGACGACAGGAAGAAGTTGGAACCCGCAGACAGCAGCAAGCCGAGCAGAAGAGGCCCTGAAACACCAGGAGGTCCTAGGAATTGTGTGCCAAGGAAGAAAAGGCTTGGGAAATTATCAGCCGGAATTCTGGAGCAGGTTGTCTTCCAGGAACCAAAGAGACAAGATTGTGAATGAGATAAGAAGAGAAACGGAAGAGAACAGAAGAGCGAAAGCGGTGCAACAAGCCTCTCAAGGAAGATGGATTACATGGGAACCAGCAGCAGGAAGAAAGTTGGCATGGAAGGACATCTGGGAAATTGACCAAGGAAAGTTAGGACTCCTGTTAAGAGCAGTCGCAGATCTACTTCCGAGTCCATCAAATTTGAAGACATGGGGTCTGGAGGCCGAATCGGTGTGCCAGCAGTGTGGAGCATCATGGTGCAGCTTAGAGCATATCTTAACAGCATGTCCAAAGGCTCTAGGCTCGGGAAAATATAGATGGCGACATGACAAGGTTTTGCAAGAGATAGCGAAATGGGTAGATGAAGCCAGACGAGAAGCCAACAAAGGAGTAAAAACACCAGTTAAACTCATAGATTTCCACAAGGAAGGAGACAGAACATCCAAGAAGAATGCAAGCCTGCAAGAATATCCATGCATCTTGTCAAGTGCCTCAGACTGGGAATTGAAGACCGACCTCAAGAAGAAGCTAATCTTTCCTCAGGACATCTTGGTGACGAAGATGCGCCCTGACATGCTACTTTTATCAAACAAGTCAAAACGTCTCCTCATTATAGAGCTGACCGTTCCATGGGAAGAAAGGCTGCAAGTAGCACACGAGAAGAAAACTTCCAAGTACCAAGAACTAGCAGACGAGGCCAGGCTGAAGGGATGGCAAGCGACAATCCACGCAATAGAGGTTGGATGCCGAGGATTCCCGTCAGTGACCACACAGAAGTTTTTGGGGAGCTTAGGACTACATCCAAGGAACCTAAAGAGGGCACTCAAGGACATAGGAGCAGCAGCTGAGTCAAGTTCTCGTTGGCTGTGGATGAAGCGAGCTGAAGAATGGTCATCTTCTGCAAGTGGAGACTGTTAACCCTGTTTCCACTGCCCCACTCAGGTGAAGCGTCCAGGTTTATAAGGGGCGAAACGCTGAAGATCCTGAGCAACCTGCTGATGATGCAGAAGATGACCGTCAATCTCCGCTATCAAGGTAGCGAAGCATTTAGATGTTTAACTACAATGTAGTGCCAATAGTTCATAACTTTAAACAGTTTTAAACATTTAACATAAAATGTCCTGGGTGCGGACATCTATGTAAGTAACACACAGTGCTTTGCGACAAATTTGTTCACAGAGCATGGTAATCCACTATACCTCTATTCACTGTGGTCTGAACACCTGTTGTGTGCTGTCCCAGGTCATTCAGTTGCCTTGGACACTTAAATTCTGCCATATTAAGTGCGTCCCAATGTGCCCCAAATTCACTGTCCCAATGAGCCCTTTACACCAAAATGCTAATTTCTCGGACACCAGTGAGTGTGTTTATACGGATAGCAATTCATAACTGTTCGTTACGATATATAAAATTCATAAAAGCACTGAGAAAGCTTCATTGTTCATGGTTTGTCCACAGAATGGTTTGAATTGAACCTGTCCATATTTACTTCAGTAGTAGCAAAAACAAACTTTTGCTCGCCATACTTCTGCATGTGGCTGTAATTTGTCTATAAAACCATGGAAACATCAGGATGTGAAATTACAATGCAGTGTCCCGAATGCCCAAATGGTTACAGAGCATGTCCAGCAGCAGATCATGGTCGATGGTATCAAATGCAGCCGACAGGTCTAGGAGCACCAACATGGCACCCCCCTCTATATGTATATCTCTATGATGGACAACTCAACATCCATCAATTGCCATGTTCTCAACTTATTCAGAAGATGGTCTGATATGTCAGAGAGAAGTGGCAGATACAGGAGGTAGGGCCTTGGTGGCCTGAGCCCCCATGACCCCTGAGCTGAGATGGAAAATAATATTTTGAATAAAATATGGGGCAATACGGGCCCAAGGATGTCAAAACGACGCCCAGGTGAGTAAACGAATGGCAAAACAACATCTACCCCCCCCCCCCCTCAGACTATCCTATCTGGAGCCACCACTGGAGATGGAAAGGAAAAAGTAACAGAAAAATCAAACAGGTTGACAATTTCCTCACATTATGATTGGGATATCACCAAAACTTTTCTGTATAAACTAATAATGTATGTATAAATATATGATTGCATCTTTAGTCTTTTTTATAACAGCTATTTTTGGGTCTTAACCCCGTTTTGAAAAGTAAAAATTTGTTGATGGCAGAAACAGATAAGAAAGGACTACTTTTTTCACAATAATTTCTCAAAAATCTTTGAGAAAAATACTAATCATATATATGCTAATTAGAACAGGAATACTGAAAATGATATTTTCCAGATAGAACTCTTTTACATTATTCAAACAAACCTTGGACAAAAAATTATTTAATATCAAAATTTTATAGGGTATACACAGAAATACCTTTTCCATTATGCATGGCATAGTGAAAATCAAAATCTTAACGTGGCCTATAATGCAAGAATTAGTATTTTTGCTAATTTGGAAAAAAAACTAGCAAATCAACTCTATTGTGGTTGATTTGCTAATTACAGGCATAGTTATTTCTTCCAGATGGAACTTGTTTTATCTCAGATAAAAATCAATGAATATCAAAATTTTAACGAGGATCTGTTCTTAAACACCTGTTTCCACCATGTGTGAATTACTTCAAATTTAAATCTCTGTCTAAATTTTAAGTAACACAAAAACTAGTCTTTTTGCTAATTTTGAGTAAAAAGTAGCAATTTCACTATATTGTAATTAATTTGCTAATTACAGGCACAGTGATGGCAATGTTTAAATGTAAATCAGTAGGAGTTCAATCTGGGATTGAAATGGCCAAAAACAAGTGGATTGTGGCTAAAAAAGTAATATCATAAGAAGAGGAGTACTGACAATGACATCTTCAAGATAGAACTCGATACCTTGATACTAACCAGGACCGCAAGCGGTTTCAATGCTCGTCTGTTGACGTGAAATCTATCAATGTGTGCGTGATAATCGCCCACAGGCTGATAACTCGATCTAATTTTATTGCCGATCCACACCTAAAGGCCAATTTACAAAATTACTAAGGTCACATTGCGCAGTTAACTTTAAGAATGCAGAAAGATCACTGCCCAAATGGCTGACGTAAAATGGCGACCAACTTGGATTTCTCGACATGTTCCCAATCCATACCCACAGGCCAATACCTTTACCAAATTTCATAACTCTAAACAAAATATCAAGGGCACAGTGGGAAGATGAAGAATGAAGGAAGACGGCTGCCAAAATGGCTGCCACGAAATGGCCACCACCTTGGATTTCTCAGCAATTTCCCAATCCATACCCACCTGTACCATATTTCATAACTCAAAACGAAATGTTAAGGGCACAGTGGGCAGTTCAAGAATGAAGAAAGATGGCTGCCAAAATGGCCATATAATGGCCACCATTTTGGATTTCTCAACATGTTCCCAAATTGGGAAAAAAATTACTAAGGTCACATTGGGCAGTTTAACTTTAAGAATGCAGAAAGATCACTGGCAAAATTGCTGACACAAAATGGCCGCCATCTTGGATTTCTCGACATGTTCCAAATCCATACCCACAGGCCAATACCTGTAGCAAATTTCATCACTCTAAGCGAAATATCAAGGGCACAGTGGGCAGTTGAAGAATGAAGAAAGATGGCTGCCAACATGGCCACCACAAAATGGCCATCATCTTGGATTTCTCGACATATTCCCAATCTATACCCACAGGCCAATACCTGTACCAAATTTCATAACTCTAAACGAAATATCAAGGTCACAGTGGGCAGTTCAAGAATGAAGAAAGATGGCAGACAAAATGGCCGCCACAATAAGATGGCCGCCATCTTGGATTTCTCGCCATGTTCCCAATCAATACCCACAGGTCAATAACTGTACCAAATTTCGTAACTCTGGGCGAAATACAAAGGTGACAGAGAGCAGTTCAAGAATTAAGAAAAATGGCTGCCCAAAATTGGCCACCACAAGATGGTCGCCATCTTGAATTTCTTGCCATGTTCCCGATCCACACCCACATGCCAATTAAATACCTACAGGTACCAAATTTCACAACTCTAAGTGAAATACCAAGTTCACTGGGCAGTTCAAGAATTAAGAAAGATGGCTGCCAAAATGGCCACCACAACATGGCCGCCATCTTGAATTTCTTGCCATGTTCACAATCCATACCCCCAGTCCAATACCTGTACCAAATTCATAACTCTAAGCGAAACACCAAGGTCACAGTGGGCAGTTCAAGAATGAAGAAAGATGGCTGACAATATTGCCGCCACAAAATAGCCACCATCTTGGATTTCTTGACGTGTTCTTACTCCATACCCAAAGACCGATACCTGCACCAATTTTCATAACTCTAAGTGAAATACTAAGGTCACAAATGGACACTTACACAAACCGTAACCGGGACAACGACGACTCGGACGCGGACCACAACGACGCCGATGATCGAGCGCCAACAATAGCTCTTCGTTTTCAAAGAAAACAGACGAGCTAAAAATTTCATAGATTGTCCAGTGAATAACATTGTTGTGCACCAATCACAATAATCTATTAATTTGCCACTGTTGACTGTCCACCATATCTATCATTTCATGTATACAAATGTAAGGTATTTTCAATGTATATATTTGTACGCTTCTCAGTTGTTTACCACTTAATTGTAACTGAATAAACCCCTACTTATTTTATACCAATATATCTATGTGTTTTTGCTGACAACAGACAAATATAATTGAAGGTTGAAGTAACATTTAAAACTAAAAATATGTGGCAAAGGTTCTGTCTATATATACCCTAGACAATAATTTTAACATTCCTTAGCTGAAATATCAGCAAAACTATAAACAAGAAAATTTTTTCAAAAAAAAATAGAGGCGATTTTCAAAGCTTAATCTTTGGCTGCCAATTCAGCTTGTTCCACATATTTCATCCCATCTACATTTAATTTCGGCCCGATCCCGCAAAAGGGTCCTGTTCCGCAACTGCGCATCCGCGTTTTACTACGAAATCCCGCATCCCGCGAATTAGGCCCGTCCGCATTTTACTACGAAGCTGGCCACCCGTTTCTGATGACGAAGTTTCACAGACTGAAATTCAGAATCTTGGAAGAGCCTCCTGTCGGGAGGCCTGTCGCCATCTATACAGAGGCGAGTGGCTATATATAGAATCACTAAGACTATATCAGCGATGGGCTGATGCATCGCCTCTAAAAAAAAGCATAATGCCATTAAGGCAGCAAATTAACAGCAATGTTTTGCAAATACTAGCAAAAAAGCTAGTTTTTACAATACCAGAGGCGACATCAAGCAGTGAACAAGTGAATTATGTTACTCTAGACACTCCTGTCATCTGGTGTCAATTTGACAAACTACCAAAAGTTGCATAGTCCTTAACTTCTGTACTCTGTAGTCCTTGCTTTGCAGAAGTCCTACAGATTCTCTATTAATCAGTTAGCTTCTTATTGTTATTTTGAAAAAGTAAAATAAAAGAAAAGTAAATACAATATCACAAAAGTTTTTGTGAGCTTATAATACAAATTTGAAAAGACATACTTGCACAGTTTGAAGTGCACTATTTTTATTTCTAGTGCTTTTTAATTGTGAAACTGAAGTGGGTAGAATCATACACGTCATATAAATATCCTATTAAAAATTTTTTTATGCATTTTCAAATCAGTGCTTATTATTATTGAATACAATTGGTTTAAGTAATTTGTGAATCTAATATTACATGGATGGTGAGGAGTCCAGCACAGATATAGTGATATCCAATATATATTACTTTTCTGAGTCCAACATATCTCTATTATGGACGAATCAACAACCATCAATTGCCATGTTCTAAACTTATTCAGAAAAGATGGTCTGACATGTCAGAGAGCAGTGGCAGATACAGGGGGGTAGGGCCTTGGTGGCCTGAGCCCCCATGACCACTGAGCTGAGATGGAAATTAATATTTTGAATAAAATATGGGGCAATGCGGGCCCACGGATGTCAAAACGACGCCCAGGTGAGTAAACGAATGGCAAAACAACATCTACCCCCCCCCCCGACTACCCTGTCTGGACCCGCCACTGGAGATGGAGAGGAAAAAATAACAGAAAAATCAAAAGGGTTTACAATTTAACCACATTAATATTGGGATTTCACTAAATCTTGTATGTATGAACTAATAATGTTTGTATAAATATATTAAATTATTAGCCCTTTCTATAACAGCTAGTTTTGGGTCTTAACCCCGTTTTGAAAAGTAAAAATTTCTCTATGGCAGAAACAGATGAAAAAAGGACTACTGTTTTCACAATAATTTCTCAAAAATCTTCGGAAAAATACTAATCACATATATGCTAATTAGAACAGGAATACTGAAAATGATACTTTCCAGATAGAACTCTTAAGTTATTCAAACACACCTTGGACAAAAATGATTTAATATCAAATTTTGTAGGGTATATACAGAAATACCCTTTTCCTTATGCGTGACATAGTTAAAATCAAAATCTTAACCTAGCCTATAATGCAAGAATTAGTATTTTTGCTAATTTGGAGAAAAACTAGCAAATCCACTCTATTGTGGTTGATTTGCTAATTACAGGCACAGTGATTTCGTCTTGATGGAGCTCGTTAAATTGTTGAAACATATCTCAGACAAAATTAATGAATATCAAAATTTTACCGAGGATCTGTTCTAAAACACCTGTTTCCACCATAAGTGTGACTTACTTCACATCTATATTTTTGTCTAATTTTTAAGTAACGCAAAAACTAGTCTTTTTGTTAATTTTGAGTAAAAAGTAGCATATTCACAATATTGTAATCAATTTGCTAATTACAGGCACAGTGATGGCAATGTTTCAATGTAAATTGCTAGAAACAAGATGGAAGACTCAAGACTCAAGAAGTTTATTTGTCATGAAATGCATGGAATATATACAACATGATGTTTGATGGCTATACAGTATACATAGATATATAAAAACAAAAGCATTGCATGAGTAGGAGGACACCCCTAAGGCAACTACGTGCCGCTGACGAGGTGCCCACCTAGAATTGTTGAGGAGCTGCTCAGGCGAGGAGAGGCAGTTCAACCAAAGAAATAGTAGCAGCATAACTCACTGAAGGTTTTTCCAGTTTCTTTTCTTATGAAGGAAACATTAAGGTAACGTTTGTAGATCTGAAAAAGATGAGATTCACATGCTCTTGAACAAACATTTTCATTAACTCATGAAACAGAAAAGCAAAGGCATCCCCACTTGTAAAAAAAGAGCCATAAGACCCAAGATCAACCAAGTTATCTCACATGTATATTCTATTAAAAGATTTAAAAACATATATAATATATCTATATAAAACTTCATTAGATGAGAATCACATGCTGGATTGCAGCAGTTTTGTTTTATGTAAACCCAACATATTAAATATATCATCATACTTAATTATATTGAGATAGCTGAATCACAACCAGGGAGAGGGAGAGATTATTCTATGACCAGAGGCATTCTATTTACGAATATCCACCAGGACCAGATTATTATTATGAGTATGACCCAGAAACCAACGGCTATCATCATTTTATTTAGATTCACATGCTATCGCGATGAAACATTTTCCTAAATGATAGTGTTGGCTAAGGATAATTTCTTAACAGACAGCATTGATTTTTATACTATGGAATTCTATGAGCATAAAGTAAGCAGGTAATTTGCTTAAACTGGTATTTACAGGGATGCGAGGAGAAAAATTTCACTTCTAAGTCATTGCCCTAATCAATTGTCATTGCCAAGCACTGCAAACTTAAACATATCTCTGTTTTCAAGCTCAGGGAGCACACTAAAGTAAAATTTCAAGTTCAACATGACTTAAAAGTGAAATTGTTCTCCTAGCATCCCTGAATCAAGAGTAAATACCAGGTATGTGCAGAATACTCAGCTGTATCAATATTTTTGTCTGCAACTCTAAAACACCTGTCTCCACCATAAGTGTGACTTACTTCACATCTATATTTTTGTCTAATTTTTAAGTAACGCAAAAACTAGTCTTTTAGTTAATTTTGAGTAAAAAGTAGCAAATTCACAATATTGTAATTAATTTGCTAATTACAGGCACAGTGATGGCAATGTTTCAATGTAAATTGCCAGAAACAAGTGGAAGACTCAAGACTCAAGGGCCCGTTTTCACCAACATGGTATTAAGAGTTAAGCCTGGCGTTAACTCCTTTAAACCTGGTATAACTAAGTCCATTTCACCAAGAGTGTGCTAAGCATGTAAACCAGTCAAAGTTCAGTGAATCATACACATTGTCACAAAACTCAAGGATCAGTCATCTCAAACTGATTTGGTGTCAAAAAGTGATTAGGCCAATGAAAACAGAACATATGTTTCTTATGAGATGGCATGACCAATCAGTATTATAGACCTTTGTCTATTATATTCGCATGTTTCTCTAATTTAACAGTCACCAAAGATTTTTTTCAAGAAAGATATGTCACATCATGAGATATAAAGTTTGCAAACCAAGAACACACACTTACCTAGAAAATATATTTGTTGAATTAACTGTTGCAAATATACTAGCCATACAGCATTAAGCACACGATTTAAAAGTATTTCATGTATGAAACTATGTTTTTATAGCATTTGCCTATGATAATGACACCAAATAGAGGCAATTCTTCTGTGCTGAGTTGTACAAAACCTCTCCATGTGTTGTTGGTCTTAGCACAGGGGTACTTTCTGAGGGCAGGAAATTCCGTCATGGGTGAAATCTATGCATCCTATAACCCCCCGCCACCCCCCCCCGGAAATCGGGCAATTTCAGAAAATTCCAATTTAGCCTCTCGTGTCACTGGTCTACTGGGCATACGTACATATATGGGTTTTAATGAAGCGATTGCATGACTAACACGCTTCACAATCCTTGAAACTGAGGCGACACTAATACCACTCAAGTCACCAACGACTTGTTGGTAACTGTCGGTAGCAAAAAATCGCAGGCACGTCAGCCATTCTGGGTACATCAGATTTTGAGGACCCTTATCATTAGATATTCAAAGGGATTCAACCATTATTGTAGTTTCATTGTGCAAAAATGCATGACCAGCTGATTTGTATTAATTTATTGTTTGAGGGGAGGGGGCTAAAAAAAATGTGTCACCAACACTGGACAGACAACTAATTAATTTTCTTTTTTATAAATTTCCAAGCCCACCCCTCTTTTTCTCTTACCTTGTCATGTGGCCATGTTTGGGAACTTCAGAGATTAATTGTGTTTGTAGCAGTTGAGTTGTTTAAATACTATGTGCAGACTTTCACTCAGTAAATGTTCCTTGATCCTGCTCCGCTTGAGTGATTGGCTTAGCCAGACCAGGTCTTAGCTAAGACCTGGCATAACTCTTAATACCATGTTGGTGAAAACGGGCCAAGAAGTTTATTTGTCATGAAATGCATGGAATATATACAACATGATGTTTGATGGCTATACAGTATACATAGATATATAAAAACAAAAGCATTGCATGAGTAGGAGGACAACCCTAAGGCAACTACGTGCCGCTGACGAGGTGCCCACCTAGAATTGTTGAGGAGCTGCTCAGGTGAGGAGAGGCAGTTCAACCAAAGAAATAGTAGCGGCATAACTCAATGAAGGTTTTTCCAGTTTCTTTTCTTATGAAGGAAACATTAAGGTAACGTTTGTAGATCTGAAAAAGATGAGATTCACATGCTCTTGAACAAACATTTTCATTAACTCATGAAACAGAAGAGCAAAGGCATCCCCACTTGTTAAAAAAAAGAGCCATAAGACCCAAGATCAACCAAGTTATCTCACATGTATATTCTATTAAAAGATTTAAAAACATACATAATATATGTATATAAAACTTCATTAGATGAGAATCACATGCTGGGTTGCAGCAGTTTTGTTTTATGTAAACCCGACATATTAAATCTATCATCATACTTAATATATTGAGATAGCTGAATCACAACCAGGGAGAGGGAGAGATTATTCTATGACCAGAGGCATTCTATTTACGAATATCCACCAGGACAAGATGATTATTATGAGTATTTTATTGGTGAGGGAGTGATGACAGACATGTTGGTACTCTTTCAAACGTTTATTCAGATATATGTAGTAGTCGAAGAGTAGTCGAAGAGAGTTCCCTAGAAATAAAGGAAACAACATATAAACACCTTGTAGACAATATAAGAATCAGTATAAAAATGTGAGCAAGATAAATGCATCAAGTTTATAGATTAACTCACAATCTCAATGCCTTCAGGGCTCCAACACCAATGATACAGATGCAGATACAGATCGCATACAGCTACAGATACAGTCTAACAGCAACTGTAATTTCAAATAATAAATTGTATAAATAATAGTTACACTGATAGTACAATGCCTTTGCTAGTTTAAAGCAATTAAAATGTATAAAAATCTACAAATACTTTAAATACAACAAATTCATATTTTATCCCACATCACAGCAATATAAATTAAATCAACTTACATTTTAGCAGATGGAAGGAAGAGAAGCTTTCTTGTTCAGTTAAAAATGAAGAATGACAATTTGTGCAGGATATTTGGCATGTTGAGTTGTAACAATAAAGTGTGAAAGACATACAGATGTCCACAAACTGACAAAATGTAACAGAAAACAGTGAGCTTCACAGAGATGTCATAGATACACAGAGCAAAGTGTGAAACACAGATAATAGAGTGACTGTTACAAGCAAACTCATTACAACAACAACAATAGACAACAGAGCAATCAAATTGTATTTAAAGGAAGATCAGATAAAAGTAATACGAAGTGATCAAACAATATGATATATGTGATCAAACCAGTAATGCTGATGATCAAACCAGCACACCGGGAGGATGAGGTTGCTGTGATGGGGATAAATATAGATTATATGAAAACATACAATTGAGTATTTACATTTACAGTTTTACAGTATATACATGAGTAGAAAATTGAACATGGAAAATTCACTGATCATCAACAGGAACAAGTAAAGCAAATCGCAGGACTGCACAAATGACTGTAGTGTCAGCCACTAAGTAAATTTGTCATTCAATTTGAATGATTTATGCATCAGTTTGACTCCGTATACCTGGCCATCTCCCTCCACTTATCAGCAACAGCCACTACATCTCAAGATCTCAAATTATGAGTGGAAATATGCCACTTTCTTTGCAAGTCTATAGTTGGTACACATAACTCAATCCACCATTTCAGAAAAGAACCTATGAGATTCATCACAACTATCATAAGACATTCAGTTGGGGACAAAAATAAGTCAATACATGTTTCAGTTGACTTGACCAATGATTTCACAGCTTGATCCCAAGGACTATCAGGCGGATCACAGATCCAAGAAAGACCACTTGTGGGATCAAGATTTTTCAAAGTTTCTCTAAACACCATTCCTGCTGCAACCAATTGAGACTCAGGAATGCTCACAAACGAAAAGAAGATCAAGAGAAGCACACAGAGAGCTTCAAAAAGTACAGCTCTTGTAACCATGTATAAGTCAAGCATGAAATAAAGGAACACAGATGCAGGTTTCAGACATAATTTACTGAACAGCGTAATAATAAAAAGAATCTTTTCAACATTGCTGCAAGTACAATCATGAATGCAGTTTCTTAACCAACAGACAACTTCTGCATCAGACTTCTCTACACATAGATCATCATCATTTTGGCAAGCGAACTTCAAATTCTCCTCAACCTGGACAGTGAAGTCTACTGATGAAGAATTATGAGCATCATGGCAGCTTCGCTCATCATCAAAGGGAAAATTCTCAGGATTCAGTGATCGCTGCTCATGAGAAGAGTTTGATCGGCTGACTGCTGGGAATTCATCATGTGGACAAACTTCACCTGGCAAAGGAAATTCAGCTGGCAGGTTTTCATCCGGGACGGAAGGAAGAGACGCAGATTCAGAAGATGATAACGATGCATCAATGTTACATGTGGGCAGGACATTACTCTGCTGTTGACACAACTCAGATTTGTCAAGGACTTGGTTGACAAAGTGACATTCAGCCCTCAATTGACCACTGTGCAGTACCTTGACCATGCTGCTGCTCATGGCAGTAGATTCAGTTAAATCAGGATGGTTGCCTTGTAGACAGATACCAAGCTCTCCCTGCATGAGGCTAAGATGATTCCCAACTCGACACACTTCATGTTTTGGATGGAGTCCAAAATAGTCACAGCCAAGAAGAATGTCAACTTGTGGGGACTTACGCTGCATTGCAGATGGATCCCGGTCAGGAAACAAAGTCTTCAAGACATCTTCATCTAGGATTGACACAGTACTTGTGATTTCACTCATTCCATAAGCTACTATGGGAACACTCAGACCAGTAGTTGTTTGAAGAGTCAGCTCATACAATTTTGTTTTGTACTCAGCTTCAACATTTCCTAAAGTAGTGACATCCAAAGTATACTGACCAAGTACCTTTGCACCAAGACGTTCAGCAGCTGTGTGGGTTATATAAGAGGAGTTTGAGCCATTGTCACAAAATACTGTAGCACGCTTCCGACTATTCAACACAGGAGAGTGGAAAATAGCATACAGAGACCCAGAGGCAGGTGTTTTGGCTGAGTGACTCGAACTGGAAGCAGGCACAGGTGAATCAGCTGATGAAGAAGAGTCTGGCTGAGCTTTCTTGCACATCAGTGTGAGGTGATGAGAATTCTGGCAGACATCACAGAACACTTGGCTCCTGCACTGATCCCTTCGATGGTAGCCAAAACATCTGAAACAAGCATGAACAGAACGTAAGACACAGTATTTCTCATCCAAATTCAATTTCTTAAAATCAGAACAATCGGAAGTTTTATGCTTTGAAGTGTCTTTGTGCAGGGCACAAGTTGGCTTACCATTGTTAGGATGCTCATCAGACTTCGGAGTGTTGACAGAAGTTGAAAAGGATCCGGAATGATGAGAGGTTTGACCACTTTTCTTCTTTTGTGCATCAGCCAAACGCAGCACAGAAGCACGTTCATTAGACAGGAAATTCATGAAAAAGTCAAGTGGCTTTAACTTATCTCTGGCCTCAAGTTCATTGTACTTTCTATTCCAGACCATCCGTGTATTGCTAGGAAGTAATTCACAAATTTTATCAATTTCACGTGAAGTCAGACTTTCAGTTTGACCAAGTTCTAGAAGCTGTGCATATGCTACTTCAACCTCATCAATTAAGTGGACTAAACCTTTAAAATCATCTTCCTGCACAGACTTCAACTTGTACAAGCCTTCAAGTGCACATTGAACAGAAGCACTGCAATCATCGTAATACTCGGACAATCGCACCCACATCAAGTTATAGGCTTCAGGTCTGGTGATGTAGATGTTTTTTACCCGGTCTTTAGCTACACCCTTCAATGCCTTCTTTAGTTCGTGTGCCAAGGCAGTTTTACTTGAGAAAGCTTTCTCCGCCAACTCCCGCCACACCGCTTTGAACTCTGGCCAATCACGTCTATGACCAGAAAATTCGGGAAGTGAAGACCTTTTAAGATAAAAATCATTCTTGTGGCTAGTAGCAGGAGTATGTACAACATTAGGTACACTAGAAGGCGACAAACCATAAGCTCCTTGATAGGAACTGACACCTGGGTGCAGACTACCTGCCGACTGCATTGGTACTGAGGACGGATAACTGACGACAGACGGAACAGTTACACCATATTGAGTCTGCAATCCATCGCTGTATTGCAAACCAAACGTGTGAGAAGACACAGAGCCACCGACCACAGGTTGTGATCCCTGACTAAATACACTTGTATTATAGGGGTACATCAAAGGTGGAGCAAGTGATGTGGCACTACTGTTAACAAAAGTTGGTGCACCAGAAACATGTGCACCACTGAGAAGAGATTCACCTGAAGATTGAACAGAATTTGAGATTTGTGGCTGCTGAGACACTTCAGATGAAAATACAGACAAATCTGAACTCTCACTACACTGGACATTGGCCTGGTCAACAGAGTCAAAACTGGAGGAAATATTTGTGTGAAAATCACTAATTTTGGTGGCAGACCTTTCAGATTTGATTACACTTTGTTCTGCTTCAGATATATGCATGACACAATGCAGTTTAAACTCATCCAATCTGCTGCAGACCATATCCATTAGATTCTGGTGCTCTTCACATTTACCCAATTTGGCCATACACTTGTTTAAATCGGGTTCTAATTCATCTTTAATGTAACTGAGAATATTTGCAAAGTTCACAGAAGTATCGTATAACATGCCCTTGACATCGTCACATGTCTTTGCAATTCTTTTGATTTGGCGAACCGAACTGTCAATTTCATCCTTGTAAGTGTTTAAAGACTGTACTGCGGACTCAAAAGTGTGCTGTACATCTTTGGAATATTCTTCCAAAGTCTTTCCATTTACAGTTTTAAACTGGTCAAGCCCATCATTGCCAGTCACCAACTCATAATATTCTATGTGGGTAGATTCAAAATCAAGATAGCTGGTTTCAAAGTCGCGGAGAAGATCTTCAATTTGTTCAAAGTCTTTCTTCATTAGAATAGCAGTTGTCAGTTTTTTAGCAGTTACTGTTACCTTCCGTTTCTTTGTTGACTGGTCAGTTTTTAGGGCAGTTGCAGAATCGACCAGCTCGGAAGGTTCCGGTGGAGGCATCTTTCAGGTTGTAGATGTTTGCTCAGCTGTGTACGGACTGTAGAGATAATTTCATTGCGGATGTTCAGTCTTGGAGATCGAAACATCAGTCCATGGCAGATTGGAACTTTGTCCTTGAAGATTGGAACTTTATTGGTGAGGGAGTGATGACAGACATGTTGGTACTCTTTCAAACGTTTATTCAGATATATGTAGTAGTCGAAGAGTAGTTGAAGAGAGTTCCCTAGAAATAAAGGAAACAACATATAAACACCTTGTAGACAATATAAGAATCAGTATAAAAATGTGAGCAAGATAAATGCATCAAGTTTATAGATTAACTCACAATCTCAATGCCTTCAGGGCTCCAACACCAATGATACAGATGCAGATACAGATCGCATACAGCTACAGATACAGTCTAACAGCAACTGTAATTTCAAATAATAAATTGTATAAATAATAGTTACACTGATAGTACAATGCCTTTGCTAGTTTAAAGCAATTAAAATGTATAAAAATCTACAAATACTTTAAATACAACAAATTCATATTTTATCCCACATCACAGCAATATAAATTAAATCAACTTACATTTTAGCAGATGGAAGGAAGAGAAGCTTTCTTGTTCAGTTAAAAATGAAGAATGACAATTTGTGCAGGATATTTGGCATGTTGAGTTGTAACAATAAAGTGTGAAAGACATACAGATGTCCACAAACTGACAAAATGTAACAGAAAACAGTGAGCTTCACAGAGATGTCATAGATACACAGAGCAAAGTGTGAAACACAGATAATAGAGTGACTGTTACAAGCAAACTCATTACAACAACAACAATAGACAACAGAGCAATCAAATTGTATTTAAAGGAAGATCAGATAAAAGTAATACGAAGTGATCAAACAATATGATATATATGATCAAACTAGTAATGCTGATGATCAAACCAGCACAAGTATGACCCAGAAACCAACGGCTATCATCATTTTTTTTTAGATTCACATGCTATTGCGATGAAACATTTTCCTAAATGATAGTGTTGGCTAAGGATGATTTCTTAACAGACAGCATTGATTTTTATACTATGGAATTCTAAGAACATAAAGTAAGCAAGTAAGCACACACTGTGAACCAAATTTCATTCTTGAGCAGATAATGTCAATCTTAGATGATATTCACATGCTGGTCGGAGAATTTTAAAGATACAGAATTAAGCCAATATACATACAGTTGCGGACAAAAATATTCATACAGCTGAGTATTTTGCTTAAACTGGTATTTACAGGGATGCGAGGAGTAAAATTTCACTTTTAAGTCATTGCCCTAATCAATTGTCATTGCCAAGCACTGCAAACTTAAGCATATCTCTGTTTTCAAGCTCAGGGAGCACACTAAAGTAAAATTTCAAGTTCAACATGACTTAAAAGTGAAATTGTTCTCCTCGCATCCCTGAATCAAGAGTAAATACCAGGTATGTGCAGAATGCTCAGCTGTATGAATATTTTTGTCTGCAACTGTAATACACATACTGTTGACTGACTTAGAGCATGTTGGGATATGACAAACAAACAGATACTGTATCAACCACTTTTATAAATTTCCAACAAAAGCATAGCACTATCCATCATATGAGATTCACATGCTGTTAAGACGAAACAGTTTCCTAGATGTCAGTGATGTGCTCAATCAGTCATTTCATCATCATGGATCAAACGATAAGCAGTCGAAACGCCTACAGACAAAAACGCCTACTGTGATTTCTGACAATGCAAGAACGGCTATGCAAAAACGCCTACTAATAGATGTCAAAAACGGCTACAGGTCTATACCAAAACGGCTATAAAAAAAAAAAAAAAGCCTACTGTTTAGGTCTATACAAGAACAACTATCAATGGTGTAGTTGAGCAGTTCATAAGTAGGTGTGATTGTGTGAATGAAAAACCAATTAGCTTCAATCTAAGAAAACCTTTGAAGGGCTAAATAACAATTATCATCTATATATATATAGATCTGTGTGACAATGACAATTAGCAGTCGGCAAATATTGATATTCAGACTTTGAACCCCTGCAGTATTGCAATCATGATTATGTAGTTGCAAAGCAACTTTTCAGAAGTGAAATGCACTTCAGCAAAGCCTTCAGTGATTAAGTCAGACACGCCCACAAAGCTGACCAATGAACAGGCCTCCAAGCATGTTATGCAAATGAGGACGATTACGTCTATTCACGCATTTTTGTGGGTCCTACAGATACAATTCTAACTGCAATAGATAGATCTCTCCGAGATCTTTAAAATGATAGGTGTTAGGTCTCTGAGGACCCAATAGTCTCCACGCAAATCGCCGGTAAAGATTTGAAGTGGATAGGAATCCTGGGCGCTGATTGGTTATGACGCTCGTGACGTAAATTTATGAAAATGTGCAGCGATGGAAGGATTCGTCTGGGGTAGATTCTCTGGGTGGTGGATTGTGGATAAAAAAAGTAATAGCTATCATTAGAAGAGAGGAGTACTGACAATGACATCTTCAAGATAGAACTCGTTAACTTGATACTAAAACGTCATAGATTTTTGTACAACAATCACAATAATCTATTAATTTGCCACCGTTGACTTTCCACCATATCTATCGTTTCATGTATACAAATGTAAGGTATTTTCAATGTATATTTGTACACTTCTCATTTGTTTACCACTTGATTGTAACTGAATAAACCCCTACTTATTTTATACCAAATATATATCTTTGTTTTTGCAGACAACAGACAAATATATTTGAAGGTTGAAGTTACATTTAAAACTAAAAATATGTCCCACATGATGGCAAAGGTTCTGTCTATATATACCCTAGACAATAATTTTAACATTCCTCAGCTGAAATATCAGCAAAACTATAAAAAAAAGCATAATGCCATTAAGGCAGCAAATTAACAGCAATGTTTTGCAATTGTAAAAAACTAGCAAAAAAGCTAGTTTTTACAATACCAGAGGCGACATCAAGCAGTGAACAAGTGAATTATGTTACTCTAGACACTCCTGTCATCTGGTGTCAATTTGACAAACTACCAAAAGTTGCATAGTCCTTAACTTCTGTACTCTGTAGTCCTTGCTTTGCAGAAGTCCTACAGATTCTCTGTTAATCAGTTACCGTACTTGAGGGTATTATCAGCACCTTAAGCAAAAGGAGATCATGGAAGTACCAAAACTAGGTCAAACGCCACCATACAAGCATTCTGCAAACTGGCATAACCATTTTGCAAAATCCCACCATACAACAGTCCCAGTCAGTCTAGTTCCAGTGCCAGTGGGGACCTAAATGTAGATGCAGTTATTGGAGGGTATTATCAGCATTGTGTTTGTGTTTGTGTTTTACGCCTCTGCAGCACCTTATTGGGCTATATCGAGGTATTATCAGCATAGTGAGGGTATTATCAGCACATGGATGGTATATTAAATAATTTGGTGCTTAGTGGTATTGTTAAAAGTGTCAGATAGTGCAGCCAATGGACCCATTTTGGGTAGAATCATTTTCTCACCTAGTAGGGCCCTCTGTCACCCATTCCTTGTCATAGCACAACTCAGGCCATAGGTCTGATTGTGCTGCTAATAAAATAGAAATGTGGAATTAATTCAAGTAAAACTGAATATATGGTGTAATGTACTTGTGGGAATCTAATGCAGTTGTAAGGTGTAAGATACCAAAATGCTAATACAATTCCAATGCATTTGCCATATATACTCAAATAAAGGACCCCCCTCGAATAGAGGCCCGCCTCGAATAGAGGCCTGGGTAGGTGCTGATAATACCCTCCATTCTACTTTTACGGGTTACCTCTTCAACACCCCTCCACAATTTGGACAGTGCAATGCATAATGTCTCAAAAATGGGCCTAATGCCTTGAAAGGGATAGGACCTAATGTTTGGGACCCATTACCAGAGCCCTACTTCCCGTTTCAGCTGATTGGGACGGTCAACACAACATAACGTCCTTTTATCACGGAAGTTAAAAGTGACAATTTAAAAAGTGAGGTGTTATTTCTTGTGCAGAAACATGTTACCTGAGGCCAGTTAGGCCCTCAGTTAGGTTGTAATGACTACCAAAATCCTACAAGAAATGCCTCATGATCATTAAGGAGTTTTGGCACCAAGACACATGCGCTTGACTAAGCTGCAAACAAGCAAAAACTTCCATGGGTGCTGATAATACCCCCCTGCTGATAATGCCCTCAATTACGGTAGCTTCTTACTGTTATTTTGAAAAAGTAAAATAAAGAGAAAAGTAAATACAATATCACAAAAGCTTTTGTGAGCTTACAATAAATTTGAAAAGACATACTTGCACACTTTGAAGTGCACTATTTTTATATCTAGGGCTTTTTAATTTTGAAACTGAAGCGGGTAGAATCATACAAGTCATGTAAATATCCTTTTAAAACATTTTTTTATGCATTTTCAAATAAGTGCTTATTGTTGTTGAATACAATTGCTTTAGGTAATTTGTGAATCTAATATTACATGGATGGTGAGGAGTCCAGCACAGATATAGTGATATCCAATATATATTACTTTTCTCAGTCTAACATATCTCTACGATGAACGAATCTAAAACCATCAACTGCCATGTTCTCAACTTATTCAGAAGATGGTCTGATATGTCAGAGAGCAGTGGCAGATACAGGGGGTGGGGCCTTGGTGGCCTGAGCCCCCATGACCACTGAGCTGAGATGGAAATTAATATTTTGAATAAAATATGGGGAAATGCGGGCCCGCGGATGTCAAAACGACGCCCAGGTGAGTAAACGAATGGCAAAACAACATCTACCCCCCCCCTCTGACTACCCTGTCTGGACCCGCCACTGGAGATGGAGAGGAAAAAATAACAGAAAAATCAAACAGGTTTACAATTTAACCACATTAATATTGGGATTTCACTAAATCTTGTATGCATAAACTAATAATGTATGTATAAATATATTAAATTATTAGTCTTTTTTATAACAGCTATTTTTGGGTCTTAACCCCGTTTTGAAAAGTAAAAATTTCTCTATGGCAGAAACAGATGAAAAAAGGACTACTGTTTTCACAATAATTTCTCAAAAATCTTCGGAAAAATACTAATCACATATATGCTAATTAGAACAGGAATACTGAAAATGATACTTTCCAGATAAAGAATAAGAATAAGAATAAGAATAAGAATAAGAATAAGAATAAGAATAAGAATAAGAATAATATTTATTTACCGTCATGATTTAAGAGATAAAAAACAACATTAGCTTGAAAGCTATTACATGACTAAAAACAACAAATAACAAATAACAATAAAAACAATAAAAAAGCAATAACAGGCCCATGTACACAGACAGGGCATCATTTTGACATCAACTTACATTCTTAGAATCTTCAGTCCCTAACTGTCAACAGCGCTTTTAACTTTGTCTTAAATTCATTCAGTGTCGGGGAACATTTTAAATCATTGGGTAATTCATTCCAAACTTTAGCACCGTAATAAGAAAATGACTTGTAACCATAAGTGACACTTTTAAACTTTCTTTGAATTAATTTACAGTTATCTCGCATGTCATAACATTGGTCTTTCTTTTCAAACAGATCACAAAGATAGTCAGGGAGTAAAGAGTTCACACATTTGTATACTTCAATACACATTACACATTCTAAATAATTTGACACAGCCATGCTTTTACTGCGAGATAACAAATCGCAATATGATGAATCAAAGTCATCGTACACACACCTCAGAGCTCTATGCTGTAACCTGTCAAGTTTTCTTACATCACTTTGTGAACAGAACATCCAAACTACGGGACAATAAGTAAAAGTACTTTTGATAAATGATGAAAATATATGCTCTTTAACATTTGTATCTAATACATTACGCAATCTCGAAATAGCATTAATTTGTTGGCTTGCCTTTTTACATAACATTGACATATGTTCATTGAATAAGAGCTTACTGTCAATTTCGACACCTAATAATTTAACACTGTCCATACATTTTACATCATGACCCTTAATAGTAAAATTTTCTGGCTTATCATTCTTATTCCCAAAAACAATGGCTTGGTATTTGTTGGGATTAGCCTGCATGCCGTTATTTGTAAACCATTCAGTTATCATATTACCACACAGTTCAATATTAGTGGTTAAATCAGCAGATGTCTCAGAAACATATGATATAGTATTATCGTCTGCATAGTTATATATGTCATAATCTTTAACGCAAAACAGCATGTCATTCAAAAATATGTTAAAAAGGGTCGGGCCTAGAATAGAGCCCTGTGGCACACCTTTAGAAATCTCAGTCCATTCACTCCTTGCTGCCTTAATTTTAACCCTTTGATATCTATTATTTAAATATGTCTGAATAAGCTTAACACATTTTTTATCAAAGCCATATGCACAAAGTTTTGCTAGTAATAGGCCATGAGGAATAACATCAAAGGCCTTGCTTAAATCCATAAGTAGGGCGCCACAGTATTTACCTTTATCAATAGCATTTTTCCAGTCATCAACTGCTTTCACCAAAACTGATTGAGTATTATATTTTTTGCGATATGCAGAGAGACAACCAGCCTTATTAATATAGAATAGTTCACTGATCTGAGTGTCAATTGCTGATTCAACAACTTTAGAAATACATGATAATACACTTACAGGTCTATATTTTGTCTTATCTAAAGGATTACCCTTCTTAAAGCATGGTGCAATTTCAGCATATTTAAGATCACATGGAAATTTGGAGGTACTAATTGTTTCATTGATAATATAGGTAATAGATGGAGAAAGTTCATTTCGTGCAACGTGTAATAATTTAGGTGGAAAATTGTCACATCCAGTAGCTTTCTTAGGGTTAACCTTCGACAAAATATTCTGAACCTGTTTTACAGTTAAAGTTTGTAATGAACATACATCGGTATTGCACTTTTCTCTTATCAAACTTATACTTGAATGATCATTATATTTCACAATTACATCATCAACAGACAAATGTTCACACATAGCATTGCTACCGATCTGATCAATTATGTAGCTATAATAATCATTAAAAACATTTGCAACCTTTGCATGATCTGAGATGATATCATCACCTTCCTTTAAGAGAATATCATTTGTATTACTAACTTTATCAGTCATATATGGTTTTACAACTTTCCAAAAGCTAGAGTCGTTACTACCATTTTGACATCTCTCGCTGAAATATTTGCGGCGGGATTGCCTGTTTGATCGAACATATGCATTTCTGGCTTTCCTATATGTGTCCCAGAGCTTTCGGTTACCCTTGTTTTTCCAATAGGCATTCTGCGACATTCGCTTTTTATACATCAGTTTTTTCAACTCGCTATTCATGTGTGGAGCACTTTTTCCTTTAATATATCTAGTTTTAAGAGGGGCATGTTCATTAATCACATCCGAGATTAAACTGTTGTAGACTGAATACTTGTCATCGATATCATCAAATGTATCCATAACCTGGAAAGGTATATAGCTTATATCTCTACGAAAATTTTCAGCATTAAAATTCTTATACGATCTGTAATTAAAGACACTAGTTGAGACCTTTGGCATGGTTATCTTTGTGGCAATTACAATCATGTTGTGCCAATCACTCAAGCCGCAATTCCAATTCAATAAATTACTAAACCTCCTTGGTTGTGAAACCAGACACAAATCAATAATAGAAGGGATTGAACCCTTAAAACATGTAGGCGAGTCAACTTTGTTGCACAAATTGTATAGATTCATAACATCATGAAGCTTATCGGCATTAGAATTCTTCTTCGACAAGTCTATATTGATATCACCTATAATGATAATCATCTCAGATTCGCAAAGAGCTTTGTCAAGCATTTTACATAAAACATCAGCAAAACCATTTACACACGATTGTGGAAGTCTGTATACAGAAAATATAAACCACTTTTCCTTATTTAAATGCATTTCAATACACATCGATTGAATATTACAGTCATTAATTTCAATGTCACATCTTCTATTATTAGGTAGATCATTTCTTATCCATGTAACTAAACCACCACTACTAGCTGTGCTGTCCTGTCTGTGTACATAAAAACCTTTAACACTGAATTGACTTATTGGAAAAGATTCATCAAGTTTACTCTCACTAACAGTAAAAACATCAATAAAACCATCGGTTAAAACATGTTTCAAAGCATTAAATTTGTTACGAAGACTGTTTATGTTGAGAGCACCAATAAGCAGATTTTTTACATGAGTTGACCTAAATTGTTTTAATTTACTCCATGGATCAACATGATCAGAAGTCACAAAATCACAATTACTACTGTTTGAGATATTCAAAGACACATCAGAATTTACATAGTTTCTCTCTTCTTCTACTGTATAGCTATTACAGGGTAAAAGGTCGTTCAGTTGCACATCATCAACAACAATATCCAATTGCACATCATCACAAACAATATCCAAATCATTATTTAAACAATTATCATTTTCATCAGGGCAAATTAAAGCATCGTCAGTTTCACATACACTATTGTAACAATCTACAATAGCACCACAATCACAGTCTCTTGAGCATGTTGAGACATCACCCTGAGTAGATCTAGAGTCACACTTCAGATCGTAGGCTATAGTCTCGTAGCCTATTTCCTAGTATTGAGGCTGTTGTTGACGACAAGATTTTCGCTTATGTCCATATTCGGAGCAACCATGACATTGCAGAGGGGATGAGAAACGACATGTCCTTAAGGTATGGGACTTCTCACCACAGTTTGTGCATGGGTTGTTGTTGCCCAAAAGGGAGGGATATCGATGGAAATAAGGAGGGTATCGAGGGAGATGCGAGTTGAAGCGAGGGGTCGGCTGTTGTCTTCGTGAGGGCCAAGGCACTGAAGGAGAGGGAGGACTTTCCAAGGGAGGGAGATTTTGGCGCAAAGTCATAAGAAGACGGCCAAGTACGTTCAGGCCACTTCCAGAGGGACCTCTCCCCCAGTAGTCGTGGGACGTATCTTCAACCAGGTTTGCGTCTCCAGATGCCACGAGGTCACGCCTGAAAGCAGGGCATTGTTGAGACTTTTCCCTAAGTAGCTCATACATGACACTTTGTTTAAGCCCCAACCATCTGTCATCGGTCTTGATGTCATCCGCGATAAGTTGGGCTTGCCGAGGGTTGGATGCTTGACGAATCCGTTCCGCTGTCACGTGCTGACACATCTCCATTGCTTTACGATATTGGTAGGCATGCTCATTGGAGGGGAAGGTCATACCCCACATTCGTATTGGGGCGCAGTAAAAGTTGCTGAACGAGTTACCAGAGCCACGAAAATTCAGTGTAGAGGAACCAGGTTTGTTTTTCAGCTGCGTACTGTGAGAGGGGACAATGACAGGGACAGTGGGGGATGCGACCTGCTTAGTCATATCATCTTTCTTCTGCCATAAGTTTGTCGGACCGTTACCAAAAGTGACTTTGGTCTTATCATCGAGCTTCAGGTTTTCAAGCAGTCTCTTTGTTCCACTAGCTGACAGATGCAACTTGTCAGTAGGGGATAGGAGAGACATATCGATGGAGCCATCTCGATACCTGAAATTTTTGTCGTTGTCAATCATGGCAGAATTTGTTTCAGTGGCAGCTTGTGCAAGGAGTTCATTTACCCTTGTGAGTTTTTCTGAGAAATCTTCATCATTTCTGGGAGTTATACTAGCAATGTACACATTCTCAGATCGTTCCTTCGCATTCTTAAGCAGGCTGGTAAGCTCTTTTACAATTTTCTCGGCACTTTTCTTTGTGGAAAGATCGTTCGTACCACAAACAATAAAAATATCCTTGTATTTCTCCTTTCTAGGATCAACTTTTTTAACTGACTGCTTGATATCACTCACTTTAGCACCACTGAGACATCTCACATGAAGGTCTTCTGTAGTTGCCTCTATCGATCGTATGATGCTGTCACCAATCAGTAGACTGCCAAGATCAACAGGATCATCTTCTTCTTCATCTTCATCACTGTCTGTATCACTGGCATCACTGGAATTCAGGTCATCATTCTTGAAATCCAGTCTTTGGATCTCAGACTTAAGTTCTGCAACAGACACTTTCAATGCATTATTTTCCTCGGACAACACATCACATTTGCTCAGCAATTGGGTGGTTTGTTCAACTGATGTAGTGAGTTCAGTTTTCATGCCAGATATAGAAGACACAAGGAATTCAAGATTGGCTTGCAGTTGCTTCACTTGCTGAGACACATTTCTGCATTGTAAACAAGGCCACCATGTCAGATCACTGGTCTTAGGGAGACCCACACAGTCATTGTGAAACCACAGGAAACAAAGTGAACACTGAGTCATTTCAATCTTCTTGTTCTTATTATTCTTATCCTTTCTTTCATACTTGCACTCTTCCAGGCAGTACAGCTCTCCAGTGGCTGACATCTTCACGGACCAAATGTCAACAAACAGGCAGCCAGCTGGGTCAAGATCTAGGTCAATTTTCGTCACGGTTGACTAACCTCACTTCACATGCTCATAACTCCTCTTTTGAAGTCCAAAAGTGCTGAAAACGTCTTCCCCAGTTGGCACTGATGTCTTAAATCATTACTGGTGTGGTCAATCGTCTTCACAGAGCTTGTAAACTCCAAATAATCACATAAAAAGGCAGAGCAAAAATCAATGGCTTCCAAATCAAATCACCACCAGAGGGCAGTGGGAAACTCTTAAGTTATTCAAACACACCTTGGACAAAAATGATTTAATATCAAATTTTGTAGGGTATATACAGAAATACCCTTTTCCATTATGCGTGACATAGTTAAAATCAAAATCTTAACCTAGCCTATAATGCAAGAATTAGTATTTTTGCTAATTTGGAGAAAAACTAGCAAATCCACTCTATTGTGGTTGATTTGCTAATTACAGGCACAGTGATTTCGTCTTGATGGAGCTCGTTAAGTTGTTGAAACATATCTCGGACAAAATGAAGGAATATCAAAATTTTACAGAGGATCTGTTCTAAAACCACCATAAGTGTGACTTATCTTGAATGTAGATTCTCGATCTCCGGATTCATTATATTGATGAATTTACCTTCAGGAGAATTGATATAAATTGTCAGAATTTTCGACGATTTCGCATCGTCTTCATCAGTGGATGTTCCAGTGAATAACATTGTTGTACAACAATCACAATAATCTATTAATTTGCCACCGTTGACTGTCCACCATATCTATCATTTCATGTATACAAATGTAAGGTATTTTCAATGTATATTTGTACACTTCTCATTTGTTTACCACTTAATTGTAACTGAATAAACCCCTACTTATTTTATACCAAATATATATCTTTGTTTTTGCTGACAACAGACAAATATATTTGAAGGTTGAAGTTACATTTAAAACTAAAAATATGTCCCACATGATGGCAAAGGTTCTGTCTATATATACCCTAGACAATAATTTTAACATTCCTTAGCTAAAATATCAGCAAAACTATAAAAAAAAAAGCATAATGCCATTAAGGCAGCAAATTAACAGCAATGTTTTGCAAATGCTAGCAAAAAAGCTAGTTTTTACAATACCAGAGGCGACATCAAGCAGTGAACAAGTGAATTATGTTACTCTAGACACTCCTGTCATCTGGTGTCAATTTGACAAACTACCAAAAGTTGCATAGCCCTTAACTTCTGTACTCTGTAGTCCTTGCTTTGCAGAAGTGCTACAGATTCTCTATTAATCAGTTAACTTCTTATTGTTATTTTTGAAAAAGTAAAATAAAAGAAAAGTAAATACAATATCACAAAAGTTTATAATAAATATTTGAAAAGACATACTTGCACAGTTTGAAGTGCACTATTTTCATTTCTCACATTATGATTGGGATTTCACTAAATCTTGTCTGTATAAACTAATAATGTATGTATAAATATATATATTAAATCATTAGCCTTTTTTATAAGAGCTATTTTTGGGTCTTAACCCCGTTTTGAAAGGTGAAAATTTGTCTATAGCAGAAACAGATGAGAAAGGACTGCTTTTTCACAATAATTTCTCAAAAATCTTTGGGAAACATACTGATCATACATGTTAATTAGGAAACAAATATCAACTTTATCGTAAAATTTATGAAAGCACACTAATTAACAACCTTAGATCAATTAATTGATCATGGTAAAAGAAGGTTAAAAGCAATGAAAACATAGAGAGACTTCGGAAGCAATATTTGATCCACATACAAGAGGAATTGCTGGATGAACGCTGTAATGAAGAGCAAAAGTAATAAAAAATCTGTTGGGAGGATGTTCTAAAGCTCTCATAACCCATATTAAAACAGTTACAGTGCTCCAATGAACTAATTACAGCCCAATTAAGAAATAAAAATTGGATAGGTCAGAACCAATATTTGAACCACATACAAGAGGTATTGCTGGATGAACGCTGTAATGAAGAGCAAAAACAGTAAAAAATCTTTTGGGAGGATGTTCTAAAGCTCTCATAACCCACATTAAAACAGTTTACAGTGCTCCAATTAACTAATTACAGTCCAATTAAGAAATAAACATAGGATAGGTCAGAACCAATATTTGAACCACATACAAGAGGTATTGCTGGATGAACGCTGTAATGAAGAGCAAAAACAGCAAAAAATCTTTTGGGAGGATGTTCTAAAGCTCTCATAACCCACATTAAAACAGTTTACAGTGCTCCAATTAACTAATTACAGTCCAATTAAGAAATAAACATAGGACAGGTCAGAATCAATATTTGAACCACATACAAGAGGTATTGCTGGATGAACACTGTAATGAAGAGCAAAAGTAATAAAAAATCCTGTGGGGGATGTTATAAACATCTCATAACCCATATTAAAACAGTTACAGTGCTCCAATGAACTAATGACAGTCCAATTAAGAAATAAACATAGGACAGGTCAGAATCAATATTTGAACCACATACAAGAGGTATTGCTGGATGAACACTGTAATGAAGAGCAAAAGTAATAAAAAATCCTGTGGGGGATGTTATAAACATCTCATAACCCATATTAAAACAGTTTACGGTGCTCCAATCAAGTAATTACAGCCCAATTAAAAAATATATAATAGTTCCAATTTTATCCACAAGAGGCTCTGACCTGGATGAATCCCAGGACAGATACCTATTTCTGTATAATATCAATACCTCGAAGGAACTTTTCGCCACCTAGTGAGAATGTTGGCGAAGGTTGTTGTGTTGGATTATCGCCCATTTTGTTGCAGAAGAATTGGTTTCTGTTGGGCCTAAAACTCCACAAAACGGTAAAACTTTTCTAGAAAACGTTTCTAACTATTCTTACCATTAATATTGGTAACATTTGAAGTGTGTAGGCCCCTTGCAGATACTGCCAGGGGTGAATAAACCAGGTTGTTTCAGGACAGTGCTGAAACCTGAGGTATCACTCTTTTGAGATTAGGCTGCCTTTTTCCCTGGTCCTAATACCTGGATTGAGATCCTTCTTATTAAATTGATGCTGAAAGTTTTCAGAGACCAAAATGCAGAAGGCGGAAGTTGCCAGAACAGACAGCGTTCCCAGGAGTATAAAGTAGCCAGTGCAAACAGCACAGTCCCTAGTCTGGTCCATATATATTGCTGGCTTGACGACCACAATAAGCTGACTTACAGACATGGAATACTGCAAACTCACATACTACTCCAACTTGGTCTCCAAGAGAGGTCTTCAGTTTATCCCTTACAAGATAAGTACCTCCCATTTTCATCTCTTAAGAATGGTATGGTATGATATAGGTTATTACCTATATCTATAGCATATAGCTGATCAAGATTACTGGTAATATTGCGTTGAGCTAAGCTGGACTGAAGTTAATGAGTATGATACCTACCCAGCAACAGACAGTGCTCAGTAATGCATTTTACTTAACAACTCCTTCAGGTTCTACAGTGAAGAGATCGATGTGTGACAACAAGCTCTGCCCCTCCACATGGACGTATGTCCAAAGTGTCTGCATGACCTGCCTCCTTGAGTATATTGCTGGCCTAACAACCACAATATGAATAGGAGACCCCAGGCATAACACAGTCACCATGCCAGGAGGGGAACCAGAGAAACTTCCTCAGAGGGACACTGATTAGCAGGTTGGGATGACGGACGACAGCAGCCTCTATCTAAACCAACCTACCAAATCATGCTGGATACGGGTGGATATAACAACAACATCTATCCATGATCACCACCAAAACAGATAAGTACATCTTCTTACGATTTGGCTGAGTAATATAATAGTCTCCTGCGCAAGCGCGAGACATACTAAACCCACCAAGTTGGCAGCCTATACATATATATATGCATTATTCTTTGGTGAGAATGAAGTAAGTTCTAAACTCATGTCCAGTCTTCGAAATGTAAACAGCTGGCTGAGGGAGGCAGGAGAATTAGCTCTACAGTTTATGCTGCAAGAACATGACCAGTACATTATCTCAAGTGCCCAGATAAGTGCAACACTATTCTGAATTTCGATTCCAATCAGGGATTTACTCTTGTCTGAAGGCCATAGGCCTATCTTATCTTTAGAGTAAGTTAAGCTGCAGATACTTATGAATGTAATATGGTGTGTGAAATGTCATTTCAGTCTCAGTGGAAGAAGCATCACTGGAAGAACTGGGATCAGTTGGTGGACATTCCCACCAGGACTAGCGACATCAGACAAGAGCCAGGGAAGTGTTGTGTATTTCCATACTGACTAAAGTGTGACACTTATTAACATCACATGAGGGTGATTTAATTGCTTTGGGGTCACACGATGGCACCAAATGTGACATTCCGAAATAATTTCTCTGTTTCAGTGACTCTTTAGCCTGGGTCGGTCAGAGGCATGGAGAAACAACTGAATAGAAGCATGGAGCACGAGAGAACCTCGGAAGGAGACACACCTCTGAAGGAGACATCTCTTACAGACTTCCTCATACAAGTGCGGAATTAAGCATGCTGCGCAAATCCCATACTACCAACAACATGAAACCAGGAGATTGACCAGTCCAACTCGAGGGGATCCTGATCAACAGAGGGGGACGACACCTTCCAATCTTGTAATAGAGGAGGATATGTGAAGTATCCAGGGAGAAGGCATTAACATAGGGACCCTATGGATGGGGTCTTGAAGAGCAGACAACAACCCTGTTGTTGGACAACCAGACTGACTGACTGAACCAGCGGAGCCAGCTCATTTTTCCCAATGGTCCCTACGCTACCTTATGGGAAAGCCGCGGTTGCTAGGACCAGCTCGTGTACTTTGGCCATTGTTGAGATTGCCAAAATGATTCAGAAGATTTGGCCACACACAGCCTCTCCTACAGGGTGAGAGGATTCAGGAGACTGCAGATCCAGCTGCCAGAAGATCTTCGCAATTCTATCATCCTTCATCGAATGGATAAGGTTATTCACAAGTCAACCCAAGGCACTTCTGTGGACTACTAGACAGCTGGAATAACCCTACTTATCCTAACCAAGGCCGGAGTGTCAAGCGAGGGGCTGAAGAGCTCTCCTAGGTGCGTCATTGGTAGCCAACAGCCAACTAAACAGTTTTGTCAACACATATGGACCCATGTATTGACTGGGAGTCAGAAGGTCAGCTCTATACCCTGCATTTTACTCCCTGAGTGAAGGAAGACCTCAATTCTTGATTCCCCATGGCCTAATGACGGCTGAGAAGATCAGATGGATGCTTGGCTTTGTACATCCAAACGGACAGAAGGGTTCAAAATTTTATCTGTCCTACTTACTGGTGATCGTTGAGAAGATCAGTCCTAGACTCTACATTATACGACGGGACTGACGGACAGAGGAACTCCGCACCTGCCTTATGTCCGGAGATTGGTGCCTAAGATGTTCCAAGACATCAGTCTGTACTACTGGATGGGCCTAATAGCAGAGCACTTTATACCCTATGCTGGTTAGGGTACAGGAAGTCAAACCATCACTCTGCGAAGTGACCTCACTTTAGGAAAATCCTTCACAAAAGATAGCCTTGGGGCAGAAGAATAGTCAAACACCCTGTCGTACCAGACCAACAGAACCTTCCAGACTGAAGTGAAGACTACAACCTAGGTGACCTGAGGTGTTAGTTATTGGGCAGAAGACCAGTCATGGCTCAAGTTTTGTGCAAATAGACGGACAGAAGTGCTCAACATCCTCTGCTATACATGTTGAGGTTGGACAAGAATATCAGTCACTACACTGCTCTGTCATTCCAGAAGAGCGAAAGACCTCCGCACATTCTTCAACTACGTGTGGATTGTGGTCCAGGAGATCAGGCCAGAAGAGTAACCTAGAGGTCTATGTGATGCTACAAGACAGGGAGGGAACACAATACAAGTCTACCTTATGTATTGGTTAAGGTTCCGAAGAGTGATTGGAGCTCCAACACTCCCTGAAATTCCAGCAGGACTAAAGGGGAGAACGCCTCCAGGACCAGTCGGATTTGACGAAGAACCTGGACAGGAGAAGACCATCCCAGACTGACATGATAATTTAAGCTGCCCTCTACACCACCCACCACGGAGAAGAGATGTCAGTCTAATGGGGTTGGCAGCATTACAAGCTGAGAGGGAAGTGGGACTGTCTGTACGGGTCCATGGAAGCCTCAGCTTGCAGTCAATGAGTAGAATCTGTATTCCCAGGTTGACTGATGACCCTCTACTGAACCCGAGAGAATCTGTATTCGATCTGGCTTCATGGATCCAACTGCCCTCATCAACTGGGCCCGGAGAGGTTCTACTGCCGATGTGGCTCCCAGAACGGGCACAGCCGTTGCCACCTTTGAGACAGAGAGGATGCTGCTGATTGGGTCTGTGGCCGGCATTGAAGATTTGGAAGACCAAGTTCCTCATCCTTACCTCCTCTTGGCTCTCCCAAGAAAAAGGGGGGGGGGGACAACCTCGGGTATCCCACTTCGCAACTATATTGCCATGATCCCGAGGAGAGGACCAAGGTCCCTGACTGAGATGGCAGGCCAGACATACCCTCATATGGACAGGCCGAAGAACCGTAAGTAATACAGTCAGGTAAGAGGCTACACCCTTAACTACTAGTTGTATAAGACAACCAGATCAACCCCTGGCTATTGATACTCATTCGAGCAGCCAGAAGGGAAACTGTTCCCTGAGGGTCATGATCCAACCTCTTATTTATGGGGCAGACCTGCTGTACACAGTCTGTTCTTCTTTGAGGGATAACTCCACCATCCACACACTCCTAATATTCTTCAATCTGAGCAAGATCCCTCCATCCTGTTTGGGCCATTCTGTCCTACATGTGGTTTTGGGTTTCGTATTATAGGTAAAGAAACTTCTACAAATTTAAATTAATTTAAATGTTTCTTTACTCCTAATACAAACCCAAAACCACTCAACATTCCCACCCAGCCTCCCCGCATCTCGATCATCTGATATCGAAATCAAAATATGACTGGAATTGGTATGGCGCGAAAGCGCGTGGAGTGTCCGGAAGGTGGCGTGGGTGTAGCTATATTATTTTTTAGTTATATATATTGACGCTAGATGGAACTTCGACATGTCGAGTCCTACATGTGGTTTTGGGTTTGTATTAGGAGTAAAGAAACATTTAAATTAATTTAAATTTGTAGAAATTTACAAAATCATCACTGTAGGGGTTTTTGATGATGCTGAATCCATTTTTGTAGGTTTAAGATCACTAAAAGGTCAATGTTGTCCCTTTTTTTGGCAAATTAATCAGAATTTTACTCAAAATGCAAATATATATAATTTTAATCGTGTTAAAATGGACTGAGAGACAAATATCAGCTCTCCATTCATACAAAATGACTGCGTTGACCATAATCTGATCTGTAAAAAGTAGCAGCACAGTTGCAGTATTTTTCTACAACTCATATGATATGCACAAGGGTGGGGGCCTACGAGGCCCCCATTGCGGCTTTGTGTCGGAAAAATGCTCAAACTATCGCTAGTGACCGTGTTCAATATCAATAAATTCACGACGTCTGGATGTTGTTTACAATTAGTTGGACTAGGATTACATGAAATCTGCGATGCGGTTGACCAAATATTGAGCGAGGAATTGAAGACAAAAGTCCCAGGGGGGCCTCAGAGGCCCCCATTGCGGCTACAAGGGTTAAACATCCTAAGAAAGCATTCAACTGACGACTCCCAGTTCTCGGCCTATCTTTATGAAGGCGTCAACTGCTCGGTCAATTTCCTCTTTGCTGTGGGAGGCCGACAGTTGGACGCGGATCCTTGCCTTTCCTGAAAAAGAACAAAGGAAATAAATAATTATTTATTTATTCATGAAGAACACCAGGGTGCCCACTCCTCCTATACTTCCTATAATTCCTATATTTTTTAAGGCCTCCTATATATATATTTTCCTATATTTTGGAAAAATTCCCATAAATTCCTATATTTTTCAAGTTTTCAAGATATTTCACACGTTTATGCACGTTTTTGTCTGCGATGCAAAGTTTAAGCGTCTTCTCCCCTCAGATATATATGGATTTTTTGACACGTTTTTGTCCGCGAAATGAAGTTTTCGTCTTATGGTGGTAGTGATCCTGTGATTTGCCAATGGTTTCGCTGTTGAATATTTCCTTTATTGTCTTATTAAATAGGCAAAAACCTCCTATATTATCCTATATTTCACGGTTAGATATTCCTATAATATTTTGTTTAATGTTCGGTTGGCACCCTGGAACACCTCTGGACCAACCGCGAAACAACAAACCTATTATTATGCACTAACTTTATATATTTAGGGTGTATTAAATCAGTATTACAAAATCTCCCATTTTATGTCCGGGCAAGTTTGCAAATAAATTCATTCTCATAAACAATGAATAAGACCTATTAAATCTGTGTCACAATACATGCATATTGTCCTATCTCAAAGTTTGATTAATTTCAAAAACTGGTTGGGAAGAGAGATCTTGCAGTTGGTTCTTTCGATCTTACCTTTTGGCACGACTGGGAAACTGAATCCGATCACATAGATGCCTTCCTCTGAAAAAGATAGCAATAAAATTTGTGAAAAGTATTTTGAAGATAATTGGCATAAAAATATACTTCTTATAACTCAATTTTACCCATACATCATCATGCAATATAGAAAAAATAACCGCTCTCAAAAGAAAAGACATCAGTGATTGTTATATCAACATACTTTTTTGCCTAATTTAGAATTGTAAAAGTAGATCATGGTTCGTTCTTAACTTACCAAGCATCCTATCCGCAAACTGAGAAGCGAGCCTTGCATCATTAAGCATAACAGGACAGATGGGGTGGTCCTTGTCTCCCTGTAGAAAAAATATTAGAATAATTACTCTTAGCTTCATAAAGGCAAAATTCTTTTCTATTTCCTAATGTGCACACTATTAAAGTAACTTTTACGGAAAAGAAATAGGCAAACCTGGAAATGTCGGTTTCTTAATACTGTACGTTATTTGATTTTCGAGAAACAAATAGGGGACAAAAGAAGTTTTGGAAAAGCGATTTTTTTAAGGAGTTTCGGGCAGAAAATTTTGTGAATTAAAATTTTTTTTGGGCAGCCGCCCCTAAATTTATTTACCTCCTACGCTTATGCTGTAAAGAGTCTGGCATTGCTGAAAAATTAATTCCTGTTGAGACATTAAATATTATGGACAAATAATGTACACTCACAGTGACATTGAATCCAGCATCGGCCATCCTCGTTCTGAACTGGTGCGTGTTGCTCATCAATTTCTCAGTGAGGGACGAAGATTCCATCAACATGTCAAACACCTGAAACAACAAATATCACAGGAGTTGCAAATGTAGCAAATTTGACAATGGAGTCGACTCAGTTGCATTAAACTAGTAGCAAACAATGGCCTACATCTGATTTCGCCACTTGTGCCTCACTCTGGTTTGGCAACTGTGCCTCATTCTGGTATTGCAACTGTGCCTCATTCTGGTATTGCACCTATGCCTCCCTCTGGTATTGCACCAGAGCCTCATTCCAATCTAGTTCCGGTCTGTATATCAACAGCCAAGCAGGGAGTAATGCTTTCTGTGCTCTGATTGGCCGAGAAAACAATCAAAGTGTCACCGATTGTGAAATGTTTTGTGACGTAAAGCTAGACCAAAGATGTCCAAAACGTTATGCAACAAGTATTGAATGAAGGTATCGATGATTCATATTGGAGATTATGCTATTAGATGTTGCGGATGAGAACCTTGCCCACAATTTGACATTATTTTAAGATCACTTACAAATTTCTAAAGTAGTTATGGCTATTGGAGACATTTTATTTATTTTTCCTCTTGGTTCAGAAGTAAATAATATTCACCTTAATAGCACAGGCCACGACAGGAGGGGGCAAGGCATTTGAGAAGAGGTAAGGCCGAGATCTGTTCCTGAGGAGGTCGATGAGCTGCTTGGGGCCCGAGGTGTACCCCCCTGCCGCCCCTCCCAGGGCCTTGCCGAGGGTCGAGTTGATGATCGAGATTTCTCCCTCCACGCCGAGATATTCTTCTGTGCCCCTGAGTAAGTAAACAAGGTCGTATTTCATGAATAATCTATTGCCAGTGATTGGAAGTTAAGGGCTCACTATTTGATCAAAAACAAACAGATAGAGAGACAAGTAGATAGATAATATTATGGTAAGTGCAGCCCTTCATGGTCAGTTCCAGCCACTCATGAGGGTCGATTGATGAGATGAGAGACACAGAAAATATGAGGAGGATGAGACTTATTATACAACTAATATAATCCGAAATAATTACACAATGCTTTGAATGTGCCATAGACGGTTATTATATGATTATCTACAACCTTCACTTTCAAGTTAATGTACTACTCTGTTCCCATGTATACAATAATATCTCTAATTTTGGTTGACAAAATTGAGTTCTGACTGTTCTCCAATATAAGTTATAAGACATGAACTAAACAACTAATTGCTTCACAAAGATGGGATACTGTTTGATTAAAAGATTTAACAAGAGACGCACCTGCCAGTCCTGCCGAAGAAGCCAGTAGCGTGACACTCATCGATGAAGGTCAGGGCATTGTACTTGGAAGCCAGTTCACAGATCTCCCTACAAAGTAACAAGAACATTGTACAACAAATCTCATTCACATATTAGGCCACACATAATTGATTCTTAGCTTCGCGGACCCGCTGACACAATAGATTTTCTGCCAACGGAAAAAAAAATTTTTGACATTATAAAAAACAAATTTTCACCTTTTTTTTTGTCCTACCGACCGGCCCTAGAAAAAGTGCCTTGAGAAAATCTGTGAAGCTAAAGATCAATTATGTGTGGCCTTAGCCCAATCAAATTCAGGGAAGGACAAAGAGACCTATTTTTTTTTTTTAAACGATTTTTGAAAACATTAATAGCAACATTATTGTGACTCACTTGAGAGGAGCGACGTTTCCATCCATACTGAAAACGCCGTCAGTCACAATCAGGCGCATCCTCGCTCCTTGCGCCTCTTTTAATTTTGCCTCCAGATCTGAAAGCAACGTAATTCATTCAAATCATTTTTCAATATTTTTACTTAGATAATTTAAGTGGCAGAGATATTACCTAGTTAGTATACCTCTATAAAAGTCATTAAGTCAATTAAAAATTTTAAAGTTATGGATAGATAGATATGGTAAGTGCAGCCCCCGTCAGTGGTGTCATTTTAAAAATAAAGTGGTGAGGCATCGGCAACTTTTTTCAATATTTGCATGGGCACAGCAAGAGTTATGAGAGCTCTGCATTTTTTACCCCTCCTTTGGCAAAAAAGTGGTATCTGCCCCACCAGCCCCATATAGGAACTAACGCCACTGGCCCTCGTAGCCAAGTTCTGGGCACTCACCAGGGTTTAATGTCCACAAACATAACATCTTAATTTTCATCTTAACCTTTCATATCCCTATGTGTGTAGCGCATCTTCTGAGCCTTGCACAATCGGATGCCATCGATGATAGAAGCGTGGTTTAACTCGTCCGAGAGAACTGCGTCATCTTTGGTCAGGAGACATTCAAAGAGACCAGCGTTGGCGTCGAAGCAACTCGCGTACAAGATGGTGTCTTCCCGCCCGTGGAACGTTGAGATCTTCTCCTCCAGGGTTTTGTGTAAGTTCTAAAAATAGCAACATCCAGGTAAGGTAAGTTCTAAAAATAGCAACATCCAGGTAAGGTAAGTTCTAAAAATAGCACACATGACTGAAGTTCTGAAAATGGCACAAGGCCTATGAAAATATTTAATCACACTAATTGCAGACACGAAAAGCTTAAATTAAAAAAATATCGATTCAGATATAATTTAAATTTTCCAGGTATGCACAGAATTTATCTTCGAAACTTGGAATTACTAAAATGACTCTCCATATTAAACGGACAATTTCTCTTTTCATTACATATCAATCTGGAGAACACTTCTCCCAGCAAACCTGCACAATTAATCCTTCCTTCAGCATACAGCGGAACAAATGTTTTGCAAAATGTTCCAAAATATATCATATTGGGTAATCATTGAATAGTTTTTTGATAAACACTCTTCAAACATTTCAATTGTGATTAGACAAAACATGCAGGTCAGTTAGACAGGATTCCAAATGACATGCTTCTGCTGAGGGACGTGGTAGATCGTAAAAGGCAAACTCGAAACATTCTAACAAAACAATGAGCACTATCTCATTTCGCTTAATTTTTGACAACACATGCATCTTAAATACATTATTGATAATTTTTACCGATTCATCTATTTGCGGAGATAAGCATTTTTTATCAAAAAACAAAGACACTAATCACTATAACGAGTTCAAGGACCGCACTGAAGTTAATATCGATAATATGGAATGAACTTATTGTAAAGGGCACCTTAAAATTATAAGCACGTGTACACTTACATTTCCTTTATTCATTACATCCTTATCACATATTAAGCAATTTAACTATTTCAAACAAAAAAAAAAGATTAACTTTTAAAGAGGTAATCTCTTATTTTTCCATGCGGACCCACCTTTTTATTAACACTTTTCAAAACTGAAAACATTGGAAAAACAACAACATATTTTCAAGAACTGAAACACAATCAAGCGTCACAAAAACCAGAATTTAAGATCAGTCGAACGGTAACAAAACTTGAACAAAGAGCGCAATTTGATTTTTGATTATGTGAAAATGACAGTGCCATCAAATGATTTGTACCTTTGGTATATTAATTTCTTTGATCGTGATGATGATGTGATAAGAAATAAACTGAGATAATATTTGTAATCAAAACAATTAAATTAATGTAAACAATAAACAAGATACATGTAACCATGATAAAGAGCATGCAAAATATTATGATAAAATGTGTTTTTTGAATGAATATGCTGATCATTATGTTGATAATGTCAATCATAAACATCAATCTCTAATCATAACAAGGTCATGGTAATAAAGTTGTCTGCAGTTGATTTCTTGAATTGAATTTATCTGAATGTGACAGACAAGATTAGTTTCTATTGCTCTGAGCTTCCTCACCTGGGTGCCACAAATGAACCGCACTGAACTGAGACCTGCTCCATACTCAGCCAAAGCTTCTCTGCCGGCCTCCACAACAGCTGGGTCACTCTGAAATTAAAAATAATCAATTAGACTCTACTTGTGAGCTATTGGTAGTTTTGCAAATTTACCTAGAGCTCAAATCCACCAGATTTATTAACCAGCCTGAACAGGAGCATATCTAGAAATGGCCTGGGGAGGGGGGCATAATATTGGGTGAATATGCGGCACTACGCATCATTTCCTATCTCTTTTACGTTGATTTTAGGGAGGGGGGTATGGCCCAATAGTCCCAATCAATAGGCCACTAATTCTGTACATTATGCAATATCATGTAACAAATTGAAAAGTTGAAAATACAATCTATTAGCTAATTATAATATTACAAGGCATTTTATTTGAGTCAAATCAGAATATTGTTACTAGTTTGCCCACTACACAGTGCAGCACATTTCTCCTGAGAGTCAAATATCGGTATACAAGCCTTGATCGTGTACATAGGCCACAGTATTTACAACTAATAACAGCTGATTAATGTCAAGGTCAGAGACTTAAGCGTGTTAAGAGTACACAAAAATCTGTACCACTCTAGAGCAATAATAACAGTGTTTGTACAATTAGATGTTAACACAGATATAAACAAATGTATCGTACATTAGACTAGCATTTTGCCGGTGTTTCACTCATAATTTGCCAGTTGCCACTGTGGCAGAGTGAATGATGCAATTTTGCATTTTTGCTCCTAGGAAAAGCACTGTTTATATATATAGGTAGCATACCGAAAGACCCAAATAATTATTGGCACAGAAGTTGAGAATCTTCCTGTCAGAGCCCTGCACTTGGATGGCCGCGTCCTGTTTTGATGTGATCACTCTTTCCGACTTCCACGTCCCTGCTTCGCGAATACCCGCCAATTCCCCGTCCAGTATTTCCCTCATCGCTGCTAAGGAAGACCCTGGACGTGACGCTCTCATTATGGGGTGCCATGACCGGGCTGTTATAAGATGGCTCCCTGAAAATAACAAACTTTTTTACTATCATTAATTTAAGAGAAATCATGGGACCTTTTTTGTAAATGTTAAATTTTCCAACAAAATTGTACTTTTAACAAAATTGTAATTTAGGCCTGGCATTGGGCACATGGATGTGCGGATAGATGCGGTGCAACCACTCCAAACAAGTAATACAGATGTCCTAAATATATGTACCAGCAACATTAATGATATTATGCAATTATGAAACCAGCACATTCCACATGCATGTCAAAATTTTGTCAAACACTAAAGTTACAAAACATACTGCCATGCAGAACCTGCAGTCCTGAGACTGAGTCACCCGACTCCACACAAATTTGGCTCTTGTATAGTTCACTGATAAATAGATAAATGAAACGCAGTGTCATTAAGATTACAAATGCTTACACAAAATCCTGAGAGCCATGATATAGCTGTCAACTGATCCACCTGTCAAACTTGAGCTGTCAAACTTGTCTTCCCCAGTTTGGCCACTAGGGGGATGCAAAATTGGGTCAGCCAGTCAAGTCGACCACAAAGGAAACTGCCAATGGAAAATGGAGTACAATGTTTGTAATGGATCTGCAATGGCTGTAAGTGAATCTTTTGCTGTTTCTTGACCTGAAAAAAACACTTTCCCAGCTCAAACAACAAGGAGCACCTGCAGCCTAGTGTGTTCTGCTGATCTAACCTGCAGCCAAAAAGGACACAGTGCGCCACCTGGCGGACCAATGACCTTGAGGCAAACTGGGTCAAGCAAGATGGCGCAAGGTGATCCAATGCAAGTTGCGGTGCCGAATATTGAGGAATTATTCCGTATTGACGGATATCTGAGACCTCAGGAAAGAGAAATCAGGAGAAGGTAAGATGGGGAACATTTCTGTGTACTGCGTTTGGGCTGTAATATCTTTGTTTCGTTGCATTTTGCGTTACAAGAGAGTAGGTCATTGAACTCCAAGTTTCTACCCCAGGCTGCTCCATGCTGCTGAGTACGTGTGGTTTATCAAGTTGGATCATCAGCTGATCACGCCTCGGCCCCCCTTGCAGTGAATGATCACTTGTGCCAGTTGCACCCCTTCCCAGAAAATGCCACGGGGTTGCAATTAGACCAACCAATATAGCCAATGTGAAAGTCATGCTAAATCATCATTGCAAACAAATTTGCAAAACCCTTCTTTTTTTTTCCAAAATTTAATTAGGCCTACCTAATTTTTAAAAAGTTTAAAACTTTAGGGATAATAGTTGTTCTAAGATTTAGACAGTTTTAAGTGGAGCAAATTAGTCTCAATTATGCTTGTCTCACCCATATGCGACAGCCTCCCGAGAGGCACAGAGGCCTGTATCGGAAAAAAAAAAACAATGGTTGTAAACCACAATTTACTCTGTTAACGTCAAGGGCGCTTTGCAGGCTACAAAGCTGTCATAGATTGCACCCTTACCTAGAAAATTCCCTAATTATATCGATGACATTTGATCAGCAGAGCAGAGCTGGCTCACTACAGTGGCTTTAATAGTAATGGATGCCGCAACTTCTAACTTTACCAATGTTTTGGAAATTTAATTTCCTACATTTTGAGCTAAATTTCGGATCTCTACAACAATTCTTTCTATGTGAAAAGTGTGTCCGAAGCACTCCAGGTTGATGTCCGAAGTTTTGTTTACATGTTATGTTTCCAATCATTTTTGCACAAATTGGCCTGATAAAAATATTTCAAGTATTCAACACACGTACGTGTTTTCTTCTGGTTAACGTCACATGCTTTTGATTTTTTACAAAACTTACAAAGCACGGAATCACCCTGCAACAATGGCTCAAAGATTTTCTTATTCGCCCAAGGAAAGATGGCTGATTGGCCTCCCGCTCTTGACACCCAGATCATGTAGATGCTCACCTACATAGCTCCCCCTTCCAATCCTAATATATTTGTTGTACCAATTAGTGCTATAGAAAGCTGGACAAACGCTTTTAAACCATGACATGATAACCAGTTTGTCTTTCTTAAAGTGAAACTGTAAATGCATTAACTGTTTCATGAAATATCATATTCAGATATGGCTGCTTCAAAGCTCAGTTGGACAACATAGAGGCCAATGAGGAGGGTGGTCTGGAGCATTTCTCGGAGGCCTACAAGGAATTTGGGATCCACGTCCAACCGGACAACAGCATTGTGTCCAGAGAATGGTGTCCTGGTGCAACGGGGCTCTTCCTGTGGGGAGACTTCAGTGAGTAGAAAAGTTCATTTGTTTGAGCTCAAGTTGTTTACTTCTCTGACTGAATAAGGGCACGATTGGCTAAAAAGGTGTGAAGAAATGTGAATAAGCCAATCCTGCTGTTGATTCAGTCAAGGGAGGGCACTCTGGTGGATAGGCCAACACTATGCTATTTTGCGGTTCTGAAATAATAATGTTTGGGGAATGTTTTATGACTTTTATCCGTTTGCTCTCTTGGCCTCACTGTGGTCACCTAGTCCTATGGTGGATGGCAGTATCAACCATCCTTCGCCTCATTGCCATGCCCTAAGCCTCCTGTCCTAATTAGCCTGCCAACAAGTGCCAAGTGCATAAATACAGGACATAAATCCCCAGCCGTCCATCCCTGCTTGACATATCATGCCAGGTCTTATTGGCGCAAAATGTGCGAGATGTCATGAATTAAAAGTGATATTCTCAATATTTGTCATACCTCCAGCCTACAGCATGTGGCGCAGCGTGTACTTCGGGTTTTATTTGTTTTTTTATTTAATTGAATTGCTGATATCATGTGGACCATTGATGTAACTTACTGAATTACTGATGACATTCGCATCATTGACATATTACACATTTGCCTGCCACCGTGCAGTAGTGTAGTGAAGGTCATGATTACCCAAAAAAATTATTGGCGACTGGTACTCGGATCATCTTTAACAAATGTTTAAATTATTATCAGTCGTCAAAACAACAGAAAAAAAGTCAAAGCACGCTGAGAACACTCTGCTGGTCCACTGACCCATATACCTAAAGACCCAGTCAGTTAGCAGAGATAAGGAAGATATGATACTCCGATGTACTATCTCATGATTAAAAAAACTGATAAATGATGCTATGGAAATGTTACGCTGAGTGGTCTCAAGTCCTTAACACGATAATTTGATAGTACTACTGATTGTATGTTTTGTTTTTCAGTGAAATCTGATTCAACGAGTAATGTATGTTCATGTTAAGTGGTTTTAGTTGTCATTAAAATAAATGAAAACCATCATTCATCTTGAAAATCTAGTTGGAAAAAGAAGCTAAGATACAAGATACAAAATTTTATTAAATCTCGGATTTGACAAAAATGAAGCATTTAGCAAATAGATGCTATTTAGTCCAAGGTTAATCTTTATGAAAATTGAGTAAATAGAATTATCTAAATTGTCGTATTGAATTTTACAGTTTTATAATACAAAAAAGATAATATCCAATCTTTGCAGACGAATGGAAGAGAGAGCAGTACCCTTTCCAGAAATTGGAGTTTGGCAAATGGGAGCTGAAGATCCCGGCCAAGCCAGACGGCTCTTGCCCCATCCCCCACGACTCCCTGGTGCGGCTGATTGTCGTGGACAAAAATGGGGCTCATCTTGATCGCATCTCCCCCTGGGCCAAGTACGTCATGCGACCGGGGAAGGAGCCCGTCTTCATGCAGCGCTTCTGGAACCCCCCTGCTGAACAGGTATTGTAGATGGCGTAGCTGTTGATTGGGGATGAACATTCTCTAGTGTTATAGTCAATAATTCCAAGCAACAAAGGTCAACAAAACAAAGATGGTGGTGGGGGGGGGGGTCAGGACTTGATGGATTTGGCCAAAATTCGCACCGAATGCTTATCTGGCATGGGAGAATCACTGGTTTAAATAAGATCTTGATCGGAGAAACTTCCCAAAAAATGAAACGACCTAATTTGCATGTATTTGTCAATTTTAGAAATACACATTGAAGAACGATCACCCTCCCAAACCAGACAGACTCCGCGTCTACGAGGCTCATGTGGGAATTTCTTCGTGGGAAGGAAAGGTCGCGTCTTACAAACACTTCACGTATGACGTCTTGGACAGGATCCAGAAGTTAGGTGTGTGATGAGCTTAGTATGTTTTATGATACAGGTTGTTAATGAGATTATAAGTAGTAAATTGTGATTAAGCCTATCTTTAGGCCAATTAAATGCCTTAAGTATTTGTAAATGATTTCTTAAATGCCCAAAGGGAGAGGGGTGGTCTAATGGCAGTGTGCTAGGCTGCCAATTTCTGGGTCCAGGGTTCGAATCCAGCTCTTGCCAGGCCACCTTGGCCTGTGTTGGATGGCAGTTTCAATCGTCCTTTGCATCATTGCTGTATCGTTCTAATTAGCCTACCAAGTGCATAGGTACAGGACGTAAAGCCCCAATCATCCGTCCATCTTAAATGGTCAAAAGATGTGTAAAATGTTGGTATATTAAAATATTTTAAAATATAAAGAAGTTTCGCTTATCAAATTTCTTGCTGAATTTAAATGGCCAGCAAACTGCTGATTCAGTGTTGACTGGGATGACGAAGGATTACTTTATACAAGGGAATGTATCAATATTGAAAATTAATTTGGAAACAACTTGTCTGTTTCAGGCTACAATGCCATTCAGCTGATGGCCGTGATGGAACACGCTTACTACGGAAGTTTTGGTTACCAGGTGACCAGCTTCTATGGGGCTTCAAGGTAGGTGTTGTTGGTTCTCTCAGAATAACTTCTTAAGTGGCTGACAGATATTGTATTCATATTAAGAGATGCATAGAAACAATGATGTGATACATGCAAAAAATTTGAAACATTCAATATAAATAGCTTAGAACGAGATGAAGTTGGCTTGTCGGAGGAAAGTTGGCCATTCAATTTTCCACACTGAATGTCAGACATGCCAATTTTCCTCACTGATACAGGTGACAAAATTCCCAAAGAAACCTGTGTCAGTGAGGAAAGTCTGCCATTCAGTGGGTTAAATTAGGTAGCCAACTTTACCCCATTCTAAGGTACTTGTCACTTGTCATCAATAGATCCCACTGTAACAGTTGTAATGGACAGACTACTTAAAATTGAATTTCACCCTTACTGGACTGAAAGGACATTTATGTGCATCCCTAGCTAACTGCCTAATGAGCCATTTATGTCCCTTAGCAACAGCTTATGATGTCACAATCGTCCTGGGTGATTGTTTTGTTGGAACAGCCCAGTCTGGTAAGGGTCAAAGAAGGTCAAAATTTTATGTTTTCTTGATAAATTTAGACTAAGTGTGTCAGAGACATAGAAATACATAGAACGGACATGAGGCTCTGGCAGATGAAGCAACCAAATCCACCATCTTGGAACTGCCCTGAATACTGACACAATGGACCGTGACGTCACCAATAACTGTGATGTCACTTAGGGCTATTCCATTTAAAACTCTGGGGGGGGGTGGTCGGGTTGATTTATTTTTCGTAAGATGGATGGGGGGGTCGGCAAAAATTCACTTTAGATGTATGGTGGGGTAGCAAACAAATCGATTTAGATGTACGTAGGGGACCCGAAAAATTCGATTTAGATGTATGTAGGGGGTCCTCCGACCCCCCAGACACCTACTAAATAAAGTATTGCTACCTACTTGCTACAAGAAATTAAATAAAACATCATTTCAGACGAATTTGCACCACGTTTTTGCCATCTTTCATGATCGCGAGTAGTAGTAGTAGTTGGTGGTTTTCCCTGGACGCCGGACGTCGCATTTTGTGTCAGTGGACAGCTCTACCCTCCTGCAGTTAGTGCTGGACAGGTGCTGGAGGATGGAGAGCTGTGCCAGATTGTATAAAAGCTTAACATGGTTATCCTAAAGTGGTTAACTACTTTTACCAGGACTTACTGGGAAATAACTTAGCCATGTTTGTTTTGGCTGACTAGGCTTCTTCTTCTTCTTATACATGTATGTACCGCCTCTCCCCAGGCGAACCACTGGGTATTTCCTGGTTATTTATATCCTCTTCAGTATGTTAGGAATTACTTTGTAAGACATAAAAATATATATCTGACAGTTCTGGTGGGATCAGCTATTGATCTTGTGCCGGATCTTAGGAGGCAATACATATTGTGTAATGGATGTTTCACATGTGATCTTACAACCTGGACTCCAAAGAGAAGGAGCTCTGCCTCAAGACAAGTTACACTGATACAGAAATTGCCAAAAATTGAATAAAATTACTTTTCTTGAGAAAATCATCTATTGGATCAATGGAGCTCCCTGGAATAATTTGACTGGAAACTAAATGGGGAAATTTTAACTATCTTGTGAAATTTAAGAGTTTTCCCTGCTGCCTCCGTCTGAGTCCGTCATATCACAGAGAGGCCTCGGTCATATCAGGGAGAGGCTTCCGTCATATCACGGAGAGGCCTCCGCCTCCGCACGGAGAAGCATCTGACTCAGTATGAAGTCATCGAGATGCTACAAAAAATATGCCAAGAAAAATGGAAAACTAAGTCCCTTCCAAAAATAAATATTAATTTCAAGAGTTTTGGAGGATTTGACTTCCTCCTCCATCATATCACGGCGGTGAACTGCCTCCGCCTCCATCAGAGAGCCTTTTGGAAAATAAGGAATAAATTCAAGAATTTTGGAAAGTCTCGCTTCACCTGCGTCATATCACGGAGAACAGTAAACCTTGCTTAAGTCGGAGTAAAATAGACTGTACTATTCTGTCCGAGTTAAGAGAATATCTAGCTGTCAGGCCTAGACAAAAAACTCTTAGTTAAATATGAAGCAAGTTTTCCAATGACCGTGTCCGAGATAGGCACAGTCTAGAACTCTTAGTTAAATATGAAGCAAGTTTTCCAATGACCGTGTCCGAGATAGGCAAAGACCCAACTTTAATATGCAAATCCTCATTGCCGTGTCCTTCCCCTGCTAATTAGCCTACCAACTTAGTACAAGTGCAAAACTACAGGACGCGAAGCCCCAATCATCCATCCATCCATCTGAGATAGGCTAGGATCTGAAGTTGATACGTCATACAGTGCAGCCAAAGAAATATTCAACACATTGATGTAGATTCTTTCAAAAATTCATATGCAGAGTTGAGATTTTTTTTTTTCAGTCTAAAAACTAAAAAAAATTCAGATGTATGTAGGGTTGAGATTTTTTTTTTGGAGGGAGGGGGTCAAAAAATGTTTGTCGTGGGAGGGGGTCTAAAAAAATTCGGATTTGATGCATGTAGGGTGGGTAAAAAATTCGCATTTGGTGCATGTAGGGTCTCCAAAAAAATCGAAGTTAATGCATGGGGGGGTCGAAACTAATTCACTTTAGATGCATGGGGGGGGTCAAAAATGTAACCTGACCACCCCCCCCCAGATTTTTAAATGGAATAGCCCTTATAACAATGGCATGACGTCACATCATAATCAGTCTATTGTGACATCATGTCTCAGGGCAGTTCCAATATGGCGGATTTGGTGACCTCATCTTGAGGTGGCTTCATACAGCCTCATGTCCGTTCTATGTATTTCTATGGTCAGAGATGATAACCCTGAACATTTTATCCTGTTCTGTATCTTCTTTTGTACAGTTGCTATGGTAACTGAGGTGACTTCTAATGTTCCTACATATTTCCAGTCGCTATGGCAACCCAGATGAATTGAAGGAGTTGATAGACGTGGCCCACAGCAAGGGAATCGTGGTGCTATTGGACGTGATCCACAGCCACGCCTCCAAGAACACGGTGGACGGCCTCAACCAGTTTGACGGGACCGACGGCTGCTTCTTCCACGACAATCCGAGGGGCTTCCACAATCTGTGGGACAGCAGGCTCTTCAATTACACGCAGTGAGTACCGCTAATAAGTAATGTTGATATGCCGTGGACCTCTCTCACTCTCTTATCAAATCAATCGACCCTTTAAAATTTCCTAAATGGATCTTCAGGCTCCCAAAAAAAAAATTTGAAACCAAAGGGTTCAAGAACATTTTCTATTTTAGAAAACCCCAGAAAATGATATACTTTTTTCAGAAGGCTCTGAAAGACAAGTTTCCTGTACAAAATCTTAGCAAAATAAGTTTAGTCTCTTGACAGTCATTTCGAAATTTGAAAAAAAAGAAAAGAAAAATAGCAGCGAATTGAAGTATTCCAGTTGTTGAATTGTATTGGAATAATGGCAAAACTTTAATTTACCTGTGTGATCTTCTGCCTTGCCTAGTAAGTTAGAAGTATCAGTAGTGTTTTGAGGCTATGAAATGCAGACTGTAGCCTCTAAAGCAGAGAATCTACTCTTGAAGTAGACTGCATATATCGCAATTGTCTGTTGCTGTTATCTGACATGAACTGCAACTGCCTGTATGTTTCTCTTCAGATGGGAAGTGCTGCGCTTCCTCCTGTCCAACCTGCGCTGGTGGATTGACGAGTACGGCTTCGACGGATTCCGCTTTGACGGGGTCACCTCCATGTTGTACCACAGCCACGGACTGGGTGAGTGGGAAGTTTAATTATATGTGGTTCTCTGATGGGGCAAGTAGAAAACTCTATCCTCTGGCTCCTCATGACCTTGTAGGTTAATTGAGCATTTGTTTAATTAGAAAACATGCCAGTAGATTACAATAAATTGCATACATTTGTTTGAAACAAAATAAGAAATTTATGGTGCTTTTAATTGCTTTGAACTTCCTTTACACTAAGTTAAACAATTTTTCACGACAAACTACAGAATCAGTTTTTTCAGCCTTGAGTACTGTTTAATTAATTTTATCCTGTGATTGTTCTGTGCAAGTGTTGAAATACACTGATCTATCATAATCGGACATTAATTTCTTGATTTTCAGTTAAAGCTGGTCAAAGTAAATTCTGAAGTTCTATCATGCGATTCTTGTTGATGTTCGTTTGACATTTCTGTTGTATTTTTGTACGTTATGGAGTTACAGTTTATAGAATTTATGATTCAGGAACTTATCTTGCAATTTGCCCAAGTTTTTTGTTTGGAGGGAGTTAAAATTTTGCCAATGAGCAGACATTTTCCATCTTCATCAATGACAAGTAGCTCAACAGTAACTGTTGCCAACTTTATTAGAGTGATGAAATTACCTTTGGGAGATTTGATGAAAGGTTTCAGACATTTTGACGATTGTCTACATACTTTGATTTAATCTCCTAAAGCTAAATTCATCACTGAAATGAATGCGGAGACAAGAATCTACTAAATTCAAGACACACATTTAATATCTCCTCTGTGTGACTCATTTGGGTCTGAATTGTGATTTGATGCATGAAATGACGAAAAACCAATAGCGATATTCCGTAAAACCTTTGAATATCTTTCCAGGACAAGGGTTCAGCGGAGACTACAACGAGTATTTCGGCCTCAACACGGACACGGAGTCTTTGACCTACCTCACCCTTGCCAACTACATGCTGCACAAACTTTACCCTTTCATGATTACAGTTGCCGAGGTGAGGCTGTTTAGCAATTAGCATGTATTATAAATGTATTTGTTATAGATATAGAATGGGGGGGGAGGGTTGGTCTAGTGGTAGCGTGCTGGACTGCCAATCGCTGGGTCCAGGGTTTGAATCCAGCTCTTGCTGGGTCACCTGGGCCCATGTTGGACGGCTGTTTCAGTCATCCTTCGTCTCATTGCTGTGTCCTCCTCCTGTCCCAATTAGCCCAACAAAGTGCATAAATACAGGAAGTAAAGCCCAGACCATCCATCCATCTATTGATATGGAATATAGATTATAGATTGCTGATGAATTGATGTGAAATGTTTGCCTCGGGAGAAAGTGAATATGATTCCTGCGTTGAAAGGCATAAAAAATGATCTTCCAAGTATCTGTGGTAGCTTGTAGTTTATTGGACTACATTAACATTAATTTTGGTTGGTCATGTTTAACTTCAATATTTTAAATTTTATATTAACTTATTATTACTTTACTTTATATATATGTATATTAGGGTGGGCTGAAAAAAACTTTTTTTGGAATTTCAATATGCCAGTGGTATAGAAAGTTGGCTATGGCCAAAAAATGATATTTGGTGCAAAAAAAATTTTGTGGCATGCGACTTGTGCCGGGCCACTCCGGCTTTTATGAAATTGCATATTTTCAGCCATTCCACATGCTTTTTAGACCATTTTTTGGCCTGAGTCAGCTTCCTTGGTTTCAGAAGGCTCAATGGCATACTTAAATCTTCTATGAAGGCCATTTTGGATATGAAACACCATAAACAGGTCACTTATGTTCAAGATATAGCCATTTCAGTGTAAATGTTGGGATTCAGAATTTGGCTTTTTTTGCTAAAAATTGCCAGAAAAATGTAAAAATGTCGGAATTGACCGAACAAAAAATGATTCCAAGGCAATTGTAACTACCCCGGGTCCTCCCCAACACCCGAAAAAGCATTTCCAGCGTATGATCTGCATCAATTTGTTGTTTTAGTTCCCAGAATAGGGGCAATTCCGTAAAGTCAGATTTACAGATTTGACACTGTAGCAGCTTGTGTGGCCCTACCATTACACCTCAGTTATTTCATTGTTACATAGGGATGAGGCCAGGTAATAGGGGTATCAGACAAGCCATCAACCAAAACTCCAAGTGCAATAGGAGCTGAGCTACAAGGCAAAATGTCATCTTGTCGGACGTACTCACGCGCTGTACATTCGACATGATGTTCGACAAGATGACATTTCGCCTTGTAGCTCAGCTCCTGTTGCATTTGGAGCTTTGGTTGATGGCTTGTCTGATACCCCTATTACCTGGCCTCATCCCCATTTATCAATGAAATAACTGAGGTGTAATGGTAGGCCCACACAAGCTGCTACAGTGTAAAATCTGTATAAATCTAACTTCACTGAATTGCCCCTATACCGGAAACTGAAGCAACAAATTGATGCAGGTAATACGCTGGAAGTGTTTTTTATGGCACTGGGGAGGACTCGTGGTAATTACAATTGCCTTGGAATAACTTTTTGTTGGGTCAATTCCGATGTTTTCAATTTTTTCGGGCAATTTTTAGGAAAAAAAGCCATATTCTGATTCCCAACATTTACCCAGAAATGGCTATATCTTAAATATAAGCGACCTGTTTATGTTGTTTCAAATCCAAAATGGCCTTCAAAGAAGATTTAAGTATGCCATTGAGCCTTCTGAAACCTAGGAAGCTGACTCAGGCCAAAAAGTGGTCTAAAGAAGCATGCAAAATGACTGAAAATATGCAATTTCATAAAAGCCGGAGTGGCCCGGCACAAGTCGCATGCCACAAAATTTTTTTTGCACCAAATATCATTTTTTTGCCATAGCCAACTTTCTATACCACTGGCATATTGAAATTCCAAAAAAAGTTTTTTTCAGCCCACCCTAATGTATATATATATATATATTCTACATCTATAAGTGTTTAAATAAACATCTATCTATCTATCTATTTATCTATCTATCTATCTATCTACCTATCTATCTATCTATCTATCTATCTATCTATGCATCTGTCTATCTGTCTACCTATCTATCTATCTGTCTGCCTATCCATCTACCTATCTATCTATCTATCTATCTATCTATCTCTACCTATCTGTCTATCTATCTACAATGTATCTATCTATCTATCTATCTATCTATCTATCTATCCGTTTACTTATATTACACATATTTCAACTGTCAATTTATATATTGTCACCTCAGTGAAGTCACAAGTTTACTTGAGTGATGGCCTGATGGGTGCTATGACTCAGTCACACTACCCTCAGTGCTGCTCAGTGACTTACAAACAGTAAAATATCACCTCACTGACAGTGAGGTCTCACTCCTTTAATTTATAGATCAAGATACGTTAAGATTACCTGCCATAGGGATGTGACCTCACAAACAACATTTTCATGCAATTCTCTACAAAAAAGTTCTGTTCAACTGCAATTACATTTTCTTAAATGCAAAGTCATTCCGCTCACGACTTCTAAGGTTTCTATTCATTTTGGAATACATTGTTGAAACGAAATGTTGCCCAATGCGAAATCAACCAGGCCAACGACAGGTTGCACACTGCCTCCAGCATGCCTACTCCTCAAAAAACCTCATGCTGTTTTTACTGTCCCCTATAATGGGTATATTCTAGTATATATATAAGTTTGTAACTTCTTTCCAATGTCTTGTTGCATGTATTAATATGTCATCAAAGTTTGTTGCTTCAATAAAAAGACCTCTTTGGAATATCTGGATGTCGTTCTGCCTTGCAGGAAGTGTCGGGGATGCCCGCGTTGTGTCGCCCTGTGGACGAAGGAGGTTACGGGTTTGACTACAGGCTGGCCATGGCCATTCCTGACAAATGGATCAAGGTACAGTCATGAGTTATGCAAAACTATTATTATCTAAATTTTATATGATCGTGAGAACTGTGCTCATTGAAACTATATATAAATGTATTAAGATATATATAAAATGATTGAAACTGACATAATTTATGCTTTAAAAGTTCCAAAAGATATTTGCATGTCTCCTCAACTTCCACAGAAAACCAAAGTTCTTTGTGTTCCTTATTGTACTGCCTTTTAAGTTCACAATTATATGCATCATCGTTTGTATATTATGAAAAAATTTTGATGGTTTCAGATGTTGAAAGAGCAGTCGGACGATGACTGGGATATGTCCAATTTAGTTCACACTTTGATCAACAGGAGGCATGCAGAGAAACACATCGCATATGCCGAGAGTCACGACCAGGTGGCGTATAAGATTCTTTTCTGTGTTTCTTGTGTTCTAATTGCACTCTATCAAGATTCAAGAGATTAGTTGTCTATTTGTGTGATGAAGGGAGTTATTGAATGGAGTATTGTTTTGATATCTTTTCTACATTGAATACAAAGTTGGGCATATCATTTAAGAGTTTGGTTTGGTATCATTAAGGATATGTGACACTGGTATAGTGTGATGAAATAGTGAATAGTGAGGATTTATTGAGTTGGGGTGTAGCCTAAGTAAATAAGTAATCCCTATACTTCATGCAAATTTAAAAAGTATGCTAATATTGCAACAAATTGGAATGATGTTTCCTTGTTCCTCAGGCGTTAGTAGGAGACAAGACGCTGGCCTTCTGGCTGATGGACAAAGAGATGTACACGCACATGTCCACCCTGTCGGACCCTTCGCTGATTGTCGACCGAGGGATTGCCCTCCACAAGATGATCCGCTTCATTACACATGGCCTGGGGGGAGAAGGCTACCTCAACTTCATAGGTGAGTGAAAGAATAAAGAGATAGATAGACAGAGTGACAGTGGACAGACAGACAAACAACGATAGGTTACTGGAGTTTGTAAGGTTGCACAATTTTTCTGATGACTTGATTTATTTTATTTTACCGAGATATTCAGTTATTTCACCAGACCTACGCTGGGAGGGTTGGTCTAGTGGTAGCGTGTTAGCTGCTAATAGCTAGGTCCAGGGTTCGAATCCAGCTCTTGCCTCTGCTTCATTGCCGTGTCCTCCTCCACCTGCTGTCCTAATTACCTACCAAGTGCATAAATACAAGACATAAAGCCCCATCCATCCCTATCAATGACTTCCATCTTCTTGCAGGGAACGAGTGGGGCCACCCTGAATGGCTGGACTTCCCGCGGGTGGGCAACAATGAGAGTTACCATTACTGCCGCAGACAGTGGAACCTGCTGGACGACCCCATCCTCAAGTACAAGTTCCTGAACAACTTCGATGCTGCTATGAACAATGCGGAGGAGAAGCACGGCTGGCTGGCTGCCCCTCAGGTTAGTGAAAGATCTGAACAATATTCGATTAGACTGTCGCTAAGATTTTGAGAAGGTTCCTGATGATATTTGGGGGGGGGGGGAGGGTTAGTGTAGTGGTAGCATGCTAGGCTGTCAATCGCTGGGTCCAGGGTTTGAATCCAGCTCTTGCTGAGTCACCTGGGCCTATGTTGGACAGCTGTTTCAATCATCCTTTGCCTCCATTAACATGTCCTCCTCCTGTCCTAATCAGCCTACCAAGTGCATAAATACAGGACGTAAAGCCCCAATCATCCATCCTTGTGACATTATGATTTCCTGAACACTGCTTCATTGCATAATATTTTCGGCCGAGACTTGGAGAGTACTTTGTTCCTATGGTCCGCGGAAGTCCTTAAAAAATAAGTTGTAAACGAAAGTCCTTGAAAAAGACTTTAAAAACAGCAAAAATCATGAGTTCCTAAAATCCTGAATATCTACAGAAATAAGTCCTTGAAAATTCATAGTTGCATGGATGTCGAGACGTCTCAAATGCGCAACCATTGTTCTCCAGGGCCGTAGCCTGCAGGGGGACAGGGGGAATTTGACTGAAATTTTTTTTTGACATATAATAAAAATGTCAAATTGTCTTCGGTTTTCCGCAGTTCGCATGCCTCCGGACCAGTCTCTGCCCCTCCCCCCCCTAGGATTCAGCCCAGGCTACAGCCCTGTTTTCAAAAGTTAATTTGAAATTAGGTAATTTTCATCATGTATATTCCTGGGAAGGTCCTCGAAATTCAGTTTTCAGATTTGAGCGGTAATTTGGGAACTCTGAGAGTAGGGGAAATAAGGATATATTGGTAGAAGCATTCTTACAGAATCAATATTTCAGGGGCTGCCTTGGAGGAGGTGCACCGTCATAAATGAAAAAAATGTTCATGTTTGTTACTGATGCAGGATCCTGCACTTGATGCTTTTGGAGTGAGCTACAGTACCACTAGGAGGCGCTCAGTGGAATCAGCAGTGGCAGTGGTTGTCCATAGAGGGCAGTGCATGACAATTTGAACGTCCTATTTTTCTGTTATTTTGTTTTTCAGAATCCAGTTAAAGCAGAAGTGAGTCTTATCATCCTCTGGAGTCTTACGAATCTTTTAAATTTCAATCTTGCCCTTTCAAATTATTTCCTTCCTTGTTTTAGCTTTTGAATTGTTCTTATCGTTCTTATGCTATTTGAAAACTTTAGATGATGTTTCTGAATTGTTTCATTTCTGTTGTTGCAATTAGTTGTTGTACTTTTCTGAATGAGCTTTTCTTATTGGCTTATATCGACTGGACATATTTTGTGTTTCAGCTAACCATAATGATCAGAGGAGGAGCCTAGCAATTCTTAGATGTATACCTGATACCAACCTAATTCAAATTTACTGGGATGAAGCAAATGTTGCACCAATAATAGGACTGTCCTTGCTTGTGGCATCCTTAATAATGCTCTTGTCTTAATCTGCAGGCGTACGTGAGTCGCAAGGACCAGGGGGACAAAGTGATTGTCTTCGAGAGAGCGGGAGTCCTTTTCTGCTTCAACTTCCACCCTACGCAGAGTTTCACTGACTACAAAATCGGAGTGCATGAGCCTGGAAAGTATCCTTTTGCCAAGAAATGGAAATAAATGTGCTTCAATGGCTCGGACAGTGTGTGATGATAAATTCGACCCCGGCAAAAATAATTAATTAATACTATAATCAATTTTTCTGTAGCAAGAGACCACAAGGATTCCACTAGATTTCTAAAAATTAAAATTTATAAAAAATTAAAATATATTCATATTCAGGCTCCATTGAATTAAGACCCTTTTAAATAAAAATAATCTAATTTAATTGAAATGAGACCCATGCAATCCTGACATTGACTTGGTGGTTCTTCACCAACCTCCAAGGGCCAGGGCAAGCTCAGTGGTAGTGCGCTGGGATTCTAATCTTGGGCCGTGTGTTCAATTCTCAGACTGGATATCCATGACAGGTGGAAGTTTAAGTCTTTGCAAAGATCCAAAATCCCATGCCAGACCAAAATGGATATCATGGCCATTTCAAGAAATTTATAATGTATCCAATTACAAATTTTTGGCCTTGACCGCCGGACTGGTTAAAAACCTGCCGGACAGGTCCTTTGGAATGGCAATCTTTGCAAAGACTGTGAAGGTTCAACCTGTGCCACAAGTGTATTTGCCTCATTACCTATTAAGCCAAACCAACGTGTAAATACAGGATGTAAAGCCATATTACCCACCAAACTACTAACTTTAAATCCTTTTTTTCATAACTTTCAATACTTATGTTATAAGTGATCTAAATCTGAGTTGAAATTCAGTTACACTACATAGATTATAATAATGGGGGAGGGTTGGTCTAGTGGTAGCATGCTGGGCAGCCAATCGCTGGGTCCAGGGTTTGAATCCAGCTCTAGCTGGGTTGAGTCACCTGGGCGTATGTTATACAGCTATTTCAATCATCCTTCACCTCATTGCTGTGTCCTCCCCCTGTCCTAATTAGCCTACCAAGTGCATAAATACAGGACATAAAGCCCAATCATCCATCCATCCATACATAAACCACAATGATCCTTAACCTGCGTTAGATACAAGATGATCCTGGACACGGACGAAGGGGACTTTGGAGGCCACAAGAGATTGGACCACTCCACGGAATTCCTCACTTTCCCCGAACCATGGGACAACAGGGCCAACCACCTCTTTGTGAGTAGACTCTATTTTGTGCAAAGAGAAAGAGCTTTTATTGTTGAAATTACTTGAATAAATTGCCACAAACTAGTTCCAGCTTCCAAGGCCAGATTGTAAATTGTTAAGTAGGCCCCAGTGTTGCTCTCTGCCCCTTTTTTTGCCCTCAGCAACATGGCTGATGGTCGTGGAGGTAAAAATTAACCCAACCTCGGAATGGTAGGCCACCTCAGTGACCTGCGATTACCTCTTATTCTGTGGTGGGGAGGGTCTAGTGGAAGCATGCTAGGCTGCCATTCGCTGAGTCCTGGGTTCGAATCCAGCTCTTGCCTGGTCACCTTGGCCTATGTTGGATGGCTGTTTCAATCATCCTTCGCCTCACTGAGGTCTCCTCCTCCTGTCCTAACTACTACTAGCCTTCCAAGTGCATAAATACAGGACGTAAAGCCCCAATCATCCATCCATCCAACCTCTTATTCTGTGCGAGGCTACTTATAAAAATGTGTTGTTTTTCAATGAGTTGTTTGAAATGTTTGATATAAATGTGAACTACAAAACTTAATTTCACATGTTATTTTCTTCGTGAGGTTTCGTACCTTTAAATATGACTGTCTTAGGTTTAAATCTTCTCAATTGTACATGCATGTACTATGTTTGGCCTTTGATAATTTGAAATTATTAAAATCCGTCTCCTTTGTTTTCAGGTGTACATGCCAAGCCGAGTGGGATTTGCTCTTGCCAAGATCGACTGAGCTGGGAGTCTTTTAGGAATTTAACAAATATAGTATTACAGAGTATTATGTTCTGTTATTTAGAGAGAAATTTATGCTATTTGACTTGCTTAGTTTTGTAGAAATGAATACTCGATACTCATGCTATACGTCATGGTGTGTTATGTTGGTTCTTGATCGTATGTTACTTCTTTAGAAATGCCAAAGTGCTCAATTGTTATATTGCTCCCAAAGACAAAGATGTGTAAAATCTGTTGACCGTGTGCAATTGTTGTTTGTTTATTAATCATGAAATATTAAAATGATGTTTGTTACACATTTTTGAATTGCAAAATGTCAAGTCTGTAACACATTGTTATTATTTACTTGGAAACCCATTATAATAAGATAGAAATTTAAAGCAATCAATAATTGTCATATTTTCTGTGTGATTGAGCAGTTAGATAGTTATGTATATATATATTTGATGCAAATATCTATTGAGTAAACAAACAAATTGTTTGCCGAATTATCTATTGAGTAAACAAACAAATTACTTGCCAAATGTTTTCATGTGTTTATTGTGTAGGTGAGTTCAAAATACAAAGTATTAAAAATCAATTAAAAATCAATTGTGCAATGTTCAAATGAGAAATTAATTTTAGCTGCCTAAAAGTGGTGCTATAGTTAATTATGACAGATGTCATTAAATTTATGTTTTGTAAAATATTAGTTTGCAACTTTCGTCTTAGGTCTTCAGTTGTCTTAAATTGTTAATTGCTGCATGTTCGTTTCTGTTAATGCGCGATTGCCGTTTGTTGATGTTTACATTTGTTATCGTCGAACAAGTACGGTAGTCAATTACCATATTTGTTCATATTATTTGTATGATGTAGTTTACAGAATACTAGTTATGCAGAGGTGTTTATTGGGTAGTTAACCAAGCTCTGTAAATAATAAATTTAGGGTACAGAAAGGGAGGTTTTATAATGTGACATATTGAACAGGGTGTGTAGTTATAACCATATTGTTCTGATTACTGTTGTCGGCTACCGGTGGCGTAGATTATTCATAAATCTTATTGAAACTGATGTTAATTACATATCTGATGGTCTACAGACCATCCTTTTATGCTACATTTAATTAATTATTTTTGATAAATTCTTTATTTTTGGTAATATATTCAAGAAGAGGTTGTTCTAATGGACGAAACTTTTTTAATTATTCATTTATCATAATTTGCTGTTACAGCGTAGGGCCGTAGGTCTAATGTTTCATTTTAAAAATCAGTTGCTACCAAGGGTAGTAATACAGGTTTGAAATGTGCCTGATGAATAAAAGATAATTTGATAAGAAGTAATCTTTCTTTTGTCCATTTTGTTACAGGTATTAAAATAGGTGTCAGCTGTGTCGTATTATTAAATTGAGAAATTAAAATGAAAATGGATTCGTTCAAATTGATTGTGGCCTCATGGTTAGGGCTCAATTGTCTTGCTTTTCCAGCCACTACTATTGGCTGAAAGTTTTGGAGTGTTTTAAAAATATTCTGACAAATAATTAAGAGATGTAGTCACAAATCGCATGGCAAGTGTAGAAAGGTATTTTATTCCTATGAATCTGTACAGTCTCGCCATAAGCAATAAGCTGATAACAATAAACAATCTACTTAGCTGCAGCTTACTTTTAAACAGTTCAGAGTGCAACAAGTTACTTTCAATTAATGAAAGGCTCAATTAGAAAAATATTTGCAGAAGTATGGTTTCTGTGCTGTGTGGTTATTAATGTAGATTCAATCCAAATGATATGTAGTGCTTCATTTTTTTCTGTTTACTCTGGATAGTCAGGAAAGTGGAAACACTGCTGATCTTCAGTAGAAAACTTTTACAAAAATTCTGTAGTTCTGAAATAAACAATAGGGACGCCACTGTATAGAGGCGCCCTCTCTGGGAAATAACGGTCGTGACGTCATAACAAAACAACCTCCTTTCTGCTTCACGTGTTTTTGTTCAAAAACGATGACTTGAGTTGGAAAAGGAATAAATTTGAGCCTCCAGCAATGGCCATGGTCACACAGATTGGGGAGAGTCCTGGGAAAAGCAAGAAGAAGACGAAAGTCGGCCTGGACGGACTTCCCCAGGGCGCTCTTCCCAGGTGGAAAGGGCTGCCCCTGGACTGCAAGCTGCCCATGGTCCCTGGGGCTAAGGAGGCTGTCGTTTTCTGCACCACTCAACTTGGTGAAAAGGTATACATGCCAGATTTGAATTGGTGAATCCGTATTGGTAATTGCATTGATTTCATGTCATGATATGAGCAGTCTCCCAGATGCAATGGAGTAGGCCTAACCTATCCTCTGACAGTGATCATTTTAATTTTTAAAAATGAAAGTTTTCATGTACCGTACTTGAGGGTATTATCAGCACTTTAAGCAAAAGGACGTCGTGGAAATACCAAAACTTGGTCAAATGCCACCATACAAGCATTCTGGGAACTAGCATAACCATTTTGCAAAATCCCACCAGAGAACAGTCCCAGTCAGTCTAGTTCCAGTACCGGTGGGGACCTAAATGTAGATGCAGTTATTGGAGGGTATTATCAGCATAGTGAGGGTATTATCAGCACATGAATGGTATTTTAAACAGGTTGGTGGTTAGTAGCATTGTTAAAAGTGCCAGATAGTGCAGCCAATGAACCCATTTTGGATAAAATAATTTTCTCAACTAGTGGGGCCCTCTGTCACCCATACCTTGTAACAGCACAACTCAGGCCATAGGTCTGATTGTGCTGCTAATAAGATAGAAATGCGGAATTAATTCAAGTAAAACTGAATATATGGTGTAATGTACTTGTGGGAATCTAATGCAGTTGTAATGCGTAAGATATCAAAATGCTACTGCTATTCCAATGCAATTGCCATATATACTCAAATAAAGGACCCCCCTCGAATAGAGGCCCCCTTGAATAGAGGCCTGGGTAGGTGCTGATAATACCCTCCATTCTACTTTTACGGGTTACCTCTTCAACCCCTTCCCCCATTTGGACAGTGCAATGCGTAATGTCTCAAAAAAGGGGCTAATGCCTTGAAAGGGATATAGGACCTAACGTTTGGGACCCATTTCCAGAGCCCTACTTCCTGTTTCAGCTGATTGGGACGGTCAACACAACATAACGTCCTTTTATCTCGGGAGTTAAAAATGACGATTTTAAAAGTGAGGCGTTATTTCTTGTGCAGAAACATGTGACATGAAGCCAGTTAGGCGCTTAGTTAGGTTGTAATGACTACCAAAATCCTGTAAGAATTGCCTCATGAACATTAAGGAGTTTTGGCACCAAGACATGTGCGCTTGACTAAGCTGCAACAAGCAAAAACTTCCAGGGGTGCTGATAATACCCCCCCTGCTGATAATGCCCTCAAGTACGGTAAATTGTAATCCTTGAAAATGAAATTATGAATCTCATAAATTTGATTCAAGGTCCATCATGGCGCATTATAAAATTGGGAAAAATGGAAAAAATTCACTATATATATAGGCTATAGCGGGCCGTGAAAATGACCATATTTGGCAAGTGCTAATAATCATGTTTCCATGATTATTTCGGGGCTACCGCCCCCAAACCCCGCCAAATTACCTTTTTTAAACAACTTATTAGTCAAAATGTAACTAAAACTTACTGCTTTTTTATAATTTTCCGACTTTTTGCGTCACGAAAATAATTGGTTGTCAAGCACTGATAGCGTAAAATAAACATTTTTGCTGATGACGTCACCACGGCCCGCTATACTGAATGATACCCGGAAAAATTAGCGAGCCATGAAAATTAGAGGACAATATTTGGCGAGTGAAAACGATTGTGTTTCCATGGTTAATTTGGGGGCTAACCCATGCCAAGTTTTTATCAACTATCTAAACAAGACAGAACTAAAAGTTAAAACTTACTGTTTATGATAGATTTGTGACATTTTGATTTTGCGTCACGAAAATAATCTGTTAATTGTCAAGAACTGATAGCGTCAAATAGTAAGTTTTTGCTAGCTGATGACGTCACCATGGCCTGCTAAAGTGAAGCATACCCAGAAAATTAATTAGGCCTAGGCCTAATTAAAATCATAATGAAGTCAATTTTGCTTCATCTGCATAAATATAGGCTACAATGCTAAAAAAATTTATTGTGAACGGTACCGAGTATACCACCGGAATTAATTATGTACAGATTAAACTTTGGCTTCTCCCTGCACAGATTCGCCGGCATTCCCCGCGGCTTGACTTCGACCTGACTGACCCCCTGGGCCTCCTCATGTCCAACGAGTACAACCCCCTCCACGACCCCCACTTGAGGGAGCTGCTCAACTCCTCCTACATGCGGCGACGCTTGCACCGCGGGGGGTTCATCACCAAAGATGGTCGTGTCCTCTGCACCCTCAAGGAGTTCAACGAGTTCCGTCGCTACCTCAAGCGCTTCTACCTGGCTCTGGAGAAACAGCAGAGGGTAAGATTGTGTATAAGTTATTATAGATGGAGCCACATGTACTATAAGTTATTAATTTATGATAGATGGAGCCACTTGTGGTATTGAAATAAAACTCATACTCGACAAATTCTTGATTCTCCAACATTGGCGAGTCATGTAATTGTATTTTTTTGTGGTTTTATGAAATTTTTATCAGTTTTATCTGTTTGATCTACTAATTTTGCTTCGTCAATTGTGAACTATCCTGCTGTATTACTGATTGCAGATAAATACTAAACATATTTCCTTGAAATTGTGCACTGTTTGTATGTGTATTATGTTTTACGTAAGAAAAGGCTTAAAAATTTTGGAAATTGATGATTTTTTTCTAATTTTTTTTTGCATGACTCAAAATATGGAACACTATGCACTCTCTGTTTATGTCAATGACTGTAAATGATTTTCTTTGACATTTTATGAAAGCGGGAACCACCAGCTGTCACTAGATCAAGGAGAAAGCAACACGTCAGTTCACTGTCCCTCGGAGAGAAGCACAAGAGGACAATCCGCCAGTTCAAGAAGGAACTCCGAAATCGCTACCAAAGTGACCGCGCAAGGTCTGTGAATGCTTGACTGTCATGTCTAATTTTGTGAAATTTCATTTATGAGAGTGCTATATACTGCTATCACTGGTTTTGAAGAACGCTGCATAATTGTGTTTTCTTGACCAACTTTCCAAACAGATCTATGTACGACAATTGGTGCGATATACTCAATCGAAATATGTGTTCCCTATCAGCATGCCTCGGCGGTCCAACGTCGGCCCGAAGCTGGTCCGATGCTACTGACATCGGACTGACGCTGGGCCGACGTTGGACCGCCGAGGCATGCTGACAGGGTTATGATTATTTTAATGGAAAAGTTTTGCCTTATTCTTCAGAATTCAACAGATATTAGATGAGAGCGAAGCACTAATTTCTGGTTCAAGCGCATGTGCCCCCTCTCAAAATACAGGAAACAAGGTATTGAATGTAAAATATCAACTTTCTGTTTTTGGTTGTCTTTCGAAAATGCTTTTCAACAATGTTGTCAATCTCTGACAACTAAAAATTGAGATCTCTTTGGTTCCGAAATATGAAACATTTATTACATTCAAGATATAAATACAATTGAAAATGCAGTGAGTCTCTTCAAATTAATGGTTTTAATTTAGGTCGACTACTCATTTGTTAATTTTCCAGATATCAGGTGTGATAGAAAGCAGAGTGGGGGAGAGAGAGGCCAGCTACCTTTTTTCCAGAATGCTCGATCCCCCGGCTCAGTATCTGCTGTCAAAATCACAAAAGGTGTGTTCAATTTCATGCTTACAATTCCTGGGGAAATTATTATTAGATTCTTAATTTATATGGACGGAAGTTACCTTTTACGGAGTCGTAAAGTTTAATCAATAACTTCACGTGATTTTTGTATTAATGGTCTTTAGAGCTCTGTGAATTAATTTGTATAATATTCTTCTCAGACAATGGAAGACTGGGAAGAAAGGAAGAAGAAGGAGGAAGAATATGTGGCCAGAATTGAGAAGAAGAGAAAAGAAGAAGAAGAACTCAAGTGGGAGAGGGTGTATCGCAGGGAGGTCATGATCAGCCGCATTCACCAGAAATTCCAACGTCAGTTCTAACTTTTGAAGTTTTAACCCTCATTTACACGGTGTCTTCCAATCCTAGAACAGCCTAGTATCATGTAGAATTCTCTCACCAGGGGCTTGGTGAGCAAGTCTGCTATGCTGTGTCTATAAATAGCACATCCTACACCCCAGCTCAGATACCATGGCTGTGTGAAGCTAACCCAACACCTTGGCCCTTGGCCTTTGGCCTCTGGTTCGAATCTTTGGCTGAAGCTTCTAAGGTGCAGGGCATTAAGCTGAACACACGATACTAGAATGTGGTCTCTTAAAGCCTGGAATTTAGCTAAATACTAATTTCTTGTGACATTCAGATGGCATTGACATTTTGTATGTACAGCATGTTGTTCTTGTATAAGTTTGCCAAAAGACTGGCCTTGAATCAAGGTTAGATTTGGGAAAATTCGGTCTGGAAAAGCCTGGAAAATACCGTAATTTGGATGAAAAAATGTTGCAGACACCCTGTTGGAAGATTTAAATCTCTTACGTCAATAACATGTTATGCAGGCCTGCAGCACTAAAATTATCTCCATTTTTTGACCAGGAGATTTAGCGCAGACCATAGCCAAGAAGCGGCAGATGAAGGTCGCCTACGAGATCCAATGCGCCAAGCGACTGCAGATGAGGATGGCACGGGCTACGGCAATGAGAGAGGGCTGGTTGGGTGAGCAATGCATTATAATTGTCAGTTACTTGAAATAGGTCTACATACAGTGTATTATTGGAGCGCTGGCCTACTGTTGCCTCAGGCAGTTCATTTATCGTGTCGATATTTTGCCATACATGTGACACTTGTCCTCCTCCTGTCCTATTCTACCAAGGGCATAAGTACAGGACCAAAAGCCCCGATCATCCATCCGTCAATGTATTAATATTTTACAAGTCTTTTCATCACTGGTGTAACTAGGGGTGTGGTGCGGGGGGAGGGCCCGGGGGGGGGTACTTCGCGGACTTTTGTGTAGGGATGCGCCACGGCGATTTTGAAAACCAGAACCATTTTAATCCGAAACCAACGCCAAAACCACAAACCATTTTAATCTTTTCGTAAAAATATCCAAAACCAATTTAATCTTTATGATTTGTATACCATTGTAATCGTCTTTTCAAGCCGATTCTAACGGTACCAAACATGTTGGGGGTGCAAAAAGGGCAACCAAATTAATCTGAAATCCTAAAAAACCAAGACCATTTTAATCCTAGAAGGCCAAAAAACCTAAACCATCCAGCGGCGCCTCTATATACACTCTTTCATAGTGAGTACCCCCCCCCCGGGGGGGAGGGAGGCAACCTGGGACAGTGTCCACCCCCTCCTCGTCACCGCCATAATTACTCCACTGCTCTTACCAAATTACTACGACACGAAATGAATCAATGATAGCATCTCATCGTCAAAATTCTATTGGTGAGCAGATGAGAAATTTACAATCCATTTCTCCCAGGTGTTACAGTTGTGATGCTTCTATAAGTTCTATTCAAAATTGAATGAAGTAGGCCTATATATAAGTATATTTTTTAATCAGGGAGGTCACCAAAGTCAGAGAAGATGCAGTTGCTGAGCAGTTGGGACTTTGGAGGTTCATTAAAGAGTCCTCCTAAAGAGACAGAGACAAAGAAGAAAGAGGAAGGAAAGGAAAGAAAGGAAGGAAAGGAGAGGAGAGAGGAAGAAGAGGACAGAAGAGAGGAAGGAGAGGAGGAAGAAGAAGAAGAGGGAGAGGAAGAAGAGCCGAGCAGCATGGATACTTCAGAGCCGAGCAGCAGAGACACCTCAAAAGAATCCTTCACAGACGAGTTGTTTTTTGAGGATTCAAAGATCTCCGTCTTCTCTGACTTGGAACTGGCCAATTTGACGTACTCGGAACTCTCCTCCTACACCAATGACAGGCCCTCCATCGTGCCAGGGCTCAACTCCTCTGTACTGGATGATGGTGAGTGTAAAACAGCTCTTGGTCTTCTGTTCCGTAGTTTCTTAAAATCGACTCTTTTCTCATTTCGTTTTGTTACTGCTACTTGTAGCGCCATCTATTCTTTGAACTTCCAATCAAGGCTATTTATGCCAAAAAAACTCAACCATTTTTGCCAAAAAACTCTACCCGCGCGAGCGTTACTGGAGTGGAGAGTTTCTCACTGAACACCACTCAGAGTTGGATGGGAATTGTGGTGGAAATGGATAGAAAATTTACTTGACCCTTGCCTCAGGCTTTTTCTTCGATTTGAGCAAGTGCAAAGGCCAAAAACAGCAGTAATTTCTCTGCGACCCTTGGCCTTTCGACCCAACGAAAACACTTGTGATAGAGATCTTAAGTGAAAACTCCCTGAGGGGTCTCACGATGTAAACCTCTATTTTCTAAAGAGAATATTGTGCTGTATACGTAAGATTGTATCACATACTGCATCTGTGATTCCTCCATTAGTTTTCTCTGGATATCAACTTGAGGAATATTTGCTTCACTTTAGACACTCCTGCCGAGGAAGAATATCGTCTGATGGTTATTGACAGCGGAGGAGCCATCACCCACAGTGAAAAGATCGACATCCATCAGAAGGTAGATTGAGAGTTTCATAATTTCACAATTTGATTTAAATTGATTCATATAATTTGAGAATCAGTGAAAAGATATGTACTGAGATTATATCTGATATAGGAAATGCAAGGCTACAAATTCTCATATATGATAATCTACACTCATTGCAATCTATTCCAGGCCGAAACAGACGCAGAGAAAGAGTCAATGATGAATGAACTGAAGGAAGTGAAGTCGATGCTGAGCATGGCAGAAATGCATGACGTGGAGCAATGCAAGGTGATTTCTCTTGGAGAGCCTGATTCTTTATTTGCTAAGGCCAGACATAATTGATCTTTAGCTTCTCGCATCTTCTCGAGGCACTTTTTCTGGGGTCGGTGGGTAGGACGAAAAAAAAAAGCTGTAATCTCATAGTTTTATAATATCAATTTAATAAAAATTGTGGGTACGTGCTCAATTTTTTTACCCATAGGCTGAAAATCTGTTGGGTCGGTCGATCTGAGAAGCTAATAATTAAATATGTGTCGCCTAAGGATGTTTATTATCTGACATGTGTACTTATATTTTTGCATTTCTGGCATTTTCTGCATGCAAGGCATGATATGATTTTGCAATATTTGTTTTAGAAATTTATCTTTTTAATATCTTACCCTTTCAAATATCTACTTTCAATCAGGGTGATGAGAGCGAAGCCACGGCTGAGGTTGTAGCCGAGTTCATATCTGCAATGAACGTCTTCCTTGCAACTGAGGTAAGTGTGTGTTTTACAAATTAAAATAAGATCAAGCATTGTTTCAAGTGACAACAGTTGTCTTTCATGTAGCGAAACATAAACATGTTTCACCATTTCCCATGTAACAGGTTCTGTGTCCAGCAATCTCCAAATCTTTGGCTGCTATAGATGACAATACGGCCGTCCAGAGAAAGTCCGTGTCGGCTGAAGATATGGTGGCCAGCCGCATTTCTCCCGATGTCAATATCGATGAAAAAGGTAATCATGTATACTGTCTTTAACTTTTGATAGCTGGGATCAAGTAACCATAGTTTGTGTTAACAAAATAGATTAATAGATATATTTGGTAAGGGCAGCCCTTTAAGCACAGTTCTGGACTCTCACGAGAGTTGATTGATGAGATGGAAGAGAGAGCTGGAGAGTCCTCAACATGTTACACATCTAGGCCATGTGAGGGATCTTTTACTTGCCCAGCACAGACACTGATCATACCTACCAAGTTGGGATTACTGACTGATATATCTATCTTAATAAAGTTCATGTTCTTGAGCCACATATCTTTCACCTTTAGGATTGAGGAATCTGGGTGGCCTACGACTGCCAAATTCGCACAGGGTACTTACATTGTCCCAAAGAGGCACCAGAGGCACTTTTGGTAGTTCAACGGACCCAAAATTTGTTATTTCCATCTTTTCATGTGCTGCAGCAGTTTTGAAAATCCAGCCTTGAGCGTCATGTTGACAGTCTGTTATGCGCATGCGTCGTAGTCGTAACCAGGTAACCGTCGCCATCATGAGGCTCTGTTATGCTACGTTGAGTTGCCTAGCAACCTTAATAGGGCATGACGTCATTGAGATAAAGAGCACTTGGCGTGACGTCACGTGTCGTGACGTCATTGAAAGTGATAATACATCTCCACAACAGCAAACCCTCCCCTGACCAAAGATTACGTCTACTCTTACTACGGTAGACCCAAAAGTCGCCATTTAATAGGCCTACCCCATTATATTTGGTGTCATTGGATTCGCCTTGAAGAGAAACTTCCAATGATACTAAAATCACCAATATTGAACGAGTCTGGACCAAACCTCACATTTTATTAAGAGAGTTCGCTTCAGTATTTTTTTTTATAAATTGGACACAAGTTGTCACACAACAGCAATGAATATCATCAGACATTTATTTCCCATTTTTGATGTTCATTATTTGATCAAGTTACCCAAGCTGAGTCAGCCAAATTCAGAGAGCCTAATACCCCTTTCACACTAACTTCCTACAAGATTGTATGAGACAATTATTCAACCAACCAGCCTCCGAGAAGGCATACGAAATGATATGTAATGAATCAGCAACCATCAACAGTCATCAGCAACTGTAGGCCTATGTTAGATTTTGTGGAAACAGTAATCATCCACCAGTCACCAGCAGTCCAATCCCAGTTCATTTGCATACTAAATGTGGCGGATTTAACAGTGCACCAATCTGCAGTTCCTTGCTTGCCATTACCTCTGTGTGAAAGGGCTTTAAGCCAAATAAAATATGTTGGCGCCATGGCTAAATTATATTAAAGTAGACTCAATTTAGTAGTAAACTCAGGTCACTGCACATCAAGTCACCCAGCTGACAATGCACATGAAGATCACATGATTTACAAGGACAAGGGGGTAAAATTGATGAACATGACAATTAACCCACATTTTCATTGGATAAACATTGTGATGCCCGTCTGTCACCAGATTATCACTTGATAATTTTACTTAGATAAACACGTGAATTTAGATCTCAACAGTGTGTGACCCAGTGGGCTTTTCTAGTCATATATATAGGGCCTATATATAGATATTCATAGGCTTTGACATGAACTCCTGGGAGGTTTTATCGGGGTTTGTCACCCAAGTGCTCAACTTGTTCAGTCTGGCAAACTGAAACAATCAATTAAAAACACAAGACAACCATGTACCAAGTTGACTGATATTGTTTAGCAAAACTAGATGGGATTATAAAGAGTATAAACTCACAGTCATTAATAACAATCTCAAGCACAACTGGTGTTAAAGTTGTGTTTATTGCACTTTAAAGTATTGTTTAAGCTGTTGTTGTGCTATTTCCTGAGTGTTAGGATGTATTAAAGCCTCTTGAACAACAATTAAGGGGATTAGTAAATAGAATAGATCTATATTTTTGCCAAGCAGACTTCAACACAACTGATTCATAGTGAATTATACTATGGCATTCGAAGGCTTTAAATCATGTTTGAAGCCCATGGAAGTTTAGCCCAGAGGGAGGCAAACTGTGTTTTGTAACAACCAGCTTCAGTAAACAGGAGGCTAAACTAGAAATGTCATAACCGGAAACCGGTGATAGATGCGCTGCCCGGACTGAGTCCTAAGGGTGAATCACACATGTATCCGTAGTTAGCGTATATCCCTCTGTGTAATATTTCAGTCAAATCTTGGCTCACAGGATCACTGCTGTCTTGGCTAAATACACATTTCCTTGCCATCCCACTGACCCAAACTATCCACCTGTCTTTGATTTTACTCTCCTGTCTTTCTGCCCAGGAGTAATTTACCAGTTTGTTATTGCTCTCTTATTTACGATTGGCAACACTGCTCTTGCATCTATCTATCTATCTATCTATCTATCTATCTATCTATCTATCTATGTGTTCAGCTGTCTATCTATCTGTCTATCTATCTCGAGGCCTTCCCTTCCTTCCCCCACTACATTCGGCATAATCACGAAATAGCCCCGCCCTCCGATAACGGAATGAGCGAGGCCATTGAAAAGCATAGGCTGCCACTCATTCCGTCAGAGGTGCGGGGCTTATTTCGTGATTATGCCCTACATTCCTCCCTTCATGCCTTTTTTTCATTCCTTTGTTCATTCCTTCCTTCATTCCTTCTTTTCTTCCTTCCTTCCTGCATTCTTTCTACCGAATTTGTGAACACAGGATCTAGCTGGCACTAGGATGCTTTTAGGACAAATTTAGTATAAACAAGTTGTTGATAACAGCTAACTTTTACAGTTAACATGAAACAGGACTGCTACAAGGTGTTTTATGTTTCTCACACCTAGTTCCATGTGATAAATGGACATTCTTGAAGTATAAAGTATATGCTGACCTGCTTTTCTCACTTCTAAGGGAATACTTGATATGTGAACAGGAATTAAGGTATGTTTTTCTTTAGGCTTTCTTATCATTGTCAGCTAATAGTAAATAACATGTCACATGAAATGTTGTCCATTAGATTTGTAATATGATTGCACCACTTTCAATAAACTTCCTGTTGAGATTAATTGAGTACAAGGAAGCACTGACAAAGACCAACTGCACAAATCAAGTAAAAAAAATCATTGTACTTATATTTGAAAATTAAAGATTAGATCTGCCAATTCTATGTAGAATTCAACTTGCATTAAAATAACACAAACTGGTAAATTCACAACATTGGGGTGATATGAAACAATACCAATCAAGACAATTGCATGTTTGTCTGAATTAAGTGAGTTCAATTCATTTTATTAGTCCAGTAGAGCCCCACTATCTCATAGGAACCCAAAAAGCTGTAAAACAAATCTCACTGAATTGAAAGCGAGTGCCCCCCTCACTGATGACTGTGATGCAGCCATAGTCCTGTGCTATGTGAATGCATACAGGCCAGGAGACCAGGCTAATGCAGCCATAGCCACACTGGGGGAGTGTGTGTGTAGAACTGGGCAAGAAATACTTTCAAAATGTCACAATAAAGGCACTAAATGTTATTTTAAAGATTCGGGGACAAACTTTATGACAGTAACGTAACATACAGTGAAGAAGGGCTCTGAAAGTAGTGGCAGGTGCCCAGTAGCTTTTACAGAAAATTGGGGCAAGAATGTTAACATTTCAGTGTGTGCAAAAAAGCTTGCTTACGAAACCAAGGACTTGCCCAAGGGGGGGCACCCCCAGGGCAGCGCAATAAGATTATTACTCTCTTATTAAAAGCATTTTCTATGTCAACTATGTCAGATAAGTTAAGTAAGTATACTATTAATTTGTTTCCTCTTTGCCATCTGTCATTGTGCTACAATTCACATTGCATAGGGTGCCCACTCTTCTTATATTTCCTATATTTTTTTGGCCTCCTACAATTTCCTATATTTTGGAAAATTCCTGGAAATTCCTATATTTTTCAAGTTTTTCAAGATAATTTGTGTCTATGTGCACATTTTTGTCTGCTAGATACAAAGTTTTATCTTTTTTTTCCGCCCCATATATGAAGTTTTATGCACGTTTTTGTCCGCAACATGTAATTTTAGATTATGATCGAAGAAATTCCTGTGGTTTCACTGCTGAATAATTCCTTTATTGTCCAATTAAAGTTGGTAAAAACCTCCTATATTTTCCTATATTTTGTGGTTAAAAATTCCTATATTCCTATAATATTTTTATGTTTCCGATTTGTAGAAAGGCCTGACCCAGATGATCCCACAGACCCCACCAAGTCAGTCAGATTCAACCAGGTCGTTCAAACTCTGCAGACCATGAGTCCCGACGGCAGACCCGAGTCGTATGAAACTCCAGAGGTAAGAAGAAAGCGCTGAGATTGTTCTGTTGAGAGATATGAGACAGATAGTTTGAGTAAACACATTTCTTACCTTCAGTTTTAGAGAATTCAATGACACAATAGAAATGGATGTGTGGCCAGGGGTGTATCTAGAAATGGCCTGGGGAGGGCCAATAATGGGGTGAATACGGGGCGCTCCCTGGCATTTCCTATTAGTAGAGGAAACAGAAGCCAAAAAGTCCAATATTTAAGGAGATACCCCGCACGGAAGTACAACAGGCCGAATCATATACCAAAATGTTCGCCAGAATGTTAGCTATCTGAATCCGGCTAAGAAAATTACTGGTTCCGGGTACTAACTAAGGGAGAGCTGTTGCCATGGCAACAGATTTATTAAAATTGTAATTCTCAAATTATTCATTTTTAATGCTTTTCTTAAACACCAAAGTTCACAGGTGAGGTTTTTGTGCCTGATCAAACTAAAGTTGAGACAGACTTCCCACTGGCAGACCAATTTTACTTTTACATTGTATTGGTTGCCATGGAAACAAGAAATCATAACAAGTTTGAAGTTTCCAGTCATTATCACACACTTTGATATCTTATACTCCAAAATGATTTCATTAAACCCGCTAGTGTTTTATATGGAAATGTTGCTGAGAGTGTCCGCTTTCAAAACCTGTGTGAGATTTTTATGTTTCATGTCTAGTTATTGCACTAAAACGGTTTCCAAGGCAATAAGTCAGGACAAACAAGTTTATAAGAATTTTGGAATTTACCAATATCTCAACTAATAGACATGCCATAGTGCTCATTTTTGGACATAATCATTGTGGCAGGATGACCTTCAGAAAAGTGAACCCTCAGATATGTGGCATGGTCTTGGTTGCCATGGAAACAAGAAATCATAACAAATTTGAAGTTTCCAGTCATTATCGCTCACTTTGATCTCTTATACTCAAAAATAATTTCATTAAACCCCCTAGTGTTGTGCATGGAAATGTTGCTGAGAGTGTCCGCTTTCAAAACCTGTGAGAGATTTTTATGTTTCGTGTCTAGTTATTGCACTAAAATGGTTTCCAAGGCAATAAGTCAGGACAAACAAGTTTATAAGAATTTTGGAATTTACCAATATCTCAACTAATAGACATGCCATAGTGCTCATTTTTGGACATAATCATTGTGACAGGATGACCTTCAAAAAAGTGAACCCTCGGATGTGTGGCATGGTCCTGGTTGCCATGGAGACAGGATATCATAACAAATTTGAAGTTCTGGCCATAATTAACACACTTTGAACTCTTATACTCTAAACTTACCTCATAAAACCTGCAGTTGTGCCACATGGAAATGCTTGTGAGAGTGTCCTCTTTCCAAATATGGGTATGATTAGTATGTTTCATGGAAATTTATTTCATTAAAACTATTTCCAAGGCAACATATCGGGTCAAATAATTTGGATGAGGTTGAGACATTATCAATATCTCAACTAATAGATATGTCATCTTGCTCATTTCTGTATATAATCATTGTGGAAGGATGAACTTCAGAACAGTGAACCCTCCATGACATTTTATTACAAGTATTAGTTATCATGGAAACAAGAAATAACAACTATGATGTTTCGAGGGGATTCATAATTAACACACTTTGGTCTCTTTTTCTCAAAAATAATTACATAAAAAGAGCAAGTGTTGAACATTAAAATGCATTGTGAGAATGTCCTCTTTCTGAACCTGGGCAAGATGTTTATGTATGATGTAAAATTTATCCACTGAACGGTTTTCAAGACAATGGAATAGGTAAAGACAGTTGAAGGATTTTTTGAATTCATCAATATCTTAACTGATACTCTTGACAACTTGCTCATTTTATGACATAATCATTGTGTATGTATCTCCTTCAGAAAAGTGAATCCTCCATGGGACATTGCAGTCTTGTTTGTAATGGAAACACATACATATTATTGATATTATAGATAATTTATTAACCATGTATCATTTCAATTGACTTCACAAATTGTCACCGGAGTCACGTCGCTAAAGTCAAATAATTTTTAGTGGCACTAAGCATCCGCTTTTGCTATTTAGATGCTGGGAAAGCTTGCTAGCACGTTTCAGGTCATCCAATCACTAATCTAATTTAAGCTTAACATAGTCTCAACAAACAAGTACTTGTGCTCCAGTCCGGCATTGAATTAAAGGTTTCTAGGGGTATCCTTAATATTTTAGATACCATTGAGGTAAATAGGAAGATCCTCCTGGACAGTGCAGCTGTCAAGGATGGGAAACAAAGCATAGTAGAACAGTTGCGACAAGGTATCTTGTCACAGCTGTTTTGGGGCTGTTTTGAGGCTGTTTTGAGTCTAAAGGGAGGTATGACTTTGTAGAAAATGCTTTAAAACATATATTCTGTGAACATTTCAAGACATTCCTGCAATTTGAGGTGTCAAAATTGGCTGATTTTCACCGGTTAACTGGTTGAAATGACGCAGATTCTCAGTTTAAAGGTGATGGAATTTGCATATATAATGTGATAACTCTTGATCTGCAAGTTTTTCTTGTGTCATAATTTTTCACCCAGACAATCTACTGAAGTGTAACTTGGCAAACCTAAACTGAAGCAGTGACATCTTGTATTTCACATATTTGATGCCATGGTCTCTTGTTATCCCCCACTCTCCTCGAAAGGCTCCAAAAATTGACCAAACTGATCATAAAATGTCATGTCATAATAAACATGGATGCCTTCAATCCCCTTCATGATCAAGTAATAAAAATTATACAATTGTATTGGAAAACCATTGGAAGTACCATTTTTCAAAAACAGAAGTCCATCTTGCTGTCAAAACACGTCATATCACAGCAAATTATCCTTAGAATGTGTCTTTAGGACCCTTCTTTAGTCCTTTGTGACGAACCATCAAACCCTGCATCTCTCGGAAACATAATGACAAGAGGAAAATTCCCGGTTCAGTTTTGTCAAATCATATGAGCTCCATCAATTTCAAGATATTTTCAATTGCATGGCCAGTCATTGTTGCAATGTGATGTTCTTTGGTTTGGGGTGAGCTCTCAACCTAAGGAAAGCAAGGTATAAGTTTGATAATGGTTTCATTTTTTGTCTGGCTTACATGATCTTTTCATTGCAATAAATTGCAATTTTAATGCTATGTCAATGCAGGATAGTTATATGCATTTTTTGATCATGAATTCATCCATGGTTGAAATGACGGTTATACATTTCACTGTGTTATGAGGTAAACATTCATGGTATTTATGATCAGTTGGATAGATTTTTGGTTCTTTTCGAGGGAATTTGAAGAAATTGCATATTAAGTGTGAACACCCAAAACTTGACTGTTTGTCACAACGACTGAACTGTCATGTTTTGACAAAATTGGTGTATTGGCTCCATGGCTCATATATGACCATGTGTAAAAGATATCCAAATGGCATTATTAATTTGGAGATACTTTGAAAAAACACGGGTACATAATAGGTCTGACACACTGGAATTGAAAAATGCCTAATTATGTACTAATGCATTGTTGATTGGAAATTCATTGATCTCACAAAATTTAGTTTGTTAAACTCTCAAAATTACCTATAATATCTAAAGATTTATGCATTTCCATGGCAACAAGGACCACAATATCCCGTGGAGGGTCACTTTTCTGACGGTCATTGCTACATAATGGTTTGTCATAAAACTGAACATGATGCTCAGGATATAGTTTGTGATATTGATTAATTACAAAATTCAAATATATTGTTTGCCTTGACTTGTTGTCTCAGAAACGATTTTGTAAGATAAATTACATAAAACATGCAAATCTTGTCTATGTTTTGAAAGAAGACACTCTGACAGACATTTTGATTCACAACACGTTTTGGTTTTATGAATAACTTCAGTGCAAAAGAGACCAAAGTGTGTTATTCATGAATCAACGGGAAACTTCAAATTTGTTTTGACTTCTTGTTTCCATGGTAATCAAGGCACATGACATGGAGGGTTCACTGTTCTGAAGGTCATCCTTCCACAATGATTATATCCAAAAATGAGAAAGATGGCATATGTGACCTGCTCCACCAAAATGGGTTCAAAGTCGGCCTGCTATCATATTCAGTTGTGCAAATCACTTTGTTCTACTGGAATTTAGCTTTAAAATGATGTTTCATTTGTCTAGATATCTTCACCGAATCCAAACATATGGTACCTCAAACATTGATGATACGAAACATCGAACTTTGAGAAAATGGCATTTGAATTTCCCGCCATTACAATAAAAGAACTAGGAAAATAAAGAATGATGCCCAATTTGGATAATTTAAAATCAGTTTTTACTTAAGATGGTCTTAAATAATCAAAGCAAATTGCTTTTGCTAAAACGTGGTACCAACAGCTAAAAATCATCAAAATATGACCTTTTGACACATTTTGCTCATTTCTGGAAAATACAGATTGCCTACTTTGAACTCATTTTGGTGGAGCAGGTCACATATCAGATTCTATGATCTCTGAGATATTCAGAAATTCCAAAATTCATAAATATCGATTGACCTGGTATGTTGCCTTGGAAATAGTTTCAATGGAATAAATTTCCAAGAAACATACTAATCATACCCATATTTGGAAAGAAGACACTCTCCCAAACATTTTCATGTATCACAACTGCAGGTTTTATGAGACAATTTTAGAATATGAGATCTCTAAATGTGTCAATTATGACCAGGACTTCAAATTTGTTATGATATCCTGTTTCCATGGCAACAAGTACCATGCCATACATCTGAGGGTTCACTTTTCTGAAGGTCATCCTGCCACAATGAGTATGTCCAAAAATGAGCACTATGGCATGTCTATTAGTTGAGATATTGGTAAATTCCAAAATTCTAATAAACTTGTTTGTCCTGACTTATTGCCTTGGAAACCATTTTAGTGCAATAACTAGACATGAAACATAAAAATCTCACACAGGTTTTAAAAGAGGACATTCTCAGCAACATTTCCATGCACAACACTAGCGCGTTTAATAAAATTATTTTGCAGTATAAGAGATCAAAGTGTGTGACAATGACTGAAAACTTCAAATTTGTTATGATATCCTGTCTCCATGGCAACCAAGACCATGCCACATATCTGAGGGTTCACTTTTCTGAAGGACATCCTGCCACAATGATTATGTCCAAAAATGAGCACTATGGCATGTCTATTAGTTGAGATATTGGTAAATTCCAAAATTCTTATAAACTTGTTTGTCCTGACTTATTGCCTTGGAAACCGTTTTAGTGCAATAACTAGACATAAAACATAAAAATCTCACACAGGTTTTGAAAGCGGACACTCTCAGCAACATTTCCATATAAAACACTAGCGGGTTTAATGAAATCATTTTGGAGTATAAGATATCAAAGTGTGTGATAATGACTGGAAACTTCAAACTTGTTATGATTTCCTGTTTCCATGGCAACCAATACAATGTAAAAGTAAAATTGGTCTGCCAGTGGGAAGTCTGTCTCAACTTTAGTTTGATCAGGCACAAAAACCTCACCTGTGAACTTTGGTGTTTAAGAAAAGCATTAAAAATGAATAATTTGAGAATTACAATTTTAATAAATCTGTTGCCATGGCAACAGCTCTCCCTTAGTTAGTACCCGGAACCAGTAATTTTCTTAGCCGGATTCAGATAGCTGACATTCTGGCGAACATTTTGGTATATGATTCGGCCTGTTGTACTTCCGTGCAGGGTCATCCTCAAAAATGAGCTCATATTTCCTCTACTATATGCCTTCGATGTTAATTTTGGGCTTGAGTGGGGGGGGGCATGGCATCATGGCCCCCCCCCTAAATACGCCACTGTGTGTGGCATGTGCCAGTAGTACTATTACTATGTCAGTTTCACCGTTACAGCTGTAGTCACTAGCACAGACTCAGGAATGGTTGAATAAGTCACCATGTTATGCACAGAGCGATACAAGTGAAGCATGACATGCTCAGACATTTCTATGCTTTTGACTTCAGCAGTAAGGAACAGTTGGGAGTACCCTTAGACTGAAATATATAATACTAGACATACCCATTGAGGGGAATTTTTAGGGGGAATGGAGCGCCACCCCTCTCCCGACCCCCCACTTGATGTGAAAAGGAAGAGGTAGATTGCCAGTGATGGCACGGGAAATATTGACAGGGAAATGATGGAAATCTGCAGTTTGTCTGAAAGCATGTGCTTTGATTGAAATGGTAGAGAAATACGTGAGCAGGGAAAAGATGTGAATGGATGTCAAGAAGTATTGGTGATGAAAAAGAGTTAGTGATATTTTGGCACATGCCAAATCGTACACAGCAGTCGTGTGCACTGAGTCCTCTGCTGTGAGATTGTGCTTGAACATGACCCTGGGCAAAGTGAAAAAATGCATTGGTAATTGGATTCTGCTATGCAGATTAGACTTGAGCGATAGCGAGGGGGAGGTTGGATAATAGTTGAGTCATGTACATACGTTTAGGGCTTGGAAAGAGCTTTAGAATGAGGGTAAGATGAGGGAGTTACGATGAGTAGAAGTGGGTCAGCCAGTGTGCAGGCATGGGAAGCAGCAGCAGCTGCTGACACTGGAGCGTGTCGATGGTTTTGGCGGGAAGAGAGACGGTGGCGCCAGCCTCTGGCGTGAGCAGGCAGTGAACTACGATGGAGATTCATGCGCCCCTGGTGGGGAAAAACAGTAGAGGCAGAAAACATAAATAAGGGAGCTGTTTCACTGTTATTTGCTGTTATCAGAGGAACAGGATAGATCAATAAGGATAGGTGGATAGTTTAGGTGAGTGGCATCGCTAGGGGAGGAGTTTTTAGCAGTTGCAGGTGTGAGCATGTCACCTAAGATTTTTGCATCTTATACCCGGCAGGGATGTTCATATGAATATGTCAGTGTCAGTTATACACCACTGTAGTCTGTACAAGTCATTTGTGAAACACTGTTGTTAATAGACAGTGCCTAACAAGACTGTATATTGCATGGAGTTGTGGTTTTCAGATTGAGATCAGCGCACCTGTGAGCTCAGAAGGGACAGACGCCTGTGAAGAACAGCAGATTGAAGAGGAGTGCATCAACCGAAGACTTTCTCTGGTCGTCAAGGACTCCGTTCATCAACTCAAACAGAGGAGGGCCTCGGAGAACGTGGAGCTGCTTCTTCTCGACAGGAGTGATTCACTGACACGCATGCTCTGTGAGTCTCTTTATCTCTCTGACTGAACTCGTTTCTTTATTAAACCACTGTGATATGGCCCTGGGCACTCTCTGAGCCAGCTAAGATGGCTGAAGATGCTCATGGGATATATTGTGAAAGCTGCTGGTGAAATTTAAAAATAGACCTTTGTGCCATGGATGTATATGAAACGTCTCAGATTACTTATCTTTTAACTCTTTAGTCCCACCGGTAGAGTGATGTAATTCTTGGTCTCAAACGCACTGCAGTCTGTCTGGCATTCTACTTTCCATCTCTAAGACTCTTGAAACGTTTAAAGTAACTTTTAAACCCCTGAATTTACTGGAGCTCACTCAGCAACTTCCCAACTCAAGTGTCATGTCTTCCCATTACATGTATTCCTCTAGATCTCGGTGGTATATATTTTAATGCAAAGTGACTGTGGTAAAAAAATCTACATCTCTTGCATTGCTCAATCTATTTCGTTATTCAAAGACCTGATTCCCTGATGGGCCACTGGAGGAGCTTGTGTAGATTCGCAGGTCTATGCATTCTAAAAAAGTGCTGTTTTCTTGTTTCTGTTATGCGGCTTGTGCTTCATGATAGATTAAAGATTTCTTGTTGCAAACCATGTAGATGATGCAATAAGTCACGTTGGAGAAATGACAGAACGGGAAAGAAGCAAGTTGAAGGGCGTCATTGAGAAAGTTCTGCGCTCTCCCTCCCCCATGTCCCCCGTGGCTCTCTCCACTAGCCCCTCCCTCAGCTGCAGCGAAGGAATAGGTAGGGTGCATTGCTTCATCATTTCAAGCATTTCATTTTCTGGGTTTTTGTTGGGATTTTGTTGAACATTTTTTGAGGCGATGCCTTGGCCTTTCGAAGTTTCGATGTATATATATGTTATTTGGCACGAAGCGCCTCTCTCTTGGTGAGCAGAGAGGTTTCAACAGAGGGCCAGAGGGAAAACAGGAAAATCAGTCTGTGTAAAAACATCAGCAGGTCGCGGACTGGCGTTATAGACTTGTAGTAAAATGCGGATTACAGAGATGTTGCGGAACGGATGGTCGTTTGCAGGATCCCTGATAATAAAATGCGGATGGGGTCGAGGTTGCGGAACAGGCTGAATTTGCTTTTAAAATCACCTCTTTTTTTGTCATTTTCTTGTTTATTGCTTGGACGTTCATCTCTTACTTGTTTTATTTGAGTGCCCCAATTAGAGGGTTTTGTCTTTTGTGTTGATTGCATTACATTTGTGGTTTACCTAGAAAGGAATAAAATGCCAGGATACTATTGAAAACTAGAAGGATTCATTCAACTTCAATCAGAGGCTGTGACATGATTCTCCAGATATATTCCATGGATTTGATTGAACCTCATGACCACAATTGCTATGCTGTCAGTGAAGTGTACTAGATGACATTGTATGGTTCTGACTTGCTGAAGTGTCAGGTATTGGTCTCTGTGTTTTAGGAAGCCCTGAGCTCACAATGAAAGAGAGTGACCAAAGTGTTTCTCTTGAAGCTGTTAAGAACGTCAGCAGCTCCGACCAGGCAAGAAGTGACCTGAAGAAGCTGGAGCAGATAGCTTCCCTGATGCAGCAAGCGATGGAACAGCAAGCGATGGAACAGCAGGCCATGGAAGATGAAAGCACAGAGGACGAGAACAGAGTGAGGTTTGAAGTCGGAGGGGAGGAATTCAGAACACCGTCAACACAGACCCTCGTGGAGAAGGAGAGCAAATCGACCATGGCCCAAGAAATTGTCGAAGATGCTATCAACAGTGGAGTGCAGGTTCATGAAGCATATCTTCAGAGTACAAAAAATGTTATGGATGATAATAAATTAGAAACGGACTTAAGCAGGACAAGAGAACAACCCTCAGAAACATTGAAGGATACAGACATAACAATGGCTAAAGATATCGTTGGCCAAGCTATAGACCAAGGATTAGAAGAAATAAAAGCGTATAAAGGTATAAGACAAGATAAAATAATTATAGAAACAAAGAAAGAAAGATCTGATATTGCTATAACAACAACCCACCTTGCAAAGGAACAGGCGCCAACCCCAGTATCCCAGTCTGCCTCGCAGCCCCAAGAGAATGTCTCAGAACTTGCCAAGAAAGTCGTGGGAGATGCCATCAAGGGCGGCTTCCAAGATAAAAAGATGCTGGATTTGTCGCGAGTTCTTGTTGAGCGTTCAATCGCCTTGGCTGTTCAGGGGCTGGTCGGTCTCGCTGAAGAAGTTGTGACAACTGAACAAAAGGAGTCGGAAGTTGTGACAACTGAACAAAAGGAGCTGTCATCTGAACTACCTGTCAAGTCTGAAGAACAGATCACTGCCACAGCAAAGGACGAAAAACGTGCACTGAATTATTCACCATCTTTCGTTTCAAATTTTGTCGACACGACAGTCAAAAATGCCAAGAATGTGATAGACAGCGAACAGTACATTGAGAGCGCCAAAGAAAGCAAACAAAACATTCTGCTGTCTCCTTGTTCGAGCTCTGGGTCATATAATTATTCTTTAGATGCTGGAATTTCTTCTGGATTAAGCGTTGCAAGTGGTGGTATCTCAATGAGTAAATTTGATGTTGGTCAGATTTCCGTACCTGAGAAAAATGTGGATTATACAGCTGATAAACAAGTGTCCAGACAGAGCATAGACAGTGGTGGTATTCCGACTACATACACTTGCAAGGATGGCACAGTTTCAACATGTTCCAGTGAAGGAATAGTGGATTATACAGCTGATAAACAAGTTTCAAGACAGAGCATAGACAGTGGTGGTATTCCGACTAAACACACTTTCAAGGGAGTTACTATTTCAACACGTTCTAGTGAAGGAATAGTGGATTATACAGCTGATAAACAAGTGTCCCGACAGAGCATAGACAGTGGTGGTATTCCGACTACACACACTTGCAAGGGAGGTACAGTTTCAACATGTTCTAGTGAAGGAATAGTGGATTATACAGCTGATAAACAAGTGTCCAGACAAAGCATAGACAGTGGTGGTATTCCGACTACACACACCTGCAAGGGTGGCACAGTTTCAACATGTTCCAGTGAAGGAATAGTGGATTATACAGCTGATAAACAAGTGTCCAGACAGAGCATAGACAGTGGTGGTATTCCGACTACACACACCTGCAAGGGTGGTACAGTTTCAACATGTTCTAATGAAGGAATAGTGGATTATACAGCTGATAAACAAGTGTCCAGACAGAGCATAGACAGTGGTGGTATTCCGACTACACACACCTGCAAGGGAGGTACAGTTTCAACATGTTCTAGTGAAGGAATAGTGGATTATACAGCTGATAAACAAGTGTCAAGACAGAGTATAGACAGTGGTGGTATTCCGACTACACACACTTGCAAGGGAGGTACAGTTTCAACATGTTCTAGTGAAGGAATAGTGGATTATACAGCTGATAAACAAGTGTCAAGACAGAGCATAGACAGTGGTGGTATTCCGACTACACACACCTGCAAGGGAGGTACAGTTTCAACATGTTCTAGTGAAGGAATAGTGGATTATACAGCTGATAAACAAGTGTCCAGACAAAGCATAGACAGTGGTGGTATTCCTACTACACACACCTGCAAGGGAGGTACAGTTTCAACATGTTCTAGTGAAGGAATAGTGGATTATACAGCTGATAAACAAGTGTCAAGACAGAGCATAGACAGTGGTGGTATTCCTACTACACACACTTGCAAGGGCGGTACAGTTTCAACATGTTCTAGTGAAGGAATAGTGGATTATACAGCTGATAAACAAGTGTCAAGACAGAGCATAGACAGTGGTGGTATTCCGACTACACACACTTGCAAGGGAGGTACAGTTTCAACATGTTCTAGTGAAGGAATAGTGGATTATACAGCTGATAAACAAGTGTCAAGACAGAGTATAGACAGTGGTGGTATTCCGACTACACACACTTGCAAGGGAGGTACAGTTTCAACATGTTCTAGTGAAGGAATAGTGGATTATACAGCTGATAAACAAGTGTCCAGACAGAGCATAGACAGTGGTGGTATTCCGACTACACACACCTGCAAGGGAGGTACAGTTTCAACATGTTCTAGTGAAGGAATAGTGGATTATACAGCTGATAAACAAGTGTCCAGACAAAGCATAGACAGTGGTGGTATTCCTACTACACACACCTGCAAGGGAGGTACAGTTTCAACATGTTCTAGTGAAGGAATAGTGGATTATACAGCTGATAAACAAGTCTCAAGACAGAGCATAGACAGTGGTGGTATTCGGACTACACACACTTGCAAGGGAGGTACAGTTACAGCATGTTCTAGTGAAGGAATAGTGGATTATACAGCTGATAAACAAGTTTCAAGACAGAGTATAGACAGTGGTGGTATTCGGACTACACACACTTGCAAGGGAGGTACAGTTGCAGCATGTTCTAGTGAAGGAATAGTGGATTATACAGCTGATAAACAAGTTTCAAGACAGAGTATAGACAGTGGTGGTATTCGGACTACACACACTTGCAAGGGAGGTACAGTTACAGCATGTTCTAGTGAAGGAATCGTGGATTATACAGCTGATAAACAAGTGTCAAGAAAGAGCATAGACAGTGGTGGTATTCCGACTACACTCACTTGCAAGGGAGGTACAGTTTCCACATGTTCCAGTGAAGGAATAGTGGATTATACAGCTGATAAACAAGTGTCCAGACAGAGCATAGACAGTGGTGGTATTCCGACTACACACACCTGCAAGGGAGGTACAGTTTCAACATGTTCTAGTGAAGGAATAGTGGATTATACAGCTGATAAACAAGTGTCCAGACAAAGCATAGACAGTGGTGGTATTCCGACTACACACACTTGCAAGGGAGGAACAGTTTCAACATGTTCTAGTGAAGGAATAGTGGATTATACAGCTGATAAAGAAGTGTCCAGACAAAGTGTAGACAGTGGTGGTAGTCCGACTATGCACACATGCAAGTGCACAATTTCAACATGCACTAGTGAAGGTGTAGTGGATTATACTGCTTATGAACTAGTGTCCATACAGAGGACAGACAGTGGTGGTATTCCAACTACGCACACCTACAAAGGAGATACTGTTTCAACATGTTCCAGTGAAGGAATAGTGGATTATACAGCTGATAAACAAGTTTCAAGACAGAGCATAGACAGTGGTGGTATTCCGACTACACACACTTGCAAGGGAGGTACAGTTTCAACATGTTCTAGTGAAGGAATAGTGGATTATACAGCTGATAAACAAGTGTCAAGACAGAGCATAGACAGTGGTGGTATTCCGACTACACACACTTGCAAGGGAGGTACAGTTTCAACATGTTCTAGTGAAGGAATAGTGGATTATACAGCTGATAAACAAGTTTCAAGACAGAGCATAGACAGTGGTGGTATTCCGACTACACACACTTGCAAGGGAGGTACAGTTTCAACATGTTCTAGTGAAGGAATAGTGGATTATACAGCTGATAAACAAGTGTCAAGACAGAGCATAGACAGTGGTGGTATTCCGACTACACACACTTGCAAGGGAGGTACAGTTTCAACATGTTCTAGTGAAGGAATAGTGGATTATACAGCTGATAAACAAGTTTCAAGACAGAGCATAGACAGTGGTGGTATTCCGACTACACACACTTGCAAGGGAGGTACAGTTTCAACATGTTCTAGTGAAGGAATAGTGGATTATACAGCTGATAAACAAGTGTCCCGACAGAGCGTGGAAAGTGGTGGTATTTCTACTGAAGGCAAGGTCAATTACATTGGAGACACTGGGGTTTCTAAATTGGACACAGAGGGTGATGAATTAGAATCTACATCATTTGAAGATTGGGACTCGATTGATGCCACACCTGAAATCATTAGTCGAACCCCTGACCCTGATTGTGACTCGTTGCTGCTACAAGGAGGGAGAACTCCGACTTCTGTCTGCGGCAGCATTGCCGACTCTACTGATGTAGCTGACTCCATACTTCTGAAGTCTACCATCGAAGAAGGTCCCTCTGAAAGCAGCCTCTACAGTGAATCCCTCAGTCTAACTGTCCCTGGGGAGAAACAATTTGAAGTAACTTGTGATGATTTAAGAGAGAGGGTCACACCCGCGTTGATTGCTCTCAGTGTGTCTGGCAGCCATTCTGCGACGGCTAGAAGTTTCGTTTCACTCCAAGAAGTTGATGTCGTTAGTATGCCCTCAACATCTCAGATCGTTGACGAAATGGGAGAGGAAGAAAAGCAAGTAACTGAGAAGAAAGTTGTCGAAAAGAAGATGTCACAAGCACTGAGCATATCAGGAAGTCATTCCGCCACCAATAGAAGCAGATCGGAGTTGCTGCAAGATTCAGGAGAAGAAATATCGTGCAAAAGGGAGGAGGAACGCTTTAAAGAAAACGCTGTAAAAATTGTACACAGTGCCCTCCAGAGGGCGTTAGATTCCAGCCCAGAGAGAAGTGCAACTCATACGCCCTCTGTTGGTGGTCCAACAGTTGAAGAGTTTGTTGTAGGAGTTCTAAAAGGAATAGCACCGTCAGCTAGTCTGAGGGACTTGAATGCGTCCGACAGCAGAGGAATGGTCTCCTGCATCCTCAAGGATGTCGTGGAGGAAATGAAGACCGAGTGCCAAACGACTTCAGTTCCACGTCTCATAACGGAAATACTTAGTGATGAGCAGGTGTGTGTTGTTAGTCAGATCATTTAAACAACAGTACATACTCATTTTAACTTGTTATGTTCTTATCTTATTGGTTCCCTGCTGTCCTTCCAGGCAACTTCATCTGGTAAGTCTAAGAAGAAAGCTGCTCCTCTCGTGACCTCATTGTACGTGCATGAAGTCCTACGTCGCATTGCAGGCGAGATTCGCAACCCTTGTCGGAGCAAAGTGAACAAGACCGCCTCTTCCGCCTTCTTTGACGAGCTCATCAAAGGAACTCTGTACAAGGGGATAACAGAAGTCCAGAGGGGAGACTTGCAACCTGCTCAGCTGTTCCAACTCGCCAGGATGATCCTCTCCTCCCAGGAGACGCTAGAACTAGAAGGATTCACTGCACCCTCCAGTCCCAAGAGGAGCCTCACTCCAGTCCGAGTCACACGATCATTGGATTGTGCATCCGAAGCCAAGAGACATCCTTCTGAGACGTTAGCACAACAGACTGTACAAAGCACCACCACTCTGGATAAGCAACAAAAGCCACCTGGATCATCCAGATCATCCAGAAGTGCTGATGCTGTAGCCGTGAAGACGTCCAGCCAACTTCTAGATGACTTTGTGAAGGTCACCCTGGAACGGACCCTGGAAGAGCTGCAGAAGAACGTCCTGCAGAATATTCCACTTCCAAGGTCATCAGTATCTCAGGCAGGAACTTCTAGAACAAGTGAAGAAGGCCCTCTGGGCTGTTCCTCCTCTTCCAGTGTTCAGTCTCTCAGGTAGGGAAAATAAATTCTTCTTTTATGTCATTGAAAAGTTGCATCTGTATCGAAATTATGTTTTGCCACAACAAATTTCTGTCCTTTGTGATTATTTGGGTTTGTGTAGGTTCAGTGGGGTGTGCGCAAATATGTACATGTTCGTAGATGCACACATAATACCCAGCAGCATTTATATCAAGTTTCCTTAATTAACATTTAACAGGGTTACAAATGAGCTCATCCTTCCAATGCTGAAGAAAATTGTGGATGAAATAAAACAGACAGAAGAAAGTAGGAAGCCAAATGTAAACAGAAATTGCCTGGATTATAATGTAACAAATCCAAAATCGACTCAACCAGGAGTGAGGAAGAGAAGCGTGGCTCACGCAAGAAGCGAAGGAGGAATGAAGAGAGGGAAGGCGTCGAGTGATGAGAAGGTTACAACGGTCAGTCGCGAGTCTATGTCGGGGTGTAATACTCTGATGAGTGACGTCAACTCACTCTGGTCCTTTCCATCTCTCGCGTCTGTGTCGTCCAATCAGAGTCAGGTCCATGGATCCCCAAAGAAGAAAGGTCAGCCGTTCAAGAATGCCTCCCCTTACTCCAGCAGGCCTAACGTGTCCAAGAACAATGGCAACACTCAAGCCCAAGCCAAGAAGCAAACGGGAGCGGGTGCAAGGCCTAAAGTGAATCCAGGACCAGGAAGAAGTCCGAAGGAATCCAGTCCGCAAAAGGGATTGAGGAAGACTGTGAGTGACCATCAAAAGAGCCAAGCAGCAGGAAAAGGGAAGAGCGAAGGTCCAAGGAAGAAGAAGAGTGGAAATGTCACAGCAAGCAAGAGTAAGGAGGGCCCCGAGAGAAGCAGGAAAGACAGCAAGACAAAGCAAGAAGTTGAAAGGAAGACAGACAACAAGAAAACCTCCCCTGCCACCTCTAGAGTAGCAGTCAAGTCTTGTAAATCTCCCAAGGAATGCTTTGATAAATTCAGAGAAGAGCGATCCCTGGGAGTCAGAAAATTGAGGATGTGTTCATCACCGGACATCTGTGAAGATATAAATGAGCACAAACTCAAGCAAACAAACATCGAGGCCGTGCAACAGAGATACTGCCCGTCACCCCTCACCAAGTCCGTGTCCCTGATTCAAGAGCATGAGGCCACATCATCCTCTGACTTGTACAGCTCACTTGAGAAGATGAGTCTCACTTCTGAGTCGTCTCTGCCGTATGCAGGAGCTGGCATGCTGTTCAGGTCAATTGCACATGAAGCGCTTAATGTTGAGGCTTTACAAGATAGTAATAAGACTGAGGCGAGAGTACCTGATAAATTTGTCATTGACGAGACGGCAGGCCGAGCGGGGTGCAGTGAGTATGACAATGAATCTCAGGAAGAACTGGACACTTTAAGCGTCCTCAAATCGTACCACAGTGGGGCACGGGACGAGGACGCGGAAGAAGTGGAAGAAGAGATTCCGTGCAGGACCGTACGAGCACGGACACGATACAGCAACACTAAAAGCAAGACAAGCACGGACTCAAGAACATCCCATCAGCACGGGAGCCAAGTGTCACACATCAACACGTACTGCATGGAAGGAGGTAGCAGTAGAACCCCAAGCAGGAGGTTCAGTGACATGACCCCACGACCGTCTGATGCCTTCACCTCCACCCAACCCATCACCAAACTAAGATCATGCCACCAGAACATGCGGACAGACCTCACTGCAAAGTTAAATAAGTAACACAAGAATTAGTCTCACAAATGTCTGCATATTTTTAACAAAAAGTATTATTATAAGAGAAGTATCTATTTATTTTGCCCCAGGATGCCGGTTACATTGTTAATATATTTGCCCTGCTCTATATTTTTGTTATTTATCTAAATTACAGAATTTTTCACATTCCTGTTTTAATTAACATTTTATATGTATTGAGAATATTTTATATTGTTATTGGTCTCAAATTTAAACGGTAAACCCTTCTGCATGTGTCCGAAATTCACCCGATCATAGCAATGAAACTTCTAGTCGAGGGTGTGGACAAAATTGTGTATTAAAGATATTATTAAATTATTTATGCATTAAAATAAGCATTTCTGTTAGTTGTTTCTTTATTGTCCAGCTCTGGTTTCTTCGTAGCACCTTTCAATGACTTTTGCAAATCTCTTTCTCAATTTCAATTTGTATGTGTGCCTGTGTGGCATTATTCCTGCCTGGCGTGGTTATTGCCTTGATTGTTGTAATCTAGGGTGTGCACTGGTGCAATCGTCAATGTACATGTATGATATTAGAGTTACCCATTATTTGGGGCAGGACTATAATGGGGAATAATTAACCCCCCCCCCCCCTCATGCATTGGCATCTGGCCCCGTGTTGCATGCTGAGCATTTGAAATTAAATTTGAGTAATAATTGTAATATAAGTAAAGAGTGGTGGTAGAATTGAAGTTGATTGTATTTCCTATCCTTTTGACATAAAATGCTATGAGTTATGGCATACTGATGAAGAAAGACTGGAAATGTCATAGCCGTAAGGAAAGGAAAAGATACGTGTAAAGGAAATGTGGATTGATGGAAATTTATAGAATTAGGCAAACAGGTAAAAGTGTATGGGCATTGATACATTGACAGATGGAATGGGCTTGAGAAGAGCTTTAAAATGAGGGTAGGATGAGGAAGATACGATGAGTAGAAGTGGTTGAGCCAGGTAGGAGTGAAGAGCAGCAGGTGGATCTTTTTGGAGGGAAGGCAGACGGTGGCGCCAGTCCTAAACGTGAGCAATAGCGGAACTACGATGGAGATTCATGCGCCCCTGGTGGGGAACAACAGCAGAGGCAGAAAACGTAAATAAGGAAGCTGTTTCACTGTTATTTGCTGTTATCAGAAGGACAGGATAGATCAATAAGGATAGGTGGACAGTTTAGGTGAGTGGCATTGCTCGGGGAGGAGTTTTTAGCTGTTGCAGGTGTGAGCATGTCACCCATGATTTTTGCATCTTATACCCGGCAGGGATTGAACATGATTAATTGTTGAGACATTCCTGTAGATGGCAAGCAGATGAAGATAGGTGCTGCCACCTGTGGGGAAATGGTTATAAGAAGGAGGCTCCCTCTGTGGAAGAGTAAAATTAGAGAGATATGCAGGTTCATGCACCCCTGGTGGGAGATCAGTGGTGGAGTTGGGAAAGAGAAATGAGAGAGGAGTTAAACGATTGTGGGCTTCCATCTGAAGTAGGGGACAAAAAAAGAAGGATAGGTAGATAGTTTGGAGGAGTGACATGCCTGTGAGAGATGTTTTTAGCTGGCAATGGGAGAGGTCATGTGACCTGAGATTTAACTCAAATATTAGGGGGGATTGTCATGTTAATAGAATGAACTCTCAAAGGATAAGAAATGAGAAATGTTAACAGTGGGCAATATATTAGACAAAGTATTCAACAGTAGTTTCACCATTTTTTGCACAATACATGCAGTGTTTCGTGATCCTTGCACATATCCCTCATCATCTACATGTAGCACATTGGTTGGAGTGGACACATCAGTAGTTTCATAAAATCCAATGAATTTGCACAAGCTGTTTCTTGTATGTTGCTAATAGTCTCAATGGAGGCAACTCCCTCTACTGGTCACCTGATCTTCTAGTTGAAATCACCAGAAGAGGGCTGCATTGTCTTATACGTATTAGTTAGATACCGATTTGGAGGGTTCTAACATGCATTTTGTGTCAGTTAGATCCCGACCAGAGGCCCTCCGGCGGAGGGAGGGATCTAACTGACAAAAATGCATGTTAGAACCCGACAATGAGGTATCTAACTTACTTAGACATCATATGCTTCTTCTATTGTACCTTTTAACTTTAATTTTTTGCAAAATAAACAATCTGATTGTTTGTTTGCTGTTATTAATAGTGTTAATCCTTTGCCGGGTGCTAACATGCAAAACGTATTAGTTAGACACCTCTTTGTCGGGTTCTAACATGCATTTTTGTCAGATCCCGACCGAAGGTTAGACATCATATGCTTCTTCTATTATACATTTTAACTTACAATTTTTGCAAAATAAACAATAATCTGATTGTTTGTTTGCTGTTGTAAACAGAGTTAATCCCTAGCCGGACACTGACATACAAAATTATCAGTTAGATACCAGCTTTTCCATTGGTATAAGTATCTTGGTGATGTCTAATGTCAGTTAGACACCAGCTTTTCCAATGGTATCAGTATCTTGGTGATGTCTAATCCAATTTAGAATTCTTATTGATGTAAAAAATATAATAACACTTGATTAATCATTATGCAAATTGTCAAATTGAAATACCAGTGAAACAGGGAACATGAACACATTCCTTGTGTCAGTTCCTAACAATTTGCACGAGTCCAGTGATTTTCTGGTTTTGCAATTGTAAGTATTGGATGGTTTTGTCCTCCTCTGGTTCATTGGATTTTATGGAACTACTGATGTGTCTACTGCGACCAGTGTGCTAGATGGCGAGGGATGACTGCAAGGATCATGAAACGCTGCAGGCTTTGTGCCAAAAATGGTTAAACCACTGTAAAATATAATGTCGATTCCCCGGAAGGCCTTTTGTTGACATTTCTCGTTTCATAATCTTATATATATGCCTGTAACATGACAGGCCAACTGTAGCTCCTGCTTTGTAGGCCTACATGATTTTAACAATGCAAAACAACTTTCTTTTATCTGAATGACAAATAGAAGATGGTTTATTTCCTTTTATTATAATTTTTTATTTTTACAAATTTTTACCAAGCTTAAAAAAGTCTAACAGTAATATAAAAACATGGATACATTGTGTCCTTGATCATTTTCTACTCTATGTGGCTTCATTTCAATGAGTCAAACATAAATGATAATTAAAAATCTGTAATGGATGTGAATGTCAGTGGTCTCTTGATAACATGTGACTATGATGAGTTATTCAATTACTTCTAGAAGATATCTTGTGACAATCTAGGTGTGCTATATTCCCCATTCCACTATTTGAAACTTGCATCTGTTTAACTTTTCTCTTTCTCTTTCTTTGCCTTTTCTTCGTCTTCTTGTTTTGAATCTCCTCCTGTTATTATTCCCTCCTCTGGTTTTCCTTCTCCCACAACCACGTCTTCTGCCTCTTCTTCTTTGTCTTTTTTGGCTCCTTCTGCTTTTTGTTCTTCACTCTTTGGAACCGTGGCAATTGCATCGTCATCTGCTTCAATGGTTTCTTTTGTCACAGAGTCCAATTCCATTGCATCTAGCGCCTCTTTTGCCGTCACCTCCCGGTGGATGTCATCTTCATCTTCAGCATCAGTTTCACTCATTTCTGTGACTGTTTCTGCTGTTGGTTTGACTATTTTTCCAGATTCTGAGTCCCCTTCTCCAATGGTCTCATCTGTATCTTGATGCTTGTCTTCTATTGCTTCAAAATTATAATCTTTCGTCTTTTCTAAATCTTCTTCCTTCGATGTGTTGTCTTCGGTCTCTGATCCAACTGTCACCTCATCTTTCACCTCTCCTTCCTTGTCATTCTCCTCTCCTTTCACCTCAACTCCCTCTGCAGGTAACTTATCTTTCCCCTCATCTTTTACCTCTTCTTTCTCCTTGTCCTTATCAGTTACTTCTTTTTTCTCCTCATCTATCACCACCTCATCTTTCGCCACCTCATCTTTTACAACCTCATCTTTTACAACCTCATCTTTTACAACATCATCTTTTACAACCTCATCTTTTACAACCTCATCTTTCACCACATCATCTTTCACCACCTCATCTTTCGCCACCTCATCTTTTACAACCTCATCTTTTACAACCTCATCTTTTACAACATCATCTTTTACAACCTCATCTTTTACAACCTCATCTTTTACAACATCATCTTTTACAACCTCATCTTTTACAACCTCATCTTTTACAACCTCATCTTTTACAACCTCATCTTTCACCACATCATCTTTCACCACCTCATCTTTTACAACCTCATCTTTTTCCTCTATCACCTCATCTTTAACAACCTCTTCTTCTGATTTTACCTCTTCTTTCTCCCCTTTCACCTCATCTTCTTTCTCGGTCACCTCATCTTTCTCCTTTACGTCTACTTCCTCTCCTTCCACAGCAAATACTGGATCATTTTCCTTGTCTTTCACCTCATCTGTAACCTCATCAATTACCTCATCTTTTACATCGTCTTTTACATCGTCTACCTCATGTACGTCCTCAAATATAGACTCATCTTTTCCTTCATCTTTTCCCTCATCTTTGTTGTCGAACTTCTTCTCATTGGGGTTATTATAGGTGAACGTCAACCCCATTTCGACGCATGTTTCGTTGATCATCTTCATTGCGTTTACGAAGGAGGGAACCCGCGACTTCATGACGTATTCACAATCTGTGTCGAGCTTTTCAAGGCAACCCAGAGCTTCCTTGTAAGGGCTGTAAATTGTAAGATAAAACGAAAATAATCAGGGCATGATGACATAATGAAAACAAGTTACACGCTAAAAAGCTTTCAGCCGACAATAGATCAAGGTTCCTGCGACTAGAGAGTTTATTTCTCTTAAGAATTTTGGGTAAACTGGTGAAAACTGGTTGAAAAAATAACATGTTGATCTCTGTCAGTTTTAACGTGCTTTGACATGATCATCACATGGTTTATGATGATGTGATTATCTTCACCTGTAAACTTTTGGCTAATCTGAAAAAAATAACTTCATTATCTGAAGTAAAAGACTTGGTTCTCATTTAGATAGTTTGCCACCAGAAAATCATGTTGCAATCTTGATTCTACCCAGTTATCTACCAGTTTTGTCATGTGGGTTAGGGGATGAGATTATTTACTATTGAAGTATATGTATTATATTATGTGAGACCTAATGATAAAATTATTAGATATTGCATAATGACACTGACCTAGGTGAAGAAGTTGTTGGAATGTTGGTCTTATTTAGCTGCATATTTAGATAGGTAGATAGATAGATAGATAGATAGATAGATAGATAGATAGATAGATAGATTGATAGATTGATAGATAGATAGATAGATGGAGAGATAGATAGATAGATAGATAGATAGATAGATAGATAGATAGATAGATAGATAGATAGATGGAGAGATATGGATGAACTTACGTGCATAATCTTTGGAGTTGTTTCTTGTTCGGCTTCTTGCTGGTTATCTTACTGGCCATGGGCATGAAGCAAGTGTCTGCTTTTTCCGCTTCTTTTGCGAATTCTTCACAACCTGTGCATAACAATACAACAATGTTGTTTCTAAAGTAATTGACTTTTAAAACTGGAATTCATGTAGCAGAATCAAAATGGTTATCCTTTACACCTGTACGGTACCGGATTGTATGAACGTTTAACACAGGCTATCCTAAATTGGTTAAGTCGTTTTACTGATATTGTGTCAGTGCTGAGCATGAGTTAGATACCCGGGTATATAACTAGTTTTAGTCAACTGAGCTCATGTTACAACATGACAATTTTTTTTTTTCCAGTAACCCGGCTAGAAGATAAGTTATAGGAGTTAACCACTTTAGGATAACCCGTTACAGGCGATTTCATTTGTACGAGATTCTACAGTCTCAGTCCACCTTGCTACATCACATTTTTGCCTAATCTGATGGGTTTATGATCACTAAAAACATCACACACTTGGGAGATGGAACGTGTTAGCAGCTCTATGCATTGCATTCACGCAGTCAGGGCTGGATGACCAGAATCGCATGGCAATGAAATCGCCTGTAAGAGGTCATACAATCCAGTACTGTATGTGATGTGATGGAGCAATGAATCAGCCATACTGAAGAGATTCCAGTCTTTGGTTTTTCAGTCAGCTATTGGTTTTTTTGGATCGTCATTGGTTTTTCATCCTCATTCATTGATCAGGGGACTGGAATGACCTTGCATTATCGTACTCCAAGGTGTAAATCATTTCTTATGAATTCTACGTGTTCAAAAAAGTTATAAAGAATGTAAAATTTCATCCACTAACCTGGCTGGCAGTAGGGAGTCATCTTTGTTGTTAGGTCCTGCAGCATTTCTCCCATCATTGTCTGGTACACTAAATGGCAGCCCCCGATTTCCGCTAAAAAACATTTCTTGATTTCCTCATTTTTGTGGATGAAACTGGAAGTAAAATATATATGTTTTATTCTTGGTAAAAAAAAGAAGAAATTATTTCAATTTTTGCAGTTTTTGGTGATTTTTGTAACAGAAATTTTGGAGTCACAGTGATTGTAAGCCCATGATTATCGACTTGAGGCCAAGCATGAGCTGTCAGCCCTATCACAATTTAACATTTCAGTTTCCTATAAATTATGATTGGGTCCATAAAATATGAAGACATGGAATTTACTGTCTGAAGTAAAAGGTTACTTCTGCCTTTTGGGAGTGCGCATAACACCTCCATACTATCTTTGACACTGACCTAAGTGACCTTGTCACCTTGTTGCTATTTTTGGGGCCTGGTTCATCGCATGTTATTGGAAAATCTTATGCCTCAAATTTTATTAATGTTTGACCAGCAACGTCACTGTCCTTGTACCGCAGAATGCCTATTTTCTTGGATAAATTTGAAACTGTGAGGCCCGACACAACTGATTTTTAGCTTCTCGGATGGACTGATCCGAAAAATTTTCTGCTTGTGTAAAAGCAAAGTTGCTGACCCACAATGTTTATTTAATAAAGAATTGAGATTTCAGCTCTTTTTCGTCCTACCAACTACTGTTGTGCCGATTCCCGAAATTTCTGTTCGGTTTCACCACTGCAAACGAAACTTGAACCGAAGTTCAATCAAACAACTAAGGTTTTCTGTTGTTGTATTTTCTCTCATTTTATTCAGAAAACAACGAAATTCTATTTCCGAATCCGGAACGTAGTGGTCACGTGAGAGCGAGATCTGCCGAGCGGAGTCATAAGCGGTTTGTCCAGCGGAGAGACAACATCGCATTTGAATTTCTGGAACTTTCTCACTTCTATGTCACTTGTCAGACTTTGGACAAGGTTTACGGGCGAAATATTGCTGCTAGAAGGGTAGATATACTATCTAACCTTCATTTACCATGCCTGTGAACTACGCAAACAAGGTTAAGCGGCGGAAAATTGCTGGTTGGGCGATAATTGAAGAAAATGATGACGCCGCCATGTTAAATTCACCGCCCGGATCCTCTGGAAATATCATATATGAAGTGAGTAATATTGTCTCCCACTGGGAACAAACTTTGTGAAATGGCCACTGGCCAACAGAAACGGCTACTAGCCATCCTATGGACACCACTGGTGGGCCTGTTACTGAGACATCACTCTGTTTGGGACGAAACTGGTAACTATATTTGTTGCCCAATTACTAAATCATAAAAATTAAATGTCTCTTTTTGAAACTTCACTATGAAGCACACCCATGATGTCTGAATCTTTTATCGGAATTCAGGGACTCCCTGATTTGGTACACTTGATTGTTGACAGCTTGACTTTTGACAGCTCCTTCAGCTGTGTGTACTTTTTTCATGGGGTGTGTATTGGACTGACTCAGTTCATAAGAAGGGGGATGATTGAACAATTTGGATCATGTGTCACCCCGATTTTTCATCAACTCTCTATGAGTTTGTTCCTTACTTCCTGGAGGTAAAACAGGAAAACTTATTTTAAATCTGATCATACTATGACTTAGCAACTGCAATGATGCAAGGGCCGACTCTGCCTGCTCTGGTGGCATTTGACGCTGGATAGCCTTCATAATTGTATAAATTCTTCGGGTTTATTACCCATTTGAATAGACAATGTTTCAATTGTCATTCTATGTCACGGAAACTATGTCACAGAAGCTACCAGCCTTAATATGATGTGGGGTCTTGCTTGGTTCTGTTAAATGTTCAATGCTGGAAGCCAGCCTCTGTAGCATGTAAATCTGACACTGTCACCATCTTTACTGCTATGGTTTCAAGAATAACAGTTACGCGTATTCACTGCCTCTGGTCTGTGAAACCTGAGAACCTATAACATGCTCCCTAATTTCACACTAGCACATAGCAACATTCCCATAATATATGATTGCTCAGCGAATCTAGCGAAACTGTCTTAGGACAGCCTTAAACTGTGAACCAAGCGCCACTCTGTGGTATGTTGTTTCCCTGGAGACAATTCATATTGTCATGCTTTTTTCACTAATGATTTGTCTGGTGTGTTTAACCGACAACTAGTGCACTGCATTGGTCACGAAGTCGCAAGTGTCTTGGGACTATCATAAGAACATCCTATCTTCATCCTGGGGATTACTTATCAGTCAAGTTGGCTGACAAATAGGTTGACTACAATTAATCTTTGCAATAGTCATGGCTGTACACAGGGACACAATATCTTGAACGTCTTACTAAGACTGAATCTAATCTAAATCTAAATCTTTTCCCTCATGCCTATTAAGCGAAATCTACTGCACACTAGCGCCCTCAGCCATGGGCCAAAAATTGCAGGGCAATGTTGCAATGATAGACCAGGTAGTCTCAAAGATCCGTCAATAATGACTAGATTGCCAACGATCCTGTGGCAGGCACATTGTTGGTGAATGTGGACATAGTCTTTACCATGTTTACCTGGCGTATCTAGAAATACAGGTCATAAATTTGCCATGCCAAAAAAGGGGGGGGGGGCCCAATAGCAACAGGGTCTGCTCCTATGTGTATGTTGTACACATGTGGTATTCATGGATTTGAGATTGTAAAATTAATGAAGGTGTCAGATGGCAATACATTGCCCTCATTGTGTAAGCTTTATTGATGTCGATATAAGGGACAGTCCGTTACTCACTCGCAAGCTTATTGGGGATAGGCTACGGCGATAAGAGCAACCCTGTTTGCCACTGGCAAGTGCAAATTAATGAAAGGCTCAGATTGTCATTATCCGTTCATAACATGAGCTTGGTCTATGCTTTGTCTGTACTTACAAAAGTCAAGATGTATGATGTTTACAGATTGCTTGAACTCTGTACATTTGTGTTGCTCACAAACATGTTTGACAATGGACACTATTACAGTGAAGTTACAATTCATGCTTTGAGATAGCTCTGTGGCCTTTATCTTCCCTAGCTTGGTTACATGTATTAATGTGTTGGCTGAAACATAAGTTCAAAATGGTTGTGATTCTTGTGTGCATACGAACACAGGCTGGTCGATTGGATATTGTCATGACCTTTTTCAGCTAGGGGAAGTATTCAGCCCACCTTTCAAGGGTCTGTGCCAGTGCGCCACACGTTAATCATTATTGATACTCAATTGGATTCAACATGTGAACATTCTGCGCATGGGGCGCATTGCCGTATATAACATAGGGTTCACTGTCAAATTGGCCTGAGTTTGTGAGGCAGGAACCATTGTTTGATCACTAATAGATCTAATATATAATGGGTGATGCACGTCACCAATTGTTTGTGTTCTGATATTGCCCTTGTACAATAAGCTGTGTGAACTCGGGCACTTGATAAGATAGTAAATGCTACATACAGAGTTCTGTGGATTATTTAAAAACAGTTAACACGACTGCAGCAGGAAGGTCTTGTGTGCCTTCCTTTGGTATCTTGATGTTATGGCGATCTAGACTTTTCCAGAACCACTAACTGCGGGTAAACAATTGAGCGGAACTTTGCTGCTCCTGTATGTATCACTGATACCATGCAATCAAGTCTGTTGATTGATGAAGACTTCGGGTCTTCTTTCTCATGTTATCCTACAGGAATGAATTAATGCACAGACTTATCATATGCTGTGTTCTAATCATTGTGTGGATCAAGGGACCATTACATGTTTCCTCATTGATCTATTGAATTTGGCTTCTTTGGGACCTTTCTTAACAGCTAAACTCAAAAAGCTATTGATGTGCTTGCACTCACATTACCACAACCAGGGCTATGCTCTCCCGATGAACTAGGGTTCGCATCAGTTCTAATAGCGTTTTCATAGAGATGTTCCTGACCCACATGGGAATCCTTGTACACTGTACCAATATTGTTTCAATAAATATGTCAGCGCAGGGGAAACTTTTGTATTCCTACCTTTTAAGCCATCTTCCCGTCGGACCTTTCACTGACAATACCGGTGGTGTATTCAAGAGATTTGATACTTTTGTCTACTGTTATTATTTATAATGGAGGATTTGCGCAATTTGCCCATGCCGCAATGCCGACAATTTCTTTGAAGGCTGGTACAAGAGCTGGTCCCTAGCAGTGCTTGCACTGACAATGTGGTGGACCTTAGCTATATCTCTCTATGTATTTGATATAGCCAGTAGTCACAACATCCCACTTTAAGTAAGCGTGTTCATAATTTGTAGCATGCCAATGCATGGGGGCCAACCAAATGTTTGGTAGCTCACACACAATTTCTCAGTGTATGTTCTTACAGCCTTACATGCCAATAACCTGGTTACATGCCTTGGACAGGCTGCTCTACTCCCTTAACCGGCTGGAGTAAACTTAAGTTTGAATTACACAAGGCCATCCAAGAATATATATAATTTCTATTTAACCTCGCATGTTAATTGCCAAAAAATAACGGCTCATAGTCAGGGTAACATAATCTCGCAAGATTTGAACCAGTTCTGAGCAGTACGGGCTGTTTTTAGGTCTATCGACCATTAAATGTCATGTTGGAACAACACTCAAATGTCGTATGTTTCTGATATGATGTATGTCCAACCCCTGTAAGGGCCCTGAATAATCTTGATCTATAAGTGTTCTTATGTTACAAGCTCTGGTGTTAACCTACAAGCACATTCATATTTTCCTTCCACTAAGTCACTGACGTTGATGATTGTCCGGTGTTCTAGACACCAGGGAAACCATTGCAGCCTAACCAGTTGGAGGCTCATTTACGCATGAGGAACTGAGCATAGCATCTTGGTTCATGATCCATGCAACATCTTTCTTCGGTTTCCCTCGACTGTAGACTCTTAAGAGATATGCTTTTATTGCATGATTTTGATTTTAGTTAGGAGCTCCCAGTGGCAGTATACTCCACTTTATTAGATCCACTAGCATGTGACAGTGCCAAGTGCAGTTTATGCTCCTACTCTTGATTATCTTGTTGCCCACTGTGGCTTCTGCAGACAGGCGGCTGAATGACCGTCCTGCTTCAAAGCTCTCACGTGACCACTACGTTCCGGATTCGGAAATAGAATTCCAAAATTAAATGAGATTTATCGAAATTTGATTGGGATTCTATTGAAGAATCTAAGGAAGTAGTAGTGGTCATGTGCCCAGCCCACCCATACCCTTTCAATCAGGGGGCTGATTATTCATGTTTTTGTGGTCTTGGACTCGTCCGGCCATTCAGCATTTAAAATATGACTCCGCTCGGCAGATCTCGCTCTCACATGACCACTACTACTTCCTTAGATTCTTCAATAGAATCCCAATCAAATTTCGATAAATCTCATTTAATTTTGGAATTAATGGCAAAATCGTGAGCCATTCTATAGCATTCATTTTCTCCAAGTGAGCGCCATGTTTACAACATCATCTTCATTGAATTTCTGGATCGAAAACCAGGTTGTGGACTGGGCAAGAACCACGGATTGCAAAATTGTGTTGTACACATTGTGATTCTGTGTTTCTTTGCTGATTTGCAGGAACTGAGAGAGAAACTGCAATTGTAGGGCGGGAAAGAAACTGATAAGTAGTGAACTAAAACCGAACCGAATCAAATATAGCAGAACCGACCAACACTACTACCGACCAACCTAAGAAAATCTGAGATGCTAAAGATCAATTATGTCTGGCCTTGGTTGTTATGACAGCGTACTCACTTGCATCCATTTTTGAAGTCCAGGTATGGGAAGGTGACCGACTGGAACATGTTGAAGTTGGCATATCCAAACTGCTCTGGCGTTTGCATGCCTGTGAAATGAATCATTGGAATGTCAAAGTAGAGTAGGCCTATGTTTCTAAATAATTGTGACACACTAAAATCTAGTTGTATCTACAAGTTCAGGGTGACACGAAAGCCCTAATTAAAGCATTGACGTCTATAGAAATAGCAACAAATGTACATTGTAGGTCTAATGATCTGAGGACGACCATTGTAAATTTATTCGAGTGGGAGTTTTATTAGCAGAGACACTGAACCTAAGCTTTCTTTAACGTAGTCCTTAAACAGAGTTAATTAACACGAGCACTGTGGTCAATTGGTCATGTGGATCTCACCTGCCTGACGCTTTCTTCTCAGATGCTGGGAAATGTCTATCCCCTCAAACTGACCTGCGGATAAATGGTTACTTTCATGTTAAACCATTCAATTGAGAGACTTGAAGTCAGGTTGAAGAGAATATAGTGAAGTTGAAAAGAACATAGTTAATATCTATCTATCTGCCTATCTATATATCTATTTAACAAATTTCACTTACACTCAAAGAATAAATAGTACCATGGTTCCCTCAAAATACCCATAGAGTATTCAAAAACTTTTGTTGGCTATTCCAACATGCATGGGGTATTCCAAAACAAATAAGTTATCCTATAGGCCGTGATAGTGGAACTCTCCTTTTTCCAGCTCTCTTGTGTTGACGAGCAGAATAAAACTATTTCCGGGAACAAGCTGCCATTTTGTACCATTGCTGAGTCAGTGGAGCTGGCATCCCAGGCCCCAGGGCACTTTTAATCCATTGAGAACATTACGGATTTGCATTGGCGAGTCTTAAATGGAATTTTTAGCATGGATTGCCACCATATTCCAGTACTGTCAGGTTGATTAGACTTTGTTACGGACCTTAGAGACCCCGGCTCCATTGTAAATTCTCAGGCTGATGTTTCCGGAAATAGTTTTATTCTGCTCGTCAACACAGGAGAGCTGGAAAAAGGAGAGTTCCACTAACGCCCGCTATTCATGCGTGATAGGTACTCTGAAGGTTCAGAGGTAGTGCAAAGGCATAACAGGTATTTCTGATGGATAGAAGGCATTATAGAGAAGCATTGAGTATTTCAGAGTAACCCAAATAACTTAATTGCATATTAGATAATTTCAAGGGATTATAATTTTTTGAGAAAGATGTATACTACATATATATTGAACAAATCATGACTTAGCAGAATTGTTTGTCACTCACTTTGGTCCTCTCCGATGGCAACAGCGGTGTTCTGGAACTCGGTGAGCAGAATCGTTCCAATATCCTTGAAAGGAGACAAGTAGGGCTTCAGGCAATCGTCAAGAAAGGTCTTGACCGCACATGGCAGTTCTGAAAGAATTAGGTTTAATTCTGTAAACATTCGGCTGAGGTTGAAATGCAGGCCGCTGCAAGAGTGGGAACCTGTAGTATGCAATGGTTTTGCCAAATACAGCGGTCCCTGAATTGCGATGCAAACCCTTCTAAGGTCACGAACGGTGTTTTGTGAAGGTCGTGATTTAGTGCTTTGTGCAGGGTGTCCACTCTAACTATATTTCCTATATTTTTTTGGCTTCCTATAATTTCCTATATTTTTGAAAAATGTAATAATTTCAAAACATTTTCGCTTGTGTCATTGTTTCTGTCACATTATGAAGTTTTAGGCACCAAATTGTGATGACTTTGGCATATTTTTGTTCGCGACATGAAGTTTTGTGGTTATGATGGAAGCCATTCCAACATTTTATCAGTTGTTTTGCAATGAAAAATAACTGTATTGTCCTATGAAAGTCGATAAAATCCTCCTGTATTTTACCATAAAAATTCCTATTATATTTTATCTTATGCACTGTTAGGTGGGCACCCTGTAGATGTGTTTCAAAATAAGCCCATACCTGGTTCTTGAGCGCCCTGCTTTGCCTTCTCTCTCTCCAACTGCGCTTGGATACCTCGTAAAATGCTGTTTCCGTTTGAGGCTGAAAAGAAATTCTCTTTTGTGTCAAGTTTGCCTCTTTGTTCTGAATCAATCTAATAGAGTTGTTTATGTCCTTTAACTTTGCTGTACTCTATGCAGTTGTACAAGAAGTAAGGAGTATTTATTGGTAAATCTGCAATGTGCTCACCTGACAAACTTGCCAAAAGAAGTACGATCAAAAACGGCGTCTTCATCTGGAATTCATTAAAAGAATCATAGCTGCACTGAATATATTACATTTGGTCAGTAAAAGACAATGTAAAATAAGTTTACGCATGTTGTTGGGATTCATATGCCTACAGAAATGTTGAAATGTCGACTTTTTCTTGTGAAAAAGAAAAGTTTTTCCAAAAAAAAATTTGTTAAAAGTTTCATCTGGCATGTTATAAGGTAAAGAGGGCCTAATTATAAATTGTAAGCCTAATTTTAACTTCTGATAGTTCTTATTTTAGCTTACAGGTGATTTAATTACCACGCGATTCTGTTTATTCACAGTTAGCAGTGAGACATCACATCAATGCAATGTATATACTTGCTAGGTTCGATATATTAGCTGTGTATGGTTTTGTTGTCCCTAAACCAATCAGATTCAGCAAACATGCCATGTATTTAGTGCATAAAGAGCTTGGAATCGCTTATTAATTAAATCGCCTGTAGGCCTAAACAGTTTGAGCAATAATATTGTAATGTGAACTTTCCAAACTTTTGAAAATTAAAAAAAGGTGAAGTAGACAAAAGAAGCTCAAAGATGATATACAGGGTAAAATTCCTTGAGTCAGGCATCTAGCAGTGGCTCCCTGGGAGTGGCTCCTTGAGTCATACATGTGTATAAATGTAACTAGAACTGGCGCTCAGAGAGCACATAGCCTCACTGTCCATTTAGAATTGAACTTCGACTACTGCAAGATGCCACACATAAGCAGTTGGTTAAGACAAGGGCCTAAATGTTATCGACTCGTCATAGAACTTTAAAGAACTGATTGTGATTAGGGCCTACTTGCAAGACTCATGATTAAAAGACCCAGCTAATTCGCCAATTCTGGTTGGATTTTATCAAATAAACGTTGAAATGTTGCTAATGTAGTGCTTTGGCACCTTCTTCCACCTTCTACAGACATTTTAAAATGGCCATTTTAGCTGAGAGAAGGTAAAAATATTTACCGTCTTAGCTGGTAGTGCTACAGCAAAAAATGATAGTGCATGCTGCACGGTAGAGGCCTTTTTTAGATTTCTTTAACTCTAGTCCCAAAAAAGTTCCAATAGTCACCAAAATTTAATCAGGTATTGTGTGGTACAAATGAACATATCATGCCAAAGGAAATCGAAATCCATCCCGTATTTCTTGCAGTAATCGACGTACATACCACAAAAATGCACATGTTGAAATACCATGCTCCACAATATATTATATTGCTATAGCTCCTCAGCGAAGCTAAATATCCTTGAATCAGCCTATTGATTACTCCCACAGTGCAGTATTTGGTATCAATTGTTAGTTTAATACTTCCTTTATCTGCTCAAGATCATCGACATAGTGTGTTTTCCATTGGTCTAAAGATGGGGTGTAAATTTTGTTTTCCTCTTAATTTTTTGTTAGAAATTAGTGTCAATTTAGCATTGATTTTGGCTTATATTAGAGACCTTTCAGAATTTATCCGTGAAATTGTTTAAATTGAGGCCCCCTTTTTATTACCAATATAAATTTATATATATCATAAAAGACAAGCAAGATATTACTTTCCAGAATGTACACAATCCAGATGTCTTATTCAAGAAATCTTACCTAAAACACCGAGCAAAAAATAGTTGTGAATGACATTTTCAGAAAACGCAACTTACCTTGGCACACTCGTCTTAGTCACTTCTCTGGTTCTTCTCCTGGGTGTGTTTGGATATTTGGGGACATCGGGATATTTGTTTGTCACTCGGATCAGATCATATTCCCTCATTACTCTTCAGTCGGGTTATGTTTCATATTTTTATTGAATTTCCAATTGCTGTTGGTGTAACTAAGCCTTGGTAAGGTCTCATTTAGGCCTATTACACTATGTTGATCAATACAAATGTTATTGTGCATGCATGAAATCTTGGGTTGCTCAATTGTCCCTCGGGTTACATGTTAGAAACGTTGTTGCAGTTAGGAGAAAAAAAGTGATTGCCAGAATGTTCTGATATAATAAAAATGGGTGATTGGGGTTTTACCTCCTGTATTTATGCACTTGATGACCTAATTAGCACTCTTAGTGACACAATATATACCAGTAGGGATTCTAGGGAACGTTGGTCCACTTTTTAATTTTTTGGCTCTCTGTCGAAACATTCTTTAAATATATGAAAAATCTATTTAATGAGAGACTTCCTAACATTTACAAATGTTACAGTACCCTTATACCAAACCAAGTTTATCTACATTGCATAGTTGTGGAGAAAAATTAGACTAAAATTATGTTTTTAATGCAGGTGCGCATGCGCAACTGCATTATACCAGTCACTTACCATATAATGGGTTTTGTGGATTAGAACATGCACCCCGATATTGCTATCAAATAGTGAATTTTCGTGTTCGAAAATCAGATTTTCCGTTAGTGGAGAACCCCTAGTTTTGTGCGCAGAAGCATTTTGGATTATGTATGGGTTATTTTTATAAAGAAAATCATATTTGTGACAATATGGGGTAAAATGATGCATTTCTGCCGATCAAAAAAGTTATATATAATTTTTTCTAATCCTCAAATCTAAGAATCAAGAAAAACGTATGTGGAATATATATCAGGCAATCTATATACTAATTTTCGCTTTAAAAAATCCAGTGGTTATTGCTCTAGGCCTGTTGACAGATTGTTTCTGTAGAAAAATGGGTTTTGTGGATTGGGACGAACTCCATGATCTTGCCATCTAAATAGCATTTTCTTATTGGAAAGTCACATTTTCACATATGGAGAACATCTACAGTGGTGTTTAGGAGCATTTTGGATTATAAATAGGGTATTAAGAGACAGATTTTCTCATTTATAGCCAAAATTACAAAAGCATTTTTATGATGGTCCGGAAAAAGTAAGATTTCTTTTTTCCTGTTTTCCTTATGTGTAATAAATAAAAATAAAAACATTTGAGATGTACTTCAGACATTCTATATACCTGTTTTTGCTTACAAACGTGTTCAGTGCTCCATATCTGATTACAGATTGTTTTCGTGGATGAGTTTGTGGATTGCACGGAGCACATTGATCTTGCCATCTGAATGTCATTTTCAGATCTTCGATGATGGAAAACATCTGCAATGGCGTGTATGAGCATTATGAGATGTGTATAGGGTATTAAGAGACAGGATTTTCTCATTTATTGATATTAACAAAATGATGCCCTTCTGACAGCTGAAAAATAAGACCAGAAACAGTTGTTTTCTACCAAGGCCTGAAGTTTCAGAACTCGTATGCATATGAAAATCCAAGTTTTGAAAATATTGTGTCAAACGCAACCCTACAGTAGAAAACTCCACCTGCATTATGCAACCCGCGGGTTCTTGTTTAAATGGTCCAACTTGCCCTTGGTTGTGAGCTCCCGGTGTTTCATAGAAGATACTCCACATCATTAATTGGCGTACATGCTTTGTTACTACGAAATTCATGCCTTTTGTGAGTAAACAAATTACAACCATCCAATTTTTTGTTGAAATCCGGCCGAGGATTGCTTAATTGTTGCAACTTTTTCACTTTCATGTCAGCTTATTGGACCCACAGTCAATTGCCACTTTTGCAAATTCTTTTTTATGCTTTCTCTCATCCTCCCCACGCAAGCCCTGCTAAAATGGACAGGGCTTTCTGCTATTTCCAATCTCTTCTGTGATTGGCTGCTTATTTAGGTCATAAGCATTTTGCAGGCAGATTTAGTCAGATTATGGACACTTAGAGGATTACTGGCAACTAAGAAAAACAGTGTAAAACAAGCAAACTTTCAAACAGTTTTATTTCAGAACTGTGAAAATACATAATTCAATGGAATTTTCAGAACTGTGATAGCACCTTTCAACAATACACTCCATTTGTAACTGTGTGAAACAGAAGCAACAATTTCAAACTGTGAGTAAGTTAATTAAGTATTCATGAATTAGCAAAGGTTATGGGCCATTTTGTCATGGCATGACTTGGGATGATGGCTTTCTCTTGAAGTTTCTTCTTCCCTTTGAAAATAGCCCTGCTCTAAATCTTTGATGGTGATTTTTTTAATTTGGGGGGGGGGGGGGTGTGTATTTGTCACCAAATATATCCTTGTAATCAGGGGTTTTACAAAACCCTCTTGAGGAGTTTTTACTATTTACATGTTTCCTATAAATGGAAACAATGGCAAGCAAGCTATGAAAGAATAATTGTTTGAAATCAAATAGTAATAAGTAGGCTACTGCAAACAAAAGATATTTAAGCTAAGAATTTTGTGCTCTGCCTAACTGGGAGTATAAAAGATGACGAACGAAATTATTTTTTGAACAATTTATTTCCCATTTATTCCCATTTTCAGATGGTTTAATTTCATTACCATAGCATCCTTTGAAACACTGCAGCCTTTTCTTTTTGTGCGGACAGATTCTGGATTTAAGACACTACGTGATACATGTATTTAAAAATCTACTGTCATTTAGAATGACGAATGTATGGTACATTAAAATGGTACCTGGTATTTTTAGATGCGACTAGATACATATTGAAATGCTTTCTTGTGTGCTGAAATCCTATTTTGAAATTATACCTGGTATTTTAAAACATTACTTATAATGTCTTATTGCGCAAGCTATTACAGTCTGTCACTTTGATATAGAAAAAATGGGAACCAGTTCACTGTGAAAAATGCACTTCGTGACTCATGATTGTTGCCGATGAAATGTCATCTTTTCTACTTTCAACATGGAAAACATAGAGGCTGTTTGATTAGTCATGATCAAGAGAAGGCCATTTGACTTGTCATAACTGATAAATTTAAGAGTGAAAATCAGATGCATGATCCTTTCGTTTTGCTGTCACCAACAAGCGGGATTAGTCTCCTTAAATCAAATTAACATTGAAAGTATTGGGTATGATCATGACAAATCATCAGTATGATGACACACGAAGTGCCAAATTCACAGTGCAACAGTCCACTCTTTTTCTATATCAAAGTGACAGACTGTAATGCACATGCATGCATGTATGTTACAACTTTGTTTTGCTGCTATTTGGTGAATAAGACCTGCCGTCACTCAAATATGTATTCTGCATTACAAATATACAATATTAATGCCGCTTGTCCGGACTTTCGTTTAAAGAAGTGGTCCATGAAGCTGGATGCAATTCTGTTGCATTCAGGTGTGCGTCATTTTGCAATAAAATGGTGGGAGCCACTTCCGGAGTAGACCTATTTGTTAAAAACGGGTTGCTCTGTTGTATATCTGGACATGTTTAAGCTGGAAGGTTCTTCAGTGACAGGATCAACTACACGGTCAAGTACTGGTTCAACAGAATCAACTACAAGATCTACTGGTGGTTTGACAGGATCAACTACAGGGTCAACTGCTGGTTTTACAGAATCAACTTCAGGGACAACTGCTGGTTTTACAGGATCAACCTCAGGGTCAATTGTCAGTTTGACAGGATCAACTACAGGGTCAACTGCTGGTTTTACAGGTTCAACTTCAGGGTCAACTGCTGGTTTAACAGAATCAACTACAGGATCTACTGCTGGTTTTACAGGATCAACTGCAGGGTCAACTGCTGGTTTTACAATATCAACTTCAGGGACAACTGCTGGTTTTACAGGATCAACTTCAGGGACAACTGCTGGTTTTACAGGATCAACTACAGGATCTACTGCTGGTTTTACAGGATCAACTACAGGGACAACTGCTGGTTTTACAAGATCAACTTCAGTATCGACTGTTGGTTTTACAGGATCAACTACAGGATCTACTGGTGGTTTGACAGGATCAACTACAGGGTCAACTGCTGGTTTTACAATATCAACTTCAGGGACAACTGCTGGTTTTACGGGATCAACTTCAGTATCGACTGTTGGTTTTACAGGGTCAGCTTCAGAATCAACTGCTGGTTTTACAGGATCAACTACAGGATCTACTGGTGGTTTGACAGGATCAACTACAGGATCAACTGCTGGTTTTACAGGATCAACTTCAGGGTCAACCGCTGGTTTTACAGGATCACCTTTAGTTTCGACTGTTGGTTTTACAGGATCAACTTCAGGGTCAATTGTCGGTTCTACAGGATCAACTACAGGGTCAACTGCTGGTTTTAGAGGATCAACTTCAGGGTCAACGGCTGGTTTTACGGGATCAACTTTAGGGTCAATAGCTGGTTTTACAGGATCAACTACAGGGTCAACTGCTGGTTTTACAGGATCAACTACAGGATCTACTTGTGGTTTGACAGGATCAACTACAGGGTCAACTGCTGGTTTTACAGGATCAACTACAGGGTCAACTGCTGGTTTTACAGGATCAACTACAGGGTCAACTGCTGGTTTTACAGGATCAACTACAGGATCTACAGGTGGTTTGACAGGATCAACTACAGGATCTACAGGTGGTTTGACAGGATCAACTACAGGGTCAACTGCTGGTTTTACAGGATCAACTTCAGGGTCAACTGCTGGTTTTACAGGATCAACTACAGGGTCAACTGCTGGTTTTACAGGATCAACTACAGGATCTACAGGTGGTTTGACAGGATCAACCACAGGATCTACAGATGGTTTTACAGGATCAACTACAGGATCTACTGGTGGTTTGACAGGATCAACTACAGGGTCAACTGCTGGTTTTACAGGATCAACTTCAGGGTCAACTGCTGGTTTTACAGGATCAACTACAGGATCTACAGGTGGTTTTACAGGATCAACTACAGGATCTACAGATGGTTTGACAGGATCAACTACAGGGTCAACTGGTGGTTTGACAGGATCAACTACAGGATCTACAGCTGGTTTGACAGGATCAACTACAGGGTCAACTGCTGGTTTTACTTGGTCAACTTCAGGGACAACCGCTGGTTGTAAGGGATCAACTTTAGGGTCAGTAGCTGGTTTTACAGGATCAACTACAGGATCTACTGGTGGTTTTACAGGATCAACTACTGGGTCAACTGCTGGTTTTACGGGATCAACTTCAGGGTCAATTGCTGGTTTTACAGGATCAACTACAGGATCAACTACAGGATCTACTACAGGATCTACTACAGGATCTACTACAGGATCTACTACAGGATCTACTGGTGGTTTGACAGGATCAACTACAGGATCTACTGCTGGTTTGACAGGATCAACTACAGGGTCAACTGCTGGTTTTACAGGATCAACTACAGTGTCAATTGCTGGTTTTACAGGATCAACTACAGGATCAACTACAGGATCTACTGGTGGTTTGACAGGATCAACTACAGGATCTACTGGTGGTTTGACAGGATCAACTACAGGGTCAACTGCTGGTTTTACAGGATCAACTACAGTGTCAACTGCTGGTTTTACAGGATCAACTACAGGATCTACTGGTGGTTTGACAGGATCAACTACAGGGTCAACTGCTGGTTTTACAGGATCAACTACAGGGTCAATTGCTGGTTTTACAGGATCAACTTCAGGGTCAATTGCTGGTTTTACAGGATCAACTACAGGATCTACTGGTGGTTTGACAGGATCAACTACAGGATCTACTGGTGGTTTGACAGGATCAACTACAGGGTCAACGGCTGGTTTTTCAGGATCAACTTCAGTATCAACCGCTGGTTTTACAGGATTAACTTCAGTATAGATTGTTGGTTTAACAGGGTCAGCTTCAGGGTCAACTGCTGGTTTTGCTGTTTCAACTTCAGGGTCAACTGCTGGTTTTACAGGATCAACTTCAGGGTCAACTGCTGGTTTTACGGGATCTTCTACTGGATCGATTGCTGGGTCAATGTTTGATGTTGTCATTATGCCATACGCAGTTTCTTTGTGTTTCATTGTCGTTTCGTTTTCCTCAGAAATTGCTGACCTCTCAGTTGTTGAACTTGTAAAGTTGTTTGTCTCTTCTTCAGAGGTCTCTGTGAGGTTTTTCTTTTCAGGTGGACTGGTTATGTATTGGCTGGCATTTCTGTCAATTGTACTTGTTGCACTATCTGTGACATTTCTGATTGGAGCAGGCTGCGTAGTGAGGTTTTCTGTTGGAATTGAACCAGTTCTGGATCTGTTGGTCCCTTCACTACTTGCATTTCTGGTTGCATTTGCTCCACGATCTGGCTGCTCATCTCTCTCCTCTTCCGCGCTTTCCTCTTCTTCCTTTCTGCCTTCATTCTCTTTCTCTTTATCTTTTTCTTCATCTTCTTTCTCTGTGTCTTCGTCATCCCTCTCTTTTCCTTCCTCCTCTTTTCTCTCTCCTTTCTCTTCTTTCTCTTCTTCATTTTCTTTCTTTCCTTCCTTCTCTTTATCTTCCCCCTCTTCCTTCTCATTGTCATCTTCTTTTTTCTCTTCCTTCTCATTGTCATCTTCTTTCTCATTTTCTTCTCCCCTTTCTTCTTTGCTCATTTCCTCCTTCTCTCCTTCTTTCTCTTCTTCCGTCTCTTTCTCCTCTTCTTCCTCCTCACTCTCTTTATTCTCCTCTTCTTCTTTCACTCCCTCTCCCTCCTCTGTCCCATATCCTCTCAGCAACTTCTCCTCGTGTGGATTATCATATGTAACGATAAATCCAATCTGTGCGCAAGACTCGTTCAACTCCTTTAGGGCGTCCATTATGAAGTGGATGCGTTCAATTTGCACGTAGTGGCAGTCTGAGTTGATTGCCTCGAAGCAGGGCATCTGGGCTGCCAGCGACCTAAAGGGAATTGAAGAAAGCAACATTTTATGTGAGTATAATGCCTTATATCGGTACTTAGGCCTACAGTAAAAAATAACATCACAGACATATTTACAGTGTAAAAATAATACCGGTAATATAATATAATATACTCGCCAGCAAGAGTAACACAACATTTGATTTTAACTCATATTTTTGCAAATAATCTTTTTTTGCCAAAACCAAATTGATGCCATTGATGCTATGGTGGACAAGAATGGTGAAGTTTTGCAAAGGCCAGACACTGGCAGACAGTTATGTAATGAAGTGATGGACTTACAGACAGAAGCGCGTGACTTGGTTCTTGTTGGGTCGAGTCATCCTGGACAATCGCATCATGGGCCTCTGCAGGGGAGTCGTGCATCTGTCCACCTGAACGGCATCCTCAGCCAGATTTGCACACCCTAGAAAAATGGAGGATACCCTCTTAAATAAACTTGAATATCTCAAAGATTCATTCTCTGATTTTTGTGACAGTTGGCTGAATAAGTGAATTATAGGCCGGCATATTAACCCTAAATGGCTAAATGTGTGTATTTGTAGCTCAGTGGCATTATTCCTGGCTGAGCCAGCAGCCTTTGAGCAGGCTTTGAGTGAGCGTACCCCTGCTTTCAAGAATCTGTGTTTTTTTTTTAAAATAAATACAGGGTTCCCACTCAACCTGGAAAACCTTGAAACCTGAAATTTTGGGTTGTGCTTTTCCAGGTCTGGAAAAACTTTGAAAATGTGACATTTACATAAAAAACCTGGAAAAAGTCTGGAATTAGGGGTTCTCTTGCCAAAATTGTAAAAGGTTCAACAAATTATGGACTTTGACGACTGTCCGGGGCGCAAAATCAGTTTGAAAAAATTGCGGGTTTAGACCTTGAAAATTGGTTTTGGCAGCCTTGTAAAACCTTGAATTTGAACCTGGCAAAATAGTGGGAACCCTGTGGGAACCCTGTTAAAATATGACCAATTTCACTATGCAGGGGAACCACCAAGTGAAATTGTGTTTCTCAATCATATTTCGCTAGTAACTGAGGACTTCTTTTGGTTCCTTTGATGACATTAGAAATCATTCGAGTGCAGGTCGAGCACCTTTTGGAAAACATTTTTTTGGACTAGCCTAAACTTAAAACAATTTTAAAAGAGGGGTGCATGCACTCAGGGTCTGCTAGCTAAGACCAACTGAAAGGTCAAATACACAGCCACATTGCATCAGTGTCATGAATTTCCAGACTGGTAGGAATAGACCTATGAGAGGTCATTGAGAATTTGAGATATTTTTGTTAGGAAGGACATAACTTTTTGTTGAACTGTTTATATTGTGGCCTAGTGCTCTGCCAGTTGAGTGTGAGGAACAACCTCCCATAAATATCCAGGCAAACTTTGAACTTTATTTGCACCCAAGGAATACAAATAAAACAGTGATAATTGTAAAAAACATTACTCACCTGGGGCACAATAAGGAAACAACTTCAGGAGCAGAATGTCAACAATTTCCCTGACCAGGTTTTTGTAGAAGGGATGGCAGCCGACGATCGAGTCTTCAATACAATCGTTGATGGCTTCTTGTTTTTGAAACAGCCTGGAAGTTATTTAAAAAATAAACCTTTTGTTTTATACTGCAATATTTCAAAAAGTAGTAGTCTTGGATTCAGACATGTGACAAAAAATGTTCAAAGTGGGCAACTAGACCCTGAAACTTTGTTTGATAGCTGTAACTGTAACATATTTTTCTTAAATATGATGATAATGTCAATGATTTGAAAATAGAAGGCAAATACGACTTTGGGGTCTATTGGCAATGATACATTAGTAGAACATTAGTGAAATTCCAGAATTGCTTCATTTGCATGACAATGGCTTGTATTCCATGCTGCTTTATCAGGGTGTCTGCCAATCCTTGAAAATCCTGGAATTTGATTTCTTAAATTCCAGACCTTGAAAAGCTTTGAAGAAAAATGCGTTTCGCACAAGGAACCAAGAAAAGCCAATTGAGTTCCTACTAAGACAAAACAATTTCACTGCTAAATATTTGGCGATTTCTAGTGACAGTCAGACAGTAAAAACATTTTCATGTTCAGCAGGTAAAAATGTACAGTTGGTTTTACAAATATCCCTTAACCAAAAACACTGGCCTTAATTTTAGGAAAACTTGGTCTGGAAAAGCCTGTAATTTGGTTTCAAAATATCTGCAGACCAAATTACCTGTTTTTATATATAGACAATTTGATCAATATCAAAAAAGAACTCACTGGCATCCTTTTTCAAAGTCCATGAAAGTGAAAGCGACGGCCATGAAGTTGTTGAAGTCGGCATATTTGAATATTTCTGTTGACCCTGAAAGGAAAGTAATATGGCCATGGCATGAGACGATTTTATGCAGAAGTAGCAAGTTTTGATTCAATTATTTTGGACTATTCCGTTGACATTTATTTTAACAATAGGAAATAAAATAGGCAGTGAAGAAATAGGCAGTGAAGCGATAGTGTGGTAGCTAGGAGAGACCGAGGCACGTTGGTCCACTTTTTTATTTTTTGGCTCTCAATTGAAAACTTCTCTAAATAGATATATAATTATATATGAAAAGTTGACTCAACATCAAAACATGACCCATTTTACTTACTAAATGTGCGACACTTTATGTAGAAAATGAATAACTGTAGAGATCTGTATGACAGTCATCAAATAACGCCAAGTGTGCACGTTGTGCAGCGGACATCCCAAAATGAGTGAATTTCAGTGATTAAGTTTCTGAGACATTACAGCCATTTACTTTCTTTTGTCGATTGTAATTTAGTTTGCTCACCATCTTCCGCTCCAAACATGGCTTCCTCAGGGATCTCTTCAAAAAAACCTGTCAAAATTGAAAACATGACATTACTAACATTAGTCCAGTAAGACGTGACTTACGTTTTCATTTGTGCCTGTCTGTCTGTCTGTCTAGCTGTCTGTCTGTCAGTCTGTTAGTTAACAAGATACCGGTACTTCAAAAACCACCCCATGCACAGTTTCAATTGACAGATTGTTCCATTTACCACAACAAGGAGCTGATTGGATCACACAGCAAAATGACCACATAGCCCCTCTCCCTCCCCCCAGAAAATTAATTTGAAGATATGCCACTACTCATTAGCGCTGGTGGTACTTGCAAGTGTTATTTATAGCTCTGTGCACTTATTTCACTCATGTATGAGGCATGAGGAGGCTAGCGTCTGTAGGGCACAGGGCATATATATAATCAACTCCAAATATATATATAGGGCCTACTGCAGACTGTACACTCCTGGGCAAAAAAAATGGACCACCCTAGAATTCTACCTCATTTCTTTTGGCTTTGATTTGTACAGGATATAAACATTGAAAAAGCTTCATTTCCTGTCAGTTAATCAACAGAAGCATTGTCTTAGTATTAAATTGCTTTTCCTGATGACTTTTTAAGCAGAACAGTTTATTGGCTGCACTTCTTGACGACTTTGTGCACTGCAAAATGTGCATATTTTCTCATTCCATTTCACTGCCTTCCAATGCTCCTCAGTGCTACTAGGTTTGCACCCTCTTAGATAACCATCAGTATGAGCCCAAAAGTTCTGAAATTAGTTGAAATCTGGACTTTGTCAAACATGGTCGTGGAGGAATAATGGTGTGGTGAGGCATTTTCAAGCACTCTTCTGAGGTATCAAAAATCATCTAGGCTTCTAAGTATGAAAAAAGAGTGCATCATGGCCTTTGGCCGACCATTTGGAAGCTTTTTCTTGTAGAAAACATACAAAATATGCCATTCCGCTATGACAGGCTAATGCTCACGCAGCGAAGGTGACCATTAGTATTTGCTGTGCTACAATGTATCGACTATGTTCTGGCTGGAACAAAATATAGATATCAATCAAATTGTGAATTTTTTGGGTCATATTGATGTTGATCTAAGATGACACAAATTTGGAAACACTAATGTGCTTTGAAAATCATCGAAACAGCAATGGGAAAATATGCACATTTTGCAGTGCATTGGGTCATCAAGAAGTGCAACCAAAAAACTGTTCTGCTTAAAAAGTCATCAGGAAAAGCAATTTGATACTAAGACAATGCTTCTGTTGATGTACTGACAGGAAATGAAGCTTTTTCGATGTGTATATCCTGTAAAAATCAAAGCCAAACGAAATGAAGTCGAATTCTAGGGTGGTCCATTTTTTTTGCCCAGGAGTGTAGGTAGCGCATTGCAGCCATTTATATGCAGCAAATGAGAGAACGCATAAGAAAGTCTTGTGAGTTTTGACCTTTTCTTGTAGGACAACACACTGGTTTTTAATATAATATATATTTTAATATATATTTTAAGGAATTTCTCAGTGACTTGATCACTAGCATTCATGAGTGATTTTCTCAAAATCACAACATGCAAATTTCCCCACAAGGAAAGGTCAAAATCCACCAGACAATGTTCATATTCGCGCAGCGAAATGGCCGAAGGCCATTTCGCGAAGCGAATTGAGCACAAGAAAGGTTTCAAAAATCTGTTCAGTGATGGTCTCAACATCAATGGTCGACAGCAGGAAATTAGGTCAAGTGGGACCAGCTTCTTATCAATGCTTTAGTTTCGAATTTAGCAAAACATGACATATCGATGGTGAAAGTGCAAAACCTCGTAAGTCAAAAAAAGCTGTTTTTCAGAAATTGAAAAAAACTGTCAAGTGTCTTTTTTTATGGTAATGTTTATTAATAAGTGAGTTATGGCCAACTAGATACATAGAAAGTGACACCCTGTTGTAGCAAATTTTCTGTCAGAGGTCGTTTACCCCTTGCATTGATGTTACCATCAGATGTGATTGAAAATGTCGACTTACGAGGTTTTGCACTTTCACTTTCTACCCGTGCAAAACCTTGTAACTCGATCATTTATCACACTTTAAAGCAACTTGCAGCATTGAATATACTTTCAATCTATGTATATACAGTGAAAATTATAATTTGCCTATGACAGATTGCAATTACAAATTTTATTGAGTGGCTACAATGGCAAGAATGAGGAAAATTTTTTCAAATTTTCGTGCACTCTCTTTTTCAATAGCCTACATCACCAAAACAAATATAGGGAGGTAAAATTTTTTTAATCAGGAAACTTGCTGGGAGTCATAAAAAAGTAACACAGTAATTGTTTTTCAAAAAAAGTTGAAATATCCCACAATATGTGCTTCAAAGTTCCGATTTGAGTTACGAGGTTTTGCACTTTCACTTTTTGAAACATATCGACATACAAGGTTTGGTGAAATCATTCTGTTACCAGTGTGTTACAGCTTCCAAAAATAGCAAACTGGCAAGGTAATCAACTAACAACGTGTATTGAATATTAAAATAGTCATTCCACCAAAAATCTAAAAATAGCAAAATTTTGACATACGAGGTTTTGCACTTTCACCATCGATATTCATATTCAAAAGTGTCTTAAAAATTCAATTTTCTCCATTAATATTCCCTGCATCTATTATTATTTTTATGGAACAGTTAATTATAAGCATTGACATGCTAAATTAAATTATTAACATGTGATTCATTTCATTTCAAAACAGACAACAAGAAAAAATATTACATAATCTTTGTCAACTGATGATTGTGTAACAGTGAGCAATTAATTAGTCTACATGTATGCTGATCATGTTATTGTTATCGCTACTATATATAATATCAACATTCTAGCATAGACTTAAATTCGGCATCTTTCAGTGTTGTCTTCCTTTTTACTATTTAACTGATTATCAATTCTATTTATTCTTAATCCTATTTATTTGCTATCCTATCTATCTGTCTATCTATCTATCCATCTATCTTATCTAGATATCTATCTAATCTATCTATCTATCTATATCTATATTCTATTTTTGATCTATTTTATCTTTCTTATAGTTTCTAGTCTAAATTTCTCTCTATTTTTCTATATATATATATATCCGTCTTTGAATTTCTTTGAAACAGTAACATAACTGCCTTTCATCCATTGAATATGAAATAAATGTAATGAAAGCTATATAGTAGAACCATAAGTCCTAAAAAAACTTTTTAAGAGCTGCGCGAATTTCATGGCTGTGCCATTTACATATTATATAAGAGAATGGCAATAAAAAGAAATGACTAGCATCTCACTTTGGTCTGCTCCAAGTTGGGTGACGATGGATTCAAATTCCTGGAAGAGGAATTTCCCGATGTCTCCCCAGGGTTCAAAGTGCGGCAAGAGGCATGTGGTCGGGAATCCTTGAACATCACAGGCGGCCAATTCTGGAAAGGGAAGGTAAGTAAAGACTTCTCTTTAGCTTTGTTTATAATTGTTGATTACATGTGCACTACGATATATATGTCACAACTGCATCGGAAATTGTTATCTGGATTAAAGCATTACGAGCACTCACCATCCGGAATAATAAGTCCAGTATGATAGTCTGGGATGTCCGGAGGCGGGAGCGTCCGGGATCCTGTTGTAAAATTGAAAAGAAATCTTGTTAACAATCTGTCTATTCTCTCTTTTGAATGATTAGGAACTGTTCAGAATTTGAATTTGTGAATGAGATGATGCATTTGTGTTCTCTGTCAAAAATTGATACCCCCCCCCTTAATGGTTTCATGCAGATTCTTAGTACCCCCCCCCCCCTTGTTTAATGCAGATTTTTACCTCAGCCCCTTTCACAATAAATTTGCCTATATTTCGGTGTACACTGAAAGCAGGCAGCCATGCTATTTTACTTTTTTGATCTGGCTGAGAGATGTAACGGTTACTTTTAATTTAAAATAAGAAATAAAAAGATGGCATTGACCTTTATGACACTAATTCTGACAAAATTGGGAAAGAAACTTGCCGTTTCCTTGAAGGGCATGAAGGCGAGGTATTTTTCAGACAATTTTAGTAAACGACCTGCGTATGCATTTAAAATAAGATCTATAGGCCTATAATGTTAATACCACAGGCCTACAAATGAATTCCTGAAAAAAAACTTACCTTGAATCATCATAGAAAGTGTCACTCCTAGCAGAAAGAGTATCTCCATCTTTCTAAACTTGGTATCCTCGACCAACCGTCTGAATACTTGAACCTACTCCATGCAATGACAGCTCTACTCTCTGGTCACAAACCTAAAGCTAACAATTGCCCGAAAAGCTGTACCTTGGCATAAAATTTCCAGATTAATTCAAGTTTCATAACTGGTAATAATGATAATCCACTTTCACAGATCTGCCAAGTATTGTTCCTCTAGTTACTTAGGGAGTTAATCAAATTGGATGATCCTCTCTCTCTCCCTGGAGTCTCCCAGCATGTGGCCTCGATGCAAAGAGGTCAAGAGAAAGTTAAGACTTTGTCAAGGAATGGATTACGTTATTAACTGATTATACATCATTATTGGGTCATTCTACAAAAATTGTCCTATATTCCTGTCCCTAGATTTCAAATGTCATTAAATCAATAATTAGTGTTTCTTAACTTTTTTTTAGTTAGTGAACGCAAGCAGGACCAAAGCATTCATAGCCCTATGTATTTTTGACTATTTTGTACTTCCCAAAAGTCACACCTGTATACCTGTTTTTGCTTGTCCTGCACCCGTTTCTGCGCATTCAAACCTCAGTATATACCCGTAAAATATCTGGATATGCTATATTTTTAATATGAATGTAACCAGAACAATATCCTTTAACTTATGGACTTGCTTTAATTTTTTACTCCCAATTGAATTTTGAGAAAATTAGCTGCAAATTCTGTCCCTGGGTTTTTTTTGTTCATTACTGGAACATAGTACCTACTATTTTTGGCACCATTAATTTTCTTATACAAGTGATGTCATTAGTCACATGACATAATACAACCACTAGAGCAGCTTAGCAAGGTTGTGAAGAAAGCAGTCAACGTTCACCTCAGTTCACCAAATTGCCATTGAAGAACATCACTTGAAGAGTCAGTGTGATTGATTCACCACAAATTGATATTAATTTCTGTTTTCTGTTCAGGTCGTACCAGAGAGTGTAAGAGCTGGACTGACCTCTGATGTTGAAGATCCCGAATTTCACCATCCAGTTTGAAATACCAGCATTGTTATAAATGTTGTGAAGGTCAATAATAAATAAACAGCAATATGAATGCAACAAGATGTATCTGCAGATATATGTGTCAAATCCAACATAATCTATATTTCTATTTAGGCACACCTCGTACGTCTAGACCCGGAGGCGGTGTAGGTTGCATTGTGAAAACAGGCATAAAAGCAACCAAAAAGGAAAGCATGATTACAAAGACTTTCGAACACATGGAAGTAGAGTTGCAAATAAATGGTGGAAAAATCACTATTCTTCTTGTGTACAGGCCTGAACCCTCCAACAAGAATAAATACAGCCTATCTGAATTTTTCACCGAATTTACAAATTTTCTCACACACTATCAATCGTACAACCATGAAACTGTTATTACTGGGGATTTCAACTTCCACTTAAATAAGCCTAATGATGCCAAAGTTATTAAATTCAACAACGTTCTTAAAATGTTTGACTTGGTACAACATGTATCATCTCCAACACACAAGGATGGAAACATGCTTGTATCATGTAGAGTTCTCTCACCAGGGGCTTGGTGAGCAAGTCTGCTATGCTGTGTCTATAAATAGCACATCCTACAACCCCAGCTCTGAAACCAGGCTGTGTGAAGCTACCCCAACACCTTGGCCCTTGGCCACTGGTATACCTTTGGCTGAACCGTCTAAGGTGCTGGGCATTAGCTGAACACACAATATGGTGGACGAATCCGGAGTTTGTGGGTTCGAGTCCCGCAAGGGGCAGCCCACACCCTAGATTCACTTACATATGTATCAGTCCTGAGTCCAACACATGGCTGCAAGTGAATCTAACTTAACAGGGAGCATATCATGTAGAGTTCTCTCACCAGGGGCTTGGTGAGCAAGTCTGCTATGCTGTGTCTATAAATAGCACATCCTACAACCCCAGCTCTGAAACCAGGCTGTGTGCAGCTACCCCAACACCTTGGCCCTTGGCCACTGGTATACCTTTGGCTGAACCGTCTAAGGTGCTGGGCATTAGCTGAACACACAATACTTGATCTTGTTATAACAAACTCAACCACATCTCTGACAGGATGTGTGGTCAGTGATCTGCTCTCAGACCACAATTGTGTGCTTTTCGATATTGAAGTTAAAAAAGGAAAAAATCCTCAAAAGGAAATTTCCTTCCGCAAGACTCGGAGTATAAATCTATCGGAATTCAGAAAGGACATAGAGCAACATCTTTCACAAAAAATACAACATGGCGATCGATCAGTCTACTTGAGGAACCTTGTGGCTCTCTACAACTCGAATCAAGACATTTTTGACAAACATGCCCCTTTAAAAAAGAAACTGGTGACTTTACGCAAACCCAATCCATTTACAAATCAAGACATAAAGCCCCTCAAAACAGCTAAGAGAAAGGCAGAAAGATTATGGAGGCGAACTGGACTTCAAAAAGACTGGGATCATTTCAAAGAAAAACGGAATGAATTCAATGAAATCCTACATAAACTTAAGTCTGATGACCTTAAGTCCAAGATTCAAGCCACAAAGGGAAATTCAAAAGCGATGTTCAAACTTCTCAATTCTAGCCTTAACAGAAAACAGGAATTGCCTCTACCAATTCACACCAATGAAAAAGACCTGGCAAATGACTTCAACAGTTACTTTGACGAAAAGATCAAAACAATCAGATCAAAACTGGACTCCTATCCAAAGAAGACAACTGATGCCCAAGTGAATTCTGGGCCCAAGTGAATTCTAGGCCCAAGTGAATTCTAGGCCCAAGCTATACCAATTCAAAGCCCTATCACAAGTGGAAGTGAAGAAGCTTGTATATCTGATATGCCAGTAAAACACTGTCAACTTGATCCCATGCCCACAGGGCTACTGCTTGAATGCATTGATGCATTCCTTCATATATTATAACAAAGATTGTCAATCTGTCACTCACTCTTGGAGAAATGCCTCTTGATTTAAAGCATGCACTTGTAAAAACTCTGTTGAAGAAGGCGGAGCTTGAATTGACAAAAAAGAACTATCGTCCTGTCTCTAACCTCTCTTTTCTTAATTGGTAAACTTATTGAAAGTGCCATCATCAAGCAATATGTTAATCACCTCACTCGAAACAAACTTGATGATGATAAGCAGTCGGCATACAAGCAGTTTCATAGTACAGAAACCCTTTTAACAAGAATCCACAATGACATAATGCTTAATATGAGCAATGGAGAGGTAACAATGCTGGTTCTGTTGGACTTGTCTGCTGCATTTGATACAATCGATCACGAAATTTTGCTTGACAGGTTGAAAAATCGATATGGTGTGCAAAGCTCTGCCCTGAAATGGTTTAAATCATATATTTCCAATAGATCACAGTCAGTTATGATACATGACACAACGTCAAGCAAACTTCCTCTAAAGTTTGGAGTACCACAAGGTTCCAAACTTGGTACGATCTTGTTTAACTCCTATATTGCTCCAGTAAGTGAGGTTGCGCAAAGAAATCAAGTGAATGATCAAAAGTATGCTGATGATGAACAGCTTATTCTTTCATTCAAGCCAACCTTTTTGAATCAAGATCAAGCTGTACAGAAAATGGAAAAATGTAAATTGCAGAAATCAGGGACTTCCTGCATGATAACAAGCTATGCAACAATGGTGATAAAACTGAGCTTCTTCTGATTGGTGCTCCAAATCAGTTAAAGAAACTGCAAGTTTCTTCGATCAATGTTCACAATGTTGAAATTAAAACTGCAGATCATGTGCGCAACTTAGGTGTGCTCTTTGACAAAAACATGACCATGGAAAGACAAATCAATAAGATGTGCCGCAATGCCTTCCTAAATCTGAGAAACGTATCAAAAACTCGAAAGAACCTAGACAAAGAAACTGTTAAAACTGCTGTGAATGCCCCTGTCACCCCTCACCTGGACTATGGCAATGGTCTCTTGTATGGCATAAACAACAGCATGTTAAGTAAACCTCAAGTTGCCCAGAACTCAGCTGTTCGATTGATAGAGAGACTGAAAAAACATGACAGTGTAAGTCATAGCAGAAAGCAGCTTCATTGGCTACCAATTCCAGCAAGAATCCAGTTCAAACTGATGATAATCACATGGAAGGCTGTGAATTCTCAAGCACCATTATATATTCAGGAACTTATTCAAGCCAAGCCTGAACAAAACCGTAATCTGAGAAGCAACTACAAACACCTGTTAGCACAGCCTGCATCATGCAATAAAAATAAGTTTGAAGACCGAACTTTCTCACATGTAGCCCCAAAACTCTGGAACACCTTGCCCAAAAAATGTAGAACAATAAAAACACTGGAAAGCTTCAAAAAGAACTTAAAGTTAATCACCCTAAAATCCAAAAGTAATACCATATTTATGAAATTGCGGTATGATGTTACTGGGCCTGAATGCTACACATCCAGCCAAAAAAAAGTGTTCTATCCGCACAAACTTTTTCAGTAGGGCCAATTGAAATTACATTAAAATGTTAATAAAAATACTCAAATTATTAGTTTTTATGGATAAAAAAATAGCTAGAGTATGACCGTTTTTTTCAAATTCCACTAATATGTTCTTTGCTTTATTATCAACAAATTGGTTTTAAAAAAAAGCGTTCCATCCGCACCCGTTTTTGAGCTACAGACAGTCAAAGCTACACGCTACAGGCAAATTTAGCTGTTCTGTCTCTAATCCACCAGGGTCATGACGTCACAATGGGAGCTTGGCTACTGTGACCTCATCAGCTGTGGTGATGTCACAATTGAACAACAGACAGTCATGTGATTCTGTAGGCTTTGTTTATAGCAACCAGGCAAGCTCAAACAAACACTAGGTGTCTCTGGTGTACTTCAGGGTGATTAACTCCTGATATATAGGAAACATATCAGTGATTATTGATTTTTTGGCCAGTTTGACCAGAAATCCCAAATTTTACCAACTTGTGGCATTGGTCCTGGGGCAAATAGCGCATGCATAAGCCTTCATGGAAGATGTCTAGGGTAAACTTACAAACTCTTTCCTATAATGCCCTCACTAATATAATGCTCCCACTCCTATGCTGCTCTCACTCCTATAATGCTCTCACTCCTCTACTGCTCTCACTCCTCTGCTGTTCTCACTCCTCTGCTGCTCCCACTCCTCTGATGATCTCACTCCTCTGCAGCTTCCTCTCCTCTGCTTCTCCTACTCCTCTGCTGCTCTCACTCCTCTGCTGCTCTCACTCCTCTGCTGCTCTCACTCCTCTGCTGATCTCACTCCTCTGCTGATCTCACTCCTCTGCTGATCTCACTCCTCTGCTGCTCTCACTCCTCTGCTGCTCTCACTCCTCTGCTGCCCTCACTCCTCTGCTGCTCTCACTCCTCTGCTGCTCTCACTCCTCTGCTGATCTCACTCCTCTGCTGATCTCACTCCTCTGCATCTTCCACTCCTCTGCTGCTCTCACTCCTCTGCTGCTCTCACTCCTCTGCTGCTCCCACTCCTCTGCTGATCTCACTCCTCTGCTGCTCTCACACCTCTGCTGCCCTCACTCCTCTGCTGATCTCACTCCTCTGCTGCTCTCACTCCTCTGCTGCTCTCACTCCTCTGCTGCCCTCACTCCTCTGCTGCTCTCACTCCTCTGCTGCTCTCACTCCTCTGCTGCTCCCACTCCTCTGCTGCTCTCACTCCTCTGCTGCTCTCACTCCTCTGCTGCTCCCACTCCTCTGCTGATCTCACTCCTCTGCTGCTCTCACTCCTCTGCTGCTCTCACTCCTCTGCTGATCTCACTCCTCTGCTGATCTCACTCCTCTGCTGCTCTCACTCCTCTGCTGCCCTCACTCCTCTGCTGCTCTCACTCCTCTGCTGCTCTCACTCCTCTGCTGCTCCCACTCCTCTGCTGATCTCACTCCTCTGCTGCTCTCACACCTCTGCTGCCCTCACTCCTCTGCTGATCTCACTCCTCTGCTGATCTCACTCCTCTGCTGCTCTCACTCCTCTGCTGCTCTCACTCCTCTGCTGCTCTCACTCCTCTGCTGATCTGACTCCTCTGCTGCTCTCACTCCTCTGCTGCCCTCACTCCTCTGCTGTTCTCACTCCTCTGCTGATCTCACACCTCTGCTGCTCTTACACCTCTGCTGCTCTCACTCCTATAATGCCCTCACTCTTATAATGCTCTTACTCCTATAATGCTCTCACTCCTATAATGTTCTCACTCCTATAATGCTCTCAATCCTCTGCTGCCCTCACTCCTCTGCTGATCTCACTCCTCTGCTGCTCTCACACCTCTGCTGCCCTCACTCCTCTGCTGATCTCACTCCTCTGCTGATCTCACTCCTCTGCTGATCTCACTCCTCTGCTGATCTCACTCCTCTGCTGCCCTCACTCCTCTGCTGATCTCACTCCTCTGCTTTTCTCACTCCTCTGCTGCTCTCACTCCTCTGCTGCCCTCACTCCTCTGCTGATCTCACTCCTCTGCTGATCTGACTCCTCTGCTGCTCTCACTCCTCTGCTGCCCTCACTCCTCTGCTGTTCTCACTCCTCTGCTGATCTCACACCTCTGCTGCTCTTACACCTCTGCTGCTCTCACTCCTATAATGTTCTCACTCCTATAATCCTCTAACTCCTATAATCCTCTCACTCCTATAATCCTCTCACTCCTATAATGCTCTCAATCCTCTGCTGCCCTCACTCCTCTGCTGATCTCACTCCTCTGCTGATCTCACTCCTCTGCTGCTCTCACTCCTCTGCTGCCCTCACACCTCTGCTGCTCTCACTCCTATAATGCCCTCACTCTTATAATGCTCTTACTCCTATAATGCTCTCTCTCCTCTGCTGCTCTCACTCCTATTATGCTCCCATGCACTTTGCACTCCTCTGCTGCCCTCACTCCTCTGCTGCCCTCATTCCTCTGCTGCTCTCATTCCTATAATGCTCTCACTCCTATAATGCTCTCACTCCTATAATGCTCTCTCTCCTCTGCTGCTCTCACTCCTATTATGCTCCCATGCACTTTGCACTCCTCTGCAGCTCTCACTCCTCTGCAGCTCTCACTCCTATAATGCTCTCACTCCTATAATGCTCTCTCTCCTATAATGCTCTCACTCCTATAATGCAACATTTCCCCGAATTTCAAGATCTAGATTTTATTTCATTTCAAATTAAATTGTCTGGAAATCATAAGTGAGCTGAGATTAGTCAGCCCAGCAGCTGACATGGCTTCAAGTCAGCTGAGCTGAAAAGCCAGCTTGAAGCCAATTAAATCACTTGTCTCGATAGCAATTGTAGCCTAAATTGTGACAGAATCAAATGAACTTTGTTAATTGCAATTAAGAAGACAAGAAAAGGGTCCATGCTCCTATGTCTCATGATGGCAATTACCTTGTAACTGCATGATTGCAATTCACACATTTGACCATGACTCTGTAGAAGCTTATACTTTGACAGCCTGTTCAGTCTTAGCAATGGACCTATGGGTTATCACTGAGTTTTATATTCTACTTGTTATTTAGTTGCCACCTCCTATATTTTAGTTGAACCACTTCTGTGTAGTGAACCACTCCTACATGTATGAAAAATTTGCATTTGTGGAAGTGTTCCTTAATTGGAAGACTTAATATACTGCATTGACAGATTCTGTACATAAAATTCTGCACTAGTATGTCTCAAACTAGTATGTCTCCTCTCCATGTGTAGGGAATGGCTGAATGCAAGGGTCGATTTTTAAATTTTTTCTATTTCCATAGTTTGACAATTGAACTTCTCCCCCGGGGGGGGTACTCACTATGAAAGGGTGTATATAGAGGCTCCGCTGGATGGTACTGGTTTTTTGGCCTTCTAGGATTAAAATGGTTTTGGTTTTTTGGGATTTCAGATTAATTTGGTTGCCCTTTTTGCACCCCCAACATGTTTGGTACCGTTAGAATCGGCTTGAAAAGACAATTTCAATGGTATAAAAATCATAAAGATTAATTGTGGATATTTGGTTTGTGGTTTTGGTTGGTTTCCGGATTAAAATGGTTCTGGTTTTCAAAATCGCGGTGGCGCATCCCTACCCAAAAGTCCGCGAAGTACCCCCCCCCCCCCCCAAGATTCACCTTGGTCCTGAAAGTACATATTAGGCCTATGGCATTGTGACATCCTACTTTAATAAATTCAAACCATATCCAGAAGCTTACTTTCTAATAGATTTTTTTAGACACAGCTAGGTCCATCAGTTTAATGAATCAAACTTAAATAGTTAGCAAAACACTTTCATTCTAAGTTTTACTTTCCTTGATTTTAAAATGCACAATGTCATGATAGGGTCTTTCTCCCAAAAACGTATACAATGCATCATCAAAAGGCTAAACAATTTACTGTCAAAATTAGTAAAAACATCATCCTTCCTTATGACAAGTAGTCCTTTAGGACTTGAAAGTCAAAATTGTGGATAAATAAATATCATTGATAATTTTCAAACCTGTTACACACCATCAACTCTATTACCAGATGAGCTCATCGCAACAGGGTTGAGCATAACAGGGTTGATTTTAATGCAATAAAAGCATCCATGATATAAGGTAATTTCACAATATATCACTCACCCGAGGTTAACTGGCAGAGAACATAGATATACGGCCATTGATGAAATTTTGAAACTTCTTGAACTTCCCTTCACTTCAATAATAGCGTAACAGAGTTGATGTCTCAAAAAGGTACTGATGGAATATCAATGTCATAATTGACTCTACAATGTTTATTGGATGTTTTGTCAACTCAGTTTGACATGAATTCTGCCCAGCAGACCTGTCTGCTCCTTCTGGCGCAAATATTTTTGATTATTCGTACAACTCAAACGTATACGGTGACAAAATTGTAAATGTAACAGGGTTGAGTTAAAATTTTCTTTTAGGGACAGTACTTTAAATGCCCATTGTATAACCATAAAGTATTCTTTCAAATTAAAAGTGAGAAATAAAGTCTAATTGGGAGTAAGGAAGCTAAAAAATTCATGAAAAGTACACGCTTTAATAATTTGAGGTATAGAAAATTGGGCAGAAACAACAAAGAGGGTGACTCCGGACAAACACAAAAATGCAACATTGCTTGCATGTCATGCCTATTTCAGAAAATATAGGTCACTTGAAAAAAATTTAAAATTAAACAAATTAATAAAAGAGTCCAAAAGAAACCTTCTCCCGTAGTTGCATTCCTCTAACATGCATACATGAGTCACACTAACCTGTCAATTTATACAGACGCTATTGCATACGTTTTTTGGAGAATGACCCGATAATGTTATAATTACATAGGCCTGTACCAGGAATCACCAACATTGAATTTCCTGCGAGTGCCCACCCCCTCAATCAGTGCACTCAGTGCTGCACAGCTGTATAATCTAGTCTAGGTTTTGGCGCCGAGTTGACTGTAGTTGCCGTGACGTCACTCCTTTGACTTGTAGTTGCTGTGACGTCACTCCTTTGATGGTCGTGACATGACGTCATCACTATGCAGGGCCACTGGCCAATCAGAGAGCCAGAAAAAATAAACAGGAAGTTGGGTCACAGGATGACGCTGGCAAGCTGGAATTCAGTTTCATCTTCTCTTATATATACACTATAGAGTACACCAAGTAAGTACGATTGGAGTCTTCATGTAAAAACCCACTTGTTTAAAAAGTTCTATGATTAAATTCACCTGAAACGCGCTAATGAGCAGTTTACTGGAATTAGCGCTATATTAAGTTATTATTATTATTATTATTATTATTAATAATAATAATATTTTATTGACCTCAAAAAATGAGAGTATTTACAACATAGTCATTATAAAAACAAAATGCATATAATATGACATGTACCGTAATTGAGGGTATTATCAGCAGGGGGGGGTATTATCAGCACCCCTGGAAGTTTTTGCTTGTTTACAACTTAGTCAAGCACACGTGTCTTGGTGCCGAAACTCATAAATTTTCATGAAGCAATTCTTGAAGGATTTTGATAGTCATCACAACCTAACTAAGTGGCTAGCTGGCCTCAGATCACATGTTTCTGCACAAGAAATAATACCTCATTGTTTAAAAAGCCATTTTTAACTCCCGAGATAAAAGGACGTTTTGTTGTGTTGACTGTCCCAATCAGCTGAAACAGGAAGAAGGGCTCTGGAAATGGGTCCCAAACATTAGCTCCTATCCCTGTCAAGGCATTAGGCCCATTTTTGAGTTATTACACATTGCACTGTCCAAATGGGGGAGGGGTGTTGAAAATGTAACCCGTAAAAGTAAGATGGAGGGTATTATCAGCACCTACCCAGGGCCTCTATTTAAGGGGGGCCTCTATTCGAGGGGGGTCCTTTATTTGAGTATATATGGCAAATGCATTGGAACGGTATTAGCATTTTGGTATCTTACACCTTACAATTGCATTAGATTCTCACAAGTACGTAACACCATATATTTAGTTTTACTTGAATAAAATCCACATTTCTGTCTTATTAGCAGCACAATCAGACCTATGGCCTGAGTTGTGCTGTGACAAGGAATGGGTAACAGGGCACCCCGCGTGGTGAGAAAATGATTCTTTTCACAACGGGTCCATTGGCTGCACTATCTAGCACTTTTAACAATGCTAGTAGCACCAAACTGTTTAAAATACCATCCATGTGCTGATAATACCCTCACTATGCTGATAATACCCTCCAATGACTGCATCTACATTTAGGTCCCCACCGGAACTGGAACAAGACTGACTGGGACTGTTGTCTGATGGGATTTTGCAAAATGGTTATGCTGGTTCCCAGAATACTTGTATGGTGGCATTTGATCTAATTTTGGTACTTCCGAGACCTCCTTTTGCTTAAGGTGCTGATAATACCCTCAAGTACGGTATACAGTTAAAAAACATTTCTTTTCAGAAAGGGTTTAAAAGCAATTTGAGCAGCTCTTTATTTGCTGCGCTATAACAATTCAACAGATGCCGGCAACTGTCTACCAACCCGTCATTAGAAAAACCTACACTTTTAATTGATTTACAAGACTTTTTTGTGTAGTTACGATTAAAGATAACCTTGATAAAATTGATATCATTATCGCCACAAACTTGCATTACTCTGTGTGAAAGTGAGAAATTGGGTAAATTTAAATTGGATTTCAAAATATGACAATAAAATTTCTTGGCTCTTGCACTATTGTTCATTATTGCATTAAACAATTGAAGGCATTAGGCCTTTAAGATTACATCAGGATTTGAAATACATAGGCCGCCAGCAGTGAGGTGGAGCGGAAGTATTTTTTCAGTCCTTGGGATGACTTTATCAATCTTGATTGAATTTTGATCATATCTAAAATATGCTTTCGCTTTTGATGGAAGCATTCTCCTCCGTATAGCAAAATTAGCTGTTTTCCATAAATATGAAATTATCTTTGGCTCCACCCCACTGCTGCACATACCAGCGCTCTGCAGACTATAGAATGCCTTTCGACATTTACTAATTCTATTTTTTACATGTATGGACGACATATCAGGTTTATTACACAATGTAGCTCCAAGATAGTTGATATCATTGACAATATTTAGTTTACTATTATTCATAGACCAGGAGTGACCCACTAAATAATTTCTGCCAAACACAATACATTCATGAGGTTTTCTGCACATTAAATGAAAGACCGAGATTTGTTATTCTATTGTTGACATGATTGATAAGCCTTTGCAGGCCGGAGACAGTTGTACTTGTTAATAATATATCATCGGCATAGCAAAATACATTGTACGAGGTGTTACCAATTTTAATACCTCCTGTCATATTGTTAAGCACGTCTATTACATCTAGATATATTATGTTGAACATAAATGGGGAGGTTAAGCCCCCTTGCCTAGTACCTCTGGCTAATTTAAATGGTTCAGATAATGTACTGTTCCACCTTATAACAGCATGAGAGTCATTATACCATGAATACAGCAAAGGCCACCAATGGTTTTGAAATATATCATACACTTTAGTTAGTAACACACTGTGTGGAATTGCATCAAATGCTTTTTCAGCGTCGAGAGTACAGGCATTATTATAATACTGCTGATCCCCTGTAATTACAGAAACTAATAACGTCTACAGTCGAGGCAATGGCCATCTTAGTATCTCGACCACTAACAAAACCATATTGTGAGTCACTAAACTCGTGTCTGGTCTGGTCTAAGACTGCGTACTCTAATATTTTTGACATTATTGTTGAAAGCATTACCGGCCTATGCCTATAATTATTAGGCTCTGCTGGATTGGAGGTGGGTTTTTTAATTAAAGGTATAAGGATACTTGTGCGAAATGCTTTTGGTAAAATACCAAACTTGAGGCAGACATTGAAAAGACCAGACAGGAGCTCCGGTAAATTAGAGCTAACAGAGAATCGTAAGTGCTCAGGAGTTATTCCATCTAGACCAGGAGCACGACCCAGTTTAAGCTTATTGATATATTTAACAGTTTTAGTTCTATCAAAAATTGTACAGTCAAAAATCTTATCTTTAACCTTACTGTAGATATTTTTAACATAGACATCATATTCGTTAATCAAACCATTTTGAACATCCTTTTGAAATTTATTTTGAAAAAAGTTTTTCAGGCGCATGATACCAATATCATCATTTACAGAGTCTTTCGGGCCTTTCAGGGCCCTTACCTTATTCCAAAAACTCTTACTATTCTCTGATCTGAAAATATTAGATAATTTACGGAAATTGTCTTTGTGGAAATTTTTCATGGCGTTTCTTCTTGCGTTTCTGTAGATCTTCTTATTGTGCTTATAAATACGAAATACATGTGATGATCTATCTCTGTTATTGACAATCCAGAGATGTCTCCAGAAGCGAGTCCTGTCTCGAGCGATTTTGCAGTCAGCAGACCACCAGGGCTGTCGACGCCGACCAGGGTATTGGCCTGGTTGATCCGAGTCACTAGCACGGGAACCTGCCTGATGTATAGCTTTCACAAGGTTATCATATAACCCATCGACTGACGACTGGGCATTGGCCCGACAGATAGCTGGAGGCGAGATTTCGGGTACATCAGAGAGGAAGCTCTTTAAACTCTCTGTGTATTTCGCCTGGGCTTGGACATTGTCCCAATTAATCCTTGGGAATTTTGGAATCTTCTTGCAGGATGGCCAAAACACACACCAGTCTTTCCTAGAAGTTGTTAGTCGTCACTTCTGTTGATTTGAGGACGTAGTTTTGAGGTATTATTCACCAATTTGGAGAAGTTTGAGGACGATTTTTCACTTGTGATGCTCCGATTTTAGTGATATATATATATATATATATACATAATATATTATTGTATTGTATTCATGATTGTCATCTCTTTCTGTAGCCAATGATAAGTTGTTGTTATTTCTTTGTCAAATATGTGTTCAGGATGGACTCCTGACCATCCATTATTTGTACACCAGAGGTGACATTGCAACAAATTTCCACAAAAGAAGATTGGTAATAGTTGTAAATAAGGTGCTGCAGAGGCGTAAAACACAAGCAATAGTTGTAATGTATGCAATAGTTGTGAACCAGCGATGTACTCAGTTTGTCTTGAGGCTCGCATTGCATCGGTCTTCCTGATATATCGCTTATTTGGCCTATAAGTGTGATTTTTCAGACATATTCATGTACATGCCTCTACATCTGTTCATCAGTATGAAATAATACCTTTTGAATGGTAACTCTATTAAGGTGGCTCGATACTCGTGAACTTTCTAAGATAGGATTTCTCAAAAATAGTTTAGAATGATCCAAAATATAGTTTATAGCAAGGATATGTAAAAAAAAGTTGTCGCAACCAGCCTTTTTTTCAAAATATTTGAGGTTATGTACAAGAAAGTCAGTCCACGCAAACCTGAGAAACTCAATTTTTTTCTTATCTTTCTTTCTGTGAAGTTTGTCCTGCCATTCAGTGGTCATGCATCCCATATTATGAAATGAAGCATGAAATTGAAGAAAAAACTTCTATGGAACTGCTTATTACGATTTCAAAGAGATATATTTAGTTTAAAGGACTTTCCAAGGGGCTCGGAATAAAAGTTTTGATTTTGACAATATTAAATTTTTTTATAAACCATGGCGCTAAAAAAAATTGACGGGATAGGATTTCTCGTTTTTTTGTCATTAATTTCCAAATATTGTTAGGAACAATAAAATGCATAAGAGAAGGTTTGCTACCGCGATAGAAATTGAGATAAAAATTTATTTATATCTCAAAGTCAATTTTTAGAAATTAGACCTGCTTGCCGAAAATCGCATGTAAAAAGTTTCTATTCGGAACATAAAGCTGAATCTCTGGTATGTTATAGTGCTGTTCATAGCGCATCTAATGCTTCAAACCAGAAGTTTCTAACCCTAATAGAAGTGACGCAAATGAGAAACGAAGTGGTAGTCGCACGGAATTATAAAAAACCAAAAAAGCAGTCCACAGAGCTCAGCAGGCTGTTGTTGCTATGGTGACGCCGCCATTGCTGCACCATGAGTAGCGAGCCACCTTAATGACAAATTAACTCTATATTGCTACATACATGTATATTTATACTTGCCTGTAACACTGTTGAGTGACTGCTCTTTCAATAAAAGCTCATTAAAGAAAAACGTTTTCCTCTTGAAGGAATGTATAATAACCATGATCTTGTGGCTGATATGACCACTATGGTTTACAAGTCTGACAGAAGGTTTATTGTCCTGCAAGTGTTCATATCACTAACAGTTTATTTAATAACAATTTAAATTGCTGATCTTGACTTTAGTCATTTGAATCTCATCCGAGGACCAAGGTTATCAGCATTGATTGTTTTCGAACTACATTGCATGAAAATGCGATATATAGCATGTGAATTTCATAAAATCTCAATCTGAACCATCTGATCTGAGTGTTTTCAAATTAATTGTTGTTTTCTCATCTCTCTAAGACGTTTTTGTCGTATATGATTGTCTTCTCAAGTTGATTCCGTCAAACCTTCTATCTGAGGAACATTTTATTGCTACCAGAGTATCTTTACATGGATCTACTAGAAAGTAGATCATGAAGTGCCAATGGGCCTAAGACATTTCTCCTGTTCTTCAGACTTGGATATGATCCTCTCCAGATTTATTATGTAGCTCAGCCAAACCTTTTCTGTGTTTGGAGAAAACACTTCAATATGTATCTTTTTTGGTGCAACCATGATAAAATAAGTGTTTTTGATTTAGTCACTTTCCAGTAGTACATAGTATACATTTATCATGTTATCTTAAAGAGTGAATTTTAACAGGTGGTTGCGCAGTTTGTAGCTGAAAATTGTTAGGGACCTGGGCTCTATTCCAGCAGTGGCTCAGTCACCCTGCCACATGTTCTACCGCAGTTTCCTCATTGCCCCAATCTCACCTGCCTTACTTCAAAACATGTCAACCCTTTCCTCAACCTTGCTAAAATATTCCCTAGTCAACTATCTAGCCCTGGAGGTGCGCATTCCATGCGCTGTCTAGTTGGCTACTGACTCTTAGTACGATTTATTACAGTATGTAACTTTTATATAGGCAAAAAAGAGGACTGTTGCACTGTGAAAATTGACCCATTTCACTGAATGGCCTGAACATTGACCCAAATAACTTTTTTTGCAATTCAACAATTCTTAATTTGCTTTTCACGCTCTGGAGATTTATACATTCTAAATCCAAAAACACAACTTTCAAAATTTAAACTGAAAGAGTGACCAAGTCATAAAGCCTTGAAGTTACATTAAAATGCACTAAAAATACCCCAGCTTGGAGACACCTTGGCAAGACCAATCAGAGGCAAGGGCGGGAAAGCTATTAGCCAATGGGATTTAAATATTCATTTTTCCCCTAGTGTTAACTGGGAGAACCATCAGTGAAATTGGTCTATTGAACTTTGTGAGTGAGTCATCATGCTGATGATTTGTCATGATCATACCAATAGGCCTACTTTCAATGTTAATTTGATTTAAGGAGACCAATCCTGTTTGTTGGTGACAGGCAAACGAAAGGATTATGCATCTGATTTTCACTCTAAAATCTTGCTACCTAGTTATGACAAATCAAATGGTCTTCCCTTGATCATGACTAATCAAACAGCCTCTATGTTTCCCATGTTGAGAAGATAACAGTTCATCGTCCATTATCATCATCATGACTCATGAAGTGCCATTTTCACAGACCGCTCTTTCTGCATATCAAATTTAGAGGTCTACTGTAAATGCCTTTCTTGATTCCTGATCAATCTGGACAGTGTCCCAAAAACAAGTAAATCTCCTGTAAACATGACATGGTCCGCAAATTATTCATGGTCTTGGCACGTCAATAGTGCAGTAAATGGCTTGAGATGTATTTGATCCACAGTTTTACACTGTGGACCTACATAAGGTTACACTAGACGGCGATTGAATCTCTAGCACCTGTAGGACAGAACACAGACAAGTTATATAAATAAAAGGGGAAAATAAGAATGTGGTCTATTGCACACCAGCCTCTGTTCCTTCGTTTGTTTTTAATGAATGTTAAATGAATTCTTCTGTTAATGATACAACCTAGATCATAATTCATTTAGAAGGTCTGAGTCATGGAAATTTTAATTAATAGGCCAAATCAAAATCTGTAAAAATAAAAATAATAAAAAGCATGATACATGTAGACTTCTTTTCAGCTCTGTTATATTTGTGTTATTGTGACCCAACCCTAGAGACCAATAACACAAATCATTATTCTGTTGAACTATTATAATTATAGGTTTTGGGTTCTCTGCCAGGACATGTGTAGCATGCAGGTAACTTAATCCTTAATCTTCACTGCATGAGGTAATCCCTCTGGTCAATCCATGTGAAAGCATGTGGGTAACCATTGGCAACGGTCAACCATAAACATTTTGACTGGCTATATAACAGACCTTGGGTCCTTTCCACTTCACACAACCTCACTGTGCCCGTCAAAGCCTGTAGTGAGTTCCCTTGTGCCATTGCACACCTACACCTTCCAAAATGGTAAGTCTATTTGTTTTAATATACATGTTGGTAATGATATAATTTGTTTTAATATAGGGACTATGTATTGGTAGTGATATAATTTGCATTGTGCATTGAACACTTCATATTGTGGTCTAGACTAATCTGTCAAATTTAAGAGACAACTCTTATTCCTTTATTGTTTTTTTTTTCTTTTTGAAAAATTAATAATTTGTTACGATTAAAATAACTGTGAGTCTGTGAGGCAGAGAAAATAGTCATGATAGAAATCTTGAGGTTTTTTTTGCACATAAACAGAAAATAAATGTTAATAGGCCTGCATATCTCTGCAACAAACTACTTTAATTGTAAGACATAGGACCTGCAGTGATGTCACTAAGGTTTTCAAATAGCCAAAGAACAAGCCATATTTCATTGAGTATTATGAAAAAGAGCAACTCCATATTGCAAGAAAGGATTACTGGAAATTTCATAAATTGGCAAGTCTAACTTATACATCTTTTCTTTTAGCGTGAATGTATCAGCATCCACTGTGGCCAGGCCGGAGTCCAGATTGGCAATGCCTGCTGGGAGCTCTACTGCCTTGAGCATGGAATTCAGCCCGATGGCCAGATGCCCAGTGACAAGACCATCGGAGGGGGAGACGACAGCTTCAACACTTTCTTCTCAGAGACAGGAGCTGGCAAGCACGTTCCCAGAGCTGTCTTTGTGGATTTGGAGCCCACAGTAGTTGGTGTGTACATCTTTGTATTTCTTGATTTAAATTTCAAACATTCACTTTTGAAAAATTAAAGCCTACAGTACCAAATTGAATTCCATACTCACTGTGTAATTTATGTCTTCCGCAGATGAGGTCCGAACCGGCACCTACCGCCAGCTTTTCCACCCAGAGCAGCTGATCACCGGCAAGGAGGATGCAGCCAACAACTACGCCAGAGGTCACTACACCATTGGCAAGGAGCTCATTGACTTGGTCCTTGACCGCATCAGGAAGTTGGCTGACCAGTGCACTGGACTCCAGGGCTTCCTCATCTTCCACAGTTTTGGTGGTGGCACCGGATCCGGATTTGTGTCCCTGCTCATGGAACGTCTCTCAGTTGACTACGGAAAGAAGTCCAAGTTGGAGTTTGCCGTGTATCCAGCTCCTCAGATATCCACTGCTGTTGTTGAGCCCTACAACTCCATCCTGACCACTCACACAACCTTAGAGCACTCCGACTGCGCCTTCATGGTAGACAATGAGGCCATCTATGACATCTGTCGTCGTAACCTGGACATTGAGCGACCAACCTACACCAACCTGAACAGGCTGATTGGCCAGATTGTCAGCTCCATCACTGCTTCCCTCAGGTTTGATGGTGCCCTCAATGTGGATCTGACAGAGTTCCAGACCAACTTGGTGCCCTACCCTCGTATCCACTTCCCCCTCGCAACCTACGCTCCTGTCATCTCTGCAGAGAAGGCTTACCATGAGCAGCTGACTGTGGCTGAGATCACCAATGCTTGCTTTGAGCCAGCCAACCAGATGGTCAAGTGCGATCCTCGTCATGGCAAGTACATGGCTTGCTGCATGTTGTACAGAGGAGATGTGGTCCCCAAGGATGTGAATGCTGCCATCGCCACCATCAAGACCAAGCGTACCATCCAGTTTGTGGACTGGTGTCCCACTGGCTTCAAGGTCGGCATCAACTACCAGCCACCAACAGTCGTACCTGGAGGTGATCTTGCCAAGGTGCAGCGTGCCGTGTGCATGTTGAGCAACACCACTGCCATCGCTGAGGCCTGGGCTCGTCTTGACCACAAGTTTGATCTGATGTACGCCAAGCGTGCCTTCGTCCACTGGTATGTGGGAGAGGGAATGGAAGAGGGAGAGTTCTCAGAGGCTCGTGAAGATTTGGCCGCTCTGGAGAAGGACTATGAAGAAGTTGGTGTGGACTCCGCCGAGGGAGAAGGAGAGGAAGAAGGAGAAGAATACTAAACATTGTGCCATAACTACAAAAATATTTTATTTAGTCTGTATTTGCTGGTGACAATAAAATGTACCAAGACAATTTTTTCTTGTTCTGTGTTTTTACTTAGTTTTAAAATATTATGCACAAGAGGGGAATAAGCATTATACAAATGACTGTTCTGTATTGAGGGTGAAGCTAGCCAGAAAGTCACAATTTGCTCATTATATTCAATGTCATAAAACCTTTAAGACAATTAATTTGTCTTTTGCTCTAAAGTATCCAGAGATTTGTTTGCAAACTGGACTCACAACATTTGTCACTCGTTGGGATTACTGTGGCCAAGTTACAGATGTTTTATTCCGTATGAGATCTATAGATTCATTTTCAACTTGCCAGTGGCGGATACAGGGGGGGCCTAGGGGGCCCGGCCCCCCTAGACCCCCAAGATTAATATGAGCATTTTGAAGAAAAATTGCGATAACGCGGACCCGCGAATGCCGAAACCCGTCCGGGCCCCCCCTAGACTATCATGTCTGGATCCGCCATTGCTTGCTACATGTATGTGTGGCAACATTTGATTGGTTCCCATGCAGACACCAAAAACGTTAAATTGCTAGTATGATTTCGGAGTGAAAAAATTCTGAAATTTCCGAAGACGGAAGTTATAATGTATTGTTGAAGATTGTATCAGAGAAGGGCCCTATGAAATTGCATTAAGTCAGCTGATGTCAGTGGAAGTCAAGTGAAGTCAAGAGTTTGACAACTTAGCTGACTAGTCAGCTGAACTTCTTTCCAAGCAAGTCAGTGTTTCAACTCTGACTGACTTCGGGGTCTACAGTCTCACCAATCAAACAAGATTATTCTGTGATGTTTTCTCTTCCTATACTACTGAATGCCATACTGCATGCAACACCTTCAACACAATCGCAGCAATTTTGTTTAAATTCCCTTCTCTTATTTGAAGATTAAAATGGTTTGACACTGACATACCTCAGATGATACAGACCAGCAAGATAAATAGACTCAGACTGATTTTATTTAGCCCATATATATACATTGATAAGATTACATAATATTATATTTGATTATTACTAAGTTAAATAAATGTGGCATGGAGACTTCTCTAAGATAAATTTGTTTCCTCTTTAAATAGTGGTGCTGAATTGATCTACTGATTGAAGTCATGGACATCTGCTGGCAATGCTGTAGATAAGTCTAAAACATATACGGGTTTAAATCAGGGCAGACAGCGGGCTCCAACTGAATAATATGCAGGGTGGTCCAAATTTGTATGGGAAAAGTCTAATCTCCCTGGTTGATATTTAGAGGTTGCACAAAGCCATTTAAATTGATGATGTTATTCACAAATTCACGCAAATGGAAAATTGGTCAATCTGACTATCTCCCAGATCTTTCTCCAAGTGAATATTTTTTTGCATTCTTTTTAGTATATATGATAAACCTAGCATGGCAAACTAACGTCTTGAAGTTATTTTTGAATGATTATTCATAGTAAGTCGAAAGTGCCATTGTACCTGTGTTTGACAAGAAATGCTTGAAAATCGACGTTTGTTATATTTATGCTGACGTGCTACGAAACTTAGTAAAATATCAAGATTGGATTGGGCATATCCTGGACAAACTGAAAAAATGTACTTTGATAAATATTATTAGCCGTTATTACAATATTTGCAAATACCGATGATTTTGAGGTCTGCAAATGGGCAATCGCATGTTAAACTTCAACAGCTTTGTGGAACGTCTAAATATTAATTGATACTGCTGAAATTTTTACACAATATCTTTTAAGATTGGAAAACAAGATTCAAATCAGAGAAATTTTGAAAGTGGTTTTGGACAAACTTAATAATCTGTTTATATGAATTTTAGCCAATCAGTTTTTTTATACTTCATAACGCTAATTAATTTTATCCTATAATAATAGTTTATTTTTTAAGAGCGACAAGTGACACTCTGAATAAAAGTGAATTTGATAAGGCACATTTTAAAACTTGCACCGTGAGAAAATTCAAGAGTCGGGTCCACTCAACTGAAATTTGATTAAAGTTCTGCAAGTGGAGCCACAATGATGGCACAATCGCAGGAGGAATTACAGTCAGATCATAAATTATTCAAACACTTGCTGCTTTGTTGTTATTTTGAAGGAATCGTAAAGCAGGCAGCAAAAATTGCAATTGTAAACTTCCTCAGTAATACATGTAACCTGTCTAAAACAAATTGACAAGAAATCTGGTGAAAAGAGCTACTTTTGTTGACTCCAGGAACCAACATTTATTTAATTATTCAAGCACCATCACAAAGTTGTACAATGTGATCTATTTACTATTTTTTATGAGTGTTTTTCCAAAATACTGTTCATAAACTACCTAGGGACTAACAATATATCATAGGTATGACCATCCAATGAGAAAATTGGGATGAACATTGAAGATAAACATTTTGCCAAGTTTATCACATTTTCATGCACTCTTTAATCTCAGACATGCCTTGCATTTATTCTAATTGCTTTAGTTTATCTTAGAATTGTATTTTTAGAACTTTGAGACTGAATAATTATGAAACATTAGAGGCTACATACAGTTGGCAGCAAAATTATTCAACCCCTTTGTATTTTCCCATTGAATTCAGTAGTTGACAAGTCTTGCAAAAATGAGGGCAGTGACATGAGCATGTATCAGTATCAGATCATGAAAAAAAAGATAACATCACATATTAGACAACATAATGCAAAACATAATGTGAAGGAGACCTAGATTTGATGGGCAGTTTGCATTTCCGATAAGGGGCAAACATTTGCGAAATTATTCCATTGGAATAGCATTGGAGCAGGGGGTTGAATAATTTCAAAAACCTGTTTATTATTGGAGTCTATGAGAAAACATCAAAGGGGTTGAATAATTTTGCTGCCAGGTGTACTAGGTTCAGTGTGCTTTTGGAATTATTTGTAAAATTTTTCCAGAACAAAAACATGTCAAAGTGGCAGCAAAATCTAACAAATTAGTGGAAAGCAAGATTCATTATATTCTGCTTGGCGAGTCGCAAATGAATTGGACAGTTTAAATTTAACTTCAATTGTGAACAGGTCAAAAATGTGGTTCTTCTGCCTCAATGCTATTCCAATGAAGATTGCTCCATTAAAGCACACTACAGTTTTAGTATAGCATACAAATACAATTAGTAAACAACTGGTGTAAATTGGCTTTCCTGGATATGAAATATAGAGTGACCAACCTTAGGAAGGCCATGCAACTTTATCTTAAGTGATCTGATGGATTGCAGTGGCATAATGTTCAGAGAGCAGTTGGAGCAAAATGCAAAAGGAAATATATAATTGCTAAAAAAATCTTTCAAATTAGCATGTCTTTAAGTTTAATTTTGATAGAACAGTGTCATTTTATGATATCTTGAAATATTTCCAATTGATATCTGACAGATTTCAGCCATACCAGTCAAGAAAATGTGAAAACAATTCTGATTCATAAATTCTAATTCTAATTTACACAAAGATGCTGCCAGGCATTATTTCCTCATGCCTTCTATGTAAATCCCTATCTACCGATTTGTGTACAAATAATGTTTAGATTTATTATTGAAAGGCCAGACTCTTTTCGTTATCGTACACCATAATATTATCTTATTACCGCGAAACACTTTGATATAGAATTAAAGTGTACTACGGCGCTGTGAAAATGGCACTTTGTGTGTCCTCATGCCGATGATTGTCATGATCAAACCCAATGCTTTCAATGTTAATTTGAATGAAGGAGACTGATGCCACTTGTTGATGACAGCCAAACAAAAGGATTATACATCTGATTTTCACTCTAAAATTTGTTATGAGAAGTTAAATGGCTTACTCTTGATCATGACTAATCAAACAGCCTCTGTTTCCCATGTTGAAAGTAGAGAAGATGACACTTCATCGGCTATCATGAGTCATGAAGTGCCATTTTCACAGTGCCACAGTCCACTTTAATTCTATATCAAAGTGTTTCGCTGTAAGTAGGGACATATATAATTTCCGTACCAAATTATATTCTTCAGATGAAAGAGTGCTGCTTCATTTCTGGAAAACATCAGTATTTGTATCATGAAGATGTAGCTGTAAAATCTTATTCCTTGTGTTAAAAACCAGGTATGACCTCAATTCCTCAAAACTTTCAATTATATTCCAAAGCCAGTTTTTTTTTTAAACCACTGTGGCGGCTGATGATTCTTGTTTTTTTTCGTAAAGCCCCATTTTAACAATTCTTAGTAGGAACAAATAAGTACAACACTTTCAATCCAGAGATTCTTACTGAAGTTAAAATGTCCCGCTATGAAATATTGCAATCTGTAAACAATAGTTGTAAAATTTATCATATATAAGTTCTGACAAAAACTATAAATTATTATGTTATCTTATTCTTTGCAGCTGAAAAATGATATCTGTATCCTAATCATCCATTGCCTATCAATAATTATTAGTTGTAAGAAGCAAAAATTGGAATAATTAATCCAACATATTTGTTGCTGTTGCTCTCATATCTGCCTGTTGTTGCAATGTCTGCTAACAAGTAAAACAAGATTATAATTATTTTGTTTTCAGTATAGTTTATTTGTATACATCACCAGGACATACAAAATGAGTATTTGCATTTCTCAATGTTGATTGCACGAGTTCTGAGGTTAATACTTCAAGTAACTGGAGTTACTCTGTCAGAAACTGTCTCTTCAGAATACTGTTTCTTCAGTTCTTCATCTGTGTTTCTCCTTTCTAGCATTTCCGTTCGTTCTTCCTTCTTTCAAGTTTAGTATTCTTCTCCTTCTTCCTCTCCCTCTCCCTCGGCGGAGTCAACTCCGACTTCTTCGTAGTCCTTCTCCAGAGCGGCCAAATCTTCACGAGCCTCTGAGAACTCTCCCTCTTCCATTCCCTCTCCCACATACCAGTGGACGAAGGCACGCTTGGCGTACATCAGATCAAACTTGTGGTCAAGACGAGCCCAGGCCTCAGCGATGGCAGTGGTGTTGCTCAACATGCACACGGCACGCTGCACCTTGGCAAGATCACCTCCAGGTACGACTGTTGGTGGCTGGTAGTTGATGCCGACCTTGAAGCCAGTGGGACACCAGTCCACAAACTGGATGGTACGCTTGGTCTTGATGGTAGCAATGGCAGCATTCACATCCTTGGGGACCACATCTCCTCTGTACAACATGCAGCAGGCCATGTACTTGCCATGACGAGGATCGCACTTGACCATCTGGTTGGCTGGTTCAAAGCAAGCATTAGTGATCTCAGCCACAGTCAGCTGCTCATGGTAAGCCTTCTCTGCGGAGATGACAGGAGCATAGGTGGCGAGGGGGAAGTGGATACGAGGGTATGGCACCAAGTTGGTCTGGAACTCTGTCAGATCCACATTGAGGGCACCATCAAATCTAAGTGAAGCAGTGATGGAGCTGACAATCTGGCCGATCAGCCTGTTAAGGTTGGTGTAGGTTGGTCGCTCAATGTCCAGATTACGGCGACAGATGTCATAGATGGCCTCATTGTCTACCATGAAGGCGCAGTCGGAGTGCTCCAAGGTTGTGTGAGTGGTCAGGATGGAGTTGTAGGGCTCAACAACAGCAGTGGACACCTGGGGAGCTGGGTAGACGGCAAACTCCAACTTGGACTTCTTTCCGTAGTCAACAGAGAGACGTTCCATGAGCAGGGACACAAACCCAGAACCAGTGCCACCACCAAAACTGTGGAAGATGAGGAAGCCCTGGAGTCCAGTGCACTGGTCAGCCAACTTCCTGATGCGGTCAAGGACCAAGTCAATGAGCTCCTTGCCAATGGTGTAGTGACCTCTGGCGTAGTTGTTGGCTGCATCCTCCTTGCCAGTGATCAGCTGCTCTGGGTGGAAAAGCTGGCGGTAGGTGCCAGTTCGGACCTCATCTGTGGAGACATGAATTACACCGTTAGTGGGTCATTCTATTTAGCAATGGAGGACTCAATTCAAGAGTGTATGTTTGAAATTTGAATCAAGAAAATGTAAAGATATGTACACACCAACTACAGTGGGCTCCAAATCCACAAAGACAGCTCTGGGAACGTGCTTGCCAGCTCCTGTCTCTGAGAAGAAAGTGTTGAAGCTGTCGTCTCCCCCTCCGATGGTCTTGTCACTGGGCATCTGGCCATCAGGCTGAATTCCATGCTCCAGGCAGTAGAGCTCCCAGCAGGCATTGCCAATCTGGACTCCGGCCTGGCCACAGTGGATGCTGATACATTCACGCTGAAAGAAAAGAAATGGGTGGTTAGATGAATTGAGCAGACTGAACCAGTTAGACTGGAATTTCTTTAGAGATGGAAAAGTGACACCAACAATACAATGCACTTGAACATAATAGGGAAGACATTCAGGTTTATTTTGATATTGTGTGTATTCATTGGCACATCTGACTAGTATCTGTGTATAACCTAAATATATGTTATGGTAGTACAAACTTGTAGATTCAGGTTTGTGACAATGTTGGTAATAAGAAGGGGTAGCAGCAAAGTCTATAAGTGCACAATACTAATTGCAAATAGTTAAAGCCTAATGTCTACAGAACAGCAATGAATTACAGAAAATTCATTTTGGAATGTTATTAAGTTTCTCTCTGAACCACCTGTAATATTTATTTTACAGTAGACGAACATCAAGTGCTTACAGATCAGGACTGAAATGTTCCTTGTGAGGTCAGAGCCCTAAACATGCCATGTTATCCTGATGAGTCATAAGGAATTTATGAAGTCATAGCCTATACTTGCAATGTTATCAAATCTAGAGACCAACTAAGTGTCAATGAGGTCACAAGTTACTCAATGACACGTTAACAGTTTATTTCAATGCTATGGATAGGGCCTGCTATGGGGTCATTAATTTCCACTAACAGCCAAATGTAAGTACTCGTCATTCATCGGCTGTAAAATATATGCCAATTGTTTTTGTCGAAAATTTACACAAATTCTGACAACTTATTTTTGATTTTGTCAAAAACCTTAGGCCTATTTAATATATCAGAGGGCTCATTGCAAGAAAGTTTAAGATACATTTTATTGCATTAAATTGACAATAAAGTTTGTATTGTGCTTGGAATGTAGCTGAAATTTCTCAGTGTTCCAAGTTTCGCAGACACAATTCTCTGGATGAATAATGAATAGAACATCAAATTAAAGGCTTGAGTCTGCACTCCAAGAACTCAAGCTTGGACGCAATGAATGTTTGAATTGTTAATGTGGCAATAATGAGAATTGGCTTGCTTGGAACACAGAACTGTGGTTGGAACAACTTGGGAGTTGAAATTATGTTTGACATAATTAAAATGAAAGCATTTATAGGTCTATACTTCACATTCATTGCTGAATAAAATGGAGCTATTTAAAAACAGTAGGACTAATATACATGAAGCAAGCAAAATTTAAGCAAATTTATACTCTGGTAATTTCAAGACACCGAAAAAGATTCCTCCACAAATTTTGGCCTAAATGGCATGTAAAATTAAATATCTGCATGTAACATACAGACTTCAGTATTCAACTTTTTAGGCCTAGTTTCAAACTGGTAAAACTGCAAGATTAAGAAAAGTTTTTCCTAAAATAAATTTAGCTGAGAATGACGACATTGCTTCTGTAATCTCCCCCACCACATTAACCAACACAACTAACAAGAGAATGAAATGAAATTCGACTTACCATTTTGGAAGATAGTTGATCTTGGAATACAGGAATCTCACGAGAAGCTTTGACGGGCAAAGTGAGGTTGGCTGTGGTGGGAGTGGAACCCTAATGGAGTTTTATAGCCAATTGATTTGTTTGTTGTTTACAGTTGCTAATGCCAACGCCTTGGTTGCTAAGGGCTCACGTGCAAAGGAATTAATCCAAGGGAGATCAAAGTCATTCAACCATGACCACTGACCAGTCGCCCATCTGTTCAATGGCTTTCAATTCAGGCATGGTGCTGCAGTCAATATAGCCTGATGCTATTCTTTATTGTAATTTCGACTCCCCTTTTTATTTTGTTAGTTTGATAAAATGGAGTAGGCCTATAGATGTATAAGAAGTATCTTCAGGATTCTTCTTCTGTGGATATTTTATGGCCATTTGGTCCACATGGTCAATAAGAATTTGCATAGAGTGTTCTGTTACAATTGTTCTCATTTCTGTATAAAATACAATACAGGATTTTGAATATTTTCCTTTGTCAGACCGACTCAATATTCTCTCTTGCTTTTGAAGTGTTTTAACTTTATTTGAGAAGTTTCTTCTTGTTTCCCTGAATATATTCTGATGTAATCTTTGAGTCCAAAGGAAAACTTTACAAGATTATTATCATTTGTGTAATTATTTAAGAATATCCTATATTTCTTTAGTGTCACACCTGACTCACTATTTTCTCTATAATTTCAGTTTGTAGTCGATGTTCTAAGATATACACTCCTGGGCAAAAAAAATGGACCACCCTAGAATTCGACTTCACTTTGTTAGGCTTTGATTTTACAGGATATATACATCGAAAAAGCTTCATTTTCTGTCAGTTAATCAACAGAAGCATTGTCTTAGTATTAAATTGCTTTTCCTCTTGACTTTTTAAGCAGAACAGGTTTTTGGCTGCACTTCGTGACAACTTTGTGTTCTGCAAAATGTGCATATTTTTCTCATTCCGTTTCAATGCCTTCCAAAGCTCCTGAGTATTACTAAGTTTGTATCTTCCTAGATTAACATTAGTATAAGCCCGCAAGTTCTGAAATTAGTTGAAAAATAGACTTAGTCTGACATGGTGGTGGAAAAATAATGGTGTGGCGAGCCTTTTCAAGCACTCTTCTGAGGTATTAGAAATCATCTAAGCTTCTAAGTATGAAGAAAGAATGCATCAGTGTCTTCTGCCTATCATTTGGAAGCTTTTTTCTTGTAGAAAACGTACTTGCTGTTCCAGGATGACAAGCTAATGCCCATGCAGCGAAGGTGACCATTAGTATTTGCTGTGCAACAATATATCGACTATGTTCTGGCTGGGACAAAATATAGATATCAATCAAATTGTGAACTTTTTGGATCATATTGATGTTGATCTAAGTTGACACAAATTTGGTTACACAAATGTGCGTTGAAAATCATTGAAACAACAATGGGAAAATATGCACATTTTGCAGTGCACAAAGTCGTCAAGAAGTGCAGCCAAAAAACTGTTCTGCTTAAAAAGTCAAGAGGAAAAGCAATTTAATACTAAGACAATGCTTCTGTTGATTAACTGACCGGAAATGAAGCTTTTTCGATGTGTATATCCTGTAAAATCAAAGCCTTACGAAATGAAGTTAAATTCTAGGGTGGTCCATTTTTTTGCCCAGGGGTGTATATCTAATCTTCTTGACTCTTGTTCAAAGAATATTAGGGTATTTTGTGTTGTCAATTGGAGGCTATTGATTATTCTTGGATAGGCCTAAATCACAGATTCACAGTGTTCAGATTAACCAATCCATTTCCTGCACGAACCTGCTCAACCCCCAATTTAAGACCCAGCCAGCTGTCCATGGATCTATTGAAGAAGGATTAACAAGTCAGTTGGCCCCAAAGTGGCATTGTCTGTGCATGACTAACTGGATTTTAATGGAAACTTTTCATTGTGTTAATTAATCTACAGTGCTGTGGACATAATCTTTAAACAGTTACACTGTTTAGCTGCAATACATTTCATAATAATTAAAACTTACACAGTGGCAGTTATTAGTTCCATGCTGAAAAATGCTATATGAGGACATTAAACAAAAAACATATAATGCTCATATCATTATTTCTAATTTTAGTAGAGGAAAACCAAATTCCTTTATCATTATACTATTTATAGACGACTTTGTTTGCAATTAGTTTTGTTTTTTGACTGTTATAGCTTCTACCACTTCAAGCAGAAACGAACTAGATATGTGTGGGAATTTTCTTCAGAGTATAATTATTATACAGTTATCGCACAGCACCGAGTGCAATATCAGTTTTTATGGCACCGAGGTGACTAATATTGCACGAGGGCGCAGCCCGAGTGCAATATTAGTCACCGAGGTGCCATAAAAACTGATATTGCACCAGGTGATGTGCAATAACTGTTATATCATATGGTTTTTGTGTCAAATGCCAAGGAAAGGACTAGGATTCTTACATCCAAACTCGTTTTGTGTTTCTTTTGACCTGCATGTTTAAAATGAATCTCGTCGAAAATCAATAACTATTTCACCCACAACAAAATTTTTCACACCTTCGGAATCCATAGATAATACACTTGATGATGGGCCTTCTTAAAATTTTTTTCTTAAACTTTGTAGCAGACTTAAAATACCTGTAAACACAACAAAGTCACCGGAAAATGGGAGAAACATGCTGTTTTTCGGCCAATCAATGCTTTATTCTGATTAAATAAATAACATAAACAGTACAAAAAGTTGATATCCACTTAGCCCTTTAAAATACGCATCTTTTTGCCACCTCAGTAATTTTCCTATCTATTTCCAGTGCTGCTCAATGACTTTTTTTCTAAAACTAACATACAATGTTGTGCTGCTGCATGCAATCTTGACTCTATTTGTGTTTCTTTTTAACCACACACTTAAAATGTATCTCATTAGTGCTCGATAACTATTTCACTCACTAAAAAAATTCTCTCACTTTTCGAATCCACAAATGATATACTTGATGATAGATTTAATTTTCGATTAAAAAAATAAACTTTATAGCAGACTTTAGACCTCTATCCACTAAAAAACCACCAAAAAATCGGGAAAAATGCCGTTTTTCGGCCACATAATGCTTTATTTTCATTTAAAAAAAAATAATATATACGTTAAATTAAGTTGATATTCGATTAGCCCTTTAATAAACGCATCGTTTGCCGCAAAAATCATCTTCCTATCTGCTTCCGTTGCCGTCCAGTACACATTTTAGTAGAATTGAAAAACACACTTTCGTTGTTTGCTTGTGCTGCAACAGCTTCAAAATAAGGTGCTTCCTCTCAGGTCCGTCCAATCTTTCACATGTTAAAATGACCATGCAATATCATGGATTCATGCGTGCAATATCGTAGAATATTGCACGGCTGTCGGCCAATCAGCAGCGAGTATTTCAGCTTGCCATATGATATATATATATTAAATTTTTGCTAACAGTTGTATACCTTATTATAATGTGTAAATGATATGTAAGTTGCTAACTAGATGTAGTTTTTGTTTAGGAATATCGACAGCACTCCTTGTTTATGTTGGAGGGCCTTTTAGCAGTTGCTGCTGGTCCATGCGACATATTTTTGTATAATGTTTTAAGGACTGATATTAAATTTATATGGACATTTTTTTACTATTTTTTACTTGATAATCTAAACTGATATCGGACACTCTTTAAAAAAAACACCGGACATTTACAAGTTTATTCACTGGAACTGGGACCAGTATTGTAATAGTAGCATTATACTTAACCTTGTTTTTAGCTTTCTGCAGACTAGTGTAGACTCTGATTTCGCTTTGTATTATGATGTTGATGACACATGCATCTTTTTTGATATTCGGTTTGTCATAATAAAAGTATATATATATATATGTAATACAAGTCAAACTGCACGAAATCAATCAATATTGTCTGGTTTCTAAGGCTTGCAAATATGAATTCGTTATGAATTGCAAAGCCTTTCATTTCGACTTATGTTGAATTCTGCCAAATTTTGAATTTTTTTTTTCCTCACCCTGTATAGTACTGGATCCTCATTCAATTAAACTCTACCAAACATGGACTATCACTCTACTAAAATCTAGCTACCAATAGCTAAAATAATTTTCTGAATAAGAGCAGGAGGTTGTTGTGGCAATGTCTCCAATATCATGTCATTAATTAGCATCACATCGGATGTGTTTCTTAATAAAAAATAAATAAAGGGACACACATTCTGCAAGAAAACTTTGAATGTGTCTGATGTTGTCCGAGTACTCTAGAAAATAACTGCACTATCTGTGGCTCTGTATCATTTATCTAAAGCAAAATATTCGAGTGTTTCTGGTTGCATGTCAGTTGTCCTATAGATCTCAATTTGTCATTTGCAAACACCTTGCTGCTGAATTTTAACTACACACATTTCTAGGCCAGAATCACTGTGAACATGATTCTGGTGTTTGTAAGTCCATTGCATGCTCATTTTGCCAGACTGCTAGTTTTGCACTGGTCCCTACCCAAATTGTCATAAGCATCATACTGACTCATTAGCGTCACGGAAAAAATGACTTATTTCCTTTACCTCACTAAAATTTGTTTGCAGATGACTGGAGTTGAAATTGCTTGAATATATATTATCAGGAAATGCATCAACAGAATATTACATAACATTTTTAGATCTCATAAAGCAAAGCTTTATGAGATCTATTACATTTCTGAAGTTCTCTGTGCTATTCTGTGTCTAGTTGTCAATGAGGTCACTGTGACCTAGATATTGCAAAGGAGTGGGGGAAAAGCTATCTGCTCAATTCTTATTCTGGAACGGAGGCAAGTGGGATGAGAGTTTCTCTTAGTGGGATTAACAGAGGACCATGGTAGGATCACTAAACAAAAACCGGGAAATTTTAGTTTTACAGTTTTTAGTGTTGTTGATATGAAATTTTGCAACACTTGTCTAACATTATATGCCTCTCATTCCTAAGTAGGTCACCTGAGCGTTGGACTGCGACAATGTTATTATGGCAGCAATGCAACCACAGGGGGCTTCAGAATCAAGTTAGTGCACATTTCATGATAAGTTCATGTCATGCACATTGATTTAGAAGCCCCTGTGATGAAAATGTGTGGACAGATACAAAATGTCTGTACACATGGTACGGATGTAACAGTTCGTCAATGGCAATTAGGTACACTGATGGTGAAACAAGGTTTAAGAACCTTTAGAATTACAATTGACATTTTTCAACTGCTTCTGTCATTAATCGAAGATTGCAGAAGCAGTCAGACATTGCAATAGGCAGTGCTGACTTATCAGATTGATCATGGCTTGACTTGACTTGAGGTTGATATGACTGACAGCGGTTTAATACGGCGGCGGCTCCGGGCTCTAGATTAACAGATTAGAAATTTAGTGATCTATCTGTGAGTGTGTATGCTTGTATAACTACTGTGCGACTTTTACATGCTGAGCGATCAGGCCAAACATCAGTTGAATTCAGTTCACTTCCACTGTTGACAATTGTCTGATCTTTCCTTGATTTTCTCATCATTTGAGGTAGGATGAGTCCATGCTCCCACCAGTCGACCATGCTCTCCGTCAAACCAGTTGACTAAGGATGCAACTATTCAACTTTCGGGGGAAGGCTTGCATTTTCCTCAGCAGCAAATCTTTCTTTCACTGTGCATGTTGCCCACAAATAAAGGCTTTATCAACAATTGATCTATTATATTCTGTCTATTGCACTTGATGTCCCTACCCATTTTCCAATATGCAACATGTCGCGCTCGCAAGTGTGCTGGTTTGTATTCTCTCAAGACTGCCACTGAACTTCTATATGCTTGGCATCCAAGCCGAACCCAAGTTGTTTAATCCAACTGCTGTCTTTATGAGATCATTAAAACCGAAAGGTTCTAGTTGCATTTTCCTTGCATCTGACATGCTTAGTATGAAGTTTGATGCTTCTCTGAAACTACTAATCAAATATGGGGTGCCAGTGACATTTTACCATTGTCTAGCATCTGAAATATGGTTCAGCAAAGACATTGGGTGCTGGAGGGAGTAGTGGAGATCATCTTTGTTATTCAGAATCCAAACTATTGGTGCAAAGAGTATTTTTGTTTCTGTTTGTAAATTTCTGGTTAAAGAAAATGTTCTATCTCAATAACTATTGGTCATAGAGACCTGAAATATAGCTCAATGTGTGCAGAATAGCCACTGTCCCATACGTTGGTAATACATTCTTCATCTGTGTGTGTGTGTGTGTGTGTGTGTGTGCATGTGTGCGTGCGTGTGTGCATGTGTGTGTGTGTGTGCGTGCGTGTGCGTGTGTGGGTGTGTTTGTGTGTGAGTTTGTGTTTTAAACCTCTGCAGCAACATAATGGGCCATATCGAAGCAGGCTAGAATTTTATATGTCTTTGTCATTTTTCCTCATATTTTGTAGTATTTCTTCATCCACATATTTGGTATTTTTAATAGACCAAAATGCAGTATCTCAAAAATAATTGGTGTTAGAGATCTGGGATTTGGCCAAAAATGTGCAAGCCACATGCCTAATCATTGGTAATAGATTGTTTAGCCGTAAAAGTATGTGGTAACAAGTTTGATTTTAATGACAGTCAAATACATTACATATACATGTATTTATCACTACTGATCAGCAGAGCATTGGGACCCTTGGAAATGAACGTGCAGTGACAGCTGATTGTTTGACCTTCCCAATGCCAAGTTAAAAAGGCATTTCTGGACCGAAAAAATTTCAAATTTTTTTCAGCTGAAATTTCAAGGTTTCAAATTCGGGAACTGGTCAGATACCGGTACGGCCGGTATTTATCGAACCGGTGTAGTGCCCTACTACAGATCCATTGAGGTTCTGTGCATGTTAGAAAAGTAGGGCCTAGTAGTAATATGACTCACTCACTGTCATTTAGCAAAACGGAGTCAATTTTCTTCTATTGGGAATAGCCTAATAAGTCAGATTTTTAGGCAAATTTAGCTACAGCCTGACGTTATGAAAGCGATGTTTTTTTATTTATATCTTTTTTATTACAGGTCAACCTGAAAACAGCTTTCTCATAATAAAAAAAATCAATGAGCAATAAATCGATCAGTGGATCAGTCAATCGAGTCAATTATTCAGCAAAATGATCAACTGACCGATAAATAAATGATTTTTATTGGCCTGTTCAGTGATTTACAGACATGCAATGCTAGCAATAGCACAGATCATGACACTAAGTCTTGAATCCATTGAAAAAAATTGCCTGCTTGCAAAAATGAATTGATACAGTAGTCCCTACATTACATGAATGGTCTCTCGAGATCGTGGGGGTGCAAAACAGACAAAATAACAATAGATAGAAAGATAGATAGATAGATAGATAGATAGATAGATAGATAGATAGATAGATAGATAGATAGATAGATAGATAGATATGGTAAGTGCAGCCTTCTAAGCCCAGTTCTTGGTGCTCACAGAGGTTGATTAATGAGATGAGAGAACGGGTGAGAGTCCTCAACATAGTTCTAAGGTGTTTGGTGTGTTCAATGCTTAGATAGATAGATAGATAGATAGATAGATAGATAGATAGACAGATAGACAGATAGACAGATAGACAGATAGATAGATAGATAGATAGACAAATAGACAGATAGATGGATAGACAGGTGGATAGATAGACAGATAGACAGATAGACAGATAGACAGATAGATAGATAGATAGATAGACAGATAGACAGACAGACGGATAGACGGATAGATAGATAGATAGATAGATAGATAGATAGATAGATAGATAGATAGATAGATAGATAGATAGATAGATAGATAGATAGATAGATAGATAGATAGTGTTCTGTGTGTTCTATGCTGAGGCAAGTAAAAGAGTCCACCCTTGGTAACAAGGAACACCTTGGCGTTGACTCACGGCCTAATCATCTCATCAGTACTTATGCCTGACAATGCATAGGGCAAGATGGTCCTATGACAAATGGTCTTATAACAGTGGAGCCACTTTATATTAAATTCCATATGGATCTTCAAGAATACTATAGTCAATAAAATACACATAAGAGTTATTTTTTGTTGTTACATAAATGACTCTTTTTAAAACTGCCCATAAACGTTTCTATACAATCTGCTGTCTTATGCTCTGTGTCTATAAATAAATGTTTTTATTTTTTGTCTGCACCAGGCAAGGCAGGCCTATATGCTCATAACAAGCTGTGGTTAGAGCAGCAATGACGAAAATGCCACGGCCCAGTGAAGCAGCTATCACTCTTTCTCAAGAAAAGTTTAGCTTGCTTTAACTTCCTTATGTAAAATTATGCTTATTTACATATATGGACACTAACTTAAAACATGACTGGGACTCTTCTGGACAGCATTTTAATCATATTTGTTATTGTGTCAGGGACAGCAGTCCAAGGTATGTTCAAATCTTTGATTTCAATGTTATGTATGATATGTATAGAGTAAATGCATTGCAATGCACATGTAATCCACATGTAAGTACCTCTTCATAAATGGGGGTGCTGGTATAGTGCTATACTTCACAAGGGGTGCATAAATACATACACATGCAATTTATTAACTGTGCAATATGCTGGATACTGGGGGAGGGGGTGTTAAATTTCACACAAATATTATTTTTAGGCATTATTATATCATAATCCTGCACTTCGAGTTCCAACTCAGCAAGAAACAAAAAGTCATTGCCTCTCCCCCCCCCCACCAATTTGGGTCCATAGACCAATTAAGTATTTGTAAGCATAATGAAATCCCTTCAAAAATTACACTCAACACATGTACATTTCCCAACATTCTGAAGAATGAGGTGAATTTATTTTAATATAGGACAAACTTAATGTTCAATATTATGCATTTTAAATATCATTGGCCACTGCAAATATATATTAGGGCAATGCACAGAATAATTTTTTGCCCCCCCCCCAAAAAAAAGAAGAAGAAAATAATTAGGTTCTGTTTGGTAACATAATGCATTTGCATAATTTGGCTTGAAGTGACTGCCAATTTAAAACTCAAGTTGTTATTCGCAACATCCATTCTGGACATTGCCATAATGCCATACCTAATACATAATTGCATATTTTCCACCTGACTGTCTGTCCGCCTGTCCATTGTGCATTTTATGGGTCATAGATTTTAACAAGCACACACAATGTCCCTTTCACATTTCCGCTCTTATCTGAACAAAGAAAAGTCAAAGGCAAGCACCTGGGGTCACCAGGCAATTCAATGCAGCCACAAAATACAATGCAACAGTTGAAACATACATGTATACATGTAGAATTGACATACAGGCTTGAAGTGACTGCAAAGTCTGATGTCTATATGTGCGAATGTATATGTCAAATGGCATATATCTACACCTATCTATCTATCTAATCTATCTAGGCCTATCTATCTATCTATCTATCTATCTATCTATCTATCTGTCCAGCGGGGATTCACGTTGCGGAACGCATAACCTTCGACATAACGCGATTCCACGTTGAAATAATTAGCAGGTAAAAATATTTAAAATACATCCCCCCATCCCCTGCATCCGTCCCTCTATCTATCTATCTATCTATCTATACATATATCTATCTATATATCTATCTGTTTATCTATCTATATCTATCTATCTATCTATCTCTATCTATCTATCTATATATATATCTATATATCTATCTATCTATATATCTATCTATATATCTGTATATCTATCTATCTATCTATCTATATGAGAGAATAACCCCACTGAAATTACAAGTGTTCAAAACACCCCTGAGCTGGCCCACAGCCACTGCTGCTCCATTCGACACTCAAGGTTGGCAAGTCAGCTTGAGCTTCTCTGTTGCATTGTTGTGCTAATAGACCTATTTCACTGAATGGCCTGAATATTGACTCCAAATAACTTTTTTGTAATTCTTAAATTCCTCATTTGCTTTTCAGACATAGGAGATGTATACACTCTAAATCCAAAAACACAACTTTAAAAATTTAAACTGAAAGGATGACCAAGTTATAAAGCCTTAAAGTTACATGAAAATGCACTAAAAATACTCCAGCTTGGAGTCACCTTGGCTGGACCAATCAGGCAAGGGCGGGAAATTTATCAGCCAATGGGATTTGAGAATTCACCATTTTACCCCTATGTTAACTGAGAGAACCATCCTTGAAATTAGTCTATTGAGAGCAGGGTTATTTGAACAATAAAATTCCCATGCAAAGACTTTTGAAGCTAGTGGTTTTTGCTTTGCCAACACTGACTTCTGAGAAGTTACATTGGCCTAGTTGTGCAAATATAGCTAAGTAAAGGTTATTCACCACGGGAGAGGGAATATGTGATTTATCACCCGAGGCCTTTAGGCCGAGGTGTGATAAACACATATTCCTGATCCCACGGTGAATAACCGGCTTATACCATGAGACAAACACTCAAACAGTCAAACATGAGAGGATAACTGGACAACAAGAATATGGGAATTATTCCCCTGAAATACTGTACTGTGATTGGATGACAGGGGTGTCGAATGGTATAATACGTAAAATTGGTTTTCTTGGGTCTACCTAGACTACCTTGCCCACCTGACTGATCAGATTTATCTATCTATCTAGACATCTATTATCTAGACATCTATCAAGTATCAAGACATCTCACAAAACCAGAAATCTGCATCTTCCTAGATGTATCTATGCCCCAAGTGGACCTGAGTTCCTAGGCTTGTAAGTTACCAAGCTAGTAGATACCAGCCTAAATGTTAAAAAAAGTAATAATAATAATAAAAAATGCAACAGAGACTGCAATCTTGGATGGTTACATGTCTTGGTTGTTGCAGGAGGGAATTTCCATAATTATTATTTTGGAAAGGGAAGTTTAAATGCTATTTTAATAAAGGGTAATATTAGTAATAAACTTGTCAACTTCTATCATGCCACATTTAACGAGAATTAAAAAGCACCAGCAACCTTTTTCTTCGAGCCAGAATATACCAAGCCATAAGAGTTGTTCTATAAATAGGTTTTTTTCTTAGAATGACTATTAGGCTTATAAAATATTTCGACTTGACACCTTTTGCGATCCTGTTTTACTAAAATGTGCCAGTTTGTGACACTTCGTAGTGCATTCATAAGATAATATTTAAAAAATTTAATATATAAAAGTACGGTAAATTGTCTGTTATGCCACATTTGTTACTCATGAGGGAACAGTGTATTTTCGTGCAACAACAAAAAAGACGTTATTGAAATGTTAAGAGATTGTGCAGTTTAAAAACGCTTCGGCCATGAGACTCAATACGCAAAAGATATATTAGCTACATAAATATGCAGGGAGAAATATGGTATGCAGGTTGAACACTTTCATGGTTAATAAATTAGACAATGGTGAATGAAAAAATACCCTAACAACGATATACATAACATATGTTTTTGTAACTTATTAAAGGACTCGTTATGTTGACAGATGAAGAAGTTTATCGAAGGCCTTAACAAAATAAGGGCGATATATTTTTTGTGATTTTTCTAATATTTCAGGATGCACAAGTCCTTACAGCTCCTTTGGAGACAACTGTTACTACCTGGTGACATTTGCAAAATCAAATTGGAACAGATCGGAACAGTTCTGCGCTGGACATGGCGGCCATCTTGTTTCTGTGACATCGCAGAATGAATACGACTTCGTACAAAGACTCATACGGTAACTCAATGCACTTGTCTGATACCTGATGAATATCTAGCTATTACTCAATATAGCTATCGATCTATCTGCCTGTCTTAAGATGGAGAATAAGTGGAGTAGCCCTGAACATAATCTCCGAGCCATGTGGACATACTTGACAGACGTGAAATTACTCAGAATTATTTTATGCCATGTGATATGACTATTCAAAAGGAAATTGTACATTAATATTGTTAATTATTGTAAATTGTGTCATTGTAAGTTTATCATTGTTAACTATAGACCCAGTAATTATAATCAGTAGCCTGCTCTAATTTCAGAGACACACCTCGAGCGAGAGATGTCTGGATCGGTCTGTATCACACACAACCAATAACGTATGATGCCAGTGATTATGAGTACCGTCAAGGATGGCAGTGGTCCGATGGGTCGCCTTACTCGTTCATGAGATGGGCCAACCTGGAACCTGGCCCGGGCGACCAGTATGTGCGGATACAGAGCGGAGATTGGGTCGCAGAGGACAACCACGATCAGCCCCATCACTTCATGTGCGAAAAACCAGGTGGGCAAAAGTTGCAAATTAAATCACTCTTAGTTTATAGACCAGGCACAACCCAGGGAAAATGTGGGAGAAACAACAGTGTTGGCTTTTTATGTTACTGCTTACAAACACTACTGTTTTGAGTTAAAAGTTGTGCTGACCATTTAGCCATGAAAACAATAAATCCAAAATGGCCGCCTAAAATAATGAGAGATGATACCTTATAAGCTTCCTTCTAAATTTATATCACATGTGTTGCCTTTGATGATTATTTAGATAAGTCCAGTAGATTCCATAGGACATTCACTAAGGAATGATCACATAAAGAAATTTTTGAACTGTAAATGTAGAGTAGAACAGAAGCAGGACTTAGCAGGTCACTTTATTACTTGCGAGTGTCAAAATTTTGTGAAGATAGGATTGCACTCGATACAATTACTACATCATCTAAATGTAGTGAGGAGAGTTAGCTGCTATGCAAACAATACAACTTAAAAATACTTAAAAAGAAACATTCCTTGATCCCTAAAATTTTGCAAGTAATATTTTATTGTTCTAACTGGCATATGTCCCTGCACTATTAATTTCATATTCCTTGTCAGTTGGTTCATCTGAATTGTTTTACTTGGGTGTTTAACTGACCAAATTTTTAAAAGTCTGTGTGTCAGTCATGGTCTCATAAAAATCAATGACGTAAATGAATCAGAATTTACCACAAATAGAGACAAGCGAAAAAACTGTTATACTAAAGTCATATGTTGACCTACTTAACAGGACCAAGACCAGATGACACCTTCGAAATTTCGGTTTCCCTCTCAACCACGACATCATCTGAAGCGCCGACCATCGCACCTGGGCCAGGTAAATGAATCAAATAAAAAGAACAATCCTTGAAATTTTCAGCGTATTGCATCACTTGTGGACACTTACTTTCTTCTCCGTTTTTCTGAGACACTATGAGACTATGTATTTTGATAGTGATTTGCACATGAAGTAAAAATTAGCCTTATTTCAGCAAATTCTAAAGCTTTTTTTCCCCTCTTTCAGGACCCCAAGAGGGCAGGGAGGACACTGATCCTCCGTCAACGACAAAAAGAACGTTACAAACAACATCTACAGTGACAACTACTCAGTCAACAACAACTAGTACACCCTCTACAACAGAGACAACAAGGACAACTACAACAACAAAACAAACTACAACAACAAATACACCATCAACAACAACAACAAATACACCGTCAACAACAACAAATACACCGTCAACAACAAATACACCATCAACAACAGCAACAACAACAACAAGTACACCAAGCACAACAACTATAACATCGAAAGCAGCAACAACAAAATCAAGTTTGACGTCCACAACAACGACAAAGACAAAGTCAGATGACACATCAACGCCGAGAGGTCAAAACAATGTTGTTGAGCCGTTAAGAGATGGAGTTATAGATAAAGTTATTGAGAAACCAGAGTCATCATCTGAGAAAAATATTGGTAAGTTTACTTCAGTTGTGATTTATGACTTAATTATTTCATCATACAGGCCCATTTTGATTAAAGAGCAGCAAAAAAGTTAGGCATACCATTCTCCAAAGGGACACACTATGAATATAGGATGATAATAAGGTGCCAACGAATGTCACAATTATGACTAGCATCTAAATTTTTCTAATTTTTTTGCGAAGTTTTAGTATAACTTTAAATCGTGATAATCATCGTCAACCCACTGATATGGCCGGCTTCCGGAAATTGACCAATCAGAGAGCCATATTTTTGACGCATTAAACAGCTTGAAGTGCTGCAATGACACAAGCAGAACCTACAGATATTCACCCACAGAAGATCGGTCATAAACCAACAAATTGCAACATGATTCCGAAAAATAATCACTTTAAACATCCACAATTTCCACATTCCCTTCAAAACCACCACGATCACACTGAGGCAATCAAAACACAACGCCATTGGCTGCTCACTCTACTGACGTCATCAGAGGGAGTCCATGGGGATGCCCCTCAGCTGTTACAATAGAAAAGGACCAGCCATTGTGTTATCCTGAAGTTTATGATCACCAATTCAGCAACACCCGATATATGTTTTAGCGAATATGTAGATTTGAGCGATCATTTGATGTTCTCAGTCATTGTTTTGGCTCGCCATTTGACATTTTCCTCTGATGCAGATAGTATTCTTTTGTCAACGGCTTGCTAATTGTTTCCTAATTATTCTCAGGTCTGATCCTGGGAGCTGTTCTCGGGGGCCTGTTCGTCGTCATTGTGGGAGCTATCATCTGCATTGTAGCAAAAACGTAAGTCAAGCATCGATTCAGGTGGATTCCAAAATAATATAATTTCATGTGAATTCATTATTAAAAATTCCCAGGAAGTGCATCAAAATTACTACCTGACTTTATATTGCATTAGGCATGTATCCATTAATCAAAATCAGAGTGGTCAGATTTAAAAAAAAAGGGTCATTAATGATTATGGGTTTCTTCTTTTTGCAGTTCAAATGGATGTAAGCGAAAGAAAGATGATGATTATGTTGAGCCTTTGAAATCTCCGGCAGGTGAGCAAATCTGATTATTTCTTCTTCCTGAATTTCACGTGCAGCATGATTTTATCCATATCGTGAATGGAATCAATCAAGTCACGGTGATATTTTTTCGATATTTGGCATTTAAGGCAATGGAAAAACCACTGACAAAGTAAATTTACCATCAGTTTCCTCGAATACAGTGTAGATTCCTGAATCCTGATACCTACAGTTAATATGTAAAGCAGGGGGAAAACCAATGACATTATCAGACAGATAAATGACCATGATAGTTTTGTAAAAATTTCAAATTTTATTGCGGGAGTAGCCGGAGACACTTTTTTGAGAATTGGTGTTGACACCTTCCGGGAAAACACGGGGGTTGAGTCTGGTGTGCTCGGACACAAATGCTCATGATCCTGGCCATAGAGTTACCCGTAACCCATGCAACCTTTCCGAAAACGTCCTTCAAGTCTCTCAGACTTAGAATCATCAATTTCCTGTTTTTGAATAATTAGTCTTCTCCTCATTCAGGTCCGACTGACGAGCAGATCGTTGGGGACATCCTCACAGATGGAAGCAACAACGTCACAATCCTCACCCAGAACAACAACAACATCTACATCGAACTCCAGGAGAGGGCGCCTCAGAATGGTCATGTGATCCTCAATGAAAATGGAAACCATGGTTACCAAAATGCCAACCAAACTAACGCCTTCCAAAATAACGCCTACCAAAACAACGGTTACCAAAACAATGTTCAAAATGGCAACCAAAGCGAAAGGACATACGAGAGAATGCGTCCAAACTCTCTTTACGAGGAAAATGTTTACGACAGCATTAGGCAGTTAGAACAACGACAACCAGCGAGGCTCCCTAATCCTTATCTCAATTCATGAAGTCAGTAGATAAATTCTAGACTGAACAATTACTACAAGCTATGGGATTTTAATGTGCAGTAAAATCTGGATAATAGAAAGAAAACAGAAGTCCCTGGATGAGTAAATTAGGGGATAAAATGATAAGGTGATTCCTAGGGTATGTTGATTCCTTGGTGTCCGAAGACTACAAAATTAGTTGAATGTGAGATGTGCTTCCAGAATTGCTCCAGTAACCCCATTTGGAATATATTATATGTGCGTGGATGTACAAAATTTTCTTATCACAAAAAGCAGACCTTGCCAGAATATTACTAAAATTGCCGAAGCATCAACTTACCCTGGGGATCAACTTGCCCCGGTCTCCCCAACCCTCCCCATCTGAAGACATGGAACTGCGTCTCACAGTGTTTCTTATGGGGGTTGTTTCCTCTGTAATATATTTACCAATGCAGACGTTCACATATATTTGCTGGCATACTCTTAAAAACCTGTCTGCTGGCATCCGACGACGAACTGAAACTCATGTCAAATTTGTAATTAGGTCAAGTCAGATGCTCATATTAAATCCAAGACCAGTAGAAAACTGTGCCAGAATTACTTAGTAGTGCATACATGTGAGTACGGACTTCAAATAGGACATCTCGTAAGTGAAATTGCATAGTCACAAATCAGGTGGGCACTTCCAACCTGCGTATACTCCTGTGTTCGCCTCCAATGCTCATCATTGGAACACTGTTTAACAAATATGTCTGTTTTAAAATCATCCTGCAGAAAAGTAGTCTTAGAATTGTCAGTATTTCATTGTGAATTTGCTCAACAATTTGAGAGAGTAGAGAACCGGACAATGTCGGACGATACTTCAAATTTTAAGGAAACCATGACAAGAAAAGACTGTTTCTGACAACTGTGATTGGCCTTATATTGCCACTACCAATGTTTGTGTAGATTTTGTAAATATTTGCAATTTGTTTGTACATACTATCATAGAGCCTAAAATTAAGTCCTTTTTTATGATGTTATCGAGTCATATATCCTTGTTTTAATTTGACACTGTTATAAGAGTAAAATAATATATATATGGTTTTAAAATGTATACTATTGATGTTGTCATGTAATTTTTTCAATGATGTGAATGAAAATACATGTACATACCGCCTTGGAAACAAAATTGATTACCAAAAATATTCTGAGTAATTTCATGTCTGTATACTTTTCATGTTAAACACACATGCATTTCAAAACTCATATTCTGTCAGGCATATACATTGTACATATATCCTATTCGGAACATGTACTAATTAAGAACATGTCAAATGAACTCCACCGACATTGTGACACAGCACTTTTTAAAAAGTGACACTGGGATGCAGGCCCTTTTAAAAATTATTTTTTAGAAAAATTAAATATTCAGCATTCAAACTAAATTTTTTAACCAAGGAATATTCCTTAGAATATTTCTTGTGCAAAAAACACTCCTTTGTACCAATGGGTTACAATTTGAAACCATTCATTGCCACAAAATGAGTTTTTTGTCTGACGCCATGGCATCACAAATTCTTTAACAATGTTGTTATAAGTATTTGCATGGATTCCAGTGCTCTGATCAATGACTATTTGAGACATTTTTGTGATTTTATTGTCATCAGATGACTCCACGTTGAAGACCAAGTGTTAGGTCCCTAATTTGAATTGTCAGCAGCTGGAGCATCAGCAAATGTCCCACTACTCACTAGTGATTCATTCCTTCTCTTACAAGCACCATAAATGGTGACAAATTTCTCATCAACAATGAGGAAGACAGGACAACCGTAGTCAGCTTGAAGCAACGCAAGCACTTTTGCATATCATGCTTCCGTTTTGCCTTTAGTAATGATCTAATTCACAAATAAACATATTTGCAATAGATCTAATATGGCTGACTATCAAATCCACTCTTATGTCAAGACTTATCACCAAATTCTGAACTTATATGAGTACAAAAAAGAAGACAAGTGACTGTCCTCTTTTTCTGTAGACACCCTGCACAGGTCACACAGCAGAAATACACATCAGTAGATCAGTTATTTTGTAACTTATTTGTCACATTTTAGTGATGTTTCGGTGCTGTTTTTGTCAGAATTTCCAGAAATGAGACAGACTGTACATCAGTTTTAGACACATAGGCCTAAATGATTTCCTTTCCGCTGCAGTACAAACTTTGAGAACTACTTGCGGATGAAATTGTGAGTGATCCCCTCGGTAAACAAGTGCTTCCTGTTGACTTAGGGCATGGGACTCACCCCAATCTAGTTCCTGTCTGTGATTTTACAGACAAGCAGGGAGTAGGCCTACTGCTTTCTGCGCTCTGAGGTCTAGAAAACAATCAAAGTGACGTCACCAATTGAGAAAAGCTTTGTGACGTAACTTACTATAGACATAGACATAGACATAGACATAGACAAAATTTATTTGAATTCGGTATTTACAACATATGATAACATTAGTTATAAAATAAACTAGTGTAACCAAAAAAAATTAAACAGATCAGCACTGTAGTAACTAAATTATGCGCGAAATCAAAAAGCATTCATTTGAGGCGAGAGACAAGCTCTTCGAGCACCCTGAAAACTAACTGAACAAGTAAAATATATGAATGCTTGTGATCTTACTACATGCCTAAGGTCATAAATGACCATGGAGCCCAGATTTACTCATCCAGCAGGATGGTAGAGGAGGTGCATGATAGTCATCAATCAGGTAGGTGGCAGTATATTTCATGCTATATATCAGTGCCATCTTGTGTCAAGCACAAGCATTCAGATATTTTACTTGTTCAGCATACGATCCCCACAGACTCAGAAAACAGTGAAACCGTTGCAGCCAGTCGAGTCCAAGCAGCTTCACATAACCTTGTCCGACTCGCCAATCATCTTCACAGATACCCCCCACCCAGATAATCCTCATACTGACCCCTCGACCCGATTATATCTTATATCCTATATACACTCATACAGTCTACATTTGGCTTTGCGAACTCATATCGTTTGATACTATACATGGTGTTCACTAAAGTTTCTCATTCATCGTCAGTCTATTGATGCAATTGTATCTTTCCACAGACTCTATAATCTCGGACAAAACTTCAACAGACTACAAAAATCCAGAGGGCCAGTCATCGACAGTGGCCCATCCCTCCCTCTTCCGAGTCCAGGGAAAATCTTCAACCAACCAACCAACCTTGTTCAGCATAGGTTTCAGGGCACTAGAAGAGCTTGTCACTCGCCTCAAATGAGTGCTTTTTGATTGCGCATGTAATTTAGTTGTTATAGTGCTGATCTGTTTACCTTCTACTTTGAGTGTTCTCAACAACATGTATAGTATGTAGCAACTCAAACTTCATTTCAAAATGTTGAATTTATTTAATTAAATCATCATGCAAACAATATGAAATTTGATTTCAGAAATAAAGATAGAATAACAAGCACGAAAACAATCAGCTCAGCAACAAGAATTGTATTGTTACTATTACATTACTGTTATTTAGGATTAAATATAGAGCTCACACCAAATAATCAACTAACATCTTGATTTGTGTCTTTTGCGCTGTTCACTAGCATCGTCAATTCCTCCAACTTCTGTCGTTGAGTTAACCCGCTCATTTCCGCGATGCCCGGAGTGGACATGTCGGCGTGTTGCTGGAATACGTCGCAGGCAGTTATCCGAGCATCAGTGGTTTGCCTGTTGTGAGGATATGATGCAGAGACCCCATCATTGTTAATGGTGATTTCATTTTCTGTCACTTCTATTTGTAGGTCTTCTTGGTGAACATTGATCTTCATAGTGATTTGATCTGGTTGAACTTCTTCGGAAGTAACAGTGATGAGAGGATCATGAAAAGGCATTAGACTGTTGACAGTCTCAACTTCTGGGGATGAAATGCTTGTTATAACTTCTTCAAGAAGAATGATACTCAGCGGAACTTCAGCAATAAGGGACAATGCCGTCCTAAATGGCATCTTGTTGTATTCATGATAAGTAAGGACTGATAGACACAGATTAGACAAGTAAGAGATCTCAGTTGTTGGTTTTGTATTAATACTTTGTAGCACAAGGAAAGCACCTTCCCAACACCCTGCATACATCATCGCAGATGCCAAGAGGAAGTTAGCACATCTTTTTGATGACTCGCGATCGCCAGGCGAGTAAAACTCGAAGTCCGTGATTTTGGCACTGAACACCATCACAACAACATACAGAAGTTCTTCGGCTGACTTCAGAAAAGTCTTGATCAGCTCTAGGAGTTCAGTCATTTTCAGGAGTTCAGTCATTTTCCGTGACGGTTGACAATCGCTGGAGCTAGATGCTGACGGAAAACACTTCTGATCACACTGTTTTCTCAAATTGGACATGACGCAATTGATACTCGGTACAAGAAGTTTGCGAATGATAAGGACATTGACGTACAGCGCAAGGATCTCATGTGGAATGTAGCAATTGCTCACTGAGTCAAGGAAGAGCTTAAGATTCGGCTCGATGTAATCAATCCTGCAAGATAGAAATTTCCAAACGCCATAAAACTGACATTCGTTCGGTGACTGCAGAGCATCAGTAGAAAGCAGCACATTCAATATTTGCATAGTCTTGACCGATTGGGATATTTGGCTCTCGTCACCTTCATCATTGAAACGTTTGCACCAAAGCTGAAAGAAGAATATGGAGTATTCCGCCAACACGATGACATCGTCTTTGTTTAAATCAAACTGATTCAACACCGCTGCACTCTGATCCCAACCAGTTTCTGATTGGTCAGCGTCATCGTTAACCCTCGCAAGATTGCAATTCCAGCATCCTAACAAGAGAGTCAGTCTTTGGTCAGCTAGGATTGACATTTCATTGGTCGATTCCAACTGCCCGTTAACATATCCAAGAAAGGCCAATCCGATGTCAACTCTTCCGCTTCTCTGGACAATTTTACGACAAAGATGAACGAGGAAATTGTAGAGGCGTTCTTCAAAAGGCAGGTCTGAAGGTTCTACTTTCACAATTGGAGGGAGATTAAGGTAATCCAACATAATCTGATAAGGATCTTGATAATCCCCTTCAATGACTTTGCAAGCAACGACGCCCACCGTGGCCTCAAAGAGACATCTCCGCAGCATTACTACAGTGCTGCCAGGAAAGGCATGGTACATTGATAGAATTCTCGTGGCGTTCTGCAAGTGTGGCATGAGGATGACGTCGAACGCGTGTTCCCACCAGATACTGTGCCCTTGCAGACGAATGTGGCGTTGGAACCTGATCAAATGTTCCAGCGGATTTTCCCTCAGGGCAAGGATTGAGTTATAAGTTGTTCGTAGGTGATCACATGACAGGTGGCCAATCAGATTGCTCTCTGGTATAAAGTAATTGGGAATGTTTCTAGTGGCAAGAAAGCTGAGTAAGCAATCAAGCAGAAGATACAAGCACTGTGCTAAGTTTGCTTCACACCATAATTCCCTTGATGCTTTTTCTATCGTCCAAAACAACGTTGTCTTTAGATGGTACGTGACGAGACCTTTCTGTCCCTTGAGTTGTTGCTTTACGAGATATTTAAATGTCAAGTAGGCTTGTCGTTGAGCAACCGTCAATGCCCGAGCAAGAAGTAGTTCGGGTACAGAGAGAGAAATCCGCCATTCGATGTCCGGATCTTTGCTTTGCGGGTGGGCAGCCCCTACGAGGTAACCCCCATAATTTCTTCTGCAGAGGAGATCCAGATTGGAATCTACTGTTTGTCTGGACTGCCATTCCAGCATGAACGGAGGCCATTCTGTCAAATTCACAGCATACACAATGTCAACTGAAGACTCCACAGGTACTTTACTGATGACATTAGGGGTCTCAATGTCCATGTCAGCAGTCGCGTCAGTTGTTGCTGCTGGCCCGCTTTTTACAGAATCGGGTCTAATCGCATCAATCAATGTTTTCGACAAATAGTACGCCTCATACCCATTTTCAATTCTTGAGACTAACAATTCTTTTGGCATTTTCTCAATGTCACTCACACGTAGACGTACGAACCCAGGATGAGTCTGAGAGGTCTCGATGTACCCGTCACAATCTTGAGCGGTCTCCAGTGACGTACTGAAGTAGTAATTGTCCACCATGAGGCTATCTATGTCTGCGGCTTCCATCGTTATGGTCTTTCTGTCCGTCACATGAAACTGCATCAGACTTAGTCCTTCTGCCGAACTTCCCGAGTTGAATTTGACACACTCGACTTTTCCACGTTGCACGTTAGTGTACATGTTCATTGTCACTCTCATCAGGTCATTTATTAAGTTATTCCCACTAGCGATGGCCAAGTCACTTACGATATGTCTGGGAGTCAGATGCATCATTGCGTATGTCATCACGATGTCATGGACACCAGAAATGCTGTCATGACGCGACATGACTCCACGAAAATCAGCCTCACTTTGAATATTGCCCATGGTGACTTGGAATTTCCTTACAAACACTAGTTTTTCAACTAAAACAGACTCCACTAGGCGCCGTAAGCGTATGGCGCCCTCTGTCGTCTTTGTTGCGTTAGCTTCTTTTATTCTGTCTCTCTATAGTAAGCATAATTAAGAGTCTGTTGTGTTGCAATATATTTGTAAAATAGTTTTCAACTAAAACAGACTCCACTAGGCGCCGTAAGCGTATGGCGCCCTCTGTCGTCTTTGTTGCGTCGTACTCAAATTTAAAGTAATATTGCTTAAATTACTGTCTATATACTCCCCTGTATCCATGCATCTATGCGTTCCGTGTAATAAAGATGATTTAAGCAAAATTAAGAGTCTGTTGTGTTGCAATATATTTGTAAAATTACAATTTTCTATTCATACTTCCTGAAAAAAGGCTCCTACAAAATATATCCATCCGCTGTTGAATTTCCTCATATGTTATTGCTATTTACAAATGTGCAAAGAAAATCAATGATATTAAATTGATTCGGTATCTCAACATAAATTTATGATCCAGCCATTTTTCAACATTTTTGTCCATTGACACATTTTGATATTGATTGTAATCCAGTTTAATACCATGATTTTTGATGATATAAGTAACTTCCAATGTCTTTTTGATAAGCAATGTAGCCTAACACACACAGCTAATCCATGTTTTATGTCTGTGATCTGCAGGATATATACTACTGTGAGACTAGTTTATGAATATTTCATTTGTTAATCAATAATATCCGGTATGCAGTGTATCTAGACTTGTCTCGTCACACATAGCTTACAATGTTATGCTCCATGGGAATTTTATGAAATCCATATAATATATAGGAACTATAAAAGAAACATAAAAGAAGCGTGTAAGAGTCTTAAGAGTTCTTTAAACGACATTTGGATCCTTGGCAGTCCCTTGGCAGTGGGATATTGTTGCTCAGTGACCTATTTGCATGCTGCATGACTGCAGGGCCAAGGGGCTACTCATGAAATGTTTCTGGGAAGATAGTTCACTTATTACTCCTTACCAAAAATGGAAGTAAAATCTAGCCAAAGAACGGTGAACATTCTTATTTATCTGTATATGATATCATATGATTATCCACGTCTGCCCAAACATTCTCATTAATTTTTTCTTCAGAAAGGACAATGGTAGTATTACCACCTATATAATTTAACAAACTGCTCCCTGTATTACTTATTTACATAAACACATTATAGTCCTGCCTTTTACGACGGGTGATTCTAGTTTATTTATAGGCCTATTACTGCAAATAGTTTATTCATAATTTTTTATTAAAAAAGACAAGTTTGCGAGGTTCATGCACAAAAATGTGCGAAAGCTAAAGCCAGGGCATTAAAACATCAACCGGTAAAAAATAATGTGTGAGCACTTTAAGCAGCACAGACAGTGAGTTGGTTCCAACACAGGCACTAGTCACGGATATACTAAGGAGAAGAAGAAGAAGAAGGCACGGTTGACCTTTGACCCATGGAAGCCAGTCCATTTTAGTTTCTTTATAATTTTTTCCATCACAGAAGGGCACCAAAAGTGACTGGTCGAAAGTTAAAAACCTACAGAGAATGTAGAGTAAATTTGAATGAGATTGGTGAAAGAGAGTGACATCCAGAGTGCTAACGAGATTGCATGAAATTCTTGGGGTAAGAGCAGCTGTGCTGCTAAAAACCAATGAGATCAGTAATCGGTAATCTTTTGAGTAAAAACATAAAACCATCCTGGACTCGAATCCATTCTTTGAGTTTATAGTTGCAGTATTACACCTCTACTTTCATGTCTAGATGGTATAACAATCTGTATTTGCATTTCTATTTGTATTTCTTATTGGTCCCCTGGTGTCGGGAAATTTGTGGTGAGCCTTCCACTGATTACAGCTCAGGGCAGCCACAGAGCAGCGCCCATGAGCAGATCGAGGATACAGGAACATTGCTCAAGGTTCCCATGCCATAGCATTCTCCAGTGTTGGTGACTGCCGTACAATGATGAGTGATGAGAAGACTGGGGGTCTGGCACACACCCTATTAATTCAGGGATGCCCAGGTTCCTTCAGTTGCCCCAGCAGTGAACACTGGATACAACCCGCCTCCATTTAAAAAATGTCCCATGAGCCCGGACTAAATTGAGTTCTGGGGTGGGATTAGAACACACGCCCTTAGCTTCAAGTGTATCAGTGCCTTTAAAACTGTGTTACAACATTATGGGTAGGCCAAACATGGGTGTGTCAACTGTCATGTTGTACATGGCAAAAGGAGTTGTGAGAAGGTACTACTGGAATGTGCTTCTTGGAGATGGAAAAATTAACACCAGTTGTGCAATTCAGTTGGGAGTGTGTTACAGCTATAGTTTGATGGAAACATTATACAAAGCAGCGTTTCAGCGTAGCGCAACGTGTTTGTGGAGAGCCTATGAACGGAGGTTTTGGTGCGCGGCGCAGACCGCACCTACCATTGCGCGGCGCATGCGCACCAGCGCCCTTCCGCCCACCGAGTTTGAGACAAGAAGCACGTGTTTTGAAATAAGCAGCGACTTTTTGCATTAATCGGAAGTGTTTATACATCATTTTTGGTCCAAAGTTAAGTTTCATTCTGATTTATCATGTCTGCCGATTTTGGTGCTATGTCTCTATGGCGCTCTGCCAATATTGTGATTTTGGGTGACAGTTTTGTCTCAAGGCTGCAGTCTGACCTCCACCAGGCATATTTGAAGGATGCCAGATCCGAGGACCAGTCTTTACATGAGCTGTCATGGGATCTGTTGAAAGCCCCTAAGGAGGCACGTTTCATCTACTGCCATGGTGTGCCAGGAAGTGGATGCACAGAAAAAGCAGCTAAAGTGTTCCAACTCCCCGAGGCCCTCCTGCTTGGCTGCAACCCGAAGTATGCCATAATGGAAATAGGGGGAAATGATGTCGACTCCTTGGCGACCCCAGAGGAAATTGCCAGGGCCAAGGTTGGGTTGGCGGAAAACCTGATTGAATTTTACGATGTACGGGCTGTTGCACTGGCAACTATCCTACCCAGGGACACGGTAAGGTCCATGTCGCCTCAGGAATTCCGACAAAAGGCAGTGGAGGCTAACCGGCTGACAGAGGAGCTGGTAGGAGACCACCCGAACATCACCTTCCACAGACACAAAGGGTTCTGGAGGACTGAAGGAGGCCAGGCAACCGACACCTCAGCTTGGTCAGCTGACGGCGTGCATGCCAACACCCCTGCCGGGGCAGCCAAATATAAGAAAGCTTTAACGATGATCATGCACAACATGATCAAAACCTATCACAACTCCCAACAAAACTGACACTCTACTTGAAATAAAAACTGTTTATAGGCTTGTCAGCGGAATGCTGCAGGCAATCCAATTAATGACTATGTACTGACTTGTTGGCGGAATGCCGCAATTGTCAATGTGTTAATGTTCAGTGTTATGTGAGCATATCTACTGTTTATGTTAATTAATTGTTAACCCAGGTCTCGCTTGACTGTGGAATACGGCAGGCAATTCTAGGGTTTCAGAAAACTTCCAACTATTTATTGTATTATATTATATTGTGTCTGTTACCATCCAGGGTGGCTTGTCTCCGTTCCTGCTCATCATTTGTGATTTCTCTTCATCCCGGTCACCACTATTTTGTGACCATTTCAATATTACTTGATTCCGGCCACCACTATTTTGTGGCCAATTACTGTTTCTTACGGCCACCACTATTTTGTGGCCAATTACTGTTTCTGCCGGCCACCACTATTTTGTGGCCTAATACATTGGTTTCTTCCGGCCACCACTATTTTGTGGCCATTTATAGTTTTTCCACAATCTATCCCTGTATAAGACATAATCGGCATTATGGTGGGCTTCTTGAGTATTCATACGTGTTGTGGTTCTTTCCAGATGCCCAAACACCTAAAGAGACAGCGTCGCCCCCCGGCGAGATACACCCCATCGAGGGAGGGTGGTGCCAGCCCTCAACGGCCGAATGTGCAAGCTACGCCGGGGACCTCGTGGCAGGTGACGCCGAGAGTAGATAGGTCCCGTTCACCAAGGCTGGAATCAACCAGCAGGCAGGGTAGGCCGGACCCGGACAGGACAATCAGTCGACTTGAGCGAAGAATCGATGAGCTTGAGAATTCGTTGGCATCCCCTCCAAGAGACCATCCTCCGAGCTATCGGCGCCCAAATGCCGGTGAGTACGTGATCTCATCACAAGCCCTCCCTCTACACATGTCGGTCGAGAGGGAGACCTCAGAGAAAATATTGGATGGGGGATTCATCGACTTGTCACACTTGAATCCAGTTAATTCGGGCGACGGCAGAAGGCACGAGGCAAAACCTCTATCCCTCACCGCGTGGGCCAGGGCCTACATTCGTCTGATGTCCGTTCTCCTGGAAAATTCGAGGGCAGAAGCCCAGGACATGCTGGTCCATATGGATAATGTACTGGCCCTGGCCCAAGAGAAGCACCAGTGGGAAGTGTATGATGCCGACTTCAGACGCCAGCAGGTGAATGCCGGTTACTCCTTTGCCCACACCAGGGTGGAGCTATATGCCCGTGCGGTGACAAGAGTCCAGCAGCCCTTTCGTGCCCAACAACATCATCAGCGGGCCAAAGGATCGATACCGGCAGGGCTACAGGCTGGCACCTGCTTCAGATTTAACACACCCGGCCAACGATGCGAACTTCCTTCCTGCCAGTACTCCCATAAGTGCAAGCATTGTGGAGCCCGTCACCCACAGTACATGTGCTACAAGCAAAAGGGCACACAACAACAGGGCAAGGAAGCTGAGAAGCGTGACGAGAAAAGAGATGAGAAAACCACTAAGTAAGGACATGGAGTCGCACGGGGAGGAGTTGCTGGGCATTGGCGGATTGCCATGCCGTGGCAACAGGACTGAGTTACCAAATGACACGTCCTCTGTCAGCGGAATGCTGCAGAGCAATGCTATTATTCAGAACTCCCTGGATGGAACCAGATCAGTACCTGTCAGCGGAATGCTGCAGGGCCGATTGGAAGAAGAAATGCATAAAGTGGTCACTCCTGTTCGCACAACCTTGTTGAGGAAGCTTTTAGATGGATTTGACGGCTCGGGTGCCTTAATCGATGGTTTTACCAATGGTTTCAAATTTCATTTCCAAGGAATAGAATGTGAGGTGAAGTCGAAGAACTCCATGGAGGCAAATATCCACCCTGAGGCGGTGGATGCCAAGTTAAAGAAAGAAATTGACCTGGGCAGGATTGCGGGGCCTTTCGATCACCCTCCATTTCCAAATTTCAAATGTAGCCCGCTATCCCTTAGAGAGAAATCAGAGCCAGGTACCTACAGGTTACTACACAACTTGTCATACCCCTATGACACCACCTCAGTGAATGGGGGAATCAACCAAGAGCATAAGACAGTAAAATATGCATCGGTCCAAACAGCTATTAAGCATATAAACAAGTTGGGCCAAGGCTGTTTCATGGCCAAAGCTGACATTGAAGCTGCGTACAGAATAGTCCCGATCGCCCCCGAGCAGTACCATCTACTCGGCTTCAAGTGGAGGGGAAAATTCTACCATGACAAATTTCTACCGATGGGGATGGCAGAGTCATGTTCCCTGTTTGAAAAGATCTCGGACTCAATTGTTCACATCATGAGGAAATTCGGAATTAATAATGTGGTGAAAGTGCTCGATGACTTCTTGATCTTGGCCCCCACCAAGGGGGAGTGTGACCTTGCTCTAAACAAGTTTAAATTCCTTTGCCAATCGGTGGGAATCCCGTTGGTTAAAGCAAAAACTTCAGAGCGGTCTGAACAACAGCTGGTGTTCCTGGGAGTCCACCTTGACACGGTTAAAATGGTGGCAAAGCTACCGGCAGACAAACTGGCGAGATACAGTCGGGATGCAAAAGCCTTCCTTAACCAGTCAACAACATCTTTGAAACAACTCCAAAGCTTAATTGGGAAACTCCAGTTTGCCACCTCAGTCGTCCCTATTGGGAAACCTTTCCTGAGGCGCCTGATAGATGCTACCAAGGGCTTATCAGGACCATCAACCATCGAGATTAACCAAGGGATGCTGGCCGACATCAAAATGTGGCAAGCCTTCTTGGAAGGTTATAACGGGGTATCTGTCATAACCCGCAACCCTCCATGTGAAAACTCCTCAATAAATTTGTATTCAGATGCATCAGATTTAGGGTACGCGGGAACATTCGGTTCTAGCTGGATACAGGGAAAATGGAATGTTAAATGGCAATCACTGAACATAGCTGTACGGGAGCTCTACCCAATTGTCGCTGTGATTGGAATGTTCGGCCATCTGTGTAAAAATCAATCGATTATATTCCATTGTGACAACCAGGCAATAGTGGAGTCCATTAACAAGCATTCAGCGAAAAACCCGACTATCATGATTCTGTTACGACCGCTAATACTCAGTTTAATGTTGAACAATGTGAAATTTACTTCGGTCTACATCAAATCAAAGGATAATGTAATGGCTGACGCTATTTCTCGGTTTCAGGAAGACGAGGAAATGTTGAAGAGTTATGGGATGAAGCCCTTACCCTTGCAGGTGCCAGACCACCTTCGGCCGGAGGAAATGGTGCCAGGGTAGGCATCACACGTATCCTGAACTCTTCGCTGGCAAATTCCACCGTCAAGAGCTACAGTCACCACATACAGTCTTTGAATAATTACTTGACCAATCAGGCGATGCCAAAGGATTATCCATTAACGACGTTTGCAGTGATGAGCTTCATAGCCCATCTCGTACAAAGTGGCAAAAAACACGCCACTATCATGCCGTATGTGTCGGCTATCGCGTTTGCCCATAAAATCCGAGGGTTCGAGGACCCCACTTCTTCATTCCTTTTTTCAAAGTTCCTAACTGGATTAAAGAAGTCAGTTAACATCAATGACCAAAATAGGCTGGAGCCCATAACATTCATGATGCTTAAGGAGATCATAGCATTGGTCGACACCCTTAATGATTCTATCTTTGTGAAAATCCTGATCAAGGCAGTCATGTCCTTGATGTATCACGCTTGTTTGAGAATTAGTGAAGTGGCCCCCTCGAGAATGGCTGACCACGCTATTAAATCCAGTATGGTCAGTTTTTCAATCCAAGCGCCACTAAATCATCCCTCAAAGGTAACAATCAATCTTACCACCTTCAAGCACTCCAAGGCTCCCCAGGTCATCCAGGTGAGCGCCATCAAGGATAAATCTGTGTGCCCGGTCAGACTTCTCTGGAGCTACCATAAGCTTAAGCGGCAAAGTGAAACATATTTCTGTGACAGGAAATCTAAGCCCATTACTCGAGCATTTGTCATGTCCCGTCTGCGCCAGGTAGTCAGGAAGTCCTCCTTCCCAGGGAGGAGGGTGAACACCCACAGTTTTAGGATCGGTAGGACGACAGACTTGGTGCTCCGTGGCGGAGCCAGTGATGCATACATTCGACATGTGGGACGTTGGTCGTCGAACGCCTATCTCAAGTACATTAGGTCAATTGTGAGATTATAAAAGCTGGGCCACAGCTTAGTGGGAACGGGGCCCGTCGGTGGAATACCGCAGGTCCCTGTCTCCCCTCTTCTCTCCCCCTCTTTGGCGCAACCCATGCTATGGGTTGTTTGGCGGGTCACAGTGTTCCCACCAATTCGGGAGAGTTCATACGGTGCTACATCAAAGGATCTCAGACATTTCTGCTGTGCCAAAGTCTTTGCCGCTTAGAGACTGTAGTTTAAATACTTGTGATTGTTCATTTGTGCCACATCTAGTTGTTATCTGTTTACATCGATATAGTCTCCATTTCTCAGTATTGTATTATTAAGGTGCTAAATATATCTATTGTATATCATGTTTCTGATCTTATGGCTGTCGGCGGAATGCCGCAGCCACCCATATGTCTAGTGACGATTATGTAATAATACTAGAATGCTTATTAAATTTTAATTAATTAACACCACATGCTGTCGGAGTTATGGCTTTCCACAAAGCAGCGTTTCAGCGTAGCGCAACGTGTTTGTGGAGAGCCTATGAACGGAGGTTTTGGTGCGCGGCGCAGACCGCACCTACCATTGCGCGGCGCATGCGCACCAGCGCCCTTCCGCCCACCGAGTTTGACCCACCACCACCCCTTCAACCGCCAGGCTACCGGGATTATGGGCGGACGGGCGGGTCAGGCGGGTCACAGTGTTCCCACCAATTCGGGAGAGTTCATACGGTGCTACATCAAAGGATCTCAGACATTTCTGCTGTGCCAAAGTCTTTGCCGCTTAGAGACTGTAGTTTAAATACTTGTGATTGTTCATTTGTGCCACATCTAGTTGTTATCTGTTTACATCGATATAGTCTCCATTTCTCAGTATTGTATTATTAAGGTGCTAAATATATCTATTGTATATCATGTTTCTGATCTTATGGCTGTCGGCGGAATGCCGCAGCCACCCATATGTCTAGTGACGATTATGTAATAATACTAGAATGCTTATTAAATTTTAATTAATTAACACCACATGCTGTCGGAGTTATGGCTTTCCACAAATACGGCATGATATGATATGAGTGCAATATGAAAATTTATTTGCATGAGGAAATTAATATTGAACGATGGCGCAGCCTGAGTTCAATACGAATTTACGAGTGCAAATAAATTTTCATATTGCACGATAATAAGTGCCGTATTTGTTTTATTACATGACCACTATACTTCCAATATAATGTTCCATTCTGAAAAAAAAAAATTTCTGAAAAAAAAAATTTTTGGAAATTTTTTAAAAATAAAAACTCATATTGCACACCATGCAATATGAAAAAATCTGGGAAAAAAAATAAGAAGAAAATTTTTTTTTTTCGGAAAAAATCTCATATTGCACTCGAACCATGCAATATGAGTTTTTATGATGTCGTCATGTGACCGATTTTGGCCAATCAGCATCACTCTAGCATAGTGGTCATGTAATAATAACTTACATTGGAGCTATACTTTTAATCTACTGTCATTACAAAACAATGCTTACAAAGAAATCAAATTATTTGTTAGGCGTCACAGAATTTTTCATGGATGTTTTTCCTGATATCTGATTACTACAATGAGAATACGTATTTCCAATATGTCAGCCTATTTTAGCAAGCGATAATACCGGCTTATGTTTCCGAAATCCCGATTTATTATTTTAAAAAAGTAAAAAATAAAATCAGATATATATATTGTCGACATAGCAAAGTTATATCAATGACTGTATATATATGTCCTTCTTTTATTTGCCATGTAGGCCATACTTGCATAGTAATAGCATGCTTGCACGAAATACAGCAGTTCTATAAGATCAATAATTGTAACAGAATTTTATTATTTAGGTTAAATGTATATATACAGTAATCACTGATCAATGAGAACATAGTCGCATGGACCTTGGTCATAAAAAAAAACAACTAAATGTTCATTAATTTTTCTTCTAAGGCCCATGTCAGAAGGATGGAATAATAATGCTTAAAATAAGAAAATAAACCTAATCTGAATCTGAATCTTCAACCAAAATATGGAATACATCTCTGCACTTCCTACACTACAGAATCTGTTTTGCAGAATGTTGTGAAATTTCGCTAATTATGTGAATTATGGTCATGGGTCTGCCTTCGTAGAAGCCGTTTTTGCGACAGTAAATTATTCTGAAGTGCGATCCACTGATCCCGAGTGAATTCGCCCCAAACTTTGAAAATTAAGTTTTTGTGTTCTCGGGCGTTAGCCCAAAAGAACCTATTGTCGTCGTCCTGGGTTGCTATGCATTAGGCAGTATTTGGGAAGGCAGGGAAGCGGATCTAAAAGTTGTTGGGGTGCTTAAAACTTTTGAAAGACATAATTACAAACTGAAGTTATGCCCCCAACTACTAACACAACTTCTTCAGATGCCCTGGCTGTAATCGCATGTGTCATCCCTTATAATATCATACTTTAATCCTGTTAAATACCTCGTTGCTAAGCAGCAACATTGACGACTGTCATGCCAAAAAATGGATCCATGCGCATGCGCAGGTTTAGAGCGCTGTCAGTCAGCGAGGGGGCACTCCCACTTCTTTTTCTCAGAGTGAAGGGGGGGGGGGTCACTCCAACAATTTGACTTTGTTGGAAAATTCAATGCGGTATTATCAGATTTCAGTGATGTTAGATCAGACATAAAACAGCAGCTAGTTGAAGAATGTTTTTTTTTCTTTTTATGAACCTAATTCTTGTGATTTTAGAAGTAATGAACACAATTAATTTCAATTGAAATTAGTTTTTTAGGCCAAGCATGCATGATTAACATTTTATATCCTACATTTATATGCTAATTATGAAGCTATAACAGAGCCTGTAGAAAGGAGCCCCGTCACTCATTGGCTGGCCATGTTGTTTACGTGATGCGCCAGCGCACCTAGTGGCGGGAAGTCGCAAAACCCAAGAATAACACAGCAGAATCAGCACTTCACCATTTTCTGGGCTGGTTATGGACACGGTTGACATTTTTGAGTGCGGAAAAAAATGTCTGTGTGTGGATTAAGCATAGAATAATCCCTCAGGCATGGATTCTAATGTTCTGGTGACGTTTTTCCAATAAAAACAACGTGTATAACAGCGCTCCCGGGAGAACCTGAAAGGCGTGACGAGGGCACGGGACGGGACGTGACGGGCGGAACGAACTGAATGGCGTGACTGCATGACGTGACAGATTCTAGTGGCTATAAATGAATACAGACAGACAAGTATTCGATGTACATGAATGGCAGACCACTTTTTGGAAAGCTTAATTGATTCTCTATCGACATAGATGTTTAAAATTACAAAAGACTGTCTTTTTTCCATAATAATATGACACTTTTTCACAAAGTTACATTAAATCATGTTACAAAAAGTTAAAAAGTCATGACACCTTGGACATCAGATTTGACTAAGTTCCCCTCATTTGACATTGATGAATTTGGGTATATTATCTTGTCTGAAAATCATCTTCAGCATCCTATAAATTTCATTTTGTTCAAAAGTATTCCAAAGACCTGAAAATGCAGTTAAAATTATCTATTTTGGCGCAAATTTCGTTTTGCACCAATTTGTGATTATTATTATAAGTCCTCCAATAAAGACCCATATCATCTTTGGCTAAAAATATGAACATTTGAATTGTAAATAGTTAGAAGCGTTTCACTAAAATGCTGCTTTTTATAAATTTACTGTGAAAGTTGATTCCGGGAATTTCTCACAGTCAAGGTTACTAAAAATGTATGCAAAATGACCAACATGCACAATGAACATTCACTTAAACCTACCTAGGAATAGTATAGTACCTGATTCAAAGGTGACTAAGAAGTTTATCCAAAATATTTCATGAGCATTGAAGGAAAAGTGTGAGTTCTATATCAGGTTTCCTGGCTTTCGACGCAAAAAGTGACTTTTTCCAAGTCTCTATGGCCAGGTTACCCTTCTTAAAATATGGGGGATCCAGTCAGACAAGTTTCATAAATTGGAAGCATCTCCACTTGGTTTGGCACTTATAAGGGTATTGTAGACATTCATAAGTTAGTCAGTAAAAAGATTTTTCAAATAGTTAGAGAAGTTTCTGAATGAGAGCCAAAAAATAAAAAAGCGGGCCAACATGCCCCGGTCTCTCCTACCTTCTTTCGTTTCTGGTCAACTCTGAGGAGTTAGGATTTCTCCAAAATCAAAGAAAAGAACAATGACTGATTGACCTGTGAAATTGTCCAGTCTTGTACAGCAAAAACTGTGCCAAACTACATGTAGCCATGTGACTGTGACAACCTGTCCCGGTTCTCCTCCACCTTTCTTAACTGCATTTTAAGTCTTTGGAACACTTTTGAACCAATTAAAACTCATACCTTGCAAATTATAACATCCAGATCAGATAATATGCCAAGTTTCATCAAAACAAAATGTGGGAAATGAGTCTAATTTGATGTTTAAAATGTTGTGTTTTTACAGTTCTTGAAAGTATTTCTTGATTTTATGAGTAAATGTTATATTAATATGGAAGAAAGATTATAAAGGGTTTTTTTTGATAGCCCATATCAACAGATAATCGTCTCAGCTTTTTAAAAAGGGGTCTGCCGTTTCTGTACCGCAAATAGGTGTCTTTCTATGCTCATTTTAACTTATCAGAAGCTGTCCCGCAATGCTTGTCACGCCATTTAGTTCGTCCCGCCCGTCACGTGTCGTCCCGTGGGTCCGTCACGCCTTTTAGGTAGTCCCAGCGCTCCCATTGCTGTAAACTTGCGATTGTGAATATTGACAGCAAGCAGGCTGCCTGTAGGTATGCATGCAGCAGCAGACTAAATCACCTGATTCATGGTTGACATTCTGGTCAGTCAATGTCCTTTCACCCCTGTTTTGACTTGATGAAATAAATCAAATCAATTATTACAGCTTATAACTCATGTAAGCATGTTCATGAATATACTGGTCACTCATGCATCTCATAGCTATCTGTTGAAGATTTAGTATAAAAGTGAATCAGTGCCTTTGACCAGGGTGCTTGTGCACTAGTAATTAATTGTAACCCCACCCCTACCTACCTGGGCTACCCCATGTGGACTGTGGGGAGATTTCAGAAGTACTGGGTGTAAAGGCTAGAAATCCTCATCCCGTGGAGGAAATGCAATAAAGAAAATTACAGAAATTGTTCATTCTTTAAAATATAAGAAACATAGGCCTAATCCCTCATCCTAAGGTAAACAAATCTCTGAAATAGGCCTATTTGGAAATCCTCGAGGGGTGAAGACAGTTTCAAGCTGGGAATCCTTAGGTAGGACTAATGTCACTAATCACAGGCAGGAGCGTAGCCAATTAAGGGCCGATTTTGGGATAGATCCCCCCAAGAGCTCCAAGCCAGGTAGCCCATGAAAATATATAACAAGAAAATAATAAACCAATGGTTGATCCACTTGCACAATGAAAAATTAGTTTTATGAGGAGTTGTTTTTTTTCCCACGACATCAAATTTTTTTCTATTAAATCACAGGCTTTATTGCAACTTCAAAAATGTCAATTGATGTAGTCTCACAGTTCTGACATCTTGGCAGACTTTACAATGGAGCATGGGGTTGGTCCAATTGTAGCATATACTGGGCTGCCAATCACATATCCCTATCAGCGTGCCTCGGCGGCCCAACGTCGGCCCAAAGCCTGTCCGATGCTGATGACATCGGACCGATGCCGGACCGCCGAGGCACGCTGACAGGGATTGGCCCAGGGTTCGAATCCAGCTCTTACCATGTCTCCTGGACCTTTTTTGGACAGCTGTTTCAACCATCCTTGGCCTCATTTCTGCGACCTCCTCCTGCCTAATTAGCCTACCCAGTTGCAGAAATACAGGGCGAAAAGCCCCAATTATCCATCCATCCATCCTTGTCCTGCTCTTTTATCTCCAGATGAAATCAGCTAAATTTCCAATTCAGTTTTCTTTTTAAACCTTGATGTTTAATGCTATTGTTGTCTCAATATTAAATTAAGAATCTTTTAAATTTTTACACTTTTTAGCAGCTCGTCTAATCCGCTGAAGTGTTTGCCTGCATGAGTTCGAACCCCGGTGGGGGAACCCGAAACTTTCAGTGGACCTCTGTGGCAGATCCAGACAGGGTCATCTAGGGGGAGGGGGCAAATTCTGGCATTCGCGGGTGTATTTTCTTCTATTATCAATCTAAGTCACTCAGTGTCACTGTGGTCTGGGGGGGGGGGCCTAGGTCCTCCCCCCCCTGTCTCAGCCACTGGACCTTCATGAGAAAATATGTTTCGATGAGACATTTTAATTGGCAGCCCCTTGTTTCAGTGCCTGTGCTGAGCAAGTAAAAGATTCCTCAGTGACCCTCACAAGGGCAAGCGGTTAATGTGATCCATGTACATGTTGAGGACAGCTCTGTCTCCCATTCCATCAGTAAACCTTTGTGCAGTTTCAAAATCAATTATTTTAGTAATTTCTCGGTTTTCTGCTAATTTGGAGGGATTTTACTGAGAAATTTTGGATATTTTTAGACTTCATTTTAGAGATCTTTAAAACAGGGGAAAATGACCCCTTGAAGAACCATTTTCTCTCGGTATAGCTAAGTGAATAATGTATTCCTAGTTTGCCTGGATGGACTAGGGGTATGGGGTTGCATCCGAAAGAAATTTCAACTATTTTTACATGTGATATCAGCGTGCAGTTGCGTCATGTAGAGGGCTATGCGGGATGTGATAATCCCATAGACCCCCACCCACCGGATTTTTCCGGACCCTGCTGGCTTGTCGTTAATTTTAGTTTTATCCTCAATCATAAATTATCATCAATTCTATGATGTAGGCCTACACGCAATTATGCTTCAGAGGCCCACCAGATTATACCTAGGGGACTGAGGGAGGCTATGGATTTTTGGTGAATTTCCACAACTGACACTGAAAAAAAAAGTTTGTTCAGCAAATGAAAATTATAAAAGTTTATTTCCATCCTTTGATATGGTAACGTAATGTTGAAATTGCAGTTCAAAAGTTTTTTTTTGCTTCCCCACAACGAAAAAGTATATTTTGTTATTGTTCCTCCAAGTCCAAGCCTCCAAGGGGTAAATCCTAATGTTGAGGCAATTAATAGGGAGCCTGACTTTTTTAATTTTTGGCGTATGAAATGAGCACAGGCCTTCAGTAGATTTGAGTGGTCCTCTACGCATCTCAAAAGGTCCTTTGTTTGAATCCAGGTCAGGAATTTTGAGTTTGGTGAAGTTTGAGGAATTGTACACCTGGGATTATACCCAAAGATAAATTTTAGAGAATGCGCCTGTACTGCACTGTCAGGAGTCAGCTTGAACTTCATATTAAATTGAAAAACTCAAAACTCCATTCCGAATGTTTATATTGTGGGGGGGGGGGAGAGAATAAAGCCCTGACCTGATTATTGACACTCATGCCTATATATTCGTTCTTCATAAATATAAGCCTGCCAAAAAATTTTACTTCTTTTAAACGAGTCTGTTAATGAAAAGGATGTCAGAGTAGGTTATCAAATTCAAGAACTTTGTAAACAAAGGGATAGCCTTGACAGATGGTGTCTTAGCAGTGGCGGATACAGGGGGGGGCCTAGGGGGCAGGGGCCCCCCCTAAACCACTGAAGTTAATAATAGTATTTTGAAGAAAATACGCTGTGACGCGAGCCCGCGAATGCCCGAAACAAGCCCGGGCCCCCCCTCGATGACCGTGTCTGGATCCGCCACTGCTTAGTGCTGTGGAAATGTATGAAATAATTAATTACCTTTGTACTTCTTAAATTTTATTCAGTTATTATTTTAATCTTATTTTAGTTAAATGTTTTTATCATTAGTATTTATATTTTTCTTGTTACTACCCGTACAGATTTATTCTGTGAATAAAGATATATATAAATTTCTTCTTTTTTTTCTGACATTTCATCACATGAGTTAATGGAATTCTGCAACAAAACCATATGTGCAATTAGGCCTGAGCTCTTTGATTCCAGTGTAATTAAAATAAATAAAGGCTTGTTAATTGGCAATAATTAGGCCCTGCACTGTTTACAAGCTCAATTGCACTTAAGGATGCTAGCAGCTGTAGGCCTATGTAATATCAGTGACTTAATCACAATCACCCAACCTAATTGAATTGCCACAGGTCAGCTTCTGGGCCCTGGAGTGAGGCTTTTTAGTAGCTCTGCAGCATTTCCACTGTGTTCACATCGACGGGAACGCTGTAATCACGGACGTTTTACAAGAAAAGAACAGCTACAAATGCACGAAATACAATGTCAATTGATGTTACTATCCCTGTTGCTTAACAGTGATTTTTTTCCGGGTTCAAAAATGTTTATTTTTCGTGATTTTAGCCCCTGAACAAGGAACTGTGGGCCTGCTGCTGTGTATTTCAATGTTTTGATGAGACGTTTCCGCTGCCAGCCGCTGCAGCGTCGTGGCGCATGTAGTTAAAATGTCGGCGCCTTGCTAACCAATGAGTGACGGGGCTCCTTTCTACAGGCTCTGGCTATAATTGTCTTGTCTGAGAACATGGTGCATGCATTGCATGCTGTTTTTCATATTGTACGCCACTGTCGCTGTGCGGAGTTTTGATTATCTGTAATTCTGTAATATGTATCTCAATTCTTTACGGGTAGATCATAATAGCTTTGAGCTAATGTTGTTTGTATTTAACGCCGAGATAAAATAAATATTGATTTGATTTGGTTTGAGAGTTTAATGTTCTTCTTTCAAAGGCTATAGCTGTAGTAGCTCCTTCATAACTATTTACTCAGGGACATGGAAATGGAACTAGCTACTTACAAAAATAGTTCCGCTCCTTTTGAGAGTTACACGCTTGACCGGTCACGGTGTAACGTTGAAGTATGTTTGCAGCAGCGATGTCACCTCTGACCAAACAATGTTGTTTGGCGAATTATGTTTTGTGAGCTACATTTCTTCTTAATGACCAGAGATGACTGAGGAGAGAAAATGGCTGCTGTGCCCAAGCTGATTCTTCTGAATATTCTTTTCAGCACTATTTTAGCACAAGGTGAGAAGTCTTTTATAAACATGGTATTTTGTTGTTGTCAAAACTATACGAAATATATTTATAAGATTGAATATAGGTAGCAGTGACTCAATGAAGCATGTCAAAATCAAATCTAGAGTCCAAATTTTCTACTTGTTTCTTTCAAATGTGGTATTTATAAATACAGTTATATATACATGTCAATAAAAAATTGCCAGGACAAATCTGGTTTGTCCGGACATCTTCCAGAAATTTCAGTTCTGCCAAAAAAAAAGTATTGGTAATGCTACTACGGTCTGTCTCATTTCTGGAATGGGTGTTCGTCGCAAAAATTCTGACAAAAACAGCACTGAAACATTACTAAAATAAATTACCATAGGCGTATTTTGCAGGGGGTCGGGGGGGGGGGGGCTGCAGCCCCCCTGGCATCAGGGCAAATGGCATATATCAGGGCAAATCCTGAGCAATCAGGACAGATCCACTGCCCTGGTCACATCCGTGCCATGTTAAAATTTCAGGGCAAAATAGCAACAGCCCCCCCCCAAAACGCCTGTCCCGTACGCCTATGTTAATTACAAAATAGCTCATCTACTGGTGAGTATATGTATTTCTGCTGTGTGACCTGCAGATGCTGAGCAATCAGACCAAACAGCAGTTCGCATGCTGTGAGACAAACTGTAGGCCTAATGAGCATGGTATGGAAAAATACCAGAGCGTTGGAATGTAGTTTTCAGAAATCACCTTCTTAAGGCTTCCTTTCTTCAGTTACTAAATTAATGGGATCATGAACAAGTGCCATTGTCTGCAGTTGGAGACCACTTAACTGACTTATTCAGATAAGAACATTTTTGTGTGGTTGTGATAATGGGATTAATGGACATACCTATTTTGATAACGACCCATTCATAAAATGTACGAGGGGTGTCCCAAAAGTTCTGACCAATTCTTTGGCAGACTTTTCTATTTGAAGTAAAGCTGAATGAAATTTTCACAGAATTAATTTCAGGTATTTGACCATCTATTTTGAAAAAATCAACAAGAACCCAGGGGTTCAATATGGAGATGTTGTAGTGTCTTACTTCAATCCCCTGAAAAAGACTTTCCCTGAGTGGCCAGAACCAGGTGTTGTTTATATTGTGTGCTAAATTTCAGGATTTTAAAAATAATCCATTTCAAGCCGCAAAATGTGACATAGGTGGTATGGAAAAAAGAAAACATTTTCATTAATGAACTTTGAAAGAGCTTTAAAATGGTGCATGGAAATGGGTGTGATCTGCCAGGTAGCTCAACATCCTTTTAGTGGAAGTAGCTGCACATTCATTTGTGTGATAATCATATGAAAATTAGATGAGAAGACTGGGAATCTAAGGCATAGTCTAATCCACTACTAAAGTTGTCTCAGTATTAGCCAGAACTGAGTGCTTTGGCCCAGGAGGCCTACCCAACGCAGGCCAGTTTCTTGAAGTTATCTCAATAGGAAACACTGGATACAAGTTACTGACAACCATCAAAATCAAATGGGCTCTGACAAAATGGGAGTTTCAACACAAATTTTACACTAAACTATATAGATATATGGCTACAAAAAAACTTCCTAATATGATTAAGTAAATATTTGTTGAAGTTTACCAATTTTTTGTTTACCATTAATTTTTGAGAAACCAAGATTTGAGAAAAATATCAGAAATCCTAATTTTCCTTGGTTTTTTAATGAAAATTTCACAAGATTGGCCCTCTCAATGAGTTTAGTCATTTAAAGAGATATAATTTAGACATCTAAATGCATAATTTCGCAGGGCGACTCCAAAATTCACAGAATCATGGAGCATTGAAAAAATAACATTTTTTCCACATTTTCGCTGAATTTACTGTTATTAATTTTTGTAAGAGCATAAATTTCGATCCCCAAAATGAACATTAAGGGTATTTAATGCATACAATGGTAGAATTTCATGCCCATAAGTAAAACGGTTTCAGAGTTTTGCTTTGGAAACTACATTTTTATTTTATTTTCTTAATTTTCAATATTTTATAAAAACCAATTGCTTAAATATGAACAACAAAATGCACATATACGCTGTAAGACCCATTCATGTGCCAAATACCATATGTACAAGTGCAATGGTTTAGGCACAGTGGCCAAAACACAAAGTATGCAGCCGCCCACAGTGGATCCAAGCAAGATATAAAAGGAAAACACGTCATAATAACAACATGCCTGGTATTCATTCCTATGCCAGATGCATGCTCTATAATCAAGTTATACATATCTCTTGACCCAAACATCTCCAAACAAAATAGCCAAGACAGGGCCCAAAAGACATTCTGAAAATGCTCAAATTTATAATTTCCCACCAAAACGGTCCATTTGTCACTGTGACTGCAAAAATGGAGATGTCTACACATCTCCATTAAAACTGTAAGAAGTGTCTAAGTTACTTTTCTGTTGCCATGGATACGGAAGGTCAGTGCACCCAGCGCAGCTCAATTTCTTTAACAAAATTCAACAAATTAGCTTTGTTTATAGTAAGAGAATTCACAGTAATAAAACAAATGATAACAAGAAAATGTATTTCTTGATAGGCTAGCAGTGTTTCAAGATATCCTCCATTACATCATTATCATTTATTTATATTTCAACCTGATCAGGTGAGGCAATTGCCAAAGACTTTCTCCATCAGTTGCCCACTGCTCCTGAAATGGTTCGGCTGAAACAATCTACTGCCAAGAGTCATTGCTGAAGAACATTGGGATCCAAACCTAACCTCATCTGCCTTATTTACCCATCCTCCCCACGCAAGCCCTGCTAAAATGGACAGGGCTTTCTGCTATTTCCAAACTCTTCTGTGATTGGCTGCTTATTTAGGTCATAAGCATTTTACAGGCAGATTTAGTCCGATTATGGACACTTAGAGGATTACTTGCAACTAAGAAAAACAGTGTAAAACAAGCAAACTTTCAAACAGTTTCATTTCAGAACTGTGAAAATGCATAATTCAATGGAATTTTCGGAACTGTGATAGCACCTTTCAACAACGCACAATTTCTCCCCATAAATAAATTTGTAACTGTGTGAAACAGAAGCAACAATTTCAAACTGTGATGTAGCAGTCCCTGATTGGCTGAGCCAAAACTGGGTCAGTTAATTAAGTATTCATGAATTAGCAAAGGTTATGGGCCATTTTGTCATGGTATGACTTGGGATGATGTATTTACCAGATTCGGCCTTCTCTGACTTTTGGTCATACTAAAATAGACATACCTGTTCACAAATTAAAGGGATCACACTCATAATGAGAAATGAAGCTGTCGCCAAATGCACTGAAGTTCCTCTATTTAGGAACAGCTCAGTAATGAGAACCTTGGAGATTGCTTTAGCACAGGGGTTAAAATGATTCATAGCGACTTTTAATGTCAGAGAACAACTTTGAGATACTGTTAAGCTGCCAATAGATATTTTTCATGATCATCAATTGCATATTTACAGTAAATCCTATGATTATTTACACACCTAGACACTTGAATTTGGGCAAAAAAATTGAGCTGCGCTTGGTGCACTGACCTTTCCATTATATGGCAACAGAGAAAGGTAATTAAAATTCTTCCAACAGGGTCAAAATATTCAAAATAGATAGTGATATACCTGAACTTAATTTTGTGAAAATTTCATACAGAACCGGGATGCTTAAAATAGAAAGGTCTGCCAAAAAAATTTGTCAGATCTTTTGGGACGGCCCTCGTAGGATGTATAACATACCTATTTTAAGACATACCTATATTGATAAAAGTCTTCCATTCATGCATAGGAGCTAAGGGAAGCAAACAAACACCTAAATTCAGGTTATCTTTTTAAGTACCTACAATAGCGGACGAAAGTTTAGACCGCATCAGTATTTTTTCAATATCGGTGAAAAGAGTGGTTTAGCTTAAAGAATTCTTCATGGACTTTCTTGCCTTTGTATCATGGAACTTCTACAATGAAGAAAACTTCATCTATTTTTATCACTTACATGAATATGTCTGATAAACAAAAATTTGAGGTAGTCTAAACTTACGGACTGATGCTGCTTACATCCACAAAGGCCCTTAATGGCATTGTCCATTCGAGGAAAGGTTGTTAAATTATTCATTGTTATTTTAGACAAGTTACTCCGTCATGTTTCTTGTGATTTAAAGGCAATCAGTCATGACACAGGAGAAAAACTTCTTCTTTTTTAAATTTCAACTTAGTGGGTAATAATGGTGATTTAATGAGCCAAAATTGTTAAAAAGTAGAAGGTCAACTAAAAAACACCAAGAAAATATATGTCTGACACATTTTCATCCCAATAATGGAGAATGAATACACTTGACACCCAGTCATACTGCAAAAATGGTGCTCTTGCCTGCGTTTTATCTTAGAGACACCTATTTGGTGCATCATAAAACTGTAAGGACAGTTTACATTATCCTGCATATATATGTGTCCTGATAAAATCAACAAACTTTTGTTCTTTTTCTACGATACAGATAAAATTGCAGATGCCACTCTGGAAATGCATTGAAACCTAATGTTAATGAATGGACCAGTTTTACGCCTTCACTTAAAGCGGCTGTAGTTTCATCATAATTAAAGCGAATAATCAAAAGTTGTTTGATTTTATCAGGACACATGCTCAGGTCAATGTAAAACACCCAATCATTGTTTTAAGATACTTCAAATAGGTGTCTGTTAGACCAGTTTTACGCCTTCACTTAAAGCGGCTGTAGTTTCATCACAATTAAAGCGGAAAAAAAAACACAAGTTGTTGGAGTTTATCAGGACACATGCTCAAGTCAATGTAAAACACCCCGATCATTGTTTTAAGATACTTCAAATAGGTGTCTGTTAGACCAGTTTTACGCCTTCACTTAAAGCGGCTGTAGTTTCATCACAATTAAAGCGGAAAAAAAAACACAAGTTGTTGGAGTTTATCAGGACACATGCTCAGGTCAATGTAAAACACCCCTATCATTGTTTTATGATACTTCAAATAGGTGTCTGTTAGCCAAAACCCAGGCAAAAACGGCAAAAACACAATTTTTGCAGTATGACTGGGTGTCAAGTGTATTCATACTCCATTAGAAGGATGAAAATTTGTCAAAAACATATTTTCTTGGCGCTCTTTAGCTTACCTTCTAGGCCCTATTCGTTAAAATTTAGGCTCATTGAATCACCATTATTACCCGCTAAGTTGAAATAAAGGACCGTTTCAGCCCCGGGGGGGTACTTCACGGACTTTTGTATAGGAATGTGCCCCGGCGATTTTGAAAATCAGAACCATTCCAATCCGGAAACCAACGCCAAAACCACAAACCATTTTAATCTTTTTGTAAAAATATCCAAAACCAATTTAATCTTTATGATTTGTATACCATTGTAATCGTCTTTTCAAGCCGATTCTAACGGTACCAAACATGTTGGGGTGCAAAAAGGGCAACCAAATTAATCTGAAATCCTAAAAAACCTAGACCATTTTAATCCTAGAAGGCCAAAAAACCTAAACCATCCAGCGGCGCCTCTATATACACTCTTTCATAGTGAGTACCCCCCCCGGGGTTTCAGCAAAGCGAAACGGATTTGTGTGCAAGGACGGAAGACGACACGAGGTGGCGCCGCAAGCGCCACTCTCCTGCACCCTGGTGGACAGTCATTCCGCTTGTGACGTTTGATGAAGAGTGAAGCTGCCAGCAATTTCTGTCAAGATTTTCAGCTTTTATTGCTTGTATGCAGGCTTACCCGTCAAAGTGAAGCTCACACCAGTCCCAGAAGATCTCAGGCCTTATTCGGGACCACACTTGCCATCATGACAGCTGATTACAACTCCTCATTAGGGGATTGCAGCCTGCTCAATGCTAGACCACGTGGAATTCTGCTGACTCATCCAGGCTGATGCACAGTGCACGAGCTCACCAGAAGATGGTAGCCATGGCAACCAATATTAGTTTGAACTTTGTGATCACACTTCTCACACTCACAACGTGGAATCACTCATTATTGAGCCTGTTGAAAATGAAGTTGGTATCCATGCCAACCAATCATAGATTTGCACTCAGTGACCTCAAGCTTCCCCTACCTGTCATCAATGGGCCAAGACGCTGACAGCACAATCCATCATATTTGATTCTGCAGGGATGTATTCTTTTTAATTTTCATTCACTTTTTATGCCAACTTCACATGCTTAATGTATTCTGTTCCTTGGAACTATATATAATACATTTTCACATTTTAGCCACAATCAACATTAATTATTCTGATCATCACTTTTCACCACTTTCTTATTTTATCACTAATATTACATGGTCACTATGCACATTTTAGTGCTCACCATAATTATTTTCATACACAAACACCTCATTTTTATTTCACCCCTACCACCTTACAAACATAATCAATACGTACACATTCAAAAAGTTTTTACTGACCATTACATTAATAGCCCTACGTTATAATTCACCTTCACCACACTTTGGTGATCAACTCCAATAAATAGATCATACATGATCACAACATTTTCCATATATTTATCTTACATTTATCTTACATAATCACATTTTAAACCAAAAAATAACTAAATAAAATATATATTAGGTATTATATACTGACTGTTATTTCCTGCCTCATGGGCATCGCTTTCCTCTGCCACACCCTCGTGGCCTTCTAATTTAACAAATAAACAATAATTTATCTTCTTGCCGCACACATTTGTGGCTTAATCCTTCTGCTCCACATTTTTCTCTTTCTTAAAGTTCTTGCCACCACACCTTCGTGGCATTCTAATTTGACAAATTAAACTAAAACAATTAATGTTCCCCCTTACCTTCGTCTTTAATTTTTTCCGCCACCACACCTTCGTGGCATTCTAATTTAACAAATAAAGATAAACCAATAATTATTTTTTTCTCCCATTACGCCATCGTGCAATTCTATTTTCTGTCACCTGAGGCCCACCTCACCTTCGGGCCATTCACTTGTTCTGCCACCACATCTTTGTGGCATTCTAATTTAACATATAAAACTAAAACAATAATTTATTCTCTTGCCACCACACCTTCGTGGCATTCTTTTTTTTTGCCACCACACCTTCGTGGCATTCACTTGTTCGGCCACCACACCTTCGTGGCATTCTAATTTAACATATAAAACTAAAACAATAGTTTATTCTCTTGCCACCACACCTTCGTGGCATTCTTTTTTTGCCACCAACCCTTCGTGGCTATCAGTTCTTCTGCCACCACACCTTCGTGGCATTCTAATTTAAAATATATATAAAATTTAAAAAAAAAGAAATTATTTATTCTCTAGCCACCACACCTTCATGGCATTCTATTTTTGCCACCACACCTCGTGGCATTCAATTTTTGCCACCACACCTTCGTGGCATTCTAATTTAACATATATATAAAAATAAAACAATAATTTATTCTCTTGCCACCACACCTTCGTGGCGTTCTATTTCTGCCACCACACCTTTGTGGCAGTCAGTTCTTCTGCCACCACACCTTTGTGGCAGTCAGTTCTTCTGCCACCACACCTTCGTGGCCTTCTGATTAAACATATATAAAAATAAAACAATAATTTATTCTCTTGCCACCACACCTTCGTGGCTTTTCTATTTCTGTCACCACACCTTCGTGGCAGTCAGTTCTTCTGCCACCACACCTTCGTGGCATTCTAATTAAACATATATAAAAATAAATCAATAATTTATTCTCTTGCCACCACACCTTCGTGGCATTCTTTTTCTGCCACCACACCTTCGTGGCATTCAGTTGTTCGGCCACCACACCTTCGTGGCATTCTAATTTAACATATATAAAAATAAAACAATAATTTATTCTCTTGCCACCACACCTTCGTGGCATTCTTTTTCTGCCACCACACCTTCGTGGCAGTCAGTTCTTCTGCCACCACACCTTCGTGGCATTCTAATTAAACATATATAAAAATAAAACAATAATTTATTCTCTTGCCACCACACCTTCGTGGCATTCTATTTCTGCCACCACACCTTCGTGGCATTCAGTTGTTCGGCCACCACTCCTTCGTGGCATTCTAATTTAACATATATAAAAATAAAACAATAATTTATTCTCTTGCCACCACACCTTCGTGGCATTCTAATTCAGATAAAACAGTTTATTTTTCTGCCACCTCATCTTCGTGGCATTATTCTTCTTTCTGCCACACTTCCCTCCCCTAAATTTCTTGCCACAGCACCTTCATCCCATTCAATTGGTGCCACTAGACCTTTATGGTTCTCTTTCTTATCCCACCACACCTTTGTAAAATCGTATATATATAGATTAAATAAAAAAAAAAAATAATAATAATAAAAAAAAAAATATATATATATATAAAAAAAAAAAAAAAAATTTAAGAAAAAAAAAAAGAATTAAAAAAAAAAAAAAAAAAAAAAAAAAAACCTATTTATGTACCATTCGTGGCATTGACATTTCTGCTCCACTACTCCCTTAAATTTCTTGCTACAATACCTTCGTAGCTTTTCTCCCATCATATTCAGATTGTCTCAATAATTTTTCCTTTTACTGTTGCCACACATTTGTGGATTTTTGGACTAAATCTTTCTGTTAATTCCTCCTCACCTTCATGTTTAAACCTATCCTCCTGCTTAATATAACTCTATCGGTAGTGCCAAGACTACCTTCCTGAAACCAATTTCTTAAATTCATTCCCATGCCTCAACTCCCGGTAGACTATAACTAATTAAAAATCACAATTTTTATACTCAATTGTCTTTCCAGATACCACGACATAAGACCATGGTTAAATGACTGAGAAAGCCTTCAGCGAGAATCTTGAATCGGGGTCCTGTTCAGCTATCACACCCCAGATTAGTGTTGCGAGACGACCATCTGTGTTTTGTCAAGTGCTTTGCCCTGCCGGTAAGGGCCATCATCCCAAGTACAAGACTGGTGTGCCAGCAGGGACAAGGATAGGACCAGTGTGGGGAACAGAACCCAAAGGTGCTGGACAAATGGGCCTAGAAGTGATGTCATGGCGAGCCCAGCTGATGGCGGAAAGTCACAGTGGGGGAGGGCCGGCGGATATTTGCTGTTCTATAGCCCAACCAATACTGGAATCAACTCCAAACAAGTTTAAGAGCTCATAATGTTTCCTCCAGTGCCACACCAGTTACTGCCTCACGACACTCGATGGGACAACGGAATGTCGCATTTCCAGGAATCTCCGCCTACTACTATCAAGTGGGACGAGACCCTCATCGCACCAGTGAGCCAACATTCCCATCACTCAAAATTTGACAAGCCGTATTGACTACCCCGAAGGCTTGGGGGCATATACCACCAGTCAATTCAAAATACCAGACAGGATCTGCAACATCATCTCCTTTCTTCACAATCATATAAATGGGTGACTATCCCTCCACAATCCGTAGCTGTAAGTCAGTGACCTTACTTGCTCATAAAGTTAGAAGACATCAGGATCCACGACACTCAAAAATTTCGGATTGGGATTAACCGGAAATCTTGGTCTTCACTCTCTTGGACAATGGCTGCAGGATGGCATGAGAATAAACGATCTGCGAACAGCTTCCAGTCCAAACCATGCCTTACCTTACCTGGGAGTACCATGCTCAATTCCTACTTTCAAGCCAATTTGGCCTAGTCTACCTTGGTTGACGGCGGAAAGTCGCAACCGAGGTCCGGCCACCTTAACATCGTTCTACTGACCAGGGTCTTTTCCCCAGAGCAGTGTCACTACTCTGTCCTTCTCCTCCCTCTCCGTCTTCTTGGCGCAACCAAGCCGGTCTCGACCTTACTTGGTTGTTTGGGTGCTCTCTTCGTTCTCGCCAAGAAGACTCGGATCGCATCCCCTGGAATTCTCATGGAAAATTCATCTACACTATACCCAATCATGAACATTTATATTTCCATATGATTAATTTCCGATGGATTTTTCACAATTGTATGTTCTGGAGTGTTATAAAACATTCTAATTTTTGTATTAATATTATTAATTAATAATTAAAACATTTTAATTTCCAATATTGTGGTCGGTGTTGTCCTTTCACACAAAGGACCGTTTCAGCAAAGCGAAACGGATTTGTGTGCAAGGACGGAAGACGACACGAGGTGGCGCCGCAAGCGCCACTCTCCTGCACCCTGGTGGACAGTCATTCCGCTTGTGACGTTTGATGAAGAGTGACCCACCGTCCAGCCCCATGCAGCCACCTTTCCTTAAGACTTGGCCTCTGCCTAAAATTCGGTGGTTGACAGCGGAAAGCTGCAACTCTTGGTACTTTAAATTTCTCTCATCCAGGGTGCTCTCTTCGTTCTCGCCAAGAAGACTCGGATCGCATCCCCTGGAATTCTCATGGAAAATTCATCTACACTATACCCAATCATGAACATTTATATTTCCATATGATTAATTTCCGATGGATTTTTCACAATTGTATGTTCTGGAGTGTTATAAAACATTCTAATTTTTGTATTAATATTATTAATTAATAATTAAAACATTTTAATTTCCAATATTGTGGTCGGTGTTGTCCTTTCACACAAAAAATAAAATTATAAAATATGTTTTTCTCCTGTAACATGAAACATGATTGAATAACTTGTCTAAAATAACATTGAATAATTTACCCACCTTTCCTCTAATGTACAATGCCATTAAAGGCCTTTGTGGATGTAAGCAGCATCAGACCGTAAGTTTAGAACACCTGAATTTTTGTTTATCACACTTATTCAAGTATTTGATAAAAATAGATGAAGTTTTCTCTATTGTAGAACTTCCGTGATACATAGGCAAGAAAATCCATGCAGAAATTTTTTAGCTGAGCATCTATTTTCCCTTTAACATTGACAAAATATTGACGCGGTCTAAACTTTCGTCCGCTATTGTACAAAAAAGTGGAAATGAGAACAACAGTATGTCAACATGAGTCTAAGTAAAAAAAGTAAGAGAAAAGTAGAACAAATCTTAGAATGGGACAACCATATAAGATGAATGAACTGACATAACAATTTAGCTCCTTTAGGTAAAGCTGTTTGACAAAACTTCACTTTCCATAACTTCATTTCAAGACAAACATTTTTTTAACCTCAAATGTCAACACAACTTTGACCGGACTCCTGTGGGAAAAACTTGACCTCTTTATCTTATTACATGAGATCAATGTCGGATATAAAAATATAGAGAGAAAGGAGACGTACTGCAATTTTTAACACTCCGTGATGTCCGCAGAATTGTTGGTTTGACAATCCTCGAATATGATAATGCTAACATCTTTGCAATGCAATGCAATGGCTTTGATCTAACATTGTTCATTTTGGCATTAGAAAGTTCTCATTAAACACAAATTTAGGTAATTTGCAACATCATTTTCTTTACTATCTTATATTTATATCTTTTCAGTGAACAGAAATCCCACAATCCGAACGACAGTTCCACCCTTCCGGACAATACGGTTCAGATCCATAGGTGCAAGCAAGCCTTCTGGTGGAAATATTGGAAGTTCACATATAAACAGATCCTTCAAACCAACCGTACCAACAAGGATCACGCCATCAATGTTTACGACATTAAGAAATTCCATAACAGATCAGATCGCAGTGACGCTCCCTGGTGAGACTAAATTGGGCGGGACGAGGTCTGTAGTTCCTCGGCCAAGCACCAGGGGATTAACACGAATAACCGGTCGGAGTACGGTCACTGATTTTATCACACAAAGTACAGTAACAATCAGACAGCAAAATGGATTATTACCTACTAATCCACCAATTCAGGAAATTACAAATCGAGCGAACGCAGGACCTCAAGTTACGCCCCGTATCAACCCAAGAACCAGGCCGACAGCTCAATTCAGCACACGCAAAGTATCTGTGGTTTCATCAACAGTGCCCGGCCTGATACAGACTACTAAACCCCCCAATGCCCTTACTAAAATTAATATATTGACTAATCGACCAACACCTGAAGTGCTCAACATTATCCTGACACCTCGTGTCGAACGCATGGTCAAAACTGAAACTGAAAGCAATATGGCAGTGAAACTTCAAAATCATAGCTTATTGCTTGTATTCAGTATTGCGCTGGTTTCTTTATGTCAAATTAATAAATACGGGTGATATGAGATACATCAGTGATTCTTATTTCTTCAAAATGACCAAAGAGATTGGAACGCAAATATCCAGTCACGTTCCTAGGATAATATCGAGTTGCTAATTGGTTCAGTGAGTTATGGGTTATACTTGTGGCACCCATAATGTTGTGTAAATATCATCATTTACTTGATCTACACCAGTGGTCAACTGCAGGGTGTTGTACAAATATGCTCTTATTAGCACACAAGTCCATGTTAGTTCATCTATGATGGTATGGGTGCAGGAGTGTACTTTATTCGATTTTTCAAACAAATATACACCTTTCTGGGTTGACTCACTGACGTGGTAATAGATTTCAAGCCAAAGCCAAAAGAGGCAAAACCAGGCAATTGAAAAGCAGATCAAAACAATGGCTTGCAAAGAGCTCATCAAATCAAATTTGATTAAGGCTATACACTGACGCGCACTCGCCTCCAGCAGAGATATGTTCATATGTTTTAGGAAAAGCTAAGTTACTAGAAATCTTATTGTTGTCAGCTATATTTATCACCATGCAGAACAGTACTGTCCATTTTTTAAAAATCATTGTTGACCACAGCAATGCAAAACTACACTTTGAGACTTGTTAAATATTGAATTAGGCCAAATAGTCTGGGGTCCACATCCCAAATTGGGAAAAAGTTTGCCCCCGATTTTTATATAAAGAAATTTGGTGTCGTTGGATAGGTAACAAGTTAAACTTTCAGAATCTGCTAGGTATCGCTCTGAGACCATTCGCATAAGGTTGCTATGGCAACCGAAACATAATAAAAGTGGTTATTTTAGTATTTCATCAATATTTAGCAAAATATTGAATAACAGGACAACTTTTAATGCTACATTGCCCAAATTTTGGAAATATTTTCAGATTTGGGAGTTTTTTATGACTACATGGTTGTTTTGACAATAAATTTTAAAAACTTTCCATTTTTAGGTGAAAATAACCTTCAAATACCACTTTTTCCACTATGTGCTATATTTCAAACTTTGCAGCTCAACCATATAGTACTATATATTCAAATTTTGTTGTACATTAGAATGCCCTGGAAGTGGGCTACACATTTGCCATATAATAGCCAAGCCAAGCCTTTGCATTTCTGTTGCCAAGGCAACATAACATTTAAATTCAAAATGCAAAATGTCCAACTCGAAAGCATGAAATCTGACATAACTCAAAGACTATGGCGCCTATCCTCATGAAATTTGGCAAATTTATGTAATAATCAATTGTCCATCAGGTAATATAACAATCTGAAAACTTTATTTTTAAAAAGTTCCATTTCTAGGTGAATTAAACCCGTAAATACCCCTTTTTTCCACAATTTACTATATTTCCAACACTGCCGATCAAACAAATTTGATTTTATATTATATTTTTATTGTGTATTAGGATGCCCTGAGACAAGGCTGAAAATCTGATATATTATGGTCAAGCCAAGCTGTTGCATTTCTGTTGCCAAGGCAACATAACATTATAATTCAGAATTCAAAAGGTCCAACTCTAAAGTACAAAATGTGACATAACACGAAGACCAGTGTATATATCCTCATGAAATTTGGCAAAAGTGTGTAATAATGAATAGTCCTTCCATGGGCACAACATTCAGTTGACTGTCATTTAAAAAACATTCTATTTTGGGGTACATATTACCCATAGATACCCTTTTTGAAAGAACATTTTATACTTCAAACCCTGTTGTTCAGCTATTGTATCATGTATATATCAAATCTATTTTGAGATACACATTGCCCTGAAAGTGGGCTATATGTTTGACATATATTGGTTGAGCAAAGAAATTGCATTTCTGTTGCCATGGTAACAAAACAATATATTTGAAAATTCAAAACTTCAAACTATTAAGCATCAAATATGGCATAACTTAAAAGCTGTTACATGGATCTTCATGAGATTTGGCAAGAATATGCAATAATGTATAATTCAACAGTTTACATACAATTTCTATAACTGTCATATGAAAACATTCCAATACTGGGTGAATTAGACCAAAAAAATCAAATGTTTTATAATGACCTAATATGTCTTATAAGACATTGCAAGCTCTTCCAATCAACCACACTTCATATAATATCAATTTTGTTTTCAGAATCAGAATGCTTGAAAGTTGGCTATAAATTTGACATTTGACATTCAAGAGTCAAGCAAAGCCATGGCAACCCAATGTATTTTGAAATAAACAAGTGTTCAACAGAAGCCTGGCATAGTTTGAGGCTAAGGAAATATCTGTTTGAAATTTTGCAGGAAGGGCCTACATAATGGTATCATTCTGACCAACAATCAGATAATTAAACATTGGAATGACTGTCATTGGCAAAAAACATTCGGTTTTGGGGTGCATGAGACACATAAATGACATAATGTATAAACAATCAGAAGCCTGGGTCCATTTCAGGCCACTTTTCCAATTAAGCTGGTGCTCCAAGAATCGAGCCACTTCTCAACAACAGTGTTGAGCCAACCTTCTCTTTGCAAATTTCCCTTGTTTTCATACATGTTGTCAGTCTGTTTATTGCTTATGGTCAAGAGTGACTTCTCCTTATGGGTGGAGGTAGGTTTGTTCCTATCCCTTTCTTTTATAATAATTCTAATTGATACAACACTACACTTTTATTAGCAATCCAAGTGCATTGTATTACAAAATCCATAATTCAACTTGCCTATTTTTTTTTATTTGAAGTAATTATAGTATATCGGGAGCGAAATATTTGCTCACCAAAGCTTTCAGCCATGTCAAATGGCTTTCTTTGAAGTCATTATCCAGCTCAAGTCACAGATGATAGCACTTGTTGAGCAATAGTTAGTTTGGTATGGAAAGATGATTGCAGAGAGTAGTCAGCACTGCATCTTGGTTCAAAGCTGGTTTGGTGGACATACTTCTTCCTTGAACCATTCGGACCCCATTAACATGTAACTCAACAGCGGCATAACAAAGAGGGGGCATATGCCACCCAATCTGTCAGGTGCACCTAAGAAAAAAGTGTAATATATCAACACACACAGTACTAAATATATCTGCATGCCCCTCCGCCCCCCCCCCCTCCCCAAAATTGCGTGAATCCCAAGTACCACTCTTGTGCTCCCAATGCATTTCTCCACCTCCCCCACACTCAAGACTCCTAGATATGCATGACCTTGTCATTAGGATTTTCAATAAGAAGTACAGTGGTCCCTGAGGTGTAAGTTATATTGCATATTAAGTTACAAGAGAAAAGAAAACAAATTGTCTGGTGCATTACAGAGTGTTGAGATCAGAGAACCTGACCTGGCACAGGGCAGAGGAAGTAAACCAAACCAACCAGAGTCAGGTGTAAGGAGGCGTGAGACTTAGGACTCACATGTGATGTTAGGGCCTTTAAGGACGTCCAACCTTCCATCTCCTCCCACACAAGACCTTGAAATGGAAATCTAAGAACTAGAGTTTCTGGAGAGAGACCTGAATGTCACAAAACAACCAGTACGACATGCCATCACCGGAAGAGGAATTTGATCTTTAATCTCTTCGATGGACTTTGCATATTTTATAAACAATGTTTTGTATTTTTTGTAAAAGCTGCAAAGTTGTTTGCATAAAAACCTATATTTATATCCCTGCCTGAGGAGAGAATCACATAATGAAAATGTGCCTCACTGAGAAATCACTGTAGTGATCACAAGCCCTGGCAAAACTGATGATGCAAGAAGCATAGACACCATAAGCTGGCTTTTCTGTAATATTAGATACAACAGGATATGGATAGTTGACAATCTTGAAATTGAAGTCATCCCTTTTGTCATATAATTTAGTGTGGAATTGGTTATCCTGGATTGTAATGAGAAGGTCCAAATAAGAAACTTCCTTATCAGATTGTGTTTCCTTGGTTATTGAGAGCTCTTATATTTGTTTCAACTTGTTGCAACCACTTTTAGCTTGTGACCTTCTGGGCATACATTGGAGGGGAGCAGTGTGACCCACCTCCTCCGTGCATACAGATCTGGCTGGACAAACACGGATGTGACCTCAAACATCTGCACCAAACTTAAATGTGAAAATATTTTCAAAAGCAAAAGTCAGATTAATGCAAGATGGCCAGGACTAACAGAATGCTATCTTATGGATTTTAGAGATCAATTTGAAAATCATGTACATGTCCTTCAGACACATCCTACAAAGTAAGAAGTTCGAGCATAATGAAAAAGACACATGCAGCAAGCTGCATTGGTAAAACCCAAGCAAAATTAACATAATTTTTATTAAATTGTGCCAAAAATCTGAAATCTCTGTAAAACATGGAAGCAGTTACCAGATCATGGAAGCAGCTACCAGAACATGGAAGCAGTTACCAGCTTTAAAGGAAAGGCTCTGCAACATTGAATGAACATTAATATGAGGATCCAGACCTCTGCCACATTCATAATTGTTTATGCTTTACGGTATTTATGTGTCTCATTCACCCCAAAATATAATGTTTTTGCTAATCTAATGACAGTTATCCAAATGTTTAGTTAACTGATTTGTTAGCTCTACATGATTGTAATGGTTAATTATATTCATGCCAAATTTCAAGTGGATATTTGCAGAGGTCTTTGAGTTGTGGCAAGCTTCTGTTTAACAACAATTGTTTATTTTGAAATGTATTTGGTTGCTATGGCAACATACTGGATTTGCTTGACTCTTAAATGTCAAATTTATAGCCAACTTTCAGGCACTCAGATTCTAAAATCAAATTTGATATTATATGAAATATGGTTGATTGGAAGAGTTTGAAATGTCACATGTCATTAAAAAAAAAAATTATTTTTGGGTCTAATTCACACAATAATACAATGTTTTCATGTGACAGTGATAGAAATTGTGTATAAACTGTTGAATTATTCATTTTTACATATTCTTGCCGAATCTCATGAAGATCCATGAACCAGCCTTTGAGTTATGCCATATTTGATGCTTAATAGTTTGAAATTTTGAACTTCCAAATATATTGTTTTGTTGCCATGGCAACAGAAATGCAATTTCTTTGCTCAACCAATATATGTCAAATATATAGCCCACTTTCAGGGCAATGTGTATCTCAAAATAGATTTGATATATACATGATACAATAGCTGAACAACAGGGTTTGAAGTATAAAATGTTCTATCAAAAAGGGTATCTATAGGTAATATTTACCCCAAAATAGAATGTTTTTTAAATGACAGTCACCTGAATGTTGTGCCCTTGGAAGGACTATTCATTATTACACACCTTTGCCAAATTTCATGAGGATATATACACTGGTCTTCGTGTTATGTCACATTTTGTACTTTAGAGTTGGACCTTTTGAATTCTGAATTATAATGTTATGTTGCCTTGGCAACAGAAATGCAACAGCTTGGCTTGGCCATTATATATCAGATGTTCAGCCTTTTTTCAGGGCATCCTAATTCAAAATAAAAATTTAATATAAAATCAAAATTTGTTTGATCAGCAGTGTTGGAAATATAGTGAGTTGTGGAAAAAAGGGGTATTTACGGGTTTAAGTCACCTAACAATGGAACTTTTTAAAAATAAAGTTTTCAGATTGTTATATTACCTGATGGACAATTGACTATTACATAAATCTGCCAAATTTCATGATGATAGGCGCCATAGTCTTTGAGTTATGTCACATTTCATGCTTTCGAGTTGGACATTTTGAATTTTGAATTATAATGTTATGTTGCCGTGGCAACAGAAATGCAAAGGCTTGGCTTGGCTATTATATGGCAAATGTGTAGCCCACTTCCAGGGCATTCTAATGCACAACAAAAATTGAATATATAATAATATGTGGTTGAGCTGCAAAGTTTGAAATATGGCACATAGTGGAAAAAGGGGTATTTGAAGGTTATTTCCACCCAAAAATGGAAGGTTTTTAAAATTTATTGTCAAAACAACCATGTAGTCATAAAAAACTCCCAAATCTGAAAATATTTCCAAAATTTGGTGTATGTAGCATTAAAAGTTGTCCTGTTATTCGATATTTTGCAAAATATTGATGAAATACTAAAATAACCACTTTTATTATGTTTCGGTTGCCATAGCAACCTTATGCGAATGGTCTCAGAGCGACACCTAGCAGATTCTGAAAGCTCAACTTGTTACCTATCCAACGACACCAAATTTCTTTATATAAAAATCGGGGGCAAAAACTTTTTAAATATGCACCTTTTTCCTGGTTGGACCCCAGACTAAAAAGGGCTTCAAAGTTACCAGGTGAGTTGGCAAAATGGTTCTATAGTTGAGAATTATCAGGAGGATTAGAAATGTCTTACCTATTTTATGATCTACAGTCTCGCAGGTCAGCACAATGAAGTCGTCTTCTCATTTAGAGAGGCCCTCAAGATATACTTTACTTTATCCTTCCATCGTCTGGTAGGCCTTAGGCCTGTACGATGTTTACGTCATTTTCATCTTCAGATTCTTCCGTATCATCTGGTTCGGCTGTGTAACGTGTTATCGGGAGAGGGTGTTCTTCATTATATAAATGATCCTTCCAGTATTAATTTGTCAAGTCTATTTTTGAAAGTATTGATGTTGCTGGCGTTTACTACTTTCTTTGGGAGAGAGTTCCATAGATTTACTATTCGAAGTCCGAAGAAATGCTGTCTGAGGCTGGTTTTTGGACGCTCCTTGGTGATCTTAAAGTTGTGCCCTCTTCTCGTTGATGTTTCTGCTAAATTGAATGGTGCGATGTCTTGTATAGATCATGTGTAAACGTGTAGGCCTCAATCATGTCGCCTCTCGTTCTTCTGTACTGCAATGATGGTAATTTTAGCGCCTTGAGTCTTCTGCTGTATTCTAGTTCTTTAAGTTCAGGGATCATCTTTGTGGCTCTTCTCTACACTCTTTCTAGCAGCTTCTTGTCCTTCTCATATCGAGGATAGGCAATGCAGTGACCATACTCCAGTAGTGGTCTAACAAGAGACCCATGCAATGAAGGCGTAGTAGATAAATTGCATATTCCCATGTGGATAAATAGATGTCAGAATGTTCCAGTGAATCAATCTTAGGTCCATTGCTCTTCACTGATATATTCTGCTTTTAATCTCACTGCATTGTTTTACACTGTTTCTGTTCAATTGCTGGCAATAATCCCCTGACTTGAGCCTACCATCAATAGAGTCTACACTTGACGCCAATTTAAAGGTGATTAGCATGACAATACCAGGGTATCTATGTGTCCAGAACCTCAGGTCAATAGGGTCCAAAATGATTTTAGAAATTAGCCGATAATAAAAAATCTGGTTGTCTGGCCATAGAAGCAGTAATGTTGTTTGAAAATTCGATCTTCTGGATCTTGCCCTCATTTAACCATTGTCCAATCAGTTTTAGATTGCACATTGGCCTGAACACTTCTGTGAGGAACTAGTACTATTTTGCCAAGAAAATGCAAACTATTTTAGCCTGCTAATAAAAGCAGGTCATCAAAAAATTCTCCCGTCAGAATAGCGGGCGTTAGTGGAACTCTCCTTTTTCCAGCTCTCCTGTGTTGACGAGCAGAATAAAACTATTTCCGGAAACATCAGCCTTGGAACTTACAATGGAGCCAGGGTTTCTAAGGTCCGTAACAAAGTCTAATCAGACTGACAGTACTGGAATATGGTGGCAATCCATGCTAAACATTCCATTTAAGACTCGGCAATGCAAATCCGTAATGTTTTCAATGGATTAAAAGTGCCCTGGGGCCTGGAATGCCAGCTCCACTGACTCAGCACTGGTACAAAATGGCAACTTGTTCCCGGAAATAGTTTTATTCTGCTCGTCAACACAGGAGAGCTGGAAAAAGGAGAGTTCCACTATCACGGCCCATGTTGTCACAATCTGGACTGTCATCATGTTATGGAGGAATGTCTCAAAACAAAAAAAGAACCATCCACCTTTGGTGTCCATGATGCATTTAAGATTGGACAACATGAGCCAAATTGCATGAAAGCATTCTTCATCAATTGTCTTGTTTCTCAGCGCTGTTGGTATGATTTCAAATTCTGCGTACCAACCATGCAGTTACTCAACGATATAATCACACACGTTCCTTGTTAAAAGTACTGATGATATAGGCCTAAACGCACTTCTGCTCTCTGGGGATTGGTCATGCATTATTAGGCCTACCGGTACAAAAATGTTTACAAGCTTTCTGGCTTATAATTCCCAATCCAAATATTATTGACCGTTGCCTTATTTTTTAACTAATCTTCTTATCACGAACAGTTTGTTTATTGACATTCTGATCTTCGCTGCTGGGTGAACATTAGGCCAAAGCCGCCCAATAGTTATGATGTAAATAAATTAGTTAATCAAAATGTCATTTTGGGCTGAAGGCCCAAGGCTAATACGGGTGTAGAGCCCCTGTAGCTTAAATTTATGATTGTCATTATGTCGGACCAGGATGCGTTTTTCTCTGATCCGGAGATTAGATTTTTGGGGCCACCTGGGTGAAAAAAAATTTATTAGCACTCTATACTAGTATAGATATGAGAGATATCATAAGGCCAAGTTGAAAATGTGTTTCGAAAATGTTTGGAACGCGACTTGTTTGACTTCCTAATTTAGTCTTAGTTGGTTTCCAAGGCCCGGCTTAGGTGTTTAATACAAAAATATAACGAATAGAAACATTTCAATTTTCATTCCACATTTCTTCTGATACAGTGTTGTTGATAAACACAAACAAGTAATAATCATTTCATCATTAGAACCTTTCTTGTAGGATATTTTATCAACAAATAGAGGGGCACTGCTGGTGTAACTGGTGTAACACCTTGGGGAATAGGTACATTTGCCTTAATTTCAATGCTGCCTTTTGACAATACTATGGAAGGAGTGAAAAAAGATATATGTTGTCAGGCAAAAGGCATAAGAAAAGTTCAGCATAATATGCTTAACATGTATTTAGGCCTGTCATATTATATCGGTTAGACTATTTTCAAATACCAAACCTTTAGTTTAAGTCTGGGCTGACATCAAAACAGTGAAACTATTAATCTGATTATATAAATCATAATTACAATATTTCGGTTGGAGGCGATTCATGAAATAGCACGAATAATACATAGAACATGTATTGCACCAGTGATGCATACAAAAACATTGAAATAGTATTGATACATAGATCAGTATATTTGCCAATTTCACAGCATACAAAACATGAACAATTGCCTATGTCAACATTTACCATAACCAGAACAACAACATCAACATTAAATTCAGAGTTTCTAACTTCCAATATTTATTGCAATATAAAATTTAATAAGATGTCTGATTCCATTTTCAAATTGTCTCCTTCTTGCTGTGAGGCATCATGTAAATAATGAAGATCAGACATGAGGCGATAATTGGTCCAACACTACAGCTGAAAAATGCTATGTTGATATTTCCCCAGTGTCTGTGCAAATAAGCTGGAACGAAAAGGAAAGTAACCAGTTGAAATCAAAATATGCAGACCTACAATATCCTACATGTTTTGATCAATAACACATAGGGCCTGAATGTTGTTAGTAGGATTGTGGCTTTTTCGTTACGACATATTAGCATTCTTGCGCTACGAATTCTAGTTAAATGTACTCATGTTGATTCATTCTAGATAAAGAAAGGAAGATTCCATATTCTAAACTTTTATCTTTTTTGGCCAAAATTGAAAAAAAGCAGTAACACATTATGTAACAGCAATAATTTATTCTTTGTTGTCCCATCATATATTGAACAGTAAAAAAGCTCCTTGACTGCATTAACCACGCAGCTCATTATCATACTCAAATTATATCTGGCAAGTCAAATGGACTGCGACTGTTGTATATATTTTATCTGTTTTATCGTCTGATTCAATTGTAAAAAAACTCCTTGACTTAATAAACCTTGCAGCTGATGATCATACTTGAGATGACTGAAGAGTCGCAGGACTGTGATGACAGATAAGAACGCAATAAATCATGGTTGATGACAGGGGATTTCTGTACATTTCTTCCCTGTCTTTAAAAAGAATATCGCACACCCTCTACGATCTTAGCTTTATATACTTATAAATAGTTTATGAACAACATGATGTCTCAAGGGGCACATACGTAAAGTGACGTTAAACACAACATTGCTAATTGGAGGAGGGCTCGTCTGTCAGTCATATAGAAATGTATGGTAGAAAATAATCATGTTGCCGCAATGTGAACAATTTTTTAGGAGACAGTACCTAGTAAAGGCAGGCCAGCGAGATTGCCGAATCCATCCCCGATGTTCATCAGACCGAATATACGAGCGACACGATCGATGCCCACGAGATCAACAAGAACGGGAGGCCTCAGCGCGATGAACATTCCTGCAAAAATGGAGTATGATGTAATAATGGTAAATATGTCAATTATACTCCGGCCCAACACTTTCCTACACCGACGTGGCCCATTCACCAAATGATACCAATACATAGGCCTATGTATGTAAGTACGCTTATTTTTATGATTAAGGCTTCGTGACAAAGGGGAAGGAATCTTTTCATTGAGTCAATATCAACAAAGGCTGGTAAGTGATTGAATGACAATTCACAGATGATTGAATTCATGCAGGGAGGTAGGACGCCCAAATCTTATTTTATATAATAACCGAATCAGAATATTTTCAGGGCCCCCTGCCGAAACAACCTCTCAACAAATTCCAATTTGGAATAAAGCAGGGTCACACCCACCACCACATACCCAAATTTTCAGGTTATAAAAATTCTTATGTATACCTGAGAGTCATACAATACCTGAGTCAGTGACACTATTTTGTTTGTTGCTGTTGTTGTGCTGAATGTCATGACTTTCGTTGGTTTGTGTTTCAGCTTTCAGACCGCCATTGTTGGTCCGCCAAGTGTCAGTTTTGTGTGTTAATTACTGCTTCCAACCTACTTACTGGCTTACCATAGCATAGCCTAGGGCACACCATACACCTCCTTATTTAACATCTCTGCAAGGGAATTAATGCGTCTGGAACTGACGGTCACGATTAACTGGGTTCACGTCCCTAGAGGCAAAAACGAAATTAAATACAAAGGAAGAGATTAGAGATTGTCAGGATTCAGGAAGAAATGATGCCACTTATCAAGGCTGCAATGAACAACATAGGAACCTGAAAGAGAAAATGTAACCAACACCGAAATGCATCATCTGAAGAAGCAACTTATTCACGCACGGTAAGTACCGCATTCTCACCTGAAAACGCTGCCGTAAAAAAACCGCAGACGCAAAGAGCATGGAAGTCGCTCAACAGTCCCGAAGTCACCTCGGTCATGCCACCTAGCAGCAGAACGATGGAATAGAAGAGTATGTTGCTGACCTTCTCGATGGAACCAACCGCACTGACGAATAAACGCCCGAGGAGATCGCCGACCCCCATGGAGGCCACTGCCATCGCAGCATGCCACGGGGTGTAGCCCTGAAGGAGAGAGTATACACATCATACAGGCATTGTTGACAAACAGGGAAACCAGACACCTGAACTAAAAATTGTGTCAGAGAGAACTACGATAATGTGACATGTTGTTCGAAATTGCATTGGTCTGAAATGTTTTGACAAAAGGAAATGTACAAAATGACAGTATATTTAGAGCCAGCACAAGACTAGAAATGTTGTAACTTGTTGCTTTACTGAACTTTCCTCAGGCACATGTCCCCAACAATCAATAGAACAACCTAAATGATTATCTAGACATCATGTACAAATTACTTGAAGCCAAAAGAATGAGTATGTTACAAGCATGAACTGGCTTTCTGGACAAAATTACTCTGACCTAACTGCAGCCGAATCAACTATTGTTCAACATGTTCAAATAAACACTAAACAGTAGACAAAACTCAAAAGCCTAACACTAAACAGTAAACACTCACCAGGTCAGTAATCTTCATTGGCAGGAACACGTATGGCACGTTGTACTCGAGGCACTTCAAGAAGCAAGCAAGGAACGACAGGGCAATTTTTGCTTCTGAAAGCTCTTTGATGCTGGTTGTTAGGGTCCACAATGTCTTTTTGATATTTGCGGCAAACGAGGACTTCTTTATGTGAACTTCACCGTCCGATTTCTCGGATGTGACTAAGTCTTGTTCAACTGATTCATCAGTTTTGAGATTCTTGGGTTTTTTAAGCAACCACGACAGAGGAAGGGCGTTCAAGTTGAGTCCGCCCATAAGTAAGAGAGTCCCCCGCCAAGAGAACGTGTCCATGAGCCAACGGATTAGAACAGCGAAGATAAAGACGCCCACTGAGGACCCAGCGTTGAGAATTCCTGATGCTAGAGTTCGCTTCTTCGTAAAATACTGCTGGACCATTACGATGCATGGTACGAACTGGAGGGCTAAACCAAGACCTGAAAGATAACAATATATAACTAAAAAACATTGTTTCAAAAATATATAGATTTTTATTTAATGACTTGAATGGACAAATGTCAAATGGACTTTACCATGAAGTTAATAGAGCAAGTTCATATATTACAGGAAATCAACTTGGAGGAGGAGAATAAATGGTTTCACACAGTGAGTTAAAAATAATCATTTCATTTTTAGGGGCTAAGAACATTAGCATACGTCGGAGGGAAGTTAATATAATACTTATAGTACTAGTACCTAAGAATAAACTGTACGTGACGTAGAGAACTCCGAATACTTTGACGAAGGCACTACTAATGAACCCAAGGGCAACAAAAGCGCCCCCTATGATGGAGACATTGCGACAGCCGTAGACCTCCGTTAAACATCCAGCGAACAGACCTGAAAATAATTGGCGACATTAATTTCATTGGACATATATATCATTAGGCCTATAATAAGAAGGTATTTTATTCCATGCGGCTGTACGGCTAGATGGATAGCACATGTGGTAGTGTATAAATTTGCCCATTGCTATCTACTAAGAATTTCTAGATCTATGTCACTAGCCATTTATAGTTACTGGTTGACAGAGGGCAGCAGCACCTAGCTCTGCCCAAATTTGTCTATAGCCTCTGGATTTAATCCACTTTCAATATGTTGTGCTTGGCTGATCACACAGTTCAGTCAGTTCTGCTATTGCTGCCATCCAGGCAACATCAATTTAAGCAGTGCTCAGCAGCAGCATTTGGCAACCTTTAACATGTTAAGGTATGTGTATATTCTTAGAATATTTCTTTAGTCAGATTTACAAAGGCATTTATATTTACTGTGAATTTATTAGACTGTTAATTTAGTATGGTCAGACTACTTACACCTTGTTCATTTGTTTGGTTAGGTACCGGTTTGGTTAACCTTGTGAACATGTCTGCCAATGCTTCCATGAACCCCATTTCTGGGTAAGATAGCCATTTGTAATGAAATGTCACTTTAGCATTACTTTGTATGTTAAATAGCAGTACATAATTTTATATACATTTATATAGTTAGTATACTTAGATAACTCAATGTTAATATTATTAGCTTTGCTATAATTATTAGATATAAATTATTCTAGTCAAATGTTACATTAAAGTAACTTGTATCAAATTTAGCATTCAGTTACTTAGCATTACTTTCTCTGGTATACTTTTACACATTATATTCTGTCCACTGATTTTCTGTACTTTGTTGCAGGGTTTTTATTCTATGTGAATAAACTTCACTTTAATCTGGAGGCAATGACTTCATGTCAAATTATTACATCAGCATCATCAAATTTTTCCTCTGGAACAATGGAGCCCCCAGTGAGGATCGAACTCACGACCCCTGGTTTACCTAAATATCACGAGGATGCAGGTTGAAAACCCGGTCTGACCAATCATAAGACTGAATTGGCTGTTCCAATCAAACTACGATACCTTCATAAATATCCCAAAATGTGAGCAACATATAAATCTAGGAGTACTTCGGCAAGACATCTTGATATCTTAATTTTTACCCTGCGCCTCGAAGGTCTGGTTTTGAAGGCACATACAATCTGAGCCCGAGGTCGAGGCAAACGCCATCTGAGCAAGATAATATCAATCGAATGATCTTCACTGCTTTCTTGTTTTCGGCCCTTAGCTTATATTTTGATGCCTGATTTTGCGTTGTTTTCTGTTTATTTGAGATTTAGTTGTTTTTGCATTAACGGATTGAAGCAAGACATTGCTTTGTCATTAAATTGTCAATATAAGTTCATGAAAGTGAAGTCGATAAAAATAAGCCTAATAAAAAAAAGGCTTTTATGGTAAGCAGTGCATTGTTATTGACATGAGCAAAATTTCATTAACATTAGTAATATAAAAACAAACAACTTTATTCCACTATTAAACAGGTGAGACAAAGATGTGAATTTGTTTTTAATAATAAAAACTCCTTTAAAGGTAGTTAATTTAATGGAATATAGTTGAACATAGAAAGCTACAAGTAGCCTTCTATTTCAGACATTTCACATGTGTATGTCAATTTGCATTGCAGAAATTAGGTATTTTTTTAAATAAAAGGATTAAGAAAGGGAATGATGCTGTATAGGAATATGGATTGTGAATTTAATACTTACAACAAAAATTCATGAGCGCAAATTTGACTGAGATGATGAGAGTAGCAGCTACACGACCGGCATCCGGGAATGCGGACAAGAGTTCCGGAACAACAATCCCCCCGGAATAGAAGACGCCCCCACTGAACATGAATATGATGACGCTGGCAAAGGTCACAACCCAGCCGTAAAGTCCGTCCACTTCCCGCCATACTTTTTTTCGTTTCCGTGGCAACGTCTGCTCAGATTCTATATTTAGACATTCCTCTTCCGGACACTTTACGGAATGTTTCATGGAACTATTTTCACCGTCTTCTTCTCCCATTGTGGAAAATCGGAATAATCACTTTTTGCTAAGACACACTTTTCAAGGTACACTCCATGTTATAGGTAATATAATTCCAGCGAATAATCCAATTTTAATTGACACACAAGATGCTGCAGAAATCCAGTGTTAACAGCTTTTCCACCTTACACACAATCAACAATGACAACTAGTGTACAGTAACAAACAAATAGCGTTGGCCAATAATTATTATCCGCTTATGTTGATCACAAAATTTCACATAAATCTGCACATTTTATAATCATCCATAGCACACATGTTGGTTTCCAGTTGAAGCATCTGAAATATATAAATATACAATGTATAAATAAACAAATTGTTCCATCATCATATTTGCATCTCATGCATGTATACATTTCATAGAACAACAAAGTTTCAGAAAAATCGAACAACCTGCAGTCTTATCGCGAATAATCGCGTAATAAGATAAAATTTCAGAAAAGGAAGCTAAGTAAGTTCACTGCCCGAGATTGTGTAATTTTTGTTTGCATCACACCCAAATACGATAAAAGAATTATCTTGAGTTGTCACGGCGACCACTTAGCCTTGACACGGAACCTCTAAATATTATTGAAAGAATTCCACTGCAACCACAAAGGCTGATTTTCAGCTGATAAAAATTCTAAAATTGTCCCCGAACCTAAATGTTGTCACAGAGAGATAAATTATTTATGTGGAAAGGTCAAGAGATATAACACGCAAGACATTTCACATGTACGAATCTTCTGGAATAATATTGAGGCTATAAACGTGCACAATGCATACTACCATATATAGGCCTACGTACATTCGAGTGACCAAAAAAGAGGCAACTAAGTCTTTAAGACGAATGTCTGCTAAAATTGTGATGTCGGCAGATTATATCAGGATCACTCTCGAAACTTTTCTTACCAACGTTCCAGAATGAAAGCCGAGAGTGAAAATGTAAACATCGTAAATAATAAACCAGCTGTGCAACCCTTTTAGAGCAATGACCATAGCGTAAAAAGGGTCACTCCTATTGTAAAAATGATGGTCATCCACCATAAACAAAATGACAAGTTTTAAATTGATAGCAGCCATTGGCATAAATGTAACTCCAATTCCTCATTTTAGTATATATATGCAATAATCACAATGACTCCGCAGTTTTTTCACCTTTTATTCGGTCATAATTGCATTACATGATGTCGATTATGTAATATACCGACACCATATGTAGCTTCAACTTGGTGCTCACAATGGTCAATCAACCTCTGAACCCAATATTTGACCGCATTGTCATTTCCAGAATTCAATCAACGGCATAGCTCAAACAAGTAAGCCATCATTAAAATAATATTGCCAACTCATTCTAGGACATACACATGTACTTACTACATATATATATATATATATAATATATACGTATATATACATATATGTAGAGCATTCATGTGGTATTAATATAATAGTAATAGTATGGATTTATATAGCGCTAATTTCAGTAAACTGCTCATCAGCGCTTTTTCAGGTCAAATCACGTGTATGAATTCTGAAACAAATGAGTTTTTAGATTCTTCTTAAAGTTCTCTAGTGTCTTTGCAGTTCTCACTTTTTCAGGCAGACTATTCCAAAGCTTTGGTGCAGCATAGGAAAATGCCCGGTCTTCAAACTTATTTTTGTTGCATGGGGCAGGTTCTGCTAACAGCAATTTGTTGTTGCTTCTGAGGTTATGTTCTTGTTGAGATTTCAGTTTAATGAGGTCATGAATGTATTGTGGCGCCTGATCGTTTACTGCCTTCCATGTTGTTGTCATCAATTTGAACTGAATTCTTGCTGAGATTGGTAACCAGTGCAGTTGTTTCCTACTCTGACTAACACTGTCATGTTTTCTCAATCTCTCAATTAATCGAACTGCTGAGTTTTGAGCAACCTGAAGCTTGTTCAACAATCGACTGGCTCTGCCATGCAGCATTGCAGCAGTCCATTTCCGTAATCCAAATGAGTCGTGACAAGAGCATTTACTGCAGTATTGACCACAAACAAATTTTATTGTTTCAGAGATGTGAACAACATTTGCAATACTTTCAGAGAAGATCACACCCCTGACACCATAATTATTAAGTAAAAATGGTTAGAAGACGCAGACAGACAGTTATCGTGGTGCAGCCAACAAGATGCCATTGTTTGAACACCCTGCGCGATGCTTGCCTCTAAATAGCCCACAACGGTGCTGATGGGGCGTAATACACAAACTCACTCACTCACCCCCTGAGCAATCCACATGCGCACGTCAACATACCATGTGCAAAAAATGCAGATCCTCTAAATAAACTTGCAGACAGATACAAAATCGTTACAGAAGAGATCTTGATTCCTGCTTTAGAATGTTGCACTCGAACAAAGTGCCTCGGCACATGTAAATTTGGATGAGTCATTAATTTTATTTACATTTTCGACCTTGAAAAGTGGAAAAATTAACAAAAACGAAGTTGCATGTCAGCCATTTTAAAATGGCGGGAAGCCAAACCTGTGTTTTCAGTGGGCCTCGGAATTTGTGTTTGCCACTTAAAACTCAGATCGATACTAAAATCTTCAGATCGGATCGGAATTGATATTGCTGTACTTGGGTCGATATCGGAAGGCAAAACGTGGTATCAATACATCCCTAGACCTAATATTACTTGTGGAGTTACCTGCCACAACTCGAAGTTTTCAGTTGAATGTGTACGGTGTACTCAAACTGACCAGCAAGTCGTTTTAAAATAATGAGGGCATCGTGAAGATAAAACAGCTAAAATGTGGTTAATGCAAGGGGCACCTCCTTTTATTACATATGCTAACATGCATGTTCACATCATATCTAAAACATTCAAGAGGTATCAAACAGTGGAACAATAAATTTTCCATTCTGCTTACAAGTAGTATAATTGATGTTTAAAAGTTGGAAATTTCCTATCTGCTTCATGAGACCATAACCTTGTCGTGTCAATACAGATCTACAATACAAGGCGGTTTCACTCTTCAGAGTGCACAGGCTCGCCATGTTGCTATTATTTTAGTGTTTGTTTCATGGAAACTCCACTGGCTGATGCTAATAGTTCCCGCACTTGAAACCAGTGTGGCTCTCAGGGAACTGATCACATAGATTAATGTCTGTAGCAAAAAAAAAGATTTACTTGAGCTACTCTTGAGCGCCACCTTCTGGAAAAAATATGCAAACAAAATATGGATTTGAGTGGCAGGAGAGCGTTCTGTCAGATTTCTATGCTGGCCTGCAACTGGAATCAACATTTTACTTGCCATGATGCAAGTCTCTGATTGGCCAGTTTATTAATAGGCTGATATCATGCAGGGCAGGGAATAGAGGCCTCAACAGAACATTCCACCTTCTTCTGCTGTTCTTACAATTGCATAATCAAGTTACTTCAAATGCCTCCAATTCCCGCCTTGCTCTTAAATCTCAATTAAAGATTCCACAATGTTATGAAGCACATTGGAGTGAAGATGTTTTCCCTAATGCAATTAATGTCTTATTGGTCACTTGGTGTCTGAGTGGTTGGATGCTATCCTTGTAATTTTGAGGCCCAGAGTTCGATTCCACTGCATGACTGCCTAAATTTAGATACTGACAGGGAGCCATCTGGTGATAGACATGCTGCAAAGTGGCTAAGCAAATAGAACTAAGTTAGGCTTGAAACTCCTACAGCATCTTTCTTTGTGCCGGTTAGAATCCTGCTTCTGGCTCTACACAACAGGGTGACCTCTCAGTGACTCATTATATTAGCCCTTTTGTTGGTAAATTCGATTAAATTGAATTGATGACGCAAGACCCTCAGCCATGTTATACTGAACTCGTCACTCTTCCCAGATAAATCATTTAATAGGCAATGGAAAGAGTTTTTTTTTTCCAAAAATACCTTGCATGCACGTAAACCCCATTGGCTCCATGTGAAGCCATTGAGACCATTCGGATACTGTTACATGCATACAAAAGTAATAAATTCCAGTATTCTTTGCAAAGAAAAATGAGCATTAATAAACACTTGAAAAGGGCATTGGTTTCACATTGGTAAATGGCATCATATTTTGGCGTTTTAGCTTGATAATCTGTGAAATAGCAATTTTTCCCAAATTTGATGAACTTTGTTACCAGAACTATTAATTCATATGACCAGTCCTTACCATACTACGTTTACTACTACAGTAGATTAAAAAGTCAAGATAAAAAGTTTGTAGATAATGCAGTTCTAGAGTTTTAGCTGATTGAAAAAGTTGCATCAATAATTTACGCCAAATGGAAGAGCCTTTTGGAATGCCTGCAGAGATAAATCAAGATGAGAGATACCCCTTAAAGGTTTTTAAAGCCACATCATGGACCCCAGATATCATGTCTGGAAACAATCAAGGTTGTATCTCTCATGAAATCCCAAATATTAACATTTGAAAAGTGACTTTCCTATGACAAAAAAGCCATAAAAACAGTCTGTTTTGAAAATATTTCTTAATTAAACTGTTCAAGATATTGAGCTGAAACTATTCACACATCTATTACACTACTAAAGGCTAGTTTGAGACGAATCTAAGGGGGTCAAGCGGGAAAATTTCCTGAAATTTATTGAACTAACATGGAATTACGCACATCTAATTGCTAGAAATGCCTGGAAACTTGTCATTCCCATCTGCATGACAAAATAAGATAACAGGCAAAATTTGAATGAAATATGAGCAACACAAAGTGAGTTATGCTTGACGAAATCCCCAGCTACCCGTCACATTGAGGACTGCAGTACCCCGTAGGCTATTACATAGCCAGCGGGGTAAAAAAGTACCCTGAGTGGCAAAAGTAACCATATAAAATAGTCCACATTGTATTTAAAATGATGATGAAAAAGTATATTGACAATAGTTTTTACCTCAGCTAAGCTGCAAAATCTTCTGTTTTAAAATGCACCATGATACACACACGAAAAACCAGTTTGTTGAACCACACATTAGACGATTTGTGTCAAAGCAAAGTTGCATTGTTATGCTAAGCATTATATAATCAATTGCATATAATTTATGTGTGACCTGAAGAGGACTCCGTATATAATCACCTACAGAGGATGTACAATGCATTGTTGAATATTTCAATTGAATCAAATGAGATCCTATGGACAAAAGGTCAAAGATTATACAGTAAATGCATTGTTTAGGGGAGAATCATAGTCGCATGATTATGACATACTCACCATACAGTCGTCAAATTGATTTCTTACTCCTAATTCAACGAAATCGTTCTAAATGGTCATAAATTGATGAAACCACTGCTTTCTCATTTTACAAAGTAGGCCTAAACATGAAGAATTTGTCATATATGGGATGTTGAAATAATTTATAGACACAATTAGCCCTACATACTGTACATACCAAGGACCCAGTCTGCTCACAGACTCTGAACGAACAGCACAGCTGGAGAGTCTGCCAGAAATCGGATGACCTCCAGCTGACACATTTATTAATATTCGAGTAGGTCAGGTCATGTCTAGGTAGAGGGACCTCATCACTTGTGCTCATATGCACAGCTGAGCTGCCAGCAACATATAAACAAAGCGCAATCAACAATTTTAAATGATCAATGAGTGCAAATGCACTGCCAATGAGCACCATAAAATTATGAAGTTTTCAAATCCTTTAACAGCTATTGCCAGCATGATTTAAATGATAGTTTATGGCTTTCTCCAAAGAAACTAATTAAAACAACAAACGGACAACAATGAAACACTAAAGCATTCATTCAATTGCTTTGAGAGATCTGAAACAGTGAATTATGTCTGTCACACCAAAGAAGACTTAATCTTTTTGTTACAACTTCACAAATAATGTATGTAGGGGTCACTGGTCAGGGCAAGCTTAACAAGCTTATACTGAGAACTGAGGGTGCTCGTGCGTGGCTGTCTGGCTGGCTGCCAAACAGGGACTACTCACAATTCCCTAGGCAGGAAAAAGTATGACTCCGCCAAAAAAAAAGTTCCATAACAAGTACCACTTTGCAGCAATAGCAGCATTCCAATAATTAAGTGGCCGATTAAAAGTTATTTAATATTCAATTCTAGACCTAATTCAACAGACCAAGTCGTTACTCCACTTCCCTTAAAAAAAGCGGTCGTTACTGCATCTGAAATCAGGCAGAGTTCACTGACGGTGTCAGCTCACTTCTGCTATCTCTTATGCATGATGTAAAACATGAACTTTGTGTGCAGAGTACCAAGGACCATAGCCCAACATCCGTGTCTTCACTCTTCATCTCTTGGGGACTGTGGTTTTTCAGTCCCTTGAAAATGAACACTGCATGCTGCTGCCACCTGGCACCAAGTTAGTTTTGTATGCTGCAGTATTGCTGCTCCCAAGAAATAGTTTTAATTTCATTGCATGTTCACAAAGTTTCTGTTCAATATTGAAGGTAACCAGAATCAGGCTAGGCCATCACAATCACAAGAATGTAGACACAGAAAGAGGACAAGGCCATCAGCATACTCAGTTTAAGTTTAAACCCATCTCTATTGAATTTACAAAAAGAGAACTCTCAAAACTTAAAGCCTCCAAATCAACTGGTCTTGATGGAATTAACACAAAGTTATTAAGGGATGCTGCTGAAGTTGTAGCAGGGCCAATAACACTGATAATGAATACCTCTCTGAAGTCCGGTATTGTGCCCTCCATGTGGAAAAAGGCAATGATTACCCCGATTTTCAAAAGTGACAGTGCCTTAAATCCATCAAATTACCGTCCTATATCTATCCTCCCTGTATGCATGAAAATATTTGAACGTGCAATACAACATCAACTGGTAGAATATTTTAAACAAAATCAGATCCTGTGCGAAGAGCAATCTGGTTTTAGGCAAGGACACTCCACAGCTACTGCCACAACAATCATGACTGATTACATACTAAATAACATGGATAATGTTCGTCTCACTGGTGCTGCCTTTCTAGATTTAAAGAAGGCATTTGACACTGTCGATACAGAGACTCTCTTGTATAAACTAAAGTGTGTTGGTGTCACTGGAACTGAATACAGCTGGTTCAACGGCTACCTGAATCAACGGCTCCAGTGCGTAAAATTTCAAGAGTCTCTTTCATCTAGTTTACCCGTCATGTGTGGAGTGCCGCAGGGATCCATTTTAGGGCCCCTGCTTTTTATATTTTTTATTAATGATTTTAGAAAGCAAATGTCATACTGCAAACTCCATATGTACGCAGATGACACGATTTTATTATTTGATTCAACGGATCCTGACGTCATAAAACAGAAGCTTGAATACGATCTGCAACAAGCTTCTTTGTGGTTTAGTGCTAACAAGCTCCATCTGCATGTCACAAAGTGCAAATTTATGCTGTTCGGCACATCACGTAAGCTGCAACAAACTCAACCTCCTGAAATTAATATTGGAAATAACAGGTTAGAACATGTCGAAAATTACAAATATCTGGGCCTATGGATGGATGCTACATTATCTTGGAAACACCACTTGGAAAAAGCACGAAATAAAATAAAGCAGAGAATTGGAATATTACGACGAGTCCGAGCTTTCCTGGACGAAAATCTTGCGATGATGCTCTACAATACTCTGATATTACCCCTGTTTGACTATTGTGACACTGTATATGCAAATTGTAATGTAACTGAATTGATTAAATTGCAGCGACTCCAAAACAGAGCAGGAAAAATAATATTACAAGTTCCATATGATACATGTACCCATGATGTTCTTAACACACTCAAATGGTTTTATTTGTCTGAGAGAGTGTTTTATCACCGATGTGTTTTTATGCATAAATGCATTAATGGACCCTCTCCACCGTATTTATCCAGGATGTTCACATTTTCTAGTCATGGCCATAACACACGAAGATCTCACAGAAAAGACTTGCTGATCCCCAAATGCAAAACTACCACTGGCCAAAGGGCATTCATCTACCAAGGGGTGAAAGCATGGAATGGACTTAGCATGGCCGTCAGAAATTCTACCTCAGTACATGTTTTTAAAAATATGCTAAAGCATGAGATTTTATCCAATAGAGGTCCTTATTGATCATTTTAATCTATATATTCCAAATTTAATTATATTTTAATATTTCTATTTGCTCTTAATCTTTCTACCAATTTATGTTTTTACCCTGTTCATTTATTTTTACATGTATTTTCTTTTGTATATATCTTGTCTAATCCTGTGTTTTTGTGCGTCCTCTGTAAATTTTGTGTGTCTAATTATGTGTCAGGACCTCATTGGAAACCAGTGTAAACTGAATGGGCCATCCTGGTTAAATAAAAGATTTTTGACTTTGACTTTGACTAACAGCCCTGGTTTCTTCCAGACAAAGTTGCACGAGTTCTTCACACTCAGTTTCTGCTGACTGCTCGCTGGAGCTCACAGAATTTCACACAAGCCACAAGGTGGCAACACATGGCAGCATAATAATGTTTCGCCAGGAGGGAACAACGCACTGGCAATGAAACAGCGGTCATTTTGTAGACAAGCATATCATAATCTAAAAAAATGAACTGAAAATCTTATGGAGTATTTAGAGCGAGTACTATGAATGGATAAACCTACCGGGCATATAAACTAGAATCAACGATACAGCGAATGCCTCAAGTTTTGATGACTATTGAAGGCAAAATGACTATATGCAGTTCGCTGTCATTTTTAGTCACGATAGTCCTACAAACTAAAGTCCAGTTTTGTGATGGGATATTTTGACTCACATTGTGAAATTTTCATATTGAAAAGGCGAAACCAGTCAGCAAGATATACCCACCAGTGTGGAGCCCTTTGATGGTGAAATGTCTCATGCAGCCAATACCTTCTCTGTTCATGCAGAGTATCATGTTCACTTTAAATTCATGTCATTTAACATAACAGAACATTTCAGAACAGGGAAGCTCATTTAGAATTCAGCTCATGTCCCCAAGTTCAAAGAAACCACAAACAAAAAAACAAATCAAAACAAACTTGAGAATATGTAGATAAGAGATATATTCATCTTTGCTCTTCCAGCTATTCAATATTTCTGGGATTTTTTAATTAAAAAAAAATTTAATTAAAAAAATGCATTGCAATAGAATGATATGGCTGAAAACTTTCATGTACACTTTAACATATGGTAAAGCAAATAGGGCCTATCAAATTCAATATTCAAGCCATATTATTATGCCAAAACATGGCAGTCCAGTGGTATGGTGCTATCTTTAAGTAATCATCGATTATTAAAGCTAACGTGTATCAGCCTATCAACTTGGAAATAAACATTGATAATCTAAAAGAGATCAATATTATTCCATGCTTGGACATTTCGATCAAGATATAATTGATTTTTCGCTTCTTGGAACTTGTCGAGGCACTTTTTCTACGGAGTCCTCAACATGTTACACATTTACCCCATGTGAGGGATCTTTTACTAGCTCAGCACTGACACTGATACAAGAGGTTGCCAATTGAATGTCTCATCAAAACGACACTTTGGGGATTTTGCTCATGAAGGTCCAATGAAAATGTTGCACTCCCAAACTGGGGGGTTCGAACCAATGCAAGCAAAAACCTTCAGCGGAGCAGAGGGAAACACCTGTTGTGAGAAATGACCTTTTGTAAATTGCCTTTTTTTCCAGAAAACCAGTGAAGGAATGCTCGTATCAAGCTAAAACTCCATACACTAAAAGACCTAAACTAGTATTATGTGTGCACTAGTTTATGGACCACTCGCCTGAATGGTCTTGGCGCTACAGATGGACAAAAAGGCAATTTTCAATTGGCTATATCTCGGCCCCTATTAAAACGACAGCAATATAATTGATATCACAAGAAAGCTCTGTTTGTCAGCTTTCCAAGGATGTTTTGCACTATTTATTTCATTACCCACTGTAAAAACACTGAAACTATTCAGATGTCTCGGGTAAAAGACAAAGTGTTATTACTTAATTTTAACAATTTGAAACAATAGCTTCATTGAGAAATAAATCATGATTCAATCAGAGGTTTGATTTTTTAAGTCTGTAAATTAAAGTATGTGTATTCAACAATTATTATTATTATTTTTTTTATTCATCGTACAAGAGTACAAAATATTTTTTAAAAATCAATAAATAAGACAAAACAGTAATAAAAACAACATAAGATAAAATAAAACAAGTTAAAAAAAAAAATAATAATAAAATAAAAAAAACAATTAGAAAATTTACGTCTACACTATCTGTAGCTATAGCTAGCTTGTACACAAGAAACCAATAATGTCATTTATTTCACTGGGATCTAACAGCCATGGGTCAGCAACATGACTGTCCCTAATATAAAGAAGTTCTCTAATTTGAGAGCCAGTCCTCAAAATTGACTCCTTTACATTATCATAAAAAGCATTAATACTGGCTACTGCTCCGACAGGTTTTTCAGAATACATTATATTGACATTAATTCCATACTTTCGACAAATATGTAACAAATTAGCACCTATTCTGGAATTTCGTTTACATGAAGTACTACATTTAAAAATAAAATTTACAATTGAATTATCATGGTCTAAACTATTACGATAAAAATTTACAAATCTCTTGTGAATAATTCCTTCTACAGGCCAAATACCACTGATAACAGGTAACAAATTACAATGTGTACGATTGGAAACCTTCAAAATTCTACGAATGGCTTTTCGCCAAGCTACACAAATTTTGTCAAAATCTTTACTAGTAAAATCACAAAAGAAAGAGCTATATAAACTAGAACAGTATTTTTGAAATAAAGATGTCTTAACCTCTGCATTTAATGTATCAAAATCACCAATAAAGCTATTAAACTTCCTATTGAAATCTGTAACAACAGGTGTAGTATATGTATTACTGCGATCTGCTATAATTTTGTGACCTAGATAAACCATATCTGACACACATTCAATTTCTTCACCACCTATAACAAAACTAGGAACAATATTAGAGCTTCTTTTAACAAAGACCAATGCCTTGCTCTTTGCACCATTAAATTTTACTCTAACCTTATTAGCGTAACTATCACAAATATCCAACATTCTTTTCATAGCAAATTGAGTAGGAGCTAGTAACATTATATCATCTGCGTAACTAACAATTCCACAGAACTTTCTACCTACATAGCAACCAATTCCACTTTTTTGTAATTCCTCAATCAGACCATCCATATACACTGAGAACAATGTGGGGCTGAGTACCCCGCCTTGTTTTACCCCATTTGTAGGGACAAAGCAATCTGAGACCACTGAATTATACCTAACACTCATTTCCTGCTCTGTATACAATTCAAATAGTAGCCTAATGCATAAGGGACTCATACCACGCTGTAACAAAGTATTGAACAAACATGCATACTCAATGCGATCGAATGCTTTAGATGCATCCAAAGCTACACCAAACACTTTGCTACCACCACTATTATAGTAGTCCACTGTCTCAAGCACAACAGCTGTTGCTAAAGCAGCAGAGTGCTTCTTTTTAAATCCAAACTGTAACTCAGATGTGGCTAATGACAAACATTCCCTATTTAGAATCATCACATCAAGAACCTTACACAGTACACTTTGTAGGCATATAGCCCTAAAGTTATCAGATTTATTACATTGCAACCTCTTGTTTTTTGGAATTGGAATTAAACAACTAGATTTAAGCTTGGATGGTGAAACACCATGTACTAACATCGAATTATATAATCTTAATAGTATAACAAAAAACTTATCAGGACAGTGAATAATGTGATCTGAAAACAGACCGCTCTGACCATCAGATTTCCCTTTAGATATACATTTTAAAGCACATAATAGATCGTTCATCTTGAACATACAATCCATTACATCTTCAGTCATAGCATCAACTTTGTAGTTTATACAATTTTTAATATCGGATAGACTAAGTTTATCAGATTCTACACTAGTGTACAATTTACTGTATTTATCAGCAAATAGATCAGCAATGTCTTTATCACCTCTGACATCATCTACAGTTAACGGCACCACTTTCTTATTACCCTTCATTTTCTTAACATCTTTCCAGAAGTTCTTGTTATCGTTACACAATAAAGCATCAGACATTTTTTCTGACCTTAATACATTTTCTTTCTGCTTGACTTTTCTAATGGCATAGTGATAATCGGCTCTAGTCCGCTTACGTATGTTATAAAGCTCACCACAGTTAGGTCTACCAGCATTTTTCCACATTTGGTGATAAGTTAAGGCCAACCTTTTCTTATGTTCAACATATTCAGACCAACCTGGGACCACTCTTTTCTCTCTGGACTTACTCCCACTCTGTGGAAGAACCTTCTGCCCAGCCAGCAAACAAGCATCAATTAACAAATCATGTAAATTCTCTAAGTCACTTTTGTGTTTTTTACAACCAAAATCCTTACAATCAAGGGCTTCATCTGACAATACAATAGAGTCCAACTCATGAATAATATTTAGAGACTGGGAAACATGAATCATGAATGCTTGCCCAAATGTTCTGAGTGATGTGGTATCCTTATATTTATCTTTTTATATACTCCCCCATTTCAAATAGGGATGCCCGGATATCCGGCAAGGTATCCGGCCCGATATTGAAATTTGCAGGATATCCAGCATCCGGCAGAATTAAGGTATCCGAAATTTTTGGGATGCTCAAAAATAAATGAAAAGCTAAAATAATTCAATTTAAATAAAGAATCTTACAAGAACAGAGTCAAAAGCATGATGTAACCATCTTCCAAATTTTAATAATATATTCATAATTGACAGCGAATGCTGAAAAAACTGTTTTTCATATGTTTGTTATCCGGTCCCTACTATCTGGTTCCTATCCAGTATCCGGCAGTTGGTGTTGCCAGATTATCCGGTATCTGGTATCCTGCTATTTTCACTATCTGTGCATCACTAATTTCAAACAACCAAAAAGCATAACTTTCATTTCTATAGTCTACAACGAGGAAAGTACATGACAAGTGACATTGCACTTGATGTTTTTTTCTTGAAACAGGATAAGCATTTGTCCTTTTTTGAGTGCAAAGCGGTGTTTATACAATTTTTGTTACAAGGCTAAAGAAAAAAATCAAACAGAAAAAGGCTAAAATACTAACTTAAAAAATAAAATCCCTGTTATTTGTGCTTTAAAAAATTGATGTGCTTGATACAGGTGTACATGTATCGCCATAAAACTGAAAATAAATAATGCTTCTTAGCGATGTTTTACATTGCGACCATAAAAGCATTATTACATTTTCTACAGCGTTATGCAGTTTGATCATTAATCTTACGACTAAAGAATAATCATGCTTAAGTTACCAGCTGATGTCATTTTTGCACAAAGAGCTGAAGATTTATTTCACAAAACTTTTGAATTTTGCACCGAAACAATTCTATAAGATCTTTATCTGTTAACCGAGCATGCTTGTGGAATGTCAATTTCACTCTGATGAAGACTTTATAGGCTACTTTAGTGCTATTTGACAATTTCAGCAAAATCTGCAAAATTTTAAAAAGTCATCAAAAAGGATGTAAATGTAAATGTCTAGTTTCGAAGGCCCATTGCATATAATATACATGTGCAGTGGTCGAAATAGCCCATGTCATTTGGGGGGGGGGTCTGTCACTGGCAAGGCCCGAAGGGTTGAAGCTTTTAGGTCTGCGACCCCCCCCCCTTATTTCGAACACTGATAATATAGTATATTTAATATACACAAAGTCAATCTTATTAACAGATTTTACAATTAAACCCTTGGCAGGCCTGTTCAAGCAGTCTTTCTCAACCCCCAAGGGAGTATACAGCTTAGAAAGGTAGCCCAATACATACATTCTTTGAATAAGGGCCAATATCACAAAATCTATTTAACTGCGGACATTTGCGGTCATATTGCGGTCAAGCGGGGCGGTCGCGGTCAAGCATGCCATGACCGCATGCGGTGCGGGGCGGTCGCGGTCAGGCTTGAAGCATGCGGGGCGGTCGCGGTCGTGGTCAGCTTTTCGACAGTGCGGGGAGGTGCGGTCGCAGTCAAGTGTAGTCCATTGCGGGGCGGGGCGGTCATGCTTTTGGGTGACCGCGCAGGGTTCTATAATATACACAAAGTCAATCTCATTAACAGACTTTACAATTAAACCCTTGGCAGGCCTGTTCAAGCAGTCTTTCTCAACCCCCAAGGGAGTATACAGCTTAGCAAGGTAGCCCTTTCCAGCGCTCATAATGTTAAGTCACTCAACAATCGCCATCACTGCCCATTGCCTTGGAGGATCTGCTCAGTTCCTCTGTGTCAAGGCTGCATGGGCCTCAAACCTGCAACGTCTCAGTTACCAGGAGAGCACTGGTCAGCACCTTTCCCATTAGACCACGTCACCTAGAGCTATGTAATTATGGAGTGAGAAGCTCCATTTTATTGTCATTCAACATGATCCACAAAATGTCTATAAGCCATTTTGAAGACCATTATATAATTGCACATGTACTTAATTTTCACTTCTATTTCCCCACCAGGTAGGCCCACCTGCATTGCTTTTCAGTGATTAGTTTTAAAAATTTCATTTGTTAAACTTTTTTTGCAACAGAGCAACATTAACAAGTTGATTTAGTCCCAAAGAGTATTTTTCCTTTGATCCACATTTAATCAATGAATATGTACTGCTCTTGTTTTTATTGTCAATAGAAAAGGCATGAAAAATAATTCTATGATTTATTACAAATTTGGAGAAAAAGCTTTGAATTTTGGGAAACGCATCACGGGACATAATTTTCGCATATATTAGGATGGCCGGAATTAATATATCTCGGAAATTTTCAAACACACAAATATATATATCTATATGTATTTGTAAGTTCTGTTTTATCAGCTGCTTCTGTGTGTCCGTCCTATTTGTTTAATATATATTTACAACCCACATAAAATCTGTCCGTACATCACCATGATTATATCATAAACATAAATTATTTAAAAAAACAGCTGTTCATCTAAATATTGAAACACCTACACCTATATACATATATATATATTTTTTTTTTCATAACAAAAATAAAAAAAAATTTAAAAATCAGGTGAGGAGTCATGTCATTGAAAAGAAAAGGGAGTGTTATTTTTGTATATGAAAGGTCACAATTAGCCTATAATCAGTGCCAAAGCATTTCTAGTTATGTTAGCATCTGAGATTTGCAGATAAAAATGCACGAGAGAGGAGTCTAAATTTGAAAATATGTCAAATCATAAGCAGAATTTACTAGGCAAGACATATTTAATTTTTAGCTTCGCCGACTGATCCAACCAATTTCTGAATACGGAAAACAAAAATTGAGCTTGCCCAAAATTTTTATTAAATTGACATAATAAAAAATTGAGATAACAGCTTTTTTAGTCCTATCGACCGACCCAAGAACGACAAGGCATCAAAAGTACCAATGGTCATGATGAAAACTTTAAAATTGGAGAGATCCAAAAAAATAATGAATTTGAGAAGTCGGAATCAGGAGTCGGCACATCACAGAGAGGGGAGGGGAGAAAGCAGAAACTAGAACTGCAGCTGCTAATTCATGGCAATTTCTAACTGGTGCATACTAAGGCCTACACTACAGAATAATCAGACTAAACACTCTACGATTTATTTCTTCCTGAAACACTAAGTTACAGAGCTTTTGATGGAAGCCAGTAACTCCAAGGTTACAACAAAGAGGCAGGACATCCCTTACAAACAGTTTGTCTCCAACGAGATGCCCCCCACCAAAAAAGTCATTCCAAAGAGCCCCCGCACAAATTCCAGGTGTAGAATAGCCCTATATCCCCAGAACTTAATTTTGTATAATGAGAAGTTTAATATTACATGGCTGACTTGCTATCCTTCTCTGTATCTTCCTGAGACCTGTGTAACACCATCCCAGCAACATTTCTCATCCTCCCATTGTAGGGCTCGTTTACATTTGCAATTTCAACCAGACCAATAAAATTCTGAAACTGTGAAGTATGTCTGTCTATTAATCTTTTTGTCACAACTTAAGAAAAATACAGCACTTGTGGTCAGGGTGGTCTGACACCAGCCAACCTGAGAGGTGAGAATGACATTTCTAGACTATTTGTTTACTCGGGACTGGACATGCATGATTGATTTTGCTAATGTCAAGCAGGGAAGGATATCACAACTCAGTGCTTGATTGGGCAAAGACAGGGAAGGATATCAAGATCAGCTTTTTGATTTCCTTCCAAGAAAATTTAATATCCTTCCCCTGGTTTTGTGACAGTTAGGGAAATTTGCTGATATCCGACCTGAAGAAACACCTCAACACGGCAGGATAACGCCTTATCCCATGTCAAGGTCACTTTTTTCCCTAATACTGTTGTTTTTCCCTGGGAAATATAAAAAAATCAGGGAGGATATGAGGGAAAATATCAACAGGGTATAAATTCAAAATGCAGCATGCATATGCTCCCGCACATGCACATGCACCCACCCCTATATAGGAATATGCACACATGCAGGGGTCATGCTAACATGCACAGAGCATGCACATGCACGGGGGCATGCAGACATGCTGGAAGCATGCAGACATGCTGGAAGCATGCAGACATGCTGGAAGCAGGTAGACATGCTGGAAGCAGGTAGACATGCTGGAAGCAGGTAGACATGCAGGGGACATGCATGCAGGAAGCCGCAGATATATGCAAGACAATGTGCACATGCAGTGACATCATTGACATGCATGTATTTGGATGCATGATTGTCGGGCATGCACAGGGCCTGTGCATTTTTGTTTGACTTCTTTACTTACTGAATGAAGGACCAACCCCAAAAGGGTGAGCCTCTGCTTATCTCACGGGCAGTGGCGTCACCAGGATTTATTTTTGGGGAGGCGAAGGGGGGCCAGGCCTTTCAACCGGGGGGGGGGGACATGAATTGTAATGACCTATGGGACAATAAGTTTTAGCTCCAAATTAGGGGGGCAGAGAGGGCCAAGTGAATTTCAGGGGGGGCGGTGCCCCTCCCTGGTGAAGCCACTGGGCACAGGCACTGGCATCCCGGGACTTGCATGAAGGCTTTATCCCAAATGCTGGGTGAAGAGCCCCCCATGATATCCATAAATCTTTTCCATCCAAAATCACCAACATCTGAAGCCCGAAAGTTTAGAAGCGTTGTCTGAGGCCGAAACACCCTCATAGGTTTCAGGTATTTAATCACTGTTAAATTACAAGGCAAATTTCCTTTTTTCCCAAGATTTTTTGGGAGGGTGAATGCGGCATTTAGAGGAGTCAGGCTCGCCTAGCACCCCCTAGTGACAGCACTGTCTAAATATCTATCTGTCTTGCTGTCTATCTGTCTATCTACTGGCTATCTGTTTGTCTATCTATCTGTCTATCTATATCTATCTATATCTATCTATGGCTATCTGTCTATGGCTATCTATTTATCTATTGTCTATGTATCTATCTATATATCTATCTATGATTATCTATTTGTCTATCTATATCCATCTATGATTATTAGTTCTATGTATCAATCTGTCTATCTAGCTATCTAGCTATCTAGCTATCTAGCTATCTATCTATTGTATTTCTATCTTTTCATTTACAAATACATGTATCAACAAATTCATCATGCATGTGAAGTGCAATAGTGTATCAAAAGATACTAATTAAGACATAAGACATAAAATGTTATTAGCCTGATGAGACATGAGAATACAAACGAATAAATAATGATGACAAGATAAAAGGTAAAAGGTTGGGATGATTGAATTTGTAATTCTGTGATTGAGCTGTGTTTTCAATTGCATTTGATAGTTGAAAATGTAAATAGCACTTGACAAAGTGACACATGATTAGATTCAAAGTGGCATTTTGCAACAGTGGAACATTTTAAAAGTGGCATTCAGTCAATATAGGCCAATATCATACAAATAGACCCAGAATCACTGTGGTTTTGCTGTATGTATAGTTATGAAAGGGCACGAAAATGCTGGATCCTTCTGGATCACAACAAGGCATGCTTACGAAAGACATGCTGGAAGCAGGTAGACATGCTGGTAGTGCCATTGTGTTGTTTATAGAATTCCCGGTGGCCGATGCTTGTCATATGCTAACACCCAATTTATTTACTGGTTATGCTTTGCATTTTGAAGGCCTTTTTTTGAATCCACCTACCCCCCCCCCCCCAAAAAAAAAATCAGCATGATCAGGCAGAATTGAATGCATAGATCTACGTGCTCCCTGAACTCTTAGGCCTTTGCAGGGGGCAACCATTTAAGTTCCCAGGGGGGGGGGGGGGGGCTTTGAATTTTCTTCAGCGGGAAATTTATTTTACGGTAATGGAGGGGTCCCTGCATGTTCCAGAATCCTTGCACATTCGATCCTGCATTTCATTTGATTTCTGAATGCATGGCTGCATTTTTGCATGTCCTTGCATGTCTGCATGTGTTCAGCATGTCAGCATGCTTTAGGCATGTCGGCATGTTTTCAGCATGTCTAGGCATGTTAGCATGTTTTAGGCATGTTGGCATGTTTTCAGCATGTTGGCATGTTTTAGGCATGTCAGCATGTTTTTGGCATGTCGGCATGTTTTAGGCATGTTGGCATGTTTTAGGCATGTCGGCATGTTTTTGGCATGTCGGCATGTTTTAGGCATGTCAGCATGCTTTTGGCATGTCGGCATGTTTTAGGCATGTCAGCATGTTTTAGGCATGTCAGCATGTTTTCAGCATGTTGGCATGTTTTAGGCATGTCGGCATGTTTTAGGCATGTTAGCATGTTTTTGGCATGTCGGCATGTTTTAGGCATGTTGGCATGTTTTAAGCATGTCAGCATGCTTTAGGCATGTTGGCATGTTTTAGGCATGTCAGCATGTTTTTGGCATGTGGCATGTTTTAGGCATGTTGGCATGTTTTAAGCATGCACCCACATGCATGCATGTGGGTGCATGCGCATGTTGAATTTATATATTTCTCGAAAATATGACAAAATGAGATAAGATATGGCAAAATGAGGGAGGATATGGCAAAATGAGGGAGGATATGGCAAAATGAGGGAGAATATGGCAAAATGAGGGAGGATATGGCAAAATGAGGGAGGATATGGCAAAATGAGGGAGGATATGATATACATAGGGACAATATGATATTTAGAGGGAAAATATGGAATTTAGAGGGAAAATATGGAATTTAGAGGGAAAATATGGAATTTAGAGGGAAAATATGGAATTTAGAGGGAAAATATGACATTAAATTTAGAGGGAAAATACGACATTTAGAGGGAAAATATGGCATTTAGAGGGAAAATATGGCATTTAAGGGGAAGATATGACATAGGATAAAAAGATTATCCTATGGCTTGGGCAGTATTTCCCTGATATTGATTCGGGTCTCGGGAAAATACTGAGTCTCTGGTGACAATATCAGGGAAATACTGTCCAAGCCATGGGATAACCTATAAATATGTGTGGGTTCAGGATGTCCAGCAGTTCGATGGAATGAATTTCTCCCTGACCTTTCCCTAACTTTTCCCTTCCCGTGACTAAAACATGAAATTCCCTTACTGTATTTCCGCAACAATTCAAGCGATTCTGTATAATCAAAACATTAATATCCTCGCCTGGGATCATCATGATGTTACTTGTCAAAGTATTAGAAAAGTGATGAAATTCAGTGCCCTACAATTATGGCGAGCAATTTCATTGAACAGGATTGTTTCCCTCAGTTCTCTTCATAGCCTTAAATTGGGTAGTTGGTTGGCAGTCCCACAATTTTGGTCAACGTGGTACTTTAGAATTTCAAAATTCCCTGACTTTTCCCTAACTTTTAGCATTTTTCCCGTTTTCCCAGACCAATATCAAAATTCCCTGACCATATAGGCCCAATATCCATCTGAGATAATCGCTGGACTGATGAGTGAGAAAAGAAAAATGTAACCCTTCCTGAAAATGAATCGTTCAAATACTTTTAAAACATAGGTCTACATACCATATTTTGAGATTCTGCATTTGGGCCTAGACCAATAGGTCAACGTATCTTGTACCTGGTCACCGGGTGCTACATCACAATGTTGTTACCTATTGTTTTAGAAATAGGTCATGTTTACGTCAACACATTGTGATTATGGATTTGACCCAGAAATGGTAGTACAGGTAAGAAAATCTTGTTTTATGACAATTTAATCAAATGTATTTGTACAAAAAGGTTGACAATGACTAAAACAAAGTCTCAAGTCATGAATTATACTTCATTTATAATTATTGGACTAACATCTTTGGAGGAGATAGCTCTATAAGTTGAGAAAGGCCTCGAGATTTTCTATGAGGATCCTTTTAAATGCTGTTAAATCTCTTTGAAGTACATTTCAATGCAAACTGTTTATTATTTACAGACTATAGACTAATAAAAAGACATCTTGACACATAAAAGAGTATTTGATAATGTAATAAGCTCTCAACATGCGTAACAAGTTTTTGTAGCGACATTGTGCTACATGTCAACACTTTGTGTGATACCTCATACTCAGTTTTTTATTAAAAATTTTTTAGGTAAAAAATGCCAAAGCGGAAAGTTGGATCCTCCTTTACGAGAGTTAAGAATGGCCACTTGATTAAGAAGGCTCGGCGGATTGAGCCCCTGCATGATGGAGGTTCAACTGCCTGATGGAACTTCAGCTGAAGCATACGGTAGGGTGTCCCATGTAAAATTTCAGCTCATTTTAAGGTGTTTTAGATGTTGCTCAAGAGCCCCAAAGATAGATGGGGGTTTAACATTTAATTATCATGCGAAAATGGCCTTTTTAGGTAATAGCTCATAAATTATAGGTTTCAGTCACACATGAATAGTTGATACAAAGATGTATAAATTATTTAAACTGTGGTACCAATTTCGTATTTGTAGCTTGCTTGGGTATTGAGAAAATCTATATGTATGGGATATACTTATTTAATGCGATTTTCTATGATTTAAAAAAAACTTCTTAGATTGTTTCAATAATCACAAATTGATTGCAAGACACTTTTTTTTGGGACACCCTAGCATACAGTGATGGTGACGAGACTGAAGCCAGTATATTTTATGTCAAAATTAGTAAATTTACCACTAAGGACCAAGAGACATCACAGGTGAGTACCTGTAAAGTGTAGGTAAGCACCATAACTTATAAAATATTGGTTATCACTTGCATTTCCCAGGCTACAACCACTCATATAAATTTCACAATGCAATGCCGTACAGCAAGAAAGCTGTCTATCAACCACAAGAGGGTGCATCACAGATACATGGAGAACAGCCTGTTGTGACTCAGTCTCAATGGAAGCCATCAGTGGTCCCTTCTCTCCTTTTTACCTGGGTATGCCATATTCATTATTTACAAAATATTGCGTCTCATTCCTAATATACTGCTTTTATAAGATTCAAATAATTATCATTGATTTGTTGTTTTTCAGGGATAACTCTTTTGACCGTCCCAGTAAACGTAAAACTGTGACCAAGAAAACCGTGGATCTGTTACAAGAATCCACAGCATTTAAAGGACATTAGAGATTCAGGGAATTACAAGGCCGACTTCTCAAAAATGCTCCCTACCTCAAGGCATGCCATTTCCGAAAGTCAGCTGACAAAGATATGAAATAGTCAACAACCATGTTTTCTGTAACTCAATATTTTTATTAACAAGGATTACTGTAAAAAATTTAATCATATGATCAACATTTAATTTATGAAATCTCACAAGGACTGTTAATTTCAACAATAAAGTGACTAGTAGCAACCTATGTGCGTCTTTCTTTCCACTAATGGTGGGAAAAGATCTTACAAATAAATCAACATTTCTCATCACAGCTACATGAATACAAGTCTTGACGTGATAACCAAGAAAAGAATAATGCTAGTAAAGAGAAAATTAAATATTCCAACAAAATACTGGCATTAAATAACAACAAAATGAGTATCATTAACAATACTGATAGTAAAGAAAAAGAACAAATAACAGACAAATTGTAAAAATAATGTATTAAAAACTTGTGTAAAAGGTTAACAACAACTGACAATTAAGCAAATCATTTCTTATTAGCAACACAGGCGCTCTTAAATACCCTTTCACATCCTCTCCTACAGGAAAGCATCTTTTTGGCCAGGGAGGACATCTGCAACAGGATATAATATTTTATGGCATAACTACAAAACAAAAACATGAATAACACATCTTATTTGGTTTCAGTGGGTAGATCTTGTTTATTGTCAATCAGCTCAGACTGTGACACAATGTTGCTACAGTTCTCACAATGTTGCTACAGATACTGTTTTGAACTCTGGACAAATTACTTCTATATTTGTGCACGTAACATGTTAGGAGCATTGTTATTGTGTTACCAAGAAGACATCTGAGTGACCATTGCTGTTTAATTTTGATTGTAGATCATATTTTAAAGCATGATAACCATACACACATGTCAGGTTGAATTTAGGTCACCACTTATAATGCTATCTTCTCCAAGCACAGAATTTTTACTAGATAAAACACATTGCAGGTGTATTGTATTGCTATATTACTAGTCATTAGTCATGTTGTACAATGTCTTCAATGAAAGACATGACGTTAAAATAAGTAAACTCACCTTCACTCTTCAAGAAAACAGCAAACTGTGTCAAGTTGTGCAGCACAATGTGTTGACGTAAACATGACCTATTTCTAAAACAATAGGTAACGACATTGTGATGTAGCACCCGGTGTGGTAGGCCTGACGAGAAAAGGAATGTGTCTGCTGCCTGGTTGGCCTAATCCCCAAGCAGCAGTGCAACAAAGAATGCAGCCAAGTGAACCGATTCAATGATTCAGCTTTGCCATGAGTGATACCTATCCTGATGCATGCAACGGCAGATGTTTTTTTAAAAGGGGGGGGGCATAGGCGGATCCAGGGCGGGGGCCCTTTCACCATTTATTATAAATCCTTCCCATTGCTTTTTAGGCCAAAAAAAATGTTCTAGAGACTGCAATGTTATAAGTAGGCCCTATTGCCACGCCACCCCCTTTCAAAAAATCCTGGATCCGCCCCTGGAAAGGGGGGAAGAAAGGGGGTGGGTGATAAATCATATGAACCAAAACAAAAAAATCAGAAAACACTTCAATTGTGTCATGAACAAAGCCAGGCTGACCCAGTTATAGAAGAATAGCAAACTTACAAAGATTCAGGAACTGAAACTTGACCAACCCTCCATTTGGAACACTTGAAGGAATGCAGCACTGCTTGAATGACGTCACACATGGACTATCAATGGCCTGTTCCTTGAATATTCCATATTTCTTCAGTAATCCAATATAGCTTGAGTTATTGACTACCTATACCTTCAGCTGACAATAGAGCTCAATAGATTATTGCTACAACACAAATGCTAACACATGTCTGGCATTGCCTGCTGTGTCATTAAAATCAATGGCCTACAGACATTGAATGGCAGACGACAGACAATAACAAGGAATTATTTACAGAATACTGCTAATGACGTCACACAAGTAACATGACGTCATCTACATCCACCAAAAAACGAAACTTCAAAGCAATTAGCTTTTTAATAGGGGCTATAGGCCTGATATGGGTTGAATTATAGCCTATCTATTCACATCCTGGATTGAGTGTGCTCATAAAATTATCAAATGCACAAATGTAAATATAAGCAGATTAGGTCAGTCCATGATTTTTCAGAAGTTTAGCACAGAAATGATTGAAAATCATTTGAAGTTTGATTACCTCGATAATTTGCAATACCAGACCTGCCAACAAAATGGCGAAGGGCAATGAATGAAGCCAGCAACAGGACACTATCATAAATGTCATATTTTGGAACATGTAGATGTAATAATTACTAATAAATTTTGTAACACTTACGATCATTAGCTGCTGTAGACTCATAGATCTATGCCAGTTGTGTTCGGCATGGTGCAGCTGCACAAGCAGATCACATGTGGCCGGGCAAGTGTTGGGCTATTTTTAGCATCACTGACCTAGAAACATTTGACAACCACGTGGAGTTGTTTTTGTTTACCAGCCAGCCCAGGCCAGCTCAAGCCAGCAGTGTATGATTGGCCTACACTGTAGGTGTGGCTCTTGAGTAGACATGTATGTTTTGCAAATTGGAAAATGAAAATAGGTCTACTGTAACAGGGTTGTGTTCAAGCTAATAGGCATATATATATAGGCATAAGGGTGGCCATTTAATATCCCCAGGGCTTGGAGTTTTTTGGATAAATAATTTCTTGCTCAGTTTTGGTGAAATAAATAAATTCTTTCTGGGAAGTCTTGTAAATAAATAATTTCTTCTTTAAAACAAGGCACTGCTTGATTTAGGAATGAATATTCGGATACTCCGCATACTGGAAATTGAATGGTCACCCCCTCATGCAGTTGTAATGTGTCCTCATTGTCCTCCTGCACAGTGCAATGCAATTTAATACCCCATTGTTATTGGTAGATAATTTCCCAGGACAGATTGTCACTAATGTTATAGGGTAATGCTCTTTGAGTCGGACACCCGTGAAAAGTAACCTTGAGTCGGACACTTTTAACTGCATTGAATTGGCCTGTTAACTGGACACCTGGGCAAACAGTTTAGCACAGGTGTTCAATTAAGTCCTGCTGAACCTGTCCAGCTATATAAGATATTTTTGAAGAGTGTATTGTGAGAGATATTTGATCTTAAAAAAGACACATTTCACAGTTGTGCCAAGTGAGTTTTTGTGACGTTTTGGAAATTTCTCAATTTTGATAACACTAGAATAGGCAGACAAAACTAATCCACCCTCATAAAAACTGGCATACATGTGTGCATTTGGCCATTATATTGTTCTGTTAAGTTTATTTAGCTGCAGTTAACCTAAGCTCTGCACAGACAGTGATTTAAAATATTTGACGAGGGCTCTTTGAGTCGGACGCTTGACTTTTTTAAACTTTACGGGATCTACCATTACGCTACGGGGGGGGGGGGGGGGGTAAAACTACTGCAGTACCTGTTCCCGCCAAATTTGTGACGTCATCGATTTGATGTCAAGCAGCCTTGCTATGGTTGACCTGTCAGAACATTAATTTTGTAGAGAGATAATAAACGTGTGAGTAAGTAATAGTTTTAGATTCAACAGCAAGCCCAGATGTTGTGATTATTGAGCTCTGGATGGGGTTTTGTATCCACCTGTCCCTTGCCAAGGGCCTTGGCCATTTCACTTTTGAATTCTCTTTCCCTTTGAAATTTTTCTGAATGAATTCCCTGTCCCTTTGCCGAAAAGGTCAACAAGTTTTTGAATTCCCTGCACTTATCAATTAGGCATGTTTACACATACATGAAGGCCATCATATCTTGTCACCAATTGAGGAAAATCACACATTCAATGAATCTGTTTATAAAATTAATTCTGATAGTAATAGATGTAATATGTTTTGAGAAGATCCCCAATTTTTGATTCCGCTAATCCTGTGACCTTACTGGACTTGCACACCAAGGGACCTTCTCAAAAGCAAGCAGCTAAAACTTCATTCACTTTCCCAGAAAAGCCAAAGCTCTTAGCCAATCAGAGGCCTCAATTCTTCACTAGGCCACACCCCCAACACAGCCACGTGTGCAAAGTTCACTTTATTTTCTTAAGGTTCAGTCGCTGCATGACCAGCACTGTGGCACACCAGTAGCCTTGAATATGATTGTGTTATTCCTGATTCTGCCTTGCATGTCCATCCAAACTCGTATATTTAGCACAGAGAGAAATTATTACATGTCATTTTAACTGTGCAAGGACAAGTCAGAGCAATTATTTTTCATGCAGTCCTGGATCTCATTTTCCGTGGGTCTAACACTGTAAATTGTTTATGCTGCCATGATTATAACTTAATATAAGCCTCTCTTCTGTATTGCCATAAGAAAGACATTCACAATAAAGGCCACAGGTTTATCAAATTTATTTTTGAATATGCTGGATGATAAATGCAACAACATGACATTGTATCTGTTCACAGAAATATAAAACGAATGTGGACCTGTATGCAGTGACAGTGTACCCTGCAAGCTTGCCTTCTTCGAGATATTATACTTGATTTGTGAAGTGTGAGAGCTCTGAGAAACATAGGCTGCATAGCAGCAAACCTTCAGCGAAAAACAACATTTAAAAAGGACACCATTACACCATAAAAGTGATGTGAACCAAATTGCATGTAGTATTTGCAATAGTGGCTCGATCTTGGTCTGAAATTATCTATACGCCCTGCCATAAGCCTGCCTGCAGGCCAAGGAACGTTGAACGATGGAAAGGCCGTACTAGACCAATGTACATATAATATGGACCAGTTTCATGCATAAAGAAGGAATAAGTTGTGAGGTATGGGTCAGAATATTTGAAAAAGCATTAAGAATAGTAAGCAAGCAGACCAACAAAAGGCACTAAAATATTATATAGGTGATGTATATAAAATTTCATCTACATGCGATGATGGCCAAGTTTTGGCCTGGAAACAAAAAATAATAATTTTAATTTTTTTTGGTCAATATTTCAAGATGAATAGAATATCCATGAATCACACCCACAAAAGGCACAAATTAATCATTTAGGTGAATGTGTAACATATTTCATCCATGTACATGCAATTGTGGGCAAGTTTTGGGCCGAAATGCAAAAAAAAAAATTTTAATACATTTTTCTCAATGTTCCAAAAAGTATGGAATATCAATCAATCAGACCGTGAAAGGCACAACTAGACTGTATAGGCTACATGTGTAAAAAATTTCATCCATGTACATGTATTAGGGGCTGAGTTCTAGTCCGGAAATGAAAAAAATAATTTTTTTATATTTTTCTCAATATTTGAAAAAGTACAAAATAGCCATCCATGAGACCATCAAAAGGCACAATTTGACCATACAGGCTACATGTGTACCAAATTTCATCCATGTGCATGCAATAGGGGCTGAGTCCTAACCCGGAAACGAAAAACATAATTTTTTAATATTTTGCTCAATATTTCAAAAATTACAAAAGTTACATCAATCAAACCATCAAAAGGCACAACTAGACCATATAGGCTAAATGTGTACCAAATTTCAACCATATACATTCAATAGGGGCCGAGTACTGGCCCGGAAACTATCTATCCGCCGCCCGGACGCCCGACCGCCCGCCCGGCGGACGGACAACTTTTGACCAAAGTGATAACAATACCTTCTTCGAACTTCGTTCGCTGAAGGTAAAAAATGCATGGGGCAGCAAAATGAGAGGTGAAGCAACACGGGAAAGCATAGTGAATGGAGGCAAGTGAGAGTCTTGAGTGGAAATATTTAAAAAACAAGGTCAGACAGCACAGTGCTAATCCTTCAAGCTCAGTTCTTCTTTCCTCAGTCCTTCCCTCTCATTACTCCTTCCCTCTCATTACTCCTTCCCTCTCATTACTCCTTCCCTCTCATTACTCCTTCTATCTAATTATTTCTTCCCTCTCATTCATCTTTCCTCTCAGTGCTCCTTCCTTCCAAGTGCTTCCTCCATCTCATTACTCCTTCCCTCTCAGTGCTATCTGCATGCTCTCCTCTCCCCTTGCTCTTTTCTGCTCTATTATGCTCTACTCTTCCATCCACTCAGCTGAGTCGGCTCTGCTCTCCTGTGCTCGGCTACCCCTTTTGGCTTTGTTCTCTCGGTTCTCATCTTAATTCCTCTACTGTCCTGGTTCTGCTCTCCTGTCCATTCTGCACTTTTTGCCTATCCTCCAGACTCATCTTTGCTCTTTTCTCTCTGTTCTTCTCTCCTCTCCCTCTGCTAAACTATTTTCTGCTATATTATGTCCTCTGCTCTCCTCTGCTCCTGTTGTCTTCTGCCTCTGATCTCTTTTTCCCTGCTCTGCTCTTCTTTTTCCACGCTCTTCACTCCTTTCTTTTTCCCTGCTCTTCTCTCCTTGATTTTTCCATGCTCTTCACTCCTTTCTTTTTCCCTGCTCTTCTCTCCTTTATTTTTCCATGCTCTTCTCTCCTTTATTTTTCCCTGCTCTGCTCTTCTCTCTTTTTCTCTGCTCTGCTCTCTTTTTCCCTGCTCTTCTCTCCTCTCTTTTTCCCTGCTTTTCTCTCCTCTCATTTTCCCTGCTATTCTCTCCTCTGGTTTTCCCTGCTCTGTTCTCCTCTGGTTTCCCCTGCTCTGTTCTCCTCTCCTTCTCCTCTGCGTCTGTTCTGCTTCTGTACTGCTCTCATATTCTCTAATATCCTCTTCTCTCCCTGCTCTGCTCTACTATCCCAAGCTCTCCTATTCTTTTCCTCTCCTTCTCCTCCCCTTCTCCTCTCCTTCTCCCTCCTTCTCCTCTCCTTCTCCCTCCTTCTCCTCTTGTTCTCCTCTTCTTCTCCTCTCCTCTCCTTCTCCTCTCCTTCTCCTCTCATTCTCCTCTCCTTCTCCTCTCATTCTCCTCTCCTTCTCCTCTCCTTCTCCGCTCCTTCTCCTCTCCTTCTCCTCTCCTTCTACTCTCCTTCTACTCTCTCCTTCTATTCTCCCCCCTCGACTCCCACTGTACAGTATGTCAATCCCTGTCCTATGATAGCATGAATTAACTGATATGTTACAACAATAGTGATGTTTGATATTATACAATGTACTACTGTGCCACAAATCCAGCCTAACTAATCATTTTACCTGCCCTGTAGTTATTGTGTATGCAAAAAACTAGAAATCTCTACCTTTTTCCTGAGCAAAGTTGTCGTTTCTTCATTAGTATATATATTTTTATATGTCTTAATTAACTTCAATGAGTTGCAGGGGTCACTCGGTGCACCTCCGGGACGAGGGCCTGCATGGGCCATATTGCTGGGTGGCTGCTGTGCAGTGCTACCACAGGCAGTATTTCTGCTGTTGTTGAGTGGAGACCTTTTCTTTGCATGAGACATTGAATCCATGTACTTATTTGACTGAAACGATTATATGCATATCTATCTATCTATCAATCTATCTATCTATCTATCTATCTATCTATCTATCTATCTATCTATCTATCTATCTATCTATCTATCTATCTGTCTATCTATCTATCAATCTATCTATCTATCTATCTATCTATCTATCTGTCTATCTATCTATCTATTTATCTATCTGATATATCTGATATATCTGATATATCTCCCTGATATTTATCTATCTATCAGTCTATCTAGCTGTCTGTCTATATGTCTGTTTGTCAATCTACCCAACTGTCTGTCTAGGTGTGACTGTCTATCTTTCTATCTCTGGTGTGAAAGGCTTGTTGTCACATAGGCCTATTCTGAATGAAAGAGTAGAGTGAGAATTATACTGAGGCCTGAGCTGATCTTAAGGCCTTAGACTTAGTCTACATTATACATATCAATGATCCAGATATGCCTTTTTGTAATTAGGCTACTTTTAGGCTCGGATCAACATGTATATGTATTGAGTTATTCAAAAGAATTTCACATCTCATAAATTTTATTGGCCTTCTTATTATATATGTATAGACCTATAAAAAGTCCCTGGAATCCACTCGGTGAACAGGTAGTATGTAAATAATTATTTGTGCTTTTCTTTTGCGCTGAATAACCAAGGGAAGGGGAAAGCAGGGATCGAGTGACCTTCAGCTATGGTCTACTGCCGCCCAAGAAGCCCCAGCAAAATGACATTATTTGACCGTGGTTCCCCAGAGGGGGGGGAGAGGTCTGTAGACTTCGTATACTTAATTGTATGTTTATTTTCATGACTTTTTTGTGTGAATGATTCGGACATTTAGTAGAGAGACATGCAATTATGTAGGCGGCATCAAACATTTACATACTGTAGATAGAGATGGGCAATCATGGATTCAAAAAGGCCTATTTAAACTTTAAATTTAAGTGAAAAGTATTGGTAGGACCTAAGGACCAATCTATTGTGTTGATCGATCCTTGATTGTGCATGATCTAAAATATTATAATTTGTTTTCATTGCCCCTTTTGACTGCAATTCAACTGTGGTAAAACCTGCGTGATAATAGGCCAAGGCATGCACGATACATGGGCATTTTGCGCGATATATAAACTAATTACCCCCTGCATATTATGGCATTTCAGTATGGGTGGTTGTCATGGAAACAAAAGAGTGGAAGTTGTCAGTGATACTTTTAATTGAGGATCTGAGAGTCAATTATGAACACAATTTAACTCCTTTTGATATCTTTAAACAATTACAATTACAAGCCTTCAAAATATAATGAAATAGTCAACTTTTTGGAAATTGGAAGATTTACGTAAACGTGTTGTCTATTGAGATCTGTTGACTCTTTCACACTGCTCATAAGTCCTTGCTGATATGAATAACACAAGTCAGGCTTTTGCACACTGTGCAAATGAGCGATGTATATATAGCACACTCAGAGGCTTAATTCGGAGACTGAAATTAATTACAACAGTGAACTGAACAATGCTGAGGAGTGAGGACTGAACTGTAGTGTTGAACTAACTGAATTGAGGCCCAAACAGTGGCGTCACCTGGATTTATTTTAGGAGGTCACGTGGTATGCTCGTCATGACGTCACCAGCACTGTGACGACATCAACTTGCTGCTGCCTTCGCCCCCCTCTAACAAATAAGTGGACTTTCCCTTGCTTCATGACGTTGATATCAGCTGATCTTCTGGTCGGATTTTATGGAAATGTTTCGAGTCCTTGCATTGCAACAGATACAGTATAATATGCATGCAATGCAGTCACAAGTGAAGCAAAAGGTCCATTAAAATGATATATCAAACTGAAAAGTGGCAGGTGAGTGTCTTTGCTACAAAATATGTGCTTGAAGTTGGGCCTGTCAAAGTGTCCGAGTCAAGGTGTCACCTGTCCGAGTCAAGGTGACACCTCTCAATGGCCTGTTAATGGGATTATAGCCAGATACAAGGCCATCTGGTCAATCAAGTGTTTATCATCAGACAGCTTACTAGCAAAGCCTTCATTTGACACCTTGTTTGATTCTTGATTGCTTGTCAATCAAACTCCAGGCCACTTTTAATAAATGTGCGATGTCAAAAGTGTCCGAGTCACGGAGCATTACCCTATAACAGCTTGTAACAGATTAGAGTCACTGAGTAGAGCTGAGTAGGCTGCAAAAAGCAGCACTTGAGTGTGTCAGCGTGGTTATAATATTATTGGCAACTTATTGATTTTGAATGCAAGGAAGGTTCAATTGATCAAATCTTTGTTACAAAATATTGCACTTTTGAGTTGTCTACAGATCATCTAGGTCACTTCGGATCATGTTGGACAGCAATTTCAATCATCCTTCGACTCATTGCCTTGTCCTCCTCCTGTCCTAATTAGCATAGGCTTAAGGCGGCACGATTTGGGAGGGGGGGGGAAAGAGCATTTGCCCGAATTTCGAGATCTAGATTTGATACCATTTCAAAAATGAAACTAGAAATGTCATAACCGGAAACCGGTGAGTGATGCGCTGCCCGGACTGAGTCCTAAGGGTGAATCACACATGTATCTGTAGTTAGTGTATATCCCTCTGCGTAATATTTCAGTCAAATCTTGGCTCACAGGATCACTGCTGTCTTGGCTAAATACACATTTCCTGGCCGAAACTATCCACCTGTCTTTGATTTTACTCTCCTGTCTTTCTGCCCAGGAGTAATTTACCAGCTTGTTATTGCTCTCTCATTTACGATTGGCAACACTGCTATTCCTTAAAAAAAACGTGCAAGCACTTTTAAGAGTTGCTTGCATCTATCTATCTATCTATCTATCTATCTATTTATCTATCTATCTATCTAGCTAGCTATCTATCTATTTATCTATCTATCTATGTGTTTAGCTGTCTATCTATCTGTCTATCTATCTCGAGGCCTTCCCTTCCTTCCCCCACTACATTCCTTTGTTCATTCCTTTGTTCATTCCTTTGTTCATTCCTTTGTTCATTCCTTCTTTTCTTCATTCCTTCCTGCATTCTTTCTACCGAGTTTGTAAACACTGGATCTAGCTGGAACTAGGATGCTTTTAGGACAAATTTAGTATTTATAAACAAGTTGTTGATAACAGCTAACTTTTACTGTTAACATCAAACAGGACTGCTACAAGGTGTGTCATGTTTCTCGCACATTTAACCTAGTTCCATGTGATAAATGGACATTCTTGAAGTATGAAGTATATGCTGACCTGCTGTTTTCACTTCTAAGGGAATACTTGATATGTGAACAGGAATTAAGGTATGTTTTTCTTTAGGCTTTCTTATCATTGTCAGCTAGTAAATAACATGTCACATGAAATATTGTCCATTAGATTTTTAATATGATTGCACCATTTTCAATAAACTTCCTGTTGAGATTAATTGAGTACAAGGAAACACTGACATAGACCAACTGCACAAGTCAAGTAAAAAGAATCATTGTGCTTATATTTGAAATTAAGGTGACTCATGCATGGTAGTTTGATCATACAGATTTTCCTAAAATTTTGCACAGTTACTCTATGGGACCCATACATTCCAAAAATGAAAAACAAAAAAATTTCACCGACTTGTTTTGTTGCCATGGCAACAGTATGTTTGGCCTGATGACTGCTTAAAAGTCATAAATTGAGTTTTTGGTTATGTACCACAGAATAAAGCATTACATGCATTTGTCACACAAAAACGTCATAAATGTATTCCCATGGATGTATACCAATACATTTTCCACAAATTTGAAGAAAAAGGTTAAAACACTTTTTTCTGTAAGAGCTCTAAGAGCACCAATACACAAATTAATTGCTGATTTTGTATGCATCAATTTTGGCAGTAATCAAATTTTAGGAAAACGATCATACAGATTTTTTTTAAAATTTGCATATATCATAAACAAGTTATTGTCAAACAAATGGCCAAAAAAAAAAAAAATTCACCGAGTCGTTTTTTAACTGCAGTGCCATGACTATGCCAATGTCAATTTAAAGAAATAAAGACAATTTTAGACGCAGTTGACTGAAATTAGTCGAGAAAATTCTTTGGATAAGGATGAGAAGCTGAAACTTTAAATTAGCATAGAGTAGGTGTTGCTGCATTCAATGAAAAAATAATTATGCTTCTAGCTGCATTAGATCTCATTTAAATAGCAAATTACTGGCTGTCATGCTGCTAAAAAAAAGAGATCAGAAAATGGTGACGTCACAACTTTTTCCGGGCCAGCAGCAGTTGTGACGCTATGTTGCTAGGCAACCAGGCTGCTCAGAAGTATGTGCAGTGTACCACGGTTGAGTCACCTTAAAGAATTAGATCTGCCAATTCTACATAGAATTCAACTTGCATTAAAATAACACAAACTGGTAAATTCACAACATTGGGGTATTATGAAACAATACCAATCAACACAATTGCATGTTTTTCAGAATTAAGTGAGTTCAATTCATTTTATTAGTCCAGTAGAGCCCCCCTATGTCAGAGGAACCCAAAAAGCTGTAAAACAATTCTTACTGAATTGAAAGCGAGTGTCCCCCTCAATGATGCCAGTGATGCAGCCATAGTCTGGTGCCCTGCTATGTGAATGCATACAGGCCAGAAGACCAGGTGTATGCAGCCATAGCCATGCTGGGAGAGCAGAGCAGTGTGTGTAGAACTGTGGAAGAAATACTTTCAAAATGTCACAATAAAGCCACTAAATGTTAGTTTAAAGATCCGCGGACAAACTTTATGACAGTAACGTAACATACAGTGAAGAAGGGCTGTGAAAGTAGTGGCAGGTGCCCAGTAGCTCTTACATAAAATTAGGCCTAAATGTTAACATTTCAGTGTGTGCAAAAAATCTGCCTTACAAAACTAAGGCACTGCCCTGCCACCCAGTGGGCAGGCAGCGCAATTACCTAGAAATCAATCAATCAATTTTCCATATTTTTTTTTTCTAATCATTAGCCCCCAATTTTCTAGCATTTTTCCATAATCTTACTGCTTCCCAAACTTTTGGGGGTGAGGGCGACTGTCCCCCTCCCCCTGCCCCCCCTCCCATACGTCTATGCTAGCAATAAGCCTACGAAGTGCATTTTAAAAATACAGGACGTAAAGTCTCAATCTACCATCCGTGCTGATCATCTCAATTTGAGAGAGACCTTATTTTGAACCTAGGCCTACTAATTTCTTTGTCACATTTACTCAGTCACCCGCTTTGTCATTTTTCTAATCCTCTTAGCAGAACGTCAATTCGATGTCAATGATATATACTGGATATATGCGCTAATATAATAATAAACTACTGATAAAACCAGATAATTTTAAAAAATATCTCAAGATTAATTTAACAATCCAGGCCAAATTGGAGCTTAGTAAAACGAACTTCGGACCTGTTGTTCTGGCATTATTACTGCTGATATTCCAAAAACAATTTATGCAGATTGACAATAGAGGCTTTAATGTGTCAGTTTCAACTTTCAGGGCAGTTGTTCCCCCACAGGGGTAGTTGCCTGGCAGGTTGCTGCATGTGAATTCTGGCAGAGTTCACTGCCTGTGGCAGCCCACTGCAATTGGCTCTTGTGCTTACAGATTATACATTATAGTTACTAATGTTTAAAAGTAGTAAAGTATGAACTCAGTGTGCAGATCACTTTTTATGAGTGAATGACTCATTGAGTCACCCTTGTCTTTTTTATGTCATTTACTGCCACCTTGTGAATAACTTGCACACATCACATCCCATAACATCAGTTTCCCAAAAAGAGCCAAATCATCTGAAACCCAATACCAACCTTCTTGTCTTTTTCTTCAGAAAGTTTTCTTGTTTACCAAGGTAATGGACAGTAAATAGATAGATACATGTGTCAGCAAAAAATGAAAATGAAAGAAATTGACAACTACTCTACATCTACAGAAAATTAATACTATATTAAGTTCAATCTTAGTTATACCACATCGGTCCCAGTTCGTAAAGTAAAGTAAAATGTCATTTAAAAATTTCAAAAATTCAAGTGTCCAATTACAGTGTACAGTTCAGAGCTGTGACGCACAGTCACAAGAAAATGTCACAAGTCAGTTTGTTTTAATGGGTGTAATGGCCATCGAGCAGGCAGAGATGAACAGTGGCAACTGCAATGAGTCCAAGCAATAGAGTCCGGGCTATGAAGACCATTGAGGCAGTCAGTTGACACCCACATACGGAGCACAATGAGCTTATCGGCTCGGCTGATAGAGAGGCTTAAAACTAAATGCTGCCATTTAGATTTGTCCTGATTATTCCCTACAACTTTTTATCACTTCATAACTTCATTAAGGTAGGAACCTACTGCTTGTATGATTTCAGGCCTTTTGTCCGACAGAATTAGAATAAATTGTTGGGTTTTATCGAGATTATTAAAGTTAGGAATTAAGCTTCTAACTTTACATAAAAGCTCATACCTTGGGACAGTGTTATTATTGCAGGTTAGAAGGCTGTGGATTTCATCCTCTACTTCACCTGTGTCACATTTATCACATTTTCTTTGGTCTATTGGGGTTTTTGGAATATTATGTCTGCCCGTTTCAATTTTCAAATTATGAGAGCTTACTCTGAATCTTGCTATATTGCAATAAGTTTTCTTTGAAAGATTTAGATTTAGATAGGGCTCCAGACAGTAACTGGTCTTAAAGAGTTTGTATGGGCGAAGCTTTGGAAATTTATCAGACTCATGTATATCATTTAAAATTTTGCTTTGCTCCTTACTGTACAGTTGATATTTCACTTCCTTTGTTAACAAATTTGGGTCAGAGGTTTCCCAATCAATAACGTTTGCGTCAGTCATTATTTTCCCTATTTTGCTGTACCAGCCATTGTGCATAACATGATGCAGCTTTTCTTGTATTATATAGTGATGTGTAATTTTATTGGGGACGTTTTCCGACACCCTGGTGTACGGAAATGAACATTTCTTGATCATGCTACACTCTAAAAAAATTCAGACAAAATTGGTTTTTTAGATTCAAAATGGTTTTTTGAAAAACCAAATTTCAATGCAAAAAACCAATATGGACTTTTTTTCAAAAAACCATTTTGAATCTAAAAAACCAATTTTGTCCCGACATTTTTTAGAGTGTAATATGCACCAGAGAGGAGCCTTTCCAACCAAAAAATTGACAAAATTTTCAAGGAATGTAACTTTATTGTTATGGCTTTCATGGCTTTCATGAAAGCAAATAGAAGAAATACAAGAAAGACAAATATTCACAAGGAGTAGACCACATAAGAAAACTTGAGGCCCCCGTAATTGCCATCAGGTGCGAGACTGACTTCTAACTCGCGATTTCTGGAAGTGGCGCAGTTTACAGCTTTCAATTTCGTAGCTGGAAGAAAATAAACAGGAAAATAATATCAATCATATGATCCGGGGGGGGGGGGGGCTATCGATTTTGGTGAAAAAATAAGCTTGTTTGCCACCTGATAATGAAAAAATAGAATTCGTTCAGCGCATGAAAATAAAAAGAAATTTGTTAAAACCGGTAGCTGGAGTACCATAATGTTAAAATTGTGATAAAAAAGTTTGTTGCCCAATATTTCACACACACACAAACATTGTTCCTTGTTTGGCACAAAATTAAATTTTATCCCCGGGGTTTAAAAAATACATAGTCCCCCTAATTATCATCAGGTCAGACCCTTAAAATAGTGATAAAAAATAGCACTGCACGTCGAGCATATTTAGGCCTACCCAATTTTTCTGTGGTTTGAAATGTGTAGTATATCAAGTCTTGGTTAACTTCTATAGCCCTGTCAGCGTGCCTCGGCGGTCCGGCGTCGGCCCGGCGTCGGTCCGATGTCAGCAGCATCGGACCGGCTATGGGCCAACGTTGGGCCGCCGAGGCACGCTGATAGGGTAACTCCTTGTTGTCTGCGCCTTGTTTGACAGTGACCCGCCACGGCTGGTGAAATGAATTTGACGGCAAAACGCAGAACTTGAAATCCTTAGAACTGTCCCTCCACTTCATGTGGATGGAAATTGGAGTTCCTTTTGCCGCTCCAAGGACGTACCAGACACCCCGCGCACATCTCAGGGTAAGTCGCCATTCACCGTCTCTTAAAATAAGTTAAATGAATCAAAAAAGATAGTTTGTATCTGTATCACTGATTTTAAGTGCAAAACTTCAACTAATTGTAATATTCTAAGAGAACGAGACAAATTTTTCCATTATGGTGACAAACAAAATTTGATACAATTCTTTGTTTATATTCTGAGCATTGTAGGTCTGGCAAGAAACGTGAATAAAATACAATTATGCAGGACTGTCATCGACACGGCCAAAATCAATGAAAAGGAAAAGTTTTCCAAATCGATAACAGTTCAATACTGTTATACAGCACTTGGTTACTCAATGTTTTACTGTCATCTGCGTTTTACGCGACCTGTAATTTATGCGTACGTGCGCATCACATCAGTTTCAGAATACACATGGTACTTCAAACTTTACTCAGTCTTCTCGTCGTCTTTGTTTATTCAAATCAAGGAATAATGCTAATACAATACAGTAAATATCAAATATATTATTTCAACAGCATTTGGCATATTTATTGTGAAATATTACAAGAAATCCAGCAGATTCCATCTTGTTTACATCAAAACCGTGCCACCATTGCTCTGCTCTCGTCTGAAATCTCGCAAACGAGACAGCGTGATTTAAAATGGCCAACGTGGTTAACGCAAATAACCAAGAACTCAACAATAAAGCTGGGATTTTACCATTATTCTGGTGTGTCAAAAAGTATTGATACATTCGATGCATCGGAAAGTTTTTTTTTCGAATATCACATCGGAAAAAGGTCGTTTTTGATGACATCCGCACAATAATGTCAATCTATTCAGGCAGCACAATTCATGGGGTCTCTACAGAAAACAACAACAACTCTTACCTTCTATCAAATGCCTGTCTCCATAGTAGCAGTCATAGGGTGTTTTTGGGGTTGAGTAAATCAAATCCAAAGAAATGAGCAAAAGAGCAAAAACACATCTTGAAAACACCATTGTTCCAACTCAAATAACATGAGACCAGAATTGTAAACAAAATCATCAAAAACCCCACAAATACAATAATTGTGGTGATCCAGTTTTCCCTAAAATATGTGGTTGATTAATTGAAAAACATTGCTCCACACTCTAAAAATATTCAGACAAAATTGGTTTTTTAGATTCAAAATGTTTTTTTGAAAAACCAAATTTCAATGCAAAAAACCAAAATGGATTTTTTTAAAAATCCATTTTGGTTTTGCATTGAAATTTGGTTTTTCAAAAAAACATTTTGAATCTAAAAAACCAATTTTGTCCCGACATTTTTTAGAGTGCTTGTCACAAAGCAGGTACTGACTCAGGTCTTTGAGAATTTAATCTGACCAAAATGATGTTTGCCAATAAATAAAAAAAATCAGTATGCAAGGGGGGAAATGAGTTTGCCTATAATTTTTTTTTTTTAAACCTCCTCCCTTCCTTCATAGGATGGTTGTGTATCACAAATTGTTAGAAAATCGGCTGATTTATGTACATTTATATTTATTTATCATATTTATTGTGTATGTTTGACCTCGAAACCATTTTGTGATTAATTGGACCACACTGAAATAAGTCTTATGTGAGACTTTAGTTGTAAATCCAAGATTCTTTTTCACTGAATATTTCTTGTTCAACTTGTATTGACAGGAAAATCATCTGAATAAAATCAATCGATCAGTCATACTCAAACAATTTCAGGACAATTATTTCTGTAACATTATTAAATTTGGTGTTACAAAGACATAGGCGTACGGAGCGCGCAATTTTTGGGGGGGCGAGCGATATTTGCCCAAATTTCAAGATCTTGATTTAATACCATTTCAAATGAAATTGCCTGGAAATCGTTCATTTTCAATAGTGATTATTTAATCATCTGCCCAAATTTTCTAGCCTTTTTGCCTGAATCTTACTGTTTCCCAACCTTTTGGGGGGGGGGGGGCGATCGCTCCCCCTGCCCCAACTCTGATACGCCTTTGTACAAAGACAAGAATGCATGTTTGAATTTTAGGAAAACCTCCTGTTCTGTTTTTTCCCACACTAACCACAACACAGAAAAAGAGTGTTCAAATTTATGACTTGAGCAATTTATAGATCACAAAAGAGAGTTGTTGGCACCATTTCAGTTGTTTTTGGGTCTGATTGCAAATATATCATATTAATATGACAGTTACATTTTGTACACAAAGTTTTATTACATCAAAATATGTCCTCTTAATTCAACAAACACATGTCCATGTATCCTGGATAATTTAAATTGAACGCCAATAATTCCAGGACTGGCGATTACTGGCCGAATAAAGTTACTATAGGCCTTCTGCTATTAGAACTGAGCTCCACAAGACAAAAAAAACAAAGATCACTGACAGGGAATACAGGTCAAAATTGAGTATACTGTAGGCGGCAACCCAGGGCGGCAACTCATAGAGAGACAAACTTGTGGACACTCCAACTGTAGACTAGGAAGCTTCAGTCGCAGACACACTAACTAGTTGACAGTAAGGGAGGATCCAGAAAATTCCGGTCGGGGGAGTATATTGGGCTATCGCGTCGCGGATCGCGTAATTCGCGGCTTAACACGACTGCACATGGATAAAATTAACATGTGAAAATATATAAATTTTTGTCTGGTGAGGGAGGGGATGCATCCCCCCATCCCCCCCCCCCTGCGTCCGTCCCTGGTTGAGAGCTAAACTCCCAAACTCAACTATTAGACAGCTAAACTCCTTGACACCAACTAGTCGACTGGTAATCTCGCAGCCACACTGGTCAACTATACAGTGCCGCCTGTAAGTAAGTGAAACGCATGACATTGTGCCATTGCATCAATGTTAAACATCCTCAGCCAAACTGCTTGTGGAGGCATGAATTCTCATCAGATGAAAGGGACACAAAGTGGGTCATCAAGGCCGATATGTGAGGCATGTGGGATAAAAATATCAGCCCATTTTCTTCGCTGTAGTCGGAGTTAGGTATGGGTCAAAGTCTTTGATAAGTAAGTGAACCACCCTTCCCTATGTTTTAACATTGGGCCTGCGTTTCACTTACTTATCAAAGACTTTGACCCATACCTAACTCCAACTACAGCAAAGAAAACTGGCTGCTATTTTTATCCCACATGCCTCACATATCGGCCTTTATGACCCAAAATGTTTTCCTCTCATCGGATGAGAATTCGTCCTTCCAGAAGCATTTTGGTTTAGGATGTTTAACATTGATGCAATGGCACAATATCATGCGTTTCACTTACTTACAGGCGGCACTGTAGGTAGTGAACCATATACATAAACTAAGCAAACTATAGAAGAAAGTAAAACTTGCACACAAACCAACTAGTTGACAGCTTACCTCTCAGACACACCAACTAGTTGACAGCTCAACTCGCATCTAAACTCATAGATTATTGACACCAGGGGCAGGGTACAAATTGAAATTCCTGATGGGACTATAGCTCTACTTCTTAAAAAAGAAAAAATGGAGAAAAAAAGCGTGAAAAGCCGCAATGTCTTAAAGAGTTGTTTATTAAATACAAATATATATATACATTTTAAACATTACACAGCACCAAAGTGAAATAGAAAATAAATATACACTGTAGAAGCAAACATCTATATGGGATAAACAACATAGGCAAAAGACAAACTGCGGTATTGCTCATCCGGTCTCAATGTCATTTTCAGAAAGCCCTTGTTGGCAGTCGCACAATTTTCAGACTTGAATCTTAAAGCTGAAAAGAAAAGATGCCAGAATTGGGCTTAGAGGGCTGCACTTACCATATCTATCTCTCTATCTCTCTATCTCTCTATGTATGTATGTATGTATGTATGTATGTATGTATGTATGTATGTATGTATGTATGTATGTATGTATGTATGTATCTATCTATCTTTCTATCTATCTATCTATCTATCTATCTATCTATCTATCTATCTATCTATCTATCTATTATATTTCACTTACACAGGTCTTTAGCAGAATCTTCCGCGTATTTGATCATCTTCTGATCTATCACAACTTTCTTGTCCAATCCTTCTTGGTTATGTGCTGTGACTCTCCACGGTTGATGGTACATGTTGGTCGGTAAAATGCACAACTTGAAATCGTTCTTTCCATCTCTGTACTTCATCGTAACATGCAATGGGCTCACAGAAGGTTTCGAAAGCCAGAATTGACCCTTCGGACATTTTTGAGTGACACTCCAATCACCACCTCTGTAAATAAAATATATTATTAATTTTCTGCGAAATACAAAAATTATTAATTTTCCAAAAAATTAAACACATCAGGTGTAAGAAGAGACCTATGGTTAGGATTGGGTTGAGAGTAATGGATAGCGTTACACTTTTAACAAAAAGGTTTTATATATGGAACCTTTAAGGGTTCTATACCAAGGCTGGTATGGATAAGGAACCCTAAAAGGTTCATTATGAAACTAAAAAGGTTCCAACAGCAAACAAAAACAACACATAGATAATCCAGCTGCACTGAAATCCCACAATGGAACCCCTTTCTCTAAAGTTGGGAGCCTATAGGGTTCCGTCATAGGGCCTTCCCACCGATATTGATCTGTTTCAATTCAGTTCAACCCTTAACAAAATTTAGAAATTTTTTGGCTGTGGGTTCTTTATATGTACCATCAAGACCTTTTGCGTTATGAGTGTAGGGTCAAGGTAGAAAATTTCTGTAACGGATCTCCTTTAAAAATGTAAATTTTCTTTGACATTTGATTCATCTATCTCTTTGAAACAGCCATAACTGGATCTTTTTCCAGCAATGACACATTACAGTAAGAAGACGCAGGAACTCAACCTCATCCCGGCAACAAAATTTGACAACATTTTTAAAACGGTCTCACCCGGAATGTTCGTGCTCGTCATCTATCCAGTCGCACTCAGCGTAATCTCCCGCTTTTGAATCCGAGACGAACAACAAAGACACCACGACCAATGAACACAGAGACACCATGTTTTGCCGTACAATATAATATATATATAATATATATAGCCTCTGAACTCTACAGACTATATAATATAATCAGCATCAACATTGTGTGACCCCAGAGCTACCCTTATAGTAATCACCCAATCAACTATGCATGAGCAAATCGAACAGTCACCAGCACAACATCAGACAGCCAACAATGCAGATGGATTTATATAATTTTATTTGCACAGGATATAATAAAACAAGGGTAATAACCAGGATAAATGAAGGGTGTAAGTGTGGACTAGAAGCATTGTGACTGACTGTGTTTCTGAATAAGCAGTATCAGTACTTTGGTATGTCAGTGAGGCTGAAATTCACATTTTGCCCTTTCAAAAATATTCAAGACAAATCTTGCATGTCACCCTTTTGTCTGTGTACAAAATCAGACAAAAGATATATGCTTATACCATTCGACACCTCTGTCAGCCAATCACAAGCAAGTATTTAACTGTGAAAAATCCCATATTCTTTGTCCATGCACTCATGACTGCTTGACTGTTTGTCTCACGGTATAAGCCAGTTATTCACCATAGGATCGGGAATCGGGAATATATATAGGTTATTCACCAAGGGAGAGGGAATGTGTGATTTATCCAGCGAGGGCGTCAGCCCGAGCTGTGATAAACACATATTGCCGATCCCGCGGTGAATAACCGGCTTATACCATAAGACAAAACTGAAACTTGTCATTTGTTGCTGTGGGTTTTTCACAGCTTCGCTTATTATTCTCCCATGCGAGGATAACTGGACAACAAAGAATATGGGTTTTATTGCAGTGAAATACTGGCTCATGATTGGCTGACAGAGGTGTCGAATGGTATAAGGGTTTATATCACCTCGAGCTAAAGCCCTTGGGTGATAAATAATATATATTCTCTCTCCCCTGGAATAACCTATACTCATTTACTACTTTTCTTTGATCAAATTACAGATCAGGAAGGATAATTTTCTTTTGCTGCTTCATAAAACTATTTTTTTTTGTGACTAAAAAAATCCATGTTGGTTTTTTGCATTGAAATTTGGTTTTTCAAAAAACCATTTTGAATCTAAAAAAACCAATTTTGTCTGAATTTTTTTAGAGTGTGCTCAAGGAAGGCCAAAGAGACAATGTGTTGATGCTCTAACAATAACTTCAAAATGTGCAAGATATAAATTACTTCAGTTGAATGCATGTGAGTTGCCAAGGTAGTTATTTCTGCATCTGTGACTCATAATAAAATTTCATTTCTGCTCTCCTGAACTTGAGGTCACCATGTATACTTTGTGTAGCGAAATTACGTCAACTCCTGTCGCAACACGCGCAATAAAATAAATAAAACAAACGCGCGTGTCATTTGCGGTCGCTATTTGTCATTCACGAACGAGCCTGCCAGCCATTGTTTGAGTTGGGTCTTCCATTCAGAATATATACAGAGACCATACACAGGTTATGGTTGTCAAAGAAATGCATAGTTCAAATTCCTGCAGGTTTCAGTCCCACGAACAATGGTCGAAATGACAAGCAAAATTCAAATGACAGATCTGCTCCCCGGGACGAGTCATTGTTAACTGCCTCTGGATGTCCAAGTGGAGCAGGGCTATAAAATTCCAATGGTGAATGACTTGGTCAGACTAAATCGAAAATGAACACCCAAGCTATTGAGTTTAAAATGGAAAGTGTTAATTGACTTTCACATGCACAATTGCACATAAATGAAGCCTATCTGTATTGATTTTTAAGATATAATAAGCCAAAATGTGTAGGCCAAAATATGCAATTAATGAGCTTTTGTGCAAATAAATAATTAAGACTTTTAGAGAATGTTACCCTTTTCTCGTTCTTTCTTCCATGCAGCTAATGGAAAATATCAGACCGATTTAAGAGAAACTTTTCAATTAAACGCCATTTCTCCAGCTTGAGATAGACAACAAAAGTGTTTCCTAAACCAGACGACTGTTTTTTTTTTAAAGTCTGATGGAGTATTATTACATTTTGTAGCATGAGGCCATTGATGTTTCTCAGCCTTTAAAATGTTCAACAACCATACATATCATCAGGTTTGCTTCCCAAAAGACCAAAATACTTCACCAAGGAGAGAAAACTGCCAATGGTAGGTAATCAGCAAGATCAGCACTGTTATTCCATACGGATATTACTCTTTAGTGTTAAAATCAATCACTTTTTCACTGATGCCAGTTTCTAACAAAAGCTGCAATGTGATCCTGAAGGTGATAATTGTGTTGGGCTTCAACAACAAAAACTCCATTACATTTTATACCAGTCTATACCAGTCTATATCAGTCCATTGCAGACCATTGGAAACCTTTTAATGCCATTGATGTCGAGGGCCCTAATGCTTTGATGGTGTGATCTGGTCCAATGTTGGTTGCACCTCACCATACCCCACTGGCCCTATGGCAAAATGTAGCAATGTAGCCTGTAGTATGGAGGCCCTCTCTACTTTAACACTGATCAGCTCATAATAGCCTGGAGGGATTTCTACCTGCTCCAACACACAGCTAGCCTCAGGTTAAATTGACTTTCACTATTCCTCCTACTCTTAATTGTCAGCAGGACTTCAACTGGTGGCAGAATTAAACATAGTTACATGGCAGCAGGATGTAAAGTGGGATTAGAATCATCAGATCAGTCAGAGCTCAAAGGATTGGAGTCCACTAACAGCTCAGGAGGATCCATTATACTAGATAAAGCTGCAAGGGAATATATCCAATCACAGGATTACAGCAGTTGGATTGAGAAGAGCTCCATACACTGTCAAAGGCTGTTACACAGCAGCCACCAAGGTAAATTAGGTGAGTGAGAACAGAAGGAGCATGTATGTTTTGGTAAATATATCTGCTGGATTAATTTAAGTGTCAGAAAACAAATTTATTGGTAAATGTTTTTCAGCAATATCCTAGTTGGATGGGAGACATTAAACTGGTGGAGTGGTGGTCCCTTATTTTAATTTTATATGCTGGGACAGCAGCTGGGAAAAAGATTCCTAACATGGAGTAAATTTCTTACATGTTGAGGACCAACAGCATCTCTCTCATCGCATCAATCAACCTTGAGAGGCCAGCATTTACATACATTTGGGGGCTGCACTTTGATATACACTGTACCTGTACTCATGTAGACCTACTTATTGTATTGTATTGTATTGTATATTGTATTGTATATTGTATTGTATATATATATATACTATCAGTCATGCACTGCAATGCAGGCACGAAATTCGTGGTGAGCCTTCCATAATGATACAGCTCAGGGCAGCCATAGAACAGCGCCCATGGGCAGAGACAAGGGGAACATTGCCCTAGGTTCCCATGCCTTAGCATTCTTCATTTTTGGTGACCGCCGTATGATGATGAGTGATGAGAAGACTGTGAGTCTGGTACATACTCTATTAATTCAGGGATGTCCAGGGTCTTTCAGTTGCCCCAGCACAGAACACTGGATACAACCCACCTCCATTTAATGTCCCATGGGCTCAGACCAAATTGAGTTCCAGGAGTGGGATTCGAACCCGCGACCTCAGAGCCAGTGGTAGCACAAACAAGCACCTTTAACCATTAAGCCACGGGTAACTCTTACCACAGCATGGAATGAATGTTCCTGATTGGAAAATTAACAGAATGGCACAAGTCAAGCAGAGACATGCATCAAACACATTACCATAAAATGGCTGTATCACTACACTACCTATACATTAACATAGCATGCATGCATAATACTTATTGTACACCCATGCCAGGCCCATGTCAACTCTTGTCAACTCTTGCCATGCAAGTGGCATACACTGTCTTTGTGATAATATTCGTTGTGACACCTGTCTGCATATCATCACCATGATTTAAATACCAGATTTAAGAGAGGCCTAACGCACATTTTTATTCTGATGGAATGTCAATGATAATAATCTAGTCTACAATTTTTAAATATCATGACTGGATCTTCCCTATTCCCCAGGTTGGCTTGTCGCTAGCGACAAGATCCTTGTCTTAGATAGGTCATCCTGTCCACAGAATTTATTTTAATTGTACATGTTGTATTTAACTAGAGTTACTTTTTCTTGAAATCAATAATAAGTTCAAAATTGTATAATTTTAATTTTGTGGAGAAATAAAATTCTTGAGTCTTGAGTCTATGTAGATGTGGTGGGAAATATGGAGAGGGTGAGAACAAAATATGGAGAGCAGGGACGGACGCAGGGGGAGGGGATGGGGGGATGCATCCCCCCCCCACCAGACCAAAATTTATATATTTTTACATGTTAATTTTATCATCGCACAGTTGCGTTATGTCGCGAGCTATGCGATAGCGCGATAGACCCCCCCCCCACTGGAATTTTCTGGATCCCCCCCTGATGCAGAGGGTAAGAACAAAATATGGAGAGGGTAAGAGCAAAGCAAGAAATTATTTCTAAAAAATAATTGCAGATGGCTTTAAATTTACAAAGCGGTTACTGTACATGTATCAAACATTTACATGAAAAGATCTATGAAATATAGATATTGTGGAGAGCAAAATCAACAATTGAGTTTATGCATGTTTATATAGATAATATAGTTCACACTACATAACAATTATACGATTTTGACATCAACGCTTTTTGTGTCCTCGGGGGGGAACCCCCCGAAGAGGACACTCTTGTTTTCAAAGTCACTTCCTGTCAACTACACAACTTGGTGTTTTCAGAAAAACGTTTCACAGGCCAAATGACAATCACAATGCATGTATCCTAGTGATCATATATGATACTTGAGCTTCCCTACCTAAAGTTTCCTGTCTCTCCATCCTTTATTTACTTCATGCAAGCTATTTTCTTTGATGGCTCAATCACCTTATAAACACCTTCTGCAAAAACCGGCTCTGTGTTGTGCTGTTTATCCATAAGGGGCACCTCTGGTATTACCAGACTGATGTGCCACCTGGCTGGTAACTGTAAGCAAAGACAGACTCTCTCCCAGCACTCCTATACTTTGCCTATGTAAGTGAGTCAGGGTGGCCCAGTTCAGCCTTTACCCCTTTTTGGGAGTTATCACCCCTCTCCCTGGCCTGCCTGTGTCACTCCAACTCCATTCCAGCACATGCACCAGCAGCAACCCTGTTCACATTAAACTTACAAGTACAAAGGTAAAGCTACTTCATGACAAGTTGATGTACATATTGCTCACTGATTTGGAATTTGTTTTATTTTTATCCCAATCAGATATTCTGACTTTTATGTGCCATTGCTTATACCTTTTTATTAAAATAATGAATAATTTTGTCCTTGACTCTTTTTCTAAGCCTTCACTTTTCTGTAACAGTAATCACTTTTTCTGCAGTTTCAACTTGCAACATGTGGAACCATGCTTGTGCAGTCTGCAGAAAGGAGTGAGATCAGGACATTGAGACTGTGCTGTGGAATCTAGGCTACAGAGAAATACAGGTCATTCAACGCATTATCAATAGGTCTGCTACACAATACATGTAGGCATTGCAGGCTACACATGAACATGTTCTCCCATTCTGCTGCTGGTGCAGGGGCCAGAGTGATCACTCCCAAAAGGGGTACAGCTGCTATAATAATTTCCATACAGACTAGTCAGATGATAAAACATTCTAACAGATTCAGATCAGACTCAGATATTTTTATTCAACCAAAATTTAACAAACAACTCAGAATACAATTTATGTGAAGTTACATCAGTTGTGACAAGTTGAATTTACAGTGCTGTCGTCACTGCCTAACACTTGTAAATCCCATTGTTTCGCCTATTCTATCCTTCATGACATCATCCGCCATCTCCTGTTGCAACACTTCTGGTGATGTCATAACCAATACCTCAAAAAGTTGGTGGCCCGAGGACACGGTGCATGCATTGCATGCTATTTTATATTTTATGTCTGCCCCAGCCTGGGATTGAAGCCTGGCCTGCGGTGTGGAAGGTGGGCATGCTATCCATTTTTGAACTTGGGCAGGTGTGGCTGGCAGAATATTAAGAGAGTCCTTTTACTATAAAAGATCCTTTATGGCTTATATAAAAGCTTATACATTTGAAGGTTAAAGGTTTGTTTTACAAACTTGAAACAAAATGTAATATTTGACTGTAAAGATCACATCATTCAATTCATACATCCAGAAACACACAAATTAAAGATCTATATTTAGAAACTCCTGAGCCTATACATGTATACACACAGAAACTGATGACACTCTTTCACATGGCTTTCACAGTGTTGGAAGACCTATGGCAGTGACACGTTGAAGATAGTTCTGCCAGGGATCTGAGATAGGCTTACTGCCTGCAAAAAAAATTGGAAAACCAACTATTATCCTGAATGTAGATTCAAAACTGCTCTGAATATGATAAAATCTCTTGTACATCGAACTCATCACCACTCAAAGAGGTGCCATGGCCTAGTGCATAAGGTGTTCGCCTGGTAACTGAGACGTTGCAGGTTCGACTCCCATCCATGGCACGGAGGAACTGAGCAGATCCTTTGTAACTCTTTGCTTCACTTCACCCAGGTGTAAATGGGTACTTGGCTACAGGCCGTGATGGCGATTGTAGAGTGACTTAGCATTGTGTGCACTGGAAACGGCGGCCTGGCTGTATACTCCCCGGGGAGTTGAGAAAGGCTCATGCCTGAATAGGCCTGCCAAGGGTGTAATTGTAAAGTCTGTTGAGACTGACTTCGTCGGTGTAATGGACTGTAAAAAAAGTCTACATTTACATTCATTTACTCAAGACAACAAAAAAAGTAATTGATTTTGACAAACAAGCTTTAATTAAAAAAGCCATTTGGATGAAGCAACTTTAGTCTAAAATTAACCCATGACAGCCGTTGTCGAAGTGTTTTCGCTTGTTACTGCACACAACTAAACAGGATAACCCCACCTATTTCGAATAACACAATAGTCGATTATGATTAATTAGGAATTACGAAAGTAGTTACAAGTCTCAGAGATTTGGGAGTATAAAGGTTAAACCCGAATAACATGGACACATCCCTGAAACGACATCAGTGATTCAAAATGTATCCTTCTCAGAACAGGAACCTAGAAGTGTATAGAGCTCATTATACATAACTAAATACATAACTAAATTGCATAATTCATCACTTGAAAGATGCACAAGGGAACCTCCCATTTATGGAAGCACATACATGCATCATACATGTATCATGCACTGATTTGTTTGAAATAAATAATATGACAGAAAAGTTATTCCGAACAGAGACATTATAAATTTATATTTGAAACCTATAGGCTTCTACACAATCGAGTGTACATCACTTTGGTCCAAAAATGAACATCATTGGATCTCATCAGGAACAACATCAATGTGTGCATACATATCATAGATATTATCCCCTAAAATGTTTTTGCACAAACTGTTTCTTTTCCTTTTGTAAAATAATATCATTCATGACCTAAATTATGAATATTTCAGGATCGGTCGAACTTTAGCGGTATCAATCTGACAAGAATGTATTACAATATATTCTTATGCTTTCTGTAACTTTTAATTAGGACCGGAGATATGGTCAGTTGAAAAACGTTAATATTGCGCTTTTTTTTTTTACACAGCAGTACATTTAGGGAGTTGTCCTTTGATAGTTTATCCTTCACTGCGTGGTTATGGTGAGTCAGGGGATCTTCAAATTTTGTGACATTATTCAAGGGTATTGGGGCAACAATTTGATAAAGAAAAAATGAGGACCAGTTCACTGCAAAAAATGCATTCGTGACTCATGATAGCTGATGAAGTGTCATCTTCTCTACTTTGAACATGGAAAACATACAGGCTGTTTGACTAGCCATGATCAAGAGAAGGCCATTTCAGAGTGAAAATCAGATGCATAATCCTTTCGTTTGGCTGTTACCAACAAGTGGGATAAGTCTCCTTAAATCAAATTAGAATTGAAAGTATTGGGTATGATCATGACAAATCATCAGCATGATGACACACAAAGTGCCATTTTCACAGTGCAGCAGTATCAAAGTGACTGCCTGTAACTGGGACTGAAGCCTTTGTGCGAAAAATAACATATTCTCTCTCCCGTGGTGAATAACCTATACTTATTGGGTCATCATAAGGACCTGGTACAGAATGAGAATATTACAATTTTAGGAAGCTTGTAACACCAAAAACAAAAACAAACATTCATGAAAAACTGTGATAGCTAACAGTACATTTGCCGCTTTCGCTTTAAAACTTCTTTTGTGAATGTTGAAGGTCAATGAAGAACGTAGGTTCCAGCTGAGAGCTTGGCCCCAATATATAGCCGCTGACATGATTACATCAGTAAACAGCAACTGGAAGCTTCTTATAAATACAACACAGGGGTCTAAACGCATGACATGCCCCTGCATCCAAATACAGCATTATTTCAGAGCCTTATGAAAACATTAGCCTATTATGGTCATTTCAGTATGTTGATAAATGTCATATTATGATGTTCAAGAAGAAAAACAAAAATTGTGAGTTCAGAAGAAAATACCATTTTGACTTTCTTTCTCATTACACAAAGTGTTTGGTATCTGATTCTGATATTCTTCAGGTCCTGGGTTCGAATCCTGATTTGGGACAATAACTAAAATGGTAGATGGAAGACGTTCAGATGAGACGTTAAATTGTTGGCCCCTTGTATCGACGGTCTATGCAGGGCAAGTAAGACCCCACATCTGGGGCAAAAGTGAAACATTTGTGGGCACTCTGTTGTTTCGTAAGTCAGTAGACTCAAGATTCAAACCCATGACCACCTCCCATTGTGCCTATCTGGGTACTTCACAAAATATCATCAATGGCTTCTGAGGGTGTGGGTTCGAACCCACACCAGGATTAAATTCTATTATATCAATCGCATGTGACGTAAAGCAGGAGGGTGCCTTTTAAGAGATGGATGGATGATTGGGGCTTTACGTCCTGTATTTGTGCACTTGGTAGGCTAATTAGGACAGGAGGAAGACACAGCAATGAGGCAAAGGATGATTGAAACAGCCGTCCAACATACATGGCCATGGGTCCAGGTGACCCGGTAAGAGCTGGATTCGAACTTTGGACCCAGCGATTGGCAGCCCAGCACGCTACCACTAGACCAACCCTCCCCCCCCCCGGAACAGAAATACATCACAGCCTATCATCTCACCATTACTTCTACATCTGGCACCTGCTTACATATTAAGCTGAAATCCCTTCAGAGCCAGTAGCATTGAGACATGACATGGCTATTTTCATGACAATAGTTACATAAATAATTTATGCATGACTTTTTAAAAACATGTTTGCCTGAGATTAGTGCATGTTATCCACACAGGAGGACTAGAAATTGCATAAAAATGGCACAAAACCAGAGGTTGCATAAAATAATAAACAAACAACACCTGTGAATCTGATACAACAAGCGCAATGAGTTATGTTGACAAACAAAACAACATCTGTGAATCTGGTGATGCAACAGTGACTCATCATAATATCAACTAAAGTTTATATAAACTCCAGATGAAGTCTACGCAGTTGAAAAGTTACATCAGAATGGTGAAATAGCTATGACATCATGTAAAGAAATACCAGATGGATTGTCTCAGACACAAAAATGTTTTATTAAATTTTTCAAATGACGATTATACCCGCTCCCTAAAGGATGAATTACTGAATTTACTTAAGTAACTTCATTTTATCCAAGTCTGTGATTTAACGATGCTTAATGATGCCAAAATCATAGCTTCCTATACATGACATGTGGAACATTACCCCTAATTCCCTTCATTGTTGTTGTAGGTGAGTGAATCAGGTTCTGATTTGCCATTGGGTCAATGCTAAACCTCCCCAACCAAACTGCTTCTGGAAGCATGGACTCCAATCCGATGAGTGAAAACATATCGCGTCATGCCGGTCATGGAGATATTGAGGCACACAAGACATGAAAATCTGCCAATTGTCTTTGCTCTACAAACAGTATATATATACAGGTCAAAACCTCGGATAAGTAAGAAACCCCAAAAGAACTTACAGTGGCCTTGTGTTTCACTTACTCATCATTGTCTTTCACCCATATATGGTACTCAGCGGAGTATGGCAAAGACAATTGGCAGACATTCGTGTCTCATGTGCCTCAAATATCTACTTTAATGATGCGATATAATTTCATCTCATCGGATGAGAATCCATGCTCCCACGGACAAGCAGTTTAGCATTGACCCAATGACAAAACATCACCTGTTTAACTTACTTTCAAGCAGCACTTCACATAACCATACAAATATGACAGCTAGAATTGTCCAAATTTACTGATAACCAAAATGTATTGATCACAATTATCAAAGTTTGTTATCCACCAACATGCTCAACATAAATCTAGGATTAGGCCTAGAACCCAGAACCTTCAAAATATTACACAAGTCCTCAACAAAGTGGCAACTGGGCCACATAAGGGTTGTTTTTCAATCGGGGTACGTAGTTTTGTCTCAAGGGGGTAAAAAATGAAGGTCTCTTTTTTCTGGCCAAATTGACTTCTTTCTGTTGCTATATACCGTGCCGTGGATTTCTGAAAATTTTAGGGCTACAAGTATTCTGAATTTTCTTTTATTTGACTTTTTGCGTTGTTGTAGATAATTTGACCAAGGCTCATCCCTCTATTACTGGATGTATAGAACACCCAGTCGTATGTGCTTCTGCTGAGTGGATAGATATATACCTGAAAATGAAAAATCATCTTACTTGCTTAATTTTGGCCAAGAACTTTGTGCGTGTCAAGGAAAATAGACATTTTCGGAGAGGCCAGCATATTTTCGGAGAGGACAGTTTATTTGACGAAGCTGTTTTTGGTGTTCTCTGCTACGAGCATTGTGCAGTTGGTACAACTGAAGTGAAACACTTACCAAAACTTTGTCTAATCTATTGAAGGAGTATTTCTATAAAATAAAAATTCTCTTAATTGAATGTTATTGCTGTTTTTCTGACCCTATTTCGGAGAGGACAATATTTGACGGAATTGACCTTCATGTGTTCAATGCAGGATTCTGAACAGACTAATCATAGTTGTTGCATGTAATTCTAATGTTGAGCTCTTGGGACCATGTTGAAAGCATATTCACATTGGTCAGAACTTACTGTTGGGTTGGGACTGAAAAATCAGAAGCGACATTTGCCTAATTTGCAAATGAGACAGTAAATTTTGGTCAAAATGACACAAATAAATTTTTTTCGGGCAGTTATTAACCGATTTGAATAATTTTTTCGCTACTGTAGGTCCGCCTCAGTATGTTTAATCATTCTGTGTAACGTTTTTTCTACATATATGCATAGTATTTCTGGTATTTTGGATATCGTGTGACTTTCCAGAGCGTACCCCGATTGAAAAACAACCCATAACTCATCTGAGATCATTGGCCACAACTACCATCCTGAATGCAATAAAATGCCATGCAAACTTCTTCATGTAACAAGCCATAGAAAGTAGAACTTGAAATGATTCTTGTCAATGCAGTAACCATGTGTTCTCACAACTTGAAGAATGAAGTGCAGTGCCATCCTCAATGTATGACATGATATAACATTGATGTTCTCAACATTCAACTTGCCACACAAAGTTTGTTTGCCTTTGTATTTCATAGAGGATGACACTGAACAATCCACTCACTAGAATCTAGTGACAATCTGGTGAGAGGACTGTTCAGGACCACCCTCAATGAAATAGAGAGACATACAAACTTCTTCATGTAACAACTCAAGATACATGTAGTGTCAAGACTCTAGAGTCTTATAAGAGTAAAGTATATAGTGGCATCCTCAATGTACACAACACTACATTAAAGTTTTCCACATTCAACTACATGCAGCTTCACAATGTTAAGATGATCCTTTTCCAGGGAGTATTATGTAACCTCACAACTGAGAATGTATGTAGTAGTAATAGTCTCATATATGTAAGAGTGCCATACCTGATCACCATTAATCCCATTTGGACATTTCAATGACAGATGTATATTTCCATATTCCTCTTTTTTATTGCAGAAGGTCAATCCAGCAGCTGGTTGGGCATCATTTTGTGTGATATATTCTGAGGTCACTGGAGGTCGCTTGCACAAGAGACAACATTCGTCGTTTTATTATTCGCTGCCACCAGGGGCCGCTACTTGAGAGTTCCTCAGCGCATATATTGCACAGGATCATAACATGCCGAGGACGTCACGCCAAAACAGTGCGCGCTCAGGAAACTATGAGGAATTGTTACCTCTTCGAGTAAGAGTTTGTCGAGAGGTGTTCGCGGAGTTAAGACGGACTATTCGCAGTGTCACAAGAGTCGCGACTAAAAAGACTTCTCCCAACCAGTCGACGAAATGGCAAAGCTTGCAATGAATGTATATATCATACTAACAACAATCATGGTGCTCTATACGTTGACATCAGTATCAGCTGCTTCCCTCAAGAAAGAACGTTCCAAAAGAAGCATCCTTGGCGATTGGATCCTCAACAAGAATTTCATGAAGAAGTACGAACGATCCGCAAGGTCCCTGGAATCACCCACAAAACTCAAAGTGGTAAGTGCAACCAACTAATATGCAAAAAAAAAATACCCATAAACTAAAATTCTTAATATTTTCTAAAGCAACGAACAGGTTGCCAACGTCAAATTACGTCATAGTGATATTATGAAACTTTAGTAAAAAGCAATATCATCCATGTATCCTAAGAGCAAATATCCCAAAGCTCTTGATTTATTGGGAACTTCTGTAATACAAGTAAACATAACAATCACCTGAACCACTTGATATTTTGTGGAGCAAAGAACAGGTTGGCAAAGTCATTAGTGATGTTCTGCAACTTATGCAAAAACCAATATCATCCATGTATCCTTCATCGTTTAACATGATTTAAGTATCCTATGGAGATTGGAGCTTTCTAGTTAGACATTTTAATACAATAACAATAGACTAAATCAGTTCGGAATTCCAATACCATGTGCCATAGCCCAGTACAATGAATTTTGGCAATGGTCTCTGCTAATTTTCAGAATATAATCATGTGACAATGGCACCATTGGTTAGTACACTATGCACATGCACAAAGTTGAGTAATCATAAAAATAATAGTCACTAATAAAAACTTTCCAGAGCTAGGTGACTGAATGACCTGTGCATAATTGGGTTTCACAGGAGGTGAATGCATAGATAGATATGGTAAGTGCAGCCCTCTAAGGAGTTGATTGATAATATGTAAATGGCACTGCCATGAAATTCGCGCAGCACTTTAAAAAGTTTTTGTAGGACTTAAAGTTTTACCATAACTTTCATGTTTATTTCATATTCAATGTATGAAAGGAGTTATGTAACTGTTTCAGAAAATTAGAAAGACAGATACATGGAAAGTCAGAGAAAAATGTAGAATAGCAAGATAAACTAGACAAAAAATATAATAGATAAATAGATAAATATATCGATAAATAGAGAGATAAATAGATAGACAGATAGACAGATAGATATAATGACTGACAGATAGATAGATAAATTGATAGATAGATATATATATTAAATAAATGGTAAAAAGGCAGACAGCACCGAAAGCTGTCAAAGTCAAGTCTATGTTAGATTGTTGGTATTACATAATAGTATAAATATATAGTAATACAAAAACAATAACATTGCATGTAGATAATCTGTTCACTGTTACATAATCATCAGTTTATAAGATTATGTAACTTTAATTTTGTTATGTTTTCTTGTTGTCTGATTGAAATTAAATGAATCACATGTTAATAATTTGATTTAGCTTGTCAATGCTAATAATTAACTATTTCATAAAAATTATTGGTGCAGGATATATTACTAGAGAAAATTGAATTTTTAAGACACTTTTGAAGATGAATATGTTATGTTTTGTTAAATACGAAACTAAATCATTGATAAGAAGCTGGACCCACTTGACCTAATTCCAAACTGTGGACTGTTGATGTTGAGACCATCACTGCACAGATTTTTGAGTCTTCTCTTGCACTCAATTCGCTTCGCTCAACGGCCTTCGGCCGTTTCGCTGCGCGAATATTACGGGATACAGAGCAGGAGTCCTTAACATGTTGCACATTTACTCATGCAAGGGATCTTCAACTTGCCCTGCACAGACACTGATACAAGGTGCCGCCAATTTAATGTCTCATCCAAACAACATCCAGCTGGGATTTCACTCATGAAGGTCAACTGAAAATTTGGGGTTCTCCAACTGGGGTTTGAACTCATGTAGGCAACGACCTGCAATGGAACAGGTGGGCACCTTAACCACTCTGCTTCAATCAACTGCCGGATTAGACCAGTTCAAAAAAGACTTTTTATTTTATTTCAATGCTGATCTCTTTGGAGACAACTAAAGTCATCTAATATACCAATATATTGGTGTCAAAATAAAGGAAATTTCACCAGCTTTCATATGATACTATCCAAGTTGCTGTACAGTTAAAACTAATGAAGATACAAGGCAAAACATAACACCCCCCTCTGATATTTTTGGCATTTTCGACTAAATTAAACATTAAAACTTCAAGGCTCATGAGGCAGGCATTCCCGAAGTCCAAAATTTAAAAAAAATGTCATATTTGGTCATTCTACAGGTTGGAGAATGGGAATCACTGCATCCGCATTAAAATAAAATAAAAAGTCTTTTTGAACAGGTCTACTGCCGGATAGATAGATAGACAGATGGACAGAATGATAGATAAATAGATAGATAGGTAGACATAGCAAGTGCAGCCCTTTAAAGCCAGTTCTTGGCACTGGCAGGGATTGGTTGATCAGATCAATGGGACAGAGAGGAGTCCCCGAAATTGGAATGTCACATTTTCAATCCATGGAAGCTGATTTTGAAAGAGATGTTCCTTTGTTACAGCTTATATAACTGTTACAGTTGACGTTCAGACACTGACACAGTTGCATTTGTTTTGAACAAAACTTGAGCATGTTGAGCTATGTGGCGAATAATAGGATTTTGGAAATCTGCTTAGATTATGCGCATAAACCCCACATTCTCCTGCACACAAAAGCAAACAATAAAAACAAAGAGCCTAAAACCATAAGCAGTTTAGCTCTGGCCTCCTTAACACACCCAGATAAACTAATTAGGTGCCTTGAGCCCTTGACACAACACTTTCTGAATATGTCACAAGTCAACAGTCTTGCAACCTTTTTACAGCCAAACACTTTGATATAGAATTAGAGTGGACTGCGGCACTGTTAAAATGGCACTTTGTGTGTCATCATGCTGATGATTTGTTATGATCAAACCCAATACTTTCAATGTTAATTTGATTGAAGGAGACTTATCTCACTTGTTGATGACAGCCAAACGAAAGGATTATGCATCTGATTTTCACTCTAAAATTTGTTATGAGAAGTCAAATGGCTTACTCTTGATCATGACTAAACAAACAGCCTCTATGTTTCCCATGTTGAAAGTAGAGAATATGACACTTCATCGGCTATCATGAGTCACAAAGTGCCATTTTCACAGTGCCACAGTTCACTCCAATTCTATATCAAAGTGTTTGGCTGTAATAAAATTTAAAAAATTTGTAAGAATTCTCCATGAAAAGGACTGACAGACACCCTCTGAAAAGCTTAATGTTCACACTAATGTTTCCAACTCACTTGTCCATTCACAACACGTGTAACGACATCTCAGAGACGAACATGTTATTCAATATTTTTTTTAATCAAAATTTCGGAATGATCTTTGATTAGGCATATTATTTTCCTTTAAAAGTTTTAACCAACACCTACCGACTGAGTGCATTAAACCGATCAATGGCACATTTTTAAAAGAAACTTCATGGTTCAACCCTAACCTGCAGAAACAACCTTATGGATTTAAACATTCTCTGATTTCTCTTTCTACATCCAATGATTAAAAAATTACCTGTAGAGACTTTCGCTCTGCTTAGCAAGCAGGCTTCTTCAGCACTGATGTTGCTTGTGCTGTTGTTGTATGCCAGTTTGAAAGAGGTGCGAAAGCTCATAATCAGAGAATGTTTAATAGAACCATCCAGCGAGATGTTCAGAAAAACCTTTTGGATTACTTCACACAAAATACATTATTGTTTATCATTATTATATTTATATAGCGCTACCATGCATATGCAAACAGTCATTCAGAGGCGCTTTTACAATCATCAATTATGAAATTGTGGGCTATACAATCACTTATTGGAAATTCATGGTTACAATCGATCAGTCGAAAAGGCCAAAAAAAAATATACAAGAAATGAACCGGTTTGAATGTGCACAAAAAAATCCATTTATTTAGACACAGCAATAAATCTGTGAGAAATCCATGAAGCCAATACCATAAAGAATATTTCTATAATTCAATAAACAATTAACTACAAAAAAGATTCCTTCCTCACTAGACACATTCACAGGTCAATCAACTTTTTATAGTTCCATAAATCAATCCACCTGCCTATAGGACTCATAATGACCTTCTATGATATCTCATTAACATATTCACACAAGACTCCAGACCTAGTTAGGGCATGACCTTGTCTATGAATGTCACAGGTCACTTTTATGATGACATCACTTGTCATTAACTCCTGTGACTTTTGTTTAGTTCATGGCTATTGAGTATAATGAAATTCAAAGGATTTAATACCATTCCTTTTTCATTTTGGTTCCCCATCATAATTTTTTTGATTAAATAAGCATAATTTTTATTTGTCTAATCAGACTTAGACATACATGTACTAATTAGCCTCCTTATCATGTGATAGAAAAATCTTTTCTTTTCCTAATAATAGTGACTCAACCTTTTAATAATTTGATGAAATCCACAGGCCTTAGTGAACAGACCTTTTAATAACAGTGACACAATCTTTTCTTTAAATGCCAAATTGGTTCCTAAATTTATTTTATTTATCATTTTTTAATTAATTTTTTATTATTATTATTTTTTTCACTTTAATACCTCTTTAAATTTTCTGATTAATTGATTTTTTTTTTATTCATCTCTTTTTTTTTTTTACCTACCTTGAAACATCTATTAAAATAATATTACTATGTACCACTGTTGTATATATACACATAATTTTAAAAAAATTAGATGACATGAACACTAACTTATTACATGTATGATCTATCTATTATATGAAATACATGTAAAACGTTATACAAATGTGCTAAATAAAGCCAATTTTCTCTCTCTCTCTCTCTCTAAAAATAGTGACTCAACCTTTTAATAATTTGATGAAATCCACAGGCCTTAGTGAATAGACCTATTAATAATAGTGAAACAATCTTTTCTTCTCCTAATAATAGTGATTTGACCTTTTAATAATTTGATGAAATCCACAGGCCTTAGTGACCAGACTTTTAAAAACAGAGAAACAATCTTTTCTTCTAATAATAGTAACTCAACCTTTCAACATTTCAATAATTTGATGAAATCCACAGGCCTTACTGAACAGACCTTTTAATAATAGTGACAAAATCTTTTCTTCTCTTAATAATAGTGACTCAAGCTTCTAATAATTTGACAAAATCCACAGGCCTTAGTGAATGGACCTTTTAATAATAGTGACAAAATCTTTTCTTCTCCTAATAATAGTGACCCAACCTTCTAATAATTTGATGAAATCCACAGGCCTTACTGAACAGACCTTTTAATAATAGTGACAAAATCTTTTCTTCTCCTAATAATAGTGACCCAACCTCTTAATAATTTGATGAAATCAACAGGCCTTAATGATTGACCATTTAATAACACAGTGATACAATCTTTTCTACTCTAACAACAGTGATTGACCTTTAGTAATTAGATGAAATCCACAGGCCTTACTGAACAGACCTTTTAATGACAGTGATCCAATATTTTCCTCTCTCAATAATGAGTCAACCTTTTAATAATTTGATGAAATCCACAGGCCTTAGTGAATTGACCTTTTAATAATAGTGACACAATCTTTTCTTCTTCGAATAATAGTGACTCAACCTTCTAATAATTTGATGAAATCCACAGGCCTTACTGAACAGACCTTTTAATAATAGTGACACAATCTTTTCTTCTCTTGGTAATAGTGACTCAACCTTTAAATAATTTGATGAAATCCACAGGCCCTAGTGAATTGACCTTTTAATAACAGTGACCCAATCTTTTCTTCTCATAATAGTGACTCAACCTTTTAATAATTTGATGAAATCCACAGGCCTTAGTGAATTGACCTTTTAATAACAGTGACACAATCTTTTCTTCTCCTAATAATAGTGACTCAACCTTTTAATAATTTGATGAAATCCACAGGCCTTAGTGAACAGACCTTTTAATAATAGTGACACAATCTTTTCTTCTCATAATAGTGACTCAACCTTTTAATAATTTGATGAAATCCACAGGCCTTAGTAACAGACCTTTTTATAATAGTGACAAAATCTTTTGTTCTCTTAATAATAGTGACTCAACCTTTTAATAATTTGATGAAATCCACAGGCCTTAGTGAATTGACCTTTTAATCATAGTGACCTAATCGTTTCTTCTTTTAATACCAATAACTCAGACTTTCAATAATTTGATGATGCAATCCACAGGCCTTAATGAAGTGACCTTTTAATAACAGTGACCCAATCGTTTCTTCTCTTCTTTTAACCATTGTAACTTGACCTTTTGACAATACTTGGGGAGGGCATTTAGCAGGTCTTCACCCCCTCAGCCTACTCTCATTTGGACAAATGATTGACCCCATAAACAGTGAAGTATTCAATAAAATCAAAAGTCACTTTGTTTTCTTTTCAGGAATCAATCACAAAACTAATCGAACCAGATGCGAAGAGGATTTTCTCCTTGCGAGCTCCTCACAGGATCGTGCGGTCGCCAGCCGCCTTTGACAGCTGCATGAACCAACTTAGGGAAAGACGTCGCTTCTCTACTGCCCAGAGATCGAGGGCGTGCAAACGATACTCCAACTGGGGAGACCAGTTGAAAAGGGGATCCCCACGACGCATCAACGACAGGGCAACCAACTGGTTCAACTCTCTCGGATAAAATTATTAAATCACCATGAAACTGGGTCACCACTGACTCACCAGCACTTGTATATATATCAATGATAAAGGATATTAGCTACCTATGGCTGAATGCTGATGGGACCACTCGCACAATTAACTATCAATCAACTATCATCCAAATTGATCCAATTAACCAATGATTTGTATCCTACCTGCAGCATATTGTAATATTATTGTATATATAAATCTACTACATTCGATTCAATGTATACCATAATTATAATATTAAATCATAATATTATTGATATTATAGATCCTGATAAATGGCTGTTAGCCATAATTATCTCATTGATCATGAACAATCCTTACTCTGTTAACTTCCATAATCTACAAGCATGTATTAATAGGCACATTAATCATTACAATGGCTACTTGTTAAAGACCATCATGACAGCCAGAGGGCACAATATGTACTTCACAGTCAAGGAAACAGAAGTGATTACTATTACTAATTTCTATGTATAAGATAGGATCTCCTGTGAGTCTGTGACATCACTGAAATTCTTGAAGTGGAACAGTCAAAAGTAATCACTTTGTTTTCCCTTGCTGTATCTTAAAATGTGTGGAACTTTGGACTAAGCCTAATCCTGTATGTGACTCTTGCCATGTTAAAAAAATTCCACACGAGAATTTTTTTAAGTTCAACAATAAAAACTCCTCCCCCACAAACAAATGCAATTCTCAACCCAGAATTAAATGTCATAACAATTTAATGATCATCTCTTCCGAGTTAATTTTCAATGAACTTCCATTCCAAGATTTTCTTTGTAAATATATAAATGTACATAGATAGCAATACTAAGAAATGTTTTTGTATTTTACATGTAATAAAACAATTTAATCAACACTTTTCTTTCTTGTTTTACATTTGTTATACAAAAATAAGGTTGGCAAATTTTGGCAATTCATCGAAGATCCATAACTTCAACATGTTTCAGAAAGACAAACATTTAACATACATGTATGTGTAATAATTGCGTATTCAAATCTTCCAATGTGTATTCAAATAACAAGAGTATTGAACAGTTAAGAAACAACTGAGAACTTTCGACTTAGCACTTAATTCCTTTTTGAATAAGCCTTATAATTTCTGCTATTGTTCAGTATGTTCACTGGAACTTACATTTTAGTTGCCACAATGTATGAATATACCTGGCAGTCCAGGACCAAGAACAACTTATTCTCCTCAACAGTTTTAAAATATCACAGAATTCACAAAAATACATCGAATATTAAACAGTAAGATACAGTGCACAACAATGACAACATTTTAAAATTATTTTAAACAACACCTTGCTGACAAGCCTTAAAATTAAAAGGAATGAACTTGACTTTAATCATTTTCACAATTAAACAATTTTCATGCTTTTTGAATACAATTTGTCAATTAGCACAACTGTAGGACTCATCTGATGTCAATCACCAAGGTACATAGTGTTGTCACTCAAATAATGTTGTGCCCAATACCATTCAAAGACAATAACAGTTGAGATTCTTTAGAAAACATTGACAAAAAGACCTCATTTTCCTAATCTGAGAAAATAATATAAACACCCAAGCTACATATTAGGAAGGTAACCATTCAGGTTTCCAATAAAACACCAAGTAATCTATTTGATTACGTATTTTCAACCCCCCTCACTTCATAAAACTGTAAATAACAGAGCTCTTGGATAGCATTCCAATAAATAAATTGGAGAATTTTAACTTAATCGGTTAATTAGATAATTAAATAGATATGGTAATTTTAAGTTATTTCAATATTTTGCCTTGGCAGTAGTACACCACTTGTGGTAATTCTTGCAGGATATGTTCAGATCAATATAATAAACAACCGAAACGTCAGTGGAGACATGTGATTCACTCCCCATCTCTCTCTTCGTACTGAAATCCGGGAGAAGGGGGATTTCTCAGATCGTGCAACAGTGTTCTTGGAATTTCCAACTGGTCCAGTTTGTTCTCGTTGATCCAGCCACGCACTGCCTGCAGTCCGCACTCTTTGAGAGAAAACACTGAAATAAATAAAGAAGTTTATAATATAACTGCCCGAAGACAATAATTCTTATTGTGTTTCATTTAAAGTGTTTATTGGAGACTCGCCAGTGAGACTCCAGTCTTATCAACAAGGCCAATAAAATGGGGTGCTTGTACTACATATTTTAGTTGAACTGGTAGCATGCAGCAATTGCTCTTATAAAAAAACATTCCATTATTATGACATCATGCACATTGGTAGGCATAATCACGAAATAAGCCCCGCATCTCTGACGGAATGAGCAGCAGCCTATGCTATTCAATGGTCTCGCTCGTTCCGTTATCAGAGGGCGGCTGCTATTTCGTGACTATGCCATTTTAAAGTTTAATTAATTTTTAACTATTACCTGGAATGTCAAGGGTGACCAACTTCACGGGATCATTGGGATCCCACGGGGCGGGGAAGTGAACGGGTTGACCGTTGAGCAAATATCTTTGTTGCGTCTCAGCGTCCCAGACTATCCAAGGATGAGTGACATAAGTGTCAACCCGGTAACTCTCTAGATAGTTCATAGTGATATAACTGACAACTTTTCCCTCATAATTCACCCACAAAAGTTCAACCGGTCGCTTGATTCTCGACTGGAAGTAGACGAAAGAAACGACGTCATCGTGTTCTGACTTTACAATCGGTTCTTCAGCTTCTATTTCGTTGTCTTGGTCCATTTTATCCCTTTAAATTGCTTGATTTTGCTAACTTTTCAACTTCTGACACTTGTCAAATGTTTACCACACTCCGTTCACGAGCGCACCTCATTTCTTGAAACGTCATCAAAAGTTGTGCACATGTGCAGGTGCGCGCGGAACAAGAAACAAGTTACAAAAAGTTGAAAAAGTTGAAAATTCGCCACAAAAACTCATAAAAATGCACAGGACAGCGCGAATGAAGAAAGAAATGCAGATCCTGTCGACCCCACCCCACGGAATATCTTGCTGGGCCAAAGGGGATTCGCTGGAAGAGCTAGAAGCCCGTAAGTTGACATTTGACAGCCTTCAAAAGTGACATTTTACAGCTGTCAAAAAAGACATTTGACAGCTGTCAAAAGTGACATTTGACAGCTGTCAAAAGTGACAGCTGTCAAAATATCTCTAGAACGCAGAACTAGAAGTTTGATAGGACGAAAACCAGGCAGGTGTGTTGGCCTCTCATTGATGTTCTTCAATCTTGGCACACTGATTCGGTATTAAAAAAAAAGAAGACTCACTGAACATTTATGACACTGGAAGACATAACCTTGAATGCGTGGGCAGCCGCGTTAAATTGAAATTGTATGAAATTGAACAGACTAAGTTAATGGAGTCCATAAATGACAGTACACAGCAACTAGTTCTATTCATTTAATGCTAAGAGGCCATTTATTGGCCTATGCAAGCATGGCGACCGCCGTATGATGGATGAGTGATGGTAAGGCTGTGAGTCTGCCACATACCCTATTAGTTCAGGGATGTGCAGGGTCTTTCAGTTGCTCCAGTATAGAACACTGGATACAACCCCCTCCGTTTATTTTTGCCCAGGTCTCATGGGACAGACCTAGTCAAGAGCTATATATAGCTCTTGATAGCTGTATCTACAGCTGCCCTATGTTGAGTGAAGTTCCAGGAGTGGGAGTCGAACCCACGTCCTCACAGGCCAGTGGATTCGCAGTCAAGCGCTTTAACCATTAGGCCACGGTAGAACCTAAATTAAGAACATATAAACTCTTTAAAACTGATTGTAGATTAGAACCTTACCTACTTTTAAGACATAGCAGTAAAATCATAACTAAAATTGCCAGATTTAGAACAAGTTCACTTAGTCTACGTATAGAAACTGGTCGCCATCAAAGGACAAAAATTCCAGTAGCTGATAGAGTCTGTGAGAAATGTAGCTTAAATGTGACCGAAGATGAAAGACACTTGTCTGATTATTTGTCCAAATCATCAAACCTATCGGAATGAACTCTTTCAAACAGCAGAAAATTTGATAAATAATTTTAGATCACTTGATGACACTGGTAAATTTGTAGCAATAATGGGTTGCAAAGAGGCCAAAATGCATATCGGTCTTGGAAAATTTCTACAACAAGCTGATGTATAAATAAACATCTTCTAGTTTAACAAGAATTATGTTAAAATACAATGTATGTATTGTTAATACAATGTATGTATAGTTAATATAATGTATGTATAGTTAATATAAAAAGTTAATCTATAAATTTATCTGTTAATATGTTTTTAATGAAATTTAGCAATTTTATGTTTACAAGGTTGTCATAAAAATATTAGAATTTTTTAATTGGTTTTGTATGTTATACTGAAAATTCAACGTTTAGTCTGAAAAGTTGACGACTTGTACCTGAAACTGTAAAGTAGCATCTATTCAGAAAAGTCAACAATTTCATTATTTGGTAAACTTTTATCTTTTGTAAAAATAACTTGTGTATCAAATGTTTGAATGCTACATATGTGTATGTATAAAAAAGATATATTTTAAATTATTAATAATCTAATATGATTTTGACACTCTGAATTTGGGACTCTTTTTTAAATTATCAGAAATTTCTCATTTTATTATAGACGTAAATACCTGAACTGGGACCAGAATTTTAAAATATTATATACTTAATTATATTGCATTTTTAAACTTTGTATATATAGATTAGTGTAGATATTGATTTTGCTTGTTTCAAAAATAATTTGGATGACACATGTATCTCCTTTGATATCTAGTTTGTCAAATAAAAGTTTATATATATTATATACACTGAAAATGACGGCTGTCAAAAGTGACATGTCATGTCATGATGTCAGTTGCAGTTCTGACTTGTCACTGTGACTGTTACTAACCTGTTAGTCACATATATGTACAATGACTTTGTTGACATTCGTCTGCCATTGTGTATCGTGAAATTTTAAAAATTTTAAAATAATGAATTTGACAACCGATGAAATCAATGTTTTACAACTTTTTACATTCCCTATTATTTGCAGAAATTATTGGCAGTGAGGGCACCCCTTACGAAGGAGGAATTTTCAAGCTTGAAATCCAAATTCCAGAAAGGTACTATTAATTAGATTTATAAAAAAAAAATTAACATTTTTATTAGTTATATGATGCTGGTTTTCAGTTGCTTATCCTTATTTATTTTTAAGGCACAATTTATTTAATTTTTTGATGTTCATTTTCATATTCAAACTGTGTAGTCAACATCCACATGAAATCCCTAATTTTATTCTAAATCAGTTTATACTATAACATCTCATTTCCTGATACATTTCAGATATCCATTTGAACCCCCTAAAGTCAGATTTGTGACTCCCATATACCATCCTAACATTGACAACGCTGGTCGAATTTGTCTCGATAGTTTGAAGATGCCGCCCAAGGTATGTTCGACATAGTTTGTTCTGTGTCTCAAAAAATATTTTAACTTTTTTATTGAAAGAGAATATCAACAAATATCAAAATTATATATTAAAGTCTGGAGCGATTCGTGAATTTATCATAATTTGAATTATTTTTAGGGGGCTTGGAAACCTGCTCTGAATATTTCTACATTATTAACCTCAATCCAATTGCTGATGAACGAGCCAAACCCAGATGACCCCTTGATGACAGATATCGTAAGTAGTTCTTGGCTGTACACTTTTTTTTCTAATGATTTGATAATCCTCATTCATTGCTGAAATTTTATGAAAAATCCAGCTGGCCTCTTGCTTTGAAAAATAGCTTGTCATTTACCACTGAGAAATCAAAAAGTGCATGAAGGTCTATTGATTTTTTTTTCAGTCTTCAGAATTTAAATACGAGAAAGCCACTTATATTGAAAAAGCCAAAGAATCGACCAAGAAACACGCCATGGACAGCAATAAGGTTGATAAGGTAGAAAAGAACTCAAACATTCATAAATTTGTAACTTTTGGAAAAAAATAGGCCTATAATAAATTTTCACTTGTTTTTGCAAAAGGTGAAATTTTAATTTTTATGTTTCAATGTCTGTATCGTCAAGTCCAGTGACAGCTATGTATTCAAACAAATAAACATATTTAATAAACAAATTAATGTTATTTTATTTATTTATATTTTTGCAGGAAAATTTAACCGAAGTTGAAAAAGCATCGAAAAGTGACCAAGAAAGTCGGAAGAGATCAGCGCCACTTGGAGAAATCAATTCTGCAAAACAACAGAAGTCGTGATTTGCTGAATGGAAAACAATAATGTGATTTGAATCATTGATACATTGTGATCATCTTGAACTGTTGCTGGACTCAGTCATTTCATTTTAGTTTTGAACCTTGCATTTTTGTTTACAAATAATTTGCAGACTGATAATTATGTTGTGTTTGAATTTGATTTATTATTTGCCAACTTTTCTTGAAGATAGGCTTGACATACATAAAGGCATGATATCTAATTTTAAAATGTCTTGATCTTTTTTTTTAATGGAGCAGTAAACCATGCATTGATGTCACTTACTTTGAAGACGCACACATAGAAAGTATGTACACTGGACTTTTGAAAATTTATGTGGTCTTCAAAATTTTTTAGTTTGGAATTTATAGCAACCAAGTAACAAGTATGTTACAGGACGCAGGTCCTTCACAGTTCCTCGATGTCTAGAAGAGAATAATTTCAACTAATTAATTAATTATAATTAATCCATTCATTCCAAAATGTTTAATTTCCAAATAATTGCAAAAATAATCAAAGCTTAATATTCGGACGTATGGTGGCGCTGTGGTCTAGTGAGGAAAATAAGTGCCCTCTGGTGTTGGTGAAAAATTCATTGATTTATTGAGAAGTTGTTCTGCAGCCTCGGATTCCAGGGTAAACAAAATACTTGCTGTAGGGAGAACAGTCAATTTCTAAATATTTAAAAAAAATTTGATTTGACTCTCATGGAGGCTTCTAACACATCTCTGGATATGAAATAAGGCAAAATAGATGCCACTTGTTATCCCTATTGTGTTCCAGAGGCACTTTTCGGGACCCCTATCCAGTCGTTAACAGAGTGAAAAAAATGTCAAATTTGTGAAAAAAGCGTCCCAAGCCATTATCTCGGTAACAAATGATTATTTTTTCGTGATTTTTTGCATGATGCATCTGAACATAATCAACGTTGGATAAAACAGAAGAAATTGGCCCTTGTTATGCAAAAAATACTTGGAAAACGTCAAGAATCATGTGCGTCGGCAGATATTTTCAGTGAAGTTTTGTACTGGCTCTCAATTTTCTCTGGCTGTTTTTGCTCTAAATTCGCTAATAATTGATGGATTTTCAAAATTTAAAGTTCTCAGAGTATGTCAACAAAATTTGGAGTTGCAGTAAATCATCAGTTTAGATCTGTGTCATGTCATAAGGCTGCTATATACATCGTAAATAAGGGATAAGCCAAGGTCTCTCGAAAAAAAAGTTTATAGCAGGTCGAATTTCAATTTTGGGATATTTGGTCATTTTGGTTTACTCTAATTTGATTGAACCTTTACATTCCTCTATATAAAATGAATTAAAGGTACATGTGCAATGGTTTTGTTCCAGAGGCACTTGCTGTAGGGGAGAGCGGGGCACAGTGAGACGGCGGGCACAGTGAGACGAAGCCCGTAGCGTCTAGCTGGTACTGTTTAAAGATCAACCTTCTTTCGTATAGTACAAAAAAGTAAGTAAGTGAGAGACTGTCCTATATCCTGGAAGCCTACTCAGCATATCGAGAGTGGAATTTCTATATTTTGGTTTTCAGACAGTAAAAGTAAATCATTTTGCTAAATGACTTTTTGTTATAATTCCCAAGAAAAACGGTATATTGCAAATCAACTGCCAGGGATTCAAACCTTGATTATTTGTCTTAGTTTAGTGAGATGATGAAACACAATACAGGCATCCGGTCCGCAGGATTAAAAAATTTTATAAAGAGAGCTGCGTGGTGCACAGTGAGACAGTTTGAGGCGGGGCACAGTGAGACATCACAAAATACACTCGAAACAACCTGAATGTTATGCATAACTCACAACTCACTATTAAAAACAAATTGACTGCAATAAACTACTGACTTTAGTGAGTCATATCCAAAGAGAAGCATCAGAAAGAATTTTGATTAGTATGTAACAGGTGCGGCAGGTTAAATAAGTCGTGCGTATACCCTGTGCGATGAAGTTTTGAAACATGCTCAAAAAAGGACCTAAAATCACCTAGCCAGCTGCCTTTATGTGACTACAGTAGTTTCTGTAGCAAAAAATGATAGAACAATTCCTCAGGTCCTGAGGATCAGTGGTTATGGTAGCAGATGCCCTGTCTCACTGTGCCCCGCTTGCTGTCTCACAGTGCCCCGCCAACGGGGCACAGTGAGACACTTAACGAGCATGGACGTAACTCAAAATTTCTCCAAACCTGTAAAAGGTAGGGACCTGAAACTACTGGACAATGTACCCAACGTCATTAGCTATAATGCGGACCTGATCTCATTCAAGTCGATACTGCCAACATTTTGGAGCACTTGAAAATAAAAAATGTGTCTCACTGTGCCCCGCTCTCCCCTAAACCTCATTCTAATTCATAACTTAAGGAAAAAATCAAAAGTTCTTGGGAAAAATGTATCCCACCATAAAATGACACACACAAAAAATATTTTTTGACCATGACTTGTTTACTCAGTCCTCTAAAGCCAGTAAACTTAAAACGCAATTCAAGAAAATTATTTTTGGAGGTTCTCAAAATATATGAAATATCAGTCATTATAGCCTCGCTGTTACTTAATTTAATATCAGACTAACATTTTCCTCTTATTCTTTAATCATATTAAGCTGAAAAAGGGCAAAGTTAGTAGTATACTATAAGACAATTTATCAAATAGATAATTTTATTGGTTTTGGGCTGTTGGAAATAATTTTTACCTCCTCCTCAAACTTAGTTGTAGAGAGAAAGAAAAACTGAAAAAGTTTTTGCATCTTCTTTTTCATACTTCATTCTGTATTTTCTGCCATAATTTGCTGTGATTGGGGTTTTTATCTCCTTCTTCATAATATATATTCAACAGCCTTGCATACTGACAGAAATATCTCATTTGGTGCGCAATTTCACCCCCTTCAACCCCAACTTCTGATTGGAGCAAAAACTTTGCTAAATTGGGTAATAATTGGTCTATTTCAAAAATTTAAAAACCTGCATACATGAAGTTGAATGAGTAGAACTCATTTCAATAGATGATTTGGCTCTTTCGGCAATACTAAAGCCGTAAATAGGCCCGGCGCCAAAAGACAAACTAGGGGTGCCTTCACAAAAAAAAATCATTCCAGCCTTATCCCTGGTTCAATAATTTTGATTTATACCTTAAATTAAAGCCAACAGTATTGTCTATCTCTACCACTGCCTCCCATATGCGTATTCAAGCCAGAACATATCATAAAATAACTTTTAAAACTTTACCATTGAATTTAATAATTAAGCATCACTCATCCATGTCAGAAAACCTCATATACGTCACATTTCACATCTCTATTACATGATGTAACAAAGAAATTAACCAATTTTCCTTGTTATCAGGGCTAAAAACACGGGAAAAAATTGGTTGTTTTGACCCAGTCAGTTGGGACGCTTTTCAGTGAATCTGACAGATATTTCTTGCCCAGCAGCAGTGGCTCCACCATGCAGAGACTATTCTCCCTACTTGCTGTCAGTTTTGATCCTTTTGACGATTGCTGGCTGCTCTGGGCTGACCAAGGCCTGTGACAAAGGTATGTTTGATCTGATGGGTTTAAGAAACTGAGAAATCATTTTAAAGAGCTGATCTTTGCTGTCTTACTGAATGGATCTTAATTCTCAGAGTGGTCACTGGCATGCAGGTTTAATGTGACTTATATTTAGCATGTTAGGCCAATGACAATGTCAATGACAAGTTATGTCATGTTATAGTTAGGCCTACTACATTTTTGCTTGTGTTATGCAATAGACCTACCCTAGATGCATTAGTTTTTGGGGATGTAGGCCTGCCGATACTAGCAGAGGCGCGGCTCAGCTATAGGCCTACCGATACCACTTTTTTACTTCCCATGCAAAACCGATTCTGAATTTTATTGCGGATACCATCGATAACCGATGCCAATACCATTGGTTAAATATGGAGACGTGTCTCAGATCCAATAGGCCTACTGCTTTTTTGGTGCCAATACCAGTGATATCGATACTGGTATTGGTATCGCAACATTCTTAGATAAGTATTTATGAACTGCTGGAACAGTGAGTGGGGGCTACCTTTTTCGGTAAGGCCTAAAAATCTAATTGCAATAGGCCTATCTTGTCTCCCACTGAAACCTCTGTAATCAGGTAAATCCTGTCACATTTTATAACGCATTTTTCAGAGACCCATAAGAACAATGCGTCTACCAGGGAACTCCCGACCCACCCAGGGAGGAGGCGACAATTCTTCGGAGGGGAACTCAACCCCAAATTCCGTTCCTTCTGGAAACGACAACCAACTGGACGAGATGCTGTCCACTGCCATCGACACGTTCCTCGGCAGCTCACGGCAAACTTACGAGGAATTCATGCAGAACTTCACCCAATTAACTCCTGGTAAATTACTGAATACTATAGTATTGTCACTATTGTCAATTCAATAGACTAATTTGGCTTACTGGTCTTGTCTTGTCTTGTTTGTGGAGAATCCTCCTTTAAGATCAGAAGCACCCCTGTGTAATAGGGTGGATAAAATTTTGTAAAATGTGGTTTCTGTGGCTGTGGAGTCTGTGGCATAATTCGGAGATTACGGCATGGGTGATGTTGCTTTCTTCGTCCTCGTTCCTATTGCAAATTATCTGCTCAGAAAGTGCACTTAAATGACATTGTTGATATTTAAGCTGAATAGTTTTCATTAAAAATTATATATACCTTTATTAATGTTTTCATAATAGATATATGTGTCATTCAATATTAGTCTGCCCATTTAATTTCCTTAACTCAGGATTGTTAATAATATAATTCATTTAACAATTATGTTTTTTTTAAAACTTGGAGTGTGTAGAATGCTTACTTTCTATTTATTTCTCCGCAGCTGACGTTTCTGGCCCTGGACTCTTCGGCTCTGCGGACAACAACAGTACTAGTGGCGCCCTCTCTTTTGATTCCGTTCCTTCTTTACCTCCTTCTTTGTTGCATCGTCTCCGTGGCAACCTGGCTACCACTCTCGGAGATGCCCCCAATCGACTTGGAACCTCCTCAGACTCCGTACCAGACTCCAACTGCTCGTCAGCCTCGCTTGGGGGGTTGGATAATCCTTCTTTCGCGGACGTTCCGTCGGAATTCCCTGGGAGGGATGAACCCCCATCAGCGCCCCCTGTGATTGCTACTGGAGATGATGAGCTGGAAGAAGAGGTAGATCTTTACATTTCTTCTTCTGAAAGATTTTAATAAATTTCGTTCTGTCATAAATAGTGGTATTGTTACAATTTCTTTCAATTAGAAATTGCCTATGTTATTGTTTCACACTTGCATCTGAGATGTAGAATTCTAAAATTGCTAAGAAAAATTGTCTTTGTTGTGTGTAACTGTTAATATATTTGTACGAGTCACAGTAGGACCAATCAGAAATCAGTTCCATGAATATTTTCATGATGTTAAATTTCAAAGTGGAACCTTTAATTAACAATTTATGTACTTGTATGACAGTTTTACCTGTCTAATTGCAGATTCTTGATGTGGGAACTGCCAGTTACTCTGGAGTGTTCAGCAGCAATTCTTCAGGTAGAGCTCTGCAGGTGTGTGCTATGATGTGTGTGCTTATTTCATTATAACATATTTACTTTCCTTCTCCATGCATAAGTTTAACCAATGAAATCACAAAATCAGTTGAAAAATATGTGTATGGGTAATGCAAGGAAATCTGAGGATCTATTCGAAACAATGAGATCGCTATTCCATAGATTCCATCAGTAGATTCTGTCTGACATATTAATGAGAAGGGGCGGATGGATGGGGCTTTATGTCCTGTATTTATACTTGGTAGGCTAATTAGGACAGGAGGAGGACATGGCAATGAAGCAAAGGATGATTGAAACAGCTGTCCAACATAGGCTCAGGTGACTCACCAAGAGCTGGTTTCTAACCCGGCACCTACAGTAATGAGAACATAATACACAAAAGACATCATGTCTTTAACTAAACAATCATCTTATTTTGCAGGTTGATAATTTCCTGGAAGATGAAGCCGACAACTCGGACGAAGAAAAAGTTGACGGAAATTCAGAGAAGACAAGAAACCGGCCATTGACGAATTTGAGTGATGATGACGTCCCTCCGTATCAAGCCAGTTTTTCACAAGGACCTGCTAAATGTAAGGACGATGTCATTTACTGCAAAATTCTAGACAAGTTTAGTGAAAAGTAATGCCTCTCCTCTCTGATATTATTTTCTTCTACAAATTTACACCTTGAATAAATTTATTAGGTAAATATGAAAACTTCGAATATTTCCCCTTGGTGTTGGCCACAGATAAAATACACTGACTTCAACTGTCATGAGAACGAACAAGGGAGTTGCACATGTATTTATCCTGAGCATTTTGAGAAAAAAGGCTTATTTCATGATTTTGTTATTTATTTAATAAATTTTCACAAATTTCAGGCACAAAACTGGAGAAGAATCAAGCGAACCAGTTACAACAATCAAGAGACAAAGCGAAAAAAGATTCCTTGAATTTCACCCAACAGACTCTCGCCAAATGCTCCAATGCCATCGCCAACGCAGAGGAGAGATTGTGTAGTGCTATGAACTCTTTAGGTGGTCCAAGTACTGCAGATAGCATAACTGCAGGAACTAGCAATTCTTTATTAGAACCGAGTAACGATGATATAAATCGTAGGGCTCCGGAATCAAGCAGCGAAACTCCTCCGTTCACAAGTAATGACTCCCCAAGAGATACAGATGATTGGCTGAGGGGAGCCTTCTCAAATTCGCACCACAATCAAATTGATCATGTTCCCGTAAGAGTTCAACTGCGGCCGTGCGAAGAGGACTTGTTAGATATCATAGGAGATGATTTAGATGAGCAGGAGCAAGGAGGAGTTGAAGATGCTCTCGGAGCTAGTTGTGATATTGTAGATGATACAGCAGTTGGACAAAGTGGTCATTTGACGAGAAGTGTTGGTGTAACAGCTGCGTTTGAAAACGAATCAAATGAACATGAGGATGAAACTGACGGAAAGAGCTCAAACAATGAATATCCAAGTGTAAGAAGTGACTCCAGAACTTTTAGAACTGAAATGGAGGAACAGTTTGACTCGAGTGAATCACACGATGGTCTCGCACAATCTGTTGAAACCAATGAAGCAACTTCAGCTGCTAGCGTTGCCAGTTTTTCGTCACAAACGCCAGGAAGCTCAATAACAGACAACAATCTTAGTACCAGTGATCCACAAAATGGTCCTCAAAATGCTCAACAATCAAGGCAACAGCCGTGTGAATTGATAACAGACGCAGAAATAGACAAAATCATGCGAAGGCACTCTCAACTTTTGGAGTCGTCGGACAATGAAGTTGATGACGAATCTTCTCCGTTTGTGTCGGATACTACGACTCACATTGTCGACTCTCAAGCTGAAGTAACAAATGACTCAGATGACGACCAACTCGTCTACAATTCCAACTTGAACTCCTGCAACCCTGGGGAGGTAGAAAACGAGGAAGGAGCGGCGGAAGATTCGGGAATCTCCGTCACTCATTTCCGAGAATTAAACTACTCGTCCAAGCCGCAACCAACGACCGAAGAACCTGACAGTGTTGACCAAGCTCAAGCACAGGTAGATAAATATCATCTTTGGATAATGTCGTCAAGATTTACAAAGAATTGCGAATTTAACATTTTGTCCACTTAGATTCTCAAATATTGAAGTAATTATTAAAGACATCTTTTCAATAAATCCGCAAAATGTATTGAGATACCAGGAAGAATTGTCAATTTCAATTGAAAACATTCTAAACAGTCTGTAAAAACAAGACAAGCGTGAAAAAATCTGGAAAAAAAAGTTTGGCAAATGTTCAGTTTTTTTGGATTTTTTTTTTTTTATCGGAAAATTTTTTTTGGTTCCTTAAACTTGGTGTCTAATAATTTCTAATTAAACTATATTCGATTTCAAAGTTGAATTTACTTCCTTTTCAGTCGAGTTCTTCTTCTCATTTGGACACGGAACCTGCCATTCTTGGCGATACAGCACATGAGGACGAAATCCAAGAATTTTCATTGGACGAAGATTTTGACTACGATAACATCACGTTAACGCCAAAATACACACCGCAAGAAATGCAGTATCTGCGAAGTTTTATGCCGTAGCCAAATTATTGTCCTTATTTACAGACTTGTTAACTCTCCGCAGCGAAGGATAAGCACCTAAATTGTTTTGCAAAAAGCAGGACACTGTAACTAAAACTGCGAGCAGCTGAAAGTCTATGCCTCTTGAAGGCTAGAGGTTTTAATAGACTCTTCGGTAGGAAATTATCCTTATCAATGTATTATCCTGTTACGTTTATGTAGATTTTTATGAAAATGAAATCCGTCCACCTGTTTTTGATTTGAAAGATACATTTTGTCACATGACAGTTTCTATATAATGAACATTGACGTTACTTGCACTTTAAATAGCACACTACATCATGTAATTTTTTACTTCTAAATTTGTTCTGTACATACATAATACATATTTATTTATTTCAAATATATTAATATCAACTGTGATACAAATTGAATGCATCTTTCTTTGTAATTGGCTTCTCCCAATTTCATTAAATGCTATGACAACGACGACTTGGTTTCAAGCTTTTTATATTTTTATTGCATCTTAAAATACAGATATTTGTATCAATCTGTATCAATAGAAATGACTGGCGTGAACAACTTCAGAATATCTGGAAAATTGCACTTTATGCAAAACTCTCAACCAACATGATCAAGTTTTAACATTTATATATAACCATTATTGCCGGCTAGGATTTTATCACCAACATTATAAATTTTTTATAGTGACATTATACAGAACAATATAAAACAAATAAATTATGCAAAGTAGTAAAGAGTAGTACGACTACATAATTTAAATGAAGCCGATACTACACCAAATTAATGTGAAATGAACGAACAGTGACTCTAGATCATCAATTAATAAAAAATATTATCACAGTCAAATAAAGTAACAAAACAAATTTGTTAAAATTTATTTTAGTAATTTACCCTTTGGTTAAATGAAGTTGGAATAATTATGACGTACCAGATAAGATGTCCTCTAGTGGGGCTTTACATAGTCGAGAATTGCCCGTCACTAGTGAATTTGGGAGTCTTAATCTTAGGAGACAGATTTAGTACGCTATCACAAAAATGGTTTACGAAAAATAATTTAACAGAACATAGAAAAATTAAACTAACTTAAATAACCCTTTCAATAATTATGCATACAAAACCGAGATCATGTTTAAAATACTTTTTGGGTCATTTTTCAGAACTTTGTCATTTCTTGAAATGAATAAATTTGATTAAAGAGTACAAAGATAAGTGATAAATTGAATTAAATTCATAGGCTTAAATCTTAATTGTTAGTTACATCTTATTGTGTTATACAGTACTTATGGATTACATCATATCATTAACAATGGGCTTTACCGCACATAAAGCCGTCAATATAATCATACAAAGCGTGATAAATTATGAATATGTTTCATAAACAACAAAACGGAACATTTCACAACAATAACAAAATATTATATTTACAAAAACAAAACAAAAGTCAAAATTTCACGTTTGCTACGTTTCCATCTTCTGGTCGCTGGTTTGTTCCATTTCTGGGTCATGTGACTTGCTGGTGGTACCTGATTGGTCAGATGGGTCATGTGATACAGTCTCAGTTTGAATGTCAGATTCACTTTGAGAAACTTCGCAAGTTTCAACGATTAAATTGTCCGTCTCCATGATTAGATTCCGTGAACAAGGATTATTGACATCTTTGGTTAATTCTGAGGGCGTTTCTCCGACAGCTGACGCAGCAGAAGTGCTCGCTATGGCTGGAGACTGGTGTACCTTAAAAGGGGAAGAGTGCAACATTTTAAAATAACTTCTATCCTCAACAGCGCCAGTGAGCAGTTTACTGGAATTGGCGCTGTATAAGTACTTAATATTATTATTATTATTATTATTATTATAACAGACAATTTATGTTACAAAGTTGAAAAAATACTGAACAAGTTTATAACTATGAAGGCTTAATCCTGACCTTTGGAATTCAATTAGCTGTGTTGATTTCATAGCCAAAAAGGTCTCAAATCTTGACTCAACAGAGTTTCCGCCTACCTCTCACCAGCTTGGCATATCCAGACAGCTGAGGAAGCCCTTGAGAGATGAGTGATAGCTCTGGTGAGTCAAAACTTGGATCTTTTGTGCTTTGTTGAGCAAGCATAAGCCATAAACTACAATAAGTTGATATGATAGTTCTACTGTGCAGTTAGTAGCATTACAAATCAATCTTTCTGTAGTACTAGGCTGAAATTTTTTAATGCAAAATAATGAGCACTTCAGTAATCCGATGGTCAGGATTTGGTAAGGTTTATAAGTGTACAGTTTTGACAATGTTGAGATTTTAATGGAATTCCCACTCACCTGTTGGGGTGCATCATCCACCTGCATAGCAACGGCCTCAATCTGCTTAGCGACGTTGCGAATGTGCTCCGAGGCAGAATTAGCATCGTTCGTCCTTGTCTGGTTGATGACGCTGAACCCTGGTCCCAGTCTCATCTGTGGGCGAGATTCAGCGACTGATGGGGTTGCCTCGGTTACGGAAGTGGTTGCTATGGATGTTGTCACGGTGGTTTCCATGGCAACAGGACTAGCGACTGCCTGAGGGGTTCTCTCAGATGACCCTAACGAGTGACCTTGACCCGTAAAAGGTCGTGCCGTTGGTGTCGGGAATTTCATGGGTTTATTTACAGTCACCCCAGTTGCTCCTGATGATAGAGTTTTACGCAGTTCATCCTAGAAACAAAGTTGGTTCATTTGTCATCCTCTCTTAGTAACACAGTTCAGGGTACCCATGAGACATGCAACACAAGGAAAATGAGGGGAAAACGACTTAAACAGTTCAGAGTCAGACAGTAATTTGTATTTCACAGCTACAGGCCTTACAGCCATCAATTCAAGAGCATAAGTTTACTCACTGGTATCTCAGAAGCCTGACTGATAGCCTGACTGACCGCTTTGCCAGCCTGTTCATGTTCGGTCGCTTCTCCCAAAACCTTCTCCTCTATTCCCGGTTCGACCGTAAAATGTCCATGAGGTTCTAAACAAAGTTCCAACTTGTCCGCAGCTGCGTTGTACCTGAATGTCTGAAATAATAATAATTATTTATTTATTAACAGGATTTTCAATGATATTATGAAAAGACATTTGAAGTAGCTACACAAATAACATTCACTGTACCATCGAATTGTCTAAGGTAGAACATAATTCGCCACTTAAGAACCAGCCCTCCTTAGATGATAGATAGATGGATGATTGGGGCTTTATGTCCTTTATGTATATGCCTACTATTCACACACAAAGCTAGTCTGATTTGGACAAGAGTAGGACACCGAAATGAGAGACTGAAACTGCCGTCCAACATAGGTCCAGGTGACTTGGAAAGAGCTGTAATTGAAACTGGGACGCACAGGTTAGAACGTCAGCGTGCTACCAACTGAGCTAACCTCCTCCCAGAACTGGGCTTAGAGGGCTGCACTATCTATCTATCTATCCCAGCCCCTCTCAAAAATCACAAGAGACGACAATTAACAATTGATGGATCGATGATTGGGCCTTTACGTCCTGTATTAATGCACTTGGTAGACTAATTAGGACAATTAACAATTGAAGATTACCTTTCCATTCAAACTGGGCAGCGTGCAGTGCTTGTTGTCCGTCAGTGGAGCCAGATCTCTCTTGACTTGTTCGTAGAATAACCCTCCAGGGTTGAACACTTCCGGCATTGATTGCACGTACGTCCAGAGGTCCTTGCCCGTCAGACGAGCCATCAATGTCAAGGAGGCTATTCCCATGTCCACACTGTCATTGCCCGCTGATAAATAAAGACAGATGAATAGATTGGGCTTAACGTCCTATATTTATGCACTGATGGTATCATGGTATGCTAATCAGGACAGCGGCAGGACACAGAAATGAGGTAAAGGATGGTGAAACGTAAAGACATACATTTTTCATCATGTAAAGGTATTTGCATTAAAGTGTCATCGTTCAGCAAAATGTCTACAAATGTATTGCCACAACCGCGAGGTTTTGTCCCCAAACATCTTCATCTACATCGACAAACAAGTCAGCCCTCCATCTACGACTACTACCATAGCACTACTATGATAAGCCGAAATTTTACGAGAAATCTTGCATTGTAACAAATCAAAGCATCAGAATGCGAAAAATATTGCCGAGTAAACCAAGTTATATTTCAAAATTTATAAGCAGTACTCACCATTCTGTAAACTCTGTAATCCTTGCAGCAGCTGGTCAGTGGCATTGGCCGGGGAAGTTACACTCGCAGTGGGGATACGGGCAGCACGGGGGCCGAAGGCCGAGGATAGGGTACTACTGCTACCTGTTTCAAGAATAAGTATAAAGAGAGCTATCAAAATTGAGTCAAGATAAAATAAGAATTGTCCCAAAAGAATACGTAGGACTTGTTTCAGCAAATACCCCAAGGCATGAACTTAGTGGCTCGGTAATAGTACATATGAAGAGCACACAAGAATCCATCTTTTTTAATGTATTCATCTTTGTTTATAAATAAGAGTGGAAGATTCAAACAAACCTAAGGTACTTGTCAATTTTTAATATTGTGGCAAATAATCACTAAATATTCACATGAAAGAGAGAAATAATAGAGATCTATGTGAAACCTTAAAGCTACATTAAAATGCAGTATAAATACTCTGAGCTTTGGAGCAGCTAGCCTGGACCAATCAGGAGAAGGTAGGAAACTCATCAACCAATAGGATTGAATGATACTGTTCAGAGCCTCCTGGTGAGCATAAAGGGAAGCTCGAGCGAAATTGGTCTATAAGAATCTTAACCAAATTACCTGCAGGTTCAGGGACTATTTCCAGCATGAGTCTGTCTCCGTTTTGAAGAGGGACTATTTCTTCATCACCTAATTTCAGTTCTTTTGGTGGTATTCCTGCTCTGACCTTCTGCCGAGATTCCTTCACCCCAAATTCTTCCGAAAGACGATTCCGCAAATCTTTGATAGTCACTTCATCCTTCAGGACTAGGATACTCTAAATGGAGATGAAAAAAAATCATAATTATTTAGTGTAATTGTTTTATAACTACATCTCTCGAGAGACAGTTTTTGAGAAACAACATGTCCCACATGTACCATTCATTTGTTTCCTTCTAAAGGTCCTTGAGAAAATATAATCCAATTTTCAAACTCTTCCAACGTTAATTGGCTTATTCTAAACACAAAGAATTCAAAAGAAATACAGACCTGGCGTCCATCTGACGTTGTCACTCTTATTTTCTTCTCTTTGCTGTTTGACGGGGGTTGTGGTTTAGGAGCAGGACTTGTCGTTTTGGCCGACCCCGAGGATTTTGAACTATCTTGAGACTTATCCGAATGCTCTTCCGTCAGTTTTTGCAGTTTCGGAGAAGCCTGTGTTGCAAAGTAAAAAGATGTATTGAAAATATCTAGAGTAAGACAGATGTAGACAGACACGCTAGGTGCAGCCCTCTAAGCCCAGTTCTGGGCGCTCACGAGGGTTGATTGAATGATTGAAGGGAGAGTGGGAGTCCGAAACATGTAACACATTTACCCCATGTGAGGGATCTTTTGCTTGCCCAGCATAGAAACTCATTCAAGGGGCTGCCAATTTAACGTCTCATCTGAACGGATGGATGGTTACGGCTCTACTTCCTGTATTTATGCTTAACATGCTGTATTTATGCTAATTAGGACAACTGATTGATCTCATGAATTACACAACACACAACAGTAAAACTTGCAGTGTTCCAGCTAGGATTTGATTTGAGCACAAAATTTTCTAGAAATGAGGGCTACTAAAAAAAACTGTTTTCATCCTAAACGGGCATGGCAGACAGGGGTAGGGCATGGCAGGCCATGCTCAAATGGCCCAGCTGAAACACTGACCCATTAACATACCTTAGTAGGACTCCTCTGGGGAGAGCTAGCGGCCTGGGCGATTTCATTCGAACGTCTCCTCTGGTTCACGGATGCCTTGCTCTCCACCTGGCGCTTGATGTTCTTCTCCGTTTCACTCATCACAAGTTCCTCTTTGTGAATGGTCTTTTTCTAAGAAAATTTAAAGAGAAAATTCACAGATTAAATAGATGCAAAAGAGAGATCTGAAGATGGTTTAGGACAGTGATACAATATTCAAATCTGTTGATCAAAGACCACATTTGTCTGTCAGTAGACAGATAGATCTACATGAGTAGATGTCACCAAAATAAATAGATCAGTATGTATAGATATATGACCGAAAAGAATGAAAAGTACAGCTCTATAATCATCGACAGAGTCATCAATAGACAGCATCCTAAAGGTCAGATCATATCCACACAGATTGATCAATGAGCTGGAGAGATAGTGCCCAGGTCCTCAGAAAGAAGCTTAAGCCTCAAATGACAGATCATGGTCCACACTTACCTTCGCCCCAGTCAGAATTATCTTAGATGATGTATGCGGGTCCCACAAGGGGTCAGCACCAGGTGGAACAGGTTTTTGGGCGTCCTCCTTTTTGGCCGTTTGGCGTAGAATTGTGTCGACCACTTTTTGAACCAGCCTCTCACTGCCAAATTCACCTGGAAGTTAGGAAACAGTACGAAGGAGAAATTAAAGAATGATCAGACAAATAATCAAGTTAAAAGTATAAACTTTTTGAGTATGCGACTCTCAAGAAAGGATGAAAACCACGCAACACATCTTCTCAAAAATCTCATGTGATAACAATCGAACTCACCAGGGAAATGCTTCTGCACCAGGGTGGAGGCGATTTCATAAACGTTGCTGTTCAGACTCGGGTCCGTTTCGTATTGGAACCAAGCCACTTTTTCTCCAACTACTTTGCCATTCCATTCCAAGCTGACAGGAACCCTAGAAATTGAAGAAAATAGCTAATTTACTGAGCAATTTAGTCATCCAGGCCTTTATCAAGATGTTTCGTTTTAAATTGAATGGCAAATATTTCATGCCCTACACATGATAGGATGGATGGACTTTACATCCTGTATTTATGCATTTGGTAGGCTAGTTAGGACAGGAGGAGGACACAGCAATGAGGTAAAGGATGAAAGAAACAGCCATCCAACATAGGCCAAGCGCTGGATTTGAACCTTGGACCCAGCGATTGGCAGCCTAGCACGCTACAACAAAAACAACAATCCACCCGCCCACCACATGGATTATTTATAATCACTCACTGTTCAGGCAGGTTGTCATACTCCTGTCCTTGCCAGAAGTGTTTGAATCCGCATTGACACCGACTGTCGGGAGCACGGTTCCTCGTTCGGTCGCCATCTTTGTACTGGACCACTCCCGAACCAAGGACCCTTCGCATCTGAGACCTGAAACCAGAAAAGTCAATTCATTACAATTACTATATCTTCACACTTTTTTCAGCTTGACCCTGACCATAGTAAATTGTTCATTCATTTAGAGATAGCGATCAGCTGAGAATCCTACAGGAGCTCCATGGCTAGTTTAATAGGAAGTTCTCAGTCCTCTAAATTAACCTTCGCCAACTCTTTCTCCTCAAGCCCTTGAGCTGCACACCATCTGTTCAAACAATATTTAAATGAATTTCCCAATTTTATTAAAGTGTTGAAGACATCGAAACTTATCACCACCTACCCTCTGCAAGATGGACAGGTAGGCATCAGACATTTCTCTTTGATGGGGTCCAGTTTGTCCAAGTGCTGGTCGTAGGAGCAGACATAGCCTGAAATTTGAAATTACAATTATAAAGCTTATTAATTCTTACAAACATATAAATCTACATTACCGTACATTGTCGCCAAAGCATTATTATAACAATATAGCTATATGGACAGCCGGGGCCCTACCCGTGGACTGTGGTCTGGCTATAACAGCTGATATGGATGGACAGATAGATAGGTAAGTGCAGCTCTCTTAGCCCATTTCTTGGAGTGCACGAGTGTTGATTGATGAGGCAGGAGAGAGAGTGCAGGAATCCTCAACATGTTTCACATTTTTCCCATGTGAGGGATCTTTTACTTGTCCAGCATAGACACTGACAAGAATCCGAGGATTCAAACCCTGGGTTCTGTTGGGAATTAGCAATTAAACATAAGATCCGTGGATACAAGATCAAAGTAGCACTGCACTGCGAAGTGCAATCAGCTTTGACACTTGTCAGATTGATTTCGAGTGCTGTTTCTCAATGGCAATTTGGTAAACTGAGGGTGAAAAAACGCTTTAGAACTTGCAGAATTGCAATTAGCATTGTTAAACTGCTTCTGAGAATATATGCACTGCAAAATGCATTTTAGGCCTTCCTTGAATCGAATGGACGATCGTCACGTGGGCGACATTATAATGCAAAGTCAGCTTGAAAACAGGCCCTCAAGACTCATATGATCTATTAGGGCCTACACAACTAACTACTAAAAAAAAAAATTAAAAATTTTTTTTTTTTTTTTGAAAAAAAAACAAAACAAAACAAAAAAAACACAACAAACCATCCTGAATTCCTCAACGCATTTTAGTTCACCTCTATATGAACACAAAATGACACACTTGACCACATCCACACCTTGTATTAAGGCTGGGAAAACTTTTTTCCAAAAATCTCTCAGACTGGTTTTTAGATAAAATTACCCTGGGAGAACCCAGGGTAATAAAATGGACCGCCAATTTAACATCTTATCTGAATGACATCCATTTTAATTTAACGTCAAAAAGAAAAAAATTCGCAGTATAAAAATATTTCTCTCACCGTGAGTAGGGAACGAATAGTGCTTGTTGGGGTTGAGCTGCCCATACGTCTTGACAGCCAAGTTATAGAGGGCGCCACCAGGCTTAAGTAGGTCAAGGTCAATGCTCTGCAGGGCGAGGGCGTCACACGTCAAGCAGCGGAATAAAGAGCCCTCTCTGATCGCACGCTGCGTTTCTGCTATCACTAATTCCGGCTTCATTCCAACAACACCTGGAAAAGGACGAATAAAGTTTCATGATATTTCAAATCATAAAATTAGCAAATACACGATAGAGCACAATGATAGATGGACCATCGTGGCTTCACTTGATGATTGGAACTACCTTCCAACTTATGTCCAGGTGAACCCACTAGACCAGGAATTGAACCCAGGACCCAGCAATTGGAAGTTTGTCATCTTGGTCATATTAGTGGATTAATAGTGGAATGCAGTCAATGCACACAGGTAACCTGGCCCAATTGTTTCAATAAGAATCGATATTGAGGGATGGATGATTGGGGCTTTACGTCCTGTATTTATGCACTTGGTAGGCTAACTAGGACAGGAGAAGGACACTGCAATGAGGCGAAGGATGATTGAAACAGCCATCCAACATAGGCCCAGGTGACCTGGCAAGAGCATGATTTGAATCCTGGACCCAGTGATTGGCAGTCCAGCACGCTACCACTAGACCAACCATCCCCCCCATCAAGAATCGACAAGCTGTATTTAAAGCAATCTCTTCAGCTCTACTGTGATCAATCGTCTAAGCAGTACTTTAGGACAAGAAGAAGTGTATAGGGGACAAACAAGTACATTGTATTACACTTTTAAAAAAAACTGTTCTTGTACGCCTTTTGGTAAACGCTACGTGTATCTTAGCAATATATATCTTCATTAAGAATTTTCTCTTACCAGTATTTTTGAACAAGTACTGATGGACGTCAGACACAAGAGATGGGTTGACCTCATACTTGTCCTGGAAAACTATCTCCATGGCTTTCACCAGCTTCAAGATGTATCCGTCCTGCAAATCAGATGTACGAAAGATAAGGAAATGCAAATAATTATATTATACACAAATAAGTTGGACTAACATTCAAAATTACTAAGTAGGAGACAAGTTATGTCAATTAGATGAGAGTCAACTGGTATTTCATTAGATCTATCTTTATGGGCACAATGTACTAGGGGACCAACACCTAGGAAGTCATGTAACCCCTGAGGATCGTCAGCTGACTGATCAATGCTACGAGACAAGGACTGAAGCTCCTGATGAGCAGATTATTTCGACATTAATTTTATCACTTTGTGGTATGAAAACTTACACTTCAATCTACTGAGAACACCTTATCAACCAATTCAAGTTAAACTACAAAGCATAGCATTCCTAATTTCCAACATTTATAACATCTTTAACACAACCCACCATATTAGCCGAACAATTCAGTTACATTATCAATTTATGTAAACCAATGACAAATGAAGACAAGGAAATAGGATTACCTGCAGACACCTAGTCCCCCCCACGAAGCAGGATCCATCAGCACTCAGGTCCATGTAGGTGTAGATGAGGTCCTGGGGCATCCCCCACACCTTGGGCACCATCCAGCCCGGAATACGGGGCAGCTTGCGATCTGAAGTAAACCATACATCAATGGAGGTATTGGAGATGTCGGAAAACATTTAACAATGTGACTCATCGCTCATATATGAAAGGCCTAAGAGAGACCGGATGGATGATTGGGGCTTAGGGTGGTCCAAAAAACTTTTTTTGTCAATATCAATTCGCATACCCTCCTATTTTGTGAGAAAAGGTGCAAAAACAATGCAGCTTAAATTTTATGAAAATCCAACAAGAGGAAGGGGTCCCCCAAAGGCCTTAAAGTTGCAATGTTTTTTAAATTTTCGAACATTTTCGCCAATTCGCGGTTCGCTATAATTTCGTCAGTATTACAACATTCTAATTGCCATGGTTGGAAAGCTCTCAAAAAGACCTTCAATTTGCATACCAACATCAATGGTCTAGGACGATATCTTGATTCCCATTAGCCCTTCAGCCTGCACTCTTTAGAATTAAAATGACGCAGATTGTCTAATCCTGTTTAAAAAATGGCTTTGGAATTTTTTTCAATGATAATTACAGTGATTCGCATTCTCATAGTTCCAGAATGACCAAATACAAAAAACTTTTTGATTTTTACCATGGGAGTGCCTGGCATGTGAGTGATGAAGTTTTAATGTTAACGTCAGTTGAAAACTTGTAAAATGTGAGATGGGGCCTGTTGCTTTTCATAGAATATCTTCGTCAGAATTTATTGCAGGGCAACATGAGTGGTACCAAATGAAAGGAAATACTCTTAGCATTCTCCTGGTACCAATGATGTAGTCCTATATTTAATTCTTGTGAAGTTAAAATATGAAATATAACAGCCCCTCCATGAATTGTTTCAATAATTCTGACGAAATTTTGCATTGAAACTTCCAAGCTTATAAATTTGGATTTTCCATGACCAAAAATTTAAATAATATTTTGTTTGCTTATTCTGGAACTTGCAGAATGTGAATCACGGCAATTATCAGTGAAAAAAACATCAAAAGCCTTTTTTTAATAGGATTAGACAGTCAGCGACATTTTCATTCGGAAAAGTGCAGGCCGAAGAGTCAATGGGAGTCAAGATATCGTCCTAGACCATTGATGTTGGTATTCAAAATATAGGTCTTTTTGAGAGCCTTCCAACCATAGCAATTAGAATGCTGTATGACTAATACTGACGAAGTTATGGAGAACCGCGGATTGGAAAAAATGGTCGAAAATTTAAAAAACATTGCAACTTTAAGGCCTTTGGGGGACCCCTTCCTCTTGTTGGATTTTCATAGAATTTCTCATGCATCAGTTTTATACCTAACCTCATCAAACAAGAGGGTATGCGATGTGAAATTCACAAAATAATTTTTTCCCATCTAAAAATGAACCACCCTATAATGGGGCTCTATGTTCTGTATTTATGCACACAGTAGGCTCACTGGGACAGGAGGAAGGCATTGTTGCTCAATGACACTGGCACACAATTTAGGATGATTGAAAGAGCTGTCCAACATAATTTTCCACCCGGAACCCAACGATTTCCCCCACCTCCTGAAAGATATGTCAATTTTGAAAATCACCAGATCCAAACATCCACCACAATGACTTATGCCCTACCTTTAATAGGGACCATGGCGATGTAGTGGTTCCTCCCTGAGCTGCTCCAGGCCAGACAGAGTGGCTTCGTCAGTTCTCCTTCCTTGCTTCTGCATTTCTCCACAGGCACCAGGGCTGGCAAGAACGCTCCTGTAAATAGCACAACATGAAATGTACACAGGTACTGCAATACGATCCAGATAGATGGATGATTGGGGCTTGACTCAATTCCTCCTTAACTTAACTCTTGACTCTATAGGTTCAATTTCACAAAGATACTCCAAGACATATTAAAGGGATTATTTTAGAGCTCTACACTGAACTTCTAAGTACAAGACAGCAAGAACAATGACTGAATTCACTGGAACAATCCACACTTACCAGAGTAGTCCCCAGAGCTCTGCATTCCTGAAATGGAGTCGAGCAGGATGATGGGTCGGTGGAGGATGTTAGCCAGAGCGAAGATGTGGATGTTCCTCAGCCCCAGGGATTCCCCGTTCAAGGGCATGTAGTCCGGGTCACACTCCGCGATGATCTCATGCCACTCGGAACGTTCTATGAAGTCCGCAAACAAATTCTGGTAGGTGGCGACGTTGTCGTTCAAGTGCCATTTCAAATTCTCCCGCAGGGCGTGCCAGAATAGCTCTCGACCAATCAGAGCCTTGGAGACAGCGTGAACGAGACAGTGGCCGTCTCCGTCCGCGTGAATCGGCAACAATCGTTCCTCTCCATCGTTTGACTTCTTGATTGCTTCAAGAGTGTTCCGCAAGTAACTGACGCTACCAGTCCGGTCTCGTCCGTAACCCGGAATTTCGATCATGTCCGGCTGGATGAGGAAAGTCCGGTCGCCGAGCACGGAGCAATCAAACATGTCTCCCTTGTTCATTTCCCTCAGCAACTTGGCGTTGCCCTGTTTGTCCATCCCGTAACGGGTCAGCAGAGGGGAGATCATCTTGCACTGGTAGTTGGACAAGCCGAGCACCTTGACGGTCTCCGGGCCCTTCTTGGGTTTGGTCGTGCCCAGCAGGATGTTCTTCAGTATGTTGTGGAGGGCCACCTCGGGATTAGTAACCTGCAATTTTAAGAAATTACTTTGAATTGTAACAATCGTTTTATGATCCATTGTCATGATTTTATGTCACAGCAAAAGGGAATACAACATAAGAACGATTTCCATGCTCATATTCATAATTCCAGAGACAAACTGCATTTCCAATATTCAGTCTGTAAATACTAGAAACATTTTATATTGCATTAAAAAACGCACTCTCTAAATTCTGGAGACAAATCGTAATAAGACACTAAGGCTCTGGGTGGGGTTTTGCATCCCCCTGTCCCTTTACAATTTTTCTAATTGAATTTTGAATTCCTTGTCTCTCAGCTCTGGTAGGGGTTTTATGTCCTCCATGTCCCTTGGCCATTTTACTTTTGAATTCCCTGTCCCCCATAACCCCCTATCAAAAGCCTCAACACTGTCTCCAAATCAATCAACAAATAGCATTAAAATATTCCATCTTTAAAGTCCAGAGAAGATACAGCATCCAAATATGACGTTGAAAGACACATTTTATTCAAATACCAAGTCTCAAAAATTGCATTCAATTAGTCTCAATATCTAGAGACAAATCGCATTCAAATACAAGTGATGGAAATGGAAAATTTTCGCCGGAGAACCTCTTGGCTGGTCTGGCGTAGTCGCCGCATTCTAAATTTTTAAAAGGGAAAAAAGTCCTGCCAATATAGGATCATTTTGGCTGATAGCACTTGGTGGACTGAAAAAATGAACAGGAAATTGTATTTTCACCACTGATCATGGGAAGCTGTATAGCAGGGAACAGCTCCCCAAGTTTTCTGGTCATGGGAGGTACCCAGTCGTAGAGACAAATTGCATTCAAATACCAAGTCTCTGAAGTCTAGAGACAAATTGCATTAAAATACCCAGTCTCTAAAGTCTAGAGACAAATTGCATTAAAATACCCAGTCTCCAACATCGAGAGACAAATTGTATTCAAATACCCAGTGTCCAATGTCCAGAGACAAATTGCATTCAAATACCAAGTCTCCAATGTCTGGAGACAAATTGCATTCAAATACCAAGTCTCCAATGTCTGGAGACAAATTGTATTCAAATACCCAGTCTCCAATGTCTGGAGACAAATTGTATTCAAATACCCAGTCTCCAATGTCTGGAGACAAATTGCATTCAAATACAAAGTCTCCAATGTCTGGAGACAAATTGCATTCAAATACCAAGTCTCCAATGTCCAGCAAAAAATTGCATTCACATGCCAAGTCTCCAATGTCCGGAGACAAATCACATTTAAATACCCAGTTTCCAATGTCTGGAAACAAATCGCATTCAAAAACCAAGTCTCCAATGTCTGGAGACAAATTACATTCAAATACCCAGTCTCCAATGTCTGGAGACAAATTGTATTCAAATACCCAGTCTCCAATGTCTGGAGACAAATTGCATTCAAATACCCAGGGTCCAATGTCTGGAGACAAATTGGATTCAAATACCAAGTCTCCAATGTCTGGAGACCAATTGCATTCAAATACCAAGTCTCCAATGTCTGGAGACAAATTGCATTCAAATGCAAAGTCTCCAATGTCTGGAGACAAATTGCATTCAAATACCAAGTCTCCAATGTCTGGAGACAAATTGGAATCAAATACCAAGTCTCCAATGTCTGGAGACAAATTGCATTCAAATACCAAGTCTCCAATGTCTGGAGACCAATTGCATTCAAAAACCAAGTCTCCAATGTCTGGAGACCAATTGCATTCAAAAACCAAGTCTCCAATGTCTGGAGACAAATTGCATTCAAATACCAAGTCTCCAATGTCGGGAGACAAATCGCATTCAAATACCCAGGGTCCAATGTCTGGAGACAAATTGGAATCAAATACCAAGTCTCCAATGTCTGGAGACAAATTGCATTCAAATACCAAGTCTCCAATACCTAGAGACAAATTACATTCAAATACCCAGTCTCCAATGTCTGGAGACAAATTGTATTCAAATACCCAGTCTCCAATGTCTGGAGACAAATTGCATTCAAATACCCAGGGTCCAATGTCTGGAGACAAATTGTATTCAAATACCAAGGGTCCAATGTCTGGAGACAAATTGCATTCAAATACCAAGTCTCCAATGTCTACAGACAAATTGCATTCAAATACCCAGTCTCCAATGTCTACAGACAAATCACATTCAAATACCCAGTCTCCAATGTCTGGAGACAAATCGCATTCAAATACCAAGTCTCCAATGTCTAGAGACAAATTGCATTCAAATACCCAGCCTCCAATGTCCAGGCACTGATTGCATTCAAATACCAAGTCGCCAATGTCTGGAGACAAATCGCATTCCAATACCCAGTCTCCAATGTCTAAAAACAAATTGCATTCAAATGCCAAGTCTCCAATGTCTAGAGACAAATTGCATTCAAATACCCAGGTTCCAATGTCCAGGCACTGATTGCATTCACATGCCAAGTCTCCAATGTCCGGAGACAAATCACATTTAAATACCCAGTTTCCAATGTCTGGAAACAAATCGCATTCAAATATCAAGTCTCCAATGTCTACAGAGAAATTGCATTCAAATACCCTGTCTCCGATGTCTGGAGACAAATCACATTCAAATACCCAGGGTCCAATGTCTGGAGACAAATTGCATTCAATTACCCAGTCTCAAATGTCTAGAGACAAATCGCATTCAACTACCCAATCTCCAATGTCTAGAGACAAATTGCATTCAAATACCCAGTCTCCAATGTCCAGAGACAAATTGCATTCTAATACCCAGGGTCCAATGTCCAGAGACAAATCGCATTCAAATACCCAGTCTCCAATGTCTGGAGACAAATTGCATTCAAATACCAAGTTGCCAATGTCCAGAGACAAAAAGCATTCAAATACCAAGTCTCCAATGTCGAGAGACAAATCGCATTCAAATACCCAGTCTCCAATGTCCAGAGACAAATCGCATTCTAATACCCAGGGTCCAATGTCTGGAGACAAATTGCATTCAAATACCAAGTCTCCAATGTCTGGAGACAAATTGCATTCAAATACCAAGTCTCCAATGTCTGGAGACAAATTGCATTCAAATACCCAGTCTCCAATGTCTGGAGACAAATTGCATTCAAATACCCAGTCTCCAATGTCTGGAGACCAATTGCATTCATATACCAAGTCTCCAATGTCTGGAGACAAATTGCATTCAAATACCAAGTCTCCAATGTCTGGAGACAAATTGCATTCAAATACCAAGTCTCCAATGTCTGGAGACAAATTGCATTCAAATACCCAGTCTCCAATGTCTGGAGACAAATTGCATTCAAATACCCAGTCTCCAATGTCTGGAGACAAATTGCATTCAAATACCCAGTCTCCAATGTCTGGAGACAAATTGTATTCAAATACCCAGTCTCCAATGTCTAGAGACAAATTGCATTCAAATACCCAGACTCCAATGTCCAGAGACAAATTGCATTCAAATATCAAGTTGCCAATGTCTAGAGACAAATTGCATTCAAATACCAAGTCTCCAATGTCTAGAGACAAATTGCATTCTAATACCCAGTCTCCAATGTCTAGAGACAAATTGCATTCAAATACCCAGTCTCCAATGTCTGGAGACAAATTGCATTCAAATACCCAGGGTCCAATGTCCAGGCACTAATTGCATTCAAATACCAAGTCGCCAATGTCTAGAGACAAATCTTTAGGGACCTGGTATTTGAGTGTTTAGCACTGGGTTTTGAAAATGCAATTTGTCTCTGGACATTTGAATGAGGGTGTCTCTAGACTTCAGAGACTGTGTATTCAAATGCAATTTGTCTGTAGAAGTCAATTTGGAGATTGGGTATTTGAATGCAATCTGTCTCTGGACATTGGAGTCTGGGTATTTGAATGCAATCTGTCTCCAGACTTTTCCAATGTCTGGAGACAAATTGCATTCAAATACCCAGGGTCCAATGTCTGGAGACAAATTGTATTCAAATACCCAGGGTCCAATGTCTGGAGACAAATTGTATTCAAATACCCAGTCTCCGATGTCTGGAGACAAATTGCATTCAAATACCCAGTCTCCAATGTCTGGAGACAAATTGCATTCAAATACCAAGTGTCCAATGTCCAGAGACAAATTGCATTGAAATACCCAGTCTCCAATGTCTGGAGACCAATTGCATTCAAATACCAAGTCTCCAATGTCTAGAGACAAATTGTATTCAAATACCAAGTCTCCAATGTCTGGAGACAAATTGCATTCAAATACCCAGTCTCCAATGTCTGGAGACAAATTGTATTCAAATACCCAGTCTCAAAAGTCTAGAGACAACTTGCATTCAAATACCAAGTCTCCAATGTCTAGAGACAAATCGCATTCAAATACCCAGACTCCAATGTCCAGAGACAAATTGCATTCAAATATCAAGTCGCCAATGTCTAGAGACAAATTGCATTCAAATACCAAGTCTCCAATGTCTAGAGACAAATTGCATTCTAATACCCAGGGTCCAATGTCCAGAGACAAATCGCATTCAAATACCAAGTCTCCAATGTCTCGAGATAAATTGCATTCAAATATCCAGTATCCAATGTCTAGAGACAAATTGCATTCAAATACCCAGGTTCCAATGTCCAGGCACTAATTGCATTCAAATACCAAGTCGCCAATGTCTAGAGACAAATTGCATTCTAATACCCAGTCTGCAATATCCAGCAAAAAATTGCATTCAAATACCCAGTGTCCGATGTCTAGAGACAACTTGCATTCAAATACCCAGTCTCCAATGTCTGGATACCAATTGCATTCAAATACCCAGTCTCCGATGTCTGGAGACAAATTGTATTCAAATACCCAGTCTCCAATGTCTGGAGACAAATTGCATTCAAATACCCAGGGTCCAATGTCCAGAGACAAATTGCATTCAAATATCAAGTTGCCAATGTCTAGAGACAAATTGCATTCAAATACCAAGTCTCCAATGTCTAGAGACAAATTGCATTCAAATACCCAGTCTCAAAAGTCCAGAGACAAATTGCATTCAAATACCAAGTCTCCAATGTCTAGAGACAAATTGCATTCAAATACCCAGTCTCCAATGTCTAGAGACAAATTGCATTCAAATACCCAGTCTCCAATGTCTAGAGACAAATTGCATTCAAATACCAAGTCTCCAATGTCTAGAGACAAATTGCATTCAAATACCCAGGTTCCAATGTCTAGAGACAAATTGCATTCAAATACCAAGTCGCCAATGTCTAGAGACAAATTGCATTCAAATACCCAGTCTCCAATGTCTAGAGATAAATTGCATTCAAATACCCAGTCTCCAATGTCTAGAGACAAATTGCATTCAAATACCCAGTCTCCAATGTCCAGGCACAAATTGCATTCAAATACCAAGTCGCCAATGTCTAGAGACAAATTGCATTCAAATACCCAGTCTCCAATGTCCAGAAAAAAATTGCATTCAAATACCCAGTCTCCAATGTCTAGAGACAAATTGCATTCAAATACCAAGTCTCCAATGTCTAGAGACAAATTGCATTCAAATACCCAGTCTCCAATGTCTAGAGACAAATCGCATTCAAATATCCAGTCTCCAATGTCCAGAGACAAATTGCATTCAAATACCTAGTTTCCAATGTCCAGAGACAAATTGCATTCAAATACCTAGTCTCCAATGTCTAGAGACAAATTGCATTCAAATACCCAGTCTCCAATGTCCAGAGACAAATTGCATTCAAATACCCAGTCTCCAATGTCTAGAGACAAATTGCATTCAAATACCCAGTCTCCAATGTCTAGAGACAAATTGCATTCAAATACCCAGTCTCCAATGTCCAGAGACAAATCGCATTCAAATACCCAGTCTCCAATGTCTAGAGACAAATTGCATTCAAATACCCAGTCTCCAATGTCTGGAGACAAATTGCATTCAAATACCCAGTCTCCAATGTCTAGAGACAAATTGCATTCAAATACCCAGTCTCCAATGTCCAGAGACAAATTGCATTCAAATACCCAGTCTCCAATGTCTAGAGACAAATTGCATTCAAAAACGAAGTCTCCAAGTCTAGAGACAAATTGCATTCAAATACCAAGTCGCCAATGTCCAGAGACAAATTGCATTCAAATACCAAGTCTCCAATGTCCAGAGACAAATTGCATTCAAATACCAAGTCGCCAATGTCCAGAGACAAATTGCATTCAAATATCAAGTCGCCAATGTCTAGAGACAAATTGCATTCAAATACCCAGTCTCCAACGTCCAGAGACAAATTGCATTCAAATATCATGTCGCCAATGTCTAGAGACAAATTGCATTCAAATATCCAGTCTCCAATGTAGGGATGCAAAATTCCCGGGAATTTTCGTAAGGGAAATTTTCCATGGAAATTTTCGGAAATTTATGGAAATTTACGGGAATATTCGGAAACATTGGGAATATTGGAAATTTATCCGATAACTTGGGAAATTTCTGGGAATATAACTGGATTGGATAACAAGTGAGCTTGTTGAAGCTATGAGTTTGTACTCAATACCTTATTTCATAAAAGTCTGAAATGTATGCAGCAAATTATGGAGGTTATTTGCAATTCATCTTGAGATGCAAAATACTTTTCTAATTATAAGGACAAACAAGAATTGCACTTTTGAACTAAAGGACACACACTAAGCGAGATATTGAAAAATTTACAAAATTTTCACAATTAAGGTCTGTCTCCTTCATCATGTTGCCAATATGTATTGCTTGGTGTATTATCAAGTGATATCATATTTGTACAACAACAACCTTGACTTTTAGACTTTCAAAAATTTCAGGAAAATCCAAATTGAGACCAGTTGCTTTCTGCTGATGTGATTAGGATTTTAAAAGAAGATGACTCATATGCTCATGCAATTGCTGATATTACCTCCTTACCAGTTTGGCAAAGGAACTTTTATATGCACTAGATTCCTAAATTTTGTGCATTTTAATTACATTGCAGCAGAGGTCAAAATTGTAGAAGTGCTAGACTATAGACTATATCTCCATGCACTGTATAGCATAGTGACAAAGTCAAACACTTCTGGGTCTGTGCTTTAGACTTCTGATGAAAACATCCTTCATTGGAAATTAAACCAATCACAAATATAACCCTCGGAATCAAACAGGTTCGTAAATTTCAATTAATTCCAACAATTTTACACAGGTCTCTACTTCGAAAAAAATATCTCTATCTGAAAACTGGGCCCAAAACATGTGATGGCCCGTTTATTATGGTTGACTTTTCCTTAGCACTGTCCCTAAATGAACAGGATTGTGCAAAAAATATTTTGTTCAACAAGGTTTCCTTTGGTAAATAGAGAATAATTTAGATTTTTACAAAGCAAAAAAAAAAAATCCCAAAATTTTGCCTAAAAAGATTTTTGAAATTTCCAACCCGAGAACAAATATTAATGGATTTGACCCTCGTGGCCAGACCAATATATGTAACCTTGATATCCAGGAAGACCTAAGGACCACATACTGCCATACTGTCTATCAACATGATCAAAAGATAATGGCAGACATCCAAATGACCACTATTAACCATGTTAACAGGACCAATGACAAATATATAAAGATTTTATCAGTTTATTTGAAAATTCCCAATATTCCCGCAAGAATAAATTCCCGGAAATTTTCCATGGTAAATTTCCAATATTTCCGGAAATTTTCCCGGCCTTTGCATCCCTACTCCAATGTCTAGAGACAAATTGCATTCAAATACCCAGTCTCCAATGTCCAGAGACAAATTGCATTCAAATACCCACTCTCCAATGTCCAGAGACAAATTGCATTCAAATAACGGGTCTCCAATGTCCAGAGACAAATTGCATTCAAATACCCAGACTCCAATGTCCAGAGACAGATTGCATTCAAATACCCAGTCTCCAAAGTCTACCGACGAATTGCATTCAAATACCCAGTCTCTGAAGTCTAGAGACACCCTTCATTCAAATACCGAGTCTTAAAAGTCCAGAGACAACTTGCATTCTCAAAACCCAGTGATAAACACTCAAATACCCAGTCTCCAATGTCTGGAGACAAATTGCATTCAAATACCCAGGGTCCAATGTCTGGAGACAAATTGCATTCAAATACCAAGTCTCCAATGTCTGGAGACAAATTGCATTCAAATACCCAGTCTCCAATGTCCAGAGACAAATTGCATTCAAATACCCAGTCTCCAATGTCCAGAGACAGATTGCATTCAAATACCCAATCTCCAATTTGACTTCTACAGACAAATTGCATTTGAATACACAGTCTCTGAAGTCTAGAGACACCCTCATTCAAATGTCCAGAGACAAATTGCATTTTCAAAACCCAGTGCTAAACACTCAAATACCAGGTCTCTAAAGACTAGAGATAAATTACATACAAATACCAAGTCTCCAATGTCTGGAGACAAATCGCATTCAAATACCCAGTCTCAAATGTCTAGAGACAAATCGCATTCAAACACCCAGTCTCCAATGTCTACAGACAATTGAATTCAAATACCCAGTCTCCAATGTCTAGAGACAAATTGCACTCAAATACCCAGCCTCCAATGTCTACAGACAAAGTGCATTCAAATACCCAGGCCCTAATGTCTACAGACAAATTGCATTAAAATACCAAGTCTCCAATGACAAGAAACAAATCGCATCCAAATACCCAGTCTCCACTGTCTACAGACAAATTGCATTCAAATACCCAGTCTCCAATGTCTAGAAACAAATCACATCCAAATACCCAGTCTCCAATGTCTAGAAACAAATCACATCCAAATACCCATTCTTTAATGTCTACAGACAAATCACATCCAATACCCAGTCTCCAATGTCTACAGATAAAGTGCACTCAAATACCCAGTCTCGAAAGTCTAGAGATAAATTGCATTCAAATACCAGGTCTCAGGAGTTTTAGAGACAAATTGCTTTAAAATACAAAGTCTCTGAAGTCAAGAGACAAATTGCATTCAAATACCCAGTCACTAATGGCGAGACACAAATCACATCCAAATACCCAGTCTATAATGCCAAGACTTATAGCATTTAAATACCCATGCTCTGAAGTCTAGGGATAAATTATATTCAAATATCCAGTCTCCAATACCAAGAGACAAATTGCATTCAAATATTCATCCCTAAAGCCTAGAGACATCTTGCACTCAAATACTCAATTCTCAAGTTGCATTGAAACTCCCAGTCTCAAAAGTCCAGATACAAATTGCATCCAAATACCCAGTCTCTGAAGCCTAGAGACAAATTGCATTCAAATATCCAGTCTCAGAAGTCTGGAGACAAGTCTCTAAAGTCTAGATACAAATCGCATTTAAATATTCATCCCTGAAGCCTAGAGACATATCGCACTCAAATACTCAAATCTCTGAAGTCTAGAGACAAGTTTGCTAAGAATAATCCATCTATAAAGTCTAGAAACAGATTGCCTACCTCCTGGACATCTTTGAGGGCAGCCTGAGCATGTCTCTGTCCACACGTGGTGCACTCGATGCTGGCGTCATAAGCCGGGAAAAACAACTTGGTCTGGCACTGCTCATCAGGACACAGGGCGCTTAGCATCCGGTAGGGAGTTGAAGCTGGTTCCTCCATCTTTCATTCTGCAAAGCAAAGGAAGTCTGATTTTGATTGTGAAAACCAACACTAACTTGGACCTGCTTAAATTGGCAAAAACTATAATTATTTTATGTTTCACCAGAATCACTGATTCACCGCAATTTATATTTAATTCATGCAGTTTCTGACGAATTTGATGCCAATATTTTAATATTGGTCAGCGGGTAGCAATGTAAATGTTGAGGGAAATTACTGTCAATTTATCACTGATGTTATTTAGTGTGCTTGTTACATTTAATAATTGATTTATTAACTTCTCTAATATAATTTGCTAAATTTCAATAGCCAAGAGTTGGTCATGATATCAATAACAGCCTCATTGTTTTGGTCTTTTTAAGAAAAACACAGCAATTGGAACATTAATATGCACTGACATGGATGCATCAGGAACAGAATATATTGCACAATGTCAAAAGACTAAATAACCATCTAAGTTGGGAATTTTTCCAGAAATTCACATGACCTGCACAAGTAAAATGAGATAAACAGGACAATTTACCAGGGCATGGAGTTTTAAATGAGCGCACAATGGTCTAGGTGCATTTGTGAACAATGAACAACAATTGTTAAGCTGAAAAGAGGCTTCTTCATCACAACAGAACAGAAATACAACAGAACTCACCATCAACACACGATTTTCTGACTTCTGACTTGCTGAGGGCGCCACTGGTTTTGTTTACAACATTTTCTGATGTCACAAGCCTTCTGATTGGCCAAGCAATTAAACCCTTTTTACAAAAATTGCTCCTTGATCTTTTTGGTCAAAATTGTTGACTCTAGGCACATTTACTGTCAACGAGAAACTTAAGAAAATTCTGTGTGGTGAATAATTCTACCAGAGATTTCCATTTGACCAATCAGAAAGGGCCTTAGAAGTCAGAATTTGACAGCCGGAAGTAGCTGAATCCACATGCGCACCTGTCAAAATGGCCTCAGAAAGCAGAGCTGTCAAGGGCATTTTGAAGAGCTCTTCCAGCTTTGACAAAGGCGGGACGAGGTCAGAATTATGTTTAATTTGTTCCTTTTGTGCCATTGATTGTTTTGACCAACATAAGCAAGCTGCCCCACCCATTGGCTTGGAAAAATGGAGGTTTGAAAAGTGACCAGGAACCAAGGCAGCCCAGCCCACTCACTACATTTGTTTCATTGCAATGGCAGTTTTTTGTTTTGGCTAATTTATGGCATTTGCAAATACTGAAGCAGGAACGTGACTCTTTGCATGTAATGAAAGTTCACTCATTTCATTGACCTGTATGTTTATATATGCTACTTGTTTGTGCCTGTAAAAAAATGAAAATGTGATAAACTCAATTCACACCTCAAATTCTCAACTGTCAGCCATGCCATTATTTGTTTGCAACACACTTGGCCTTGAGCTTACTGTCCCTGAGGCCAGTGAGGGTTGAGACTGAAATCCCATAATAACATTAAGAATAGCGCAATGCAATTATTATTATTCATAGGCCTACTTTTAAAAAGGCCACAGGGCCTAATTAAGTTTAATTGGGGCCCAATGGGGGGGGGGGGGGGGAGTTTGCAATGGGCTCCCACTAATTTTGACTGATTCCTACTCCACAGCATGACACTCTCATATCTTTACATGATCAATAGGAGCTCAAAATCCGTCAACAATTACTTACTATAATTGTAAGTTTGTAACTGTCAATAATTACTTTAATTAGACTAAAATTGTTTTTTGACTATTGGTAATGCCTCTAAAGAGCCCACACTGGCCACAGTGGTGCTGATGGATGTAAAACACTAATTCACTCACTTTTGTGAATGCTTAATTGGTGTCTTTAAATTTCCAGCCCTCCCCGCAAGGAGATGAAATGGGACGAGATGAATATCCTCGCGACGTACCATCCGGAGAATAAGGATTACGGCCACAAGAAAATCGACGAGCCCCCGACTCCCTACAACAAGATGACGGAAGAGGAGATTAACCAATCGGAGGACGAAGCTGAGAAGCACATAGACCCCGCAGATCTTGCTTCTAGGTACGACCTAGTATTGTTTGTCGATTCAAACTTCAGAGACAGTACTATATTATTAACTATTAACAACAAACATCGCCCTGTTGTGGGCAGCTATATCTTAGTCTGCTAATTTGAAAATGATTATTCTTCTGATTTCAGATTAACTTGCGAGGAGAAACCCAAGTTCATGCAAAAGGCTGAAGAAGAAGTAGAAGAGTCCAGTGAAGAAGACGAAGAAGAAACTCCGGAAGAAAGAGGTCAGTTTGGCTTTAATTAATTTTCTGCAGGTTTAATTGCCTCCATTCTGATGTATGATGCTACAGAATTTGCAAAATATTTGGTCAAACACTTCTGAAAATAGCAATCCACTAATGCACTTTTTTCATCAATTTTGGAATTTAATAAATTTTCATTGGGAATTTGTTCTGGCATCAATAAATTTATCTCCTTCAGTTGTTAGGCCAGATACAGAAATAGATTGTCTAAGATTAAGGCACTAATATAACATTTAAAGCATTGCAATATATTCTATTTGACAGCGAAGAGAAAAATGTTCGAACAGAAGAGGAAGCTGCACTATAATGAGTTCCAGGCGATCAAATTGGCTCGACAGTTGATGGAGAAAGATGAAGATATAGAAGAAGATGAGGATGCGGAGGAGGAGGAGAACAAATGATGCTGATGCAACATGTCTGCTTGATGCTTTCCTGTCTTGTTGTAATTGTATCTTTGGTATCTTGAAGAATGGAGATCTGGTATCTTTGACATGGTATCTTAGAAATGGTATCTTGGAAATGGTATCTTGGAATGCAAGGGTATCTTTGAAATGGTATCTTGATTGGAAAGGTATCTTTGAAATGTTATCTCAAGAGTGGTGTTTTGGAATGGAAAAGTACATTTGAAATGGTATCTTGGAATGGAAAGATAATTAAGATATCTTTGAAAGGTATTTTAGGAAATTTTAAGAGTATCTATTAAAGGTATCTATTAAGGGTATCTATTAAGGGTATCTACTATCCTCCGTAGGTATTGTCCGACTCCGATATGAAGCAAATCTTCTTGGAAGCTCTGAGGGATATCATGATTGTAAATGGAATGCCTTGATACTGAATATCTTGGCAGTATGTTGTCAGTATCTTGAGTGTTTCTGGATTTCTTAGGATATTTTTCATGCTGAGGTATCTTCCGAAGTTCTGATGCCTTTCAAGATATATTTTGCTAGTTTGTTCAATGTCTTAGGATTCACTGAGGTGTCTGCAGGTATTTCATCAGTTTGGACATCTTGTATGTACCTTGAGTATCATTTATCCTGGGATCTGAGGACGTCTTTAGTATCGGATGTCAACTATGGTAACAGTTATCTCCGTGAATGGTGAAATTGTGTGAGAAGTTATTCCACTTGGATCCGTGTCAATATGTCATCCAGTCTTTCAAAATGCAATCAACAACTGTTATGATTTTGAATAGCAATTTGCTGCTAAAAATGGCCAAGAACTTTTTATTGAGTACTGCACTTACTTTCCAAGTTAACTGCTAAATATAAAGTGCATAGCCACTCCAAGGGTTGGAAGTAGTTCCATCACTCATCTCTGTGGGAGTTCAAAGAACTTTGATAAATCGTCCTTAATCACCATCTCAAGATCCACTGAATTGGAACTTTGAATTTTATGTAACTAACTGTCGGATGCATGTAAAAGAACACAAACTATATATTTGCAGCATAAAATGTGAACGCTTGCCTCGCACCTATTTTCGTTCATTCCTTGGGTTCTGAATTTCATTGATGACATTGAAATATGTCATTAAATTTGTTATCTAAACTAGAAATTAATTGGGAAAAATCTGATTAAAGTCTTGACTATTAATCTTGCAATCTTAAAACAAGAGCAAGTGAATTTTCCGAAAGAGGACCAGTGATAAAGTTGTGGTTGGCATTTGTTCTGCAATTAAAGAGATCTCATTCTTCAAGTTTGAAATAGAAATTTATAAAAATTTCGGAAGTTGATTTATATATATTTTAGAGAATGTCCAACATATAACATATGTAGTACCTATACTTAGATGTGTAGATATTCGGATTATAGAAATTTGAGATAACTATTTTTGTAACTAATATATGCAGAGAAAATGCAAGAACGTAATATACTCAATTCATACGTAACATAATTGTGATAGCATGATAGCATTGCTATTTACCTATGTATAATTAGAATATAAAAGTTGAGATTTTTAAACCAATTTTATATAAACATCTACAGTGGGAAATTTAAATTTAGAATGAGCTTATTGATTTTTGAAAAATGAATATAACGTCCACCGAAAAAGGACCAATCGTCTGGTAAAACAGATTGCAAAAATTTAACATGTTTGTGCGAGCTTTAAACATTTATGATTAATAAAATAAAATAGTACTACTAGCAAGTACAAATACATATATGCATATTCAGATTCAGCCATGTGCAAATAGAAGCATCAGGAAACATCACACGTAATAATTAATATTTTGTATGATTTAATATGACATATATATTTTAACATCATTGAATACATGTAGAAAATGCACTTGCAACTAACTGGACAAGTTGACACTTAGGCCAGACATAATCGTTCTTTAGCTTCTCGGATCTTCTCGAGGCACTTTTTCGAGGGTCGGTCGGTAGAACGGAAAAAAAAAAGGTGAAATCTAAATTTTTTATAATGTCAATTTGATAAAAATTCTGGTTATGCTAAATTTTTTTTATCCGTAGGCAGAAAATCTGTTGGGTCGGTCGATCCGAGAAGCTAAAAATTAAAGCACTCTGGCCTTAGGCTATTTGTATAGATCTTCGCACTGCAATTCTGTATACAGCTGTATTGAACATATCTTGACACCTGCTGGTATTCCGTAAAACATTCAATGAAATTTATAACGAGCTAATTTGTACTTATACAATGTGTAAATGCTATTCTTTGTCTTGTTCATCATAATATTCACGTCAAACTTGATTAGATTTGAGCGTTTTTCTCATTTATTAACTTCATTGTCACTTGTCATTATGTCTGTTCAAGTCTAGTAGGTATAAGTTGTACATTGATTAATTAATGAATTTCTAACTTTCATTCTTTAAATTTATATTTATCCCGTTCAGCATTATGATACTGTGTACATATAATGTGTATATTGAGCTGTTTGTATCCTCTGTGTTATATTAATTTATATAATGTTATTTAACTATTGTTTTGTGATCCTTTTTGTTGAGTCATAAGGCCAAGCTTTTTAAATTTTATGGTTTACCACAAATTACCAGTGATTTCAGTTTTTACCGAGGCCTCCGAAGGAGGACCGCGGTCTTGCAACCAGTGTCGGTCTGTCGGCTGAAGACGCCTAAACTCGCCACCTTTGCCTCCTGAAAACGCAGGCTACATACACATCTGCCCTGCCAAACTTCGTCCATCATCGTTACGGGCCCTAAGCTTGTGAAAGCCGCACAATTACGCACCTGAAACGTATCCGAAACACTTTATTTCACAACTGACAGCCGAGCGCATACATTTCCACAGCTTATTTTCGCCATCTTTACAACAGCGAGGTGGGCGGATGTGCATTTTCGCGCCAAAAGCGTGCATAAATTAGCCGCCGGAAATACCCCAGGGCCAATCAGGGTCATTGGTGTCACCCAATCGGCTGGCTTCGGTGACACTCGGTTTTACACACACCATTCATAAAAATATGATAGTATTTCGCTCAGCCAATCACAAAGCAGCGAGGGGAGGGGCCTGCCAGCGGGATTCCAATATGGCGGATGTGAGAAGTGACAATGTGTCTTTGCTGGCAAATTTTCACCTGAACTGATCAAATACGTCCTTGCACATGACTGTCAGGTATTCCACATTATCAAGTTATGCGTTGTGGACATTCTACGCTCGCTTTTTCATTTTTCAAGCATTTGTCGTGATAGTTTTACCCGAAATTATGTATTATCGCCCAGAAAAAACATCGTAGTACTGCGGCGCACCCCATTATATTTGGTATCGTTGGATTCGTCTTGAAGAGACGATTCCAATGGTGTTAAAATAATAAAAATTGGATAATGCTGGACCGAACTGTTCCATTATGAAACATGTGTGTGCAGCTTTTTGTCAATGTATTTGGCATTTGCCTTGTAATAACCTATGGCTTCAACCTCAACATTTGGGGGGGGGCAGAGGGCGGGTTACATAGACAGATATATGCCAAGTACAGCCCTCTAAGCCCAGTGCAGCCATCTAAGCCCGGTTCTTCGTGCTCATGAGGCCATGATCAGGTTTGATCGATGAGATGGCGGAGAGAGTGGGATTTTACAGTCAACAACAGTCAATAATCAATCAGGGAGCCCTCACATTAGCCACTAAAACACTATATATTTTTCCAGTTGCCAAATATGGTCATATTGCCGGGCAATGACGGCCCGCTGAAGTGCATTTTTTCCCCTGAGGCCTTCACGTGCTTGCACGGTATTTTTACATCATTTTTGGCCGAGGTTTAATGTGCTTTGCACGGTATTTTTTAAAATTAAAAAACCAATTTTTTGGAATTTAATATTTCTTGTCTGGACTATGTTCAAAACAGTTTGAAAAATGGCAAATTTTATTTCTTCAACTTGACGAATGAAGTCATGTGATGATGGATCACATTTCATTTTGTCCTGAAGTACTGGTAAACCATGAAATTAAAAATGTTTGGCCTAATTAATACGCATAGCTAATCTTTATGGGGAATTCCCCTTTTAAGTGGTTTTGAGTACGATCAAATTCATGAGTTCACTTTTGAAGACCAATCAGTTATTTAAGCATCATATTTCTACTTAATTATAATCTTAAGTATTGCTGACAACATGTACGTCTTTGCTACATATTCGTTTTGCAATTTACGGAGTCACTAATGCGTAATTGAACAATTTCGGTCGGGGTTATTCCATTTAAATCCAGGGGGTCGAAGCTTCTCTCTCTAATTGTACTAAATAAAAACTTTTTTGACATTTCTGAGCTTTGAGTTTGCTTCAGATATTACTATTCTTTAAAATAATATCTTTGAATTTTTGTTTGCTTCCTTCTATCTCAATTTTGATAAAAAGACTCCACCTCCATTCTCCCCCTTCTAGAATTTAAATGGAATAACCCTAATCTTACGATCTACTGCAGTTTTATTAATGCACTATTTTCTAAAAAGATAGGCTACGTGTACATGACAATAACTACTATTCATTGTTTATTTGAAGAATTCAAGTTGTTTTAACATGTTATGTAAATATCTTTGTTGTGAATAGTTTTGTAAATATGACGTACCAGAAGGTATTAAAATATTGTGTTGTTTAATAATTATGTCTTTAAATTATTAATTATGTCTCGTGTCATTAATGATTAGGAAATTTCTGTACCAGAGCTTTCTTGTCCATTACGTTGGGGAAGAGTTACATGTTTATTTTATCATATTTATGTACAAAGTATGATTTATGATTATACTGTAAGGAACACATGCAAGAAGTTGCTACATTGAGAGAATGTGTTGGAGATGTCATACGCCGATGGTTTGCTGCTACGCATCTGTTATGTGAATAAAAAAATGCTTTGTTCGTTATTATCCATTTAAATTGAGGAGCATTATTCATTTCAATCACTAACATAAAATAAGTGTATTATAATAGTGTAGGCCTAAGTCTGTAAAGTCTACGGTATGGCATAAAATATAAACTTATTCCTCTATGTCAGAGCAAGGAAATCCCCAAATAATACTATCTGGTAAACAAACAGATGCCTATTTTTATCACTGCTACATGCAATTTGGGGTGTACTTTGATAGAAGATGACGAATATCCAAACATCTCTCCTACTTGCTTGAACTGTTGAATATGAATAAATCAATTAGTGATTGTCATGACATGCGAAACGCAGGATTCTGTGATGGAAGAGGAACAATGTACAATATGGAGTATGATTGTGAAATAAATGATGTGCAAATTTAAGGAGTATTTGTTTTTCTTCTCTCCTAATTTTTCCAGTGGTGATATGCTATATTCTTGTATAATTTGTGGTTGTTGAAAAGCTATGGGTCATAGCTGTGTTTTCCTCCTGTCCTAATTAGCCTTCAGAGTGCATAAATACAGGACATAAAGCTCATCACTCTGACCATCGAAAAAGCTACAAAATGTGATTTTGGCTTTAATAACACAAAATGGATTTTAAATGGGTTGAATTATTTTGGAATTTTATTGTACTAGTCCAATCGTGTGACAGTGGCCCAGATGGTCAAGGCACTGGAGAAATTTGTTCTGAATGATCTAATTGACATGACCTATTCCTCTCAGTCTTCCGAAGGTCATGTAATGGGTTCAAATCCCAGCCTGGCACTTGATGTAAGCACTTGATGTAATACAATTATAAATCATGTGTTGCAGATCTGAGTGGGACCATTAAATCAACATGTCCCATATTACCCCATATTACTTTGAAGGCTGCCACAAAAACACAGTTGCATAAAATGAGTCCCAAATACCATATTACAGGATATATGTGAATATAAATGGCATGGAAATGAAAATGGGCCACAAACTGCATTGGCAACGTGGCATTTTTTTTTTTAGTGAAACATTTACAACTGTTTCATCTTCAATTCTTGGGCAGTGTCAAGTTATTCTTGCTGTGAACACAATTTGGAGTTCTCTCAATTCAGGATACTACAGCTGTGGTTAATAAGTTCTACAGGAATTTCTTCAGCTTCAACTCAGGATAGCATTCCAGGATTAACTAGACCTAATTGATACAGACCTCAATTGCTTGGTTCTTGGCTGCATTTTAAAGGATTGTTTTAGGACTAAATTAATATAACATCATTTAAGAGTGGGGAAAACAGGAGGACCTTGCAATACACTTTGAAGACGCTCAAGTAGGTTATTCTAATTACCCCAGGGTAGGAATATTTATTGTGTCACAAGGAATAGCATGAAAACAGCATGTAATATTTCAAATATAGGACATGTTATAGCTATGTATACTGTCCCATATTTTGTAGTATTGCAAAGAGCAAATTCATAATTGAATAGAATGTGCACACTGTAGCAAAAAGGCATGCACACAACAATTGCAATTAACAAAAATAGAGCATCGGTACTTTTTTCCAGAGTATATTAAATTCACTTTGCCTTCAATTTAAAAATTGGGAGAGGAAGAAAAGCAAGTATGAAATGAAAGCTAACACTGCTGGAGTGTGCCATTAAATGCCTAATATCAGGACCTTACGCTTTATTAAGTCAGAGGAATTTTAGAGGGGTATATAATTTCACTTTCTGCGGATGCATATATACTGATATACTGGATTTTTGTAGGTTCTGTGACTTTCCAATGACCTCTTATAGAGACATTATGTGAAGCTCATGAAGACATTTCTTGTGTCAATCTGGATTCAAGATAATTAATGTGCAAAATGAAGATCTGTTCGAACGATTCAATATTGCAATTGGCGCTGGCAATTCTGACTTTCTCCGCAATAGGCCTCAATACAGCCGACACAAATGAACTCCGGCCGAGACAGGACATCCACATCGGGTTTGTGGCAAGACCATCAAAAGAAGAACTCACGGCTGCTAATACAGCTGTGGAAATAGCCAACCAGGAACATCTACCACGACACAACCTGAGGTTATTACTAATCTACGAATACGACTCGGATTATTCCACATGCGAATCAAGCAATGCTACAGGTAATGTAACAAAGTTTGCAAAACTGACTAAATCTAATTAGAAGGTCTATAAATCATGATTTGGAAGGCAAATTCATCATAGAAACAGTGAAGCTGAATTCCCATGGCTCTGTGTATACATACAGGGTAAGGTTTTTTCAACATATAATTGATTACAATTCTTCACTAGTTAGGCCAGACCTTTTTTAATTTTTAGCTTCTCGGATCGACCGACCCAACAGATTTTCTGCCTACGGAAAAAAAAGAGCAAAACCAGAATTTGTTGTCAAATTAACATTATAAAAAATTGAGATTTTACTTCTTTTTTTCTCGTTCTACCGAGTCTGGCCTTACTATAAAAGCTGTACTGGTGGAGCTGTAGTACAAGTAGCATAGGTACGCCTGTGTGTCTAATAATCTATAGCTCACTTTTCCTTCATGCACCCCAGTTGTTCAATGTTCAAGCTACACAGTACCCCAACCCAAACTCTCTCACAGATAGACTTGTCTCTTTGAACTAAGCTTGAAGACACGTTAACTTTTAACATTGTTGGTGCAGAAGGAAAGGGGATGAAGCTTGCAGCAGAACCCACTGTACCATTACTGACTTTAAGTCTCTTGAGTATACTTTCAGAAATCGTCACAAAGTTGTATCGAACGAACAACATCTCGGCCATCTTTGGCAGATTCTGCAATGAGGCCTTGGAAACCATTGCGGAAAAAGCCGCCTCCTGGGATATCCCACTAATTACAGGTCTAATACTTCTGATAACATTCCATTCCATAATTCTCTCAATGAAGTTAGCTCAACAAGATCATTTCACATCATTCAACCCATTGTGTATTTCAGAATCAGCGGACGCTTTCATGTTTCGAGATAAGCTGAAGTTTACCACATTGACCAGAACGCATCTTGGGTCGCATGAATATCCAAATATGTTGGACGTTCTCTTTAATTTATACTCCTGGTGGCACCTGACCATCATTGTGGACAACTCCGATGCTCATTATGAGATGATGGGGATGCAGATAAATGCAGGTATGAACCTAACAAATTAAATCGAAACCAGTCTTACAGACAAGGAGATGATACCACATAAGCACAAACTAATGCTTAGCAATATAATTATGACCATTATTTAGTAAACACAAAGTAAAGACATTTATCTTCTGCAACCACCAGTAAACCAACTGTAAAGATGTAACTATCTCCCACACATACATAACTCTTGACTATCAGTAAAGAGATGTTACAATCGTCTGTGACCATCAGTAAATATGTAACAATTTCCTGTGACCATCAGTAAACAGATGTTAAAATCTCCTGCAACCATCTGTAAACAGATGTAACAATCTCCTGTAACCATCAGTAAACAGATGTTAAAATCTCCTGTAACCATCAGTAAACAGATGTAACAATCTCTCATGGCCATCAGTAAACAGATGTAACAATCTCTCATGGCCATCAGTAAACAGATGTAACAATCTCTCATGGCCATCAGTAAACAGATGTAACAATCTCCTGTGACCATCAGTAAAAGGATGTTACAATCTCCTGAGACCATAAGTAAACAAATGTAACAATATCTCAGGGCCATCAGTAACAGATGTAACAATCTCTCATGGCCATCAGTAAACAGATGTAACAATCTCTCATGGCCATCAGTAAACAGATGTAACAATCTCCTGTGACCATCAGTAAAAGGATGTTACAATCTCCTGTGGCCATTAGTAAACAGATGTAACAATCTCTCATGGCCATCAGTAACAGATGTAACAATCTCTCTCATGGCCATCAGTAACAGATGTTACAATCTCTCATGCCATCAGTAAACAGACGTAACAATCTCTCATGGCCATCAGTAACAGATGTTACAATCTCCTGTGACCATCAGTAAAAGGATGAAACAATCTCCGGTGACCATTAGTAAACAGATGTAACAATATCTCAGGGCCATCAGTAACATATGTTGCAATCTCCTGTGACAATCAGTAAGCAGATGAAACAGTCACTGTAACCATCAGTAAACATATGTAACATCAGTACACAGCAACAATCTTTTGTCACCATCAGTAAGTAACAATCTCCTGTGACCATCAGTAAACAGATGTTAAAATCTCCTGTAACCATCAGTAAACAGATGTAACAATCTCCTGTAACCTCAGTAAACAGATGTAACAATCTCTCATGGCCATCAGTAACAGATGTTACAATCTCTCATGGCCATCAGTAAACAGATGTAACAATCTCTCATGGTCATCAGTAACAGATGTTGTAATCTCCTGTGACCATCAGTAGATTAGTAAACAGTAACAATCTTTTGTGACCATCAATTAACAGATGAAACAATCTTCTCCGACCATCAGTAGACAGTTGTTACAATCCCCTTTGACCATCAATTAACAGACGTGACAATGTTCTGCGACCATCAGTAGATAGTTTTAACAATCTCCTTTGACCATCAGTTAACAGATGTAACAATCTCCTTTGACCATCAGTTAACAGACGTAACAATCTCCTTTGACCATCAGTTAACAGATGTAACAATCTCCTTCGACCATCAGTTAACAGATGTAACACTTTCCTGCAACCATCAGTACAGTTGTAACAATCTCCTTTGACCATTAGTTAACAGACGTAACAATCTCCTGCGAACATCAGTAGACAGTTGTAACAATCTCCTTTGACCATCAGTTAACAGACGTAACAATCTCCTTTGACCATATACAACAATCTTGTGCAACCACAGTAAACCCATATAACAATCTTCTGTGACCATCAGTAAACATTTGTAACAATCTCCTGTGACCTCCAGTAAATCTATTGTTAAGTCATAATAATCTCTTGTGACCATCAGTAAACACAGTGTAAAGATGTAACAATCTAGCGTCCATCAGCTTTTCAATATTTCAATTTAACGATAATGGATACACACCAACCAAAGACATCATGGCCATTATATTTTAAAGTGACACAATGTGATTGACAATTCTGCTTTCAGTTTTGCGCGGAAAAGGTTACGCTTCAGAATCTCTGGACTACAACAGCGAAGACAATCCAGATTATCGCAATATTCTCCAAAAAGCCAGGGAACTGTCAAGAAGTAAGAGAATTGCAGCTTTTTTGTCACAAACAGGCCAGTCACATTACTATGATTATTGAAGTTTAGCACGCCCAACTGACCAATGGCAATCTAAGGAAAAGGCTTTGGTTGGGAAGACATAGAACTCATGCCAGCACAGAGGAAAAAAGAGTACATTTGAAGCGCTCAAATTATTTAAATTACCAAATGTACTCCGATTGTACTGCAAAAAGGCATATATTTTTCTACAAGGGCGCGTATTTGGAGTGTATGGATCATATAGGGAGTATAAATGAAGCACAATTCAAATGTACTCATTTTTCCTCTGGGAGGGGAACACATAACATTAGCTCAGGGATCCATAACTATTTATTAATAAGCCAAGGGACAAATAACCTAAACAGGGCCACCAACCTAAGCCAAGAAAAAGAACTTCAGTCGAATTTCACACAACTTGAAGAGTTCATTCAAGTTTTCTGTACCTCGAACTTGAATACCACAGCCACTTTTGTGATCGAGGACACAAAACCTCATCCAGTCCCTCAATGACCAGAAACGTATAATTCTTTTCTTGAATGGGTCTCAATTTCAGTAATCGTCATAAGCGCCAAACCCAAAGAAGTGAAGCACTTCCTCCAGGAGGCCTGGAATCTGGGTTTCATCCAATCAGGAGAATTTGTCTTCCTTCATTACGACCTTGAGGTCTCCTACGAACAAGACGAGACCTTCCAGAATTTAAATGATTCCAAAACGAACCTCGGAATGTTTGACGCTCTGTTGAGAATTGTGCCGCTGAACCAAGCGAAAGGGAGGAACCAAGCAGCCAGAGAAGAACTCCAGAGAAGGATCAAGGAGACCAGCCAGGAATCTGACACCCAGGTGGGTTAATACTAATGACGTGTCAGATTTGGGCTCCAGCTTGCCATAAATGACATTCCAGCCTGAAGTCATTCGGTTTCCTCAATCCAGAGAATCAGGGGCTGGGAAAGTACAATTTGAAGCAAAACTTAGGTCTTAGGCTCCTTTCCTTTGGCTATAATGGAGAGCACTTGCATTTACTAATGTTGCAAGGAAGAAACCTGATTATAGCACTATTGAAACCAACTCTTCACAAAACAGAGATATTACCTGATAGTATTACTATTTCAGATCTCTCTCTCAGCAGGGACACTTTACGACTCCATCATGATGTACGTGAGGGCGGTCATCCTTGCATTCCGCGAAGGGACAGTCAGCATCCGACAAGGAAAAGTGTTTGTCCGCAAATACATGTGGGGAGAGGAGTATGAGGGTTGAGTATCATGACATGACAATATTTCAGACAATTCATTCAATTGCAAAGAACCACTTGATGCAGACTTAATTACTTTAGACCAGAGAACCTCCTAAAATACTACTCACAAAATTATCATCAGTACAGCATGAGAAGTCCTCCCATTTCAAAGATATCCAATGTAGACTGAAATTTGCTGTGGTGTTTTGTGTCAGATTTTGTCGGCTTATTCAATAATGACAATTACTCCTTAATTTTCACATGTTTCAGGAATAACGGGCACATTACTCTTTAATGCATTTGGCGACAGGAAGCTGAAATTCTCCATTCAGGATTTAAACATGGCCAACGGAAAATTCGAGGTTAATCTTCAAAATCAATCATCTCTGTATTCAATCTTATCATTTTTAAGTCTTATTCATATTTCAATCAAGTACACCGTATTTGCTCAAGTTTGTGTATTATCTGTTGCAGACAGTGGCATACCAAAAGTTCAAGTCTATATTTCCAATAGTAAATAAAAATATCCACTGGCCAGGATCAACGAAACCTCCTCCTGCCGATGAACCAAAGTGCGGCTTCAAAAATGACCACCCAGACTGCCAGAAGACAGACAGGAGTAAGTCAACAGAAACAAAATTTAATCGTGATGACACAATATTAGACATCTTTCTTACGTTTCAATGCAGCCAATGCTACTGGCTGTGAAGCGAACAGTTTTCAGATGCAGAAGAAATAAAGCGTCTTTTGTTTAAACTTTGACGATTCCTTCACTTCAGCTTTAAATCATACCATATCATCGTCTATATGTGGCAAATTTTCTTTGCAGGCAAACTAATAGCAACTGTGGTGGGTTACGGGGCCATGGCCATCTCATTTGTAATCGTCTTGTGTCTTGCTGTAGTTACCATCACCAAACTTTGTAGGTAAGAATCTTCCAACTCCATAATCTATGCAAACACCCTTACTTTCATAATTTACCCAAAATAACTCATTGTATGACCCCGAGAAAATAACTCAAATTGAACCTCTTAATAAATCCAAGCGATTAAAAAGTTCCCAATGAATGGAAGGATGATCGGGGCTTTACGTCCTGTATTTATGCACTTGGTAGGCCAATAAAGACAGGAGGAGTCGGACACGGCAATGAGGCAAACTTGCAAAGGATAATTAACACAGCAGTCAAACATAGGCCGAGGTGACCAGGCATGAGCTGGATTCAAACCCTGGACCTATAGCAATTGACAGCCCATCTAGCTACCACTAGACCCCTGGATCTGGATATTTAATCAGACCAACCCTCCCCCCACAATAAACTCACCACAGTTCGCAGGAAAATAGAAACAACCAGATTGGGATTCCAACCCAGGACCAGTAGAACAAACCTCATCATGACAGAATACCAACTATACCAACACCATCAACGGCATGTCGAGAAATGATCGTAGCGGCACAATCAAATTACCTTTTGTTCAGACAAAGAAAATTCCTTTGATGAAATTCACATGCTACGACTGATTATAGCACTTTAATATTTCACTAAATCCGAGTACACCATTGTTTCACGGAAACTTTCACCACAGAGAGTGCCAATTAATTATAAACCAATGAAATTCACATGCAAGCTTCTGAATCAAGGTGGAGCATTTTTAACGGCTTTTGAGAATAGTCTCGTCCATTTTATGTTTTTTATGTATCTCAACAACAGTTCAGATTTCAACAAATTACATTTGTAACAATACATAACAGGGGCAAACATGAAAGCGTTTCAGTTCAGAGTTGCAGGAAACTTCCGTTGGACATCACATAATACCATAATTCAACTGTCTTTTAATAAATAGTCTGTTAGTTGATCTTAGTGCTTGTTGAGTTGACTAGCGAGCGATGTATTAACGACCTTCTTGAGCATGTCTGCTTCAACCTGAGTGTTATTCGGAGTCGGCATCCCTTTGAGTTCGTAAACAGAGACCTGCCCGCTGCTGTCGCCCACGAGTAGAGAGTCAGAGTTCTTTGCAAACACGATGGTGCTCAACTTGGCTCCTTGCACAGGCGTAGTCTTGATGATTGGGTCGAGGGTGCTCTGAGATAAATCCCACACTTCCAGGGTCCCTTCACTGACGCAGGCAAACACGGTGGAAGACCTAGGAGACCAGCAGATTCCAGGGACAGCCTCGTTAGTAGCGTGGAAGGTGAGAATAGGACGAAGGTGGTCGATGTGCCACATTTTGACGGACCAGTCACTGCTGCAACTGAGGAAGATATCTCCAATAAAGGGAGACCACTGGATGCTGTACACTGGCCCCTGGTGGCTGAGGTAGCTGTCGAGATACTGCTCGTTGTAGGAGCACGAACAGCGGTGGATGTGTCCTTCGTCCGTTCCTGCTAAATAAATGTTTGAGTCTCTCAAGCTGAAGTCGAGGCACATTCCTCCTGCATACCGTGAGATAAACGCTTCCGTCTTTTTGGCTTTTCCGGGACCTTGTTTGGTTGAGACTCTTTTCAACTTCATCAAATCTAAACTCTCAAACCCTTTCCTAATAGACCATTGGGTGACGCGGCCGTCTTGTGACGTAGACACCAAAACCTCCGTCCTATCTTCTCCAGAACCTCTATCCTTCTCAATCCAGCGCAACTGCCACACTGGACCAGTATGTTTGCCAGCAGCTTCAACACTGTCCAATACTGTCTCGTCCTTACGGTTCTTTACGTTGTAAATAGCCACGCTGCCATCGTACAATCCCACGGCAAGGAGATTGGGATGAGATCTCGAGAAATCCATGGATGTCACTCCCGCAGGACAGAAGTAAATCCGTTCTGGATATTCCGGATTCTTGAGGGACCAGCAACAAACCAGTCCTGATTTCTGTCCAGTGAACTCGAACTGTCCGTACCCTACAGCCAACAGATCTGGGTTCATCTTGTTCCACACGATTGAGCTGACGTTGCGACCTTTCGTAAACGGACACACGTAACCCCACAGACGATCTAAATGGGGTCCAACAGGGTCCGGTCTCTTGACAAGCAAATCATCATCCTCCTTTATTGTGTCAATGTCTATTACGTTTTCTAGTCCTCTGTACGACGCTTGTTTCGGCTGGTAGCTGTTGAGGTTCACGGCACGTTCAAGAATGACAAGATGGTTCAGCAAATTAGTTGATGACATGATATCTTTCTCGTCTATCTTATCTTCGGCGTCTGTTTTCACAGGAGCACGAGACTCCTGTCCAGCGAAAGAAAACTCCGTCCCTCTGCTCTCTAGGGTGCTACGTTCTTGGGATGTAACTGTCGCTGATCTCCGCTCAGTTTCACTACCGACGTCAACCTTTTCTGCCGATACTTGGGGAGTCACGTCTTGGTTATTATTCGCCATTTCTATAATATCTGCCTTCTTTTCTAGGTTTTCGTAAGTGTCGTACATATCCCAAGTGTCCGCAGAGATCCCAATATCAACGTAACCAATCTTGCTGGTCTGCGAAGCTTTCACCTTCGGTGGTTCATTAAACGTGTTCATTCCTCTTTCTGCGTATCGATCGTTCCCTGCTCGGCTCTTCACGAGTTGGACATAGCGCTCGTTCTGGTCTCGCACCTCTCCTGCTTCGTCAGTGTCTTGAGAGACGCAAATACTCGGCAGTTCGATCAGAGAGAAGGTCTCTGTTTCTGTGAGGACGATGTGTATTTCTTTATCGAAGTCCAGGTCTTTTATGTCCTCCCCAACATCTTCTCGTTTGTGCTTGATGTCATCTAAACCGGTCGTCAGATCATTTGTTGGTTCCAGCAGTTCATCAGCTAGAGAATCGTTAGACTGCCCCGATTGAGAAGCGCTGAACACTGAACGAGTGAAGGGCCCACCTCCAAAAGTGCTTGCGTTGACTGTCCCTGTTTGGTAGATGGACGCTTGCGACATGAAATCAGTCGGGGTAGGAGCAGCGCTATCGGCCAATATGTTGTTCTGATTCTTACGGAAGACTGCGGGGTCAATACGTAACAACGGCTGAGGGGTGACATCTTTGCCCTCTTCATCTATCACCTGGACTGGCACTTTGATTGGGGCAGCAGTCTTTTCTGACAGAGCTGAAACACTCAAATTCTTCTTGCCAGCAGAGGAGAGCAGAGTCCGTGACGCCCCTCCATACAACGTTTTCCTGGTTTTGCTCTGACTGTCAACTGATTTGTTGGCATTATTCCTTCTCATCTTGGTGTTGCCTACATTAGAAGCCCCCGATTTCTTGGTGTTGTCCATGTTCAAAGTTGATGCGAGCACCTGCTGACAAGTGCCGTGTTGTTGACAAGTCCGTTGCTAAGGGCGGACGTAAAACGGCGACTAGACGACGGAGCGGAGCGAAACGACTTTACCAGCTAGCTCAGCCAGCCACAGCTGTAATGATTTGTAGCGAAAATACTATCCTTTACCTACAAATTGATAGGTGCATTAACCCCAATAAACTACCTACTCAGACGGCTTAGCCAAGCTGCATGTTCACATCGGTCCGCACAATCAACCCACCCATATTTCACGCCACACCACATTCACAGAGGGCGCCGGTAATCGTCCATGCGACCCTGGTGGCCAATGTGAGAATGACTCAACATTTACATGAAGAGCTGCTACCTGTCCAATGCTCATTTAATACTGAAAATCAGAAAATTCTCACTCATACAATGACTAAAATAAAATATGTAGCTATACCCAACTCTGTAGGAGTCAATCCTCTGAAGTCTGAACAAAATTATCTTGTCAAATGCACCACAGACTATTCAACAGTATAACAATTTTCAAAGCCTGATTCAGAGCAAATAGCTTTGCAGAAAATGTTGTTGGCAACTTAAGGTTCTAATTCTTTTAATATTCTTTTCTTTTTTTTCAGAAATTGTCTCGCAAAATATGAAACAGCAGGAACAGTAGTCTAGCCTCTATCTATTAATATAATATTTAGTAACTGTAACAGCCTCACTTATTGTGTAACTCAAACTTAATTTTTCAAACACAAAATAACCTTTTCGTATGATTTATTTACAAATTTACAATGTACACACAAACTGATTGCTTTAATCAGGTATGAACCTAAAATGAAACGATTTGCAGCAAGTATTGATACAAGACATTGTGCCTCTTTGTGCGAAATGAGATATATGTCATTTTATATTTTCATACGTAAGTGTGATTCAAATAATATTCATAGCATGCCTTTTGTAATACCTATATTTTCATTTAACATTGTACATTCTTATTGAAAATAAATGTAAAATGTTTAACTCTCAACTTGTCTTCTCACTCAATACTGAAATGAACGCTTCAAGTATATATATTCTATTTTAAACAATTCTTGTTTAATTATAAATGGTTAATGATAGCCTATATTTGGAAGAAACAGTTAAGAGATCTTGAATATAATGCCTTTCCAGACTCAAAGTACCCAAGTTTAATCTGAACTGTGTTTATCAGTTGCATGGCTTGAGAAGATTCTTTCAGAACTTTTGCATTTGAAATACCAACAATCGGAACATATAAATCAGTTGTCAATTTAAATAATCGTGGTAAATTGGTAATCAATAAGAGGTAACCAATCTTTTGGAAGAAATGCACCTCCACTTTTGTCTTTATTTTTTCAAAGAGTGATTTTTACTCCTCATCGAGGTCATTAGGCCACAACTTTTAAGATTTTGTTCAATTTAAGACACAGATCATTTAGAGATGCTTCAGCAGACAGAGCCAATACATGAGCTATAAAATCACTCAACCAACAAAATGATAATATTATCTAAACCAGTTCAGACTAAATCAGGTCTTTGACATATCAACTTAGGAAGATGCAACGTCTGATTAAATATATTTCAAATGAAACTTCGTCACAACAAAATTGAGAACGAAAGTACACCGTTACACAAACGATCAACTATGAACGCCCTGGGTTACACCCATCTGTCATTTCGCGATAAAATTTCAGAAATCATCACTGTGACATTTAAATGTCATTTCTAGACGGTTCAGAGATTTCTTTCTCGAAATTCAGAAAAAAAAAAGAGTTTTCTTACAAAAGTCAATTTCAAATGGGGTCATTATAATGACCCTGACCTAAATACAAGAGCATATAAAATCAACAAACAGAATACAGCAGCTATAATAGCTGCTAATTAAAACTAACATGGACTGGCCTTTAATTTAAACAGCCAAAACAATAGGGAGACTGGGGCAAGTTGACTCTTGGGGTATACTGATCCCTCAGTTCAATTTTCCAGATCCCAAAGTAAATTTTGTTATGAGAAAAGAATATTCCTGTAATCGTACCTTTAATATCCTTTGAAATCAAGAGACATAGGCAATGTCCAACAAGGCCAACTGAAGCGTTCCTTCGAAAGGAATACCGCCAGAGGATCAACTTACCCCACGTCTCCAAATACTAAGCACTACAGGATATAGAGCACCAGAGACATGCTAATCATCGTAACTCAGTTTCAAAGTGAAAACTTTGGATTGTCTTTGTTGATCAATCAATCATTTAAACCAATTCTGAATCAACAATTATAGTATACACGGAAATACACCTCATTCATAACAACGTTGGAATACCAGATCCAACAACTGAACAGTACCTCAGTCAAATAACGAACAGATCCAAACTTTCAAAAAGTCTTTTTTTTTAAATTGTCACATTAAACATAAGTATATTGGTGTCTGCAGACAGTATTCCAGAGGAAGGAACTATTTTCCTGCCAGAATCATGTGTAGTTGAACTGTCTATTGAATATATGAATTGGTTCGCCAATATTGAATATTCAAAGATTATCAGTCGGAATAACATGCATTATTCAGTTCTGTCATAGACAAAATTAGGTCCATCTGATTTTGTCCAAATGTATCAGAAGAAGAGATAACAAATAATTATATACACTGATTAAGCACTTAGACCAAGAATTCATCAAAATTGGAAGTGACTACAAACTCCTGGGCAGCTTGGGAGTCCGTCATGATATCCTGGGAAACAATCAAATTGTCATTGTCCCCTTCGATCAACTCTTGGGAGCCAACAAGAAGCTGCTGATCGAGGTTACTGCTTTGCGTGTAGAGTCCGTGTTCTACGCTTTCTTGAGAGTACAATCCTTGCTCCAGATTTTGACTGAGGTTAGCCTCTAAACTGACAGGCGCGTAAGAGTCCTGCGACACAAACTGGATCTCCTCCGTCACAAATTGGATGTTATCCGTGTCGGACATGACGTAAAGCTGCTCGTTAACGGAATTAGCGTCAAAAGTGACTCCGTAAGAATGTTCAGCATTGTCAACAGACACCACTTCAACATTGCTGACCGCCACACTATCTGCACTGTCCAATACTTCACTCTCACTGATATACGTCTCGACGTCCCCGGATAAGCCAGGGTGATCGACCGACCGCTGCGTTAAGATCGACATCCCTTGCGAGTCGGGCAACTGCTCCTGTGAACTGGTGACCAACTCCTGCGAGAGTATAAACTGGTCACCATCTTCAGTTACCATGGTAACAGTATCTGGAATAACCTCAGAGTTTGTGACTATCTCCATTTCGTCTGAGATCAATTCTTGCGAGGGCGTATTTGGCACTTCTTGAGAACTGGTGATTAGCCCTTCGGAATAATCGGCAACATCTTGATTCACAAAGTTCAAATCATCCATATCGGCCGAGTCGATCAACTCGGGTGTGCCTCTTATATCCGGCACTGAGACATCTTCACTTGAGGTAATGTCTTGCATATTTGGCATATTTGGCATATTAACACCATCTTCTTCTGAACTGTCTATTTGATCAGGGACTCCTTCAGACACCTGACTGTCAGCCTCCAGTAATTCAGCCTCTAAGTCCAACGCTTCATTCTCCTGCATTCCAGCCTGTTGCTGTATTTCAAATTCACCACTTTCACCCTCAACTGCATAAGACTGAACTGCGCCAGGATAAGACTGTTCCTCCAGCAGAAGATTCGGAACTTCCATCGCTTCAGGTTCTTGTTCCATCGATTCAACCTGAGCCTCACTTTCAACAAATTGAGCCTCATTTTCAGCACCAACTTGAGCCTCATTTTCAGCACCTAACTGAGCCTCACTTTCAGCCGTAACTTCAGCATCACTTTCAGTGAAAACCTGATCCTCACATTTTACAACATGAGCCTCACTTTCAGCACCAACTTGAGCCTCATTTTCAACCCCGACTTGAGCCTCATTTTCACAAACTTGAGCCTCATTCTCACCAATTTGAGCCTCATTTTCAACCCAGTGTTCAGTCTTGAATGGTTGTTCACTTTCTACTGGCTTCATGTCGTTATCCTCGACCAACTCTGCTTCTTGGGAATTTGAACTTGGTGTATCCTCGGCTCTTTCACTTTGCGAGTCTGGCAGAGACCCATCCGCATTCAAATCTTGAGAACTGATCTCTTGCAAAGTTACTTGGGAGGTGATGGACTCCTGGGAACTGGGACACTCCTCGGATCTCGTCAATTCCTGGGAACTCATCATGGAAGTGCCTCGACCGATGCCAAAAACAGTGTTTAAAGACTCCGGGGAACTCAATTGCCTCGTGATGTAAAAAGTAGACTCATCTTCGGTGACCACGGCAGATCTGTCTGAATTGAGGGTGCTGGTTCTATTGGGGCTCATTCTGCCAACCGTTATGGAACTGTACCGCGAAGAATTCCGAGCTATGTGCGATGCATCCTCCTCGTCGGTCAGCTCCGACCGTTGAGAGCTATAAATGCTGCTCACATTGCTGCTGAAGCTGTAGCCACTCCCTGGCATGTCTTGTAGCGTGAGACGAGAGCCAGGCACGACCTGGGGGGTCATACTTGAAAAAGACGACTCACTGCGAATGCTTTCTTGCGACCCTTGGGAGGATGACATCACGGAATCCTGGCTGCTCCGGAACGTTGGTTGCAACCCCTCGAGTTCCTGGTAGTCCACGCTCTCAATCGGAAGAGTGTCAGTCGGGCTCCGTGGTTCTTCAAAATCAGCTGAATCAGCAGTCGTGTTCAACAGGCTGCCCTCCGTTAGATCCAAGTCAGTGACACTGTCGTCTGCTCTTGCTTGGCTTGCTTGATTTGCTTGACTTGCTTGGATCTTTTTCTTATCTTTCTCCTTTCTTTCTTTTTTCTCCTTCTTACTGTTCTCTGGCTTAATCTGAGCAACTGCATGGTCTCTGGTGTAGATTTCCACGTCATCCTCAAACTTAGGCAGTGAGGGTGGATCTTTGTTGAATATATCAAACGACGTTTTATCCTCAATGGGGCTGCCGTTTTCGTTGAATAATATCGGGGGTAATAGTCCTGGTTTTGTTTTGGCATCCTCTTCAAAATCGGACTGACGACTGGTGTCTAAGTCGGACAATTCCGAACCACTGTCATCGTCAGACATCGTTTGATCCGTGTGGTCTTTCCCCTTCCCCGTGCCGTTCCGCTCCTTGCGCAGTTGGTTGAGGACCGCCAGGGCGGCGTCGCAGTGGGTCAGCCTCTCTTTGAGACTGACCTGGGTCGTGATGCACATCATCACCTCATTCCTGATGGAACTAGAATCGAACGACAGATTCTTGTCTTCCTCCTCCAGATCCGTCAACTTGTTCACGAGCAGCTTCATGTTCTCCACTGTGTCCTGGTGACTTTCTTGGTGCTTGGCCACGTCCCTGTCCACCACTGAAAAAGTAAATCGGTCAGTACTGAGACACAAGTTCATCTAAACGGGGTGGTTGTTGGCAGTAGGGCTTGACATCCTGTATCTGTTCTTGTGCATCATGCAAAAGTTAGTTATTGTTTTTTTTTGTGACAACTAAAGTTGATTACTTTCAATATATTTTTAGAAACAGTTTGTATCCGTTACAACTGATAATTCTTCGACAAATGAGACGTACCTTGCAAAGAAATGGTGAGTTTGTTGCACTCCTTTTCACACAGCTTATACTGCTCGGCCAATGAAGCAAGGACATCCCCTTGGGTTGCTTTATCACATTTGTAGAGGTACTCATAAAGTTCCTTGTCCTCCTTTAAGCTGTTGATCACATTTTCATCTGAAAAGAAAATTAAAAATGCAAAATCATTTTGTTGAGTTCAAATAAAAATAGCACTTTTTATTGAACTTTGATGGCCGTGAGAAGGACCTGCATCCAGCAACTTGTTACATGAATATCACGTCATATCTTAGGAATTCACATTAATTTTGGGAATTTATTTCCTCTATTAATTTAAGGGCCTGGGTACTTATTATTTAAGTTTGCTCCTTATTGCATCCCTTTATGAAGTAGCAATTGTTCAAAATATAGCCAACCATTGAAGCTAAATTTTCAGAGGGGGTGTATTTTCAGGTATATTTTCACTACTTCAATTTCAATTTAATTTGAAACTTACCAGGGAACATAGCAGCAGCCTTTCCCTCTGTCTGTTTAGCGTCATTCTTCGCCCATTTGACGACTTGTGAATCTGCGCTGGACTCCTCACTGAAACAGAATATCATCAAATAATTAAATCAATAACTCTAGTTGCGCCTCCTGGTGGCAGTTTTGGCATTCAATGTCATTGTCCTCTTGAGCACTTAAATCTGTCTCATCTGATAAATGCATATCAAAAAGCCATTTTTAAAATCTTATTAACTTGTCGCCATCTATACTTTACAGAAATGCCACTATGAGAAGGGAAGTAGCAGGATTTTGATAATGAATCACAACTCAAATGGCACTAATAATAGTAATTAAGGGAGGGTGCTACGTTCGCAAGAAGTCAAATGTCTTACCTCCTTTCTAGTGATCGCTTGCGATTCAGGGAAGATGCACTTTTAGCCTGAAAAAAAAGAGAAAATAGTAATATTATAATTAAAGATGGACACACTAAATGATATTTACTCAAATAATTCTTTTGTTTTTTTGTATGATCATAATGAGAATTTTTGTTTTCATCAGTTCATGGATTTTGACACTATGGCATAGCTCAGAGATCCGATCATAAAAAAGACTCAATAATTTTATAGATAACTTAATACAATAACACAAAATGAATATATATCTCACATCAGGCAACTTACTTGGACAGCATTCAAAGGAGCCCGTGAGAGGAGATTTCCGACTTCAGGATACTTAGTGGCCGAGAAATGACCCAGATTCTCCTGGCCGACCACCATTGTTGTCTTGTGCGATGACATTTGAACGTGAGTGGACTGACTAGCTGGCGTATGTGAGAGAGGAGTAGAGCTAGTAGTTATCAGAGGTTGTGAATTTGAGCGTTCAATATTAGACTCCACCTCCATGTGCTGTTGTTGTTGATTAGAGTCCTCAGATACGAAATCAATCCCTCCAGCGTGTTCGTCCGCTTTCAAAATGGCCGTCAAGTCGTCGAGGGTCACGTCATCTTGGCCTTGAGATCCTGGTTGTGCGTTGTTGGTGGCGCCCCCTTTAGTTTCTGCTTTTACCTTAGCCTTCAAACACGAAGATGCTCCTAGAATGGCCGACACTTCTTTGACTTCGGTATTTTTGGCGTAATCTATTTTGCCGCTCTGTTGAAGGATGACCTGCACTGGACCGGGCGGGGTCTTATCCTTATCCTTGCCGATATTCGCCGCTTGGAGGGCTTGGGTCAAGGTCAAAAGGTCATTGGAGGTCAGATTGAGGGGTTTCCCATCGGAGGAATTGACGTAGACAGTTATGGGAGCCCTGGGTTTGCCATCGCTGGAACTGGCAGGGGGAATGAACTGGATCACGTGGGAATTGGGAGGCGGATTCAGGATCGTCTTGCGGACATTTCCGGACGCAACAAACTGCTGGTTAACGCCCACTTCACTACCACCAGGTGAGGCCACTGTAGCCGACGGGATGGATCCTACCAAATCTGCAAAAGAGAACGAAATTAAACAAATCATTATATTACGAGCCTGACAGCTGCAAAATTCTATTGTAAGCTTCTTGATTACCTCTACGGCTCACAGAATTTTCCTGTGTTCTTGAAATGATAATCTTCCACCATTGTGACAATTACTGACGAAAATGACATGCTTCTAGAAACAGCATTCTCAAATTATTTCGAGTCAGATAAAATAAACTATTCTCCTAAATCTGTACAATAATTGAGAGATTTATAAAATATGAAAGTTCTGAATCAGGAACAACTACCTGGCTTCACGTCCTCTGTAGTCACAGTCTGAGGGACGGCAGAAGGCTGACTGATGAGACTGGTGGCGGCTGCTATCTGAGACATCATGGCCGCATCTTGGATGATACTTGAGCCAACCTCAGCTTGGGGAGCTGCTTCTTCGATAATTAGAGAATCATCGCCCATTGCGGTCGTTATAAATTGTTCGGGGGCTTGCTGTTCGCTTACTGCGTCACATCCTGCTATTTCTAACTTTGTGAATACCCCATCGTAGCTGGCTGGTTCTGTTTTGCCCGTACTTGCGACCTCGGTGTTTTCCTCCTGCGAAGAATCTCGCGTCGATTGCAGCATGAGCGCCACCATAGGGTTAAACGGGTCGACAGGCGCAGGTTTGTAGTTCCGTCTCTTGAATTTGATCTTCTTTACATTGTCCGAAGTCAGGTAGCCGACGATTTTCGTTGCTTTGGCGATGATGGCAGTGGACAGTGGGGTAGCGCCCTGAAAGAACCAGGAAATTTTAAATCTCTTTTTACAGAAACTTACAATTATCTAACCCATAAATAAATGAACTGAGGAGGCTCATAAGGAAAGGAGGACCAGACAAGAGGCAAATGACGGATGGATGATTGGGGGTTTACGTCCTGTATTTATGCACTGGGTAGGCTAAATAGGACAGGAGGAGGACACGACAATGAGGCGAAGGATGATTAAAACAGCCGTCCAACATTGGCTCAGGTGACCCGGCAAGGGCTGGATCCAAACCCTGGACCAAGCAATTGACGGCCTAGCACGCAACCTTTAGACCAACCAAATGAGGCAAAGGATAATTGAAACTGCTATCCAACATAGGTACAAGTGACCAAACAGAAGCTTGAATCAAACCCCTGGACCAAGCAATATGAACCCAGGGTTTCATCAACCTAGCTGGTCCACGGAGTATCGCTCCCCTCTCCCCACTGAAAGCCTTAATTGGTGCAAATACAATCCCTGCATAGCAGCCATAGCCCAGAACTCAACTCACCCTGTAGTTCTTGATCTCCGTGTCGGCTCCCAGCTCAACGAGCAAAGTCACGACCTTGAGCAGCTCATCCTTCCCGGCTAACATGTGGAGGGCAGTGTCCCCTTTGAGGTTCGTGGAGTTGATCAGTCGCACCATCAGGTCTGAAATAGAGCCAGAAATGATTATTTATAAATTATAAAATAAAGTACCAGAAATCCTTGATAAAGGTATCATTGAACACCAAAATTTTAAAAATTTCCAAGAAAAAATGGAAATTTTGTGTTGGTGTTAGACTAACAGCTAGGAAAAGACAGGCTGGTTACCGGTGGTCTCAGTCTAATTACCAGCCCAGCCCAGACTATTACAACATATACCATAAACTGACAGAATACAATAGTCACAAACCTTGGCACTTCTCACTAGTGAACGTGAGCAGCAGAGACATAGCTTTGACGTAGAACTGGACGTTTCCTTCCGTGGAGCTCCCTCTGTTGATCTCCTTCGCAGCGACCGTCAATAACTCGGCACAAACATGGAGGGAGGTGCAGCCCTCTGCATTAGGGACCATTGCCGCTATCCCTAAGATGGGCAACATCTGCTGCAACTTATCAATACCCCTGTTGCCGCAAGTTGACGGCAGAGCACGAAGGGCAAAGTGCAAAGGAGTCTCCCTCGTTCGCTTTGCTTGGCTGCCCACTTTGAAGCCACGGTTCAGCAGATACTTCAAGCAATCAACTCGTCCTGTGAAATAGTAAAATTGTTAAATCATACATTTACAGGTTATATAGATATTGCCAAAGTTAAATTGAAGGATATTTTCATGCAGCAGAAAAAAATGTTTTCAAACAACAACCATTTATAAGAGGAAGAAAGCCTAAGAATTTATAACAAGTATTTGATACAGAAGTCCTTCATTGATAAAAAATTTACAGAAGTTGACGTAGCTAGTGATTAATCTTCATAGAATCAACCTACCTAGAGCAGCCGCCCAGTGACCAAGAGGGACTCTGTACTGGTTCAAACAATCTGGTATTGGTTCATGGATGTCTGCAAGGCTCTGCAATGTAATGAATAACATGATTTTGAATATTTGGTAAGTTTACAACTTCCTAGCAAAAACAAGAAAGGACAGTTCATTTTGTAAAAAAAATTCTTGTATTGTCCATAGGCCTCAATATAAATTTCTTTTTATAACGTATAGACATCTTTTTTATGACCATTCTCGGAGAATGTACAAAGTTGATGATGTTTCGTTCAACAAGAATCCGTGGATTGCAAAACTGAGTGACAAAAGACAGGTATGGGAAATGTATTCATTCTTGATTCTGATTGACCTTTGTGTCATAAAATCAACACAAAATAAGTTTCCAAGGGTAGGAATTACATTCAGATTAAGATTTATAATCTATTTCACAAATTGTACGGAGATTAGGTAATTAAGCTCACAGTTCAAGAAAGAATCTTGGATTCAAAGACCTACATTAATATAAGAACCGAAGACAACGGAGAACGCCTGGAGAGAATTCTTCATTGCGGAAGGTTCCTGGTCGTCATGGCAATTGAGCATAGCAACCAGCAGGGGGTGGTGGGGCATGCTGCACTCAGGGGGGCAGTAGCACGGGCACTTGACTCGCATGTTCGTAATCAGTGGGGAATTCTGCATTGCTTTCACTGAAATGGAATGCAATAATTATTAATCATATGTTACCATGGTAATATAGGTCTATTTCGTAAAATTTCACAATTCTGTACTAATAAGAATTTTTGGAATATTATTTTGGCATTCGTTAAATTCTTTCACTATAGTCCGCAGTTGCAATTTTCTTTAATTGAAAGAAAAGTTTTTTAAATTTGATAATTTGAATAGATCCGATGGAAAATCTTGAAAATATTGGATTTAAAAGAAATAAATTATAGTTTCAAAATCAAAATATTTATTTAAATGATGATGAAATTGCCTTAATTAAAATTAAGCAACCTTGCACCAATAATATAGTAGCTGGCAAAATTCTGAAAGTTTTAATAATCCTTATGACTTTCTTACTAAGTCATCAGCTAATCATTGCTAAAATCATCATTCTAAAATTTTGCATAAACTTCAATTTAGGTAGACAGGTAGGCTCATATAGTGCAGCCTTCTAAGTCAGGTTCTTGCCACCCCCAAATTGAAGAAGTACTTACCTCCCGAATTATTTCGTTTTAGCACGACAGGTTTATTGCCCCTCGGAGCAAGTAGCCACGGAATAACAGTCTCAGAAATTAGCGGCGATTCTTTTGCTTCTTCTTGTTCCTCAAACTGGGTCAGGATTTGACCTTGACTCACAATTTGACCTTGACCTACAACTTGACCTGCACCCTGGATGACCTGATTAGCTTGACCTACAAAATGGAATGAAGATTATAATGTACTATTTTAAAAATGTGGAATTGTCAATGACCTACTGCCATAACACATTATTTTAAGAGACAAAACTGGTCATTCCTATCAATTCTTAGCAATTAAGGATTGAAATACTGGCCAGTTACCAGTGGATGATAATTCAGTTTCAGATAAATTTTTTTCACTGAAGTGAGTGATTTACAAATCGTATGAAGTATGAAGCTTCCATCCCTGATCAGCCTATGGCGCCACTCATTACCGAAGTTCAATATCTTAGATCTACGGAAAATAGCCTTTTAAAAGAAATTCAATTAAACCGCAAAAGAAATATTTATCTGCAAAAATATTATTGAATACGAACCTAAGACAGCAGTGTTGACCAGCTGGGAACTGACAGCAGTGGAGGCGATGTTAGAGGTCATGACGACCTCATTCCTGGTTGTGAAGTGCACTTGATCCTGCACCACTCCAGGCAGGGAGACTTCTGTGGTAGGTCTAGGTGCTGAAAATTACAGATAGAATAGATTATTGTAGATAGACAAATGGATAGACAGATAGCACGAATCTAGGCATCCACATATCTAGTTACACAATAATTAAGGGGCTAAAACTTGACGACTCGAGTATTGAGTGATGTTATTCAATTATTTTATAACTTGCAAAAATCTTTATAGGCTTTAACAGACTATCACCTGGAGAGTGGACAGAAAATTATGAGACGCTCACATACCACATACTTAAATTTTAACTTCCTTTGACGATGACTGCTCAAAAATAAATTTAATAATGCAAAATAAACTGTTTTATCTCTCTTTTTCTATTATTTTTTGATAAATTAAATTGGAATTTTCAATTTTCAGTCCATGTTAGACTTCTCATAGCACAGATCAAATATTGGATAAAAATCAAGCGATTACAAAAAACAACTTGGTTTGTAAAATTGCAATTGTACTAGGCTACATGAAAATAAACCCACCTTGAATGACAGTGCCCTGAACTGAATTAGAAGACACGCTGGAGAGAGGAACGAGCTTAATCTGAGCACCAGGGGACATGTTCTTGTTGAGCATGACGGGCAGCATGACCTTATTCCCGGAGGCGTCAGTCGTCTGCAAGGTGATCATGGGACCTTTAGCTTGGCTGGTCTGGATCGTCTGGGGGATTGTGACAGCTCTTGTTCCTGGGGGGAGGCCTTGGGGGAGTCCTCCGATCAGCTGGACGTTCGATTGACCTTTGATTTGTAGTCCTGGATTCAACTGACTACTTACAGAAGGTTGTTGCGTCTTTATCTGCACACTCCCATGGGTCTGACTGTGAGGGTTCGCGAGAACGATCTGTTGTTGCCCGTCTCGTATCTGCATCTGAATATTCTGAGGTTGAACGTTTTGGCTTTGGATGCTCTGGGTTTGAATTGTTTGTGTTTGGAAGTTTTGATGAACATTTTGCTGCAGATTTTGTAATTGGATATTTTCCTGTCCTTGCAATTGAACGTTTTGTCCTTTAATTTGAACAGTCTGTCCTTGTAATTGAACATTCTCTCCAAGCATTTGCACATGTTGTCCTTGCAATTTGATGCTCTGTCCTTGCATTCGAATATGCTGTCCTTGACTGTTCTGTCTCTGAATTTGAATGTTTTGTCCTTGCATTTGCACATTCTGAACATTCTGTCCTTGTACTTGGATGTTCTGTCCTTGTACTTGGATGTTCTGTCCTTGCATCTGAACAATCTGTCCTGGTGTCAGAACATTCTGTTCGTGAACTTGAATTTCTTGTCCTTGCAATTGCATGCTCTGTCCTTGTATTTGCACATTTTCTCCATGCATCGGAACAGCATGTCCTTGTATTTGAACAGTTTGTCCTTGAATATTCTGTCCTTGCATTTGAACAGTCTGTCCTTGAATATTTTGTCCTTGCATTTGAACAGTTTGTCCTTGCATTTGAACAGTTTGTCCTTGCATTTGAACAGTATGTCCTTGCATTTGAATGTTCTGAGCAGTGGGCATAGCAGCATTAACAGGAATACCAGGACTGTTTGAACCAGACCATTCCGCTTGAGACATTGTGTGGAGGACGCCCATTTTCAGCTCAGCTTTGGTCTTTATGCGTGCTGGTTTGGGGTTGGGCTCAGATTTAGCAGGACTAGGTTTAATAATGACGGGTAAAGTGATTAACTGACCATCGGAGGTTTGAAACGACATGTTGACCGGTTGGTCTGATGCAACATTCTGCATGGCACCAGCAGTGTTCATCATTGTCACTTTTGGTTGAATAGACACTTGGTTTGTGGCGACCGACTGCGTCGCAAGAGGCTGAGAAGTGGTCTGGATAATTTGAGGGGTGGTGACGGTGACCTTCATCTTTGCCCGCACCCCTTGGGCGATCATCTGCTTCACCGACGGACTGATTCCTCGCTTCCTTCTCTGCTTTTTCGCTGCTGCTTTCTGTTCTGCCAGCGGATCAGTGGGCGAGGTGACTGCAACAGCACTCGGGGTATTAGTAGTATTGTTACCACTAGGGGCAGCACTGAGCTGCAATCGATCCCGTAACTCACTCTGGTGGACAGTATTAGAACTAACGACTGATGACCCAGAACTCGATCCTGACATCACCAGGGGGAGACTCATGCGCTGCCCGGAGGTCGTAGCCCCGAACAAGGTTCCGACTGACTTCAAATTGGGATCTCCAAACTGATCAAGGGGGACGACATTCTGCACAGAGTCCGAGGAGACAGTGACTGGTCCAGAATCCGAAGGAAGCTGCAGAAAAGAAGACAACGCGGAGTCAGTGAGGGCTCCTGCTAATTCATCCGTAGTCGTAGCATGTCCTTGATGAACGTGTTCCATTCTCTTGAGACTTACATACTCAAGAATCTCTCTGCTGCAAAAAATATTAAGACACAATTATTATTTACAATGCCACCAAAATGCATTTAATATGCAGTTGCATATTCAATAGTAAGATTTGTTTACTCAAAGCTCCGATGACGTCATTGCATCGTTTACTATTGTGACGTCATGTCCATGGTGACGTCACAACATAATGACATCATCATTTCAGCTGCTATGTGTGCTCTGATTGGCTGATGCAAGAGCTCATAATGGAATTCAGCTTCTGTTTAATTATGTTTTGAGACACAGTGACATAAATGGGTTTCGATTGGGCAACTGGGGGACATGCATTCTCTGGAGGGGCAATCACTTTACTGATTGTAAATTTTAGCCAAAGTTGGAAAGTTCCTTTGGGTTAGGGGCACAGGTCCAATATGGGGGGCATGTGCCCCCGTGGCCCACCTCATAGGAATGCCACTGAGGAGACATAAACACGACCCAATGTTTGAATTTTGAGATGTTCCCTCACTGACGCACTTGTTGGTGCAGACAACTCCCGGGGGACACCTCAAAATATTATCTTACTCATTTGGGCTTATTATACTTCACTCATCCTTTTTTAGCATTATCATTTTTGTTTGTAGGAATTTTACTTTTTATTACCTTTAAAACAAATATATATATTTATTCTATAAGTTTTGCACTTTCGGAGAAACCGCATGAATTATTCTCAAGATGGCTTGCCGGCAATAATTTGCATAAATTTATGCAAAATAATTTACCTGATGATCTATTTAAGACTAGGAAAACACCAATCATGTACGTAGCATTTATGGACAGGGATATCTTTATGTTGTGCCCAAAAAAATATTTGTAATAAATCAAACGCTTGGACCAGTCTCAAAGCATATTCAGAATACAACTTTAGAGTTAACTGACACTTGTTTCTACATTTTAGGACTCAGAATGAAGATTTGCCAACAGGTGCATTTCAAGCTATTTTAACCCAGAGTCAACTGAAGTAAAAATGCTTTACCCCATAACAATTTTTCAATTTCACTAAATTGTGAATTAAATTCAACCAAACATAGTGAGACTCAACAAGACTTGCTTGTAAAACAAGACCAAGTACAAAAGTGTGTATTGGAAGACAGGCATTATTTTTAGGACCTGTTTAAAACCCAGCCAGCCCTGGGCATGCAGTGCTGCCAGTGACACCATTTTCACTGGTTTTGATAAAATGGCCAAGCACTGATCCCCATGGCCAGAAATACTTACCAGTTCGACCACAAACCCAAGCAGCAGTTCAGTTTGATAACAAAGACCCCGTTCTATTTCTGGTGAGGTCGTTTTCCGCACTGCAAACACATCCCCCTGGCCATGTCAGCCACCCCGCCGCTGATCGGCCGCTGCAGGTTTCAGTCGCATGGCAAGATGGGTCACAAAAATCCCACACCGACGCCTTCTCCCCCACTCATTTCGGCCTCGTATAATTTATCTGTAATTATTTTCGCTTGTAGCAGCGTTTGAAGTGGCTTCTAGATTAGTTTAGCTGAGTTCTGGGAGGAATAATTGTCAGAATATACCTGGCTTTTTGTGATGATCCTCCTTGCGCGCGATTCCTCGTTGGTCGGGGATGCCCTTGGCTCAGAACGAGGCTCGTCTCATTCGGGGATTCCCTTTTCGACCGACGCGCCACTTGTGCAACAGCGGCAGACTGGAGAAACAGGCCCATGCTGAGTTGGCTTCCAAGTTTGATTGGTGTCAGTTCAGTTGGAATGGTCAACGAGGAACCATCCTCCTCATTTTTATAAAAAGTTCTTTCTAGTTGACACTCCAAAATGCAGCTGACTCAAATGAATATCATACACATCGTCGTTATCCTTCTTGCCTTATTATCGCCCATCGAAGCTTACATCGAAGGATTGTATTGCGGCACAGAAAATTGTTACGATGGTAAGAAAATGGTTAATTCTTGTATTTATTGGTGGTGGCTTCCTTATTTTGTTGTTTTCTAACGAATTTAGTAAGATCTATTGAAATATGACTCGATTTGCCCTCTTACAATCAACCGGTATAGATCCTGGTTCTCTGAATAAATGGGGGTGTTTTGACAGCCTGTCAAGTAATAAAATGTGTATTGTGATGTATTTTAAAGTATTTCTAAAATTGTTTGTCTTCAAAGGTGTTAAAACAAACAATAAAACCAAAGACCTATTGTCTACATGTGGTTTTAGTACAACATATGCTTTGGCAGGGGTAGTGTTTTCACTAGAGTGTATAATCAATCATTTAACTAGAATTGTAACAAACCAATCAATTAAGCAAACACTAAAGTGAATGGATATATGTTTCAATTGTGTGTACAGTGTGTATCTGGTCAGATGAAGTAGGCCTATAGTTTAATAATTTTAAAGGTGTGGGTATATTTTGTACAGAGAGATGGAGATTTGACCTTTTAAAGTTATGGATTGAACAAAAAGTCATGTATTTTTCCTTAATGTAAAATGGAAATATCTCTCAATAGATACCATAATAATCAGGTTTTAGGGCTAGTTTTTACATAATCATGCATAAAAACGTAATTTCCAACTTAGGCCTATTACTCTTGACAGTCAGTTTGGAAGGTTTTTGTTTTGCAAGTGTATATAAAGTTTCGTGATATTTGTTAATTATTTGACATATGGATGACCCTAAATGCTTCTAAAAGTTTAAAAATAAAACTGGAATATATTTGTCATAATACCACCCCAGTTACACAAGTTCATGTAGTCTGAATAGAGTAGGTTAAAACTGAATTCTTTCGGCGCCTTTATTTAAATTTGTTGTGTAAAAAATAAATTTATTATAATTTAATTGGCTGCACGGCGATACTTTCACATTTTTTTCGTGATAAATTAAGCTGTAGTTGTTAAATGGAAAAAATTAAATAATTTCGAGCTTTAGGCTATTTGTTGAGTTGGAAAAAGTTAATTCCCTAATTTCTATGAGCTTATTCAAATCTTCAAACAATTGCTTTTTCAATAGGCAATTTACACCTGATTCAATGACAATATGCCGGCATTTTCCAGCATGGTGGCCACGTGGCATGCTATATAGTAAGATTAGGCCGTGCTACAGTCTATAATTCAATAAAAATCCGGAGAATTGTTGTAAACGGCAAAAAGCATAAGCTGCTAGTGGACGCCGACAGCTGTGCTGGGCTAATCACAGTGGGTTGACAACAGCTTTCCTATTGATTGGTTTATTCTTTCAAATCTTTTAATGATTTCACAAGGTATCAATACAAGTCATTATCATAATTGGATTTTGAAAAGTGCTTTAATTGGCTTTTCGTCAACCTAACAGAAAGTGAAAGTGCCGTACATATCCTGCGCAAAGTGTGCCCTAAGTACACAACAGCCTGTCAAGTTGCCTACAGGTGATTGTAATTATTTTGAAATTGGTTTTCCCTGAAGCCAGTGTCATGTAATGCAATTAATGTAATATGCACCCTTTCTTTTAACTTTTATTCCATGGTTTCCAATTACCTTTGAACGTAATTGAAATATGCATGATACAGTTATTTAAATATAAAGAGCCTTAGGCCTATTACTTTATTGGTCACACTTATAATATTATTGTATTGTTTGTTTGGCAGTATCCATAACACTGCCAGCACGAGCTGTCTTTTCATAACAATGGACTTTTAAGCATTACTTTGGAGAATATTACCTTTCTTTGCATAAGTGCAATTAACAAAGTCTATTGTGTGACTCTGTTGGTATGGTTGTTTAGCTCCACCCTCATTGTTTTCCAATCTAAATTAAACTTGTAAAACAATGAATTCTAACAATTGCAATTCTGAAGGCACCCCGCTGATAACTAGTATTGAAGTTAAACAATTATTAGGAAGTGAGTTTGTTATAGTTGAATTGCTTATAATTGAGTGAGATTTTTAATGAGCCAATGTGATACTCCAATGATAAAATGTATTAAATTCATTGTGATGAAATAATTGCGAAATAGTAAATGTGTCAATAAAACAAACATTTTTTAAACTTTTTTTAATGCATTATTGGCAATAAACAATTTTATTATTAAAAATAAAATGAATTAAATAATCGAGAATTCTGTGTTTGATAGGATGATGAACTTGTAATAAATAGCAATTGTCTTATAAAAAATTCCAAAAATACTTTATATTTTTAATGACAAGATTATGAATGAAAAGTCAAGAAGTTTTAGTGACTTATGACAATTAAGTATGATCGGCAAATATTGACAGTTCACTTTATTGAACACTTAGCTGCATTTTGATAACTAGGATCGCAACCAGCTGTGAAAATGTTTTGCTTTATTGTACAGTGATGTATGATAAAACGTTGATGAAAAACTTAATTTATATGCTTTAAATGTTGTATGTTGATGTATGTATTTTATGGTGTTGTCTATCATGATGTCAAAATGGCGGACTACATGTAGTGACTGACATTGTTGATCGTAAAAAATTAATTGCTATTTTGTAATTAGGTCACATGGTCTAATCTGTCAGTGCTGCTAGTGTGCAATTAAGACTTATACATTAGACAAGCTGACCAACTGTCGCAGATGATACTAAATATACATGATTTATGGTGCTTGTTTAGATTTTAAATACAAAATAGCAAAATTGTATATTTGAAATTAATTAGTAAATTAATTTTCTTATTTCAGTATTGGAGGTGGACAGATCGGCCACAAAGGTGTGTACTCGTTAATTTTCATTATTTAAAAGCATTTTTGAAATGTTTTAAAACAACAAATTTTATTGATATTATCAATTCATTTGTATGAGATGTATTCCTTTATTTCTTTAAATAGCTTCAGTAAACCATGACTTTTTATTGAAATTAGAATCGATCTATTTTAAACACTTTTCCGTTTGGCTCTTTTCCATATTAGACACAAGTCGATTTTCTTAATTGTCAAATTGTAATTTTAGAAATATCATCAGACAATTCATTTCTGATATTAGAAATTTAAAAGCAGCTTGCACAATGATCAGATGTACATTCTAATGGACTAAATTTTGTATCTGAAGCAGCTTTTGCTCTGTAAATCCAAATTGCATAATTTTGTTATTAATTCTTGAATGTATTAAAGGTAAAGGTACTTTTTATTTAACATGGGTAGCCAAGTCAGTGACTTGTTGCCAGTTGGGCCCACGGCACCTCCAATTTACGTCTGATGCCAATTATATTATTCCTAAGTCTCAAACTAATTAACATGTATGTATGTTTTTTATTGCAGAGTCAAATTGCCAAATCGTACAGAAAGTTGGCCAAGAAGCACCATCCTGATTTGGTCAAAGACCCAGAATTAAAAAAAGAAGCTGAAGTCGCTTTCCAGAGGATCGCCAATGCCTACGAGGTCAGTTGTCTTTCTTGGTATCTTTTTGATATTTTGTTACTTTTAATTGTGAATATTTAAGATGTGGGCTCACAGCATAAATATTGGCTAGAGAACTTTCGAAGTCCACCTAAAACTCCTTCATCAGTTCATTATTATCAGTTCATATTTTAGAAACGAGAACTCTAGTTGTTGTGTAGTTTATGGATGTAAAATTTAAATTGTGGATACATTTAAAATTATTTTAAAGATTATTAGGATGATTTTCAAAGTCAGTCAATATCATGGTAATTTGATCTGAAAAAAAAAAAACAACTTCCAGATTCCTTTTTATTGTCCTAATAAAATAATAACTATTTATTTCATTGACAGTTAAGTACATTTATTTGAATTTAGATTGATATTGTTGCCTTATCATCTCCATTGCTTTATTTAAATGTGTCAATTATTCAATCTAAATTAACATGATTAAAAGCTTTATCTTTTGCTTACCGTTATAATTAATTTGAAATATTTCTCTGTCAAGCTTTTGAAATTAATTGAGTTGCAAGTGATATGTAATTGATATATCTGCTGTGACCAATGAGCGGTAAATTGCCTTGAATATATTTCCATGGTCCAATTCTTCCACTTCCTTCTTCCTTGGTTTAGTCTCCTTGACCGGGAGGGGGGGGGGGGGGGTTCATTGTTATATTCTGATATATGATAATATATATATGACTGCAATTATCAATGGAGAATGTAATTATGAAATACTCTTAATTTTATCCATGTTAAACTTTAACAAAATTATATAACTATTTCAGAAATTGAGAAAATTTCATTATTTTTGTTTCGGAGGGGTTAAAAAATCCAAAAAAGCAGCTCTTATGTAAAATTCTGAATAATCAACCGCAATAGCATTTCATTCAAGCGTCAGATAGTACTCATGAAACTGCTCTATTTTTTGTAACTGTTCATTGATAAGAAATTAATTGTGGATCAGCTCCCCCTCCCCCCAAAAAAGAAATATGATACAATAAAAACAGGTGTCGAAATATATGTGGAGTTAGTAATTTTTTAGAAACCTGTAACATTTCTTGAATATTTATAATAATATGTAGCCTACTATAACAATCTATGCAGTGCTATGTTAATAATTAGGTCATTATGCAAATTAAAGTTTCAACTGGCGATATTCATTGAATGATTATCTTGAGATTGTCAGCTTGACACCAGATGGATATATAAACATTAAATATTTTATCCATTTTTAGCAAAAATTCAATGAATTTGATTGATTTCTGACACACCTGGTTGAGGCTGGGCCAGAATAGCCAAGCAGCTCATTGCCAACCGGTTGTGTAATCTAGAGATTTAGCAAGAATTTCATATTCTTCCAAAATAAATTAGTTGCAATAGAATGTAGAGACTTATATTGAGTCGCTCCATTTTACCTCGCCTTCTTTATCACCCCCAAGATGACCCCCTACTTTGCGCCCCCCCCTAAAAACAACAAATATTTGGCGCCGGCAGATCGTTAGAGTGATGCTGGGTTTCTGAAAAATACTCCAGATAATCTCAAGTGACCTTAAAAGTGTGGATTTACCCCTTATCCAGACAACTCTTGATGACAGATCCTGTAACTTTGCAATGAATGAACTTTTATCCAGGCCTCAGAGTCAGGACTCAAGAGTCACGATTCACAGTCCCGACTCAAGAGTCCTGGCTCAGAGTCCAGGCACCTAAAAAAAACAACATTTTTTGAGCTTGTATTTCAGTGCAAATGCAGCGCCATTTCGTCCCTTTGGGACAGAATTCTAGTTGGAGCATGTTTCAAAATCGTCAACTGATAATTCTAAGTAACCTACGTTTCTGATAATGACAAAAAAATTTATGAAACCAAAGGCTGGTTCTCCAGATGTCAATGTATAGCAATTATCATGGTCCCTATTTGTCCTATTGCAATTAGGCTTCTCACTGCAAAAATACAGGATGTAAATCCCTCTCACCCAGGCGTTCAACATGTCAGCAATTTAACATGATTAACCGATTGGTGTGAAGCTGTCATTAAACTGTCACTTCTGATTGTGAATAAATCACAGCTGTCTAAATAAAGATGTCATGCTTCACTTAAACTTCAAGGGCAGTTCATGCTTTTTCGAGTAAGTCATCTGAACATCTGCATGAAAAGAAACAAGAGTATGTGCCTGACCTGAAGTACTATATAGGAGGCATTAGTCTAGGGTTCCCACGTTCCTTGAAAATAGTTAAAAGTCCATGAAAAATAATGTCTTGGACTTGGAAAGGTCCTTAAAACAGCCAAAAACCAGTGGTCCTGGAATCCTGATTATATGCAGAAAAAAGCCCTTGAAAATCCGTTGTTGCATAGTTGCATAGATGTCGAGACATCTGGACGCAGCTAATATTCTCATAATAAACAGCGTTTATATATGATAAATTAATAAGCTTATGTGAGTTTTTTGTTAAAGGCCACTAAAAGTCATTGAAATTTGATAATTTTCATGCTGGCAAGTCCCTAAATCTATGTCTGAGAGATACGTAAATTTATGAATCTGTTGATTGATTCACTGGTTTTAGCTAAATATTAGACAGTATTAGTAAAGTTTTACTGAATGTGTTTAATTTCACCCCCTAGGTGCTCCGAGATGAAGACTCCCGAAGAGATTACGATTATATGTTGGACAACCCTGGTGAGAAATCTATTTACTTTTTTGGAAAGATCATTTCTGAAATAATTCGGCTCTTTTACTTATAAATAATAATAGGTTATAGAGAGGGGCTCTGCAGGCTGGTCTCTGTGCCAGGGATAACAAAAGAGTTGAATCTTGCAAAACCTGAGTTAAATTTCCATAATATTTATGATAAATATACACTTTATACCTTATTAAATATTTAGAGACTAATGTCTGAAAAAATGGTTCTCCCTCTGGAGGTCTTAAGATTTTATGACAAGAAACGTTAATAATGGGGTTCATGCCATATTTAATTAATTTACAAATTTATTTTTGTAACAGAATAATTTCAGTGGTCAATTAGTTGTACTCTCTCGTCACCTGAATATCAAATGTATTTTCTCCTTTTTCAGATGAGTATTACCAACATTACTTCTACTACTACCGGCGGAGAGTTGCTCCGAAAGTGGACGTCAGAGTTGTCATTGGGATTACTATATCTGTTATATCTTTTATTCAGGTTGGTGGATTGACTTTTTGAAATGATTATTTTATGTCTGATTTTTTATAACAATGAATCATGGGTGTCGACAAATCTGTTTGCAATTCAGCGTTAAGGTGACTAACTATAAAAGATATTCTTCAATTTGTGTCAAGTTTTAAGTGTAAAGTTAGCGGTTTGAGTTTGTATTATTGAACCTTATCTTTTTACACGAAGTATGGCATTCCAGTATGCTCGTACAAGCATCTGAAATAGTTCAGTGGCAGCTAAACCAACGTTATTGTGGGTGTTTAAATTGTCTAGTCTGTTGATACATGTATGTATAATGCATCCACCTGAACAAGCTCATAGGTTAATATTGATATTTTTTCCCCTTACTCCTTCTCCAACTTTTCAAATGTATATATAGGGAAGAGGGTTAGCTTTAGTGGTAGCGTGCTAGGTCCCAAATTGGGAATTCGAATTAATTCAATTCATGAATTGAATTGTGCCCATCACTGGTCCCAATCGCTGGGTCCAAGGTTCAAATCCAGCTCTTGTCGGGTCACTTGGGCCGATGTTCATCATTCGCTCATTAGTCATTACTGTGTCCTCTTGTCCTAATCGTCCTACAAAATGCATAAATACAGGACGTAAAGCCCCAATCATCTATCCAAAATAAATATATATATGTGAATATCAGTGACTAAACCAAGAATATTTGGTCCTGTGTTCTTCTCTGAAGTTCTCAGCCCTGCTTTCTGGAAGTCTTCACCCAATACATTTTTCACATCTTTCTGTGTTTCCTTTGATAAATTTTAGAAATCCTTTTTGTCTTTTTAGTACTGGAGTGCCTGGAACAATTATAACACTGCGATCAACTATCTGGTAACAGTGCCAAAGTACAGAATACGCGCAACAGACATAGCCAAGACCCAGGGGCTGATAGACACCAAAAAGAAGAAGGACAGACAAAAAACGAAGGTATGGAGTGCTTTAATAATAGTTGTAATTCCACTTATCAGTTGTAGAAGTTGTGGAAACTACTTCAAACTGCTGTAGAAGTGCTAAAATGTTTTTGATGTCAAGAAGTGATTGGTAGATAGTTGTGGTTTACACTAGGGGGCTCTGTGTACTCCATCGATGGCAAAGTGCTGCGACCTAGTGTCATCATGATCATTCATCAAATCTCTCTAAAGTTTATAAACAGAAGTTCAGAAGTTGCTTGGGACATTTCAGATACTCGTAATGAAACAGTTAAAACAACTTAATGTAGGCACAAAGTTTTAATGTTGTTCGATACTGGTGAGTATTTACTTGTGAAATGAATCATTGTTTTAACTTTCAATTAAATCTCTTAAATTTTAGGAGGAGATACGAGAGGAGGAGGAAAATATTCTCAAAGAAGTTATTAAAGACAATATGGATATTAGGTAGGTATAGCTTCATATCTGGAACATTTGCAATGGCCTGGGGGCCCCTGGGCGCCAACCGACAGTTTTGCATGTTAGCGCCCAGCTATGTATTAAATAAACAGATATAAAAAACAATTCTTTGATATTTTTGCAATAATTGCTATTTAAATGTGTAGTTTAAGAAGCGTAGAAGGTCAGTTAGACACCTGATTTTCTGGTTCTAACATCTGGTTGGGATCTAACTTTCAAAGATGAATTTTAGAACCCCCAAAATTGGTGTCTAACTAATACTTACCCTGTCAACACGATTATTTATTTATATTTAGATGGTTGTTTGCATTTATTTTGTAATAGCAGTGTGAAATTATGGTTAGATGTAAACGTCAATTAATTGTGTTGATTCTTTCTCTCTCCACCAGAGGGGGCTACCGCAAGCCAAGCCTGTGGGACCTCTTGTGTGTACAGTTGGTGATGCTCCCATACCACAGCGTCCTCTACGTCCACTGGTACGTCCGATGGGTGTGGAGGTTCACGATTTGTAAGGAGGAGTTTGGCGACGAGGAGAAGAAGTACCTCATCAGGAGAAACCTGAACAGGACAAAAACACAATTTGAGGTGAGAGGAAGCGGGTGTCATGATGCTGTTTGATGGTCAAGTTCTTCGTATTTGTAGGCTAATTCAGAAATATTTCAGTCCCAATTGAGTTTGTGAAAAATTTTACAAGAATAGGATAATTATCAGGATAGTACAAGTAATAAATCAGGATAGGGAGTGAAAACTTATGCCCAATTTTCAACAACCAACCATAAGTTTAAAGCTTCTGTACCATTTCTTTTGGCAAATCAGTCCAAAATTGTATGCAACTCGGCAAAAGTAACAGGTGAACACACAAGGTGGCGGCATGTGTATCCTAGTATCACCGTTATGCCACCTGGATTTTGATATTGACTGAAATCGACACACAGGGTTTCGGGCATTTTGCCATTTCACATTACGCTTTTAGGTTAGCGTTTGTGTCTTGTTTGAAAGAATTACGTATAATTGTTCAAACTTTGCCTAGATATGAATATAAATCGTGAATAATTTGAGGGTTTTACACCAGTTAATAAGAGTTTTGATATGTGATGTTTGAAAGGTTTGTAACTTTGATGAAAAATAGAACGTTTGATTGACCATATTTGGTATTTACCCCCCAAGGGCATGGACAACAGCTGGTGGGCGGCAGAAGACGCAGATCCATCCAAGAAAGGGGTAAAATATTTGGAAATTGACGATTGTTTGGCGGGTTCGGAGTTCGAGAAATTATGAAAATTGTAGAACTTTGGTGTTTTTATTGTTTTGTTCCGATTATGTGTACAGGTTTACAAGGAGTCAAAAGAAATGTATTAAAGAATGTTGTTTTATTTTAGTCATGTGATTTCGCTATCAGATTATGTAAATTATTTAATGAACTGCTTAAATTCCTCAATAAATTAAATAAATTCTTCAAAATTGAATTACTTTGTTATTACTAAAATCTTCAGTGATTTAAATTCTTAAAAAAACAACTTACTTAAAATTCTTTTGATAAATAACTCCCAATTCTTTAATATCTATCTGACATTAATCCTTCAACACAAATCTGCAAATATTTTTAGATTCATGGTTCATCTAAGATCATCTGAAAAAAAAAACATTCTTTTTTACATTTTTTTCTATTGACCCCTTGCTGCATGTTCTGATTACGGAATTTTGCCTTTCAGATATTTACTGGCTGCCTTTCTCTTTCTCTTTGGATGTTTCATTTTGCATGCCAATTATCATTTTGACATGAATTTGTTTAATATGATAATGTTTAATTCAAGGTTTCATGGTATTAGAGGTTAGCAATTCTTTTCAGAAACCAGTTTAAGCGTGTATTTTACGGTTTCTTCTATCAAATTCTTTGCTTAAGTGTATTTCTTGCAGGTCGTCAAAAATTGGTGTATAATGTATAAATCAGGGTCCTAGAAAACGCTCAGATTCCCAGTTGTGTCTCGGACTCAAATCAAGACTACATGTTTTCAGTGATTTTACGGCGGTTGTACTTACTGTAAGGCAAAAATTTTTAAGGCCTCCTGTCCACAAAGCCCTGAGTGACAAAATAATAATGTATGCCCGTGCTATCACCCTCCGATTTATACCCACCCAAATCTGAGGCCATTTTTGGGAACCTAAGTTTTACTTTCATGTGTGGGATGATGTACCTTTAAGGAATTGAAAGTTAACTTTCCATGATTACATCATGTAAATTATTTGATGATTTTCTTTAACATGACTTCATGATTTGAATTTTTCAGGCTCTAGAAGACTCCGAGCTGGAAAAACTAATGAGGGAGGAATTGTGGATTACAGAAAAATTCGAGGTAATTGTCATTCCGGGGAAAAAGAGGTTTTTTACGTGGAATATTTGCCATTGTAGAATTATCAGTATACTATCCCGTAATTTAAACAAGACAAAAACATTTAATTAGTTTTACCTGAAAATGAATTACAGATTTTGCCTTAAAGTTTTCCGCATATTTAAAACACTATCAATTAATAGATTTCAGTCCTGTCTACCTTGTTAAAAAAACAATTACAGTCACAGCTCTTTTACAATGATAGATGGTCAGTCATATAATCGGTGGACCTGATGCCTTTAACTTTTCACTTGTTGACCTAATTACCTGATTCTCTTAATTTTCACCAGAGGGAGCTGTGGCATAATTTCAAAGCCTTCCATTTGTTCTATTCCTTCTTTTTAGGTCTGGAAGGAGAAACAGGACCACGAGATGAGACAGAAATTGGCGGAAAGTTCTCGATACAAATCTTACAGACGATACATGAAGAAAGGGGGCCCTGGACAGATGACGTTCGGACCAGAATAAACCGCGTCATCTCGTTTATTTGTTGTCAGTTGTTTGATAGAGAAGTTACCGGGTGCTTGAAATGTGTGTAAAACTTTTGTTGTCTTCTTTAATTCTGTTTGTTCATGATCTGATACCGACTTGATTTGATTGTGTACCAATTTTCCAAATTCTATTATGGCCTCGAAAATTTCACTTACAAGCTTGATTAGTTACAGTAAGTGATTTTACAACTGTTTGTAGATGACTGCTGTAAAGAAATTAGAATTTGAGTGTATGAGCTTTGTATTGCTCTCAACTTACAATCACTGGGTCCTGGGTTCTATTTATGCTGTGGTCGGGTCACGTAGTATGTTGGACGGCAGTTTCAATCATCCTTCATCTCATTGCTGTGTCCCCTGCTGTCCTGATTAGCATACTGGAGTTCATAAATGAAGGACATAAAGCGCTAATCATCCATCTATCCATGGAGGACCCCATGGCCATGAGAGAAAGAAGTGATTTTGTGAGGCCATAGAAGAAAATTTATTAAAAAGAGTTCAATTGGTCCAGTTACCTTTTGGCAGGTTCTAATTCACGATACCTAACTAGATTATTGCAACTGCTTCATGAAATAACTCGTGAAATTACTTGGAAAGGAGGTGCGCAGTCAAAATAAAGTCGAAAAATTCTAGGGCTCATACGATTATAATAAATTATCATTATCAACAATTGGATTGTAAAACTGATTATCCTGTTTTTAATCGATTGTACTTCAATTTGAGTTATAATAGATTAAATAGATTAATTGAAAAAGTTCAGTAATCGTGAGAGCCCTAGACAATTCTGTAGGGGAGTTGGTGAAAAAGTTGTGAGAGATTCTGTTGTCTTTGCCATTTAGTATTATTCTTCCTCTAAAAAAGAAGATTCCGAGATTTCCACCCCAATCGTGGATTGACCGATGTCTTCTTCACATTTCGGAAGATGTGTAAAGGTTTTTCTTTTTTGAGTGCCTCGGACGTAAGGAAAGCGTGAATCTTAATTTGAATGTTCGTTTTGGATTGAAAAGCTGAAAAAAAGAAAAAAAATTGAAAACTTAACTCTCTGTCTCTCTCATTCTATCATTTGCCGTTTACATTTGATGTAAAGAAATGATCGCTGCTGATGGTTCAACTTTATTTCTCGTATTTATTGTTATACGTATTATTTATATGATTGTTTGGACTCGAGTGTTACATGTGCAAGTTCATTAACATGATTGTTATTCATTGATGTTAAGCTTTAAATAGATTTATTTATGTTTATTTGCATGCTGATAAAGTTTTAACCAAAATAACTTTGAAAATAATTTGAAAGATCATCTAATGACACATTGTGCTCACAAGGGGGCATCACAACTGCACAAGTAATGTATTGTATTTCTAATAGAGGGCGCCACAATGACATCATTTGATGACATCATTAATCATGTGATTTTATATTTTGATGAAATGAGGTGAAACTCAGACACTGAGGATTGTTAGATCGTGACAATGTTGACTGTTAAAGTCACAGCCTTTTGTTAGCAACCGACTGCCCTGTTGCCATGGTAACCCAATACTAACAATTTATTTATAGTAAAAAGACATTCCCTATTATTATAATACGAAAGGTATTGATCTTCCTTTTGTGTGAACTATACTATGTCATATAATTGTACAGTGAATAGAATGCAGTAAAACGTAATCTGTCACAAGCGTGAATGCAGTAAAACGTAATCTGTCACAAGCGTGCTATTAATACTCCCCAATTCATGGTAGTTTTTCATCAATAGTTGTCAAATTGTATATTATTTTATGATTTATGACATACTTCATGGATGCTTGACAAGTATGGATGTTTTTCTTGAGTTTTTTTCCTCAAATTTGTTGCAGAATGTTCTTCTATCATCACTTACTGACTCATTGGCCCGAGAACATATTGTCATCTGAATAGGAAATTATCTATTTACTTTTTGTTAACAAATTTACATCATCAGTGAAATCGGTTTGATTTTAGACTTTTTGGCATTACAGCTGAATGGCATGGACGTTGAATAGCGTCGTATAATTTCAAATCTCAAAATGATTGACAAATTCAGTTGTGGGTGATGAAAGTTTGTTGTTCTGAAATTTGCATAATTTCTGTGCATGGGTATTACTCCTTGTTACACGATCACTAATCACAAACGTGTTTGTCCGTTGTTCAACTCCAATCCACAGTAACCTGAATCGACTAATGAACGGATCGATCGTTTGGATCACTAATTCCTGAAAATTATTAAATCAATTGTCTGTAATTGGTTTATTTGTCATCAATAAATTATGAAATCTGATGATTGTGATTGGTTATTAATCAGTTCTTCTGACTTGAGCCTCGCTTTGGGATGGTTGCTATGGAAGTTTCTATGACAATCAAAATTGTAATGGTTGCTATGGTGTTATTAAAATGCTGAGTACCTTATGCCTAGCATGTGAATCTCATCAAATTTCATGGTTTCGTTTGTGTTGATGGTAGATTGCTGTAGCTTATTTTGATGCTTGCTATTTGCTAAGGAGGTTTCCATGACAGTGTTAATGTTGCAATAGAAGTTATGGCGTTATTAAAATGCTTAGCACCTTATGCTTGGCGTGTGAATTTCATCAAATTGCATGGTTATGTTTTGTGTGTTGATGGTTTGTTGCTGTGGTATTTCTGAAATGGTCTCTAAGGACATCTCCATGACCGTGTCAATTTTGCAATAGGCCTAGTTCCTGTAATGTTATTAAAATGCTGAGAACTTCATATTTAGCTTGTGAATTTCATCAAATGGTGCTGTTGTAATTTGTGTTATTAAATTAGTATGTTTTTGAGGCTCATTATGAGATGGTTCCTAAGGATGTCTTTGGCTCATTTTGAGATGGTTGCTAAGAAGGTTTTCTTCACAGTGTCAGTGTTGCAATGGTTGCCATGGCATTATTAAAATGCTAAGGATCTAATGCTTAGTATGTGAATCTCATCAAATTGCATGGCTGTATGGTTGGTGTTTGTAGGTTGCTGTGGCTCATTTTGAGATGGTCTCCAAGGAGGTTTCCATGACTGTCAACATTGCAATGGTTGCCACGGCATTATTAAAATGCTAAGGATCTCATGCTTAGCATGTGAATCTCATCAAATTGCATGGCTGTATAGTTGGTGTTTGTAGGTTGCCGTGGCTCATTTTGAGATGGCCTCCAAGGAGTTTCCATGACTGTCAATGTTGCAATGGTTGCTGCAGCATTATTAAAATGCCAAAGATCTCATGCTTAGCCTGTAAATCTCATCAAATTGCATGGCTGTATGGTTGGTGTTTGTAGGTTGCTGTGGCTCATTTTGAGATGGTCTCCAAGGAGGTTTCCATGACTGTCAATATTGCAAGGGTTGCCATGGCATTATTAAAATGCTAAGGATCTCATGCTTAGCCTGTGAATCTCATCAAATTGCATGGCTGTATGGTTGGTGTTTGTAGGTGGCTGTGGCTCATTTTGAGATGGTCTCCAAGGAGGTTTCCATGACTGTCAATGTTGCAATGGTTGCCACGGCATTATTAAAATGCTAAGGATCTCATGCTTAGCCTGTGAATCTCATCAAATTGCATGGCTGTATGGTTGGTGTTTGTAGGTGGCTGTGGCTCATTTTGAGATGGTCTCCAAGGAGGTTTCCATGACTGTCAATATTGCAATGGTTGCCACGGCATTATTGAGATGGTCTCCAAGGAGGTTTCCATGACAGTTGCAATGGTTGCCATGGCATTATTAAAATGCTAAGGACCTAATGCTTGGCATGTGAATCTCATCAAATTGCATGGCTGTATGGTTGGTGTTTGTAGGTTGCTGTGGCTCATTTTGAGATGGTCTCCAAGGAGGTTTCCATGACAGTATCAATGTTGCAATGGTTGCTACGGCATTATTAAAATGCTAAGGATCTCATCAAATTGCATGGCTGTATAGTTGGTGTTCGTAGGCTGCTGTGGCTCAGTTTGAGATGGTCTCCAAGGAGGTTTCCATGACTGTCTCAATGTGGCAATGGTTGCCATGGCATTATTAAAATGCTAAGGATCGAATGCTTAGTATGTGAATCTCATCAAATTGCATGGCTGTATGGTTGGTGTTTGTAGGTTGCTGTGGCTCATTTTGAGATGGTCTCCAAGGAGGTTTCCATGACAGTATCAATGTTGCAATGGTTGCTATGGCATTATTAAAATGCTAAGGATCTCATCAAATTGCATGGCTGTATAGTTGGTGTTCGTAGGTTGCTGTGGCTCATTTTGAGATGGTCTCCAAGGAGGTTTCCATGACTGTATCAATGTTGCAATGGTTGCTAAGGAATTATTAAAATGCTAAGGATGTAATGCTTAGCATGTGAATCTCATCAAATTGCGTGGCTGTATGGTTGGTGTTTGTAGGTTGCTGTGGCTCATTTTGAGATGGTCTCCAAGGAGGTTTCCATGACAGTCGCTATGTTGCAATAGTTTGTACAGCAATATTGATATGCTAAGGACACAATGCTTAGCATGTGAATCTCATCAAATTGCATGGCTGTATGGTTGGTGTTTTTAGGTTGCTGTGGCTCATTTTGAGATGGTCTCCAAGGAGGTTTCCATGACAATATCAATGTGGCAATGGTAGCTACGGCATTATTAAAAAGTGAAGGGCCTAATGCTTAGCAGTGTTCCCTGCGTTATAAGACCGCCCCTTCTGCAGTCATGAAGTGGTCTCTCATAGGGGTGCAAAATGCACTAAAAATACTATTTAGTGCAGGAGGAAGGCGGTCACATAAGGCAAGTCGGTCTTACAACAGGGGGTCTTATAACGCAGATACCACTGTATGTGAATCTCATCAAATTTCATGGCTGTATGGTTGGTGTTTGTAGGTTGCTGTGGCTCATTTTGAGATGGTCTCCAAGGAGGTTTCCATGACAGTATCAATGTGGCAATGGTTGCCATGGCATTATTAAAATGCTAAGGATCGAATGCTTAGTATGTGAATCTCATCAAATTGCATGGCTGTATGGTTGGTATTTCTAGGTTGCTGTGGCTCAGTTTGAGATGGTCTCCAAGGAGGTTTCCATGACAGTATCTATGTTGCAATGGTTGCTATGGCATTATTAAAAGGCTAAGGATCTCATGCTTAGCATGTGAATCTCATCAAATTGGTTGCTGTGGCTCATTTTGAAATGGTCTCCAAGGAGGTTTCCATGACAGTCGCTATGTTGCAATAGTTTGTACAGCAATATTGATATGCTAAGGACACAATGCTTAGCATGTGAATCTCATCAAATTGCATGGCTGTAATTTGTGTTGTTGGTAGGTTGCTGGGGCTCATTTCGAGATGGATGCTAGGGAGGTTTCCATGACGATGTCATAGATGCTATAGTGTTATTGAAATGCTTAGTACCTTGTACTTAGCATTTGAATCTCATCGCATTGCGTGTTCATAATCTGTGCTGTTTGTAGGTCTGTTTCATTTTGAGATGATCTCAGTGTTAATGTTGCAAAATGTTGTTAAGTTCTGTGTCATTATTAAAACGCTAAGGACATAATGCTTAGTATGTGAATTTCATCAAATTGCATGGCTGTATGGTTGGTGTGTGTAGGTTGCCGTGGCTCATTTTGAGATGGTATCCAAGGAGGTTTCCATCATAGTGTCAATTTTGCAATGGTTGTTAATGTATTATTAAAATACAAGTAGAATGCATTAACAGGAAAGTTTAAATGATTAAATCTGCTGACATAATAGCTTTAAAATATTCGTAATCATGGCTGTCAAAGTGCACCTGCAGATCACATTAAAGCTTAATACATTACCATTGAACAAATACCATCCATTACACGTGGGTAATCAAATCACAAAAATCCACATATTCCACATGACATATAGGAATGTTGATTTTAGTGATTTTAAACAAGTGCTTCATCATGGCCCACAGCTGTGTAATCGCGGCTTCTGTGTAGGGTCGAAAATTAAAATTAAATGGCATTCGAATATTCAGAGTCAAGCAATTTTAATTGTCGTCTGCTACATCAAAGTTTATTTGCTTTATTATAGCTGGAGTCAGTGGAGAAATAGAAAAAAACAACCTGGGACTCCTTGAGTTATTTTTGTTTGAAGTTAACGTCAAGATCATTCTAATCAACCTTTTTTCGTACTGGATTTTTGCACTCTATTAGTTAGTTGATCAGTCATGGTTGAACAGCAACCTTTACTCTTTATTTAGATGACAACTTTTGGAGTAGTCTGGCACGACTCTCTGCTGGACTACTGTAGGTAAAATTAATCTATATCAAAGAATCGAAGCATGATGGCAGTTCATCTTGTCCAGTACAATCATGAGAACCATAAACCCCAATATTTTAAAATGAAAAGGATTGCTTGGTGGCTCATGCATGAAAAGTAAAGCAAATATTTAGAATGTTCTTTTCTTGCACCAGATGGGGGGAGGGTTGGTCTAGTGGTAGCGTGCTGGACTGCCAATCGCTGGGTCCAGAGTTCGAATCCAGCTGTTGCCGGGTCACCTGGGCGTATGTTGGACGGCTGTTTCAATCATCCTTCACCTCATTGCCGTGTCCTCCCGCTGTCCTAATTAGCCTACCAGGTGCATAAATACAGGACGTAAAGCCCCAATCATCCATCATTCTTACACCAGATTTATTGTCCGTCCAATAACTATGTATCCTTCCAATTTTATTCATTGACTGAGAACATGATGTCATGCTTCAGCTGTTTGTGGATCATCCTTGTGCTTGGCAATTAAAGAACACATACAGGCTTGCAATGCATCCAGTCACAAACAATTATTTTAAGCCTACACATTTGATTACTTCAGTTTTAACTGTGAATTGCCAAACGCGAGGATGATCCACAACCAACCTCAGCATGACATCACGCTCTTTGGCAAAGGAGAAACATTTAAGGACACATAAGCAGCGCACGATTGGAGTTGCTGAAATTGCCCCGGCTAGCCGTTTGCTCTCGATTGGCTGCCGATTGTGCCTTCGGCATCGAAGGCATCTGGCGACTGGCCGAACTCAAAACCCCGGCAAAAGCGGCGAGGCTGACACGGAAATGATGAAAATGACGTCTCGCAATGTTAAAGTATTGGGATTTCCTGGGATTCCCTCTGTTCATGTGCATTTCGAGAGGCCATCGGAAATGGTGCATTTGCCTGGATTTCTCCGAATGCACACGATTGGTGTGAACAAATCGGCAAGTGTCGACGGCCAACTTCGGCATTTGAATCGCGTGCTGCCTATGCTTCTGGATTGATCATAAATTCCTGCTACTTTAATTTGAAAAGCTGTGGTATGTGTGGCACATCATTTACATATATGCAAATTAATTTACATATATGCAAATTAAGGATAAACAATGACAACACAGATGGCCATTCTGTTGCCATGGAAATCAGTTCTCATCCAACATGGCTCCTTCTTTCACCTCCAGGATCTTCAAGTTGCTTTTTATCTCTTTTACACTTTTATTTGTGCTGATGAAGCTCGATATCGATATTTTTCACTCTTCTTCTGGATTATTGTCTTCACCAAAATCGCAACACCAGATGGGTAAGGGCATTAAAAGTTTTTCTTGTAGGCCACTTATGTTCTTTTCACCTTTTGTTGATTAATTTTTACCTCCAGCGAACAAAGTTTAAAGAAGGTATTGTAATCACTTGGGGTAAATGTTGTTCGGCCAGCACTCAGCCACTATTGAATGTACATGGATGAAATTTGGTACGCATATAGCCTGTATGGTCTAGTTGTGCCTTTAATGGATAGAATCTGATATTCCATACTTTTTACAAATAATGGAAATTTAAAAAAAATAATTTTTTTTTCGTTTCCAGGCCAAGACTCACTATTGCATGTGCGACGATTTGCGTGGATGAAATTTGGTACATATGTGGTCTATATGGTCTAGTTGTGCCTTTTGATGCTCTCATTGATAAATATTCTATACTTTAATGTAAAATTGACAAAAAAATATTATTTTTTTTTTGTTTCTGGGCCTAGACTCAGTCACTATTGCATGTACATGAATATAGTTTGATACACATATTATATGGCCTATATATGGTCTAATTGTGCCTTCTGAATGGTCTGATGGAAAATATTATATACTTTTTGAAATATTGAAAAAAAATATTATTTCTCGTTTCTGGCCCGAAATTCGGTCCCTATTGCATGTACATGAATAAGTTTGGTACACATATGGCTCATATGGTCTACTTGTGCTTTTCATTAGGGTGCATCGTCTGCCCCCTAAAAGTGAAAAAAATAAATATTCATTTGCACTTTTGCCATATTGTACCTTTGCCCATAGAAACACATTCTGCAAAATTTCAATTAGATCCGATGTGGCTTTAGGGTGGCACTTTTGTGTCAAAGTTTAGTCCAAAATTGTCAAAAAATTATGCTTTGAAAAGTCGCGGTTAGAAATATCTAACTTATGGTTGTCTGTATGATTTCAATTCATATACCATTATTCTAAGAAGAAAATTGTCTTTAATTTGAATGGTAGAAAGCTATATTTCTGAAAATTTCTCATGCCTAAGTTTTTTGGAAAGCTGAAAGTTTCTGACTATTATGACAGAATGTTTGGAAAAATCAACTTAAAAGCTCAACTTCTGCCTAACTGTGACGTAATTGTTAGAATAAAACATAAGGAACACTTTGCTAAAGAAAGTAGGAAATTGAAATTTTTTTCCAGATAGTTATTCATCAAATTCGTATGTGCACATTTTCATAAATTACATGTAAATATGAGAAATACAACAGTTCGTTGAGACACTGTTCTGCATCTCTTTTTCTTCTGACCACATCATAATGCAATCAAGGTTTTATCAGATGATGTAGTAGACCATGTTTCCACTTTGTAGACTTCTATGACTTCCCAAAGTCATATTAACATCTTTTTTTGATTTATCACATTTTACCCGATAAAAATGAAAATATCTCAACTCAATTTTGACTTCTACTGAATGGAAACCATTGATGTTGGTATTCAAATTAAAGCTCTCTTTCTAAGGAATCTAACTGTGCCATTCAAAAATCATTTCATTTAAAATTGACAATATTATTTATAACCGCGAATCGCTAAAATATGACCTAATACTGAAATTTCAAGGCAGTTGTGCCACCCTTTGCCATTAGAATTTTTTCATAAAATTTTACAGGGCTTCTTTTATGATACAAGGGAACAATCATGCAAAAGGGCATGATCTTTTGAAGATATAGGGGCAGACAATGCACCCTTTTCATGGTCTGACTAATAGATGTTCTATACTTTTTGTAATATTGGAAAAACTATTAAAATGTCTTTCTTTTTTTTCATATTGGAGGCAAGACTTGCCCACTCCTATTTGTGATTAGAATAAGTGCATTAAGTACTTTGACATGTTTAAAATTACATCTTTTTGGTAATTACCTTGGCTTTTTCATTGAGGGTTCATCGCTGTCACTGTAAAGGAAAGAAAAATGTAAAACATAATTTATTTGTCCTTCAATATGGAATATTTATAGGTGAATTTCTTAGACAAAAGTTTAATTGGTTGAAAATGAATAAGTGTGGTCATATTTCAGATGATTGATACCTCATCCTCTTTATCTGTGTGGGAATCGGAGCTGAAAAAAATATAAAGAAATCATAACGAAACAAATCAAAAGTGAACTATTAGAAAAGACGAATACCATTGGAAATGAGGAGTACCTAGGAATAGTCTCCTTCAACTCCTCCATCCTCTTATTGCTTTCTTCTTTCATGGCAACTGTCATTTCTCTCCCTCAAGTTAGCTAGCGCATCAATAACAAACTCCTTGGTCCCATCTAGGGAGGCCTGCAGACCGTCCAATTGGTTCTCCTCATACATCGTGACTGGAAGAAAATGTATTTTTCATTATATTTTTATCCTCGGTCAGCCTTTAAGATGAAGGCGATAAGACCAAATTAATGAAAATCTATGTATTGGTAAATTCTGAAACCTTGAGTTAACCCTGAGTGAGTATTGCAAAGAGTGTAATAATAGTTAATATCAATTTGTTAATCACGAGTGAAGTACATGTACATTAGTTCTGCCAATCTCTAGTTCCAACATCAATCAATAATTAAGAGAGGGGGAGGGTTGGTCTAGCAGTAGCGTGCTGGGCTGCCAATCGCTGGGTCCAGGGTTCGAATCCAGCTCTAGCCGAGTCACCTTGGCTTATGTTGGACAGCTGTTTCAATCATCCTTCACCTTATTGCTGTGTCCTCCTCTTGTCCTAATTAGCCTACCAAGTGCATAAATACAGGACGTAAAGCCCCAATCATGCATCCATCCATCAATAATTAAGGAGACTTAAATATCTGAACCATCGCCTAATCCCAAATATCACTCACCTCTCTTTTCTGAAACGGGGACTCAGTTGCTGGATGTGGGATCACAGGATTTGCCAATTTGTTTTTAGAATAAGGCCTGGAAGTGCCAATATGTTTTTCATTTATTTGAAGGCCTTGTGATAATGATGTAGCCGTGATATTTTCACCATTTTATTTGTCTGTGAAGAATTTTTTTCTGAAGTGGTTATGTCTTTTTTTACATCTTATATGATTAAACCATTATATTTTTACCTACGTCGAATTTCAAAGTTAGACGAAGGTATTTTAATCACTTTGGTAAAATGTCCGTCCGCCAGTTGCGTGGCGAGCGGCGGGTGGATAGATAGTTTCCGGGCCAGAACTCGGCCCCTATTGCATGTACATGGATGAAATTTGGTACACATAGCCTATATGGTCTGGTTGTACCTTTTGATGGTCTGATTGATGGATAATCCATACTTTTTGAAATATTGAAAAAAATATATAGAAAATTATCTTTTTCATTTCCGGATCAAGACTTGGTCACTAATGCATTTGCATAGTTGAAATGTGGTACTCGTATAGCCTTTATGGTCCAATTGTGCCCTTTGATGGTCTGATTGATGGATATTCTATAGCTTTTTTTTGTTGAAAAAATTGAGAAAAATAAATAAATTTTTTAAATTTTATTTCTGGGCAAAACTTGGCCACTATTGCATGTACATGGATGAATTTTGATACACATAAAACCTACATGATGTAGTTGTCCCTTTTGATGTTGTGATTCATGGAGATTCCATACTTTTTGAAGTATTGAGAAAAAATATTACAAATTTCTATTTTTTGTTTCCGCACCAAAACTTGGCCACCCTTGCTTGTAGCTGGATGTAATTTGATCCACATGTTACCTACATCGATATGATCTTTTACTGCATCTTGGTGGTCTGATTGTTACGTATTTTTAACCCTTTTTGAAATATTTAGAAAAATTTTGAAAAAAATATATAAATATACATTTTGGTTTCTGACCCACAGCTCACAACCTATTCTTTGTACATGAATGAAACTGCACCATAATATGGGCAATTAGTCTAGTTAAGCCTTTCCAAGGTTTTACATACCCCGGCTGGCAGGTGGGCAGATGGCAGGGCAGCGGGCGTATAGGTAATTTCAGGCCTAGACTTAGCCATGATTGCATTATACCAATTTGGTACACATCTTTCTTATGGTGTAACTGTGTCTTTTAAAGATGTCTCTTTGCTGAAGGTTTGCTGCTATGCAGCCTATGTCTATAAGTTTATAGTTCCTGTTGGCTGTTTTCAGGCAGTCTAAGCTGTTGTTGTTCATGTTGCCTATTTAAGACAACATCAAAACAAATTATTCCGAAAATAATGCAGCATTTGGTGAAATTTATATTTAATTGGATGGTAGAAATGACATTGTCACAACTTCTTTTTTAATTGTGAACTGTGAGGCAATGTCAAAATATGACGTTGGCATGAAACGCACAGCAGCAACATTGTCACAATGTTGTGTTCACTTGTGGCAAAATAATTTGTATACCATTCATTTTTTTCTACATCACAAAAGACAAGCGCTCTTACTTTCGGCTCTCACCGAATAAATTGTATGTTGCTGAATCTTTGTGAATTCTCCTCTCTTGTCTTTTTATGAAATTTTTACTGTTGCATTGAATGTTTATTTTATTTTTAGGTGAACTAGAACGAGTGACACATTTTAGGACTAAGAAGCGAATATTTCTCTACAACCGAGTGCGTAAATGTGCCAGTCGGACGGTCCTGGCCGTATTCCAATCAATCGAGAAATTAAATCACGAACATTCAAAAATATTCCGAGAGGAAGAGATATCGTTGGAAAGCCAGGTGAGCGTTGATATTTGCTAATTACTTTCTAGCCCTTCATTGTTGCACAATGACTATAAGGGTTTTTGAATGTGGCCTTTTTTCTTCAATATAATGATTGGTATGATTGCCATTCAGTTTGGCGAGTGTCGGTGAGCGACACAATATAAAATAATCCTACTATATTATATTATATTTGTTAGTGCGATTTTTGAAAAGTTTGGGAATCAGATGTCATTTATTGCTTGGTTTTATATATTCCAATCTCTTAAAAGTGGCTCAGACTATATTTAGCCTCAAACAATTTTTTGGTAGAGCATCAACAATGGTGCTCTGCAACGGCTCACCGGGGGATTTTGTTCTGTAAAATTAAACTTGATTTGGCGCATGTGAAGAGTTCAAATGGGTCTTCAAATCACTGTAACTTAATTGTTGGCAGTTCACTTATTAGCTGACAATAAGGAATATACTTTAATCAATTGTGAATTGCACTTTTTGCAGCATAGCTTGGCTCGTCACATCTCAAACTCACCTGCACCATATTTGTTTGACCGACATATTTACTTCATCAATTTTGAAAGGTGAATAAACCAATTACCCTCAAATATCTCATAAAGTAGGGGAGAATGGGGACCGATGGGCCGCTTGAAAAATTATTGACCATGGAGGCAAATCTGCTTCAGATAAAGGATTCATACTGTGCACCTTATTAGCTGGTGTAATTCTCTTTAAAATGATATAAGATTCACTTAGATCAACCAAGGAAGAAAGATGAGAAAACACATTCTCTGTCAACAAAGATGGTAGCCCATCGGTCCCAAGCCAAGGGGACCGATGGGCCATGTTAATAACTTGCCAAAGGGTGGATAAAGAATTCAAAATGTGTTTCCAATATGTTTTTGTTGATCCATCTGAGTGTATAGAACAATAAGAGATCGAAAGAATATAGATATGCCCAGATTTTACACTTTGAAAAAAAGCTTAATTTTCACAAATGTCATGAGTTACTTTTTTGCAGTTATAGTCAATCTATCGAGATGATATTTAGCAGTACATGAACAGATGCGTTAAAAACTATATTGGAGAATTCCAAAATGATTGGTTCATTGGTCACTAAGAAAAAAAAAATTGATATTTGGTCGATACAGAAGTTTGGCTACTAGGGTGCATCGTCTGCCCCTAAATCTTCAAAACATCATGCACTTTTGCATGATTGTTCCCTTGTATCATAAAAAAAGCCCTAAGAAATTTTAGGAACAAATTCTAATGTCAAAGGGTGGCACAAAAGCCTTGAAATTTCAGTATTAGGTCATATTTTAGCGATTCGCGGTTATGAATAATATTGTCAATTTTCTATGAAATGATTTTTGAGTGACACAGTTAGATTCCTTAGAAAGAGAGCTTTCATTTGAATACCAACATCAATGGTTTCCATTCAGTAGAAGTCAAAATTGAGTGGAAATATGGTCTAATACATCATCTGATAAAACCTTGATTGTATTACGATGTAGTCAGAAGAAAAAGAAATGGCGGAACAGTGTTTCAATGAACTGTTGTATTTCTCACATATTTACGTGTAATTTATGAAAATTTGCAAATTTGAATTTGATGAAAAAATATAACATTTCGTACTTTCTTCAGCAAAAAAGTGTTCCTTATGTTTTATTCTAATGATTACGTTAAAGTTAGGCTGAAGTTGAGCTTTTAAGTTGATTTTTTACAAACATTTTGTCATAATAGTCAGAAACTTTCGGCTTTCCGAAAAACTTAGGCATGAGCAATTTTCAGAAATATAGCTTTCTACCATTCAAATTAAAGACAATTTTCTTCTGAGTATAATGGAAAATAAATTGAAATCATACAGCCAACCATAAGCTAGATATGTCTAACCGCGACTTTTCAAAGCATCATTTTTTGACAATTTTGGACTCAGCTTTGACACAAAAGTGCCACCCTAAAGCCGCATCAGATCTTATTGGAATTTTGCAGAATGTGTTTCTACGGGCAAAGGTACAATATGGCAAAAGTGCAAGTGAATATTTCAATTTTTTCATTTTTAGGGGGCAGACGATGCACCCTATTGGCTACCACCGTGATTATCAAAATCTTGTCTAATACCTCAAATTTGTTGATGAATATTAAAAAATGAGAATATTTTAATTTTTTCTCCATCAATGAATCATTTCTGTTAATCGTTTAGATTTTTAGGGGAAAGTAAAATTTTCCAATGATACTGTACTAGTATGCCATCTGCAGGAGAAATCTTGAATCAAAACAATAAAATTCATCAATAAGCCTCCATTAGCCTATATTTAGTGAAAATTTAATTTACACTCTACATTGCATCAATGTCTAACGGGGTCCTTATGTTTATTATATCCCAAATACTACCTAGATTGGAAATTTGTGATTATGGATATTTTAAATTTCCACCATTGTGTGTTTGAAGCCATTACTAATGCAAATCTATCACTGTAAATTCGAGGGCATTCATTTTAAAAGTCAAAACTTATCATTTAAAGATGCAAGCTGAAGTACTATTGTGCTTTTTCCCATAAAAGTTTTTAATATCGAGCCCCATGCCAATACGCCACCTATAGAAAATCTCAAGAAATAGTGGCCCATTGGTCCCCATGTTGGGTGGCCCATTGGTCCCCAAAAGCTTTCTGAACAGTTAAACCCCTCTTTTTTGGTGAAATATGGTTCTTGTTCCTAAAATTCAATGTGTAAATTGTCACCAATATATAGGACAAATCATCATAGAAAATATATTGTGTTGAGTCTACACACTTTTGAGATATTAAACTTTTTCTGAATCACAAAAAAAATTTTAGATGTTGAAAATTTAATTTTGCCTCCTACACGCTTGTGCTGTCACTTATTGATCAGTGGTTGATATGGTATTCATAGATGTGACAAGCAATACTAAAAATGCAAATTATTAGATGTTATGAAACATTTTTGATTTGGAGTTAAGAGGATGGCCCGTCGGTCCCCATGTTCCCCTACATTTGCCCCATAATTTATATTTTTAGAGCTTCAAGGCATTCCAGTTAAAATTGTGACTTAGATAACCAATGTATTAATGAACCAGCTGGTCAGTTAGGCACTCCTGGCATTTTTATGCAGTAACCCAGCTACCCAATTAATTCGTAATTTTCCATATCCAGCGTCAGAAACCATGGAAGGATAGTAAAGCGCCCCACTCAGATGCACCTTGTAATGTGTGACAATCTGGTTTCCACGGCATATTATGGCCTAAGGCACCTACTGCGTTACATCACAAAACATTTCACAATAGTTGACGTCTCTCGACCAATCAGAGCTCAGAAAGCAGTACTCCCTGCTTGTCTGTTGATATACAGACCGGAACTAGATTGATGTGTGATGCACCTCTCATGTGATGTACCCTATAATGTGTGATGCACCCCTTGTTTGATGCACCAAAACGATGATGAACCTTGTGCACCCCAAAGGTTTTTACATCCACCTTGCAGGTGTTTCGCTCCACCTCTTGCATTTTTTTCGTAGAGTGTAGTCGTTGTTGGTCTAAAAGACATTGTGGAAATCCTTTGCACATCAAATTCTGTCACATTTCAATATGCTTGAAGCATTGGTATAATTTCAGGTTTAATTTAGAAAATCCCATTTACATCAATGTCATCAGGAACCCAATAGACAGATTAGTCTCTCTGTTCAACTTCTGGAACTTTACAGTGAGTCTAATCAAACTAATTCAGAACTTTTAAAATATATTGTCCATTTTCATTTCATTTATGCTAAACAGTACAATATTTCAGCATTTAATATTTTTTTAAAGACAATATCCAATGACTTGTGTCTTTAAATGAAAAGATGAAAATGGATGACATCTGCCAAGCCCTAAATTAATTCAGTGTTTGAAATATAAGACTTGTTTTTGCTGATATTTTTTTGTTTCAACATTATTTTTTTGTACATGTAGTTCCGACAAGGCTGTCCAAGGAAATTTAAGTGTAACTGCAAACTACACCACTGGTTTTTCGCTTTTTTTTTTTTTTTAAAACAGGATGTCTCTTTTCAAATAAACCACTTTTGGGATATTTGAAGCATTTCCAACTATGAGCCTTTGGATGGGAATTTGAAAAGTAAGCGGCCAAGGGTCAGGGGGATACAAAGGTTTCAAAACTACATCTGGTGCCTCTACTACAGTATATATCTGCTCTTTTATATCGATATGATATACATGTGTATGTATGAAACAGTCTCAAATTCTAGTGACAAAATTTTTTTTTTCTTCGCAGAATTTTGAAGAGTGCATCTCATCCCGCAACCCGTTCTGTGGGGTCTTCTGTGACCAAACGGGGGAATTGCTAATTACTGGAGCCGTTGCTTTTTTTGCTGGACAGGACACATCTGATTATTGTGGGTGAGTATATTCCCAGATTAATTTAGTTGTCGTGATACTTATGTAATCATTCGCATCTGTCTGTATGTCTGGCTGTATGTAAGTCAGTCTGTTTTAATTAGAACCTGGTATAATTTTCCATTTACCACAAGAGGTTCAAAGAGGTGGTTTAATTTTTGAAGATAAATGTGGCAGATACGGCATTATTGGATTTTATTTGTTTGTGTTGAAACCGGAACATGTTATTGTATAGGATCAGTTCAGTCGATAGGTTTTTTTATTGACTCAAACATAGGTCACATTTGACCAAAAAGTCAGTTACAAGAAATAGCAATATACAGGTTAAAAAACAAAAACAGAAACTGGTTCTAATACTAACACACTAAAAATATAAAAGTCTAAAGCTACTTCTACATAAGTAAATAAAACATTAATCACAGTAGCAATAATATATTTTAAATTAACACTTTGCCAGATATATTGGCAATATTTAGCACTGAGGCGGCTCAAGCTTCTTCCACATATTGAGATAAAACATTAAATCACAGCAGCAATAATACATTTAAATCACAACAGGCCAGATCTACAGGCGAAATTTAGCACTGAGATGGTACAGAACCATAGTACGTACATAGCACCAATATATACAAATTTATGAGGGATGAAATCATAGAGAAAGGAAGTCAATAGAAAAATGTTCAGGTTGATGAATATAATATTTACAAAATTTACTAAAAGGTGACACACAGTTAGATAAATATGCTATTTACAAAAGGTATGACAGCAACATAAATATGCATAAAAATGATATACAAGGCATTTATTTACAAACAATTTATTGCCAGCAAACCACACGTGAAAACAATGTGTCAGTGCCATTAACCACCCTGACCTTGTGGGCTGATTTAATTAATTATAACTTACATTAAGCACTGTTATCAGTTTTTATGACAATGTTTAAGAATTTACCTAATGCAGAATTTATTTCAGATGATTTATTTGCTAGTATTTTAATAAACTGAGCTTGAGGATTTAAAACGGAGAAGTTTTCTATCGTTTTGGCTGCCGTGTCAAATAGTACGACTCTGTTGTCTTTCCAAAAATCACAAATCATAAGACAGTGAAATTCATCCTCTACAAGTCCTGTTGTACATCTTTTACATAATCTTTCATCAGCGGGTACGTAGGGGCGTTTGTGTCTCCCCAGTCGATAAGGCAAGAAGACATAAGTGATCTTTTTCCTGGATTTTCTCGAGGGACTTTTTCTGAGGTCGGTCAGTAGAACAAAAAAATAGCCGTAATCTCAATGTTTATAATGTCAATCTGATAAAAAAATTGTTTGTAAGGTCAATTTTTTTTCTGTAGACAGAGAATCTGATGGGTCGGTCGATCCGAGAAGCTAAAATTAAATGTCTCTGGTCTTACTGTGAGACTTGGATGAGAGTGTGTCATTTTCACCCCTTGAGACTGTTAATTTAAATCTTAATACTTTGATATTATTTTAAGATTTTATTATTTTGGTATGCATTGCAAAGTTGGCATTAAGTAATGATTGACTATTTTTTCCCTTCCTCCTTTCAGAGATACTCTACTACAGATAGCCAAATCCAACTTCTTGCGTTATTATGCCGTGGTTGGTTACAAGGAAAATTTAGGTCAATTTTTCACCATTTTGGAATGGCTTTATCCTGATGTTTTCGCAGGAGTTGAAGGAGCTCACAGGAATATGAGTGAGAAAAGCTTTTCTTTGCTGAATACATGTTGTACCAAAAGAAATCTCCTAATTGTATTTCTACTTCTCCTACAGCCCCCGCAGGTCTCGGGCCTCCTCGTGGCGGTGGGTGGTAACACTATAGGTGAAATCCTGTATCCTTAGTGGCCAACACGGGACAGTGCGCTTGCACACGTCTCCTCGACGGAAAAGGGGCAACCTGTTTGCCGTGGGTTGCGACCCGTGTCGGAGGATGAAGGGGTCCTGGTAGTTGAGTTGAAAGGGACTAAGTTGGTCCCTCCCATACAATACACTACTTTGGCCTGGATTTCTCCTAGACGGGAGGCTGGATTGGCCCGGTCCAGTCAATCGGCTTGTCATGTTGTCATTAGGACTTCGGTCCTATTGGCCGTGGCTGATGGGTCAATCAAAGAAGGTTTTGACCAAGTCTACATGCTGGCCATGTTTTAAATATGATTGCAGCTATATTTCTTACCTAGCCTTCTACGAGTATATCCCCCGTGTATCCCTGGGACTAGGGTACTGGGCTCAGCCCTACCCATATTGGTCTCCCCTTGTTGGGCTCCTTGGTGGGTGGGGAGCATGGGGGATGAAACACCAAATATCCTATGGCCTATTCTCTTTCAAATCCACAGTCCAGACTAAAACGGCAGCGGTCATCTTCGGATGACTGCATCGACCCGGAACTTCTAAATCGACCAACGACCACACGGAAGTCAGAATACCGACACCGATACATTGTGCTAAAACCAACGAGCAAACTTTCTCCCTTTGCGATCTACAAGACAATTCTTCAAAAAGTCGGAGAACCTGCAGAAACCACACAACAAAGAGATGGAACTGTCCTATTTAAAACTAGAAATGACGAACAAACACAAAGACTCCTTGAGCTGACAAGTATTGCAGGAACTCCGACTATAGTCGAGCCACATCGCACATTAAACACTTGTAAGGGGGTGGTTTTCTCCTCACTTAGCTATTTAAATTCTGACGACGACTTACAAGAGTGGTTTGAAACCTTTACTGACGTTGTACATTTTCATCGCATCCCGCAGAGGGATCATAGAGAACTTCTTATCTTGACCTTTTCAGACACTACTCTTCCTGAGAGTGTTGGAGTTGTATGGGAACGGTGCAAGGTACGACCTTATATTCCCAACCCAAGAAGATGTTTTAAATGTCAACGTTTCGGTCATCTGAGCAAGTGGTGCCAAAGTCAAGAAGTTTGTGGACACTGTGGATCCCAAGACCACACCCAATCAAAAGATCACCCTTGCACATCCCCTCCTCTTTGTGTTAACTGTAAGGAGGATCACCCCTCTTACAGCAAAACGTGTAAACAGTGGACAAAAGAAAAAGAAATCCTCACATTGAAGGCAACTCAAGCGATATCTTTTCCAGAGGCAAGAAGGATTGTGGAACAGCACTCAGGAATTCCCAGCTATGCGGACATGGCGGGATATCCACAACCTCAACATCATTCAACACCCAGACGAAGGCTACAACTCGAAGAACACAGCATCAACAGATCACACCAACAACACACAGACAACATAGAAGACACGAACAGACACTCCGGAAGAACAACTGAAACATCCACTCCACAGACAACAACCACTACACAACGGCCTACAACCCAGGCAGACCTTGAACAACCGAACCCATCACCTGGAGCCACAGCTCCTCATGAGGTAGCGATGGACGAAGAACACACAACTACAACAGACACAAATGAGGCCGATGATGACAGAAGCACAACACCCGACAATGAATCCATGGAAGCAGAAGATGAAGAGACAGAAGAGGAACAGGTTCCGGAGGTTCCACAGGAAGAAGAAAAAGAAGAGGGTCCAGAGAATCCACAGAAGGAAGAAACAGCCGAGAGTCAAGAGGAAGTAAGGGAAGACCATTCACCAGACAAGGAACCAGAACGAAAGAAAGAAATTATCGAAAAGGAACGACAACCAGTTGACAAAGGAAAAGACAAGCCAGTACCAGAACAGATCTCTTACAGAGAATATCTTCTCCGCTTCCTTCAAGGAAGAGTACCAAATGAAGACATTCAACGACCAATGTTTGTACAAAAATACCTGAATCTGGCAGTTTCATATCTGGTACCAATGCTTGGCTTTGACAGACTGCGTGCCAAACTGACTGAGCGAACTAACCAAAGGATGCACAGTTGGCCACCAGACACCTTTGCAACCAAAAAAGAAGTACTTGATCTAGTCACTCAGCACGACTTCACAGACGATTTTTATGGAGCCATTATTGTTTTGATTCAACATGATTTTTTGTTTCATGCAAAGAAAGTGATAAAAGAACAAATACAAAGACAAACGAACATGAAGACAAAGACAGAAAACACAAAATAATTACCAAAAACAATCCAACCGAATTAACTTTCTTGATACAAACCAAGGATGTCTCTAAATAGCCCAACAAGGTGCTGATGAGACGTAAAAAACAAACACACACACACACACACACACTTCTCCTACATAATCTGCAATGGCAATAAGTGGCCTAATATATCTCGCAGTTACATTGATATAATTAAAGATAAGTTTTCATAACACAAAGGGCCCCCGCAGGTCTCGGGCCTCCTCGTGGCGGTGGGTGGTAACACTAAGGTGAAGTCCTCTATCCTTAGTGGCCAACATGAGACAGTGCGCATGCACGGTGTGTCCCCTACCTTACAGGGGAATATCAATGATTATGTCAAAAATCCTGTTTCCGGATCGTACGTCAATCGGGTAACCAAGGTGCGCGTCCCTCAGCGGGAAACCAGGCTGAGATCGAAAAGTTAGCGACTGGACTACCAAGATTTCAACGGACAAGGACATCCTCGGATGACTTGATGGACCCTGACCGCCTCCCACTCATCTTGATGACGAAAATTGCCTTGTGATGAAAGGTGAAACAAAATCCCTTGACGACCTGTCAGCTATCGATGTTTATGAAGTTATTGCAGACACTTGTGACAACACTGTAGCTGGAGAAATAAGACGTCAAACTAATGGAACCTTCCTGATTTTTCCTCAGAACGATCAACAAAAAGAGAAACTGACATCAGTCAACAAAATTGCAGGAACAAAAATCTCCTTTGAACCTTTCATAAGACCAGGCAAAGGCCTCATCTTCTCAAAAGAGAGCAGGACATGTACTGATGCTCAGCTAAACAAGTGGTTCAAGAAACATGGCATTGAACACTTCAAACGTCTTTCCCAAAAAAATGGATATGAATTACTACACTTGACATTCAAAGACGATAAAGTTCCAAAGAAAGTACCTGTAGCTTTTGAAAAGTGCAGAGTTCGCCCTATCTTTCCTCGCCCAAAACGTTGTTTCAATTGCCAAATCTACGGACATTTCAGCAGTATGTGTAGAAGGTCGACAGTTTGTGCCAATTGCGGAGAACTGGATCACACTCACACACGAAAGCAACCATGCTCCAAGCCCTCGTATTGTGTTAATTGCGCAGGGAATCACCCGGCATTTAACCAAGACTGCAGAATCTTCAAGAAAGAAAGGGAAATCCTACAACTACAGATTGACACAGGAATATCATTCCCTGAAGCCAGACGCCGTGTAGAAGAGGATACGGACAGCATGGACCAAGGATCAGACTACCCCAGACCAGTTTTACACTTATCTCCAAAGAGACGGATTCAACTGCAGACGAACCTCTTCATGGATGTCGTGCAGAAGAAATCTTCACCAGAACGACCAAAGAAGAAAGAAACCATGCACTCTCCTGAACCAGTTTCATGCATATCACCCAGGAAACAAAGTCATACGTCCTCTACTGATATCCCTCAAACGAAGATGTCACCTGAACAAGCCAAGACGAAAGAAGCATTGGCTTCTGAGAACAAGAATCCTAAAAAATGCAATGCAGTTATGGCTGCATCCAACAAAGACATCTACCTCAAGTTGGTACACAAAGATCTATCACTGACCACGTACGACCGCCTAGCTTTGATTGAGAAGCATCTAGAAAATTCTAAAAGTACTCTGACAAATGCAGGCCTTGAAAATGGATATGGACTTCTCTTACAGAGAACAACTCAAAGTGCAGGCTGCTGGCCAAAAGAAAAATATTGTACTGTTGCCGAGATCCGGGAAGCCACAGCATCACACCTATTCACAGAGATTGAATATGGAACTATGATTCTTCTTCTTATCCACGACCTACTCTTTCTTATCCTGAAATTGGTAGAACATCGCCAGAACAGTTCATGTCAAAAAGAACATTCAGGACACCTAACTAAGTCAGCTGCAGCAGTTGTCTGCTTGGTGTTAAACAACAAATGGCAAACTAGTAGAAGGAAGCTCACAGAAGACTACCTTGAGTATACAAAAACACTTCTTGCATCATTGAGACTTTACCAAGCACGCACACAACTTGTACAACGTACACAACAAACAAAGGGGCCGTTCAACAAAGACGGTTTCAGTACAAAGTCGGACCTCATCAAAGCTATCAAAAATTACAAATTTACCGAAGAAGGAGCAGGTGCTCTGATCCTTCTTATACGCCACAACCTGTTTACAACAGCGCTAAAAGTAGCCCAGAAAATCCGTAAATAATTTAATAAGGTGCTGCAGAGGCGTAAAACACAAACACACACACACACTCATAACACAAAGGTCCGAATTTTCCCTCTCACAGGAGCTATCACTCTTCTCGCAAGAGCTTCATCGAAAGCTCCTGCATGGTGAGTGAGAAAATTTGGACCTTTGTGTTATGAAAACTATTCATTGTGGACTTCCAAAGGTCAGGATTAACCTAACATAGTCTTATTGATATAATTGTTTGGCAATTATACTTCACTCATGAGAACAATTACCCACTCCTGTATGTACATCCAGTTACTCTTCTATCTTACTGTTTGGCACATGATATATATCAATTCAATAAAATGTTATACGACCGAGTCAGTTATACCGCTACTTTCTGATAATACCTCTTGAATTATTTTACAACATAACATAAGAATACCTTGTGCCTTATACAAGTTATAGTCACAGAGATACATTCCTAATCATGACAGAATATTATCTGTAAAAACGCTTCTTCTTTAATTTCAGGCACCGACATGCATCACCAAACAAGAACAGAACGCGACCAAGTTCCTAATGACGCGTCAAAAGCTATTCTCAAAAAGAGGCTTAGATTCGAATATGAATTTTACGACTTTGTGCGGAAGAAAAATGATGAGTTGTTTTACAAGATAAAGAGGAAAAAGCAGTTTTAATAAAATGTTTTAAAATGTTGTTTTTTGTTTCTTCTTCCGGTATGTGACCATAAGTGAAATTATATGTTTCCTTGTTCTACATCCGTTGTTGAAAAAAATTCCTGTAGAGACTTTCATCTGCTTGTCGTGCAGACTTCTTCAGCAGTCAGTACTGTCCTAACTGATGTTGTGGCGGTGCACTATTGTGGAGGTGTGAAAGTTGGAAACATCCTTCGTCTCTGCTGAAGTGTTGATTACGACATCGTTTTAATCCAGATGCCTTCACTCCCAATTGGTAGTCCGACAAAATCTGACTCAAAGAGCCGGTGGCTGCTTGAATCACCGCCAGTATTTTTCGGTCTACTCCATTGGTTTGATATCCATTATCTTTATGCCTCCCAGCACAGGCGGAATGATCACAATGGCTTAGCAGTTCTAGAGATAGAGAGGAAGGTGTATGGCTCAAGTGCCGCCTGGTGGAGTGCAAATATAGAAAATTGATTAAAATTGCTCAAGGAGCAGCCTTTCACAACATTCTTGTTGGTTATGTGAGATAATAGTCTCTCAGCTACACTTAGAGATGATTTTCACCCACTACACTGCATTTAGACTCGCATTAAACCTTGTTTGGCCAATCTTACCTATGTGTGCACCCATATCAGCATACATCACAAGGGAATTCCCTTTGACAGCCAATCAGAATTTAGGAGACCACAGAGCCATCTCTTGATTAAATTGGAACCTCAGTCTGCCCTTTGGTGATCATACTATAGCCTGTTTCCCAGCCACCACAAAACAGGCCTGGTGGCGATGGGATATCCCAAGAATACTATTTATGGCAACTTCCGCAAATATGACTGCACACGACGACTGTCATTTTCCCATAGGGGGAGCTTGAGCAATACACCTTGGTATAATATAACAGAATAAGGGCAAAGCATGTGAACACTGCCTGTGCTCCCAGTCTATGAAATGGTTTTGTCATGTTTGACGGCCTGACAGGATCAGTACTGAGAAAGTCTGTTTGACAAGCAGATGAAAGTCTCTCATTTAATTTTCATCAACATTTCATGGAGAAAAAGAAAACCTAGACAGTAAATCAATCACCCTGAGACAATATTCACAAAGACTGTTAGTTAATTTTACCATAATTGTGCTCTACATCCATGAGAATTCTGACATTCTGGAATCAATGATCCTACTGCTGCTGCCCTCTAGTGGACACATGCATTTTCGGACATTCATTATGAGGCTTCTGACATATGAACCCCCTTTTTTTAGAAATTCGATATGTTGATTCACGGTATAAAAACATCACTTACCATTTAAATTAAAAAAACATTACAGTAGACGAACTTCGAGTGCTTACAAGTGACTGGTTTCAGAGTATCAATGAGGTCACTAAAGCTGTTGCTTCAATCTTTACCATTGAAACTGATGGCTCTTTCACTGACTCATAGGACTTCTAATGACATGTATAGATGCAGCAGTGACCAACATCTGGCTCAGTGACATGTATCAGAGCAATGCTAAGTGAATGGGCAGTAAAACAGTTGTCATATGAAGTGCAGTCACTGAGTCATAAATCTGACCCATTTGACAATAATCATTGCTCTCTTCATGAAAGATGTGGTGTTGACACAGTCAGTCAACATGAAAGCTTATCAATCTGACTTGCGATAGTGAGTTATAAATCATGGCAAAAGTGCGACGGAATTATATGCATGCTTGTGTCTAAGCAGGGTTTTTGTGTATTTAAAGTGTAGCAACCTGTTCGATGAACAAGGGAGATACACAAGAAAGCCAGGGGCATCCCTCCACACCGGGTGCTACATCACAATGTCTTTACCTATTGTTTTAGAAATAGGTCATGTTTACGTCAACACATTGTGCTGCACAACTTGACACAGTTTGCTGTTTTCTTGAAGAGTGAAGGTGAGTTTGCTTATTTTAACGTCGTGCCTTTCATTGAAGACATTGTACAACATGACTAATGACTAGTAATATAGCAATACAATACAACTGCAATGTGTTTTATCTGGTAAAAATTCTGTGCTTGAAGAAGATAACATTATAAGTGGTGACCTCAATTCAACCTGACATGTGTGTATGGTTATCGTGCTTTAAAATATGATCTACAATCACAATTAAACAGCAATGGTCACTCAGATGCCTTCTTGGTAACACAATAACAATGCTACTAACATGTTACGTGCACACATGTAGAAGTAATTTGTCCAGAGTTCAAAACAGTTTCTGTAACAACATTGTGAGAACTGTAGCAACATTGTGTCAAAGTCTGAGCTGATTGACAATAAATAATATCTACCAACTGAAGCCAAATAATATGTGTTATTCATGTTTTTGTTTTGTAGTTATGCCATAAAATGTTATATCCTGTTACAGATGTCCTCCCTGGCCAAAAAGATGCTTCCCTGTAGGAGAGGGTGTGAAAGGGTATTCGACGCTCAAGTTTGAGGGATCATATCGAGGCGCACCACATGTAGGAAAGACTTACCTGTGTGAAGTGTGCTGCCACGTTCCTAAACAGAAGAGGGCTCAGTCATCATTTCCAAATCATTCATGGGGGAAGATCATTTTTGTGCAGTTTCTGTGACAAAACTCTCTCAGCCCAGTCATCCCAGATAAGGCATGAGAGGACCTGTGTTGCTAATAAGAAATGATTTGCTTGATTGTCAGTTGTTATTAACCCTTTACGCAAGTTGTTTATACATTATTTTTACAATTTGTTTGTTATTTGTTCTTTTTCTTTACTATCAGTATTGTTAATGCAGTATTTTGTTGGAATATTTAATTTCCTCTTCACTAGCATTGTTCTTTTCATGGTTATTCCATTCAGACTAAAGTGATTCGTATCCATGTGGCTGTGATGAGAAATGTTGATTTATTTATAAGATTTTTTCCCACCATCAGCAGAAAGAAACACGCACATAGGTTGCTGCTAGTCACTTTATTGTTGAAATTAACAGTCATTGTGAGATTTCATAAATTAAAAGTTGCTCATCTGATTAATTTTTTTACAGTAATCCTTGTCAATAAAAATATTGAGTTACAGAAAACATGGTTATTGACTATTTCATATCTTTGTCAGCTGACTTTCAGAAATGGCATGCCTTGAGGTAGGGAGTAATTTTGACAAGTTGGCCTTGTAATACCCTGAATCTCTAACCCCACGCTGTTCTTTAAATGTTGTGGATTCTTGTAACATATCCAATGTTTTCTTGGACACAGTTTTACGTTTACTCAGACGGTCAAAAGAGTGATCCCTGAAAAACAATAAATCGATGATGATAATTATTTGAATTTTATAAAAGCAGTATATTAGGAATGAGACGCAATATTTTGTAAATAATGAATATGGCATACCCAGGTAAAAGGAGAGAAGGGACCACTGATGGCTTCCATTGAGAGTCACAACAGGCTGTTCTCCATGTATCTGTGATTAGCCCTGGGACCCATGCGGAGCATGGGTCATGGGTCGTTCCATTGAAAATCTTGAGATTTTGACATGGAATCAGGAGATTTGCTCTGAATCAGTCAATTTTAATCCAAATTTGATGAAAGTTTGGCTTTGGGTAGCCCACATATTTCCCTGCTGACGGCACTACTTTTGAAAGCTATTCCACGAAGATGAATATTGAAAAAAATCACTTTTAAATGAGTGGTATGCCAAAAAATTGCGAGAGTCAGCCATCAGCCTCACTTTAGAGTGTGATGTCACCATTGTGATGTTCTCAAGGCTATTTATGATGTCATAGATGTTTGTTGTGATCATCAATATCTCTTGATCAATCAGAAGTGGCCATTTTCCCAATGTAAAAGGTTAAAAACCACTTCTTCAGTTTCAATGGAATATTGTACAATTATCCCATTGACTAAAGAAGATCAAATTAAATGCAGTCAGCGGCAAAAAATGTGAACTTTTCGAGTATACAAACAATTTAATACAAAAATAAGGGATAAAAGGTTAAAAATTCATCCTGCCAGACCATGTCCTTCAAATCTCATGATTTTCAATGGGACGATTCATGACCCCTGTCCAATAGGGTTCCAGGGCTAATCTGTGATGCACCCTCTTGTTTCTTGCTGTATGGCATTGCAAAAGTCCTGTTCATAATGTGAAATTTATATGAGTGGTTGTAGCCTGGGAAATGCAAGTGATAACCAATCTTTTACAAGAGTATGAGGTATCACACAATGTGTTGACATGTAGCACAATGTTGCTACAAAAACTTGTTACGCATGTTGAGAGCTTATTACATTATCAAATACTCTTTTATGAGTCAAAATGTCTTTTTATTAGTCTATAGTCTGTAAATAATAAATAGTTTGCATTGAAATGTACTTCCAAGGAGATTTAACTGCATTTAAAAGGATCCTCATAGAAAATCTCGTGGCCTTTCTCAACTTATAGAGCTATCTCCTCCAAAGATGTTAGTCCAATAATTATAAATGAGGTATAATTCATGACTTGAGACTTTGTTTTAGTCATTGTCAACCTTTTTGTACAAATACAGTTGATTGAATTGTCATAAAACAAGATTTTCTTACCTGTACTACCATTTCTGGGTCAAATCCATAGTCACAATGTGTTGACGTAAACATGACCTATTTCTAAAACAATAGGTAGCAACATTGTGATGTAGCACCCGGTGTCCATTGCATAGCTCGTTTACACTTGCCCTGCCAACAAGTTCAATAAAATTCTGAAGTATTCTAATCCTTCACAGCTTTTTCTGGCCTGAAATATCTATAATTTAGATAATTGTTTGTGTTTTCCCTCAAAGAAATATTTGGAACAACAAACAGACAACAATTAAACATTCAAACATAGATACAATTGCTTTGAATATCTCAATCCGTGAATTCTGTTTGAAGATTAATCTGTTTGTTATAACTTCGATAAAATGAAGCACTTGTGGTCAGGATGGCAAGTAGTAGCAGACGCCAAGATCAGCTGGGGATCAGTAGCATTGACAGTGGTCAAGCTCTGTTGATTGCAGGCCTATTACTCACAGAGACAGGAGTGAGGTCACTGGTGAATGCTATGACACCTATCACACAACATGGTATGTATGGGCTATGAGTCAGTCACACGTTTATGAGGTATCAAAGTTATGGTCACTTAACATGGCAGGGATAGGGCTGTGATGTCAGTAACAGCCTAGAAGTGTATTGCATGTAAACACTCGAAGTTCGTCTACTGTAATAAAATCAAGAGTTAACAATTAAAATACATCTTAATGCACACAATTTTAGTTACCTCATTGTCATTTGAAACGCTGAGTTCATTAACAATCCCCCTGGTTGTTACAGTCTTATCCCAGTAAGGCTTACTTGCTAAACCGAGAGTCGCAAAAGTTGCATATTCTTTTGCTTACAGTCTGTCTCATTTCTGGAACGGGCGGTCTTTGTCAAATATCTGACAAAAACAGCAGCAAAAATGTGACCAAAATATTGCAAGTGAGTTTGTGTATTTCTGCTGTGTGACCTGTAGGTGAGGAGCAATCAGGCTAAACACCATTTGGCATGTTGTGAGACAAACTGTAGTGAAATTGTTCCCGAATGCCCATTTATATCCTACTATAAATAGATAAAATAACGTGCAAACACTTTAAGAGATGCTTGTAGATAGACTGCCCATGATAGTATCTACCCCTTTGCCTGTCACCTGCACAAGGGTATCTGGCATGTGAGACCTGCAGAGGGTATCTGGCATGTGAGACCTGCTGGAGGGTATCTGGCCTGTGACCTACTTTTGGTGATTGACCTTTGACCTACAGAAAGTCAGCCTGTTTGTTTTCTTTATTAATTTTTTCATCTCAGAAAGACACCAAAAGTTTATCAACGCAAGATAAAATTCTATTGAGACTGTATGCAAAGTTTTAATGACAGAGATGAAACAGCATGACCAAGGCAGTTGTCATAAGTTTCAAAGCCATCCTCCCACAATAGAGATGCCGCTTGCAAGCAAGCAAGCATCTCTAACAAGCAGTCTCTGCCAGGCTGGCCCAGCACATTTCACACGCCAAGTGCCCGCTTGTTGGCATCGGTGAACTTGTAGCCATGCTCACAGCAAACTTACCCACTTGGCACTTGCTCAACTTCGTGACCGCAGCTCTGGACAATTCTTCGGGTCAATAGCCTGTCGTACAGGCTTTTAGTGTCTCCTTGTCTGGTCTATTCCTCAGAGTATCAACAATTTTTGGGCCCTTGGCCGCTTCTTCTTCTTCTTCTTCTTCTTCTTCTGGAAGTTCCTCCTTGGCCTCTGCCACTTTGGCTCGCTCGCTCATCTGTCCCAGCACAGATAGCTTATCTGCCGGGTAAGGAAGAAGGCTGTCGTCATTGTTCTTGTCATCAGTTTTGCCTCCGTGAGGCTGTTCCTCTACCTTCTCATCATTTTGATTGTCATTAGCGCCTTCCTGGTCGCCATCAAACTCATAGAAGTCCTCGTCAGCCTCATCATCATCATCATAATAATCATTGTCATTTTGAGCCGAGCAAACTTTCTCCACATTCTGAGCCACAGACTTCATGGTGGCTTCAGACCGGGCCAACGACTTGTCGAAGCCTTTCTTCATGCTATCAAAACCTGCTTGCATATTGGTGATTTTAGTTGTGAACATGTTCATAAGGTGTTCCATACCTTGAGGATTACTTGTGGAGGCCGTTCCCGGCGTTGCATTTGGCGAATCGCCATTTGCATTTTGACGGGTCACGTTGACCAACTCCAAATCCTCTCTCTTTTCACCCGCTGTGCGGGAACGTAATTTAGCTTTAGCAGCGGCAGCTTTCTTTGCCTTCTGCTCTTCCATGTTTATCATTTCCTGGGACATTTCTTTCAGCTTTAAGTTTCTCTGACTGGCAGCACTTGTTGCCATTACCTCTAAAGCACTTTTAGTGGGAATGGACAATCCAGGGAATTGCAAGAATGGCCAAACCAGGCAATAGCTGGGCAATTCACCTTCCACCATTCAAATACGTGTATGTCACATGTGTGAACTTACTTCACTGAGTTTTTATTTTAGTTGATAGGTAAGGATACATTTCTAGTTCAATCAGGTCTTTGCATCCAGTTGTTGATGAGTCTGGTTTGATTAGAGTTGGAGGCCGTTTGGGACTTGCTACTGATGGTATTTCTGCTGCACCTGTCATCATTCCACATAGTCATCCCGTTGCTCTTCGTATTGCTGAGGATTTTCATCGCACTGCGCATCTTGGTACAGAATGGGTTGTTAGTCTCATAAGGCAAAAGTACTGGATCACTAAAGTCAGAGTTTTGGTCAAAGGCATATCCAGAAAGTGCTTTACTTGCAAGCGACTCTTTGCTCCATTGTCTACCCAAATGATGGCTGATCTTCCTGCCGAAAGGCTTGAGCCCCACAAAATTCCGTTCACTTATACTGGAATAGATTGTTTTGGTCCTTATCTCGTCAAACAGGGTAGGTCTACAGTCACAAGGTATGGATGTGTTTTCACATGTTTGAGTGTCAGAGTAGTCCACATTGAACGATTATGTAGTCTTGATACAGATAGTTTCATCTGTGCTCTTAGACGTTTCATTGCTCGAAGAGGTACTCCTGAGAAGATATTTTGTGACTACGGTACCAATTTTGTTGGCGCATCAACTGAACTCAAGAGAGCGGTCAAGGAATTGGATGGTCGACGGATCAATGATGAATGTACATATAGGGGAATTGAATGGAAATTTACTCCTCCTACGGCTTCTCATATGCATGAGTAACAAGTAAACTCTCTTTATCAGATATGTATATCTGATAAAGAGAGTTTACTAGTAACTCATCAAACTCTCTGATACTGTCAATTTGATGGTATGTACTGGTCTATCGTGTTTCTGCAATGGTCGTTAAAAAATTTGGGAAAGAGGCTAAAAATCCTGATAGATGATCAAATTAACATTATTGGATATGCATAGTTCCTAAGGTCTCTTATTTGAATTGGTATGAAATCTGAATTCTGAAATTCGGGCAAATGTTGCTCGCCCTCCCGAATCATAGAATGATAAGCGTGCAAACAAAGCCACATGTCACCATACAGCTGTGGTAGAACGGCACCCAAGCCAAACTGTGATGCATCACTGTAGACTTTGATGTAGGACCAACTTGAATTTTAATAATGTAGGCATAGAACTTGCAGTAATATATAAATAACTGGAAAAAGTTCATATGTGTTCTTCCCATAATTCATTCATTTATTAATTTTTTTATAAACTTCTGTAAAGCAGAAAAATACAAGGTTTTCCATACACATACAAGTTCTTTTGTAAGAACAAATCTGGATGGACGAAATTATACTAGCAACTTTGGGTGATGAACATGTAGGGGAGGCAGGGGTCAGAAGTCACAAAATTGTAAAAAAGCCCCAGAACAGAGCTTGTGTTTGTTAGATCTGAATGACCATTGGCACAATTATGCAGTATTTACTTGACCATGTTTGCATCACATGATAGCTGCTGTGTTGTAAATAGGCTTTAGTCAGTTCACAATTATTTAAGGCAAAGTCTGCTGTGACTTGTTACCCCATGTGAGGGTCAAGAAGTCACAACCGCGGGGTAAAAAGTCACATGCAATTGTTTGTGAACATACAGCACTATATGAGGTAATATGCAGACCTAGACTTGATAGTCATCCTTGTGCATGAAATTTATAGTGAGCCTTCCAAAGCTATCGGCATGCAATGACAATGCACCATGAGCAAAGGCTGCGTCCGAAATTGCCCAAAGGTTGTGAAATGAAAACTTGCTGCGATACTCTCTCAGATGTATTATTGATGATGGATGATGATAAGATTGTAACCTAAAAGCCTCAAGTGTGGAATATTTTACATATAGCAGTCTACACCAATAATTCATTTAACTTTTCTTTTGGTTGAGTTGCCAGTGGATGAGTAAGACTTTAACAACTCTGTTCTTCTGGCACTCCATATAACATGGATCATAAAAATTGAATCTTCAGATTCTAACACTGATGTCAGTAATGGTAAAATATAATTAATGTGCCTCTTTACAAGTTCTGCAAAATTCATTTTAAACTATTCTCATGTCACAATGGTTTTTTCATCACTGTGTTACTGATGGGGAAAAAGGACTTTTCAAAACATTGACCATTGTGCTACACCATGTCTGTGCTGAGCATAAATGCCCCCAAGTTTAATAAAAAAGCTATTAATTGTATGTATTTCTGTTTTCATATACCTCATGTTTGAATTTATTGCAATTTTATGTGCTTCGGTGCAATGTGGAATGTTCGTTCACAGCTGGCGGCCATTTTGCCGGCCAACTTGTGTTGTTGAACAAATAATTGTTTTCCGCGTTGTTCTAGCCATCTGTCTTTATGACATCAATGTCTGTGTTTCGTTTGATTTTATTAAATTTTTGTCACTTTTTGAAGCATCAATTTAAATGCAGATGTCAGAAATGACAGTAGTTTGAACAAAGTATTGAAATTGTTTTAATTTGAATTTGAATAATATATATGCAAATTAATATATGCAAATGAAGTCACCATTGAGTTGAGAGCTTGAGTAAGATAATCAATTGTAGCATACAAAGTTTAGTTTACTAATACTGGACTCTCTTTTTGACTTGGATTTTATCCTCGGATTAACTTTGATTATACTTGGATTAACTGAGATTTATCCTTGGATTTACCTAGAGTTATCCTTTGATTAACTTTAAATTCTGCAAGTATGGTGTGATTGCGATTCGCGATGGTGATCTTCGATAAGCGGTTTTCTCTGGAATCAGAATTGATGTTTTATTTTACAGTATTTGTAAAGTGCCTTAAAAAATACGCTCAATATGCAGACTTAAAATGATATCTTGAACACCATGTATGTAAGTTTATTATTAGATCTCTGTGCATGATATTTCGATACAGAACAGGTCCAGACCTCCAGTCATATTGCCTGCCGCCAATGTGCGACAACGCTTGGATTGCAATTGAACTTATTAAATTTTATATACCTTGTAGTTATATATTCATGCTTGTGAGTGATGGCAGCGAGATTTCCTTCTATTAAAGCTGCTGCTTGTCTTGTTTTTGTTTTCCTTCTACTTGTGACTTTTGACTTATTATGTATACATGATGTCAAGGTGAATTATTTGAAGGAGTCAACAGAAAACAAAGGTCAGTGTTTTGTATTATAAATCTTTGCTATGTGATGGCTGTTATGTCCATATATGCCTAATTACCTGTCTTACTATTAATTCTTATAATGCAAGTAAACTGCTATTTTGGCTTTTTAGAGATACTTGCTTGCTTGCAAGCGGCATCTCTATTGTAGGAGGATGGCTCTGAAACTTATGACAACTGCCTTGGTCATGTTGTTTCATCTCTGTCAGTGAAACTTTGCATACAGTCTCAATAGAATTTTAACTTGTGTGGATAAACTTTTGGTTTCTTTCTGAGATGAAGAAATTAATAAAGAAAACAAACAGGCTGAGTTTCTGCAGGTCAAAGGTCAATCACCAAAAGTAGGTCACAGGCCAAATACCCTCCAGCAGGTCTCACATGCCAGATACCCTCTGCAGGTCTCACATGCCAGATACCCTTGTGCAGGTGACAGGCAAAGGGGTAGATAATATCATGGGCAGTCTATCTACAAGCATCTCTTAAAGTGCTTGCACATTTTTTTTTTTTACCAAATCCATCAATCTTTACTTGCATACAAAAATCTTAAACCCCTGAACCTCCAACTTAATTAAGTTAATTCAGACCTTTGGACGTTCACTGCCCCAAATTCATCCGATGCTGTGGATCGGTAGCAGATTTTATGAATACTTAACACGAGATGTCCTAAATGTTTTAACTCCTATAACGTATCTCCTAACCGGGTTACTTGGAAAAAATTTGTTATGTTTTAACATGAGTTCCGTTAATTGAAATTAGTTGTGTAACTCATACTCAGCATTGACAACAAATTGTTAAATGTCTTAGCCACTTCAGGGTAACCCGTGCTTAGCATTGATACAATCCGGTACTGCAGCAGAAGTGTGTCAAGGAAAATCTTTAATGTTTTTTTCCCCTTTCGAACAGATATATTCGAACATGTGTTGGGATTATCAAGGCAGAAACGGATTTTCCTTTACAACAGAGTTCCAAAATGTGCAAGCCGCACCGTGTTGAAAGTGGTGGGTTACCTGCCGAAACTGAAATACGAACACTCGGAGTTATTTTTTAACGAGGAGTTATCGTCCAAGGAGCAGGTTAGTGCATGAGATATGCAGTGACCGTCTTCCTCGAATATTCTCCTTTGTGCTATTAGTAGGATTTAGCATGGATGGTTCAGAATTTATGACTGGGGAGGGTTGGGGTGGAAGATTTGTCAGAAGTTACTGTTAAAAACTGATACCATGCAGGTTTTTAGTCCACCTCATATGATGGATGCAGATTTGTTTGTTGTCCCAGACATGCAAAGCAATGCTCAAAGATATTATTATTATTTATGTGAAATTGTGAATGGCACAGCCATGAAATTCGCTCAGCCTTAAAAAGTTTTTGTTAGACTTATAGTGTTACCATAACTTTCATTAAATTTATTTCATATTTAATGAATGAAAAGCAGTAAATGTTACGGTTTCAAAAAATTGAAATATGGATATACGTGTACATGTATATATAGAAAAATAGAGAGAAATTTAGACTATGAACTATTAGAAAGATAAAATATATCAAAAATATGACATGTGGATGGATAGATGATAGACAGCTAGACAGACAGACAGACAGATAGATAGATAGATAGATAGATAGATATATAGATAGATAGATAGATAGATAGATAGATAGATAGATAGATAGATAGATAGATAGATAGCTGGCGGCTCAGGCATTAAGTTAATGATTTCTGCCCTCAGGCCATAAGTGATTAATACCCCATAATATATATATGATTTTATTCGTAATAAGACATTACAGCTGATAAGATTAATTGAAGTATTAATGCTTTAAAAAAATTATTATCAAATTGTAGAAATGAAATGTATTAAAGTATTTGCTTCAGCCGGAGAGAAGCCATTTAAAGTCATTGAGCCCTCAAGGCATCTCGTGAGCTCCTTGATCATGGCAGATTCCAGGGAATTAGTCTTGGGCACAGGGTTCAAGGTTTGGATTAAAGTCAAGGTTGTTACCTATGACTCCTTTTGGTGCCATTGTACTGAGCTGTGCAAGATGCTTCATCACACAGTTATCCCCAGTCACGATACTGTTATAGAGTCCCATGAACCGACTGTGAAGTTGACACATCAATGGAGGTTTTTCTACAAGAAGGTGTAGAATATCATTGTGAGCATGTTGAGGCAAGTTCCAAAGTCCACGTACATATTTTTGCCAGGTAACATGGAATTTGTTCACAGACCGAGTTTTTGTCAAGTCCCACATTTGACAACCATACATATGACAATGTGTGGAAAATAGCTTGTTACATACATCCCTTGGCACAGTTCGGAAATTGACAAGAACACCATTGACATGCTTGGTCAGATCATTAGCTTTAATGCGAATGTCAGAGTCATCTTTAAGATTATGTGTGACCAAATTCCCCAGGTGTTTCACCTCACAATGCCATTTCAAAATTTCACCATGAAGTTTAATCTCAGTACTTGCGAAAGTATCTGGTCTTACGAAGGCGATGCATACTGTCTTTTTCCCATTGAAAGTGACAGAATACTCCTCAGAAAATTTCTCGCATGCTTTTAAGAGGGCACTCAGTCCTCTCAGAGTTGGAGCCATCAGAGTCACGTCGTCTGCATAGGCCAGTGCACCTATGAACTTATGCTGGGCATAGCAACCCGCACCTGCCTTCTGCAAACGTTTCAAAAGTTCATCGAAATACACAGAGAAAAGGATTGGCGATGCTACTCCTCCTTGCCTCAGGCCATTAGAACAGCTAAAAGATGAGGACTTATAACTTGCCCAGTACACTTGAATCCTTTGTCTTGTGAGATTGTCCATAATCACTCCTATGATGGGTAATGGCAGACGCCTTTCATGATAATGCCCTCCAAAAAAACGTTATTGACCAATTGTTCATATAACATAATAGTGATAAAAAACAATAACATGATCTAATGTAGATTAATTGCTCACTATTACATAATCATCAGTTGACAAAGATTATGTAACTTTAATTTTGTTATGTTTTCTTGTTGTCTGATTTAAATGAAATGAATCACATGTTAATGATTTAATTTAGCTTGTCAAGGCTTATAATTAATTATTCCATACAAATAATAGACACAGGGAATATTAATGGAGAAAATTGAATTTTTAAGTCACTTTTGAATATGAATATGTCATTTTTCGTTAAATTCAAAACTAAATCATTGATAAGAAGCTGGGCCCACTTGACCTAATTTCCTGCTGTCGACCATTGATGTTGAGACCATCACTGCACAGATTTTTGAAACCTCTCTTATGCTCAATTCGCTTTGCGAAATTCTGCCGTTTCGCTGCGCAAATAATATTATATAATATATTATATATATCGATTATATATAGGGGAAGGTGGGGCATAACCACCCCCAGGGGCATAACCACCCACCCAATGGTTCAAGGTGATTGGTTCCACATAGTGAAAATATTGTTAGTGCAGGTGATTTTACTTGTGAAAGGCACATTTTTAAAAGACGGGGTTGCAAGCAAAAGGCAGAACCATACTGACCAGCTCAGTTTGTTTAGTTTTTTAGCGTTTTTTAAGCGACTTCATATTAATTTTACATGTGACGGTATTTGTGATGGCATTCTACATAAAGGTGATGTAAGGTATCGGTAATAGGCATTGTCTTGGTTCATATTCAGACTAATTTTTAAAATGGATTAAACCGTCATTAAATCATGTCATGGCTGATAATAGGGGTAGTGGCTGTTTTACCCCAATATGGGGCATAACCACGCGCCCCTGGACAAAATACATTAGGGGGGTGACAGAAACAGGAGGGGGGTTTTCAAAAATGTACTGTAAATGTGTGAGGAAGTTGGGAAGGGTTAGCATAGATTATGTCATTTGGGCTGTCTTGAAAAACCAAAAGATTGGTATTGGCGGGAGCGTCCCAGAGAGAATATCTGAGAAGTCACTACCATAGCAAAAGTGAGGACACTGATATGGTTTGTTACTTTCCAAGTCAAGAGCACCTGCATTTTCATCAGAAAGGGACATAGTATCCTTCCACCAGATATGGAAATCCTCCAGTTATTTTTGTTGCTGGTACCTTGGGGGAGGGGTTATGCCCCATGAGGTTGGTGGTTATGCCCGAGCATGGGGCATAACCGCCCACCTTGACCCAAAAACTATTTCGTTTTCCTGTGCTATAAGGGAGAGTCATGTGATGCTGCAGGTAGGGGATATGAAAGTACTCTAAGAGTGTGTCATATTGTCAATTGGAGTTCTTAATTGTGTTGGTCATTATCATCCTGTGAGACATTTTGTCTTAGGGGGGTGGTTATGCCCCACTCTCCCCTATACGCACTCCTTAGACAATTGTGCATACAGATTCGCCCACTTTTGGTTTTGCAGGTATGTATACATGTGCTCCTGATGATTTTCTTATGTTCAAATTTGTTAACCACCCCCTGTTACTGCCATTAGACATGTTATGGAAAATTGCTACTCCTGTTGAAACATGTGTGAAAAGTTAGTAACCCCTTTGGCAAAACTCTTACCCCATATCATAAATTCTGAACGGTCCTTTATGTGACATACACTAGGTTCTTGTTGGAACATGGATTCTCTTCTGATGTTGACGTATCTTTTCTTTTTTTTGTAGATGGAATTTGTCTATTACATATCAAACAGAAGTGCTCCTTATCTCTTTGACAGACACATTCATTTCTTAGATTTTGAAAGGTAGGCCTACTGTTAGCATTTTCGACAAGTTCGCTCCTTTGTTCCCCGAAGAGTTACGGCCCTAGAAATATTTACGTAGGACTCGAAGTTGTTTTCCACGCTGTTGAAGTGTGATGTCTTGGCTGGAGGGGGGAGGGTTGGTCTAGTGGTAGCGTGCTTGACTGCCAATCGCTAGTTCCAGAGTTTGAATCCAGCTCTTGTCGGGTCACCTGGGCCTATGTTGGACATCTGTTTCAATCATCCTTTGCCTCGTTGCCGCGCGTGTCCTCCTCCTGTCCTAATTAGCCTACCAAGTGCATAAAAATAGGACGTAAAGCCCCAAACATCCATCCATCCAGTGTCACTGCTGGCATCCCTATTACTTTTAGCATACACAACAACTTGGATTCCATGTAAATATGACAAATACAGTTACATAAAACACCATGGTGTACTGGTATACTCCACATATATAAAATTTGCTAATGAATATTATCTAAATGTTTCACAGATTTGGAAGACCGAACCCGATTTACATCAACGTCGTGAGAGATCCTCTGGAGCGCTTGATTTCTAAATTCAATTTTCTGCCCTACAAGCCAGAGCAGGTGACAAGTCTTTTTAACTTTTTGTTAATGCATGTATGTATTAGATAATTATTTTAATAAAGAAAAGTATTCAATTTCAATTTCAATTTATTGACCACTAAAACAAAAAAAACAACTAAGAAACACATCGCCATGGTACATAAAAACATTGTGGTAGGCTGACATCTCTTAGAGATGTATGTGCCATTTATTAAGGCCAATGTATGGTCATGTGAATTTTCACTTTCACTGGAACCAATATTTCCATGCATGTCTCTCTGGTGTTCTGTTAAAACTAGCATAGTACCCGTGATAATGCACATGGTGAGAGTAAGAATGGCAGTGAGAGAGTCAGTTTTAGGTATGTGATAACTTGAGTAACATAGCATGCAGATGATGCAGGGGCGAGACCTTGAGATGAAACAGTGAGATGGAATAAGAAACATTTAACAGAACTTTGAAAGCACGCAATTGACTATTAACTACAGACAAGGGCTACAGAGAAGGGCGAAGGGCCAGTCCGTTAAGAAAGTGGCCCCTCCCTCCCTCCATCAGAGTCCAGGGAAAACATAACTGAAGAGTCCAGAGAAAACACAACTACTACCATTACTGCATTGGAGAATATTGATAGTTGTGCAGAAAAGACTAATGAGTGCAGTGGTATAATATGAACAGTTTGAGAAACCAAACCCACTTATGGTTGTTGTAAGACATGAAATAATGTTGCCTGCAAATTTTTAGTTGTGGGCAATGAGTAGTTTGGGAGGAGTAGAGTAAAGCATCCACAAATTAATGGTATGATGATTGTGTTGGTGGATTTTTGAAAACTCTCTCTGCAATAAAATGTGTTATCTATGCTAATCTGCAGGCAATGAGCATTTATTGATGTCATTTTGTAAGTTATGTTGTTTTGTTTTCGATCTTATTTTAATAATATTATTAATTGTTTAAAGACGTTTGGAACTTGTGTCCATCGTGCCAATCCGTTTTGCGGAACGTTTTGTGAGAGGACGGGAGAATTCTTGATTTCTACAGAAATAGCTTACTTCGCAGGACAGAACACGAGCCGATTTTGTGGGTATGGGCCGTTTTTCAATATCTATATTTATAAAAGTTTAGCTTGGGAATCTCATGATCTGGGCAAAAATGAATTGAATATGGAATGCTTCTGCCTTCAAGATGTGAAACACATTGTCCCTGTACACACCAGATTTAAAATAACTGCCATTTATCACATTGTACTTCTTGCTTTGTCTTCCATCCTTATAAAAGTTTAATTTGCGAATTCTCTGAACTGGGTAACAACTTAAAATGAATATGCAGAAGACTTTCGCCATCTCTTCAACTGTTTTCTGGGTTACTACCACAGTGAAAGCAGAGCTTTCTTTATTTATTTTTATTTATCGATGCATATCTTCATTTTGCAGAGATGCTCAGCTTCAGATGGCCAAGTCCAACTTCGTGCGTTATTATACTGTTGTGGGTTACCAGGAAAACTTAGGGAAATTTTTCACAATTTTGGAATGGCTATTTCCTGACGTGTTCAAGGGTGCAAGAACTATATTTTCCAAAATTGGTGAGTGGAGACTTTTTCTTTAAATTTCTTATTTCATTTTCAGTTATGGAGTCAAAATGTGTGATTTGTGAGAAAAAAAAGTTGGGCACAGAATCCCTGCAGTTATTTTTGTAATTATCTGCATTAGAATTAAAGGTCAGTTCAGTCTTATTTATGTACCTAATATATACCTAAAAATCAATTGATCTCTCTATCTATCTATCTATCTATCTATTATCTACATTGCATCTGTTATACTTGTCATCTATTTTATCTTTCTATCCTGCATTTCTCTGTCTTTCTGTATATCCGCCTTTCTAATTTTTTGAAACAGTTACGAAACTGCCTTTCATACATTGAATATGAAATAAAAGTAAAAAGTTGTGGTAAAACTGCAAGTCCTACAAAAACTAAAAAAAGTGCTGGGCGAATTTCATGGCTTTGCCATTACAGATGATTTCATATTTGTAGACATCAGTGGTAGAAAATACATCATTTTCCTGCAATTTTCATCAGTTGAGAGTGTGACACCACTCTCTCCTGAAATGTGACATAATAGCGTTTTACATGAGTGACCATGACATTCTAATCCATTGATCTCCTCAATGGAACTGACTCTAGCTGTTTCAAGTGAGAGTTTCTGTTTGTGTTTCACACATTTTTAGTACACACATTCTCAAAGTCCAATACTATGCATTCAGATAATTGGGATCAGATGATCCACATAATGATTATTTTTACAGAAAACAAACAAACACATGTATGTAACATTTTCTCAGAGGAGGGCTCAGCCCAGACGACATGACAATGGGCTACCAATCACTGGGTCCCTGGTTTGATTGAATCCCACTATGATTTTCTTACGAATGTTGGCCACATCACTGGATCATCCTCCTGTCCGAAAGGACGGGGGGGGGGGGTTTGGGAGTTTGAAGGAACTTTCTGTCAAAAGTGATACCCCCCTATGGTTTCGCGAATATCTGTAGTACCTCCCTCCCTTTTCTTTCGTGAAAAATAAGTACCTCCCTTGAAACATGCGTGAAAAATTGGTCCCTGTCTGGAAAAATTCTCATTGCCCCAAGTCATAAGAAGCATGTGCAAAAAGGTGGTTCCCACTCAAGTAAAACCGTAGTTATTACCACCCCCTCAACCCAGTCGTAAAATTTAATTCTGAATAGTCCCTTACTGTCATCACAGACAATGCTTTTTGTCAAGGCATTATAATTTAGTGTTCAGAGATGCGAAGCCATTCAGAGTCAGCTTGAGACTGATTTGATATCAACTGAAGCAATCAACAGTTACACAGGAGAGTTCATGTGGATGTCGTTTCGACACATGTGAGCAACTGCCACAATACCAAGTTGGCATTTGCAGCAGTTTATTGGTTGAAATTATGACATAATTTTTCCAGCCAACATCACTCGCTTGAAGCAAACTAAAAAAAAAGTGACATGCTGTGGGTAGCTTGACCAATCACCTGGCAGGATTTTCTGATGTCAGACCAAAAATTTTGCAACATTTTTTGTTATTTGATCAAAGTCTACAAATATGAAATGATCTGTGACATATTAACATTATGCTCTGCTTTGTTGCAGGCAGTGAAATGAAGAATAAGACGAAATCCACCAACACGTCTCTTCCCAATCCCATAGCCAAAGAAAAACTCCTTGAGCGTTTGAAGTACGAATACGACTTCTACTACTTTGTGAAGGCCAAACATGATGAGTTGTATTTTAAACTCTTGAAAAGAAGTCGATGCAAAGGAGAGTGCAAAGAAGAAACACAACAGAGTAGAGAATAAATATTCTTAGAGATTTTCTGCAAACATGTGACGTCACATGGTAGGGCTCAGGAATTCCAATCGCCGAGTCCAGGATTCGATTCCCGCTCTAGCCGGATCAACAGGAGCTATGTTGGACAGCAGTTTCAATCATCCTTTGCCTCAGTGCTGTGTCCTCCTGTCCTAATTACTCTTAATAAATAGCATAAATTATGCGATGTTAAGCCAATCAGTTGTCCAAGTATTGAAACTGCACATTTTTCAGTAACAACTTTATTTTCAACATGAATTACAAATCAATGAAAAAATATGGATATTTGTCGGTACACCACTCCTTCTAATATAGTCTGATATACACACAATTATAATATCACTCACCTATTTATCTATACACATATTTGATAATGTTTTTGATTATTTGAACTCTCAATCGGCAGATCTCTTTGGTATTTTAAAATGATGTCTTGAGTAGCCACTGTCACTGAATTTGTCAGCAAAAAATATGTTCACAGATACCGAGAAGTAAATTGGTATCGCAGTAAGTCATGAGACCATCAATTTACCCTAATGTGCTACAGGTTCTTTAAAAAAAGATATGTTTTGCAAAAATATCAGGAGTTATATGATGACCTATAATCTTAAATATCTTGCAGTCAACTAAGGACAAGTACTTACATTCAGCTGCTTGTGGACATCAATGACCTCACAACAAGTCCCATCAATTGCATTAAAATGAACTGTCAATTTGTCATTGAGTAACTTGTGACCTCATTGATGCTCAGTTGGTGACTTGTTTTGATAGCATTGAAAGTATAGGATATGACCTCACAAATTTCTTGTGAGTCAGAGAGAATAACATGACACAGATAGGCATATGACCTCACAAGGAACATTTCAGTCCATTTCTGTAAGCACTTGACATTCCTCGGCGTAAATGGATCTTCAGCTGATCAATAAGGTCACGCATCAGGTTGCTGTGAATAATTGGTTTACGTTGCTCCGTCAGTTTTCAAGTTGAAAATCCTTAAAAGATGTTCTGCAGTTTCTTGTTGCAAATGCTATTGTGTTTGTTCTGCTTCATTTCCGTTTTCGTCCGCTTTCTTTTCTGTGATGTTAGCTTTCCTTTCCTCTTTATCTGGACCTTTCTTTTCTTTTCTGGACTTCTTCTATAAATTAATATTAATCTAATAAGAATGTCATAATCCCTAAATTGTATTTCCCGCACACGTAGAAAATACAATGGTTCTATTTTAATGTGTTGCAATGGATATCGAGGTTTTCTTGAGAGTTAAATAGCTCAAGTCCTGCTCTCTGATTGGTCCATAGGCAGGAAGTATGTCTTCTCTGTATGTTTGCATGAAAGGTCATGGTTTTGCTTGGTACCAGAATTTTTCTATTTTTTGTGAATATCATGACCTTTCACATGATTAATTATCACCTGTTATTTTCCATGCGTTTCCACAAGCATTTCTCAATCTACACCACTAATGAAAACAATAACTATATTATTTCAATTAAAAATACTAATACAATAATAGATTAGTCAGTCATTTCATTATTATTAGATCTCTGTAAATGATATTTCGGAATAGAGCTAATCCAGACTTCAAGTCCTATTGCCCACCGTAGCAAGGGAATGGACTCCGACACCCGACTCCTTTGACTACCTGAAAAACGACTCCGACTCCTGCTATCCGCATTTTCCTATCGGCATTTTTAGATATATGTATCATGTGGTTAGCAGAAAGAAAAAATTAACTCCACAATATATATATATCTTCTGTCCATGGATACTTAAGACAATTACATTTTCAATACAGTTCACATTGTTTCCAATTGTTTTTTTTCAATGTTCAGAATTTTTTTAAGGAGTCAGTTCTCAGTAGTCACCAGATTAATTTTTAGACTCCGACTCCCACTCCGACTCCACCTGAAAGTCAAATTTCTACTCCGACTCCACCCACAAACCTCCGACTCCACAACTCCAACTCCAAAGCCCTGGTCAAGACTGCCATCAACAGTAAACAACACAGTCTTGTCCTGGAGGAGGAGATTGGTCCAGACTTGATGGAGATTGTGGCGTCCCGCATCCCTATTGAGAGATGCTTTCAGAGTCCTGATATAGATCGCCTCTTTTTGTCGACAAAAAGCCTTTTTATAATTGTTTTGTGTACACTCAGCTATCCAGTGAATATTCATAAGTAACAGAAATAAACTTTGGCTTGAAAAATATTAGCTTATCACAAAGCTTTCAACCTCTATGGAGCGCCCTGGTCATGCTGTGAACTTAGACAATACAAAGGTGCTTGCAGTTGAACAAGATTGGTTAAAGCGACGCATAAAAGAGGCCATGTGTATTCAGGACTCTCAAAGCTTAGGATAAGATAAAAGATAAGATATATTTTATTTAACGTCGTAGGTAAAACAACAACACATATATTCATGTTTTAAGTGATGGCAGTTAGACTTCCTTCTGTCAAAGCTGCTGCTTGTCTTGTTTTTACTTTCCTTCTACTTGTGACTTTTGCCCTATTGTGGATAAAAGATGTCAAGTTGAATTATTTGAGGGAGTCAACAAAACAGCAAGGTCAGTGTTTTTTTAAAAATATTTTTTATATTTGGGAAAAACTCGCACTATCCATAACCACCTATATTCCTATGAATTATTATTATGCAAGTATACTAGGAGGCCTCATGACAGGATACACCCCCCCCCCAACCCTCTCATAAACTCCGTACCCTCAACTGAACCCCATTTACCCTCAGACTGCCCCGTTTGAGGTCTGCCACCCTCAACTAACCTCATCTGCCCTCACCTATGCTCTAATTCCCTCAGCTACCCTTGTCTACCCTCAACCAAACTCGTCTTCCCTCAGTTAAACTTGCTTACCCTCAACTTCCCTCAGTTACCCCATCATGAAACAGCAGTTACCCCATTGGGGTGAGAGTGTATCCTGCCATGAGGCCTACTAGTATAGTGGCTTTTTTTGTACTAAATTTATTGCATCCATCAATCTTTACATGTATAAAAAATACCTGCTGACACAAGTGCTACCCTGGCCTGGGCCACAGATGTGCTTTTTCAGGTTGAAGGTCACAGAAGTAGGTCAAGGTCGCTCATGTAATAACTTAGTTCTTTTGGTGATACATAATCGCTGTGAATTTGGCGATCCTATAATCAATACAATTGGAGTTATTGTTTACAGAAGCTTTTCACAAATATGGCTGCCATGGTCACAGATGTAGGTCAAGGTCACTTGTGTCAGAACTTTCAAGGTATTATGGTGATGTGAACATGACCGAGGGTAAAAATCTAAACCAACTGAACCACCAACTTAATTTAAAAGTTAATTCTGACCTTTGGACGTTCACTACCACAAATTCATCCGATGCTGTGCATTTGCAATAGAATTGCGTCAAGGAATATTTTTTACGTTTTTTTCTACTTTCGAACAGATATATTGGAACATGTGTTGGGATTATCAAGGCAGAAACGAATTTTCCTTTACAACAGAGTTCCAAAATGTGCAAGTCGCACTGTGTTGGAAGTAATGGACTACCTGCCAAAGCTGAATTACGAACACTCGGAGTTATATTTCAACAAGGAGTTATCATCCAAGGAACAGGTTAGTGGGATACACTGTCACCATCTGCCTCTAATATTCTTCTTAAAATGTGCCATTAGCAGGGACCGTTCAGAATTTATGACTAGAGGGGGGCAGGGAGTTTTGTCAGAAGTTACCGTCGAAAACTGATACCATGCTGGTTTTTAGTATACTCCCCCCCCCTTAGGATCAACATAACTCCTACCCCCAATCATAAATTCTGAATAGTCCCTAATATATGTGACATACACTTGGTTCTTGTGGTAACATGGATTCTTATCCATTGTTGATGCACATTTTTTCTTGTTTGCAGATGGAATTTGTCCATTACATATCAAATAGAAGTGCTCCTTATCTATTTGACAGACACATTCACTGTGCACTAACGAGGGGGGTACCCTCACCATCAGGGCAGCCATTGAAACTCTCGATTTAAAGTCATTTTCTGTCATCCTGGGCTTATTACATAATTTACAAAGCCAATATTTCTCAAGCATGTAGTCTGGATGTTATACTCACCATGGGACTTGCGTTTCAAAAGTGATTGGTCACAGAATTATCAAATTTTTCATTTGAAATAAATTGCGAGGGCGAGGGTAACCAATAAAGCCTCTCGAGGGTAACACCATTTGCAATAATTGTCATGGCGAGGGTACCACCTAAAATGACTGAATTGACTGATCTATAAATATTTCTTTTTTTTGCTGTTCAGCCATTGTTGCAGTGTGATATAAACAGCAATAGTGATGTTGCTAGATAGATTAGATAAGATAGAGAAGACAGATAAGATAGATAGATAGATAGATAGATAGATAGATAGATAGATAGATAGATAGATAGATAGATAGATAGATAGACAGATAGAAAGACAGATAGATAGACAGATAGAAAGACAGATAGATAGACAGATAGCAGGGGCGTAGATCCTGGGGGGGATGGGGGGATGCATCCCCCCTAGGATGAACCTGGGGGGGGATGATCATATGATTATCCCCCCCTAGAATTTCAAATTATTACTACTTGGTGTTGACAATTATCTGTTATATTTAGCAATTTTTTCCATGATACCAGTTGCATGTTATGGAAAATACGAGTCTCAGAACTAACCTTCGATAATCTAAAATATATTGGCTTTTGGGCCCTCTGAAATCTACCGCCGCAGGACTTTCGGCCTGTTGGGCCTCACACGAAGTTTGTGTTTGCCAAGATCATCCCTCCCAACAAAAATCAAAAATCTACGCCCCTGACAGATAGATAGACAGATAGATGCCTCCTAGCAGCCCTCCGGAAAAAAGTAAGAGTTTAGCCCAAAAGAAGTAGGATCATTAATTGTGGGTAAGTAGGAGCAAGTTTTCGGTCATATTTTGCGGAAAAAAACGACAAAGAGACAAGTTATTGTCGTCATTTCTGAAGCCTTCATTGAAAAGTACACAATTTTTCGCCTCAAGATAAGTCCCAAACCTTGACCAAAGAACATATATGTGCCTTCAGGATTTTCTCAGTCAAATGAACCTTGTCCTATGAAGAGACAAGATTTGCCAGTTCACTGAAATTTAGCATTTATGGATGTTACAAAAGTAGGACTGGCCAAAAATAGTAGGAAAAGTAGGATGATTTCTAAAAAAGTAGGAAAAGTAGGAGTGCCAGGAGGCCTGTGGATATGACCCGGGCAGTTGATCTGCCCTGATATTATTGGTCAGGATTTGCCCTGATTTGCTATTTGCTCTGATGCTAGGGGGCTACAGCCTCCCTGAGCCCTCGCTAAATATGCCTATAGATAGATAGATAGATAGATAGATAGATAGATAGATAGATAGATAGATAGATAGATATATAGATAGATAGATAGATAGATAGATAGATAGATAGATAGATAGACAGCTAGATAGATAGATAGATAGACAGCTAGATAGATAGATAGATAGATAGACAGCTAGATAGATAGATAGATAGACAGACAGCTAGACAGTCAGACAGATAGATAGATAGATAGATAGATAGATAGATAGATAGATAGATAGATAGATAGATAGATAGATAGATAGATTGATAGAAAGATAGATGACAACTTAATCAGACTGTTTTATTTTCATGCAGTTTATCAGTCATATTTTCGCAAGTTACTTTACAATGGTGGCCTACCAAGCATCAGCTCATCTGTGTTTGGGCATCACAATGTTGTAGTCCGACACATGACCTGTTATTATTCAATCTTCACTATCTCAACTGCATAAGAACATACATTCACCTCATTTGAATAAAATGGACAGCTTTTAAAGTCTGTATTATCATTATAATGTTCACCAGCCGTTATTTTTTATTGATTAGGTAATGGGCAAAAATCAAAGCCAAATATCATGTATATATTTTTCATTATTTGGCATGTTCACGAATTCGTGGAGGTGTAAAAACGAGCCTGTACGAATTTGTGGACATGAAAAAACGAGCATAAGTGCTCGTGTACATGTAATAACTAACACTCGTGAATGTGCTTGATTATTCATTTGTGTATCTGCTAACACTAACATTCGTGGAAGTGCTATATCATTAGGGTTTAGTGTTAAAATTGAGGTATATATTTTTCACTATTTGGCATGTACACGAATTTGTAAACCTGCAAAAACGAACATATACACGAATTTAGCATTCGTGTATGTGTGAAATATTGCTATTCACGAATTTGTGTATGTGTAATTACGAACATTGCAACCTTAAACTTGGTTTAAACTAACTCTAAACCTAATTTTAACACTAAACCCTAATTATATAGCACTTCCACGAATGTTAGTATTGGCAGATACACGAATGAATAATAAAGCACATTCGCGAGTGTTAGTTTTTACATGTACACGAGCACCTATACTCGTTTTTTCATGTCCACGAATTCGTACATGCTCGTTTTTGCACCTCCACGAATTCGTGAACATGCCAAATAATGAAAAATATATACATGTAAAATTAGGTTTAGAGTAGGTTTTGACATATTTTCTGATTGCAATGTTCGTAATCACACATACACAAATTCGTGAAAGGCAATATTTGGCATGTACACAAATGCCCTGCTCGTGTACATGCTCGTTTTTACACCTCCACGAATTCGTGAACATGCCAAATAATGAAAAATATATACCTCCAAATATCATACTGTCTGAGACCACATGTCCACCTTTAGGAAAGTGAAAATCTTGAACTGATTAGATCTATATCTGCCTTATCTGGCTATTTTCGAAATGTTTTCTTAATTTCTTCTTCCATGACATTAAGTTTTGCCAATGTGAAAACCGATGTATATGGCTTATTAAAAGCTTATAACAAGCATGCTATTGTCACCGCATAAAACAAACCTGCAAAATTACACCCCAATACAGGAAGAAGCCATTATTACTACTTTTAAAAAGTTTCACTGTGGATGGTATCGCTTGGGATAAGGGCATTTTGAGCAACTTTCTTGGATTTAAAATCTACAGTATTTATTTATACCTCTCCTCATGTCCTCTCTGTCTGTGAGCAACTCCTCTACAATATAGGCAAACATACTGTATACAGAAACATAAATTGTGATACCAATTTTGTGATTATTTGTGATTTTATGGTTGAGAATTTATTCATGGTGTTAGCAATGGTTATCTAAGTACTTACTTTTCCAAAGCTTTTATGAAGGCCTGACTATATTTAGTATATATTGATCTTTAGAACCAACTTGTTTTATATGCAGACTTCCACAGTGGGGCACTACAGAATATGCATGGTAGTCAATTAATTTGAAGATTTTCCTGTATTGATAGGGCATTGCAATTGTTTTCTTGATTGGAGTCCCTGATTGGTAACAATTTCAGAAGTGCAATCATGTGTAAGTACATGCTGTTATAGATCTATAACAACAAAGAGAAAATCGAATAGGCTGATTTCTTGCTTCTCATTGCAAGACAGTTTTCTCAGATTGCTCAGACAACATCTTGAATTACCCTCGCCATCTCTCGTTGGTGGTTACCCTCGCCAACCGGAAGTGACCCTCGCCCAAATCTTACAGTACCCTCGCCACTTCCGGGTTGGTACCCTCGCCAAAATGCTAGTACCCTCGCCAAAAAAGCGTTGGTACCCTCGCCAAAATGCTGGTACCCTCGCCCTGCCATTTTTCTGTTTTTGTGGTACCCTCGCCTCGAGTGATTTTTTATTTTATAAATATCTTACTTCACCTGACTTGTTTGAATCTGGCACTTGGCAGTGATTCATCCCACATGCTACTTAGACAATCTTCAAAATTTGAAGACCTCACTCCCCCTACATTTTTTACAATTCCACTTTAAAATCACGAATCAGTAGCTGTAATGGCTACCCTGATGGCGAGGGTACCCCCCTCGTTAGTGCACAGTGACATTCATTTCTTAGATTTTGAAAGGTAGGCCTACTGTTAGCATTCCCAGAAGAGTTACGGTCCTTGTCATATTTACGTGGAATTCAAGTTATTATCCATGCTGTTGAAGTGTGATGTCATGTTAGAGCCCGGTGTCATAGCTGGCATCCCTAGTACATTTAGCAAAAAATAACTATGTGGACTCCATGTAGATATGACAAGTACACAATAACGTGAAATACCACTGTAGACTCCATATTTTGATTTTGCATTGCTACTGCAGGTTCCAAATTATTACACGTCGGCTTTTTTCTGAAATCACAAAAAGAAATAAAAGTACTTGGATAGCCTCCCCGCGTAATGATGTATATTCCGTTAAGCCAATTCCCTGTAAATTTTGTACAATTCCGTTGGTGCAGTAAGGAGATATACCACAAAACAGCCACGTACCCCGTTTCTGGGCGTCCCAAATTATTATGCAATTGCAGGAATAAGAACAATATGTACCGAAAAACTACCAAACAGATCTTGTAATGCCATGAACATTTACCTCACAACGTTTGATAAAAAATAGAACCATCATTTCGAAAATGTAGGCTTGTATCACTAAGAAATCAAAATTATACCCTTCCATTGGAATAACATTGAAATTACAAAGTTCTTGCAATAAAGGGTGTCTTCTAGTCAAACAAAACATTAATTCATTACCAAACTCATTGTCTGCATTCCTTAGGTTTAGAACTCCTCTCAAATGAAAGAAAAACCACTTGGACCAATAAACTTGAACAGTATCTTGAAATGAAAATGATGTGAATTTGGCTTGTATTGATGGCAATGCTAATTCTATGGGAAAAAGAAGTGTAAGTTTTTGTGTTACGTAGAGAAGCGCGATTGGTTAATTCGTCTTTGCACAGGACAACGTCAGAGTTCTAGATAAATATCGTGAGATGAATTGGTTGTGATATGACTTTTTTTAAGATCATGAGAGACTTTATATTAACTAAAAAAGCTAATTTCAACATTATTCCAATGGAAGGCCATAATATTAATTTCTGAGTGTAGAAAGCATCTATTTTCTAAATGATGGTTCTATTTTTCATTAAATACTATTAGCTACATGTTTATAGCACTTTAAGATCAGTTTGGTGGTTTTGTGGTACTTTTTCCTGACATTGCCTAATAATTTGGGACGCCCACAACCTACTGTAAATTTCCTAAAACAAAGACTATTTCCCAATGAATATTATTTGTACCTGTTTCACAGATTCGGACGACCAAACCCAATTTACATCAACGTCGTCAGAGATCCTCTGGAGCGCTTGATTTCTAGATTCAATTTTCCGCCTTACAAGCCAGATCGCCCCCGCAGGTCTCGGGCCTCCTCGCGGCGGTGGGTGGTAACACTTAAGGTGAAGTCCTGTATCCTTAGTGGCCAACACGAGACAGTGCGCAAGCACACGTCTCCCCGACGGAAATGGGGCAACCTGTTTGCCGTGGGTTGCAACCCGTGTCGGAGGATGAAGGGGTCCTGGTAGTTGAGTCGGGTGGGCCTATGTTGGTCCCTCCCATACAATACACTGCTTTGGCCTGGATTTCTCCTAGACGGGAGGCTGGATTGGCCCGGTCCAGTCAATCGGCTTGTCATGTTGTCATTAGGACTTCGGTCCTATTGGGCCATGGCTGATGGGCTAATCAAGGAAGGTTAGAATCCGGATATTTGCCTGCCATGGTTACTGTTTCCATGATTTGAGGCTGTATCGCAGGCCTACCCTTTTGCGAGTATATCCCTCATGTATCCCTGGGACTAGGATACTGGGCTCTGCCCTATCCAAGTTGGTCTCCCCTTGTTGGACTCCGTGGCGGGTGGGGAGCATGAGGGATGAAATACAGAACTTCTTATGGCTACTAGTCAAAATTCCACGCGTTCTCCAGTGGGAAACCAGGCTGGGTCCGCAATGGTGGATACTGGAATATCTCCAGAAGCAAAACGCTTCCGATATGCACCTGATCTTTCAGATGCACTGATGAATCCATTTAAGAATCACTGGCCCAGTTATATTGTTATTACAGGAGCCAACGGAGCGTTGCAGTCCATGTCTTTCCTGAAAATTCATGACGAAATTGAAAGTCTAATTGGAACAGTCGAGAGTGGCAGGACACTGCGAACAGGCGCTGTCCTTATTCAAACAAGGACAAGGGACCAGTCTGAAAAGCTGTTGTCAATTGCCGATATAGACGGAGCCCCGGTGAGTGCAGATCCACACAGGACACTGAACTCAACCAGGGGAACAATTATATCGAGAGAGAGTCATCGGAGTTCAGACGATGAAATTACTAGATGGCTGGGAAAAAGGAATATCGGATTCATCAGAAGAATTAACTTAAAGAAAGAACCTTTACAACTCTTAGTATTAAGCTTCCCCGGGAAACAACTACCGAACAAATGTCCAATTGGTTATGAGAAGTGTAAAGTCAAACCGTATATTCCAAATCCGCAGAGGTGTTACCGGTGCCAGAAGTATGGACATGTAATGTCAAGATGCAATGGACCGGAAAGATGTGGAAATTGCGGATCAACCGCACACACCCACACAAAGGAGGAGCCGTGCCAACAATCGCCAAAATGCGTGAACTGCAGTGAGGCACATCCATCTTATGATCGAAACTGCCAAAAATGGAAGGAAGAAAAAGAAGTCCAGAGAATACGAGCAACAAAAGACATTAGCTTCCCAGAGGCACGCAGACTTGCCCAACAGATCACTGGGGAAGTTAATTTCGCAAGCGTAGCATCAATGACACCGACACAAAGAAACTCCCCTCGACGCAAGCTTCAATTGGACTCTCGTTCCATTTCGAGAACAGCTGCTTTCATGGAGCAAACATTTACTCCAACAGATCAATTTTCCATTCTACAAAAACACATAGCGACCACAAACTCCTCTCAACCACAACAATCTTCTCAATCCCAAAACAGTACCAGCAACCATGGATCCAAAAATCTTGAGGAATCCATGGAAACTGGTACACCACAAACAATTAGCCCACCTGGGGCTGACGGGCGGGACCCCAGTCCCCCACCAAAATCATCTAAGAAACCTCCACCAAACAACCCTCCTCCTAGACCATCTTCTTCTTCTACCTCAACACCCCAGTCCTCCAGAGGACAATCCAACACAAGGGGAAGAGGTTTAAATAGGAACAGTTTCAAACTTCAAACTAGAAAATAACAAACTATTCCACTACATTAAAACACCCTCATAAATCATGGATAATATAATCCAATGGAATTGTCGCGGTTTTAGAGCCAATTTTGATGAAATTTCCATCTTAGCTCTTGAGCTTCATCCATCTGTCTTCTGTCTTCAAGAGACCTTTCTGAAACCCAGCGACAGTTTAAAATTGAGAAATTATCATATATACAACAAATACGGAAATATTATCCATGATAGGGCCCATGGCGGCTCCTCCATTTTAGTAAAAGAGGGCATTATCCACTCTCGTATCAACATCGACACAAATTTACAAGCTGTTGCGGTTAGAGTAACTGCACATAAAACTTTCACCATCTGCTCTCTTTATATCTCCCCGAGTCATCATCTTACAATCCAGGAATTGAACCATCTCTTTGAACAACTTCCGGCACCATGCCTCATCCTCGGAGACTTTAACGGCCATCACCCAATGTGGGGAAGCCAACAAAGCAATGACAAAGGTCAAATCATCGAAGAATTCCTTGCATCAAATGATCTATGTCTCTTTAATGATGGATCCTACACTTATCTTCATCCGGGTCATGGTACATATAGCCCCATAGACCTAAGTATCTGTGATGCCACCCTCTTTTTAGATTTTAACTGGTATGTCCTTCAGGACAGCCATGGGAGCGATCATTTCCCTGTTATTCTAGAATCCACGTCAAATATTCATACGCCCAATTATCCTAGATGGAAATTGGATAAGGCTGACTGGGAATTGTACAGCAAACTGTCAGCAAATCTTCATCTTCACGCTTACTTAAACGTTGAATCCCCTATACAAAAGTTTGCTGAAGATATAACAACAATCGCCAACAAGTGCATCCCTAAGACAAAAGGTGGAGCTCCTCGTAAATCAAGACCTTGGTATGATGCTGAGGTAAAGGAGGCTATTAAAGAACGAAAGAAAGCTCTTAGAGTCTACAACACCAGGCCAACAGCTGCCAACTTGGAAAATTTCCGCATCTTAAGGGCAAAAACGAGACGTCTAATAAGACAGAAAAAGAGGGTTACTTGGAGAAATTACATTTCTAATCTAAATGAAAGAACACCATCGTCTAAAGTGTGGGAAATGATCAAAAAAATTCAAGGAAAGACATCAACATCTAAAATAAGCCATCTCATAGTTAATGAAGAAGAATATTCGACATCGGATCAAATAGCAAATAAGCTGGCTGAAAAGTTTTCCTATAATTCTTCTTCAGAAAATTACACTCCAGAGTTTCAAAATTTTAAAACACAGGCAGAACGCCTGGTATTGAATATATGTTCCGATGATCGGGAAGAATACAATCGTCCTCTTACTATGGAAGAACTTACTAAGGCACTGCAGAAAGCTAAAGATTCATCTGTTGGACCAGATGAAATCCATTATCAACTACTAAAACACCTCCCTCTCCCGTGCCTAGAGATTCTTCTTTACATTTTTAATAAAATTTGGGACTATGGAACCTTCCCTGACTCTTGGAGGATAGCTACAATTATACCAATCCCAAAGCCAAACAAGGATCATACTGATCCTACTAATTACAGGCCCATTGCCTTAACAAGCTGTATCTGCAAGACAATGGAAAGGATTGTTAACGACAGACTTGTCTGGTATCTTGAGTCCAATGATTCCATCTCAGAATTCCAATGTGGTTTTAGAAAGCACAGAAGCACAGTGGATCATCTGGTTAGACTAGAAACGTACATAAGGGACGCGCTAATAACAAGGGAGCATGTTGTAGCGGTATTTTTTGATTTAGAGAAAGCGTATGATACGACCTGGAAATTCGGCATCTTGAAAGATTTGTTTGACTTTGGTTTGAGAGGTAGACTTCCTCATTTTATTGGTTCCTTCCTAGAAGATCGGTGGTTTAAAGTGAGGGTGGGGGCAACACTTTCAAGTGAATATCCCCAAGAGATGGGTGTTCCTCAGGGAAGCATTCTATCTCCCACTTGCTTTAACATAAAAATCAACAACATTGTTAAAGCTATTCGTGAAAATGTCATGTGCTCACTCTATGTCGATGACTTTCTCATTGCACTAAAATCCAAACAAATGTCAACTATTGAAAGACAGTTGCAACTAAATCTGAATAAATTACATAAATGGTCTCAGGAAAATGGCTTTAAATTCTCTAAGTCAAAAACAGTATGTATGCACTTTTGCCATCTTAGAACTCCCCATCCTGAGCCAACACTTAAAATTGATAATTGTGCTATCAAAGTAGTAGATTCTAATAAATTTCTTGGAGTCACATTTGACTCAAAACTCTCCTTCATCCCCCACATAACAGCACTTAAGGCAAAATGCCTGCAGTCGTTGAACATCTTGAAAGTAGTGGGAAAAATTAACTGGGGTGGTGACACCACTGTTCTTCTCAGGCTTTACCGTGCAGTGACTCGGGCACGTCTCGACTATGGCTGTATTGTATATGGCTCAGCAAGACCATCTTATCTTCGATGCCTGAATACAGTTCATAATCAAGGACTCCGTTTGAGCCTTGGAGCATTCAGGACATCGCCAGTAGATAGTCTTTATGTTCTGGCAAAGGAGCCTCCTTTATCACTCCGACGACTGAAGTTATCTCTACAGTATACTGTCAAACTGGCCGCAAATCCTTTTAATCCAGCATACTCAATTGTCTTCCATCCTAGCCATACAGAGAAATATGACAGACGACCAAATGCTATTCGGCCACTTGGATTGAGGATGAGGTCTCATCTGGAGACCGCTGGAATAGATACATTTTTAATTGCTGAGAACAAAGTTCCGCAGGTTCCACACTGGAGTATGGAAAAACCAGTTGTAAACACTGAACTGGAAGAAATGAAAAAGGCGGAAACAGACCCGCTAGAGTACCAAAGAAGGTTCTACGATCTTAAATTTAGATATCATGATTACAAATTCTTATATACAGATGGCTCAAAAGATGGAAATCGAACGGCTTATGCTGTAACTTCCTGTAAATCAAACCTACACAGTGAACGCATCTCAAATGAAAGCTCAGTATACACTGCTGAGCTTTTAGCAATCTACAAAGCCGTATGGCTTGCTGGCATGTCTGAAAAAGACAAATTTGTAATTTGTTCGGACTCTAAATCGGCAATCCAAGCTCTTGCCAGCAAGAGGTTGGATCATCCCATACTACAAGACATACTCATGCTCCTGTCTGGATTAGACAGCAAAGAAATTGTTTTCTGCTGGATTCCAGGTCATGTGGGAATTGCTGGAAACGAAAAAGCAGATCTTATGGCGAAAAATGCTCTTTCCAAAGATCTTACCGTTGATACTATTCCGTACACGGACCTCCGTCCAACTATCAACGATTATATAAAATCCGGATGGCAAGTTATGTGGAACGCATGTGAGAATAATAAACTGAGGGTAATCTTCCCCAGAATCAGGGATGTACAACACATTACCTCCAGAACACGGAGAGACCAAATTGTGATTCACAGGTGTCTTATTGGACATTCAAGACTTACTCATTCCTATCTACTACTGGGCGACCCAGCCCCGATTTGTGAGGAATGCCAATGTCCCCTCACAATCAAACACATCCTAAAGGATTGTAGAGTTTTTCAAACACAAAGAAATGCACTTCTGCCAACAAATCCACTTCGACTTCTTGTAGACAAGCCAGAAAACATAATCACATTTTTGCACCAAACACAGACATACTACAAAATATGAGGAAAATAAACAAAGACAAGTAACACCCTAGCAAGCCTCGATATAGCCCAATAAGGTGCTGCGGAGGCGTAAAACACAAACACACACACACACACACATACAAGCCAGATCAGGTGACGATAGAATATTTTGTACTTTGTAGCAATGGTCAACAGATTTTATGAATAATATCAGAACATATTAATATATATATCTTACATATATTCTAAACAAAAAAAGGATTACTCAGTGGTGATCCGATAAAAAAATGAAAAAGAAAAAAAAAAGATTTTTAAAGAAAACTCGCCCCAGTAAAAATTGTTAAAAAACGCCTGTAATGTCATTTTGTAAGTTATGTTATTCTGTTTGCTAATTAAAATATTAATAATTATTGTTTAAAGACATTTGGAACGTGTATCCATCGTGCAAATCCATTTTGCGGAAGGTTTTGTGAGAGAACGGGAGAATTCTTGATTTCTACGGAAATTTCTTACTTTGCTGGACAGAACACGAGCCGATTTTGTGGGTATGGGGCCGTTTTTCAATACTTATCTTTATAAAAGTTTAGCTTGGGAATCTTATGATCTGGGCAAGATTATGGCAAGAAAGAATATGGCAGTGAATGCTTCGGCATTCAAGACACTTTCTCCATTTACCCCACCAGATTAAAAATTGCAACTCTTCGCTCTTTAAAAGAGCACTAAAGATTGTTATGTATACGCCCATCCATAAATCAACAGTCTTCATGAATTACACTGCCTCTTTCATATGTAATGAATAATAATTCTTTCCCCTTAAAAGCTTGCTATCAAACCAGTTGAGCTAAAGGGCCGCCCCCCAAGCCAAGAGCTTAGGAGCATCCTATTACCTAACCCACTATACTATATCCCCCAACTTCCCTGAGATTTTGACACACTCCAGTCAACAATCACATCTCAGTGCCACCTGCCACCATGAGCATGATTCGAACTGCACCATATAGGCCTAACACTTTCCCCTTAAAGGTCCGCTATCTAATCAGTTGAGCTAAAGGGCCGGTCCCCAAGCCAAGTGCTTAGGAGCAAAGTATTATACCAAACCAAATTTTTTTATGGTTAACTGCAACAGCAAAGGTAGAGCTTTTTTTATGAATCGATATTTCAATTTATATCTTCATTCTTCAGAGACACTCAGCTGCAGATGGCCAAGTCCAACTTCATGCGCTACTATGCTGTTGTGGGCTATCAGGAAAACTTAGGAAAATTTTTCACCATTTTGGAATGGCTATTTCCTGATGTGTTCAAGGGCGCAAGAACTATATTTTCCGAAATTGGTGAGTGGAGACCTTTTCTTTAAACGTCTTATTTGATTTTCAGTAATGAAGTAAAAATTATCTGATTTGTGAGATGCATCCCCCACTCCGTTTAAATTTTTTAATATTTTTACACGCTAATTATATCAACGCGGCATCGCATTATGTCAACGGCTATGCGTTCCCCAACGAGATAACACGATTGGCCTCCCAACCAGAATTTTCTCTATCCCCCACCCTAGGTCTTGGCCCACGCAATCCCTGTAGTTACTGTAGTTTCTGTAATTGTCTGCATTAGAGTTAAAGGTCAGTCCCAACATATCTTTTTGTTTCACCAAAGTTAATCAAAACTGAGATATGCCCAAATTGGGAATGTACCATCCATCATCAATCTGACAAATATTTCTCTGACACAAAATTGGCTGCCAAGTTGTGGTAAGGCATTGCAATTATTCTGAATCAGGTTCAGATGCAATAACTGGTTTTGGCCTCTCGCTCTGCGACTTCTGAATATCCGATTTTCCATTTAAGACCAGAATATTGCAATGACCCGAATTAATGAAACATGCAATTAACATGGGAGGGAATTCCAAACGCAAAAAGGAGTACATTTGAAGCGCTCAAATTATTTCAATTACGCTTCATTTATACTCCCTGTATGCAAATCTATATGCTCCAAATACACTCCCTTGTAGAAAAGTATATGCATTTTTGCAGTACAATCGGAGTACATTTGATAATTTAAATAATTTGAGCGCTTCAAATGTGCTCTTTTTTGCTCTGGGTTATAACCTAATGCTGCTCTGCTTTATTGCAGGCAATAAGATGAAGAACAAGACGAAATCAACCAACACTTCTCTTCCCAATCCCATAGCTAAGGAAAAACTCCTTGAGCGTTTGAAGTACGAATACGACTTCTACTACTTCGTGAAGGCTAAACACGATGAGTTGTATTCTAAACTCTTGAAAAGAAGTCGATGCGAAAGAGGATGCAAAGAAGAAACACAACAGAGTGGAGAATAAAGATTTGTAGAGATTATCTGCAAACGTGTGACCACAGGCTGATTTCACAATGGCTTAGCAGTTCTAGAGATAGAGAGGAAGGTGTATGGTTCAAGTGCCACCTGGTGGAGTGCAAATACAGAAAATTGATTAAAATTGCTCAAGGAGCAGCCTTTCACAACATTCTTGTAGGTTCTGTGAGATAATAGTCTCTCAGCTACACTTAGAGATGATTTTCACCCACTACACTGCATTGAGACTCACATTAAACCTTGTTTAGCCAATCTTACCTATGTGTGCACCCATATCAGCATACATCAAAAGGGAATTCCCTTTGACAGCCAATCAGAATTTAGGAGACCACAGAGCCATCTCTTGACTAAATTGGAACCTCAGTCTGCCCTTTGATGAGCAAACTATAGCCTATTTCCCAACCGCCACAAAACAGACCTGGTGGCCATGGGATATCCCAAGAATTCTATTTATAGCAACTTCCGCAAATATAACCACACACAACGGTCGTCATTTTCCCATAGGGGGCGCTTGAACAATACACCTTGGTATAATACAACAGAATAAGGGCAAAGCATGTGATCATTGCCTGTGATGTGACGTCACATGGTAGGGTCAGGAATTCCAATCGCCGGGTCCTGGATTCTATTCCCACTCTAGCTGGATCAACAGGAACTATGTTGGACAGCAGTTTCAATCATCCTTTGCCTCAGTGCTGTGTCCTCCTCCTGTTCTAATTACTCTTACTATAAATAGCATAAATTATGTGATGTAAAGCTCGTCAGTTGTCCAAGTATTGAAACTGCATATTTTTCAGTAACAGCTTTATTTCTTCAACATGAATAACACATGAATAACAAATCAATAAAAAACAACAAATTTTTCTCAAAATGATTCTAAAATATATGCACACCGATGTTCACATATATAAATGGTCAGTCCATATATATATAAGCAAAATGTGCTTCCAGAAAGAAAATGTTACAGAAACCTTTACTTTTAAAATCAGCAATTGACTTTGAGCAAAAACTGAAAGTGAAAATTAAGCATATTTGACATTAAATTTTGTCTAAACACTCTTTTAAATAGTATTTTATGGGCTTGCACACAATTATAATTGCACTCGCTCAAATATACATATTTGGTAATGTTTTTGATTAATCAAACACTCAATCAACAGATCTCTTTGGTTTGTAAAATTACATCTTGAGCAGCCATTGTCAGCAAAGAATATATCCAGAGATTCGGAGCAGTTACTTGGTATAGCAGTAAGTCATGAGACCATCAATTTACCCTTAGGCCTGTGTGCTACAGGTTCAAAATGTATATTTCGCCAATATATCAGGAGCTATATCAGGAGCTATAATCTTAAATATCTTACAGTCGACGAATGACGGATTAGCAGATGAATTTACCTTCAGAAGATCTAGTAGATTTTTAGCCAGAATTTTCGGCGACGTCTCGTCGTCTTCATCGTCGCCGAAAATTCTGGCTAAAAATCTACTAGATCTTCTGAAGCTAAATTCATCTGCTATATGGATCCGAAGATCGAGAATCTACACTCTAGAATGACGGATTACTTACATTCAGCTGCTAGAGGACGTCAATGACTTCAAAACAGGCCTTATCCAATAAATATCCATTGCGCAGAAATGATCCGTCAATTTGTCATTGAGTGACTTGTGACCTCATTGATACTCAGTTTGTGACTTATTTTGATAGCATTGAAAGTATAGGATATGACCTCACAAATTTCTTGTGAGTCAGAGAGAATAACATGACACAGATAGGCATATGACCTCACAAGGAACATTTCAGTCCAATTCTGTAAGCACTTGACATTCGTCGACTGTAAATGGATCATGTCTCGCTGATTAATTAGTTTAGGTTGCTCCATTGGTCTCCCAGTTGAAAATCCTTAAAATGCTCTGCCATGTCTTGTTGCAAACCTATTGTTTTTGTTCAGCTTTCTTTCCGTTTTCTTCTGATTTATTTTCTGTCATGTTAACTTTCTTTTCTTCTTTGTTGGGAGCTTTCTTTTCTTTGTTGTACTTCTTCTCGATCGCTTCTATGACGACTGCAAGATCTGAAAACATAATTCGCAAAATTTTATCATGTAATAAGATAATTCATAATTTATAAATGAATTCATGACTATTTCTGATGCAAAAACTAAATGAAATTAATAGCTCTCTGATTGGTACATAGACAGGAAGTGTTTCTTTTTCTCTGTATGTTTGTGTGAAAGGTCATTATTTTGCTTGGTACCAGAATTTTTCTATTTTTGGTGAAAATCTTGACCTTTCATAAGTAGTAGTACCAGACCCAAACTGACAGACACTTTTCAGACCCCTGAAACAGGGGGGTTATACTGACAATCTGGCCAAAAATCTATTCAAAATGTGCATCATTGGTGCCAAAATCCGGCCTTCCTATTGGCTGAGGTACTATGACGTCATACAAAGGGGCGGTAACATACAACCCACAGCGCCACCTCATTAGCATATCGCAATGACTAGGCATTTTCGCCTATGACACAGCATTTTTTGACAGTGACTCATCAATCCCTCAAAGATCTTTAAAATACTGGGGGTTTCACTGACAAAACTTTTCCACTGTGACACAGCATTTTTTAACAGTGACTCATCAATCCATCAAGATCTCCAAAACACTGGGGTTTGGCTGACAAAACAAAAACATGGTTTTTTGGTAGTCAATTCAGGAATTTTGCTCCACACCTTATGTCTGTTGAAAAAAAAGTCATTGTAATACAGTCATTACACTGACAGACGTTTCACAAACGTTTCACTTTCAAAAAGTATTCGTATTTTTTATCATGATTTTTTTCTCAAATCATCACATGAGTCATGCTCAACACTTTTTTTTACTACATATCACACTTTATGCAAATGAGATGGTCACGTGATACTTTTTTTCCCACTAACTCAATTGTTTCAACCGGCCTAAAAAAAAAGCCTTTAACCAAGCAGTTCAAGCAAGTAGCTACCCTAGTTAACACGTATCACACATCACACCAGTCGGATACACTTCGAAAAAAATATAACAATGGATTCGGAGAAATTGGAGGAATACTCAAAAAGACACTATGAACAGTATTTCACAATAAGATGGTATATAACAGCTAACATGCATTGTGAAAATGCACAGACCAAACATGTTGAGTTTGTTCGTTCTTCACCACAGGATTACATTAATTTCAAAGATGCCTACGAGGGCTACGTTAATTTCTGTGTGGAAAATTGCCTCACTTTTCAAGAAGGTTGTGATTACTCGGTGAAGATTGTGTGCGTGGAGAGGTGGCCTGACCTCCCAAATTTCTCATCCTACACAGATCTCCCCCAATTGGATTACAGTGATGACACATGCAACGACCAACTAGACCAGAATCCACAGCATAGCACGCCTGTCAAAGAAAAGCCCCCTACTTTCACTTGGGGTGTTTACGAGCGATCCAAGTGCCAGCACGCGACAGCACATGCAGCCTGTGCACTCCCAACATTCAGACACAGCACTCCATGGCCAGATGTCAACTCCCACTACTTTGCCCTGGAGCAATCCACTGCATCTTTCCACTCTGTGACTGAGTGTATGAATGACTTTCAATTGAACTCTAAATTTGACAAGTATGACATTTCAATAGATTGGGTTGTTCTCATCCAATGTACAGAAATGGACTGGTTTATTTGAAAAAACTTTCATTTTCAAAAATAATCTTTCTGGTCTATAGACCTGTGTAAATTTTGGTATTTGTACAAAAGTTGTGAATTGAATACCCCTACATTTTATTCTGATGGAAATTAAATGATGTGACTTATAAATTTGTGTGTTCCACTTCCAAACTTTTTTTCTCATACCCGCGCATGCTGTGCTTCCTCTATCAAAAAAACATGTTATTTCATCCACCTATGACAGTTGACACGCCAGTTTGCTCATAGACAGTGTTGCACTAACACTGTGCACTAGCACCGTGCACTCGGAGTTTGATGGTTTCCCCTTTTTTTTCAAATGGCACCCAGCAAGAAAAAAACAGGGAAAAAGGATTTGAAAAAGAAAGAATCGTTTCTCCATGCAATTTGGTATGACCCCAAGTCATCTGGTGGATTTTCGGGGCTTGCAAAGTTATGGCCTGCTGTTAAGACAAGAGAAGACAAGCCACCTGGGTTAACTAGAGAATTTGTTAAACAATGGCTGAGGAGACAGGACACGGCATCTGTCTTCAAACCGAGAAGAGTGAAATTCAAAAGAGAGAGCATAATCCCATTTGCAAAAGATTTCCTTTTTGAGGCTGACCTGATGGATCTGAGGTCGATCAGCCAACACAATGAAAAAGTTTGTTATGTCCTCATTGCAACCGATGTGTTCAGTAAATTTGTCTGGCTGAGGGGGATTAAGACAAAGAAAGGACCTGAAGTAGCTGCAGCCATGGAAGACATTTTTCAAGATGGCCGAATTCCTGTACGATGTCGTACGGACCTCGGCATGGAGTTCCGCTCAAGGTCGTTCAATGACCTTATGAAGAAATATAACATTCATTTGTATCACTCATACTCAGAGAACCACAGCTGCTTTGTTGAAAGACTGATTAAGACTATAAAGCTTAGAATGTTCAAAATGTTTTATACAAACCAGTCTTATGAGTACATTTCACAACTACAGGACATTGCTGATGGGTATAATTCTACAGTGCACTCAAAAATCAAAATGGCACCCGCTGACGTAACTTCACATAACGAACGAGAAGTCTACACTCGGGTGTACATGCCAACAGTGAATAAGATGGCAGCGTCAAAACCAAAGTTCTCATTCAAGCCAGGGGACCTTGTCAGACTCACACATGCACAGGGCAAGTTCGACAGGGCGTATCACACAACTCACACAGAGGAGATATTCAGGGTTAAATCAGTGATAAACTCACATCCAGCACGCTACGAAGTGGAAGATCTAGAGAGAGGCTCGGTGAGGGGGTCCTTTTACGAAAGTCAACTATTGCCAACACAGGAAGATCCAGATAGACAATACAAAATTGAGAAAATCCTTTCTTACAAAACTGTCAGAGGGAAGAAGCTAGCAAAAGTACGCTGGGTTGGTTATTCTGCGGACCACGACTCCTATGTCCCAATAGCTCACATAAAAAATTTCAAGACAAAAAAGACTAACAGAAAATGAATACTTTCACCCAACTCCCAAGCCTCAAACATCACAATAAGTTTATCACATTCTCAAGTTCAGATTGTAAAGAGTATTTTCCATACAACAGACCAGACCAGTTTACTCTTCAAATTGACCCAACAATCAAATTACAAATTGACCCTGCACCATACACGCAGAGCTCCTCGTGGTACATAGGATTGAAAGAAATGGTTGTTGAGTTTGAAAGTTTGGAAAACTCCCCAGTGAATGTTAAAGGAGGCCACATAACGGTTGATGTTTTCTGCTCTCAAGTTGTGGGTTCAAATCTAGGCGGTAGAGAGAGTAATTTGCTGAGAAGAACCACACTATTTGCAGCAAACAAGAGATGCAAGACTCTTCACGTGTCGCACGATACCTGCCAGATGATGCAACTCAGGCCAAAGAATTTGGATAGGTTGGATGTCACTTTAAAGCTGGTCACCCCACAACATCTATCATTTGCTCCCAAATCACCGACCTTGCTGACACTGCAGCTGTCTAGACTGGGGTAAGAAGTATTTTGGTGAAAAGACATAAGATTTGAGAATGCCATTAACAGCATATAAGGAGGACTTAGCAGCATGGGAGAAGTTTTACCTGAGCCAGGCATCTTCTCAATCAAGGGTTAACGCACACAGCAGGAAGTACGCAACATATAGAAATGCTTACATTTCTGGGGGGGTCGCCCCACTCCCCCCAACATCTGCCCTAACTGTTGTTGCTCCAGTTAGGGAAGAAAAAAACACTGAGGGTAATGGCAGCACGGCACCAGTGACTGTCAACATTGTATCGCCTGTGGAGGCTACTGCAGACCAAGCCAGATCTGAATTAGACAATCAAATAAACGATGCTGACAAGCAAGTCTCACGCATTTCTAAGGAGACAGCCAAACGAGCAGTTGAGGGTGAGGAGCACTCAGCAGGTAGTAAGAAGGCAAAGTTTTCTAACAGCACGCTAACTTCAGTGAGACCAGCATATTCAGACATATTCTCAAGATTCAGACATTAGACAGTATAGCTAATTTCTTTTTAGCAGTGTGGTATTGAGATAGAGAGCCAGAAAAATGAATGATAAAGTTCTGGAGGACAGTGTGGTTGGCACAGTTGATCAGCTTAATTTGTTTGAACCGCCAGTCATTCAATCTGCTGTAATTAGATCGCATATCGTTGATATAAGACCAACATCTCATCTCAGTTCAGGTGACCAGGCACCAATCCATTTCTCCCTAGGGGCCGACTCTAGATTTTACCTGGACATTCATCAATCGCGTTTACACGTAAAAGCCCGTCTTCTGCATGCAGATGGGTCAAAATTAGCAGAGGCCAAGGAGGGTGATGCTGAATCGAGTGATGAGGACGTTGCGCCCACAAATTTAACTTTACAGTCATTGTGGTCTGCTGTTCAGGTCAAGGTCGCTGGGAAGAGCACAGGTCAGAGTACTACAGGTGCTTACCCCTATGTTGCCCTCTTTCAAAATTTACTGAGGAATTCGAGCGCAGCAAAAAGGGGACCCATGGCAGCCCAGATGTATTTCAAGGAGACAGGGAAAAACTTGGATGATGACACTAGATTAAATATGGGCTACAATAAAAGAAAGAGTTATTTCAAAGGCAGTCGGCAGGTTAGCATAGAAGGTCCACTACTTGCCGACTTTTGTTCAATTCAGAAATACCTCCTGTGTAACACATCTGTTGAAATCTCTTTATTCAGGTCAAGGCCAGAGTTTCTTGTTCAAACCACAACAGACAAACAATATTCTATGAAGATCGAAGACATTTTCTTCAAGGCCCACTACGTTGAAGTAGCAGCTGGTGTCATTGCCGGACACTCAGAGAGCTTGAAGAAAAATGCACTAGCTATTTATCCCTTCTGCAAAACAGACTTCAAAGTCTTTAATATTGCACAAGGGTCAACAAATTTTTCATTCGATAATTTGTTTAACAATTCCTATCCCCAGAGAGTCCTGTGTGCCCTAGTTAGGTCAGATGCGTATTCAGGAAATTCCAAAATGAATTCCTTCTTTCTCCAGAATTTTTCACTTAACCACATTGAGTTATGTGCTGATGGTGTCTCGGTTCCTGGTAGAGGACCGAACATGGATTTTGATGATATGGGTCGGGGTGTGGCTTCGGCCTATTTGTCCCTGTATGATGCTGTTGGGGCATCAAACAGCCCAATCTTCTATAATGACATAGACATGGATGATTTCTGTCACTCTCACTGCATCTTTGCCTTCCCACTACAGGCTAGCGCCTTAGGGGGAATTTCATGGAGATCAAAAGGACAGCCAACCTTTCCATCAAAGGCACATTCTCAGAAGCACTCAAACAGTCCGTTTCACTTCTTGTCTACTCGGAATTTCCTGGCATTGCAGAAATTGATGCATCGAGAAATCTAACAATCCACTGATTCAGTTTTTTGATAACTCAACAAAATCATCATGGACGATGTGTACACAGAGGATTTTTTCGATTCTCACACACAAATTGATTGTCCAACCAGCATGCAGGTCTTTGGGCCTTCTTTCTGTGGAAAATCTCTGTTTATAGGTCAGCTGTTGAGAAGTAAAGATAAGATGTTTAGAGACACTTTGACTGGGATAATGTTTGTCTATGCCGAGTGGCAAGACATATACACTGAGCTTGAAAGGGATATCCCAATGATTAAATTCACCAACAGATTACCCACACAGGAGGAAATTGATGAATTTGCTCCATCTAATTCAAAGGAACATAAATTAATAGTGTTTGACGATGTCCCATCGCTTCTGGGTGATTGTAAATATTTTGAAAGTTTCTTTCAAATAAAGTCCCACCATAGGTATTGTTCGGTCATCACTGTGCACCATTCTTTGTTTGGGAAGTCAATAAGACACTGTAGCCTCAGTGCCAAAATGATTGTGCTTTTCAACACACCAAGGTGTCAGCTGCAGGTGCGTACTCTGTCAAGTCAGATGCACCCGACCAAACAGAAATATTTCCTCTCTGCATTCAATCATGCAGTGGCCAGGAGGTTTGGTTATCTATGTGTGAATTTAGACCCAAGGGCAGATGAGAGACTTCATTTGACTTCTAACATCCTACCTGGAGAGGGACCTGTTATTGCATATCTACACAGTGGCTGATTTGCTTATTTTTTAAACAAAAAAATGAAGAAGGTTAAGAGAGTTCTTGCAATATTGTCACTCTTGGGTGATGGTTCAAAATCTTCCCAAGAAACAAGAAAGGCCCTCATTGTGAGTGAGGGAACATGGCTTGTAAAATTTCTTTCTGAAATTGCAATGAACATATTGTCAGGATCAGTCACACTCTCAAAGCATTATAAAAAGTTACTCTCTCACCATGCTGCAGTCATTCGTGGCTTGGGCAAGCGTGGCGGACAAGCTATAACAGAGAGAAGACATTTATGCATAGCAAATATTGATGTTGTATCTCTAATGATAACAGCTGCACAAGAGCATATTGTACCATTAATAGAGTCAAATCCACATTTTGCTGGCTGAATATTAAAAAATGCTATTCTACAGAGATAGACGGATAGATGGCTAGATAGATGGCTAGATAGATGGCTAGATAGATGGCTAGATAGATGGGTGGATAGACGGGTAGATAGACGGGTAGATAGATAGATAGATAGATAGATAGATAGATAGATAGATAGATAGATAGATAGATAGATAGATAGATAGATAGATAGATAGACAGATAGATAGATAGATAGATACTAATCCAACCAACGCTATGGACGCTGTAGAATTTGTTTATATTGAAAAGGAAAAATTTGATAGACTGCTTAAAAGTGTGCACACGTTAGAGAGCAAGGTAGCAGATTCCCAACAATCAAAGACAATGAGTCACAGTGCAACTCAAACAGATGCAGCACTGCACCCTCCTCCAGCACTGGATGCTCCTGCAGAATCAGGGGTTACACAGAGTAAAAAAAAGAAGACAGGAAGTGTGGCAAGGCTGGAGGTAGGAAAACCAATTAAGACAAGCACCAGCCAGGCACGAGCCAAAGGTAGAAACATCCAGAGGGATGACGTAGCCAGGAAACTAGGGGTAACCGTTAAACAAGGCACCACGTCCACCTCCAGAATAAGTAAAAAAAAATATAGAAATTCGAATTCTGGGCTTGCATCTAAATGGCTGAGGCTTTCCTAGAAGAAATTCCTGGCTCAAAACAAAACCTCTCCCACACTCTGATTCGTCAGCCTGTGCATTTTCACCATCTAGAGTTTCTAGAGGTATAAAAGCATTGACAGGCTGAAATTGCACCACCCTCAGGAAAACTTTTAAACCATCAATTCGGAATCTGTACCAAAGAGAGAGATAGCAACAAACTTCTACCAAAGAAATGGCTCCAGTGAAACGGCAACAGAAGAAGGCAAAGCAGCAAGAACAACAGGAGGAGAAGGAGAATCGATCAATCGAGACACCTCCATCGCCACACTTCATGATTGTCAGCGACTCTGATGGTAAGTGACTAGCTATTTCTTCATTTTTTAGCACCTTTTTCTTGTCTGCGTGTACGTGCTTCTGTATGCTTATGTGTTTGTGTGTATTTTGTCACAAGTAGTTTGCCTAAGTCATTTTTTTGTTCAAGGAGAAGTAATTTAACTCCCCAAAACAAAAATAAAGCCAGATGTTCAGTGTAATCTTCTTTTAACACAACTTTACCAGCATTCCACAAAAGTGATAAAAAACTGCTATCTCACTGTGTTAAACATCTGTGATAAATTGATTGTTATCCTTGTGTTATGACCCTAAGCCTGTGGCCCCTGCTCCTAAACTCCAGAGTCACACTTTTTTGTTTGAAATAGTTTGTTTTTTGAAAAGCACACGTTGAGTGCTGACACGTGTGGCCTGTCAGTAGGGGGGAGTGTAATCACAGTGTTTAGTGCTTAGTCTGAAACTCTTTGGCTAAGTGGCCTTCACTCACTCACTCTTGATGTTGTAAGAATGTGCACATTTCACTCATGACATCTATTTTTTTATTTTTCAACAGACTCCCCATCTAACGACGCTGTCATGGCATCCCCAGTGCTCAGGAAGCCTGCTGCCATGATGTCCCCCCCTCAGGGGCAGAGTGCTGCAGAAGAAAACCTACCGAACGCCCCGACCCGTCGCAACAACAGGCCAAGAGTCGTAGGCCCTCGTGACCCCAGCAAACTCACTCGATCACAACCCTCGGCCTTCTCGACACCCGTCTCCACAAGACCCCCCCAGGAAGACTCCCACAAACCCAGCACCGCTCGAAGGAGGCTCGATATGGAAACGGGTGAGGCCATTGACCTTACCATAGCCGAGATTAGCAGTGATGAGGAACAACCGAAAAAGAAGAAGAAGAAACTCGATGCATGCAGTGCTGCGAACGCAAGTGTAGGGGGCGCTCCACCACCCCCTCCCCCACCACCCCCTGGCCAAGCAAAATCGTCGGCCGAGCAAGGAACCAGTGCTGGTGCCTGCGCTGATCCAGCACCCCCACCGAGCACACCTGCTCACTTGATCAACCTCAGGGAGCAGTCGACAGGGAGAGCCAGACCCAGGTTTCTTTTCGCAATAGGGAGGGGGCGACACGTGTCGCTCTCTCACTTTTCTGGGAGAACGACTATGCAAGTACGCGAGTACCGAAGGCAAGCAACAACAGACTTGCTCTACCCGACCCCCATCGGGGTGACGCTGAGCCCTGAGACAGCGAGAGCCCTGATGTATGAACTGCCCCACATGATCACATGCCTGCAGGAAGTTGAGGAGAGTGGCGAAATGAGGGGGGACAATGCGACTGTTCGAACGTGGTACCTTGGGGACAGACTGAGGGCCACCATAGATGTTGAGTGGGGCAATAACATCAATCTCAGGCACTTCTTTGTGCCCCAAGGTGCCACGGAGGAATACGCTACTAGGAGGGGGGTCCGATTGAATTTAGCAGAAATGCAAAATCTGCTGGACGCCATCAGGGCCATAGAGGGCCAGTGGCCTGCCCTGGCGGCTATCAGGGTTCCTTGTTATGTCGACCACTCCATGCAAGAAAACCAAGAGGCAATTCTGAATTGCCCGAGGTGTACCCCAATGTTGTAGGCAGTTTTTAACATAATGACATTTTGAAATGAGTGACTTTTTTGGTTTTTGCTTTTTTGCAGAAATACATACATGTATGCAATGGTTTTTTACATCCACATGTCTACACACTTGTATGTCATTTTCTCCCTACTTAACTCTGCTGTGATGTTTTTTTTGGTGCTCCCTGTATACCATAATCACCAAGTAATGGAAACTTTATCGTATATCTATAGATATCTATACCTATCTATATCTATCTATATATCTGTCTACATATCTATCTATATACCTATATATTTTCACTGGGCTGCATATATGTTTGAGTGTTTAGCAGTGTATTCTAATCGACTGTGCGTGTATTTTCTGTATTGTTAACAGTTTGCTCTGTGTATACCAAAAATGAAGAAGTAATGGAAACTTTTGCTATATATCTATATATATATATCTATATATTTCTATCTATATCTATATGTATGTCTATATATATTTCACAAGACTCCACATATATATACAAGCGTGTTTTACTATTGTATTCTGATTGACTCGATTACTTCAATAAAAATATCATTTTTGTACACTACACTACACTTGTCATCTAAAAAATGTGTTTTTTCAAAACAGTGCAAATGGCTCAATCCCACAGGAGCACTGGTAAAAAATTATTATTTTCTTTTCTTTGGGGGAATGACAGTGTGTCTATGGCACATTCTGTTGTTTGTCTCTCTTTCACGGTGAAAAAAATTTGCGCAGTTATAACCTGCTGTATCATGAATGTAGAAGTACTTCTTTAGAAAATGCCATATCCACAGAGTAATAGCAACTGAGAGTGGTAGAAAAGAAAAAACAATTATACAAATCTTTTGTGTTCTAAAAAAAGTAGGTTTTTAATTAAGAGGCACACAATTGATGTTTAAAGCGAAGTGTCATACAAGCCACAGTGTGGGGATCTTGACCTCGTGACAGCTGGGGAGTCTGGTTCTTCCTGGGTGTGTCGTGCTGACCTTCTCTTCGGTCCTTGGACGTCATCAACAAAACCGCCCTCTTGTGATAGCTCCACATCTCCACACGTGGCACCCTCCAGTTCAATTATTTCAGCCAGGGGTTCCAGATCAACCCTCCTAGCCCCCTGCAGCTGTGTGTCTCGTCTGTTTCTGCCACCTACTCTGTTGGCCCGTCTGTTCCTTCGAAGCTGAAAGAAATTTTAAAGAGATTGTTGAGGGCAGTCTAGTTTTTGTTGTAAGATATACATATATATATATATACGTTTTCAAAAGTAGAAAACTTTGTACAGCTAAGGAATCAAAAGTGCAAACTCTTTGGTTAAAATGTCTGGAGGTTCTACTGTAAGACAATAAGAATGGATTGAATTTACACTGTTTCTCAGCAAGATAGTTAAGATTTACTTTAAGATTACAGCTAGTGAAAGCAAGTTGATAACATTTTTTTAATTATAATTTTAGCATAGAAGTACCTTGATGAATAGCAGTGCTGTCACAAGACTGAGTAAAACTAGGAGGGAGACAGCAACTGCGACTACAAGGCCGACCATAGAGCTGTGCGAGGACACACTGTGGGCAGTCTGTGCAGCCTGAGTCGATCGGTGTGTGGTTGGTTGGCGAGCTGTTGTGGTCGAAGCCAAATCGCTGAAAGCTGTGCTCTCAGGAGCTGAGAAAATGCTACTTCTCTTTCTCCTTACAGGGCGTTTAGTTGACCGCTTCCCTCTCTGCTGTTCTCTTGCCGTTGTAGACAAGACCGGTGATGCTATTGTTGACGCCCACTTCAAAGGCGATTGAGTGGTCAACACAGGCCATGAAGAAAATGCCTGCACCAATGACCCAACTGTGGTCACCTCTTCCGCTATGGTCACCTCTTCCGCTATGGTCGTCTCTCCTGTTGCAGTGGACACACCTGCTGCGGTAGTTTTTGATGGGGCCTTCTTCGTTTTCCTAACCAGGGAGGATGCCTATAAAAAATAAAAAATTGAAAGTCTTGAGCACAGTACCGTATGGTGCCCTATTTTCGTCAGGGTCCTATTATCGTCACTTTTAAGCAATGTACCCTAATTTAACCAAATTTTGTTTGGGTGGGCAAAAAAGTCACGATTCTTAAAATAAAATCACTGTTGCTTACATTAATCCATCAACGGCATTAATGACCCTATTGACAACTCCACAATAGCTTCCTGAACTTGGAGTGGTCAAAAACACAATACTTTTTATAATTTTGAGACAAAATCGCCCTGAGCAGGCCTAGCTTCCTCTGATTTTTAGACCCATCTTTATGCCTCTGTTGCACTTAGTAAAAAAGTGAAAACGACGCAAGTCTCAGAAATGAGGGACAAATTAAGTTATCAAATTTGTTTTTAGAAATACAAAATGCATTTTGGACTTATTGTTAATTTACAGTGTGATTTTGAAATCTGACGGAATTAGGACACCCTAGCTGATGATAATAGGACCCTGGGGTCCTAAAATCGTCATAATGACTTTGCAATGGATAACTGCTCTCAAAACCTTGTAAAGTGGTGCATGCCATCTCTTCTTCGGAAAAATTTTGCAAAACAATATTTTTGAGTGCTGGAAGTGAATAGACAACTTGTCATAGTGATGGTATAGCACTGATATCATTTTAAAGGGAACAACTGACGAAAATAGGGCACCACACGTTAATCCACTAGCAACTCGTTATATTCATAGAAAACCGATAGGCCTATAATAATGGCCATTACTTTAATTCTAAAAAAAAAAGGGAATGAGAAAAAATAGACTTACCATGCAGGCTCTGGGTTCAGTCCTAACGAGGGTGTTGATGCCATTTACAATCGTTGCTGCACATCCATAGGGGAATTTAATGGTCACCCTCGAAGTATGCCCACATGCTGACAAGTCAACTATCCCACTGTCTGTGATTATTGTTAGCTCAGGGAAGAGACACGACACCCCATCAACCTTGATATACGCCCCTGTGCAGACTGCACGATAGCAGGAGCCATAAAAAGATAGTCCAATGACTTGGGTCGTACATAATGACAATGAAAATAACAATATCGATATCCCATCCATAATCAAACGTAATGTCTCACACTCTTCTCGCTATGTCTACTCTTCCAGTTATGACAGCATTCAAGACAGAGTAAGGCATTTTTAGACTTTTTTTTTCTGTCTGTCACGGTTTTAAAGGGATCATGAAGGTTTTAAAGGATAATGAAAGTTTTCTCACCAACACAGTATTAAGAAAGGAATTTTGTTCATATACAACTGGGACAGTGGCACCAAAAAAACTGAGAAGACATAAGCTCAGCAAGGTGCAACTAAAGAGACTGCATTCCCTAGACATATAATAGCACACTTTATTTTGGAGAAAAGATGACTCCATCATTTTGTAGTTTTTTTAATATACTCTAAAAGGGACAAAAAGAAACCTTTGAAAATTATTTTGACCCAAAAAAGATATTGGTCCTCCAATATTTTTAGGGAGTTTCACACGCAGTCTTCCACTAATTCCTTCAAAACACATGTGCCAACATTTACAAATTTTTTTACTCTACCTTTTTTTGAGCCAGGGAAAAATGAGTTTTCTGCTAGGACAATACCTCCCGTATTCATACATCTTTTTCGGTCAAGTGGGTTGGGGGCCATACTACAGCAAGCTTGACCATGCTAAGCAGTTCAGGGAAGGGGGGAGGGAGGGAGGGAAGGAGGGGGAGGGAAGGAGGGAGGGAGGGAGGGGGGGAAGGGATTTGTTTGGTTAGGGCCTGCAAGGCCCTAACCAACCAAAAAAATTTTCCAGGGGGGCCGAAGGCCCCCCTGCCAGCCAGCCAGCCAGCCAGCCCCTAGCCAGCCAGCCCCCTCCCCAACTCCCCTCCCCTCCCTCCCTCCCCCTCCTCTACCCTCCCAAGCCCCTTCCCAAGGGCCCTCCCAGCCAGCTTTAGTGATCTGCCGACTACATTGCCTGGATCCCCCGAGCTCTGGATTGCAATCTCCCCATTTTATCACGTGGAACATGCGATGTAAATGTAGTAATCTCCCAGTCTGGGTAAAGGCTTCTGACACATACACATTGGTAGATGGACCCTGATACTTTGGCAGACTACCTAGACAAAACTGGCATATCGTTGCCCTACATTATTAATAAAATATAATTAAAACACATGGCCTATTGGCATATCCTGTCCTAGACAGTGATACTTCTATGATATGCTACAGGGAGAACAGGATGATATGAAGGGAGCAATCAGATGGGACTGGTACAACTGAGCAATCGCCCCATTCCAGCATGCTGGAGGTCTGGTATAAACGTTGCATTCTCCAAACACCCTGAAGGCTTTCTCCTGACTGCACATCGGTAGAATGACCGAGTTGGTTTAGCATATCCCTTTGATTCTCACTGCGGATGGTAGCCATTCTTATTAACAAATTGTGTGTAAAGCTGTGAACTCGAGAGGCATATTTACTACAAAACTGTGGCAGACTGTGATATACTACAGGGAGAACCAGATGGTCTCAAGGGAGCTACCAGATCGGACTGGTACAACCGAGCAATCACCCCATTCCAGCATGCTGGAGGCCAGGTATAAATGTTGCATTCTCCAAACACCCTGAAGGCTTTCTCCTGATCGCACATCAGTAGACTGACTGAGTTGGTTTAGCATATCCCTTTGATTCTTGGTGCGGATGGTACCCATTGTTATTAACAAATTGTGTGTAAAGTGGTGAGCTCGAGAGGCATATTTGCTCCAAAACTGTGGTCGACTGGGCATCACAATTCGGTAGATCAGCAAATTATACACAAAGCCATGGTTGGCTGGTTTTACACAGTGTGTAGAGGGTTTATAATACACCTATTTAAGCACATGTTGTGTGCAATATAAAAAAAATGTGGAACTTTCAAAAAAAGGTAAAGACACATATCATTGTTATATTAGAGCCAGGGATACAGAGTTGAATGGCTTTTTTTTTCGGAAGAGTGTAGAGATTGGTTCTATTTTTTTATTGTTTGTACATTGTTGGGAAGTTGTATGTGATGAAATCTTGTTTTGATGCTCAGGGATTGTTGGGATAGTTGGTATTTGCCATGGTGCATTTATAACCTTGGTTCATTCAAAGAAAGCATCATTTTCAATCGATTGTCCAATTGTGAGAGAGCTCGCGATGTCTTCCCCCTGTGCTAACACAATGTCTGGTGAGGGAGGGCAGAATATGGAACCTCACTGCTCTATTGAAGTCGTCGGTTTTGAAAAGACTGCACAACACACTGCCTGCGAGTGTGTGAAACCATTGCAGCAAGATCGTGCACATTCAAACACTGCTCGGGGTGTAGCCATCTCAATTGTAAAAGAGCTGAGTGGACACAGACAGTTTATTTCTTCTGTTGTGATATTTATTGTAGCATTTTCCAGCCTGATTGGTTTTATGAGAAGTGTCTACGAAAATGATGCGCACACAAATATCTCCCATCTCGCAGACATTGCCAAAGGCGCAGTTCGTTCGACAAATTATTCTGACCAAGGACTTGTCTTCAACCGAACTCATAGTGCTGAGAACTCGGATTGGTACTTTTTAAACAAGTCAAATATTGGACTCGAGTGATTTTTTTTGGTATGAAAAATAACTCAGCAGTTTTGCATGAAAATCACAACACACAGGCGAGTGTGCAGTGGATGTGACTCACACAGGAAAGTCGCAACTTGGGGATTTTCCAATTGAGTGACTCGACAGTTTTTTCACCCATTCCATGAAATGCAGAATAGAAGACTTGCATTGGTTGGCTCATGTGGAAAAAAAGAGAAAAAATTACAAAATAACAAAACGAAGCAACAGTTAGACAGACAAATCCAGCACACTGACAATCAGAACAATTTTGGCAGTCAAACAGAAAGCTCTATACTCCATCATGCGTGTGCGGTGAAGCTAACTATATAAAAAACGATATATGAATTGCATTTTTTGTGGATGATTACGGAGAAGATTGGTCATTTATTTGTAAGTTTAACAGGAGCTCATCAACATAATGGGAATATTTATTTACTGGGTTCTGTATACTCCAACAGTGCGTGCCAATGGTCAACTCCAATATGTCAGAATGCCTGATGAGTCTGACCATGGCTATCATCCAGATGATGCCAAAGCACACTTTAATGGATGTAAACACTACTTTGATGCACCACCAGGAAGTTTGGTTCGGGTTGAAGTGTATGATGATGGATTTAGTGATGATTTTGACAGCTCTGATGACGAAGGAGATGACGATATTAACCGTATTGCTCAATGTGGACTAAAATGGAGAGCGTACAGGAGTTTTAAAACAGAAGACCACTACAAGTGTGTGGAAGAGAGTCAAGAAGTGTTCACAACCTATGAGGAATGCGTTGCCGATTTTAAGCAAAGCTGCAAATGCAAGGAAAAATATCCTGATAAGACATTTGAGTGTTTTCCAGAGCTCTACAAATATGATTTTACTGTTACAGAGTAATAGGCAGAAATCTCTTACTGGTAACACAGTCTAGAGGATTTGTATATATTCGTCGCAATTGTTTAATATAAACTGTGGAAAATTGTAAATAAAGAAATGGTCATGTTGTTACCACAACCAAGTAAAAAATGCCAATGTATGCATTAGTTGAAGTTAGTGAGGATTTCCGACTGGCAGCAACCGTATAATGTTTTAATGGATATGTATGTACATGTATAGCAGTGTAGGATCAAGCGCTTGTGCATTGAGGAGTTTGAGATGGCGATTGTGAATAAATACAAGGATATTATAACTCTTTATTTCGAATTCCCACCTTAAATAAAGGCATCTGAAGGATAATTGCAGTTCATCAAAAAACCAGCCTACTGGACATTGATATAACTGATTGAACACCAAGACTTTAACAGGGAATTTGTGGATATATTATTTGTCAGAAGAATTCAAGAACTAAAGAACAGCATACTCAACCCAGTACATTACACACAATACTCAGAAAGTCACACAGATGATGCAGAGCTGCCCAAGGTAGAGAGGTACTCATTACATCTCGAAAATGCAATTTCGTAAAGGACAGTAAATGGTCATGATATGACAGGGGTACTTCTGATCAAGATTCATGTAAGTATTTTATTCATTAGTAGGTTTTTACATTTCATAGATTTTATCAAAAACCAAAAGCATAACAAAGACTGATTAAAGGTTGTTTTTTTCCAGGGCCGTGAGCTGTATGAAAACCAGTGTGACTTATGATATACCAATACAGAGATGGTCAGTGCTCATGCAAGGAATGGCTAAGATCAAGAATTCCATAGGAGCGAAATCCAATTACCATCTGGGTGGAGGTCATTACATTGAAACATCTGAAGACTCATTTCACAGAACATTTATATGAAGAGGAGGATAGTGCAGGATATTGCTGTGATATATCTATTACACCTGAATAATTTGACATCATTATTGAGAATATATCAACAATTAAAGATAACATACACAAATTGTCCTTCATTGCCAGGCAAGAATGCAAGCCCTTAGGGTTTCGCCACTATGACCTGGAGAATCTTTAACGATGGAAAAGTCTATTTATAATGGCATGCAAAAAAAATTATGTAAACTGCTAACACTTAAAAACTCTTCACATGGCTTAAAAAACAAATTTATAATTGAGCAATGGTCATGAAAATTTAGATTACTTCAGCTGAATATCCAGTCTCAAGGTCTGTAAAGTTTCACTTAGAAACATTGTGAATTGGCTGCATAAAGCCACATTGAGTGAGACTACTTCAAAAGCCAAAATAATGACCAGTGCAAAAAAACAAATTTATAATTGAGCAATGGTCATGAAAATTTAGATTACTTCAGCTGAATATCCAGTCTCAAGGTCTGTAAAGTTTCACTTAGAAACATTGTGAATTGGCTGCATAAAGCCACATTGAGTGAGACTACTTCAAAAGCCAAAATAATGACCAGTGCAGCATACTCTTCCCATGACAGTATTATTCAGTTTTGCAAATCCCAAATCAGCCATTCACTTACAAAATCATGGTGGGTTCTTGGAAAAATAAATGGATTTTTTGGGGGGTTTCACTATCTTTAGACAGTCAGTGAATACACAATCTTTAAAAGCTACAAATAGTTATCTTCAACAGTCTGCAGTTTCTGTAACTTTCGAGAGATGAGCATTTTTAAGTGTGAGCAGTTTACATCACTGCAGGGACATTCTATCAAAAGATTATTTGAACAATTGGTGTCTATGTGGTAAATTTGTTCCAGGAGTGATAGATAGATAGATAGATAGATAGATAGATAGATAGATAGATATGGTAAGTGCAACCCTCTAAGACCAGTTCTGGGCGCTCACAAGGGTTGATTGATGAGATGGGAGAGAGAGCGGGATTCCTCAACATGTCACACATTTACCCCATGTGCGGGATCTTTTACTTGCTCAGCATAGAAACTGATACAGTGAAATAGTGCTCATCATCCATACTCCGGACAATATATTTAGTCATTGTAACCTCTTAAACAGGTCTTTCTCCATTTGTAGTTCTGAATTTATGTACCAGTGGCAAAAAGGATGCAATGGTAGCTGTGTTGGAATCCCCTTTGCCTATAAAACAACGGAATAGGTGTTGTTGACCCGACCGAGGAGTCTAACTTATGAATGTGTGAGTTGAATGTTTTATTTGCTTGGGTCAGTTGGTGATTATGTTCATAAGACAGCAGTTCATTAGAAAAGTGATGTTGGTTAGAAACATATAGAATAGATTGGGGAGGTAATAACGTTTTAAGAACTAGTTTATTGTTAACTTTTGGTGACAAGAATTCATTTGATTTGCAAACAAATCAGACAGTGTTTCATCATGTTGGCTTCCCCTAAGACAAAGTAGCCATAACCCACTTAGGTTTACGCCACCTACATATAGTCACTTTCATAACCCCCAAATGGAGACAGATATAGTAATTTGTCATGTTGGCATTATTCCAATACATTGCTTGAGCTAGTCAGCACATCTTTCCATAAGATCAAGGTTTTTTGTGTTGTTTTGAAAGGATGCATGCTCCCAGCTCAAAAGGGTAGGGATGTCAAGAGGATAACTTCCAAACTTGCAAAACAATGAGAAGAATGAGGAGAGCCAAGGTTTCACTTAATAAGAAGGGGTCAGCTATAGACTGAGCTCACAGCCTTTTAGTTGCTGTAGGCAGTGTAGACTGAGGACAAAATGAGTAACTGAGCAGTCTTTAAATAATTTCAAGCAATAAGTGATAACAGCACACAATATGTTATATGTCAAGAATACAAGCAGAAAATAACAAACTGCAAACAGAAAGCAACAGAACAGGTTATTTGGTTCAATATGAAGTGCTCAATTTGACACTTAGGTAAATCGAAGATGTTAAAAAGGAGACATGGAAGTATTAATTTTTTCGAAAACTCGACTCTGTTTTGTTAAATATACCCTACAAAATTAACTTAACACTTTAGTTCTGTCTCCAATGAAAATGATATAAATAGTACTGCTGAAAATTGTCAAAATCTTTTTCTTTTTTCGGCTATATCATAACTGAAAAGCATTTATTAATTTTGACAAAAGTAATTTCATAATATGGAGTGAATAATTCACACATGAATTAGCAGTGTGAAATGCGCTTTTATTTCTTTCAACAAAAAAACAATTTACAAACAATGCAATATTGGAATCCGAACAACTCAAATGTGGTCCAGGTCAGTCACTGTCTTTTTTTAAATGTCTACAAGAGCAATCAATCAGATCATATTAAGTTTCATGTATGGCACATGATGATAGACTGACTGCTTGATGTAGCAGTTAAAGGGTTAACAAAAAATTTTACAAAGAGACAGATGAACAACATGTAGACTAACATCTATTACTTTATACAAATTCTGCCCCTCTCTTCAACTTGGAATTTGTGTAGTTTTAAGTGAAAATCAACTGATTTTCCCTTACTTTAAATTGCAGGAATCTATTGAAATTTTCACATAATGTATTTTAGAGCATTTACGATGGACTCATACCAGTTTTCCATGCTAAAAAATAGGCCCAACACTGCATGGGACAAAGGGGGTAAAAACACTGTGAAGTTCATATCCAGCTGTGCAGAACTGATGAAAATACCAAACTACTTGGCTATCACAGTGAAGAGCATCATCATCATTTGCTATAGAACAAGTGACTGGAAAGAGACACGATTTACACAGTTGAAGTAGAAAACTTTAGCTTTTTTTTTTGCCTTCATCTTAACAATCGGACAAATACGGTATTGTTGAAATTTCGATGACTACTTGATGTTTTGTATCACACCATAAAATGCTGTATTTCTGTATATGAAGAAAATATATTTTTTCTGCCATCATCTTTCAAAATCAGCCAAATACGGTAATGTTGACATTTTGATGACAACTTGATGTTTTTTTTTGTTGAATGGCAAAAATATGCAGAGGGTGAACTTTGAAAATGTTAAAGAACTGGTGTTTGGGAAATGGGACAGCATCTCTCTTGAACTCCAAACTGAATTTGTCAGGTCGAAATATGATGGCATCAAAACAAACCCCCCTGGTTAAAAGGTTGGAACACACATTTGACAAGAGGCTCATTCTGGATAATATGGACACTATGCCATATGGGTACAATGGGGAGTTGATCAGAATCACTAAAAATAACAAAAACATTATTATATGTACAATTTATTAGTTTAATAAGTATTTGTAATTTTCTTTGTGATGTAGATTTAAAAAATATGATTTGCACAAATGAGCTATAGAACAAGTATAAATTTTCTTCACCCCTCCATTTTAACAATAGAACAAATAGGGTGTCGTTGTAATTTAAGGTGACTACTCCTTGCTCTGTAATCATATGTATCCATTGTATTTCTGTATATGAAAAAATATCTTTTCTATGTTCCTTCGTCTCTGCATTTATCGGACAAATACGGTATTGTTGTAATTCATGATGACCACTCCTTGCTCTGTATCATATGTATCCATTGTATTTCTGTATATGAAAAAATGTATCTTTTCTATGTTCCCTCATCTCTACATTTTTCGGACAAATACGGTATTGTAGAAATCCATTGTATTTCTGTATATGAAAAAAGTATCTTTTCTATGTTGCTTGGTTTCTGTATTTATCAGACAAATACGGTATTGTAGGAATTTTTTGTGTGTGAAAATAAACTATTTATGAATTTCATTTTACTTGTTCCGTGTTCATGCATGATATTACTATATTACACTGGAATTAAATGAGTTAGTGGAAAAAGTGTTTGAGTGATCATCTCACAGGTGTTATCCGAATACAGTAAGATAAAAAAATGTTTGACAATCAAACTGGCACATGACTGTCATGTAATGACTGTATTACAATGACTTTTTTTTCAACAGACATAAGGTGTGGAGCAAAATTCCTGAATTGACTACCAAAAAACCATGTTTTTGTTTTGTCAGCCAAACCCCAGTGTTTTGGAGATCTTGATGGATTGATGAGTCACTGTTAAAAAATGCTGTGTCACAGTGGAAAAGTTTTGTCAGTGAAACCCCCAGTATTTTAAAGATCTTTGAGGGATTGATGAGTCACTGTCAAAAAATGCTGTGTCATAGGCGAAAATGCCTAGTCATTGCGATATGCTAATGAGGTGGCGCTGTGGGTTGTATGTTACCGCCCCTTTGTATGACGTCATAGTACCTCAGCCAATAGGAAGGCCGGATTTTGGCACCAATGATGCACATTTTGAATAGATTTTTGGCCAGATTGTCAGTATAACCCCCCTGTTTCAGGGGTCTGAAAAGTGTCTGTCAGTTTGGGTCTGGTACTACTACTTTCATATGATTTATTATCACCGTTATATATATGTTTTTTCCCCAAGCATTTTCTCGATGTACGACACTAACGAAAACAATCACCATATTAGAGAGGTTTTGCTACACGTTCACGTGTGACGTATACGTGTACAAGCGCTATCTAATTACATTGTTGTCATGGCAACTCCCACGTACACGTCACACGGAAACGTGAAGCAAAACCTCTCTATTATTTTGATTAAAATACTATTATGATATCACAACACTAGATAAGTCAGTCATCTCTTACTTCTATCAGCAGAAAAGTAATTCCTCGTCGCATGGGCCACGAAACTCTCGTTGAAAACAGCATTTTGTGAATTTGAGGCGAGAACGACCTTCATGCTCTCCTCGTCATTATTCTCGTAACAGACCAATAAGATGTTGCGTCCGTCCGACGTGCATTTGTCTACTTTAGCCCCATTCTGGAATGTGAGAAAGAACCATCAGAGTTTTTCAAAAAGATGGATCCATAAACTAATGAAAGAAGGAAAAAACTAAGTCTGGCCTGTTGCTCTGAAAGCAAGTTCCAAAGAAGCTGTAAATTATCACTTTTCTCCAAAAAGAAAATTCAATTTATTGGACCCTAAATCTGCAATAGACACATTTGACCGAAAGGTCCCATTTAGGTCTGTTTCTTCCCAAGTGCATGCCAGTTCTTTTGATGTTCATAAAATGTACCTATATCCAGAAAAAACAAGTGATTGTGTGGCATGCACTTAACTATTATTGAATTTTTAAAAAAAATAGAGATCAATTAATTAACAGAAAACACAAATTTCCAACCAACCTGAATTAAGAACTGGACCGTCTTGGTGTTGGAGAACATAGCGGCCACGATGACAGGGGTGGCGCTGCTGTACGCTCTACTGGTGACTTCAATGCTCGCGCCATGGTTCAGCAACAGTTGCGCCATCTGGATGTCACCGAGGGCGGAAGCTTCCGTTAAGGGGAACCTCCCACTGGGGCCGCCGTCGTTCACTGACGAACCTAAGATAATAAATAAGGTGTTTTTAATAAATTTCTCTGAACGTCGATCACTACGAAATAAATGTAACTGTTCAGGAGGTTAATAGTTACAGATCAAAATTTCTTATTGAATTTTCAAGAAATTCCCAAAGATACAAATAAATCTACTTTAAAATATGATGTGCAATATAGTTTTTTCAAGGTCTAATTTAATAAGGTCTTTGCAAAAGCTTTCCTTTCATAAACCAGATCTCTACCAACCTTTCTTGATCATGGCCCTGGCTGTCTTCAACTTGGCCGTCTGCACCTCATTGGGGGAGGTCACTCCACAGAGCAGGGCCAGGGGGGTCACTCCCATATCTTTGAGGTCAAAAGAAGGGACCATCAGGTTGTCACAGATGGCTTTCTTCAGTTGCAGGTAGTCGTCCAACTCAACCAGGTCGTGAACTTGGTCAAACGAAGAGGACTTCACTTCCTGCAAGGTTAAATCATAGATAGATAGATAGTTAGATAGATATGCTAAGTGCAGCCCTCTAAGCCGAGGTCTGGGAGCTCACGTGGGTTGATTGATGAGATGGGAGAGAGTGGGAGTCATCAACATGTTACACATTTACCCATGTGAGGGATCTTTTACTTGCCCAACACAAACACTGATACAAGGGACCGAGCTGGAATTTTGCCCATGAAGGTCCACTGAAAATTTTTGGGTTCCCCACCTGGGGTTCAAACCAATGTATGCAAAAACCTTCAGCGGAGAAGACGGGAACCATAACAAATCAGCATCTTAAGCTACTCGCTTGGTTGGTCTGTTTTGGCTTAAACTTAAAAAAGACTCTTTTATCCTATCTTATAATATATATATGTTATTTTGTCTAATATTCAGACTCATATTCAATCTCATCATTAATGGAGTGATTCTCTACAGTTTTAGCAACAACAACTCTAATACTTAAACTGAATGCCGCAACAACTGAAGATAAAAAATTTTAAAGTAAAAACAAAGCTTCCAGTATGCATTTATTTACATATGACATCAATTTTTTGTGCATATATGTGCCTTTATCCCTGATGCAACAACTTTGGGTTGGCCAGTTTTATAAGTTCATAGCTTATCCAAGCTGACCAAATCACAATTCATGCTTCAGCTGCCACAGCTGCCTTAATGAAAACTGAATTTATACAGAGTGGGAAAACACTTGCTTCTTAAAAGCACTAAATATTGTCATAACTTTCAAGGCAGTCAGTTCAATCTCTACTTTTCTGGCCAGACTTTGTACAACTCAAGCAACTATTAGAAGCATGACATAAATTTGGCGCCGCAACTAAGTCATTAGTAAAAGTCGAGATAAAGAACTAGGTCAAATCAATAAAATTATCAAAGAAGTTTTTATTGGGAAGCAAAATGTAAGGAAATATTGAGTAATCACGAAAACCAACCAAATGGATTCTTCCACCAAAAAACAGAAAAAAAAGGAAGGAAAGAAGAAAGTAAAAGAGAAACCATGATAAGAATGTGACTAAAATAAAGACTCTGAAGGGCGAATGCCACAAGAAGTTTGATGAACAACCTACAGGAACGGCAAAGGACGCAAAGGTCCCAGATGCTGCCTTATATACATGTAGATAGATATAGAAATTCACAAATACGAGGTTGAATCTTCGTACCTCATAGAATTCACTGAGAGCCAAGACCTTTAACGCGTGATCGGCTCCACTGGCAACCAGCACGGTCACAGATTCAACGTCATCAAACATGAACGCGTAGTCAAGAGCCGTCAGGTGGTATTTTGATTCCGCGGCGTCTCTCTGGCATCCGGATTTAAGAAGGACTTTGATGACCTTGGCGTAATCCTTGAAGAAGGACAAAATGGAAAATTACAAATGATTGGATATAACCATGTATATTATACACTCTTGCTCATAACTTTCGCAACTTCTGTTGGAGCACAATTGTGCATGATGGTCGTACCTACTTCCAATGACTACCTTATAATATATATAGGGAAGAAAATGTCACCATTTAAATCAACTCATGTTACAGCGATAACCTCAGGTTGAGCTTCAACTATGTGAAATATGGAAAATCAGGGGGTCTATGAAAGTAAATCCAACCAAAATTTTTAATTCTTCCTAAAATAGTAGTGTAGAATTTTAAGGAGTGATCAAGAAAGATAACTAGACCTTTACAACAGTGGACTTTTGCAGTAGTCAAACTTCAAAATTTACTTTTTTGCAACTTTTTCTCTAAAAATTATTCCATATTCATGAGCAGAAGTGTACACTTCAGTTTCAGGACTGAAATACTGTAGAAGGTTTAGATCGTAACCGAAACCATAAGGAATACTGCTGCCGGAAATGGGAAATTTTGACAATGAGATCCATGTTTTCTGAGTGAGATTTTTTGGTGTGCAAAGTAAAGTTGCAACAATTTTGTCAACAAATCAACGTCATCATCATCATCATAAACTGTCTACAAGTCATAAAAGAAAGACATCATAATCTCAATACCATGGCTTTTTCTTCCTTGATTAAAGTGCCCACAAGCACAGGAGGCAAGGGTGGACTCTCAGGGTTGGTCGGGGTCACTGAGTTGGTCCGCCGCAAAGAAGTCTTCCGTTCTGCTTTGCCTCTTCCACATAGAAGACCGTCTAGCGAACTGGACTTCCGTTTGGCTATAGCCTGTGTGAGAAAAATAATGGATTCACAAAAAACATGCCAACAACTTAAATTAATTGTTGGATTTCAAAGAAACTAATAGATCTACATCTTGCAAATTTTTGAAGAACTTGACAAATGAAAACAATGGAATGGCATGTTATTACTTTAGCCCAAGAGTTTCGCAACAAATCTCATTATATATACCAGTAAAACAGTTTGTATGTATATCCCATCCTTCTTTATTGACCACTTTGTCGTGCGATTGTATTTTGTTCATATTTCTTGTCATACATTAAACTCCAACTGACCTTTTCTCGTTTAGACGCCCTGTATTTATTAACAGCCTGCAGATATCCCTTGCAAGTGATGGACCCCATCTCCTTCTTGACGAACACCAGGAGGTCATCCGCATTTTCAAAGTCCTCTTTGTGTCCATGGAAGTCCCCCACAAGATCCGCGTGGTCCCTGGCCCACTGGCAGACGTTGCAAGAGTTCTCTACAGATTTTGATTGTTTGGACCTGCAAAATGATTATGACAATAATATTCGCGCAGCGAAACGGCCAAAGGCCGTTTCGCGAAGCGAAATTTAGCACAAGAAAGGTTTAAAAAATCTGTGCGGTGATGGTCTCAACATCAATGGTCGTCTTATCAATGATTTAGTTTGGAATTTAACAAAACATGACATTTTCATATTCATAAGTGTCTTAAAAATTCAATTTTCTCCATTAATATTCCCTGTTTCTATTATTTTTATGGAATAGTTCATTATAAGCCTTGACAAGCTAAATTAAATTATTAACATGTGATTCATTTCATTTCAAAACAGACAACAAGAAAACATAACAAAAATTAAGGTTACATAATCTTTGTCAATTGATGATTATGTAAGAGTGAGCAATTAATCTACATGCAGATCATGTTATTGTTTTTGTTATCACTATTATGTAATATATCAACAATCTAGCATAGACTTTAATTTGGCAGCTTTCAGTGTAGTCTTCCTTTTTACTATTTAGCTGATTATCTATCAATTATATTCATTCTTAATCCTATTTATTTGCTATCCTATCTATTCTATCTATCTATTTATCTATCTATCTATCTATCTATCTATCTATCTATCTATTCTATTTTTGTTCTATTTTATTTTTCTTATAGTTTCTAGTTTAAATTTCTCTCTATTTTTCTATATATACAATTTCTTCGAAACAGTAACATAACTGCCTTTCATACATTGAATATGAAATAAATTTAATGAAAGTTGCGGTAAAGCCATAGGCTAAGTCCTAAAAAACACTTTTTAAGAGCTGCGCGAATTTCATGGCTGTGCCATTTACATATTAACTGGAAGTTTTGATATCACATGAAACTTTACTGCCCTCTGGACATTTGCCCGTTTCATCACTTTCATGCCGGATCAACAGACAATTAACTTACATTTTGAAGTCTGATAATTTTACGACTTAGAAATAAGTTTTAAAAAAAAAAGGTGCGTGAGGTATGTTGTTAGGGCAATTGATACCCGTTGCCTGTGGCAGATTTGGGCTCTATGGTCTTCACTCTTCAGATGGGATACTTGCCAGAATCCTCAAAATTGCTATTTGCCAAATTATTACCCTGTTTCATGTCAATCATGTGACAAAGGTTTTTGGTATTTTACAAAAATTATTATTTTTAAATATGGAGGGAGTTGATAACAGCCTTGATACTTTATTTCATTAAGAGACACTTCATTGTTAATTGACAACAATTGGAATTTTTTTAGCAAATTGCCAAGCTTTTGTAGATGTGATCTGTTATTTTTATTTAACCAACTCTGCAGAATGATGATTCAACACATCTGGACTCCAAAAACAGTTAAAAGTTGCTTGTGTTTTCCTGTATTATTCTGTATTTGTCACAATTAACCGACTTTAAATGATTTTCAAAAATCTTAGTTACTAAACACCCACCTGAGTTTCCTTAGGACCCGTTTGTGTTTTCCGTTGACCAATGAATGCAGGGCAGTGTAACCCTCCTTATTGACTGACAGTGGGTTAGCCCCGTACCGAAGAAGTGCTTCAACCAATTCCACATTTCCGTAAGAAGAAGCGAGGTGGAGGGCGGTCATTCCGGCTGCGTTCTTGTGGTTCGGGTCGATCTGGGCTTGGAGCAGCAGTTTCACCACTTCTAGTTTCCTTGAACCTGAATGCCAGTTATAATCACCTTTTTCAAAAATCACCTTTTCAAAAATCTCCTTTTAGGTCAAAATCACTTATTTTATTTTAACCAAAATCACTTTTTTTTCAAAAATCTCCTTTTTCATACCAAAATCTCCTTTTAAATTTTTTTTTTTTCCTCCACTTTAATAGACCAGAACTTGTTAAATCTTGTACTAATTGCTTTTTAACAGGTCAATGGACTTAGCTGCAGGGGAGACCAGGGCATGTTGGACCACTTTTTCTATTTATTGGCTCTCAATCAAAAACTTGTCTAAATATTCGAAAAATATATTTACTGACTGACTTCTTAACTTTTACAATACCCTCAAGCCAAAACCAATCGATCTACTTTGTACCTATACTATATAGATTAAAATTTTTTTTTTTAATGGTTCAACAACCAACGTGCCCCGGGTCCGAGGCACGCTGGACCGCCATGTGGGGCACGTTAGACCATGAAATAAAAGTCCAGCAAAGTAAAAGAAAGTAAGCAAACACCACATTTTATTCTCACAGATCACAATACACACTTCTGAGTCATTGCAGAATGATTATATCTGAATATTTACCAGATAATTATATTAAGTCTTGTTTAAGCTACAAGGAAGAACAGTCAAATTAATTGAAATCACCCTCATATAGTACAGGAATGACTTTGGTGCTCTATTTATGTAAAAAAAATTACACAGCTGGAATTTTGCAGATTATTTTTTGTCAGTCAATCCAGTTTACAATGATCCAACGTGCCCCAGCCATGCTGGTCCAACCTGCCCGTGTCAACTTTTTGAAAAAAATATTGGGGATGGTCCAACGAGCCCCGAGGTCCAACGTGCCCAGGTCTCCCCTAATATATACCAACAATCATTTCGCAAAATAATTTAAAATTTCTCATTTGAAAAGTTCATTCATTATAATATAGGCCTACTTGATAACAGAATAGATAAAATTGCACAACAAAATAAATAAAATTGCATAAATATACACATAAATATAGATTAATTCCATACTAAATAGAAATCATTCACATTTATAATGGCAAATTTAAAAATATTTAGTCGTCATCTTTCTATCTATCTATCTATCTTTCTATCTTTCTATATTTCTATCTATCTGACTCTATCTGTCCGCTTTTTCTTTTTCTGTTGATTTTCACAATAAAAAAGGGTCATTATCATCATGATCCCGGCGTAACGGTTATACGATATTTGCAATTGATAATTATAGATTCATCTTTTTTTTTTTTCAATTGATGATTATACTATCTCCTTTAAACTATTACTTGACAGGTTTGCTTTAATTATGCAACAAGTTGTTCAGTTAAAACAACATGCCAATGCATTCACACCTTTTGAGGAACAATAGACTTATCCATTTTTTTTCTTCTTCAGAATGTAGTGTCTGATAATTTCATCGTTTTTATTAAAAATTAATTCAGAAATGCACGAATTAAAAAACGTATAATTTAATGAGATATTACAAAATCTTGAACTACTAATTTCAGAATTTTACTTAGAGAGACAAAGATTAAATGTAATATGCAAAATAATGCCATTTTATAAGGTTCTTAAATAAGCTGATGTTTGGTTTACAAGTAAGTCATAATGTTTAGTTAATAAGACATATATTATGACACAACAACAACTTATCAGTACAATTTACCCTAAAAATAAGTTTGACTAGAAATTAATTTAAATGAAAACTATAAGCTGTGACAATAAGCAGAAATATACGAGGTATAAATATCATAAAATGTTTTATCTTTAATTACAGAGTCAATAAATTGGTTATAAAATGTTGTATTTATTCAATTATTTAGAATCAATTTATATAAATATATTCTTTATAACATAAACTTCAGTTATTTTCAGTGAAAAACCTATAAAAAAAATAAAAATAAAAATAAAAGGAGATTTTTGGAAAAAAAGGTGATTTTGGCAAAAAAAAGGTGATTTTGTTGAAAGGTGATTTTGTCAAAAGGTGATTTCAGGAAAGGTGATTTTTGAAAAAGGTGAAATTGACTGGCCCCCGGCTAGGGAGTTAAAGCTGGGGTATGCTTGAACATCTGGGATCTTACTGGGGTGCATGCAGGGTCAGAGTGAGCTATTTTTAGACACACATAATAAGACCACACTGCAGCTCCAGTGCTCCACCCTTGGTTGATAAATAAATCATAATTAACAGATCAGTTTAAGGTTCTCTCTTCAAAGTTGATTCTTCTTTTGGCTTTTTGTTGTAAATGTCTGATTCTCGTGGATATTCATAAGGTTCAGGAGACTCAGGAGTCCTAGTTATAATTATAAATTACCTCCAAAGGCGTAGCCAATGGCATTGCTCCCCTGTATGTCTTCAGCATGGACATCGGCACCCCCTGTCAGCAGACACCTGATGACATCATAATGGCCGTGGTATGATGATGTCATCAGTGGGGTTGTGTTCAGGGAAGAGTACGGCATATTCACGTCTGCCCCACATTCCATTAACAGCTGAAAATCATAAAAGCGTCAATTAAAATTATTTGAATTAAACTGCGGGTGGCTGCAGAATTTGTGAAATTCTGCAGCTTCCTACAGAATTCTGCAGCTTCCTGCAGAATTTCATAAAACCTCCCAAGCTGCATAATTCCTACAGAACTGCAGATTCTGCTGCAGAAACTTTTCAGAAATGCTGCAGTGACAGAGGACCACCAAAAAAATCTGCAGCTGACTGCAGAACTGCAGAATTCTGAAGCTTCCTGCAGAATTGTTTAGGAGACTGCAGAATTCTTCAGGTGGCTGCATAATTTGTGAAATGCTGCAGCTTCCTACAGAATTCTGCAGCTTTCTGCATAATTGCTGCAGAACTGCAGAATTCTGCAGCTTCCTGCAGAATTGCTGCAGAACTGCAGAACTGCAGAAAGAAATTATACTCTCCTCGACCCTGGGCATCCCTGAATTAATTTAATAGGATGTGTTCCAGACTCCCAGTCTTCTCATCTCATCATCATACAGCGTTCACCAAAAATAATGTGCAGCTCCCTCCACAAAAGATTGTGGTTGAGCTGGTCCAGCTGACCGGGGGTATACCAGCACAAGTCAAGTCGGGGAAAAATCATTTTGTCATCTGCCAACACTGGACTTGAAAGCATTTGGGACAATGAGTGTCATGTGTCCTCCCAAATGAGTAGGCCTAGGTACTACTTGCAAAACTACTGACTGGAGCTAGACCATTTGCATTCAGAAATCAATTTCAGGACCTTTAAAAAAAAATCAACTCTCAAAGGTTTAGTATAGAGTTAACTAATCATAACCCAAGAACTCACCATAAGAATTTCAACTTTCTTGAGTGCAGCGGCCAGTCCGAGGGGAGTTATTCCTACAATTCTGTTGTTGATGGATTCGTCAAAATGTCGGTTGAGGCTCACTCCTGATTTTGTGCAACTGACAACCTGCAAGGGAAAGTGATTTAAATGAAAAAGAAAGAAATCTGGCCCTTTCTTGTAAAACATATAATTTAGGCAACAATTTATAGAATCAGTTATTAAGGTTGTGACTTAATTTATTAATTAGACTCTAATATACATTTTAAAACTAGTTCCATAAGAAAAAATAAGTCAGAAAGAACTCCGTCCTCCAAAAAGTAAAATGCTCAAAATAGGAAAGTTTGGCCCTTTTTTGGCGGGGGGCAAGAGAGAGGTTCGCATAATTATTATGTTTTATTTAGGCCTCACATATATATTTTTAGCTTCTTGGATCGACCGGCCCAACAGATTTTCTGCCTATGGTAAAAAATTGAGCTTCCTCACAATTTTTATTTGACATAATATTATATAAATAAAAAATTGAGATTTCACCATTTTTTTCATCCTACCCACCGACCCTAGAAAAAATGCTTCGAGAAGATCCATGGAGCTAAAGATCAATCATTTCTAGCCTATTTATAATTGCTCAATACAAGAGAATTTCTTACCATATCAATGTCATCTTTAATAATGGCATCGTGCAAGGCTTTGTAGATGTAAAACCTGACTTTTTCCATATTCCAGGCTGCAAACAAAATGAATTTATTTATTATGAATTAGATGGATGGATAATAATCGTTATTGGATGGATTTTTCTAATCAAGACAGAAGAAGGACACAGCATCACCGCGATAACACGAAGGATGATTGAAACTGCTGTCCATCATAGGCTCAGTCACCGAGGTCACTTGGCCAGAGCCAGAATCAAACCTGACACCCAGTAAATTAATTGAAAAGTCACTGTGCTAGTGTGCTACCCACTGAGCTAATTATGTAGCCTAATTCAAATCAGAATAATATTGAGATAATGAGATTAAATTTCATATGAGATTGGATTTTGAATTGGGAAAACTCTTTGGTACAAAAATCAGATATTTGATTTGATTTGATTTATTTATTCAAAATAACAACATATGAACAATACAAAAACAATGGGAGTTTAAGTAAAAATTACAACGTAACTCCCACTAACTGGCAGAATTAAACATTTTCAAATTAGTTATAAAATTCTTGATTGACACTGAATTAATAGTTCTTTCATCTAAATTATTCCATTTATTTACAATTCGATTGCTCCAAAAATATTTTCTTTTATCAGTACGGCTATAAAACACATACAGCTGTTTATTATGACCTCTACTTCTATGTACAAATTTATAAACTTCTTCCTTATCATTTATATTGAGATTTGTATGACAATTAATAACTTTGTAAAACAATATTAAATCAGAATTTTTTCTTCGAATTTCCAATGAATCTAAGTTCAAAAAATGTAATCTTTCTTCATACGAAACATTTTCATAGTTCAATATACGTCGGGTGAAATACCTTTGCACACGTTCTACTTTGTCTTTATTACATTGTAATATTGGTGACCAAGCCTGACTAGAATATTCTAAAAGTGGTCTGACATAACATATATACATTTTGAGATAAAACTTGTAATTGTGATTCTTAAAAATTGAAAAAAGTTTATGAAGAACAAAATACGCTTTCCTAGTAATGTTTATACAATGGAGTGTAAATTTCAAATTTGACTGGATAGTAACTCCAATATCATTAATATTGTTGACAGTTTCAATAATTTCATTATTCAATAAAAAATTAAAGTTCACTTTGTTAATACCAATAGTCAATACTTTTGTTTTGTCTGGATTTAAATCCATCTGCCAAATGTCGGCCCATTTAGCAACATTATCTAAATCTTCCTGTAATAATATGCAATCATTTACATTCTGAATAGACTTATACAGTTTTGTATCATCAGCATACATACTAATAGTAGATATGGCTCCCAATCTCTTTGAAATTGGTGCATCTGATTCGTTGACCCCAAAATGGGGATAAAGCCACTGAAACGAAGTCTCTAACGTGTCTAGTTTCTGAGATACGGCATAAAATTGGTTTTCAATGGTGGCCATCTTGAAAACAAATATGGCCACCATCTAAGCACTTCCAAAGTACTATGAATGGATTTAGAACATAATATCAATGCCAAAGACACTGAAATCAACTTTCTACCTATCATAGTTCCCAAGATATTGATAAAAACTGGTTCAGAATGGTGGCCATTTTGAAATACAAGATGGCGGAGGGAACAACAATGGTTTCAATGTTGCTCCAACTGTGAAATGTTTCAGTATAGGGGAGAGCGGGGCACCATGAGCCACTTTTCCGAAATTAAGCTCTTGAGCCTAAAGTTTCAATGGTAAATAGCTGGTTGCTTTATATAATCATAGTAAGACCTCTTGGCTACAATATCCAGTGTTGTTACATTATATTCTTAATTCTTAAATAGTCAAAACATTGTCTTTAAAAAATGTAGTCTAGTGGCTCATCGTGCCCCAACCCGGGGGCACCATGAGCCATGGTATGGGGGGCTGTTTACATACATGTATTATCCTTCTCATTCAACTGTAAAGAACTGATACCTCATAAACCAGATGTTTTACTTGAAATTTTCCCTTGGCATACACCACAATATGGATCAGATGGATTTTACATGTTTTTCAATGAAATAGCACAAATGTGTCCTAAACAGCTGCTAATGTCTTGCACTATAGTTCTGGCCTTACAACAGTAGAGTTGTTGTTACAATTCAGCTTTAATTGTACATTAAAACTTTATAGAAAATGGCTCATGGTGCCCTATCTCCAAGTGGCTCATGGTGCCCCATTTGTAAATTTCATTTATTAGTGCATATCACCATTTTCCAGTTCATCATAGTATCAATGTTATGACATCATCCTAGCACATGAGTTATCTCCTCTAAAAAGACCAAGTTTTATGACGATGCCAGAAATAGTTAAAGTACCAGAAGTAAAAGTTCCACCACCCAATATGTTTACTTTTTACTGAAATTCACTGGTCAAAAGATTTTTTTCAATTCTTGGTCCTACGTTGAAAAGAAAGTTTATGATTGCTACCCTAGCCCATTCTACACAAATAAAGGAATATATGGTCTTCCTATCAAGCAGTTCTATCCTGCCGTTTTTCTTGTAGGGGCAATGGTTCATGGTGCCCCGTGGCTCATGGTGCCACGCTCTCCCCTAAGTAGGTCTTTTGGCACAATTGTTCCGAGTTTCATGCTTTTATCACCTTGTGAGCGATTGTGACACTATTTTATCAGTAAGTTGATAGCACAGTGCCACTGCCAAAAATGTTTTAGTCCACAACTAACTAAGTCAAAATGACTAACTAAATTATTGAAAAGACCAACTAATTAGTGTGTAATTGAACTAGTAGATGACCAACTTAATTGGTCAAAATGACCAACTTAATTAGCCAAATGAGTTTTAATAAGTTAATAAGGAAACTAAATTATAATAAAATGACATCTTAATTTGTGAAATGTCTACTTAAATTAGTCACTGACTATTTCTGGGGATTTGCTTTGGCTCCTTGATCTCCATCTGTTTGTTGGTCTGACTTTTTGCCATATATAGTATATATATATATTCATATGTACACAAATTTACCACATACTTTCTCTTCATCATATTTATTAGATGATGATTATGTAAATCAGAAATTTATCCAAAACAGCATATGTGGCGAACAGCAGGCCATTGATTTAGATCTGTTGAGGTCACAGTCTATCTTTAGTGGTCCATCTCAGTGCATTAAATTTATATATAAAGCTGTTTATATAATTAGCTGATATATTTTAGCTTGCTAAGTAATTAACAAATTAAAATTATTTCAGTTCAGTTTATTTTGCATGGAGGGGCAGCAAAATGTGCACCTAAATTCATGCAAAGATATATTTTAAAACAGTCATGGAGTAATTAATGCAACTTGGCATAGATTAAAAGAATGCTTTAATGTCCATTAGTCTTAGAGATTTCAGAGAGGAATTGGACTTGTAATGAGCTCCAAAGTGACTGGTTATTGACTTTAGTCATGCCAACCAAATTTATTAATATTTTTTGAAAGTTTCCAAAATCCCACTTATTTGTTCTTCAGACAAAACCAACAAAGTCATGAGGTTTATGTAGCATGAAAACATTGTGGAGAATTTTTTTTATCAGAGACATCTCAATTTTGTGTCAATATTTACATTTAAACTCACCTTCCTTTTAAATTGCAAAATCTTAGTAACTTCAAATTAGGAACTCTAAATAGTCGTTTTCTTTTCTTTTCTTTTCTAAATGCTCCAGTCTGATTAAAATATCTCTGTAAAAAATATGGTTCGGCCTGATGAGTTAGTTTCTTCTTATATGGAGAGATGATGGGAATTAAGTTATTTAAAAGTCTATAGAGTATAGACCCCTTCAATTTGGCAATTTTTTTTTCAATGACATTGACATTTCCTAAAAGACAAAAATATCAATTACCAAGAAGGTTGCAAATATCCTTAATGGTGCAGAGGTATATCCCCTAAAGATAATTTGTATTACCATATCACAGAGGGAGTCTGCATATTCAATGCATACTTGGTGATGTTGGTAGGATAACAATTGCTAACAACATCAACAAGCAGTATATTTTTTTGCACCCTGGATATATATATATATAACAACAATTAGTATGTCAAGACAAAGAGTGGACTGCATTCTTTATATTCATTGTTAGTAATATCTATCAATAATATTTTATCTAAATTCATAAAATTCATAACTCACCATCTTCTTCTGGTATAATGGTTCCTTTTAAGTGAGAAAAATCCAAATTGTCATCATCATTAATTGCATCACTTGTATGGGCCATATTTGATGATTTGCTATTGATACAATGCTCAATTCTTCACAATTAAAGACTCAGTAAGACAGTGACTCCATGGCATTGATAGTGTGTATACACTGACTCTTTACTTGTATATATTTCTCTCTTCATACAGTCAAATTGCACAAATGGTGTCATGAATGTATGCCATAAGTGTTCAGCCAGGTATGACAAGGGACTCATAAATATTTAAAGAAGTTTTGCCATTGGAGAAATGGGTCACAAATGTCTGTCATCACTTGTATCTCACTGGATCAATAAGCCACTGCAGGCAGCTGCTGCTCTGGACAGCTATAAGTGTTGTGATTTTAAATGTGCTCAGATGTCAGTTATAAATTCAGTAGTGTCTTACAATAGCAATATACACATACATATATTTTTTCTATTAAAACAGCATATCATGGAGATTGGAAAGCACATGCTTGGCTATCATGTATTAATGTATTTTGTAGTGGCTTGCTGTATCTTTGTCTTTATTCCTATCTTTGTTATATTTAAACATCATATATATTGGAAACTGGAAACCAGTGCTTGGCTGTCCTGTATTAATGTATTTTGGTGGTGTCTTACTATGGCTATATTGGTACCTATATGTGTTCTCTATTAATTTAAAACAACATTTACATATATTGTGGAGATTGGGAACCAGTGCTATGCTGTATAAATGTACTTTGGAAGGCTAATTGGGACAAACGGAGGACACAGCAATGATCATCAGATGTGAAGGATGATGCTGCATTCCAACATCGGTCAAGGTGACCCGGCAAGAGATGGAATCGAACCGGGGCCCTGCGAATGAGAGGCGGGAGCGCTACCAACTAAGCTTACTTCCCTCCTACTGCAGGTAGAGAGAGACCTGGATGTTGGTCTATAGTTGGCAGATATTTTGGTTCTGCATCTAGATTTCAATCCAAATAGATGAAGAAATGCTTTTGGGCAACTGTGCCTCTTTAGAATGCCAGGGAGCCAAATCCAGGGAGCCAACTTCACCTGACTTCTTTAGAAACATTGTTACAGCATTTTACTGCTTTATCTTAAAATTGTTCTCAAATAATGACAGGGTAAGGTACAAAGCCAAAGTATAGGGTGTCCATCCACAAAAACTTGCTTGCAACCTTTTCTCATCCCCCAGGACATAGGCTGGGTTTTGTGGTCAAAATTTATATTTGATATATTTGGGTATTATGCCAAATAAGTGTAAGATACAATGTCAGTAAGGTGTTTAGATTGATAGCTATGCGGCAAGGGTATAAAATCAATAGTCCCGGGATGCTTTATAACAAGTGTCAGTCTTAGAGTATAATTACAACTGGTTTGAAAAGATAGATTGCAGAAAAGCTACAATGATCTATAAATTAGCAACGCTTATTTGCATTTCACAATGAAAGGAGTCTTGAGTCTCCCCTGCAACCAATGAAAGCATTTGAAGTGCCACTTATGTTTGTTTTGCAGACATACTGGAGCCATTGATTCCATACCATAGCAGCATGGCATCACCATCACCATGTACCAATTGCTAATTGTTCTATTCTTACACGCAACAATTTCTTGTGACATTTTTTTCTGCATCAATGTTTGTGGTATGGCTGATATATAGTCCTGTTGAAGCATATACCATAACCTTAGTTTTCAGTAAAGAAATCTATAAATTCTCAAAAGAACTTAATCATTGATTTGAGTCCCCGTGCAGTGTCTATCGCTTTCATTTTCAGTTATTTGTTGAGACCGGTTGGAGTAGTCATGCTTAATATTTTAGTCGCCTCTCTCTATTGATAAAATGTTATCCTAGAGCGGTCTCAATGCCGCTTTTAATTTAACAAAGATTTACATTATTGTATACCAATTTCTATATATAGCTAAATAAAATCTGTCTGAGTCAATGTCGTCATAAAATCATTATATCTTTTCTGCAATATCTTTTACAAACCAGTTGTAATACTCTAAGACTGACATTTATTATGAAGCATCCTGGTGGTATTGATTTTATACCCTTGCTGCATAGCTATCAATCCAACTACCTTGGTAGGTCATTCAGTGCAACTGGAGGAAAAAGCAACAGTTTCCAAAACCTCTTTCTCTGACAATTACTCACTAATTTAATAGACATTTATAGAAAATACTGTTCAAAATTGCATACTACCTCATCTTAGAGTGCAATTAATATGAAAATGAAGGATAAGATGAAACAAAAGGCACACTGATCTTACCTTGCCTCCAGCACCTCTCCAGTGCCTCTCCAATGCCCCTATGCCATAAGCCTGCTTGCCTCAAATGCTGCACTTTTTCACCTGAATGGCCACAGAAGGGTTCCACTAAATAATCAATATGGCAGTTATTGATGAGCTTGGTTAGCCAGGACTGCCCAGGACTCCCCAGGAGGTGGTTATTGAAGTAATTGCCCACATTAACATGGTAGGCTGTATCCTAATAAATAAATCTGACCTTCCTAATTGATAATGATTATTGTGTTGGGATAAGTTATAGATTATTTTTCAGTAGCCCAATGGTAAGGGCTTCAATCCGCTAATCTGATGGGTTACAGGTTCAAAATCCTCCTCTCTACCAAATGCCAAGGGCAGCATCACTAAATATATTCTTCACTAACAGATCGAAGCTGTAATATCATCTGCACTCCAGAATTGATGCCACAATATCATTTGCACTCCAGAATTGATGCAACAATATCATCTGCACTCAAGACTATAGAATTGATGCCACGATATCAACTGCACTCCAGAATTGATGCCACAATATCATCTGCACTCTAGACTATGGGATTGATGCCACAATATCTTCTGCACTGTAGAATTAATGCCACGATATCACCTGCACTATGGAATTGCCACAATATCACATACTCTAGAATTGATGCAAAATATCATCTGCACTCCATAAATTTTGCCATAATATCATCCACACTCTAGAATTAATCTACACTCCAGAATTGATGCCACAATATCATCTTCACTCCAGAATTGATGCCACAATATCAACTGCATTCCAGAATTGATGCCACAATATCAACTGCACTCCAGAATTGATGCCACAATATCAACTGCACTCCAGAATTGATGCCACAATATCATCTGCACTCCAGAATTGATGCCACAATATCAACTGCACTCCAGAATTGATGCCACAATATCATCTGCACTCAGAATTGATGCCACAATATCAACTGCACTCCAGAATTGATGCCACAATATCATCTGTACTGTGGAATTGATGCCTCAATATCATCTTTACTGTGGAATTTAATGCACAATATCATCTGCACTATAGAAATGATGCTATAATATCTACTCTGGAATCAATACCACAATATCATCTGCACAAGAAATGATACAACATCATCTGCACTCCAGACCAGTTCTTTGATTCTAGGTCACCTCAGACAGATTTTTAACTGATAATTGAATGATACTCACATGCTGCGTGAAGGTCAGCATTTTAAAACAACCAAAACAAGACCTTTTTAAAATAGCAAGCCCCAAAGTAATAAGTCAAATTCAGTTTATCCTTATAAAATCTTTTAATTATTTACATCATTCAACTCGTCTGTAAATCACATACAGACTTATTACCATCTTTCATTTGTCACAAATTGTGCCGGTATTATGTTATTTATCTCGTAAGCATTTGGTATTCTTCATGTCAACTCATTACAAGCAACTGTGGCTACACACACACATTGACACTGCTTCTCTGCATCTGTCTACAATACAGGTGTACCTGGTATATAGCAATTTAACCATTTGTCTCTACACTAAACTATTCACAACTTTAACTCAGTGTCTCACCTCAACATTACCAATTAATGGTTATAATTATCAAGTGTAAGGGGCAGGCGTAACAATTATAAGTTCAAAATTACTGTCGAATCATTCATAAAATGTATTCACATACTTACTATTTACAGTCCGATTAGGTATAACATAACATGTGTAAGTACAAAATGTCTTAATGATTCTATACCAAGCAGGTTGCGGACGTTCACACGAACACATCTTATATTCAAGAGAACCTACGTTACTGACAAAACCAAGGTAAAACAACCATTTTAATGATTTTGGTTACAGTAAAATCATTTAAATCAGATTTGGTGATTAAAAAGTCACATCTATACAAAGATGCCATAACGTCCAAACTCATTAGACTCTTCATAAGAAAATTTACAAGTGTAAATAAAAAAAATACGGGAATGCATAAAAATGTAATCGTAAAAACACGCTTATATAACAACAACAATAAAAATACACAAACTATTCACAAGACACAGCCATGGGGTGAGCTACAAGACAAACAAAATACACTGCGAGCAATCAAAATACAATGAAAATACAATTAAAACATGTATTCCATTTTGCTATTTTAATAAAACAACAGGTCATCTGTTCCTGTCCATTCACAGAAACATACAATCACGAAATGGTATTAAAATTCAGCAGTTTCAAGCACAGTTGTAATAATAAAATGTATATAAAAAGAAGTTAATGGTTTGGAATGTTAGAAAGGAATAGAAGAAGTACACAACCATGATTTTTACATGAACAGGCCGAGTGGAGGATCGAGGACTTTTCTTCAAGGTCGAAGAACAAATTGTGTACTAAGGGAGCCTGATCTTTATCAGTTGTTTGTAAGATATTTCAAATAAGAGGGGGGGGGGATGTACTGCTCACGTCCCCTCAAATCTGTTCCTACAGAATGATAAATGTTGTATGTATACAATCTGGAATCTGGTTTAATAATAACAACAGCACAACTGCTATATAGGCAAAGAAATAGGACTACAATATACATTATATAGAAGTTCTGCTCCTTACACACAAGGAAATCATATACCTCTTATTAAAATCCTGTACATAATATAATGAATCATTCTCCATAATTTACAGATTCACGTCACTGCATAATCATAATGCTGCAATTAACCCCATTATATAATATTATATAACATGCAAAAAGCAGTTCGCACAATTTGATTGGGAATGAAATCATTGAAAATTGTAAATACTATACGTTTCAACATGATATGCTAATTATGTGGCATATGATAAAATGTTAAGATTATTGTTGAGACCACAATACGATTTATTATTATGATGCTACCCTTGGAATCATTACAATTCACCTCATTAAATATATCTAGACAAACATATTTATAATTATTATAATTAATCATTAATTAACTAGAAATAATTTCAAATATAACTCCACAAAATCAACCAGGTGGCAGTTCACAATGGAATGTTTTTGCGCCACCTAGTGGGTGACCAAGACATTACCACCCTCTAGTGGATAACTGAACAACTGATATCAAACTGAAGTTTTTGAAAACTTCATACATAATTGAAATATAATTGAAGATATATTATAACAGAATTACTTCTATGTTTGATAATTTATAAATTCAGGACTTCTTATACTTCAGTTTCGTCAGATTTAGCTGGTGCAACAGCCACAGGTTTTGCGTTATGAGTGGCATTAACTTTATTCCGGTTGACATCCCCTTTTTGGTCTTCCTCTTCTTCCTCCTCCGATGAATCTTCTTCTTCTTCCGATTCTTCCTCCGACGTCTCTTCTTCCTCTGAACCCGATTCTTCTTCTGTAAATAGAAAATTATCTTGTTTGTTAGAAATTCATTCCAAATGGAACAAGAGCTGAATGTTGCATGTAATTGAAATTTATAAAATATGTTTTAATAGGTTTTAAAATTCTTATGACTCTTTTTTATTGGTGACATTTCCAAGTATATTTGATTTAAAAAATGCGGATGAATTCAATCTGATTCAAACATTGGTGATGCGTTAAAATATCAATGAAATATTAAGTTTTACTGAACATTTTTTTGTGTAATTGTAAAAAAAAATCTCTAAATTGTGTTGAACTGAAGTAGTTGTAGTCATCATGCTGGCATTTGAAGTGATGGTTGCCTTATGTCTGGAGATTTATGTATAAATACATTTTTCAAAATTCACATGTTAAAAACAGTTAAGTTAAAATAGCAATGATGCCGTACAATAAACAACAGACTGAAATTCAGCAAAATGAAGAATTTGCAGGCTGTCCAAGTCAACTTACAACAGTCATTCAGGAGAAAAGAATAAATTCTGTGAACACATAATACCAGGTGTGTGTCATTTGCACAAGTCATTCTAAAGTTTCTAGCATTCAATAAAACCAGATGCATTGCATAAGAAGTACAATAATAGAACCTGAGAGATCGATCTACGAAGGCTTGACACTTAAATGCGAGTGCTTGAGGTTACGAGAAATGAAATAATAGTGTAGAGAATACAGAATAAAATAATAGAAAGAAAACTATGAGCTAAAGATAGATTACCTGGTCAGCTATAACTCAACTAAGTAAAAAAGAAACAATTCAAAGTATGTTTAAAAGTGTACAATACATATCTATGAGTATGAAACAAAACTAACGTGAACACAAAAGCTTGAAATGTTAGTAGTTGCGGAGATGTGTATCTGTGTGTTGTCTAGATGACTATCGATGCATACATGGTGTCTTAGTGTGAACATATATATATAAAACTTTAAAATTGGTTCCAAAGAGAGTTTACCTTTCTTGCCTTCAATTTAAGAACAGGTAAGATTGGCATTAATTGATTGTATTGTAATATCGTAATTGTTAAATTTGTTAATAATGGCATTAAAATTATGTAAAATGGCAGTTAATATGTCTGTTTGATTGTGTTTGCGAGTGTTAACAAGATGGTGACCCAAAAATTGCATTCAGTCAAAAATGCCATCAAACATGCAAATTTCGATCCCTGCCCTTTACACCATTTAACCAATTTGTCACAAATGTGTTTAGCCTGTACAGTGTACATGACGTTTTAAATGCAAATTAATTGTCCTGGATTATGTGTTCTGTCTTCTGTGCATGTAATACTGAAGATATACATATAGTTGTGCATTTCTGTCCTGAATTAGAAAGGTACATTTCATAGGATATTTATTTTCCGTTTAGAATCTCCTATTTATCACTCATATAAATCCCCCATTATCACCCAACCTAATTCCCTATTATCACCCAATTTAATTCCCCAATTATCACTCACCAGTTTCTTCTTCTTCTTCGTCGTCGGCCGTTGCTTTGGGGGCCGCCCCTTGTGCTGCAGGTTGTGCCACGACTCGGACGTTCTTCTCCTCCTCTTCTTCTTCTTCATCTGACGTCTCCTCTTCTTCCGATGACTCTTCTTCTTCCGACCCACTTTCTTCTTCTTCAGACGACTCCTCTTGAGCCTTGTGGGGGTTGGAAGGCGAGCCAGGGGGCAGAGAGGAAGGCAGAGGGGGAGGGGGACCTTACAAGGAAGGGAGAGAAGAGGCTTAATTATCTTAAATCAATATCAACTAACAGATCTATCATTTATCAACTTAATTTGAAAAGATTGACTTCCATAGTAGTCTCTAATATAAATTAAACATTTTGCTGTCATAAAAGGCAGAATCTTGATACAGAGATCTCAGTCACAAATTTCTCATTCCTGTTTCAGGAATCATATAGATTAACACAGTGAGATTCCAGTCCTAGACCAAAGAATACATGTCGTTTGATCCAACTTTAAAAAAGAGATACTTCCACAAAGAATTGTAAGAACGAAGAAGAGATTTTGTACTGAGAACGGATGTACTTATAAGCATAATACTCACCAGAGGGCGACGTAGGACTCATTGGAATGGTGGCGGAAGATGAACCCCACCTGGAGGATGAGGTCGTGGATGATGTCGTCATGACCTGTAGAGGACACATTTTCATCTTTTTTAAAATTCATATTCAAATTTTTGAAAACAATTATAGTTGGACCTAATAATATGCTAAAAAATAAACCTTTCCAAAACAGTTGGATGTCCTAGCAATTGAGCTGAAGGGCCAGCCCCTGAGCTAATAAGTGCAGGGAGTAACAAAACAATACAATACAAAACAATATAATACCCAACTGACCACAGTGCACTCTGTTATATTGAGTACAATATTTGTTATACCGAGTACAATATTTTTCTCTGTCCGAGGAGATGAAAGACTGATGTTCTAAAAAATGGCTTATGCTATTAGTTCATGATCAAGATTTTTACACAAATCATTAAAACTATCATCGTTGAGCTGCGGATAATGGACCCACCTTTTCAGTGACAATGACCCTGCTCTCCACGCCGTTCTCCATCCTCGTTTCTGTCGTAGTTTTCTCGACCACTCGTCCGATGTGAGCGTCTGGGTCTGTGCTGCTTTCGCGGACTACTATGAAGCTATCCTGAAAACAATCAACACCAAAGTTATGATTTATATTACATGGACACACAGCAAAATTTTACCAGTTAATCATTAAATGATTTACTCACTGGATCAATAATTTCATGGTTCGCGATCGGGGACGGTTGACGTACGGGTGAAGGGGCTCTCACCGGTTCCCGTGGCATCACGACTGGCTTCCGCTCTCTGATTGGTGAAGGTTCTTCCGGTCGTGATTCTGGAGTGCTTGTTGACGGAGGTTCAATTCTCTCTCTAGGGGGCGACACTGGTGATTCTCTTCCAGGAGAGGGGGCTGGTCGCGATGGAGCGGGGCGTGAAGGAGCAGCAGGGGAGTCCTGTAATCTCTCCTCCGGGGGTCTCGGGGGTTCCTCTACGACCAATGCACCCGTTCTTGTGGGTATCATCTCCCTCGGGGCTTGTCTGTTGGCTTCCAATTGTTTCTCTCTGCAAAAATACATGCATCCGTTACAATCACCTCGAGGACCATTTTTATTTTCAGATGCTTTAATTGATCTGTATTGAATTTACATTCTAAATATCAAATTTCTGCAACTTTTCCCTCTTTTAATCAATTCTCTGATACACTTTGAATAGGACATTAGTATTCATATTATTGGATTTTTCTTGCATTATTAAACATAATATAAACATCACTGAAGTAAATGTTTACTTTCTCAACTTACTTTTCTGCCTTTATTCTGTTTTCTTCCATGACTTTGGCGTAAACATTCGTCACTTGCTGGAGAATGACTTCCATTTCTGAAAGACAAAATGAAGGACAAAACATAAAATGCCAAAATCATTACTATTTGTGCGAACTAGCGACAGTCCAATCGAGCCAAAGCACTGGTCTAGTATATATATCGACTGACAAGACTGAATGTGCAAATTCGCTGATGATGTCCGATTCAAATCAGTTTTTCTCGATTACATCTTAATTTCTTATCTAAATAATTTTTAAATAAAAGTATGCATTCTTCGAGGACAAATTGCCTCTATCTAGAACGGCACAAAGGATCTACTAATTCCGCTCACCACTTTCGGGACTCTGGTAGTAGGTAGCCGAGTCGAACACGAACCCTTCCCTCGTAGCAAAGTTATTCGTGAGGTTGGCCGACAGAATCTTGTTCATGATTTCCAGGTTCTGGTTCTCGTGGGTCACTAAAAGTGAATTGCGTCCGTCACTCATGGGTTTGTCTACCTTGGCACCTTTCTGGAACGGCAATTGAAGAAGAAAATTATATAATGTGACATAATATCATAATTATCATATGGCATCAATAAGCTTATTACTATTTTATTTCCAAACCTTGGACATTCTAAAAATCGAACAGTCACCCATACATACAACTTAAATACAGCTTGCACAAATTAGAGCACAGTAGCATCACAACAAGTTATCAACAAACTGTATGTGAAGAAAAAATGTCTCAATCATCTCAAATTAATTTGGAAGTTCGTCTTACCTTAATTAAGAAGTCAACCATCTCCTTATTGTTGTGAATGGCCGCTACAACGACAGGTGTCGCCTCCTGGTAGGCTTTACTCGGAACTTCTAAATTTGCTCCGTTTATAATAAGGATGTGAGCGAGGTTAAGGTCGTTGTTTGACGCTGCTTCTGTCAATGGAAATCTGCCACTAGGGCCTCCTTCGTTTATTCTCGCTCCTGTAGAAAAAAAAGTTTCATATAATTCCAGTATCCACATCTTCATGTAACAAATATTTTAGAGATTGACAAGTCATTTCTGTTTGTATGTATGTATGAGTCTTTATTTCCAATTAGGAAAAGTACAGTATAATTTTTACAGGTCTAACCCAGCCCACTTGGGCTTACTCACAATTTAAACATTAGCAAAATAAACATGTATATGAAGCTATATGAGACAGTGAGACGGTGAGAGCACAGCGATACACATGTATCAAAGAAGTCCATTACATTTTACATATTTACCCCATGTAAGGGATCTTTTACTTTCCTAGCATAGACACTGACGAAATAAGACGTTCAGCTGAGAGTTGTTCGGTAATGAGTCTTTCTGTCCTGCATTTTCGCACTAATTAGCCCAGACAATTTTTCAGCTTCTCGGTTAGACCAAAGCAACATATTTTCTGCCAACAAAATAATTGAGGTTGCCTACAATTTATACTTAACTGACACAGTAAAAGATCGAGATTACTGCTTTTTTTAATGCTACAAACCAACCTTAGAAAATGTGGCTTTAGAAGATCCGAGAAGCTAAAGATCAATTCTGCCTGGCCTTAGGCTTAATTTAACAAGCAGAGACACAGTAATGAGTGGAGGTGCACCTTTGGCATAGTAATGGTAAATGAAGAAGAATCGCTCACCTTTCTTAATCATGGCCTTGGCTGTTTCCAAGTCGTGTCTGCTACACACCAATGCAAAGGGCGTCATTCCTCCCTCGTTTGACTCTGGTTGCACGATGTTATTTGGGAACGGGTAATTTATGTCCAGGTCTTCGTCAAATTGCAACTGCTCCTTTATGTCTTTTTGTTGGCCACTGTAAATACTCTGCAAATACGAAGCAATATGTCAGTACTTTTTTGCTCAAACATCTGTGCTTAAGATATAATGGTTCTTTATCAATTGCCACTTGAATTTGCCAAAGGTAGCTCATAAGGGTTAGTTTGTTCAGATACAAGAGAGAGTGGGAGTCCTCAACAGTCAACATCTCCCACATTTACATGGATGCAAGCTCAAGAAAGAGATGACAGATAGAAAGATAGATAGATAATTAGATATATAGATAGGTAGGTAGGTAGGTAGGTAGGTAGGTTAGATAATAGATATGGTAAGTGCAGCTCTCTAAGCCCAGTCCTGGGCGCTCACGAGGGTTAGTTGATGAGATGAGAGAGAGATGACAAGGTAGATACCTGATAGAAATCCCGTAAAGCGATCATCTTAATGAAGTGATGTGGGTCAGCATCAGCCCCTGCCAACACAGCTGTGGATTCTACGTCAGCATGGATGACGGCTAAATCGAGGGCAGTCATTCCAAACGTGTGGTCCGTTCCTTCTCGGTCGCACCCGGAGTTCAGCAACAGCTTAAGAATCCTGGCAAATGCCTGAAAAAAAGAGATACAGAGTTAGAATACTAGTTCATCATTTTTCCTAAGAGAAGTTATACTTGATAAAACTGGAATGTTTTTTATGTACATGGCAGAAGTTCCTATAAGAATACACTGCATCTTTTCTTAAATATGCTACCAAACAGTAATCATAACTACAACCCTACTCAGCGTAATATTATTTGGTTGAATGTTTGTTTTCTTTATTTAATAATTTTTAAAATGTGCAACAGAATCATTACGTTTTGAGTATTTTTGTTTCCACAAAACGGTACTTTAACACATTCAGTACCCTTTTCGGTTTCAGTGATATAAATTATCTTCCTTATAGTGCACAATTTTCAGGCAACTTAAAAGGTACATGTCCGATTCTTTCTTGGTGAAAGAGTGAGTGAGTTTGTGTTTCACGCCCCATCAGCACCAGTGTGGGCTATTTAGATACAACCCTTGGTGAAAGGCAAAGACAAAAGGCACATGCCCAAAAGGTACATGTCCTTGGTGAAAGACAAAAACCACAATATTTAAACAACAATTTTGAAACTTGCTCATAGCTTTAGTAACTTCCACTCACCAGGGATATTCTTCCCAACTCTTCTCTGACAGCGGGCGGCACATCTCCTCCTGGAGCGCCCCCTAGTGGCTTGGCTCCTTTTGTCTTCTTCTTCTTGTTGCTCTTTCCTCCTCCGCACGACAACAGACCCATGACACCTCCCTTCTTATTTTCTTTTGCCTAAAAGAAAGAAATTGAGAATTGAAAATTGAGACAATTCACAAGAACAATTTATAGTTCCGGGCATAGCGAAAAACGTCATTACCTCCATTGTCTAGTTTACAAGATGCTTAAGGTCACATGCTTACAAATATCCTTATTACAATTATCATGTCATAGATCGCACTGTGGTAAATTGACTGTCCATTTCAAAGTAACAGATACTGAGATAGGACCTGCGTCCTACAGTGACATCGAGTGCTGAAGGACTGAAGCAGCCAAAGCTATAACTGATTTTTTGCAAATTATATTATAGTAAAGAGTTGGTACTTTCAGTGCAAGATCAGTGCAAGTCTTCACAATTCTTTCTGTAAAATCAGTTTTTTTGTCTTCACGAGTAACATGACTTTCACAACAGATAAATTAGGGGCCAAATAAAGACAATAGTACAATACCATGCAGTTGTCGGGCAGGAGACTTTAAAAACAAGTTGTGCAACCCAAAAGAAATCATTTTAAAATGCCCTCACAAATGTTTGATATTACACACAACTTCTGACCCCATGGGGTAGGACTTGTTATTTATCAGTAATGCCTTTAACAACATAACTGTCCAATTAGTTACGAATAATTGAAATGACACATACCTCCTGCAAACGATTCTGTCGATGGGCGTACATGGCCTTAATCTTCCTATCTTGTGTCGACATGTCTTCTCCGTCCGTTTGCGCAATTATTTCTTTATAATTCTCACTGACAGCAAGTAGCAATTCTCCCGCTTGGTCTAATCGTCCCTCGTTTGTATTAGGACCTCCGACCAACTCTGGGTACTGTTTCGCCCACTCTCTTAACGCTTGGTCCAAGGGCCCTCGGTGTGCGTTCTGGTCCGCCAGTTTGTTGTCACTGGATAACATAAGAATTTGTAATGTATGATTAATTTTACTTTTATCAGATCGTTTAAAAAGAATCTGAGTATTCAAAACATGGTCTTGCTAGAGGTCTGCTTTGGAGACAAAATGAGGTAGTCTGAGTATAAATTTACTTTCATCCATTTCCAGGGCTCAGCTTGACTTTTGACAATCAGATCATCAGTACTGTGGATGAATTCATTCTCAATCACTCTGGTACAAGAATGTTCCAGGACAGTCTTGAGTTGAAGTCTCAAAATTTTAAAATCACAGAGAAGTAAAGTCTAATTCCAACCACTTCTTCTGGAGCTACCGAGAACAGAGTATACACAATTCCATGCAAATCTGACCTATAGTTTTTCCATAATGACACAGACATCATAATCCCACTTTTGCAAAGAAGATAAATATCAAATTCTAGCAAAACATCAACTCCTACTCACGCCAGTATTTTCTTGACCATGTTATTTTTCCCGTCGACCGCCAGATGCAGTGCCGTGTGTCCGTAATCGTTAACTGATGAGGGGTCTGCTCCGTGTTGCAAAACTAGGTCAACGAGGCCGGGGTCGCCGTAACCAGAGACCAATAGGAGAGCGTTCATGCCCAGCATGTTCTTGTGGTTGACGTTGATTTTGTACTGAAGCAGCAATTTTATTACATCTACGTTTCTGCCTCCTGCAACGGAAAAATTTGTAGATTTAATTTTAAATTATGACGTATAATTAAGAGCGCATCATCTAATCAGGGCAGTTGTGTTTAACACAGAAACATTATATTGTCTCACATTTACAAGAAGTGTAAGAAAATGACAAGAATAATAATTGCAATTAGCATTACCTCCGAGCAACTTTTAAGCAAGACACACATTACTTAAATTTCAACAGATTTGCATGCAACTAAACAAAGTTCAATTTTCACTGTATTATAAGCCTACCCTTGAATGGCTTTTTTAACCAAATGCAATATATCTTGAGCTGAATTATCGTAGAATCCATAACAACAAGCAAGATGACACCTGAAGATAGAAAACAACTTGCCTCCAAAAGCGTATCCCAATGCCGTACTCTTCTGCAAATCTTCTGCTTGCACTTCAGCGCCATTTTGTAACAACATGCGCACAATTTCGTAATGTCCGTGGTAGGCGGAGGTCATGAGGGCAGTCGTGTTCAGAGCAGCAAACGGCAAGTTGATGTCCGCGTCATTGTCTATCAGGATCTACAAGTAAAGGGAGAGGAATATTGAACAATTTGAGATAATTCAGACGGGAGATTTCTCAAATAAGATATTTATCCAATCATTCCTGAGACTATAAAACTTGGAGAGGATGACTTTGGTTGAGGGAGTTTCAGGTAAGGCTCAACGCAGATTCACAGTCAGTCAAACCTGAATCGAATTGACAATTCTGGCCTCACATCAAAATTAACTCCAACTCAAGCTATGCCTAAGGTTCCATAGGATATACTCTTTTCCTATTCATTGGATTATTCTTTAATTGAGAATTCTACAATCAACCATTTGATAACATTTTTTCTAAAATTGGGTGATTCTCTCAAGTCCTAAAAAGCTGAATTCTTCTCACAGAGCTACCATTCATAAAAAAAAGATAATAACTGAAGAATATCAATAATAGGACATTCTCACCTTGACGACCTTGACCTTATTAAGAGCGCAGGCCAGGGCCAGGGGGGTGATTCCAGCGTGTTGTTGGTTGATGGACTCGTCAAAGTGCTGGTCGAGGCTGATGCCTGTGATGGCGCAGTTGTACACCTGAAAGTAAATGACATATCTGGTAAATATCATGTAAAATTATTAAAACAAAATTAGGGATAACACATCTATACTTTTATGCTGAAGAAGACTCCTTCTAAATTTGTCAAGTCATAAAGATTAAAGGCACTTTTATTTTTGACAATAGCAATTGGCCGGACCAGGTTTTGAACTAACCATCATGCTATGAAGATACACAATATTATACACATTTAAAAGCAAAAAATAAATTTCTTATTTCTATATGATAATCACGATAATGTTTCAATTGAAAGTTGCATGCAGTCTAAGTTTTTAAAGTTAGCAAATTTGAATTTGTAAGCGGCAAAAAACATACATTATACAACCATTATAATAATTATGCAAAAAGAATTAATAAATATATGTATTAAACAACATTCAGATGTAGGCTGAATTTTTCAGAACAAATTTTCTTCATTCAATACTTTAAAAATATAAATACATCGACAATAAAAACTTCCAGTGATCGCCACAAAAATTAGCATAAAAATTAGCATACACCGACAAATTTATGCAAATTGGCTTACCATGTTAATGTCATCGTTGATGATGGCATCATGCAGTCCTCTGTAAATAAGATAGGCCGATTCTTCCAGGTTGTCCGCTGAAAAGATTAGAAAACAAAACATTACTATCAAGATTGGGTATATTTGATGTTATTTTGTGATATATGTAGTTGTACGGTATATCATTTGTATATCAAGGTATTCATCTGTAATACATTAGATTGTTTACCGAAAGATGACAAGAAAACATGATTGTCTTGGGTTATTCGGGTTTATCTACAAATACATCATGAGTGTATCACAGTGTTTATCGGTATATTTCTTTCTGAGCTAATTAGCATAATACTTTGGTAATTAGCCAAGATGTACATAATGACACAAGCATGCGAGTAATTAGGGAATTAAACATAAAGAGTCAATAACAGAGCAAATACATTGTAATGATTGTATGTCATGTAAATATTATGTAAACAAGAATTTGTATATTTATGTTATTACGAATCACAAATATGATGCATAACACGCAGCGATGACCAGGATGGTTGGAAGATTGGGGCTCTATGTCCTGTATTCATGCACTTGGTAGGCTAATTAGAACAGGAGGAGGACACAGCAATGAGGCGAAGGATGATTGAAACTGCTTTCCAAAATAGGACCAGATGACCCGCCAAGAGCTGGATTCGAACCCTGGACCCAGCGATGGGCAGCCCAGCACAATACCACTAGACCAACCCTCCCCCCTGGCAGTTTTAAGTAAATGCACTGAAAAATGTTCATCAGAGTGAAGTTTTATTATTATTTTATTATGAGTAAAGGAGAGACTAACTCTATGGCAGGAGGCTATCCACGCAGAACAGTTTTACAGTTACAGGAATATTAACTTCCTAGATTAGGGGGTTTCCAAGTCACACTTCTATAAAAAAGATCGACTTCGTTGCAAATATTCAGCATATTCAGCTGATCTAATCCTGAGCAAGGGATTTCCAATGGGGCCGTCACCAGTCATAGATAAGCCAAAAATGGTATTTCAAGAAATCATGTTATCAATGCTTAAGATCATCTGATGGTTCTGATCATGGAAAAGCGTGAGAGATAAATGTCACCCAAGAGAAAAGCCTCGTTATGCTATAAGAACTTAAATATAATTCAATTTTTTACTGAGGATGAGGTCTGGATGGATCCTGAAAGCTCTTTAGCAATTTTGTTATGTTGTGAGAAAATGTCTTAACTTTCTACAATAATACGAAATGATTTAGGCAAGAAAATAAACCAATTTTTTCCCCGCTTATCTGTACGCATACTCTAATATCAGCATGTTATCAGCATGTTTATTAACTTCATAAATTGCATGGTATCATAGCAAAGCAGAAGAGATCTTGCTAAAAAAAATCAACGGGACGCTGATAATAACATTGCTAGTTCCGATTCAGACAATGGACAACTTGGACGCTTCTACAAAGACAGCAATTTGAAAAAATCTAGGAGACTACAAACTGAGAGACACAAGGTTTGTGAAAGAGAAATATTTAAAGCCAAAATATCTTGCAATCACAAGTGGCTGACATTGTCTACGAGTTGGAAAAACACTGGATCATGACGTCTCATGAAGTATAATAATAATTTTGACGACGAGTTGGTCTCCAAACTTTTTTCTCTGTGTCTAAAATATGTCAAGGTGGTCAAGGCCTAATATAAGGCTAAACAGTTCGTCTACCAGTTGGTGTGTAACAAATGAAAGCATCTACGAGCCAGTATGTCTAACAGTTGCAGTGTCGACCAGTTGTTATGTCTCCCAGTTGATCTGAGCCAGAAAGTACAGTGCTGTAGAGATACCATGGGAGCCTCCATGACTATCATTACCATTAATTCACGGTTAACCATTTAACCATATTAACCACAATTTAGCTTTTCTCACCATAATTTAGCCTTAAGCCCTCAAGGGCAGCTCTTCTACAATTCCAACATATTTCCCATTCAGTATACATGTATTCACCCTATAGTGGTCATGCTTCAACTCTCTCAACAGACTTTCTCAACGGAATTTCTGAACATAATTTAATCTCATATTATACACTCGAGGACAACATTTTATATTATATATAGAAACCTGGATCTTGCAAAATGTCCAAGGTCTAGTGACCTCCATAAATACTATTTACATAGCGTATGTTATGGCATAATAAATTCCAGGACATTCCATTATGGTATTTAGCACGTTCTCAGCCATTCAATAGCACTCAGCAGTATCATAATTCATAAAGACACAATGGGTAGTGTAATAGAAGGCCGAATATAGACCTACATATTGTGGAACTGGAACAAGATACCCCTTTTTGGTTTACAGAGAATTCTGAAAAATTCTCACTACTTAACGGTATCACTAACTGTATTCTCAATAAATTTGAATTCATAATAGCAGCCGCATGAGATCTATACAAAGAATTCACACAATTTCTTGCTTTCAAAATAAACAGAAGAAGGAAGTTTGAACTGATACTATCTCATTCTAAGACTTTTAAAAAGTTTGAATAGGTCTTGCCGTCTATTAAATAGTGAATAAATAGAGGAAATGTTTTGTCTTTGAGGTTTGCGCAAAGGAATGAACAATAAACTGATGATCCACTGAGAAGAGGATCCATTCAAAATCACCAAAATAAACTGCTTAATTAACGGCAAAAAACGTCTGCAACCAGACAACTAATAGGCCCTCTTATTGCACAGAATATGATAAATATCCATAGTACAACTTGCCAAAGATAGCAAAAACATTATTCTTCAATACCTTACACTTGACATAGTACAGAAACGAAAACAAGGTCAAAATGTGATCATAAATAAACAACAAATTCCTCAAGATAAAGCTACTACGTGAGGCCATACACAAACAAAAATTTTGAATTTATCTTTGGGTCTTCAGGTCAGCAGTTATCTACCGTTATCTGCGAATTGCTGTAAGAATTTGTATGTGAAGAGACTATTGAAGCAATGCAGTGCCCAGTAAGCAAAAAACACAAGATGTAGACAGATAAATTAATGTTATATAGGACAGTTGCAAGCGAAGATCAAGCTAAAAAAAGAAATACTTTATAAGGATCTATAAGCTATAAAGAACTTACTAGGCCTACATCTAGAAACTTCCAAGATCAAGAGTGAAGTACAAAAATTATCAAATTAATTAATAGCATTACGCGGAGCTGGCACGAAGTCCACTCTACAACTACTATGCCATACAAGTGTTTCATTCACCTGCATCAAAAGCTTTACTCAGATCTACAAGCACTCAAGTAGCATAGAGTTACAGACTGGGCAGCCTAGCCTATGAGAAATGCAAATCTAAGCCCATAATTGCATTTTTATACAGCAGCAAGCCATAAAATATAGAACTAGGTCATAATACAACATATATTCTCAAAAGAGGAAAGAAGAAGTAAGATTTTTAAAATGACTAAATGGCATGTTTGACAACAGTTATTCAAAACCAAGTGACAACACCAATTTATTAAATCCTCATACCACTTTCTACCAAAGAAAAGAAGCAAACAGATTGACAAGTCTATATGCAGAGAGATAGATCTACAGACAAAAGATAGAGACTAAGACAGAACTTTGGAAAGACGAACAGAGAGATACAGGGTGTCTACAGAAAAAGAGGACAGTCACTTTTCTTCTTTTCCACACTCTTATAAGTTCAGAATTTGGTGATAAGTCTAACATAAGAATGGATTTGATAGTCAACCATATTAGATATATTGCAAATATGTTTATTTGTGAATTAGATCACTACTAAAAGCAAAATGCAAGCATGATATGCAAAAGTGCTTGCACTGCTCTAAGCTGAAAAAGTTTGTTGTGTTTTCCTCATTCTTGATGAGAAATTTTTCACCATTTATGGTGCTTGTGAGAGTAAGAATGATTCATGCGTGAGTAGTGGGGCATTTGCTGATGCTTCAGCTGCCGATAATTCGATTCAGGACCTAACACTTGGTCTTCAACATGGAGTCATCTGATGACAAGAAAATCGCAAAAATGCCTCAAATAAACCATTGACCAGAGTGCTGGAATCAATGCAAATGTTTATAATAACATTCTAAAATGATTTGGTGTGCCATGGCGTCAGACGAGAAACTTTTTTTTCGCTAAATCATCTTCCTACAAGGTGTAGCACCTGTTCATAGTGAAAAGAAGATTCAGGAGTGCCTCAAAACAAGCCTCCTGAGCCAGGTAGAGAGCCACCCCTTGTCTCCTGAGCTGGACCCTGTGGATTATTCAGTATGGGCAAATTGGGATATAAAATCACATTAAAGTTACAGGCCTCCGCCATATCTGCAAGGGGCAAAAGTTTGTGGAGAGCATCAAACACGCTTTTGCATCATTTATGTCTCATCTGCAGAAAGTTACCATATCAAGGGGTGCGAATAATGGGTAATTTGACTGTTCTGAATATACTGTTCATATACAAATCATGTTTTATTGAATAATGATGCTTGGCACAAAATAAAATGTAAACAAATCCAATTGTGTTGACTGTCCTCTTTTTCTGTAGACACCCTGTAGAAAGTGTCAATTAGCAATTTAGCAGTCAACGAGACTTGTAGTTTTAAAACTGATATCTATGTTCATAACAATGATAAGATGCTATGATAAAACATTCAAAGACTTCCAATCTATGGTATACTATAGAATACTTGGCAAAATTGTCATGGAGCAACAAGACCTATATATAATTATATATATATGCGATATGATACTTGATATATATTTATAGTTTTTTAAATACCCAAGAATGCACTGTAGTATTAAAGAAGAAAACTAAGCCAGCTTACACACAAAAACATTTTGACTTCTAGCAAATCTAGGGCAAAGACTAATAAAAACTTCCTCAAACGTACTATGATAAAGACATTTGAACGGACTACCAAAAATTGAGATTTGAGAGTGTTTTAATCTCAACAAAGTATGAACATCTAACACTTTTAAGTAATAATGCGACTTTGCATAATGTATTATGATGACTTCCTAACACCTTGAATACAGCCATTCATTAAATTTATGTTGCAGATAGGCCCCCACATGAATAACATAACAAGCTCTATACATTATATCTTTTTAAGCAGGTCAGGATTCATAAGTGCATTAAAGTAGCTGTGTATTGACTTAAGATATCCAAATTCATCATAAATACGCAGTAGTCTTTATTAGCTTAAGCGAGTATTTTGTCCAGTCAGCACGTTTCATAACTTTCATTGTCATTAAAGTAATAATTACGCTGACTGCAATGTTTTCCTAGTTTACATTTGTAGATCATAAATTAATCTTAGACCTGTCTATGTACTTCAAGTTATCAAATTAGACAGAAAGGATTTTCATGACCACAAACTAATCTAAATATTTACTTAGGACTAGAGGGGTAGTTTTTTTTCACTTACTCAACAAAGCAAAACTATTATCAGCAATCTAGGCAGCTTCAGGATATCAGAAACAAATGTTTCCTTGATTCAGGACTATGAGGGGGGGAGCGTTAGCTCAGTTGGTAGCACATTGAGCTGCCAATCGCTGGTCCCTGGTTGGATTCCCGCTCGGGATATGTCACCTGGACTTATGTTGGACAGCAGTTTCAACCATCCCGCGCCTCATTGCTGTGTCCTCCTCCTATCCTAATTAGCCTGCCTAGAGCACAAATACAGGACATAAAGCCCCAATCATTCATCATACATTATCAGCAATAGCATGAAATCATGAATATACCCCTTAACAGGCTAACAACCTAACACAGTCATTAAGCCAGCATAAATCCCCCTCCCCCACTCTTCTAATCTGTAATTGCACCAGTATAGAATTTCATGGCGAAGTGACGTGCTAATTGGTTCCCACAAAAAGCAAACAAGCTTGCATGTAAATAGCCTCATAGCGGTGGTCACATTGTGAGCATTTCAGAAGCATAGTGCATTATAAATCCAAGGTAATAATTGAATATAATCGGTCAAAAATGCTACAATAACTTGGCAAGGCCACAGTTCCATTGGCACCATCAAATACAAGGATACCTCATGATACATATTTGATTATATAGCTTACGAGTCGTATATTGTATGGTGTTTATGCTTTGAGTGCCATAATAAATTGGGAGACATTCAAAAATCATTTACATTGTCACTTTTGAGTTCTCATAACATCCACTGGAAATATCAAATTAAATAGATCTGACACATCTCATATTTAATTCTTAATCTAATAGATCAATTAATAAGATAGGCCAACACAGATTAGATACAATGTATAGACAAGGATCAACTCAGGTAGAGCAGATCTACATAGCTTCCAATTTCTTCTTTGTATTTTTAATGCACATTTATCAATTTTACTTAATATCGTTTCATACAACAAATTCACAATTTTAAGTTATTATCAGAACTAGCCCAGCTATTGAAAGGTATCACTGCTCAGAGATTGAACCCACAACGTAAAATCTTAGGTCACACGCCATCTATGTTAAGCCTTCAGTACATTCACCTTATAAATAGTATAAACATGGCTATCACTCGCTAAGTATTATTGATTATGTGTCATGATATCATGCTATTTTAACTTACTCGGGTAAACAAATCAAACATATTATATGGATGTATATTTACATACAGTTAACGGAGTAGACTCAATTAATATATTAAGACAAATTAGCATACACTTCAACACTTACTTAGTTACAAATTAATTTGGATATTTTCAATGCAAAAAACAATTTAAAAACAACGCAAAATAGGTCAATAAGTGTTAATAGATATTCAATATAATCCTAATTCTATAATATAATAATATTTTCTAGCCTGTCCGGGCACATCTAATTCATCTAAATGTGACTTTAATGCTAGAAATTGAATGTAGGCCAGGCCAGCTGTTTGTATACAAATCTGACCCAGGGTCCCAGGCACTTGTAGACATACTGACATACGCATCCAAGTTTTATGTGATTACATACATATTGACAATTTTCTAGTTGTTGTAAATATGTTATTTAGCCAATGATGTGATGAACAAATCTATGCTTTTCTGATCTATCTATAAATTAACATGGAACACTTGTGTGTATTATCTGTTTAAGAAATTTAAATTATTGGGACACAGATATTGATCTGTTTATCAAATAAACCTTTGCCTTATCTTCAATGCTCTTAGGCATTTAAATTAAGGCATATAATATACATACACAGAACATAGTCCAACCAATTAGCTAGTTCACCCTTAATTGGTTTAAGCAATTAAGGGGTGCTGGCTTCACAGATTGGTTAGGGCAACATTGACAGGTAGCTTTAACATAACCCCAGGGTTCAACAACTGCTTAACCCCATCTATTTATAGGTACAACATTCAAAGATCAGTGCCATAGAAACATTCTCACCATCTTCTTGAGTTAGTAGATTTCCAATTAAGTGTTTAATGTGCAGTTCACCACCATCGTCGTCTTCCCCGTGAGCATCCATTGTTTTGCTTCTATTTAAATCCCTCTGAGGTCAGATGTTGCAAGCAGAGCTTTATAAAACAGCCACCGCCCACCAAACACCGGTCTCCAACTTTTAGCGTCCCTTTTCTTCAAATCAGGTAGACCTATTTTGTGGGAATTCCCCGTCCCTTGATCACTCACTTGAAAAGTAGGTCAGAGAGGAAAGCTCACCTGAGTTACCTGTGTACCACGTGGCCAGGTGTAAACGACATGCATGCCCTCTGGAGAGAGAAAGTTAGCACATTGCACAAGGAGGTGGCTCCACCTGGATAAGTCAATCTACACAAGCAAGCCCAAATAATGGAACAGCATTTGGAACTTTTGCTAGCAATAAAAATGGAAAATTTTACTACCATCCCAAATGAAAGTTTTCCTATCATCCCAAATGGAAATTATAGCCTACTACCACCCTCAATGGAATTCTTGCTACCATCCTGAATGGAATTAAAAAGCTTCCATGGATCCAGCTCCATGAACTTATTCTGCCACCCAAAATGAAATGTTAGTATTGTTCCAAAGAGAATATACTGATGATGATATCCCAATGGAGCTTCCGCTACAATCCCAAATGGAACTTTTGTCATTCCAAATGGAACCTCCGCTGCATGCCATCCTAAATGGAACTTTTGCTGCCATCCCAAATGGAACTTTAGCTACCCGGTACAAGTTGAGTACAACCCCAAATAGAACATTTGCTTCTAGGGGCATCAGTTTCATTTTAAAGTGGTGGGGCAAATAGTGGTCACACCTTCGTGGAAGATGTCAGGGGAAAAATTACATTTTTTAAATTCAGAAACATGTATACTTCGCAAAAAAGTGGTGGGGCATCTGCCCCACCAGCCCCATAGGAACTGACGCCACTGTCTTCCATCCAAAAAGGAACTTACACTACAACCCTAAATGGAACTCTTCTACCATCCTAAATGGAACTCTTACACTACCATCCTAAATGGAACTTTTACTACCATCCTAAATGGAACTTTTACTACCATTCTAAGGGGAACTTATGCTACCATCCCAAATGAAACTTTCGCTGCAATCCTAATTCCTAAATGGAACCTTTGCTTCCACCCAAGTGGAACATTTTCTTCCATCCTAAATGGAACTTTTAATTTGCTACCATCCCAAAAGGAACTTTTGCTATTATCCTAAATGGAACTTTGGTACATCCCAAATTGAACTTTTACTACCATCCTAAATGGAACTTTTGCTACCATCCTAAATGGAACTTTGCTACCATCCTATGGAACTTTTTCTACCATCCTAAATGAAACTTTTGCTGCCATCTTAAACGGAACTTTTGCTTACACCAAAATGGAACTTTTGCTGCCATCCTAAATGGAACTTTTGCTACCATCCTAAATGGAACTTTGTGCCACTCCTAAACGGAACTTTTGCTTTCATCGCAAGCGGAACTTTCATTACCACTCTAAATGGAACTTTTTGCTGCTAGCCCAAATGGAACTTCTACTATCACCCTAAATAGAAATTTGCTACCATTCTAAATGGAACTTTTGCTACAATCCTAAAGGGAATATTTGCTACCACCTCAAATGGAACCTTTGCTGCCATCTCAATTGAAATTTTGCAACCATCCTTTATGCCATCATCCCACATTGAACTTTTAGTGACATCCTAAATGGAACTTTTGCCACCATCCCAAATGCAACTTTGGCTACCATCCCAAATGGAACTTTTGCTACCATGCTAAATGGAACTTTCTTTATCATCCTAAATATAAATTTTGTTTCCATCTCAAATGAAACTTTACCATCCTAAAAAACTTTTACTTCTACCCTAAATGAAACTTTGACTTCTACCATAAATGGAACTATTACTGCCATACTAAATGGAACTTTTACTACCATTCCAAATGGAACTTTGGCTACCATCCTAAATGGATCTTCCAAATGGAACTTTTGTTACCATCCAAAATGGAACTTACTAGTAGCCTACCCTAAATGGAACTTTTACTACCATCCCAAATGGAACTTACTAGTACCCTAAATGGGAACTTTTAGTACCTAAATGGAACTTTTACTACCATCCCCAAATGGAACTTTGGCTACCATCCTAAATGGAACTTTTACTGCAATCCTAATGAAACTTTTACCATCCTAAATGGAACTTTTACTACCATCCTAAATGGAACTTTTACTGTCATTCTAAATGGAATTTTTACTACCATCCTAAATGGAACTTTTACTATCATCCTAAATGAAACTTTTACTACCATCCTAAATGGATTTCCGTTCTAAATGGAACTTTTACTACCATCCTAAATGGAACTTTTACTACCATCCTAAATGGAACTTTTACTGTCATTCTAAATGGAATTTTTACTACCATCCTAAATGGAACTTTTACTATCATCCTAAATGGAACGTTTACTACCATCCTAAATGGACTATCATCCTAAATGGAACTTTTACTACCATCCTAAATGGAACTTTTACTACCATCCTAAATGGAACTTTTACTGTCATTCTAAATGGAATTTTTACTACCATCCTAAATGGAACTTTTACTATCATCCTAAATGGAACGTTTACTACCATCCTAAATGGAATTTCATTCTACATGGAACTTTTACTACCATCCCAAATTGAACTTTTACTACCATCCTAAATGGAACTTTTACTATCATCCTAAATGAAACGTTTACTACCATCCTAAATGGATTTTCATTCTAAATGGAACTTTTACTGCCATCCTAAATGAAACTTTTACTACCATCCTAAATGGAACTTTTACTACCATCCTAAATGGAACTTTTACTACCATCCTAAATGGAACTTTTACTACCATCCTAAATCAGTGATGGAAATGGGGGGGAGCTCGGGGGAGCTGAGCTCCCTTGACCAAAAAACAGGTGGAGCTGTACCCTCCTACAGCTCCCCCAATGATCAGCGGTGACATTACATTATCATGTTACTTTTTCAGTCTTCATGGTATTTGTAACCAAAATTATGCTATTGTGGAAGAATTCTTTCCCTTTTAAAAATTGAGTACAGCGAGCCGCTGCCGCACAAGCCGAAAGCTCCCTCGAAGAAAATTTTCCATTTCCATCACTGTCCTAAATGGAACTTTTACTACCATCCTAAATGGAACTTTTACTACCATCCTAAATGGAACTTTTACTACCATCCTAAATGGAACTTTTACTACCATCCTAAATGGAACTTTTACTACCATCCTAAATGGAACTTTTACTACCATCCTAAATGGAACTTTTACTACCATCCTAAATGGAACTTTCACTAAAATCCCAAATGGAACATTTGCTACCATCCTACAGTTGACATCATCTGCTCCATGAACAGTCTTGAACCACTACGGACGCCACTGTCGATTTGATGTGACGTCATAGGTACGCACAAGCACATTCTGTTTACCTCACGAAGCATATGTGTATTCGTCAGAAATTGTCAACAGATTTCGTCTAAAATTGGCGAAAATCGGAAAAAAAACATTGCGAAACATCACAAAAATGTGATACGAACTTTTAAACAGCCATGAGAAGCATGTAAGTGAAGAAATTTTTTTTCTAGCTGGCCTGGTTGCCGTGAAAACGACCTAAACGTGAGTTCGCGAGTGAATTGATGACACCTGTAAATGGAACATCCAAAGTGGAACCATCACTACCATCCCAAATGGACTATTTAAATACCATTCCCAAATGCTACCAAGCAGAATACAACAAACTGATATTGCCAATCCAAATGGAACTTTTAAGGAATAGAATGACCGATGCCATCACAAATGGAAGACCACTAGCACTGAATTATCAGCAGAAGGCCATCCAAAATAAGAACCCACAATCACTGGGGGATAATTATTCAGATAGACCCGGGAGCTGTTAAGGACAGCATTAGGAATCCAAGCACAAATACAAAGCAATAACACGGAAATATATATACATCTAAATACTTTATTACAAAAACAGAAATTGTGTTTTTGCCAATTGAACATAATACAACTCATGGTTTTTACAGCTTTGTGTTGAGAGGAAATCATTTCCAGTTTTCTAGCGTGAAACTTGGTAAATTAAGAATCTCAAGATAGCTTCTATTAAATTATATTAATTACATAGATCTAATGATATGTGAATTGAACTTGTTTAAAACAAAATAATGTAACTGTATTCATGTACTCAATGACGAGGATGTATCAATCTGTATCTAATAAACGGTTATTTTATTCCACCATGGAATGAAATATTGACATTATAATTGTTTTGCTACAAAATAAGATTCAAAACAAGATTGTAGTCTATCTACTCCTACAGAATATTGACAAACATCCTCACAACACAATTAAATTAACCACATATTTACATTCATCATATTCGTAATTTATTTTAGCATAAATTTATCTTCTGTTCATTAATTAGAATTTGGTGCTCACTTCCAAGTTACTCAGATTAATTCAGAAAGATTCTACGGAGCAAACAATATTCAGAAATGATGCACCAAATGAAAAATAAAATACAGGTTATCTCATCTTGAGCGACCATGCAATGTTAACCTAAATACATTGTTAACTCTTTAATAAGACCATTAATAGCTATAGTCATTATCACTTTTCCCGTTTTCCCAAGCCCAAGTGCTATTAAAAGTTTTCCCAAATCTCAGTAGAGGGCGACATAATCATGACACCCAGCACCTCTGGTGGACAAAGCAAGCAAATTAACTTCTACCTCATTCCTATTATTACCATATTCTTACGTCCTCCAACTTTACTTAATTGACCTTAATATAATTGAGTTATAAATTAAATTTATATTTAAAGCAAGTTCCCCGTTTTGCATTCTAACACTTCAGTTGCGTTTTAAGAAACACATTGCGACCAATCCACAGGTCTCTCACAATTGCAAGGACAACCATGTTACAATATAATATAAAATTCCTAACTATAACTTAGGTTAAAAAGTTTAAAACAACTATTTTACATCCAATTTATAATCTATACAGTTTAGTGTACAGCAGTTAATCTCAGACAGGTAGAAACAGGTTTTACTGTTTTTAATTATGCATACAAAAACATAGAAATTACAAATAGCATTTTAGTGTTTAGCTCTCACTGAGACCAATAGTTCAATATTACATTAACATAAGCACAAATAAAATAATTATAATCATTAACGTAACACAAAGTCCGAATCTTTCTTTAAGAATCATTAGTCTCAAATATTTAAAATTTTCATGAATTTACTTTTATATTTTACATTTGGCGAATATTATTTGACACATCCACGTATCTCTTAAAGTCTATTAAACAAATCGTTCAACAATTTACTTCCTAAAGCATCTCAGAAATAAAACCCATTCAATAAATAAACTTGACATGCATTCGTTCGCGATAATATTTACAAAACATTTCATCCAGTGTGATACAAAATCATTGATGAAATGATAAATGAATTCTAATTACAAACTCAACATAATTCTGTTAATACTTCACAACACAATTAACCGATCAAGTACGACATTAATGGACTACCATATTTTGCTGATTAATTACAGGTTTGTCAAAATTCATATCCTTTAATCATTCAACTGAATCAACCGAGTGTCCAACATGTAACCAAGCATCTATGGTAATTAATTATTACATAAATAACTTGCATCTCTTTTATATTATCATAGAAGATTTATAATTGACATAACATAATCATACAAAACACTTCAAATGATCAGATACAGCTGTTTCTATAATGGTCTCTTAGTCCATATAATTTTGTTAAAATCATTTAACAAAATGAAGTTTTCTGTGGTCACATGAGTCTTATGGCATCAGTTCGTTCCAAAAATTTTTAATTCCGTCAATTTATCTTTTCAATTGATTGGTTACCTCAAGAATTGAGTCTCAATGAAAGATTGTCTCTGACTTCTTTATTTCTTCTGTAACTGATTTCTTGTCAGGAGTCCTTTATTTCTTCATAACTTTCCATTACTTCTGTATTCCTCAAGATGCGCTTGCAAATTAATCCATATAAGCACGCTTATGCAAAGTCTTGGGTTTGAAGCAGCGCACCTTAGTGCGATATAATCATAACTAATCATAACTTAAGTTATAAATAAGTTATAAATGAGCCAGTAATATGTCATGTTACTTCGCACAACCGAAGCAGCATAAGATGCATGGGGTTATAGTACAAGTTTGTAAATCGTAATGCAAGCTTCTTAAATCATATTCTTGTGTAAACAAGCTTGCAAATCATTCTTCAAATCGAGTAATATGCCGTATGACTTCGCACTACAACTTCGCCGTGCAGCACAAGTAGGGGAAACAACTTATCATTTTCAAACAAACTCTTGACGAGTTCTAACGAGTTTTTCGAGAGTTATATATTCTGGGAATAGTTTATTTTCTCAACTGCAAGGACGACTACTGAATCAGGAGTTAAACAGGTCGAGGCGCGATCTATCGTCCGTGATCCGTCGTCCTGGGGTAAAAACTGAAACAGTGAGAGGCATTGACGGGGCTCCCAGATCAACGCCTGCCAGCCGTCGACTGGAAAAAAAGAGGAACAGGAAAGGGTTTCATTAATAAGTAAATATCAGTATCAATATCTCATACATGGCATAGGAGCAGTAGTGAGTCAATTGGCCACCATACACTCAAATTTGATAAATTTTCTCATACTATAGGTAGGGCATTGGGTCCACAATTGTGAATTTGAGCGGCGTATATATATAGCAAAATTCCATCATACATTTCTCAACAGGACATTCAAGTGCAGAATTGGATAAAATTATAAGATTAAAGGGTAAAGAATTGTGTTGCCCAATATTCTATCATATTTAGGTGACAAAGTCTTAAACTATATCAATTTCTTACTCAATCTTTGTTAACAGGCTTGACAAATTATTATGAAAGTTTTCAAGGTCAACTTTCAGCCAATTCTCTTCAAGAAATGAAATAAACACTTCGACCAATTGAACGGAGATAACCAAGACCTGGCTCACCATCTTTGTGAATAACCTCATCCCAACAAGAAACTAACCAAACAAAAATCTCAAGTAATTAAAACAAAATCCCTTGACACTCACAGCAGCTGACGAATGTCAGACGCGCAGGATCTCCAGGCAGTTGTTGTAGCAGATGCCGATCCAGTCAGCGTGCGTGGACGACCACTGCACCTGGTTGATCTCCCCGGTCGCTGTGTACGCCAAGATCGGGTCCTCAATGGCACGTGGCATCTGCTGGATGTCCCAGATCAGAGCTTGGTGGTCGTCCGCTGCAATGGGGAAGGAGAGAGTTAAAAGATGAAGTCATCTCAGCACAACTACAACTTGTTTCTCCGATCCTTCTTTAGGTCCATGATTGTAGAAATTTTTTCATCTGCTCTATGATATATGTGTTGTGCGTGATTGCCATCCACTGTGCCTGACATAGTTTATAACTCATCAGCAGCAATTACTTTGCCTTCGAGGAGTTCCATTGCTCTCATTAATATTTTTTTGTAATATTGAAAATTTATTTATGTATTGTACAACTGAGCATAAATAAAAGTTGTCTGAGTCTGAGTTATAACTCCCACAAGTTTATCTCAGCATAACTCCCGACTTGTGTTTTCTGATCCTAATACCCACAACTTAATTCATTGTATTGAAGGTTGTATTATTTTCAGCACAATTTAGTTGGCTAATATCGGCAAAATTACGAAACTACTTACATATTTGATCTATTCATTTTACAACATTTATGTAGCAACGATTTCAAAAAATCATGCTCCGGCCTAATCTTGGGCACTTCACAGTTCATATTAAATTTCTGTATGCCTAAAGTATCAAGCTTGCCGTATGCCTGAATATGTAAAATGCTATCATGTGTACAACCTAAATCTCAACTACAACCAATGGAGAGAGCTCTATAGCTATCAAATTTATACGAAAAAGATACATGTACGTTCCATAGAAAGCAAAGGGAATACCAAATGAAACAACCAATTCGCCGAAATCTTTTTTTGTGTAAACAAGAGAATTCATTAAGCAAAAGAAGATGACAAACCTGCGGTGCAGACGTGGCAACTTGAATGGGGGGCCCACGCGATGCCGTTGACACACGCTCGGTGGTTGTTGAGTCGAGCCACAGGGGTGCACGGTACTCGCACGTCTAGTATTATCACCTGGAATCACACGAGCAAAATTTTAAGTGTGATGAGTACGAAATTGATACAAGTATAGTTTAATTTTTTATACATGGAATTAAATTCACGAAATTGACAATTTTTTGTTGCAGAATTCAAAGTAAAAGGGGAACAGGCGATTCTCTACCCAGAAATGTAATATAGTTCATTAGACATCAATGTACCAAAGATGATATTTGTAGATAAATCTCAGTATTCATTCGAAATATTTACACTCGTCCTTTACATGTATAATTTTATTGTTCACTGGAAACTTACAATGTTGGAGACATGACGTTGTAAGTTTCCAGTGGACAATAATATTTTACATGGATAAACCTGGAACCAAGAACAACTTATTCTCCATCGTCCTTTACAGTCTGATCATCAGAGGCCATCCAAATTTATGAAATACCAAGAAGGCCCGAGAAGAACAGACAAAATGTCTGAGGAGAACAGACAATATATATGTCAAATTAATTTCTCACCTCCATAGCGTCCATAGCCATCGTTGCCAGGTAGTTGGGGTCCTGTTTGTTCCAGGCCAGCCTCAGTAGAGGGTGGTGCTGGGGGTCTTCGTAGATGATCGTTGAGTGTTCCAAGTGACGCAAGTCAAACATTCTTACGGAACCATCAGCACCTAATATGGGGAGAGTGAGACAGAGACAATTCAAATGAGAGAACATTCAACAATCTTAAATATTTACATGCTGTCCAAATTAAAACGTTTGTACATTAGAAGAGGGTCTGCCAGTAAGTACTCGTAAAATCTAAACTAGAATCTTATACATGTACGTACCAACACTAGCAAACATGTCTCGGCCGCCCCCTGCCCGACTGAACGCGATGTCGTAGACTTCTTTGTCGTGGGCTATGAGTTGCGTCTTCACATGGCCAGATACGAGGTTCACTCTGCCCAGGACTTGCCCTGTCTGAAAAGCAAAGCAAAATCAAAGGGTGTCTGTTAGTTGTTGGATAATTTCTTAACAGACAAGCTAACTGTATGTTTTGTATTAAGAGCACAACCCTTAATAAAAGCCCATCCCTCTCCATAAAAAATACCGTGCAAGCACGTAAACCCTCGGCTATATGCAGACAAATGACTTTGTTACGAAAATGGTTGCTTTACAAAAGAAAGTCCACAAGACGGAATGGTTCAGGTGACCAATTATGTGTGAAGAAAAATAAGATATGTCATGTCATTAAGTAGAATGGACATGAATTGCCATGAATTGTATTTATGTACCTTTGTAATCAGCTGAGAAAGTCTTGGAGGCATAGTTCAGTTTGTTCATATATAAAGAAAGTAGAATAAGCGCTCGGAGATTGCATACCTGTGCCTGAGGTACTGATGATATCCATTATCAACTAGAGCGGGCGCTCAGAGAGCACATGGCTCCACCAACCCGAAAGCTGCTTCTTTTTGACAATTTGTCAGATGTAAAAAGTGTTTGCCATTCGCATTAGAAGGAGAATGTGGTTGTTTATTTGTATTTCATGCACATTGTTGTTCTTACTACTAAATTGTAGTAATGCTGAGGTATGAGTTTAACCAAGGAGCTGTTTATTAGCAGTGGCGTAGCTGGGGTGTCTCAAGCAGGGGGGGGGGTACCTGGGGGGGGCACGCAATTCTCTGGGGGGGGGCACCCACAATACTAATGGTATATTTTAGCCAGATGGAAAGTTCATATGGGGGGCACCTGGGGGGCACAGGTCCGATGGGGGGGCACATGCCCCCCGTGCCCCCCATAGGGACGCCACTGCTTATTACCCGATGAGCGTCACATGCTGCATAAAATATTATCTATCTATCTATCTATCTATGTCCGTGTGTCTGGGGGGAGGGTTGGTCTATTGGTAGCGCGCTCGACTGCCAATCGCTGGGTCCCGGGTTCGAATCCAGCTCTTGCCGGGTCACCTGGGCCTATGTTGGACGGCTGTTTCAATCAACCCTCAGCTCAGTGCCGTGTCCTTCTCCTGTCCTAATTAGCCTACCAAGTGCATAAATACAGGACGTAAAGCCCCAATCATCAATCCATCCATGTCCGTGTGTCTATCTGTCCATCTGTCTATCTCCATCTGTTTATTTCTATCTGTCTATCTGTCTATTTCTATCTGTCATTTCTATCTGTCTATCTATCTGTCTATCTACCTGTCTATGTACCTGTCTATCTATCTATCTGTCTACCTGTCCATCTATCTATCTTGTATGTAATTGTGGCAATGTAAATGGCAAGTTGCTTGGTTTGTCACAGACCTGGGAAACTGTACTAAGTACCAAGCTGAATGGCCCCTGTGGTCTGCCTGACTCATGACACATATTTAGCCCTCCAGATTCCTACCCTTTAGGAGTTAACCCCCCCCCCCCCCTCTTGCATTCCCCATCTCAGTGCAGTGATTTGCACCAGCACAGTAGCAGAGTGGACTTTAGGGTAAAACAAATGCAGGTCAAACCTAGATATATGTCATCACATTCTTGGACTAGCATCAGCATGCTGCCAAGTGTAGCTGTATAACAGGTTATTTGAGTCATTCTATGGACCTATCTTCATGATTGCTCCAAAGAAATTACCAGTCTGACATTAAAGTTATATTCTGCTTTGCATCTGGAGTTGGAATAATTCAGTTAATTGGCATGGAATTTAGCAGTTTAGGACATGGCCATGGTCCATGTGTTTGGATTACCACTGCTGACTGAGTGAATACAGTTCACTACATTCTTACACAAACACCACTAAGGCCAGGTAGGACCAACATATTTCTAAATTATCACAACTAGAATGAAGCTAGTAGTGTTGAATAATAGCAATGAAAATTGTCATAGTGACACTTTTTAGACTCATTACATATCATTGAATCCATACAGCTTGTATGTTGCTGTGTGCACATGTTGTGGAAACCACATGGAGTGCTGGTGTGTTGACAAACACCAGCCACACTCTGCCAGGCCAGGCCAGGCCAGGCCAGATGTCACGTGATCTACTTAAAACACCCCTTTTAGTAGAAAACATATGGCCTACTTATATAGCTCAGATGAAAACATGTCGGAGAGCAGGAGGTTAGCATTATTTTTCCAGGTGACGAAAAACATTGTTTCGTGTGGATTTAAGAAATGCACATGACTGAACTTCTGTCATTCCCGAATTTAGGCAGAAATAAAGCAACATGTGTAGTTTGACAGCAGCAGGTGCGACATGCGATGAGTTGTGCTAAGACAAAGATTGTATGCAGCCGTGTGGGCAAATGCAAGTTTTGGCCATGTAGGTCATGCACTTCGACAATACCCGGAGGCAGTACTGCCTCGGGTAATAACCAATTTTAATCAAAGTTCCATCAAAGTATGACTTCATCCAAAGTTTTCAACGCAAAAAACTATTAGTCATCCGTCTCATCATAACACCAGCCCACTGGCCTAATGCAAACAATAGGGTAGTTGAAATACCATAGGCCTATTATTCAAAAAGATTCTAAACATAGTCTTTTGTCTGGTACATAACGAAATGACTACTGATACATTTATGTCATTTATCTTAAAGTTACCCTGCATGATAAAATTATTGGCTATTTACAGGCGATTTTCTGTGTATTATAATATAAACTAGTGTTCAATGGTATTTTAGCTAATTTATTTCAAGTATTTCATTGATTAAATAAATTATTCAGTTATTTCCTTCATTTTTCTTGATAGTGTCTCCAGCCTCCAGCACATCTATTGTTGATGACGTCACAATGGCCATTGTTATAAATGTATAGCTACAAGTTAACAAATTCTTACAATGCTGATGACGTCACAAAGCAGGCTGCACTGAAGAGTGAATTTTTTTTCCGTCCGTACCCGAAATAAATCCAGGGGTCATTTAGGACATTTTTGGGGACATTCAGCACCAAAAAAGATCCAAAAAGAAAAGAAAATTTGTACACTGGCCAGTATGGCCACGTTACACAATAACATGAGAAAATTAGACTAACTTTTTTTCTAAACCTGACCTATCATTCGGGGTAACTTTAACCATACATGAGTTGAATGAGACTGAAATACCTCCCAATTTCCAAAATCACATAAAAATACGGCATCAAATGATGAATGTCTAAATAAATGAACTATAAAGAGACAAAATTAATCAATTTTACTCTAAATATAAATTTCACTTATAAGCAATATCTCACCTCCAACCCCCAAATCGTACATGTGGTGTCTATACTTGACGTTCCGATTAAATTGGGGTCAACTTCATTCCAGTCAAACGACGTCAACGGAGCACAGAAGTCGGAATTTTTGTTCTGGAAGGAAAAGTGCAACAAAATGACAAAATTAGCCAACGAGAACTAAGTTAATTCTTTTATAAAAACCCTTTTCAGCTTGGATACAAATTTCGGCAATTGCAGTGTGAAGGAAATTATTCTATTTGCATTCACTAATCAGAGATAAAAATTGTTTTTTAACCATACCAGACTGTGCAGTTCCAAAAAAACAATTTACCAGGACTACAATCTGTCTTTGTGACGTCAACACAGCACCATAAATGACCCAGCAGGCAGTAAGCTGGGGATGCACATAAATGTCCCTTCAGTCCGGTAAGGGTTAATTCAATGTAAAGAAAGATAGAAATATTTATTTGTTCCTAATTCTCAATTACACCTTCCACACAACTCACATTGTTGAGGAGGCACTCGAGCCTCGTTTCGGGTTCTCCAGCTCTCCACACGCGGAGGTAGTCCCCACTGGTTGCTAGGAGATCGGGGAACACCCCTTTGTTGTCTGGGATCCACATGATCTTGGTCGTTGGGTAGGGGTGGTCGAACGTGCTACGGCACAAGAAATCTGAGGAGTCCTCATCGAGACTGACGATTTGGACCTGCAAATACAAAAAGAAATCGGATTTTAAATCGATTGTTCATGAAGCAAAGATGGATGCTTGATTGGGGGCTTTACGTCTTATATTTATGCACTTGGTGGGCTAATTAGGACAGGAGGAAGACACATCAATAGGGTGAAGGATGATTGAAATTGCTGTCCAATTCAAGTCCAGGTGACCCTGCCAGAGCAGATATCGAACCATGAACACTGAGATTGGCAGCCCACTGCGCTACTTAGTGAGATGGATGGATGGATGATTGGGGCTTTACGTCCTGTATTTAAGCACTTGTTAGGCTAATTAGGACACGAGGAGGACACAGCAATGAGGCAAAGGATGATTAAAACTGCTGTCCAATTGAAGTCCAGATGACCCTGCCAGAGCAGATATCGAACCATGGACCCGGAAATTGGCAGCCCACTGTACTACCAACTGAGAGTTTGATTAACAGAGTCACTGACCAGAATACTAAGCCCAGGCTACCTTGATCGAAGAACCCAAACAAGCATGTTCCATTAAATTAACAGATCAAGCAATCAATCAGCCTGAAAGCAACATGATACAATCATGTACTCCAACCATATTCAGCAAAGCCTTCAGTGATTAAGTCAGACACGCCCACAAAACTGACCAATGAACATGCCTTCAAGCATGTTATGCAAATGAGGCCGATTTCGGCGATTCAAATACTTCCGTACATCGTAGAGACTTGCAAGTTACTGGAATAGATAGATCTCTTTGAGACCTTCAAAATGATAGGTCAAACGTCTCTGAGGAGTTAATAGTTGCTTCGCAAATTGCCGGTAAACTTTTGAAGTGGAGAGAAATCCTAGGCGCTGATTGGCTGTGACGCTCTGACGCAAAATCTTATGATAATATGAGGCAATAGCAGGATTCGTCTAGGGTAGATTCTCTGGGTGAACTCTGGACATACATTAACCGTAAACTTGATATTTGGAAATTCCACCTTGTTGGGCAAGGTTTAACTTTTGTTTAACATGTCTATTTTTCTGTTTGAAGACAGTAAGTAAAATGTTGACTAGCTAAGAGTTACAACATTTATAATACACAATACAACCATGTGAATCACACTAATTAAACATACATGTTAAAAGTTGACTCAAAAACACATGTACAGTGACAGGCAATGAATTATTTATGAGCTCCAGTTAATATGTACATGTAAACATGTAAGTCTAGACAACAATCTGTTGACTTATTGCACTTGTCAGATGTTCTGCATGTTTAGAAAAGACGGTAATAAATACGACATGAAACCATCAACAAAGATCAACCTGTCATGAAACATGAGCATTAGTGTCTGAATTTCTCACACCACAGATCATATCACAGAGCATGTTATAAACCTGAGATATGTTGATAACTGTGATTCCCAAGCTATTCAGCTGCTATTGAGAATTCCTGCTTCAAAAGGACTGGTCATGCTGGTCTTTCAGAAGGCAATTGTAAAGAATTATTTTACAAAACCAACACATTTTTCTACCTTTTCATTTCACTATTTTTACTCCTTTTTTTTGGGACATTCATTTCTTTCCTGGAGCTGCCAACTTTGACACATTTCATTTAATTCCTTTTCTGTTCCAATCATTCATTTTTTTCTTGCTCCTTTCTTTCCTTTGTGACAACAACTTCTTTCTTCCATTGTCCAAATAAACAATGTACCACCACCCCCCCCCCCCCCCCCAACTACCTGACTTCAACTCCTTAGCTGCTGTTCTCCCCCTTCCCTTCCATTTATTTTGATTTTTCCCCTCCATTACCCCCTGACCTCCTAGAAACACCCCCCCCCCCTACAAATAAACCAATCAATAATTCAGGTGAATTAATGGCCACCTAACTCAACTACAACACAACAGAGGGCACTGGTAAACAATGGGAAACAACACAGACATGATGCTTCTACCGTATTTACTAGATTATAAGTCCTTTCTTATATATATTTTTACAAAGGCATACAGCAGGCTTATATTTGAGGTGGGATCTTGTTTTTATGAATCAAACGGATGGATGATTGGGGCTTTACATCCAGTATTTGTGCACTTGATAGGCTAATTAGGACAGGAGGAGGACACGGCAATGGGGAAAAGGATGATTGAAACAGCTGTCCAACATAGGCCCAGATGACCCCGTAAGTGCTGGATTCGAACCCTGGACCCAGTAATTGGCAGCCTTACTCGCTGATACTCAGGGCCTCTACTAAAGATGGGCCTCCATTTGAGATGGCCTTTAACATTGCTTAATTGCATTAATCAAGCAAATATGGTTAATAGGAGTTCTAGAAGCACACAGGTATCTAATGGGAAACGGGGCAAATACACATTAGTTACTGCCCCCCCCCCCCTGCTGGCTGGCTGACAACAAAGTCTAATTGCTTCTCAATTGGATAATGGGTGGATAAATAGAATGACAACGGATCAACAAACCACACAAAATAAGCACTGAATAAACCGTCTGTATTATTCAAGGTGCAGGCAATATTGGTCGATGTTGTTCCACATTGTCCATAGTTCACTGTTCAATACTGATAGCATCATAGTAAAGACTCAAGTGTTCATTTATTCAAATTAGCTGGTCTGGTTCAGCAGCAATGATCTGAATTAGCTCTGATTGAATCTGTACAACAAATTGCCGATAAATCATACCCCAAGGTGTTCCCTGAGCGACTAACACAGAAATTATCAAATTAGTTAATCTAAAGCTGAGGCAACGAAACATTGCCCCTCCCCAAATGTATGAAGTGCTTTTTTTTTTCACATGAAATTACAGTAAATGAGGTACCCTGGCAGTCTTTGCAAACATCCAAATACCAGTGCTGGACCGAAATGGATATTTTAGCCACTTTCACAAATTTTAAAACATGTGTCCTATTACAATTTTTTTAGCTTGAACTGCCGCACCAATTGCTAATCTGCTGTCTGTCTGTCTGTCTAACTGATAATGCACACTGCACCTGACGGCAATACCATCCAGTGTTTGGAACTGTTGGACATCCGATACAAACATTCCATCTTGATCCATGGAAGATCCGTGTCAAGTCAGTAGAAAATAAGAACACCCGCAACAAAGCAATCTTTTAGCAAGGCTACTCTTCTACAAAGCCTACTAAAAACTGCCTTTCCACACAATCCAGTTCCAAAATGTCTATTTATTAGATTCAAGAAGTTATGGAGACCACAGGTCTCTTGCCGCGAAGCGGCAAGAGACTGCAGGTCTTCAAATGGTAGAAGACAGAGCAACTCACACAGGGATATACTAAGCAATCTTTTTGCATGCGCCAAACAAAAAAAGTGTGGGCGTTTATGTGACGTCATTAGACTGAATGAGACACAATGGGGATGACGTCATAACAGAGTTACTAGAGTTGACGTCACTATTATGATGGCAAGCTATAAATAAACCAGGAGTGCTTTCATAACGTCACAACAACAGCAGAGCTGCTGCAGTGTATTGGCCACAGTGCTGCAGGAGCAAAGACTAAAAATAGCAGTTCACAATGAACGGATCAACAGGAAATTGTATGCATGTAATGCAAAGGTGACATTTATTTTGTTCAAAGTCCTCAAAAATTCATTCCTTAATCAAGCGACACCTTATTAAGAAATACAACTACCAGAAATTATTTATTTCAAGCGACCTGACCCTGGGAAAGAATTTGTAGCTCAAAACTGCGCAAGAAATAATTTATTTTTTTTAAACCTCAAACCCCATCCCCCGGAGAGTAAACGGTCACCCTCAGCTCCTTTTGGTTTATATACCGGTATAAATGTAAATAATTTATTCCAAAATATTACAATTTTTCATACAGGTACTGTACACAAATAATTTAAAGTAGATAAAAAAACTTAACTGTCACTGTGTACAACCACAAATGAAAACAAATTAGTTAGTACACAAAAAGTTAAAAACGGTATTAAGTCCATCATTGCTATAAAAACCAGGTACTGTTAAACCTCTTAACTCTAAAATCTGACTAGCACATATATCACATTCATTAGAGCTATTTGCAGATTGGTGGTCCACTGGTAAAATATATTTTCTTCTTTTCAATTTGCAAACTGGCTTTGTCACGTCATTAACAGTTACCTGCTTGTTTAATCTTCTTATCAGGTACATAGCCTACAGTATACCTGTTAATTACTTTGTTTATTTCCACCTATGCTGCCAAATATGTCATATATACTGAATGAACTGATCATATGGCAAATAACACAAACAAGATCATTAAAACGTGTTTAAGCCAGTGACAGCACAAGAGCAAGTTGGATGTTCATTTTGAAACTGTGTGGACCGCTAATCTGCAAAGATCTCTAAACTTGGAGTAGAAAATGTACAGCTTATCGGCAATTTGGGCATGTCATAGCCAGAACTGACTGCTTTGGCCCGGAGGCAGGCCAGTTTCTTGGAGTTATTACATGTCATTGCCTGGAAATATCCAAATCTCACTGGAAATTTTGAAAAAAAGGGTTCAAAATTCCAACTTGGGAAGTAGTCGCTCGATTCTAATTTTTAAATTAGATTTTATTTGTAAAACTACTTCAGAATTGTAATTCATTTAGTATTTGAAATAGGGATGCACGGATATCCGGCAAGGTATCCGGTATCCGGCCGGATATGGGAATGTGCAGGATATCCGGTATCCGGCAGAATTAGGTGTCAGAACGGGATATCTGGGATGCTCAAAAATAAGTGAAAAGCTAAAAAAACTTAAAAAATGAACAAAAGAATGTTACAAGTCAAGAGTCAAAAGTATGATGTAACCATCTTCAAAATTTTAATTCAGTTACTGAACGTAACGAAAAACATTCAATCAGAGGAACAGTCCTCACCGGACATGATCTATCTCTTTGGGCTCAGAAAAAAAATATTTATCATCAACTTCGAATGCTGAAAACCTTCCTTTTTCGCACTTTTACTATCCGGTTAGTATCCGGTATCCGGCAGTTGGTGTTGCCGGATTATCCGGTATCCGATATCCGGCTATTTTCACTATCCGTGCATCACTAATTTGAAATCTGTTTTTAAAGGCACACACTCGTCGAAATCCTACTTTTAATAAACTTGTGTTCCCATAAAAGAATCAGGTGTTGCGGGTGCGTTAAGCAAATATTTCCAAAATCGTATTTCACCATTGTTTAGGAAAAAATTATGAAATTTGCATTTCAGCCCAATTTTGTGGACTTCAGTCAGGTGCCTCATTTGATATGGGTGACGTAAGGCTGGGTGCCCCCCCCCCTGTCTCTTCTCCAGCCCAGGTGTCTGCCAGTTCAGAGTGACCACTGACCAGCCATGCATATCAATCATGCCTGTGTCAATTGATGGCTGATGGTCATCGACTGTAAGCTGCTGCCATCTTTTGCATTATATTAATTGCCATTTTGTTTATTTTTTGCCCAGCCTGACGTGGCACCTTACCAATAGTTCACAAGGGGTCGCTTTTAATTGTGCCATCTCTCAGGCCAAAGACTGACAATGAATAGTTGCTTTATTGGACTTTAGTTTGCAAAAGTGTATGAGTGACTGTGTCAATGCATATAAAAAATAAGGTTTGATTTATAGATCAAATAAAAAAAGTGCTCGAGTGTGGTCCTTTAACAAAGCCACTTAGGTTTATCATAAGTAGGCCTGTAAACATGAAAATGACAAAAACAAAGAAGTTTTATAAATGTTAAAAAACGAACTAACAATTCACTCTCATGCAGGAAATATTGGATCTTTATCCTGTGGTCTCTCTATGCTTTGGCATCATCATATTAACTGTGTAGACCATTGTAGGTCAATTGAAAGTGTGAGCTTATTATTCTAGCAGCGCATATTTGTCCCAACCAGCTTGGATGGAAGGTGCTTTACGTCAATATTTACGGCCTTTATGCGCCAGGTAGGCTAATTAACACAGGAGGATGACAGGCTTTTCACGTAAAATCGATGTTCACTGAGCAATGAGGCGAAGGATGACAGCCATCCAACACATTGGCCCAGGTGACCCCAGTGATTGGCAGATTAGCAAGTGACCAACCCTCCCTGAGGGGACAGAAATTGGTCATGGAAATTGATGCCCGACATTGGCTGACCATTTTCCCCCCAATTGTTTGTGCTATTCAAGGCGACCTAGAGTTCCAGGACAAAACTTGTGGCTGTTGTTGTCATATCATTCTTTCTAGGAATGCACCGATATCACCTTTCCACTTCTGATCCGATTCTTGGTATTTTGTTGCCGATACCACCAATATCCGATAGCATTCCAATACCATTATCATTGGTTAAATGTGGAGTAGTGCTACTGATCTGATCCTGCTTTTAAGTGCTGGATCGGCACCGATACCGATCGTTAGTATCGGATCGGCACATCCCTAATTTTTTTGTTCAGACATCCTCCTGCGTCAACTTGACAAGTTTTGCAATTCTCTTGACTTGTCTCCAAAACCTCTGACTCGCACGCCTCGACTGCAATGCCAACATGATGCCGAGTTTACGACTTGGGACTCATTCAAACCTGAACGCTCAGGAGTCTTCGACTCCACAAGAGGCATGACTCTTGACTTTGCGACTACTATTTTTATACCGTTTTTAACATTAATATTAAAGGCCTCGCTTTCTGCGCAATGCGTGAGTCAGCGTGACACTAACATAAGTCAGAATGCATTCAATTTGATCTCACCATTAGTTAGTAGTTAGACAGCATCTCCTCCAAACCAACTACCATTAAGACACAATAGTCAATACACAAGATAGAACTTGTCAAAACAAAAACATCAAAACAAAACTTTTATTGAGGAAAGCAGCTTTACCTTGTTGTTGTATTCTTCCACGAAGCTGCCCAGTGCAAGCCTGAACCTCTTGTCAGGGCGGATGCTCCAGTTCATGGAGTAGACTGTCCATGGTGCTTCGTACTTGTAGATCTCCTTCCTCTTGCCCGGCGGGGGCGGACCTGTCACTCCGGCGATGGACATTTTTGCAGAGGCTTCACCGTCCTCAGGTTTTCCCTCAGATCGCAACAACTACTCCAGCATCATGGCCCAAAACGATCAAACTTGGGGCCAGACACTCTTGGCTAAATGCTGATGTCTCGTTTTGTCAAAATTCGTCCCGTTTACCAACAATAAATCACTAATTTTTCAACCGCACGGCGCACCGACTTGCCCACAAAAACAACATGGACGCTTTGATCCGTCAAGGGTGTCGCAAATTAATCAAAACCAATTAGTGAAACTCGGGAATTATTTTAATATATTATCATCAAATCAAGTGCACATTAATTAGGTAAAGAATTACAGAAGGATCAAAACAAAAATGAATTTTTACAAATTTACGGCATTTGCTTTACGACCGACGCGAAAATTATTTTCCAGAAGAGGGCGCTGATTGATTGCAAGCCGCCAAAATGTGAAGAAAATACAAGAAAAACACGAAAATGACGGAAAGTACAGACAGCAAAGAGGAACCCTCTGTTCCCGAAGGGTTCTTTAAAGATGTCAAGTTCTACTTGATAGGGAATATTGACGAAAAGGTGAGAAAATGCCCTCTAAAACGGTGCCAAATGTTGCGTGTTTTTGGACCTCGATCCTCCCTCTCAAAATTTGACACTTTTCCCTCCAACAAAATTCCGTCAGATTTTAAGCTTAATTACCCCTTTTCTCTCTGGTGTTGTCTGGTGAAATTAAACCTTCTGAAACTGCTATGTTGTGACACTGTTGTCACGGTTAAAATACCCCTTCAAATCCCAGAGTTTCTTTGGAAAATTGTTGCTACAATAACAGTGCAAACTGCCATGGTTTGTTTACTCAAAATTGATGTAACACAACTGTCACACATCATTACCCTGGTGCCAGTGGTAGTCCCTAAGACTTACCTGGCTTCTCAGATGTTGTTCTTGTGCTTCCTGAGAAGTCTGCTAGACCAACACTGGCTTCCTCAATCTGTCAATCACGTCAACAATTGCAATTTGCCAGACGTGTTTGTCTTACAATTCCGATGAGTTGCAATTAGTGGTTGCTTCTTTTTGATCAACCGATCAAGACTCTCAAGTGCTATTCTCACCTGCAAATGAATTGCTTACTTGAAGAATCTCTTTGATTACTTTGAACACTGAAGTATAAGTGATCATGCAAACCAGACTGCATTTCATGGGGGGGGGGGGGGGGTTCGGGTATATCCCTTAAAGTGGTTTGGTCATGAGACGGGTTAAAGGGGGTCCAATTTTGGACTGCCAGTCAAAACGGCGATAAACCAAAACGGCTATTGCCGAAACGGCAAGGATTTTTCTCAGCTTGACCAAAACGGCTATTGGAAATATTGAAATTGCATGCCATTGCCAGAACGGCTATTAGACATTGCCAGAACGGCTATTATGTTTAACCAAAACGGCGATTGCAATTCTGAAGCTTCAAAGGCTGGCAGTGGCAGTACAGTAGTACTGTAATCCTACTCTTTAATAGACATCAACAAGTCATGCTTAATTGTTTATACATCATGTTTCATGTGCAATGAATCTTTTCACGGTAACTGTAAATGCTAGTAGGCCTAACTAGATAAATGTTGAGTAAACAGATTCATAATTTGTTCTTAAAGAGAAATATTTCATTTGACATTTCATACATTGATTTTAATTCTAAGATAGATCACATAGCCTATTGCATAGGCATATGTATCAATTAATTGTCAATACCTGGAAGGCTTCAATAATGCTAAGTGCAATCAGGCTGAATCAGCTTTGACACCTCTATTTGACACAGCTAGGCTTCACCCATTCATAGCCCTATTGGCATCTATTGGCCTAATAGGGTCTGTTATTCTTCAATGCCAATTAGGGCTAATTAGAGAAATAACACTGAAACTAAGGTATAGCCGTTCTGGAATAGTGGTATAGCCGTTCTGGTATAGACCTGTAGCCGTTTTGGATATCTAATCATCGCCGTTTTGGCATCGCCGTTGTGACACTGTCAAAACTACAATAGCCGTTCTGGTCTATCGCCGTTTTGGCTGCACACCCAATTTTGGACCTTGACGTCTAGAAGCGGTCCAGAAGCATTTCAGGACCGATGCAATGAGGCACGAAGTGCATCACTTAAAGACTTAAAGTACTTAACTTCTACTGTACAGGAAAGGAAAAGTTCCCAAATAGGCTTGTCAGCCACCAGTCTCACAATATAATAATCAATTTGATATTCTTTATAAATATTTGATATAAGTGAAATCAATTACTAAAATAGGCGGACTTTAAAAATCACAACATGATGTGTTTCAGATCAAGAGCCTGCTGCTGAATGGAGGGGCGAAGCAGGAGCATTACATGAGTGAGATGATCACACACGCCATCGCAGAAGACCCCGAAGAAGACGACTACAATGAGGCCAAGGAGCTGTTCGAGCTCACTACCGTCACGGTTTGTTCCTTGTCACTTCGGTGCAAAATATTTACAATGTTATTACTAATTGTTCAGTTCAATATTGTCATATTATATCGATGAAATGTATGATGTTGAATTTATTTGTATTTCTGATTGCAGACCCAGTGGGTGCTTATGTCCCTCAGATGCCGAGCTCAACTGCCGTATCCTTTTAGAACGGATTTATTTGGGGTGGACAACTGGTCATTGCTTTAGTTTGACTTACATGTAGACCTTTTCAACTAATAATTGATTTATTTATGCATCATTGCATTGTGAGTATTTGTGACATTTGATTAGCTCATTTCAGTACTAAAGTGAAATAAACATTTTGGAGCATTCTATCTGTTGCTTGTACTTCACTCTATTTCTGTGGGCCTGTCTTATAATAACATAATGATAATATGGATTTATATAGCGCTAATTTCAGTAAACTATTCATCAGTTTTAAAACGTAATAATATGTAACCTGTAAATCTCTGTTCAATTCCTTAACCTCTCAAGTGTCAAAGGTTTCTCGCCGGACGCCAACTCAATTTTTGCTGGAGTCGTGGCTTGTCCTTCAAAGGTATGGAGAATTTAGAATTTGAATTTGATCAACCAATTTGAATTGTTTTTGTTTTGAAAGTGATGATGCTGACAGAGGACTGGGAAACTTTTAGAGAATTTACCTGATGATTAAATTCGGAAATTTAAAATGGAGATAAAATTAGGAGCAATTTCAGTATTTTTATTTTGTACCAAAATTTGTAGAAATCATAGTTTTTAGATTCCGATAGGGAGTCAATCACCCAGATTCAAGTCAGAGAAATTTTGTTTATAATTTCCATTGATAGTTCGATACCCTGTTGTGGCAATTTGTTTTTTAATGCAGGTGCGCATGCGCAACTGCATTATACCAGTCACTTACCATATAATGGGTTTTGTGGATTAGAACATGCACCCCGATATTGCTATCAAATAGTGAATTTTCGTGTTCGAAAATCAGATTTTCCGTTAGTGGAGAACCCCTAGTTTTGTGCGCAGAAGCATTTTGGATTATGTATGGGTTATTTTTATAAAGAAAATCATATTTGTGACAATATGGGGTAAAATGATGCATTTCTGCCGATCAAAAAAGTTATATATAATTTTTTCTAATCCCCAAATCTAAGAATCAAGAAAAAAGTATGTGGAATATATATCAGGCAATCTATATACTAATTTTCGCTTTAAAAAATCCAGTGGTTATTGCTCTAGGCCTGTTGACAGATTGTTTCTGTAGAAAAATGGGTTTTGTGGATTGGGACGAACTCCTTGATCTTGCCATCTAAATAGCATTATCTTATTGGAAAGTCACATTTTCACATATGGAGAACATCTACAGTGGTGTTTAGGAGCATTTTGGATTATAAATAGGGTATTAAGAGTCAGATGTTCTCATTTATAGCCAAAATTACAACAGTGTTTTTATGATGGTCCGGAAAAAGTAAGATTTCTTTTTTCCTGTTTTCCTTATGTGTAATAAATAAAAAAAATACATTTGAGATGTACTTCAGACATTCTATATACCTGTTTTTGCTTACAAACGTGTTCAGTGCTCCATATCTGGTTACAGATTGTTTTCGTAGATGAGTTTGTGGATTGGACGGAGCACGTTGATCTTGCCATTTGAATGTCATTTTCAGATTTTCACTGATGGAGAACATCTGCAATGGCATGTAGGAGCATTATGGGATGTGTATAGGGTATTAAGAGACAGGATTTTCTCATTTATTGATATTAACAAAATGATGCCCTACTGACAGCTGAAAAATAAGACCAGAAACAGTTGTTTTTTGCCAAGGCCTGAAGTTTCAGAACTCATATGCATATGAAAATCCAAGTTTTGAAAATATTGTGTCAAACGCAACCCTACAGTAGAAAATTCCACCTGCATTATGCAACCCGCGGGTTCTTGTTGCAATAATTTGGTGGGTTGTTTTCTTTTTCAGCTTGCGGCATCCGATGCCAAGAATCTGTGGGCGATGATCACTTTCCACGGAGGCAAATGCCAGAGGAGGCTGGACAAGAATGTGACACATTTGATCGTTCCTGATACTGAGGGGGTAAGTTACAACTGATTACTTAATGAATAATGTTTAATTTAACAATAAGAAGTCCCCTCAACCTCATAATTAGGTGGCAAACTTTGCCCTGGTTATTAATTTCACTCAGGAGACACCAATATAGCCGACATTAGCCCTGACTTATCTACCTTAAATAACAGATTTTTGAGATTAAGGTGACATGGTCTTTCATGTTTAACTGCAAAAATATTGTCCAGTCAAGTAAAAAAGTTGCCAAGCAACATGGTATTATTTGGTGAGTTGACCTTGCAGGATTCTGCTTTTTAGTTTCTTAGCGACACTAGCCTTTTGGCTGCTAGTGGGATCATGCCCCCTGCTAGTTCTAATTGACGGTTATCATGCTACAAATGTGTTGATTGATTAAAGAGAGGAATCAACAACTTGTAATTGAAATCTCTGGAGGTGCCTGTCACCATCCTGTGTCCTATCATTGGAAGACCCAAGCCTGCCACATGTGGCTCCCCCTATAATGTACCTTTTTCATGAGGGTGCACAAATGTCTTTATTTCTCGTGTTTGACTGCCTTATCGGCTATAAAACTTATATCAAATTGTGCAACAACAGTTTTCCATGTTATATAGCCATAATGCTTTAAGAAAGTGTTTTCTAATTTTCTTGTGGAGTCGGATGTATTTTGCTGCCTTAGCGCTCCTATGTCAAAATTTCCGGTCTGTGTGGTGGTACATATTGGGCTTGACACATGTTACAGGTATTCTATATCAATTTAAGAATTCTATATATTTCTGGAGAGGTTAGATGTAATTTCTGCACGCTAATAAGCGTGCAGAAAATCTAACCTTATTATTAAACAAAATTATGACTTCTTAATAAATGAAGTGTGAATGTGTGGTAAACTCTCTCAGGGAAATTGTGCTCTGATAATAGCAACGGAAATAGTGGCAAGTGTGGCATCACAGTGCAGCCCTCTAAGGCAGTTCTTGCTACCCAACCGGCTTGATTGATGAGATCTGTGAATCTCGGAGCACATTTATATCATGTGCGGGACCCCGGGGGGGGGGGTACTTCGCGGACTTTTGCATACGGATGCGCCACGGCAATTTTGAAAACCAGAACCATTTTAATCCGGAAACTGCGTCAAAACCACAAACCATTTTAATCCTTCACTAAAATATTTTGCAAACCAATTTAATCTTCATGGTTTTTAAACCATTTTAATCCTCTTTTGAAGCCGATTCTAACGGTACCAAACATGTTGGGGTTGTGAAAACCAGAACCAAATTAATCAGAATTGTCAAAAAACCAAAACCATTTTAATCCAAGAAGGCCAAAAAACCATTACCATCCTGCGGCGCCTCTATATACACCCTTATAGAGTGAGTACCCCCCCCCCCCCATAATTAAAAAATGTATTTATGAATACATTTTGTTGATGGATTTTAGAGAGCCTTTTGGGTCATTCCGTGTCAATTCAACAAATGCCTCCCACCTGACCATCTCAGATCTCTTTGAAAAAATTCTCACAGGTGGATAATATTCTTTAAAGGATATGTGCCAAATTTCAGGTCAATATCTTGGTTAGTTTTCCCACAAAAAATTCATAAAGGAGGCAACGTTGTGCACATTTTGGCTCTCGTTTTTGCAGCATCAATTTACCCATTTATATTAACAGAAAAGGGGATATTAAATTCTCCCAAACACTGTCTCTGAAATCTCATGATTGTTCAATGGAAGGGTCCATGATCCCTGTCCCAGGGGTCCAGGGCTGCTCTGGAGGTGTAGTGCAGGTCAACATCCTGTGTCCCATCATTGGAAGACCCAAGCCTGCCACATGTGGCTCCCCCTATAACGTACCTTTTTCATGAGGGTGCACAAATGTCTTAATTTCTCGTGTTTGACTGCCTTATCACCTATAAAACTGATATCAAATTGTGCAAAAAGAGTTTTCCATGTTATACAGCCACAATGTTTAAAGAAAATGTTATCTAATTTTCTTGTGGAGTCAGATTTATTGTGCTGCCTTGGCGCTCCTTTGTCAAAATCTCCGATCTGTGGGGTGGTACATAATGGGATTGACACATGTTGCGGGTATTCTACTATAATGTGTTTAAGAGATATTTCTGGAGAGGTTAGAAATTGTCTCTGCACCAGTGCGCGCGATAATGGTCAGCCACGTCAGACATTACTGGAACTTTTTGCAAATGTCTGACCATTTTCAAATTCAGGTCAGACAAATTTACTTGCACAAAATCTCTGCAGGAAATAGCCATACTAAGTGCTAGTCCTCTCTGATGTTGAATTGTATTGTTAGACCTCAAGAAACTTAATTGCGATGTCGCAAAATCACCTTTAAAAATCAAAGAACAATATTCCATTAAAATGCATTTCAACCATATGAAAAATTATAGATTAAATTTATTATGTTGTCTGACAAAACATTAATTTGTCTGACCGGAACTCTTCTCTCCGTCAGACAAAATGTCTGACCAAAGTCAATATGCTTTCGCGTGCACTGCTCTGCACGTGTAGAGTATCTAACCTTATTATCAATCAAAGTTATGACTCTGTATTGAATTTTGTAGTACCTTTCTGAGGAAAGATGATACTCTGATGATATCAACCTGGGTAGTGTCATAGTGATTATAGTGCAGCCCTCTTGAAGCAGTTCTTGCTACCCAAAAAGCTTGATTGATGATGAGTAAATCTCGGAGGAGTCCGCAATCATTTGCACATTTATATCATGTGCGGGACCTTTTGAGTGGATGTTTGCTCACTTGCTAGATCTTCACTCATTCCGATATTCAGTCATGTCGGCTTTAAGTTGTTCTTGGATATCAGACCTACGGATTGTTCTCTGATTGGGAATTGAACTTGGGATTTTTATTTTGAGGAAAAAAGTATGCCAGCGCCTTTTTTCTTTACTCACTGGGCCACACAACACCCAAACTTGTTTGATAATTATTTATGAATTCATTTTGTTGATTGATTTTAGAGAGCCTTTCTGCTTTGTGTCTCTGAATAGAAAAACCAACCAAAAAACTATATTGTAGAAAATTACTGTACATAAAAAAATTACTATATAAACTTTTACTTTGGATCTGCTGGGGATTTTGTGATTTTTTTACACCATCATTAGATTCATGACTCAGGGTGAAAATATTTACATTTTAGAGGATGCTTAAATTGCTTATATTTTAGAAAGTCATTTGTTTTAGCATTTATGCTTTTCATCAAATTCTGTCGAAACTACTTGTATTACAATACAATGAATGGAACCCCAAGACCGCCACATGTGGCTCCCCCTATAATGAGCCTTTTTCATAAGGGTGGACTAATTTCTTCATATCTCGCATTTGCATCATGTGTCATGTATAAAAGTTATATCAAGACTTGGTAAAACTATTTTTCATGCTCTAAAGCCATGATGTGTGAAGAAAGGGATTCATAATTTCGATGTGGAGTTAGTATAAATCAGTTGCATTGGTACTCCTTGACCCAAATTTCCAAACTCAAATATCTCATATATTTGACAGTCCGCCAAACTGTGGCAATTCCGGATTAAGATGAGAATCTGTAATTATTTAAGTTGAAAATTTTTGAAGGTTAGACGTGTCCTGCATGTTGTTTCAGCATGCAGATTCTGTCTAACCTGATTGTAATCCAAATAAAAATGCTTCCTTTGCAATATATATGATGAAATTCTGTCTGTCCTGGCTCTGAGTGGACCAACATTAAAATTTTGGCAAGACAGCTGATCTTATAAGAACAAAATTCTTTCCTGCAGCTCAATTAATAATATAAATTTTGTAAACATTTTGTAACTAGTGATCATGGATTTATAAGCCAGACACCGATTTTGAGAGTATATTTATTTTATTTATTTTGTTCAGCCCCCATAGTATGGGGAAGTTATATACAATTATATACAATTATGTACAATAAAATCATAATGCCATATCACACATAATAAAAACAAAGATGACTAGTCAATAGGTTAAAACGATTTTAAAAGCAAAGTTACCAAGAAATGCTCATCTGATTTAATCTTTATATAATTGTCATGGTAGACTAGAAATTTCAACGACTCAACAATACCATTATTTTGACTAGATTTAACTTTTACTGGCTTTTTGAAAAAAGTTGACACCGGAGATATATTACCCTGTACTAAGCGGTCTAGCATCGTATTACAATATATCTAACTGTCAAGAATTCCTGTTAAAACCTGGGAATGAGGTGTCTCAACTGACTTGGACCTCATATGCTTCTCTAACCTTTTTAAGTTGTAATTATTGACATAATAAACAATAATCTGATTGTTTGTTTGAAATCCTCAACATGGTGTCAAGTTTTATCCTGACTTTTTCAATGGTATAAATAGTGGGGGAGGGTTGGTCTAGTGGTAGCGTGCTGGACTGCCAATCACTGGGTCCAGGGTTTGAATCCAGCTCCTGTGCTCACTCTAGTGTTAAATTTGGCTTAGCAAAAGTTGCTAATCAAGTCCAAATTTGATTAGCAAATAAGATTTTACTTTAGCATATAAAATTGCGGACAAAAGTTTTTCGTTAGACACGTCATACATCATATCGTCGAAAATTTTACTTATTGCTAAAACGCTGGCATTTGCTATAGCGACTAGCTATAGCTAATTATTTAAGTACAATTGTTAGAAATATTATGGAGGAAAGTCAAAAACTGGATTGAAGTAGATTGTTTCGGTGCCTCATGTCTCAAAGTTTGTTTGAGGACATACATACCAAATGAGTGAACAAAAAAGTTTCCATGATCATTATTAAATGAGTGGTAGATTTTCGTTAAAAATAGCTATATAACATTCAGAAGCAAATCCTGAGCATGTGGCACCTTCATCTCTTGTGCAGCAGACTGAGCAGAGTAGGCCTTCAGTGAATTTGGGAATTTCTCAATAAATTCTCAGAATCAATCATTGGCTGAAATTCTCAAGGATAGACTGTTTGAGATAAAAGTGACAGGCGCTGAGGGTTTGCCTGTTTTGGAGAAAAGGGGTTCCACATGTCATGTAATAAGTCACAAATCATGTCTGATAGGAGAAGTATGTACTGAAGGTCATTAAAGAAATTTACCTCAATAAACTGAATACATACATACATACATACAATACATACATGTGCTTAAGTTCCACAAAATTAATTAATTTAGATAGTGGTGGCACAATTCATTGTTTTCAGCTTCAATACTTCCAACCTTAAGTGGCATGCAAAAGATGCTAGATATTTGTGAGAACTATGCTAATGATTATAATATATTATATAATGGTAAAAAGAGTCAATTATTGTTATTTAAAGGTAAAGGTTGTAATGATAAAAAGGGAATTTTGAAAATCTTTGGTGAATCTTTAAAGTATTGTGATAATGTTGTTCATCTTGGTCATAGCATCTCTGTGGAAGATTCTGATTATATAGTAGATAAGTCATGTTCAGCTTTCTGGAAAAGTTTTAATATTTTCATGTCTGATTTCGGTCATATCCACCCAGTTATAAAATGTAATTTATTTGATAAATACTGTTGTTCATTCTATGGGTCGCCAATATGGCTATTGAATAGCAATGCAGTTAATAACTTGTGCATAGCTTGGCGTAAGGCATTAAGAAGTTTATGGAGGGTTCATCCAATGACTCATTGTGATTTAATTTATGCCATATCAGGTTTTGATCCCCTAAGGATCCAATTATGTAGAAGATTTGTTAAATTTATTAAGAAATGTCTAGTCAGTGACAATGATGTTGTCAAAGTTGTTAGTAAAGTAGCACTGGGTAACCCAATGTCTGTGATAGGGCGTAATTATAGTTATATTGATCACACTTTTGGTGATACTATAAGATACAGTATTAATGTTGATACCCTTAATGATGCAGCAGTTCTGGAAGAACTTATTAATATCCGTGATGGCTTAATGTCATGTGAGTATCTGTCTACAGATGATGTTTCAGATATGATTAACACATTGTGTGTGTCATGATTGTTTTTAAGTAATACTTTTGTAATACTAGTTGTTTTTATCATTGTTTTTTGTTTTTACCTTGTTTACCTTTATTTAATTAACTTGTACCACAGTATATGTGTGTGAATAAAGATATTATATATAATACCTGATTGTGTTTCACACAACAACTGAAGTTGTTTTCAAACAAATTAGAATTAAAGAGAATATTGTTTATAAATTATGTAAGTACATGTAAGTTGCACAATTTCAAAACCGCTATTAAAAACTATCAATGCAAGATGTCACAGCACTTGCTCAAATCATCCATGCCATAATTGAATATACTTTGTAATTGTAATTCAATTTAAATACTGTTTGGCAAAATAAATCTGTCTGAGTCTTGAGTCTGAATGGCTAATTGCAATTCATGAAATTCACACCTTGGACCAAGAAGAATTGTATCCCATTCTATCTCAATTGCAATTAACATCCTGTTCCCTTCCCTTCCAATTGCATGCAATGAACGACAGAACAGTGTGTTCTATTGTTTTCTCAATTAAGTGCTATCTGCTCCATCAATGCCTCCATCCAGTGCATGTTTATAGGTGTGAAATGACAATGGGAGAGCTCCGTTTTTCTACGTCCCACTTTGCCGCGAATTACTGGATTCGCAAATATCGCGAATTTGGTTGCTGTCCTATTCGCAAATAGTGATAAAGATTCGTTATTAACGAAGATGCGAGCGGCTAGCGTGAGCCCAGAGCTCTTGTCGGATCACCTGGGCCTATGTTGGACGGCTGTTTCAATCTTCCTTCGCCTCATTGCCGTGTCCTCCTCCTGTCCTAATTAGCCTGCCAAGTGCATAAATACAGGACGTCAAGCCCCAATCATCCATCCATCAATGGTAAAAATATCTTGTTTAAGGTCTTAATATAGTCAAATAGCCGGATACCAGATAATCCGACGAGACTAAAGTTCCGCTGGATACCAGATAGGAGCCGTGTGGTAGGAACCGGATAATAGCCTTACACAAAATGATTTTTTGCCACATTTGTGGTTAAATAATAAATATAAACGTCTTTTTATTCACAGGCCAAGTACGAGTGTGCCCTGAAGCATGAGGACATCACGATCGTCATGCCTGACTGGGTGGTGGACTGCGTCAAGGAGAAGAGGAAGGTGGAGGCGGATCGCTATCATCCGCAGCTCATCATTAAGGAGGAACCCAAGCCACCCACCCCACCCCCTGAACCAGAACCCATCCCCATGCTAGGAGGCGCCACTAGGCCTCAGGACCTTCCTTTGGGTGAGGAAATACTTGAAAAGTCTAAAAAAAGTGAAATCCATTTACTAAAATTGTCAAATTTTCGTCCTTATAAAGTAATGATTAATAAATAAAGCTGAGTACCATGATTTCAGTGAATATTAGCGCTGATGAAATATTTTGAAATGTCAAGCAATGTTAAGTGGAAATTGGCCATGGTTGGAAAAAGTAGGTAATTCTGGTATGTTATTACCAGGAAACAACTATATCTCACTGGAAACTAGAACTTGGCAGTAGTCGTTAGACTCACGTCCAGTGGTGGGATATATTTGCCATACTATATTTTATTGCCTGGAAATTCACATTTTTCTTGCCCTGGAAATTGGCAAATCTCAAAGCTATGTTACTTTAAATGTTGTATCACTTTGAATTGTCTTTCAATTTAACTTATTATTTCCACATAATCCAGCATAGTCTGATTGAAATTCTTTGATATTTTTATTGAAATATGTTGTATTTTTTCTTGCGTAGGAATGCCCAGGACGCCAACCCCAGGCCACTCCCCCGGCTCAACTCCCGGACCTGACTCGCCCAAAACGCCCAACTCCAAGACGAAAGAAGCCCTTGCCAGGATGATCAGCAGCCGCACACTAGCCACGGGACGAGGCATCGATGATCCCAACCTCCTGCGACAGATCCCCGGTCTACCTACGTCCCCGCGGGCGCAGCTGAGAGGAGTGAACAGTGAGCAGAAGTCCCCCTCTGCCCGGCCAAAGGTTGGTAGTTTTGCGTCTCCGTTGTTTTGTTGTAACGATATGCTGTTCTCTTTAAGTTATTTTCCCAAATACCGAACGTCCAAGGGTCCAAATCCTTCGCCTCATTGCCGTGTCCTCCTCCTGTCCTAATTAGTGTACCAAGTGCATAAATACAGGACGTAAAGCCCCAATCATCCATCCAAGGGTCCAATGCAATCTGGTTAGAGGAAGATTAGCTCGGTTGGCACATCTTTATTGAATTTTAGTTGAAGCAGTGGCTGTTCAGTTATGTAATTTCAAAGAGCTTCATAGTAATTTATCTATTTGTAAAGTTTCCCTTTTATTTTAGCCTTCCTCCTGTCACATTAAACCTTTCACGGTGAATAAATACAGAACAGGACATAAAGCCCCGATCATCTATATTTCCTGCATGTATTCATAAAAGTAATGATAAAATTTCCTGGGTATAGATGTAATTTTCAAGATTAAATCTCCATATTTCTCCAGGTTGGTATGCCGATGGCTCCGGGCATGCCTCGCCCTCCCCGACAGATGTCCCCGGGACGCAGCGCCCTCGCGCAACAGTTACAACAGAACATGGGCTTGAGACAACAGCAGCAGCTCGCCCAGATACAGCAGATGCAACTGGCAGCAGCATCTTCCCACGAGGGACACCCTCGTCCTCCTTTTCCTATGCAGCCGCAGCAGACGTCGCCACAGCAACAGCAGGTCCAACAGCCGCAACAGCAACAGCCACCAGGGGCAGGAGGACAGATCCCGCAACATCTGTGAGTGTCCTTAAAATTGGTGACATTCAATCAGTCTGGAAGATTTTAAAGTTCTTTGTATATTTTTGCCTTTCTTGACGTTACTCTGGTGGTTCTTGGGTAGTTCTTGGGAAGTATGAGCTCGGTTGTTGTCCCTTTGGCCTCCAATCGCTGAGTCCCAGGTTTGGATTTCTGTTGTATCCAGATCATCTGCACTTCTGGTGGACAGCTGCTTCAATCATCCTCCTATCCTAATAAGCCTATCAGGGTGCAATGTATCAAGCCAAAATCATCTATACTAAATTTACCATTTAAGAAGTTCAGTAATGAATATGAATTTAATTTGTAACCTTTCACTTACCCGCTCGGCTTGAGAAGAGCTCTCAGCCTTCTGTCACGTTTTCCATTGATACTTGAACGCCACCTGTTGTCCATTCTTTTCCAGGGGTCCCCAGCAATTACAGCAACTCCAGCAGCACCACGCCCAACAGTTACAGCAACAGCAACACCAATTACAACAGCAGCAACAGCAGCAGAGAGAACAGCAATTACAGAACTTGCAGCAACACCAATTACACCAACAGCAATTACAGCAGCAGCTACAGCAGCAACAGCAATTACAAATGACGTCCCAGGCCAGCTCCATGCCTCCCCACTCCCACGCTGGACCTCCCCCTCCGCAGTACCTTCAACATCAAGCTCTCCTCAAACAGCAAGAACAGCAGCAAAAATTAGAGAGGCTACAGCAATTACGGCAACAGCAAGAGTTGAAGAACAAACAGCAACAGTTGCTACATCAACAGCAGTTGAAAATGGTGGGTGGTCTTTACTGAAGATCTTTTGTACCCTGGGACCTGGGTTTGATTCCTGGTCAACCATATTAGATGGCTGTTTCATCCTGTGCCAAGAGTTCACCTTGCCTCATTACTGTGGTCCCTGCTTGTCCTATTTGTCCTTGTCAGGGCATAAATACAGGACGTAATGCTCTATCAGCCAGTTCTACGATCTGTTAGCAGCTATTTCAATCGAAATTCTCTTAAATTTAGGTCAGAATTTTGTATCCTCATATTTTGCAACTTCAAAATGTAAAAAAACAGTGCGCAGTTCATTGCATTTAATATCGCAGCCTCGGCCGAATTGTAAATTAAGTTTTCGATCGTCAGGGCACCGTACTTGGCCTATTAATAATGCTTGAACTTTCGTAGAAATGTGTTTGTGTAATATTCAATCTCCTCTTCTATTCCTTCCAGCAGGCTCAACAACAGCAACAGCAGATGGGGGCCAAACTTGCCGGTGCATCCCTCCCTCCCCCTGGTCTTCCCGCTATCCCCGTGTCATCTCCTAGTGCCCAGCAGACGAAACCTCTTCAACGGCATTCCATTCCCACTCCCGACATAATGCCCATCTACTACGGACATGATCCTGTCGAGTCTGGCCCTTGTGAGTATCAAGTCTTGACTCTTGAGTTGTCAGATGATGCATAGTGATGTATATCTTGAAAAATTGATTGAAAATAAAGCTTTTATTAAAGTCAGAAGGAGAGACAAATTTTGAGTCTAAAGTTGGAAGACACAAGTCTCAGTTGACCTGATTCCAAAAATCCTGTTTCAAGGTATTGATTTTCTCAGAGCATTTCTCAAAAACTTCCTGATATTGGTGAGGAAACTCAAAATTGTGGTGATGATTTCCTTCGCAAAATAAATTTTCTTAGATTTGTTATAAATCAGAAAACGATGTTGATCAAATGCTGCAATTTTATACCAGAGTTGGTGGCTCCCTCATTTTAATTGGAGGAATTGATTGTTGGTCATAAATTAAATTTAATAAAATGTGACTCGTCATTTGTATTTTGAATTAATGATTTTGTCTCTCCAGTGCCGGAAGAACTGTGCCTCCTTGGTTGTGTGTTCTACATCGTCGAATACCAGAAATACTTGGACGCTGTGCAGTTCAACACTTGGAAGAATGTGAGTTTGAAATAACAAATATGTAAATTTGTAACTTTAACATTCTTGGTATTATCAAACGACTGATATTTAAAACTCAGTAGCAAAGATTGTGTGCAATGCTTTTTGACTGCATTCGTCCACTTGTGATAATTTTTTTTGCCACATTGCTAAAAGAAAAAAAACTTTTTAAATAGTTGATAGACTACATTTATGGCTCTAGCGATTAAATGATTCTATTCATAATTACCAATGGTGCTGCATCTTCACTGGCATTAATACTGTTGCTATCAATATTGCAACATGTGTGTACTACAAAGGAATAATGATTTGATCCTACCCATCTAATCTACAATGCATGGAGTTTTAAAATATGTCAGTAATGTTGGATTGTCATGACAGATCCTTCTTTTCATAAAAACTCATGGTATGTGATAGTCTTATGTGCCTCTTTATACAAAGACATTAATTGTTGTTTTATTAATTCTATTTCTTCTGCAGGTTATTGAACAGCACGGAGGAGAAGTGGCGCCCAATTACTCCAACCGGACAACGCACGTAGTGTGCGAAACTCAGCGATCAGACATCTATCACGTGGTGAGGCCTGCATGCATTTACCAGTTATAACTAATAGATAGTCAAAGTACTAAAAAGTACTAGAGATTACTTACTTAGAATGGCATTTTAGTTCTCAACAACAGGAAAAAAGTTCATAATAAATCATTGGAACACTGGAGGATTTCATAATTTTTTGCCCAGATTTTCCATTGCTCTAGATTTCAAGGTATCAACTAATTGAAATAGTTTCTTCCATGTAGGCTATCACTACAAGAAATGCCTTATCAAAGGCATCCCTATTTTATAGTTAGTTTATCATATTCAAAGAACAAATTCTGTAAAAAGTTGTATTTTGAAGTGACAATTAAAACCAATGATTTGCTTGTAAAGTCCCTTGAAGAGAAAGCCAACTAAATAAACATAGATTTGATCATCTTGAATGTATGGTGCCACAAAAGATAATAGTTTGTTGTATAAAAGTGAGTACTGACTATTTATACATTGTGGTATATTTCCAGGCCCTAAGAGATGAGAAGCGCATCATCACGGCTCACTGGTTGAACGACGTCCTAACCAAGAAGAAGATGCTCCCTCCGTACCAAGCCCTGCACTTCCCCCTTCCTTATGCTACAGACAAGCCCTGCAGCAACCAGGTATGGAAGGGTTTTGAAAATTCAAGCTGAAATAATGGGGAAATAATGGGGAAAGTTAGCTCGGTTGTAGTGTGCTGGGCTGCCATTCGCTGGGTCCTGGGTTCGAATCCAGCTCTTGCAGGGTCACTTGGGCGTGTGTTAGATGGCTGTTACAATCATCATTCGCCTTATTGTTGTCCTAATTAGCCTACCAAGTGCATAAATACAGGATGTAGAGGCCCTATAAGCCATCCATCCATCAAGCTAAAATATGTGTAACAGTGTCACTACGTCATACAACAATTTATCGTTGATAGAATAACCATAATATTAACTTATTAAGGTTTGTTTTGTGGAATCTCAACGTCGATAAGAAGAATTGAGTCATGGAAAATCCAAAATTTGGTTTTAGAAAATGGTATGTCCTAGAAATTTTGAGCTTTTGGAAAACCTAGATTGGAATGATTGCCATTCTAAAAGTTTGCTTGTAAGTGCCAGTGAGCACATAGATGTATTAGGAATGGGTGCTTCGTAATTAAGTATTACTATTGTGACTTATCTTTTGACTGTTGCAGGTCGTCTGTGTGACCAACTTCGAGGGCGAGGAGCGTACGTGTGTGAAGAGAATGATTTCCACTTTAGGAGCAAAGTACACGGGGTTCCTCACGCACAACAATTCCGTGCTCGTCTGCAAGAAGTGAGTAGAATCTTAGTAGATCCATCAAGGTCGTTTAGAGTGGAGCATGATCATTAGGTTCCCAGGTTTCTTGAAAATATAGGATAGATAATTTATTTTCCAACAAAACAGTGCATGAAATGGTATGCATACGGTAAATAATATTAAGAAGTTGTTGTGGAAATAAGGTTCTGGAAATTTCTGATGAAGTGTTGCGGCAAAAAGATTGTCTTGGAAAGTTCTGAAAAAGTCCTTGAAAGTGCAAAATTCAGGTGCTCCTTGAATCTTGATTGCCAGTAGAAAAAGCCCTTGAAAGTTCTGTAATTGCCATTAATTGGCTATGGAATCTGAATATAGGTCACAAGAGGTGTTGCTTGTCCAGTTCAGTGCCTCTCAGAACCGTGCTAGAACTAGGCAGCAGTATATGTGACTGCCGAATTAAAAGACGGCACCTTCAAGTGAAATTTGGTAGTCTGCTTTTCTTTGTGCTATGCTATTCCAAATGATTCTGTACGTTCGTTGTAAATTGATTTCCTTCTTTTTAGACCAGAGGGGGTAAAGTACAACAAAGCCCGTGAATGGAGGATCCCGGTGGTGAACGTGGAATGGTTGAACGATCTTCTCCTCGATCTGTTGCTCGACTGTCGATTGAAGGCGCTGAAGTTGCCGGTCCATGAGAAATATCAACAGTTCAATACAGAGGAGCCGTTTAAAGTAGACATGTGGAGGGTCACTTCACTCATGGGTGAGTTGGAGGTTACAATTAAGGGTTATATGTTACAGGTTGCTCTCTTTTGGAGTGGACTTACATTTTACAGATCTTTGTTCTATACGTCGCTCTGACAGCAAGAACACAGTCCCCTGTCGTAGTGCAGGGTTCCCACATTCTGGGAAAAAGTCAGGAATTCCCAAAAGTCATTTTCCCGGTCCGGAAAGTCGGGAATAAGACAAAGCTGAAATTAATTTTGTCTTTCCTGCATTACTGCCAATTCATTGTAAATGGATCTTGGCCTGGATGCAGCCCAGTAGCTCGTGGTGGCCTCCTGGTAGAAAGCAGCACCATTACCAAAAGTGTACACTGCGGCAAAACCTTACCAAGAGTTAAATTCTTGAACAAAGTGGGCGTTCTTCAAGCCAACCATGATATTGATATGAGAGCTTTGGTCGGAAAAAAGTTAAACGAAGTCTGGAAAAAGTCTGGCAAACGAAGGGAATTTTGAATTTGAGATTTTGTAGGAACCCAGATAAATAATTATCTCGATAATTCATCTGTTAAGAAATGTTAAGAAATTAACTGAACGCAGGTCAGTGGACCTCTTATGTTCAGATCGAAGCATGTAAATAGTTAATAGAACGTGCGCAAATGGACGGAAAGTTAATAGTAGGTGCGCAAATGGACGGAAAAATGTTAATATAACTATATACATTATATACAATATGTACAGTGCCGTGGCTGAGGCTGCTCATACTGCCTCGGCTCAATAGTTCTGGACGGATTCAGGTTTCATAGCCTGAGATTAATAATGTTTAATTATGTCAAATAATTATGTCATCTGGCATGTTTAATTATGTCAAATAATTATGTCATCTGGCACATCTCGCATTATAAGATTTAATGTGAATATTGTAACTTTCAATTTTTCTTTTCATGAATGAAAAAATAAAGAAAGATTTTATTTTATTTCTATTTGGTTACAGTTGGTAATTAATCAATCTTAACTTTTTACCATTTCAGTTGGGTGGAAACAGCCTGTGAGAATATCCAAAGAAGCCTGGCAGGTAAATATTTGTATCTTGTTTGCACATTTTGAGTAGTGCAGTGTTCATATCTTTATTATGGTATAAGAAAATTTAACAAGTGACATAATTTTGAAATATTATTCTATTTTAGAAATATCGTCCGACTTTGATCATGAGACAGCAGAAGATGGCGGCCGAAAAACGGAAGCAGGAGGAAAGGGCCAAAGAGAACGCCAAGAAACCGAGGTACGTATTTGAAGAATAATGAAAGAATTACATACTGTCCTGTCTAAATGACAAAGAAAAACTCCAACAAGACTGTTATTGGTTAATGCAATTAAAAATTAATTGATTTCTTTGTTAATTTCAGATTAGAGCCGGCTTATTCCCTGAACGGGGAAGGTGTCCCTGTGGTGCTGTTCACTGGGTTCTCCAGAATGAGAAGAGACGCTTTAGCCCAGGTACGAATTACACTGTTTATTGGAAAACGTATTTCTTGATTTTATCCCAAATATCCAGTAGGGTTCCCAAGCCTAATGGGAGTCCGAAAGACCAAGAATTTTGGTAAAATGCTGTCCTTGATCTGAAAAGGCTTGGCAGTGCAGAATTTGCACCAGGGTTATGGTGTCTATGATTGTTTGCCTAAGTATGTTTTTCTGCAATAACATTTTTATAAATCTTTTTGCAGCACGTAGAACGTTTGGGCGGCCATGTTGCCTACACTGCCAAAGGTGCCACCCACTTGGTGACGGAGGAGATTGCTCGCACGATGAAGTTCTTCACGGCCATGAGTGTCGTCAAACACGTTGTCACTCCAGCCTGGGTCGAGCACAGCGCCCTGGAGAACAAGTTTCTTGGTAAGTTGAATTTACAAGATAAAGTTTTATTCAAATCACTATGTAGGTTAGATCTTGATGATTTGATATTTGGGAATTTGTAAGGTACAATATTCCCCAGAACATAGGTCTAAATATTATTTGTTGAACTCAATTGGATTAGAGGTGCCTCATCGAAGAGAGAAATATTGTTGTCTTACAGGGGAATCAATGTGTCCAGAAACTGCATTGATCAATATGAAGGAATAGAACTCAAGATGATTTACATTTATTGAAACAGTCCTATCCCAGAATATGATGTTCACTTTCAATTTTGAACTTCACAAGTTGACTACCACTGTGAATTTAAAGCCTTGTTTTGAGTATTTCTTCATTTTATTCAGATGAAAATAACTTTGTCCTCCGGGATGCCAAGCATGAAGCTGAATTTGACTTCAAACTCCACGATGCCTTGCTGAGGGCGCGGACCAAGCCCGTGTTCCAGGTAAACTGATTTGTCAAACTGTTTATGAATTTAGAATTTATCTGACAGAGACTTTCTGAACATGGTCATGGAGTGTCACAGGGGTGTCGATTAACGGTCGCCCGATCGCCCGAGGCGAGTGGATTTTAGTCAGGACTAGTTGATTTAATCCCCTTACTAGTCCGTCTGGCGAGTAGACATCATAGAGATCAAAAGATAAGGGTCTGAGCCAAGTGTGCACTCAACCGTGACATGTTGATTACCCCTGATTGTTTACCAATAAGGATCCGCAGCATGATATATTTGCAAAGTGACTTTCTTATTAGTGATATTTTTGCTCTGGAAACATTGTCATTGTTTATATTTTGTAAAATAAAGTTGATTTGATCCCAAACACTAATATTCAGGCTTGCTTAAATTGGCAGAAGTACTTTAGCAATGCCCATCTATGGAATCTAGACACCAATTATTTGGCAGTCTGCAAAGCATCATTGCATACTAAGTAATAGGGCCTATGTATTATAAAAATAAAATTAGAAAATTAGTATGTCAGTTCATACAGTGCATTGCAAAAGTCTTTAGCCACCCCCACAGTGTTTTATGTTGGATTTCCAAGGTACTTTTCAGTCTAAATGATGTTGTAATTTCAATAGTAGGCCTATTGTCAACAGATATGGTTCACCAGGATTCATGTAGCTTTTACCATGTTTTGTAAGCCAGTGAATTTACTGATTTTATTGTGAGGGTCTATGGACCACAGCATGAGTACAATATACAGTGGGGTGCGAAAGTTAGGGCACCCTTGGAGTGGGTTCACATTTTTCAGACTTCAAACAAGCCATTGGCAGAATCTTTCCAACATGAATTGGGTGGGTGACCATGCACTCAATTTTACCCAGAAAGAACAATGAAACAAAAAAATATAATATATATGGGTCTTTTTGTAGGATATTACATGTGCAAAAGTTTGGCACCCCCACAGATGCGGATATTGATTTTTCTATAAGTCTACATCAAAGCAATATAAAAGCTCTAAAACACATTGGATTACAGTATTATTGGATAATAATGCATGCATCCCAGGACTTCATTTCAGGCAGTATTCTCTTCAATTTGCTATTTCTTGGTCATTGCGATGCACCGTGATTCAGGGCGACCAAATTTTGATCAGGACTAGTAAATTTGTGGAGCTACTAGTCCTGTGGGCGACCACAAAATATTGCTTAATCGACACCCCTGGGTGTCAGCATCCTATTTTTCTGTCAGCACATACATGTTGCAATTGTTATTGTCATATTGGTTATTATGGAGAGGAGAGTAAGCTCAGTTGGTAACACTGTGGGCCTACTATTGCTGGGTCCTAGGTTCGATTCCAGCTCTGGCTGGGTCAACTACTCCTCTGTTCCTTTGGTCTTAGCTACTATTCATTAGTCTACTGTATTGTATACATAGAGGACATATAACCAGTCTTTGCGAGAATCCAGAAATCCAGGCCTGTTAATTTTGGGTATTTCCAAAAAATTCAATATTCATCCTGTGACAAGTAGGGGAGACCGGGGCTGGTTGTCACAGGGGCAGGTTGTCACACTGTGTAAAACTTAAATATGCTACTATTTCTATTTAAGGCATGCAGGAGCACTGCCAATCTATATGAATGTTAAAAGGGGAGTGACTTGAACCTATCTGATCAATATATATCTATATCATTCAAAATCTGGACATCTTATGGGACATTCTTTTTTATTCAGCACTCGGGGCAGGTTGTCACACTTTCGGGGCAGGTTGTCACACTCTTGGGGCAGGTTGTCACACTTTTGGTTAAGAGCTCGGACACAGGAAGTGGGACTCCGTAAGGCAGATTTTGACTAAAACAAGTTATTTTGGACATATGAGGAATCCTCTGCTTGCCCAGTGCAGACCTCAACAAACACGCTACTGTGTACAAGGGTGCTACAAATGAAGGCTTACCAAGCAGCAAAAAAGCATTCTGATCAGGAGGAGGAAAATCACAATTTTTTAAAGAAAATTTCTTTATAAATTTGAAATCGATTTACTTTGACACTATGCAATATCTGCATACATCTTTAGTCATAAATAGCATGTATAAATCACCAATTTATATTTGTGATAGTTTTTTTGGTTTAAAAGACTGGTCCTAATGGGTACCAACCAGCTCCAAAAAGTGTGACAACCTGCCCCGTCTTTTTGTGACAACCTGCCCCGACTGATGAAAATGCAAAAAACGGGCGACCAAGGCTGTTCTTATCATATTTTTCAATATTTCTTCCTATCATTATTTAAAGATTTTTTTACATGGTATGTGTATAAACTTTACGTTTTTCAACAACTATTTGTTAATGAGTAGGATTACATGCAAGTTGCAGGTAAAAATTTACTTTTTGTGACCGGAAATTTTTAATAGACCGTGTGCCTACCAAACTCCCTTCCAGGGGTCAAGATTTTTCAAAAATACTCCAGTGGGTTATAAAAGCAGTATACAATGATTGGTTGAGTTGTGTAACTCCCTAGTTGAATGCAATAAAAAGTGTGACAACCTGCCCCTGTGACTACCAGCCCCGGTCTCCCCTATTTAGACTGGACTGCCGAACCTGTTTGTATTCTGCCAGAAATGTTCTTTAGACTGGCAGCCCCAATTATCCATACATCATTGCGAATATCTTATCTATTCTGTCAACAGGACCTGACCTTCTGGACGTCCCCGTCTGTCGTTCCCAGCCTGTCCCAGTTGAAGGAGGTGATAGAGAATGGAGGAGGAACAGTCGTCACGAAAAGACCCACAATCAAGACGATCAGATTGAAGGAGAAGGTCCAGGTATGTGCTGTTCCACTAAAATAAAAAGTAACTTTAAGTAGGAAACAATATCTGCAAAGATAGAAGTTACTTTGACATTTTAATGATTGTAAACTCTTATGTTTTTTCCATCGCAGGGTGGTCCTGGGTTCATCGTCATCAGCAGCGAAGATGATTTGGACCTATGCGAAGATTTGAGATTGAGGAAGATTCGTAAGTTGAATTCTTTTATTTATTTGAAATTGCTTGTATTCTAATGCTGTTCGGGGTTGTCCAACTGTGCTGATTTATGTAAGAGTGTTTTCCTTTGAAATTTAGTGGCACAAGTGCTTCTTGAGTTTTTAAAGACGAGTCTATCCCAAGAATTTCTATTTCGTAAATGGTATTGTTCCTTGCTGGTATATGTGATGTTAAATAATCTGCTGTGAGTATTTTTACTCCTGAGTGTTGTACTATGCCTACAACTTCGGAGTTTTAACAAAGTCCATTTATGATAAGCATGAATTTCATTTGTCTCGTTTCCCCTTGCAGCCGTCTACCACATAGAGTTTGTCCTGATGGGAGCTCTTCGGCAACAAATCAACTTCGGCCAGTACCAGTTCACGTCTTGAAATTCAAATTTATCAGTCTCATCTCCTTGTTACGTGTTGATTCAGGGGTAAATGTTACTAACCATTGTACATAGTCACTATTAGTGCTTGTTTCAGTTTTCATTTATTGGTTATCTACTTCTAGTTTTTCTTGCTTTTGATATTTGATAGTCTCCTTAATGAAATAGAGAAAGGGTACCAAAAAAATTTTGAAAAATTGATTTGTTCGATGAAGAGAGTAAGCTGCCAACCTATTGTTTAAGTTAAGAGTAAATTGAATTGAAAAAGATACTAATATAATGCGGACTGTTATGGAACATGTCATATATGTATTATATTCCAGAATTGTTGCCATTATTTTCAGCACTTTGATACTAAATATATGTTGGAAAGGTATAATTTGGAAAAAGGTGTCCCAATTTACAAGTAGTCCACATTCACAATTATTTTCTGTTATATTTCAACTTGTTTATGAATTAACACCTTGCCACTGCCGCTATTAACCATATCACATGACTTCCACTATAATCTGTTATAATTTCCTGCACATGTCTATATATAGAGACACTGGTAGCGCCATCTACCGAGAGAGACACAGTGGCGCCATCTGTTGTATACTATAATTGTCAGCGCCATCTGGGGGAAGATTTCAAACTTCCTCACAGCTGTATCATTGATTTTGATTTAAAAATAGATTGTTAGCACAAAATCAAATAGCATTTATTGGCTGGTATTTTAAACAAAGGCAGCATGTAGTTTAGAATTTTGATATGAGAATCACAGATGTCGTTATTTCTCGTTGATTTGAATGCTTGTGCATTGTGTGTGTTGAAATGTATTCATTTTGATATAATGTTTGATATAGTCTTGAGAATTTAAAATTATATTATGAGTTGTGAAAAGTTTTGAATAGAGATTTGGAATACTTCCAAATTATTTGAATATCAAGAACGAAAAAATGTGAAATTATACTGAAAAATCTCTATGGTCCAGAGAAGTTTTTATAAAAGTGAATTTTGAATCTGTTGAAGAATTTTGCTGCTATTTTGTTAAATGCATCTGGAATAGGTCTAAGCAATTTGTTAAGGAAATTTGTCGCTAAGTTATGGATAATGATATTGGCATTTGTTCATATGAGTTGTTACAGATGCTCTTTAATATATTACGTCATTTCGAATATTTCTGAAGTTTGAACTGAATGTCAGTTAATGGTATTTTTGCCAATTCAGTCCCGAATGCTTGCTGAATGTGTGTAGAATATTTGTTGCATCACTTTAACCTGTTATATTCACCATAAGCCGGAGATTATTCTCTCTTTGGCGAGTTCTCTTCATTTCTCTTTATTTCGTTGGATTGCTGTTGGATTTGTGTAAATATGTCTTCGTTAACACTTCCTGTAGAATAAATGACATCTTGATTTAATTGTTTGCTTTTAAGTTGACAAGGGCGGACAATAAAAATGTTGCTTTCACTAAAATGTATGAGGTTGTTATTCTTAGTGCGAAATAACTAAGATTTTTGCAAAGATTTTAGAGGACTTCTTTAAATCTGTAATAAATTGGTAAACTTCTTTATATATATATAGTGGATGGGGAAGATGGTTAGCTCAGTTGGTAGCCCCTCTGAGATTCTGATCTTTTGGTGCCAGGTTCAGTTCTAGCTCTACCTTGGCCACTTGGACTTCACATTGGATGGCATTTGTAATCATATTATGCCTCATTGATGTGTCATCCTGTCATAATTTGTCTCCTCAGTGCATGAATAGAGGACATAAAGCCCCACTCATCCATCTGTCGTGTGGTTTTGGATTTCTGGTTGCTTGTATTTCGTCAAGTGGCCCAATGGTCAGGGCTCCCCAATGTTGCTTGTGAATTGATGGTATCCGATTCAAATCTTGGTTTCAGTTAAGTCTGGTTGGCATTTTCCAGTGTTTTCTTTAGAAGGTTAAAGGCACTTTTATTTAACGTTGGTAGCTGATTCAGTCCTATGACTGGTTTTCAATGGGATCCATGATTCCACGGCCACTAGTGCAGCGATTGGCCAGACCGGGTTTTGAACTTGCATCCTCCAGATTGCAAGGCAGCCGTGCCAACCATTATGCTATGAACCACACTTTCTTTTTACAGAAAACCTGGGAATTGAATTGCTCCATAGCATAGAGACAGTGACTGGTAGTGGTAAGAAGCAGGTTCAAATTCCGCTTAATGCATATGATCATTGATCAGCTTGAAATGAACACAATGATGTTCCAAATTTAAAGTTAATCACCCTGAAGTACACCAGAGACACCTATTGTTTGTTGTGCTGGCAAAATATAAAAAAATCACTGAAAGGCAATTTTCAGAAGCCATAACAAAAGAAGCAACCAATGTCATAACGGAACAAGCTTCCAATGCCATAACAGAACAAGCTTGCAATGCTATTTGAGGACAAGCTGCCAATGCTATTACAGAACAAGCTCCCAATGTCATAAAAGAACAAGCTTCTAATGCTATTTCAGAACAAGCTTCTAATGCCATAACAGAACAAGCTTCCAATGCTATTACAGAACATTGAGAACAGGCTTCTATTACCAAACAGAACAGGCTTCTAATGCCATAACAGAACAAGCTTCCAATGCCATAACAGAACAAGCTTCCAATGCCATAACAGAACAAGCTTCCAATGCAATTACAGAACAAGCTTCCAGTGCCATTACAGAACAAGCTTCCAATGCCATAACATAACAAGTTTCTAATGCTATTACAGAACAAGCTTCAAATACCATAACAGAACAAACTTCCAATGCCATAACAGAAAAAGCTTCTAAAGCAATTTCAGAATAAATTCCAATACAATAACAGAGCAAGTTTCCAATGGCATTGCAGAACAAGCTTCTAATGCTATTTCGAAATAGGCTTTTAATGCCATAACAGAACAAGCTTCTAATGCTATTTCAAAATAGGCTTCTAATGCCATAACAGAACAAGCTTCCAATGCCATAACAGAACAAGCTTCCAATGCCATGGCAGAACAGGCTTTCAATGCCATAACAAAACAAGCTTTCAATGCCATAACAAGACAAGCTTCTGATGCCATAACAGAACAAGCTTCCAATGCCATAACAGAACAAGCTTCCAATGCCATAACAGAACAAGCTTCCAATGCCATAATAGAACCAGCTTCCAATGGTGTATCAGAACCAACTTATTTCCACTATCCTGTAAAAGTTGTTACCTTGCTCTAACCACGGCTATTAATAAATAAATAAACTGCGCCCTGATATGCGATGATGATGAATCGCTTTTATCGTAACTCCAGAAGTGTCGTAGCATTCGCACTATCTTTATACCGGAGTGTTTCTATCAAGATTTGTTGACTTAGCCCCTCGGAACCCCTCCATGTGCATTTAGCAGAGTGGTCGGATGTTCCGTATCAGTCATGTCAGTGTACAGTCCTCCAAATGAGTTGGTTCAGTACTTTGTGTTGTGTGCAATTGCTTTGCGCTTGTGGCACAGTTTTGCAATTATGATACATGGGTGTTTCACAGTACTGTACTGTACTGTTTAGCTTTTGTTGCCTCTATGTAAAAATTAATGTAATATGGTAACAAAGGCTTTTTAACTATCTCTGCTGGGCAGACAATTTGCAGTAATGAGCAGTTTGGTGGGTCTCTTGGAATTGAGTGATGCAATCAGCAGAAACAGACAATTGCACTCAGCAGTAAGAGACCATGTACCTTTTATTGTTGACAGTGTCTGCTGTATCGTCATGCTGAATTCACAAACAGAACTTTAGCTAACTTTTGAAGCTTTTCTTAAAATGTATATAAGAACAAAGTAATTCAACTTTAGATGGCCATTGGAGAACCACCAGACGGCCCCGTCTGTAGCTGGCAGGGTGACAATGCAGGCATTTAGCTTTTCACTCAAGTTTTCAGATCTTATTGTCTCGCAATCTTTTGGCATTTTTTTAATGTTCTTCGGCAGAAAAAAATATCTGTAATCTCAATTTTTTGGTATGTTCATTCAATAAAAATCGTGGATGAGCTTCTTTTTTTTTAGACAGAATCCGTTGAGCAGATTGATCCTAGAAGCTAAAATTGTCTGCAAGCGTCATCAAGTTTTTAATCGATTGATTAATTGACTTTTTATCCGCAAAGCATTAGTTTTCATTTTCTCCTATACCCTGTACTCCAGTTTCCAGAATTCCTCTTGCACTTTGTGCCATCGCTTCTTTGAAGACTACCAGAGTCTGCAATTAGACTGTTTCAGAAATTCAGACTCTTCTAGATCCATTCAAATCCACCCTACTCCCTTTACATGGCTCTGGTCGTTTTGCTGTTGGAGGTTTTCCTGGCCACATTTTCCAATTAATCAGCCCAACACAGTTGGAACAAGAGCAATCCAAACATCCTCTCCCTTTTTCTCTTATTTGATTTCCTTTTATGTCAACTCCATGGTTATGTCATTGACTCAATGTTATGCATTGTGAAATGTTTGATGTTAAAATTACACAATCTTCTGCACCAGGGGATCATGGGCAAATGAACCAATATACACCTTGGCTTATCAAAATACCAAACCACAGTCATCGTAAAACAAATTTCTGTGTGTGACCAATAAATGTAATCTAAGCTGAATGACATCCAGCTAAGACTTTGCCCAGAATGACACAGTCTCTCTTTGTGGAACAGCTTTAGCAGGAGGAGACTGATTGATTTCAATGACCCAATTCCATGCATGAGTAAATCCACTTATCTGCTATGTAAAATCAGGCTATGTTTTTGACAAACATGTTCTTGACAGCTTAAAATCAGACAAACAATGTTATAAACTAATATACAGACAGCTTTGAGTAAATCAGTGTGTGTTTTCAACACCTTTGTTTTCGACACCTTAAAGCAAACACAATGGTAAACAATGGTAAACAACCTTCAATTAAGTATTTCAGCTACCACCTGAGAATGCTCATTAATCAATTTGGGCAGTCTCTTTCTCATTCCGTTGCTTGCTGCATCAGTGCATTCTGGCAGAGTCTTCGTGCCATAGGGCACTCAGAAGTAGGTCAAGCAGTTGAAAAATATTATAGACTCTCCATGCAGAGTGAGTGAGTGTTCTAGCAGAGAATCTTGTCTACAATTGGACCACTACTTTTCCAGCCTTGCAGATAATCCAGATAGTGCGCAAACTACATCAACATTTTTCATTGTCAACAAATATCTTCAGCCATAAAAACTTATGATGAAATTTGCTTCCACTTATTTGAGGTACATGCAGTTTATGGGCCAAGAGAGAGAAAGTGATGATACTTCCAATGTAGCTTGTTGAGTTGATTGATTTTAGATGTTGATTCAGCTTTTTCTTTCTACTTTTTTCATATAAAAAAAGAGGTAGATGATGAATAAATGATTTGATAACTATATTGGCAATCTATCCTGCCTAGTCAGAGATTTGTCGTCTGAAAAAGGGTGACAGAAGCTTTGCAGTACCAGAAAGTCTGTACATTGAAAAGAAGGAGATTATGAAACTCTTATGTTACATACATGTACTCTTTACTGGAGCCTGCTGTGGTTTGTTATTTCCCTAACAAAACTGCATGGGATGAAAACGCATAATTCTATACTGGTGGTTTTTCTGGTAGAAAACAGGTATATTTGGCATTTATTTGAAGAATCACCAGTTTTTTCGTTTTATTCATGGGTCAAAATTTGATAAGTCTGAAACTTGTCTCCAGCGTTTAACAATAATTCATGAGGGCAGGAAGGCACATGGAGGACCTCTAGTTGCCATTTGTCATAGATTAGGATATTAGCAAAACTTGTAACACAAAAAACATGTGGCAGAATATTTTTATCCCATCCAAAAATAGCATTGAAGTGGCCAATCCCCCTGAAAATGGCCTGTCTCCATCAACATTTTCTTTGAAAGATCGCATCACAAAAACTAGTACAGGATACTGACTCAATTCAACTCTTCCGTACATGGAGACTTGACTGTCAGTCTTCTAAAATCTAGTTACCAACAGCTGAAATAATATTCTGCATAAGAACAGGAGGTTGTGATGTCAGTGTCTCCAATATTGCGTCATTAGCATCACACTGGACTTGTTTCTTAATAAAAAATTAAAGGGACACACATTCCGTGAGAAAACCTTGTGTCTGACGTTGTCTTAGAATCCAAGAAAATAACTGAACTATCTGTAGCTCTGCATCATTAATGTAAACCAAAATATAAGAGTATTTCTGTTGGCATGTCAGTTGTCCTATTTCAATTTATCATTAGCAAACGCCTTGCTACTCTATTATGACTGCATATTTCTGGACCAAAATCAATGTGAACATGTTTCTGGTGGTCATAAGGTCAATGCATGCACATATTGCCAGACTGCCAGTTTTGCACTGGTCCCTAAAAAGATTTTTTCCTTAAGTATCATTAGCATCACGCTTTCATTAGCATCATGTCAAAAATGGCTTATTGCCTTTACCTCACTAAAATTTTGTGGCAGTTGACTGGGGTTGAAATTATTTGAATTATGTATTATCAATAAACGTTTCAAGTTCAAGTTCAAGTTCAAGTTCTTTATTGGAAAATAATTATTTAGCAAAATACATAAATCATGTACAATTATAAACAATCAAATTTTCCTTAGTCAAGATACAAAAAAATTTATATATTGACGTATAGTTAATAATACAAATAATTTTTATGTTACATTGGTAAGAACTTCTAACAAACTAAATTATAACATATACTGAAAAGAAAATAATAATAATCTTAATATACATAAAAAATTAAAAAATTAAAATCATGAAAAATAAAAAAATTAATAAAATCATCCTTGGTTATTACAAAAATCTAAATCATTAACAAGGAGGTACTTCTTCAGGTGTTTTTTTATAGCACTTGGATAATGTAAGATTACTCATTTTAACGTCAGAAAGAAAATTCCACACAATGACTCCCTTATATCTCAAACATCTTTGACAAAAACTACTTCTAAAAATGGGCAAGTGTAACTTATCGCGTAATCTAGTATTATGAGCATGATACTGGGAATTAGAAAGAAACATGTCATTAAAAATGTCAGGGCTATCTCCTTTCTGCAATTTAAACATAAATAAGGCAACCTTCAGAACATAGATTTTGAAAATATCTAAAACTCCATATTTCAGGAAGAGGGGAATCGATGGCGTTCTAAGAGGTGAAAACGATATAATCCTTAAAGTTCTTTTTTGAAGTTTATGAATTGGAGCCAAGTTTGTAGCGGGCACTGAACCCCATACCTCAATGGCATAATTAAGGTATGGATAGACAAGAGAATTGTAAAGACTGAGCAATGAATGTGAATTGAGCTGATGTCTGGCCTTTAATATTATGCCTATGGCCTTAGCTATCTTCTTTCTTATGAAATTTCAACACAATATTACATAACATTTTGCATTTTCCTTGCATCTGACATGCTTAGTATGGAGTTTGATGCTTCTCTTTAACTACCAATCAAACATGGGGTGCCAGTAACATTTTTACCATTGTTTAGCATCTGAAATATGGTTTAGCAAAGACATTAGACACTGGAGTCAGTAGTGGAGATCATCTTTGTTATTCAGAATCCAAACTATTGATGAAAAGAGTATTTTTGTTTTTGTTTGTAAATTTCTGATTCAAGGATGTGTTCTATCTCAATAACTATTGGTCATAGAAACCTGAAATCAATGTGAGCAGAATAGCCACTTTTCCATATACATGTTGGTAATACATTCTTCAGCTCTAAGTGGTACAGATTTCAAGTTATAGGCATGATGCTAATGACACACATATTTGGTATTTTAATTGATCAAAATGCAGTTTCTCTAAACAATTGGCACTAGAGACCGGAAACTTGGCCCAGAATGTGCAAGCAACTTGCCTTATCATTGGCAATAATATATTGTTTAGCCCGAAGTGGTCAGGATTTTTAGTTATAAGTGTGATTTTAATGACAGTCAAAAAACATTATAGCTGTGTTTGTCACCTCAGTACAGATCAGCAGAGCATTGGGACCCTTGGACATGATAGTGCAGTGATAGCTGATTGTTTGACCTACCCAATGCAAACTTAAAAAGGCATTTTTGGAGCAAAAAATATCCAAATTTTTTTCAGCTGAAATTTCAAGGTTTTCGAATTTTGACCCTCATATAATTTCTTCTACCTTGGTCCTTGGTGTGTACTTTCAGTGCCCCAAAATTAAACAGTGAACAATTATTACTTTCAAGACCTCTGAATGGTTAATTCAATTCATACTGGCATAGTACCCGTGAAGTGGGGCAATAAAGATGAGAAATGAAAAATAGATTAATTAGATTGTCATTGAAGCATGAGAATCATGTTATGCAGGGGTGACACCTGGAGATAAAAGAAATGGAAATGATTGAAATGGAAATAAAAGATAATGATCCGAGAATAATGATGTTCGGGCAAAAATGATAACAAAAAAAATTGTTAGTTTTAAGGGACGAAACTCAGATAAGGTTCTTGTAGGAAGTGAAAGCAAGTTGCTTACAAGTTTTCATGCCTGAGCATTGAGTAGTGTGGGTGAAGTAGAGTAATGCATCCGTGAATTAATAGTAGGCTATGATGACGCAAGTCTTTTTCAAAGGAACCACAAAACATCCTGGGAAAACAATAATAAATTGTTTGCATCATTCTCAACCACGGCTTTGGATCAAGAAGCATTTTATAATATTAGGGGCCGACCAAACGATAGTTGGGGGGGGGGCTATGGACTTTACCCCCGGACGAACTTTTTTTTTTGTTCGCGGCGTGTCGACAAACAATTTTTTTCGCACATGCACTCGTGACAAACTTTTTTATCGGAATTTTAACATTACGGTACCCTAGCTACAGGTGGAAACAAACTTTTTTTTAAATTTCCATGTGCTGAACAAACTTTTTGTTTCAGTGTCAAGTGGGAAACAATCTTTTTTTTTCACCAAATATCCATAACCCCCCCCCCCCCCCCCCAAAGATCATCTGGTCGGCCCCTTAATCAATTGAGTTATAAATTGAGCAATGAGTTGGTCGAGTCTGGTGGTCTCAAAGCTGATAAGGCAGTTTAAATTAGGAGATCTGTAATTGTTGTTTGAGCAACAAAGGAATAGATGTATCACTATGTTTGCTCTTGAGTCTCTAACTTCTCAATATATGTAAAGTCACCGGGGCTCGGGAGGCATAGCTGGTAACGGTGTCATAATATTTGCGCCACAAAATGACAGAAGGTGAACTTAGCACAAAAAGTAGTTACGGGACAATCACACTCTGTGTAGCGATGGTGTGAACAGCAAGTGCCTGAAAAAAAGGAAACTAGGTCAAATGGACCCAGCTTCTTATCAATAATTTAGTTTAGAATTTGAATAATCGCAGCTAGGTTATACCTCTTCAAATGTATGTCAATATTTCAATATTGTCCAGTGATACCCTCTGTAGTAGGCTAAGCATATTTTAGTGGATTAGCTCATTTTTTAGAGGCGATGCTTCAGCCATGCGCTGATATATTCTTAGTGATTCTATATATGAGCCAGAATTTACTGTCATGATTTTTTGTTACGTCTTAGCACAAAATCATTCCATTTAGTGTCCCAAGTTACATCTTAGACCATGACCAGTTTTTAGACCATTATGAAGAAACAATACTTATTATCTATGAAACAATTGCCGCTATTTATTCAATAATGGTATTCTCAGTATTTCATGGTAATTTGATAAGAATCTATACCAGAAACTATCGGTTTTTGATGAATCAGTAAAAGATGTAACAGTGGACACTACAGCCATTTTAGAATATGTCCAGGACGTAACAGAGACACCAACAATATGATCATGGACATCTTGTTTGTATGAAATGTGTAGTCCAAACGCAGTTCACGAACTGAATGAGACTCTTGTCAAACTAAAATACTTCTATAGTTTCAGAATTGTGTCAATTACACAATGCCAAGTCTACATAAAACCTGTCAAACTTCAATTGTGGAAGACGTAACATGGGACACCAATGGACAAAGATGTAACATGGACACAATTGTGTCCATGTTACATCTTTTCCAAATCTTCTCCTTTTGGACATTTTCCTTTAAAATCATGCAGCATTAAAAAGTGCAAATTATTCTAAAAACAGTGTTCAACAAGTCTTGCGCATAATTTGGAGATTGGCATCCAATGGGAGACGCACATCCATGTCTCAGCAATCATTGCCAAGACGTAACATCATCAAAAAAAAGATTTTGCATTGATAAAGTCCCTCCCCCAAAATTTCAATGAAAGTGACACCATACGTGATTGGTTCAAATGGTTCCAAAATATGCAAATGTGCCACGGATACATGCATTTATGCTAATGATTCACTGTAGATAAATTAATAAGACTTTTATTCATTGAGCATTATTGGCCAAGACGTAACATACTGACATTTGGAAATTAAAGCCCACAGATTCTTGATAAATCTCACTCATAAACAGCCGTAAATCATTTTGGTTAAAAAGGGACCAATAAAGTTCAACAAGAGATTGTTATTTTGGTGATGGCAAATAAATTGACCTTTGCAATTGTATGTTTTCAGAAGTAACTATTGTGGACACCAAAGTTGGTGGGCAACTTTTACCCATATTTAATGTTATTTGTCTTTCAACCCATGAAGCACAGCATAAAAATATATTTTCAAACATCTAAACAATACATTATGGTGTAATTCATTGCTGAATAACAACATGCCAGTTCTATATGACCATTGTTATTTGGTGGACACCACAGTATTTTGGTGATTTTGCCCTCCATCTCCAATTTGATTCAGCAATAACATGCAAAGTATAAATGCCCAAGCTGTGAATGAGGCCAGAACATCAAGATAATCACTTACACTATCTACTTAACATATTTCAATTTTGGTAGAGGACATCAGAAAGTTTTCTTCAGTCATAAAGTGGCTATGCCAAGACGTAACAAAAAAAGTCATGACAGTAAATTCTGGCTCATATAGCCACTCGCCTCTGTATAGATGGCCACAGGACTCCCGACAGGAGGCTTTTTCCAAGATTGGGAAAATCATCCTGTGAAACTGCGTAAGCAAAACGGGGGCTAGCGTCGTGCATAAAATGCGGACCAAATGTGCGGAACGGCGGGCAGCGGGATTTCGTAATAAAACGCGGATACACAGTTGCGGGACGGGACGTTTTTTGCGGGATCGGCCGTAATTAAATGCAGTTGGGGTCAAATATGTGGAACAAGCTGAATTTGCTTTAAAAATCGCCTCTATTTTTTTTTTGAAAAAATTTTCTTGTTGTAGATGGCATCTCAGATCCTGAGCAGAACTATCTACTTAGGGGGAATTCAATTCCACAAATGCCATCTTCCACCTGTCGCTGGTCTTCCAACACATGTGAAAGAGTGTCATCAGTTTATGTGTAGGTTCAGAAGATTCTAAATGAAGTTACACAATCTTCATTAACAATAACTGCAACCAAATTAACTATCATGTTACAGTGTAACAGTTGCTGACTTGGCTGGATTTCCAGTCTTTCAAATTGACTTTAACATCATTCCATTACTTTCTGATAACCGACACTTGAACTAAATTAAACAATCAGAACAAGGACTCTAAAATGATTCTCCGTGGGGATATTAAAAAACTCCGAAATGACTATAAACTATTTTGGAGCATGTTTGAGGGTGAAATGGAGTAGATTTCTATTGAAACCACCTAATTGTTTTAGCAGAACCATAAATCGTCATTGGCTAGGCCTGAGTGCCTGTAAGAGTGACTCCAGGCCCTTGAGAGTGAGGCCATAACCTGCCTGAGAAGTGGCTGTAAGCAGCTGTAAGCAGCATTGATGAAAAAGAGCACTCGATTGGCTGTGAGGAGGAGCTTGGCCTGGCTGATAAGAGATCAACTTTACTTGCTCAGTCAGGCTCAGAAAGAGGATAGCCCCTGGCCAGTTGTAACATCTACAAGTTGGTCTGATGATGATAAGCAGTGGATGGTAATTGGCTAATGGGCAATGGTCCCCTTGTGATTTTTTTACTTGTGGATAGTATTGCCATTGGTAGTACTTGTAGGATAGTACAGGAGAACAAGCCTGTTGACAGGATTAATAGCGATTTATAGCAAATTAGTAACGGCTTTGTGAGAGACAATCGGATTGAGTTGTGAACCATATAATATGAAGAGCAGGTGGATCTACCAAGAGAGGCAAAGACTGAGTGAGTAAAACGATTGACCAAGAGGTAACAGGTCAGTCGACTTATTAATCGGATTATTTGACAAGGCGACATCGAAAGAGACTATCACGGATGCAGCTATAGGAGTATTCATTTTAAATGTTTGTTCTCACTTTTGTTCGTATCAGTCAAATCATATTGTGTGACCACAGGGCTGTTGGAATAATGTTGACCAATTAAATACTGGAACGGATGTCATGACCGGATGACTAATTCATAGCAGGGACCAAGTGTTGTGGAGTTGCGTATGACTCTGACTGAAATCCACAGGACCTCACAATAATGCTCCGATAGTGTGTGATATTTGGTCACAACTGTTGGTGATGCAATGTGTTTCATGATATCTGGACAACAATAAAGGATAAATCTCTCAGCTGGCTGTAACAGGTCATCTGACAACTCTAGTCCAGGGCCCTTGCAGGGGGTATAACAAGGAGGACTGCTGGGACCTATTGTTGCCCTGTGTATTAATGGGACAGAGGGGACTGGCTAGGACAAGAGTAGGACAACAGGGGGGACATTTGATTTGTATTTCACCAGGTCATTGTCTGTGTTTCTGCGTCTGTTGTCAGTCGCTTGTTGATTCTATCGCTTGCTGAGGTCGATATATAATTTGGTCGCCATGTGGGGCAAGAGGGGTCTCGGGGGATGCCACCATGACGCGGCAACGGGGCGAAGGATCAGCGACCAAGCGTCAGGACACCAAACGCGGTCATATTTGTACGACCCGGTGCCCACGGCGGATGTCCACATGCTGGGTGCTTTTGTGATGGACCAGCAGCAGCAGGCAGCTGGGGGAGGGATGCCGTCACAACAGGCGGCCGGCAATGAAGGGAAGCTGGAGCACCTGCAGGATGTGGCAGGACTCAAGCTGATGGTGATGCAGATGGAGAAGGCGAGAGAAGCGATGGCGCAGGAGAAGAAGGAGAAGAAGAAGAACTCCTTCTCATGGACGCACGTCCTCTACGAGTTCTCCCAGAACACCACTATGCACGGCATCTCCAAGACCACCGAGGATACGCCCTTTTTGTTGCGTCGGTAAGTCATTTTGAAGTCTCTAGAAGTTCTTCATCTCTTTTAGTTTGTGAAAGAACATTAGTATCTATTGTAATAAAAGTCACGCTTGAAATATCTTATGGAGATATGCATGAGCTCCATGCGATGTTCACAGCTGGAATCGAACCCATGACTCAGCGACTGGAAACCCAAGCCCCAGAGCACTACCGCTGGGCTACAATTAAATCTCTTTATCAAACTTATTTTTGTGGCAAATTTGAATCAAATCTTTTCACATTTTCCAATATTTGATTGTGACATTGTTGTCTCTTTTAAATTTGCAATGAAACAATGGGACTAGCTTAGTGACTGAGCATGCCTTGATGAAATACCTTGCCAAGGAAATCCATGTTTATCCTTGGTCCTTGTACAAAGTTGACCAAATTTCCCTTCCTTGTCAAGTCTTCCTATTCTGACTGTTCTGATTGGTCTACTCCAAGTGCATAAATAGTAAATACTGCACGTCAAGCCCCAATCATCCATCTTAAATGCCACACATTTTTTCTTTTTTCCTAATCCTTTTTATGACTGTTAAGACTGAGTAGGTAAGGCAAATGCCCCACCACTTTAGCAAAGATGATATTGCTCCTCTGTTCTTTTCTGTAGACATTATAACTTCCTTGGATACTGGCAGATCCCGAAATGGTGGGGCCCCTTAAATTTGCCATTCAGAACAAAAAGAAACTTAGCAGTCTTTACTAGACTGCTTTATAGACTAGAATTCAAAAATTAAGACCAAATTAGTTTTGTTAAATTATTTTGCCTATAGGCCTAATCTTTTGGTTTTGTGATTAAATGGTCATTTCCTTGAGAATGAAGCTGCACAGGTCTTTTCTTTTATTGACCCAGGTCACCCTTCATGCCTGACTATTATGAAAGGGCAATATTATAAAAGGGCAATGACATGCATTGTGACAGTAGACCAAAGAACTGGTTAGGCTGATTGACTTGACCTGTGTTGTGCTGGTATACCCCGGATCAGCCGGGGCAGCTCAACCTCCAGCCTTGTGGAGGGAGCTGCACAAGTTTTTGTTTTTGGTGACTTGCCATATGATGATGAGATGAGAAGACTGGGAGTCTGGAACATACCCTATTAATTCAGGGATGCCCAGGGTCTTTCAGTTTGCCCCAGCATAGAATACTGGATACAACTCGCCTCCATTTAATATCATGTCTGCTCGGACTGTGGTTTGTTGGCCTCTCTCCTGTCTTCTTTGCTGCTGGTCCAGGCCTGATTTATTCCAACTGATGGTCTAAAGTTATTCCGATGCCATCACAATGTCTAGTTTCTCCACATGGTATAGTACCACAATCTCCATCCTCTATCTCTTCCTTGCAGGATGATCTGGATCCTGGTTGTCCTCGGGGGCATCTCTCTCTTCCTCTACCAACTCTCCACCAGCATCATGACTTACCTGTCCTACCCCGTGACCGTCAACGTCCAGATCAACCACAACAAGTCCCTCGACTTCCCCACCGTCACCATCTGCAACCTCAACGTCTTTCGGTAAGATTAAACATAAATTTAGATGTCCAATTGTCCATAGACCTTATAGGAAATCATATCTCGAATAATGATATTATATTTTTTTGTATATATATATATAGTGTAAATTCCAGAAAATATCTGCTCTAAATGTCAATCTATGTATGTAAATGTAAATATTATAATGGTCAATAAACTATTCTGTGTAGTTATTCTATTCTATTCTTAATGAGATGACAAAACAATTACCGATTGTTCCAGGACAACAAAAGCTGACGAACTGGGTTACTACGAGTTGATTCACGAAATCTACGACCCGGCAAGGACACACAATATATCCGCGGACAAGATTCCGGCCGGAATGACGCTGGAGAGGATTTACAAGGAACTGGTGCACGCCAAAGAGGACATGATCAAAAGGTAGATAGATAGATGGATAGATAGATAGATAGACAACTAGACAGAGAGACAGATAGATAGATAGTATAATATATATCATTAATAATTATCTTCTGAAACTTTCTGATATTTTAAAAGACTCATTCCCAAAAAGTTGCTTCATTTAGAATATGGACAATTCCGCAGAGTCTGACATACAGATCAGATACTTTAACAGCTTGTGTAGCCCTACCATTACACCTTAGCTATTTCTTTGTTAAACAGAAAAGAGGCCAGGTAGGTATCAAACGAGGCATCAACCAAAGCCCCAATAGGAGCTGAGCTGCAAGGAAAAATTTCATCGTATCGGATGTAGTCAGTGAGTAGCTACCTCCGACACGATGACATTTTGTCTTGTAGTATAATACTGTCCCCTTGAAGGTCAGCTATCTAACCAGTTGAGCTAAAGGGCTGCCCCTAAGCCAAGTGCTTAGGAGCAACGTATTATACCAAACCCTCAAGCTATTCTATATCCCCCAACTTCGCCTGATATTTTGACTCACTCCAGTCAACAATCTCACTTCAATGCCACCTGCCACCACAACCGGGATTCAAACCAGCTACCTCTGAGTAGCCCTGAATGACCCTGTGCTTATAATTCTGCTCTCTTTACAGTTGTTGGTGGGACTCTCACAAATGCTCGGCGAAAGATTTCAAGGTGACGCACACGGATCACGGCGTCTGCTATTCGTTCAACGCGGGAGGAGAAAACCCTCTGCAAGTTACTCAAACAGGTAGGAGGGCTTTGCATATGATTATTGTTTATCTTTATTATTTATCACAGATGAATGTACATAGCCTATGTAAATCTATGGTGTGTACGATCCACAGAAAGTTAAATTTATAAATTTATACTATTTGAGTGAATTTATCTATACAACGTCTTTCCAGGATTCTTTAGTCTTTTATTAATTTTCTCAATTTTATACAAAACATTACTTTCGTCACAGAAACAAGAAGACTTGGTCATGGATGCATTTGAAATAAACAAATAATATATATAACAGAATGTGGGGTTGATTTTACCATCGAAGATTTACGAGTAATTACATTCATCTGTTTGTGCTCATCAATGACATCACAACAGGCCTTATCTACATTGAGCTAACTCGCGACCTCGTTCAGTGAATTGTCCTGATAGCATTGCATATATTTCTTGGATAAAAAGCAAAGCTCGGACTATGCAGGTATATGATATGACCTCACTTTCTACTTATGAGTCATACAGTGTCTGACAGTCATGTGTTCAGCTAACAGCAAATACCTTAGACGAATCAGCTAAATACCGCAACCTATAGCAAAGGGCCAAGGTGTTGGGGTGCTTCACGCAGCTGGGATCAGAGAGGGAGTGTGCAGGGTAGTGAGCTGTTTATAGACACAGCTGCACTGCAGACTGCCTCACCAAAACCCCTGGTGAGAACTCTACATGATAGCAGAATAACATGGCTAGAATAGGGGCATTACTTCAGTGCATTTCTTTGAGCACTTGTAATTGGTCGACTGTAACCTGCAGGGCATCGTTAATTACTATTTGAAGGATATGCAAAACCGCTAACTTGTATTTTGGAAGCCTAGTAGGCCTACTTTGACATTTTATTGGTGGTCTGGACAAAAATGGAAACCGAATATATGCCCTGTCACTAAAAAGCTCTAATTTCTCCAGGTTAGTGTAGTAGCTGTAGTAGTTGTTGGCCTAGTGCTGATAAACCCAGTGTAACCTGGATGATCATCATGTTCTGTCAAAATTTGTTCAGCAAATTAATCGCAGACCCTCTTTTGTGTGGCGGGCACTTGAACGGTTGTCAGGCCACGGATGGGTATTTTGATGAACCTAAACAAATATGATAAAATTAGGACTCACTGGGCCCATAATAGGCAAATTATGAGCTTGGGCTATTACCAAAATTGTTTGTTTAATGTCACATTATTTGTTCATTGATCATAAAAAGGGCACTCCCCCATTCCAGGCACTTCAATGCTCCCCTTATTAATTGAATGAGCACTTCAAGCTAAAATTCTTTGTTTCAATTCAAAATATCACAAGCTGGTGCTATTGTGTGAGTGAATTTATAATCACTTCTGTTTCATGCTGGTCATTTGGTCAGATAGATAGATTGATAGATAGAAGGATGGGAAGGTCTAGAAATGCATAGATAGATAGATAAAGAGAACAAAAAGTGATAAAAGTGACTGACAAACATTTTTTGAATAATTCACTATCGCCATTTCTGGCCTTTTTTTCCACACTTGTAACAATTTGGTCATTAGGAGTCTATGACTTACACTGAAAGTCACAACAAGCATATCTATATTGTGCTTAACCAAAGATAATTCAGTACCCTTCCTTAAACTCTACTTGATCAGTTCTGAGAAAGCAAACTTATTATCAGGGCAGTAAAAGAGAGATAGAGAGTTGGGATAGAGAGATAGATAGATTCACATAATTGCTATACAAATCTATTAAATAATATCCTATGGATATTATATCTATAGACTAACAGAAACATGTTGGACAGAGACCTGGACAGCAAGAATAGATATTCATAACATGATGGGCAAGTTAGGTCAATGACCAACTGGATTCAATAACTTACAAATAACCATGGAAAACCATCCAGAACTGACAGCACCCTATAATTTCCTATAGACACATCTGCGTCACATGCAACATGGCAAACGCTACCTGTTCATATTTGCGGGGAGCGTAAACCTGCCTGATCTGGGGGCAACCAATCCTAAAAGAAAAACAAAAAGCACAGCCGGACGCTGATGAACTCATCAGGGGCTGTATGTATTTGTCGCGAATTGATGTGTGACACGTCACTAGAGTAAATTCCACTCCCAATCTGCCGCGACTGAAACGATAACGAAACGATAACGATACAAGAACGATGTAACGAAACTGTCAGAACTTCCCCCGAGGGAAATCCGACCAATCAGAGAACAGATAGAAATATCACACAACGACACCGTCACCGTTTACTCTATTGATTGTCTGTAATATTGCAACATGTTACGAAAAAGAGTCCGGAGGATGACCGTCCTACGACGTGATACGTAGGCAACGGGATTTCCCCATCAATTCATTTGTAAAAACATAAATCGACATACTATCCATCTGTCTAGTGCCATTGAATCATTCTCCTTTTTTGTAATTAATGAAATAATTATTTTGATAAATTGAGACAATCTGATAGATCTCTACAATTTTACAGACGTTTTTGTTCCAGAAGGATTTTTCACAAAAACTTTTCTATTATAACTTGTTTGTACATGACGTACGGTAGTCGTAGATACCTACTCAATTGTATCTAATATTTGATTTAGTCGTAAATGATTCCGTGTTTATGGATAGGACTAAAAGTTGTTTTCACAGTTTTCATCGTTTTAGGCAGTGTTTCATTATTATGTTTTCTTGACACTGAGCAACATTCGTCACCTGAGTAAGATATGTTTCAAATAATAATAATAAAAAAATGTAACCATTTTCAGTTGATTTGAAGTCAAAATCGTTTTTGAAATAACCATTATCCATGCATGCCCTAAAATAAGAAGACAGTGATATATAAAATAGATAATAATTTAAATTTATATCCTTCTCTCTACCAAATCTGAGATAAAGGGGTAGATTTATATAAAACACATAGAACATATTATAGAACATACAAATAGACAGATAAATAGATAGATTGGACATAGAAGGGTAGATGGTTAGATAGGCCAGCCATTTCACTCTCTCCATTTCTGGCCTGGTCTTCTGCACTTGTAGCATTAGCTTGGGCTACAGCGTGAGTGTTGCATAAACTGAAAGTCGCAACACAATCAAGAAGCAGCAATATCATGCAGATGTGAGTTTCATAATTAGTTAAACATAAAAGAGAGAACAAACCAATTGTATATCTTATAATTTATATGATGATAACAGATGATGATAATTCGTTGTTAAATAAATGTCTCTACATGTAGACTTTTATTGACAACTAAATATCAGTTACAGATACATGTGTCATACATATAGGCCTGGCGATCACACAGATAGATAGATATTTTAAGATAGTCTGGGACCTCAAATTGTTTTAGATAGTTTGGTACCTCCTCTATTTCCTATGATTAAGTTGGTTCAAATAAAACCAATTTTCCTCTGCCTGTAGATTTATTGTACTGATACTCCTTGATGAACATTAGGTGCAAAATAACCTTTTTGACTGACCCACATTGGATGAAGCGAAATAGAATAGTAATGGCTGTATACATAGGATTCACTGGTCATGCTGATGTTGTTTTCTTTCATAGTAGTGGGCATCCAGGCTTTGCATGGTCTGTTTTCATACAAAACAATCCATTTGAGTCCAAGGCTGCATACTAATGTCAGCCAACGGTCGTTGTGCATGCATGAGAACTATGCTGTTGAAAGGTTTTTGAGTATTTTATTCCATTTCATGTATGAACTTGTACTTGTACAGTTTGTGAGAGATTTTTTGTTCATAGTGCAAATTCATAACAATAAATAGCGTGTCCTTTCGATTTTTATGTAGAAGTTTATACATTATAACGGATTAATTTTGTCCTCTTACAGCACAGAAAAACGTCAATACAAATTTAAATATTACCCCTATTCTAGATGCTTTATTATTGTAGTCCACAGTTGGCACAAAGGCTGTTTCTAAAAGACTAAAACCAGCCTTTCTTGTTATGTGCACGGAAAGTTCACAGTATTCAATTGTAATGGATCTTATGGTTGACATGCTGGGAAGCTAGGAATGACACTATGTCATGTTCTGTGTGTAAGCTTGCTCAATGAGCATAGTAGCAAATTCGGTTGACCAACTGAAGTTTAGTAACATATAATATATATATAGAGAGTGGATGGTGAGGAGACCAATATTGAGTTTTTCGGTCGTAATAAAACTCAATATTGGTCGACTCAACATCCACTTTTTGTTATATTCTGCACCACAATTTTCAGACTTAGGCCTATACATATTTGTAAAATACTGGTTTTTCTAAAGATCCTTAATTTTTTTAATATGAAATATAATTAATTTTTCCCATTATTTACAATGGGCATATATTCATAACATGATAGATTGACATTTCAAGAAGTTATATTTTCTCCTACCCAGGGCCCCAGGCCTATTCTTAAGTAATAGCTAATTATAGTGCATGGTCACTGCCAAGAGCATAGGGGCACACCAATATCACTCTCCACTAGCCAATAACATTTTAAAGACACCAATATATCGTTATTTATTGGTGTGTCATGTGACTGACCTCCTGCTACATGATTTGTCTTAAAAATTTTGATGCAGAATATATTTATTTACTAATCTGTCACAATCATGAACATGCAGCTTGAAGAAGTCAATGTAAGAATGTTAGAGTAAAACATTTAGAATGATTCGAGTATTTAAGTCTGCTGCATAACATTAGAACTTTGCACCACACCACAAGAAGTATACTTCATCTCAGTTCTTTGTGTCTGTCAACAATAAAATTACCTCGTTGCGCTACAACACAAACATACTGTGGGATTGTTTTCGGAAGACTGCGAGAGGAAGGAGTGATGAATTCTTTCGAGGTGAGTTGGAAAAGGCGAGAGACGAGTGAACAGTCTGGCTGGAAATAAATCAAAGTCATAGAATCTCAATTGACGAGATCGAGGATGATGAACAGTGAATCACCGGAGATATTTCCTCGCCTCATACAATCTGGACATTTTGGCTCATTGTGCCATAGAACTATGTTAACAAGTTCTTTCTGAATCACTGAGGGTGTCAAAGAGAAAAGTCAGTTACAGAGACACCTGCGACAGTTCGAAAGAGAAAATGTCTCTGGAGAAAAACCCTATATTTCATCGGTAAGGATGATAACTCAGTCGATTGACCTAATTTGCGACTCAAAATCCCGAAGGAAATTCACCCTACAGCCGGGTAACGTCACATCTAATACAGTGGTGCCTCATGTAAAGAACGCCTTGTATTGCGGAAAAAATATTTGCGGACCCTCTTTCTGGTAGAGATATAATTTGTATTGTTATGAAAGTAATGCAACTGTGTCAGACACGAGCATTTAATTTTGAATGATTAATAAATGAAATTTATTGGAATGCAGTGAAACTACAATTATGCGATCATTTCATTCTTTCATATTTATTCATGAAATGGTCTTGTAACTACAAGTTTCACTGTATATGATAAAAATATAAATAGAAGAGGGTTTGCTGTATAATTATATAGAATAAAATTTATCATTTGTAAAACATTTATCCCCTCATTTGGCTTAATAACAATTAACATAGTACCATTGCAGAAGGCCATTTTGGTTGTACACAAAGTGGTCTTTAAATGAGGTACTACTGTAAAAACAAATTCACACAAAACAAAAACACAAACATTTACTAAAATTATGAATTGATGGTGTTTCTTATGGTTTATATGGTTGGCATCACTGCATTGGTTGTGTTATGTTATTCGTGGCTTGTTTTGTTCATTTTGGAACATTTTTCATCCGGTGGTTCGCTTGCAGATTCGAAAATTCAGCAGGACTGATTCCGACATAGATTTTCATATTTGACAAATCTTTAATATTTTAGATAAATGTAAGCATGATGTTGATTTGTGACTTTTTTTTTATCCACAGGTTCACACAATGGCCTTTCTGTCAGACTGAACGTGGAACAATACGAATACATGAGGGGTCCAAACAGCGGTTGGTAAATTTGAACATTTAGAGAAAGAGGCAGTTTTATTCAGAGTCCAAATTCGCTATTTCAGATTGACACAGGATTGTAATAATCTATGCTTGGCGCTTAAAACTCTTAACACCAAGTGTAGCCTATATATTGTAATACCTCATATATTAGGCCTATATGTAATATTAATTATAAGAACAATGTCTGAAGTAATATGAATGATATATCATGAATTGGATAAAAAAACTTATCATTTTTCATAGATTTTTTTTTTCAATTTTCAAGTATTGGCATACTTCATTTGTTCTGCGTAGCACAAGCAATACAATTGTTTACAACACTGTTTACAACACTCCTAGCAGATGATTTTGATGACTATGCTTGTAAGAAACATTTTTTGATGATCATTTTTTGATGATCACCATCTTGTCTTCTCTGCAGGTGCTGGAGTGAAGATCTTGGTCCATGGCAGATCAGACATTCCCCAGATGAGGGACCTGGGCCAAGTCATCTATCCAGGGGCTCACGCCTTCTTGGGCATCCAACTCAAACAGGTATTGATTATGATTTGATACATTCCAATCCACAGTAAAATGTAAATCAGAGAATATTAGAAATGCTAGGCAAACGTTGCAATTATTGACCTTGATCGGATGAAGAAGACTTTCCAGTAATGTAGGCCTACTACTCACCAACTTCTTACAGGTGATTTCATTAGTACGTGATTCTTGGGTTCTAGACCCACCAAATACATGACATTTTTAGATAATCTGATTGGTTTAGAAGCAACAGAACGTCACATATTGGATTTATCAAACATAGTAAGTACTGGTTTAGCATTGATTCCACACAGCCAAGTGTGAAAGACAAGAATCGCATGGTAATGAAATCGCCTGTAATGAAATTCCAATGTTAGACAACTTTGACAGACCATTTTCTTTATTCCAGATGACCAACCTAGAACCCCCTTTTGGCGAATGCACCACCAAAGACTTGCAATTCTTCGAAATCTATTCGCAGGGCGCTTGTCGCATGGACTGTCTGGAGAGCTTCCTGTCCAAGACGTGCAATTGCAGGTTGTACCACATGCCAGAAGGACGGAATACCACTGATGATACAGGTAGGCCTTTTGATGCATTCAATATCACATCCTTAGAAATAATTTGGAGTGTATTTTATATATTAGTGTAATAATAATTATGCATTATATGGTATGATTTAATATAGTGCCAATTCCAAACAAATCTGCTCACTGGCGCTCATCATAAACGGTACCGTAATATGGGGTGAATCGGGACACAGGGGTGAATCGGGACAGAAAAGGTATATGTATTATTTCTTTAAAAATCAACTACTTCCACTAAACCTAGGGAATTCATTTTTGGCACATGTATAGTACACATATACGCGCATATTGTGATAAAATTTTACACTTCTAACTGCAGGCAGTGAGGAGCTTCAGCACCTTAAACTTGGCCCTGCATAATTTGAATTTTGACATGCTGAAAAAACTTTACCTATTCCTAAAAAAATATAAACACCAGAGCCATCAAACTTGCAAGTACTTATTTTCAATACAAAATGGTATCAGGAAACCAGGCTAGTAGTGTAGATATGGGACTATGTATGTTTGATGATGGGTTAAGATCCAGGTCAATGGCAAAGTTTCGGGAATAATCAAAATAAAATCTACCAATTTTAATTTGAATGTACTAGCATGGCTTTTTGATAAATTTTATTGAACTTTGCATCATTTATTATGGATTTAGTCCAGAATTATTAATCACCTAAAGAATTAGCAGATTACTACAGTTTTTGATACTTTTCTGTCATTTATCACATTTTTTAAAATCTGGATATTATCAAAGGAATTGATTTCAGATTTTCATCAAAATGAATATTTTGCAAATAGAAGATGTTTTCTAATGTTTATTCAAAATAATCAATCACTCAAGGAAGCTAGGAAGTATTGATTGTGGAAATAATGGAGTGTCCCGATTCACCCCAAACTGTTGGGTGTATTGGGACAGTGGTTTTTTTTACCCTGAGCCTCAGCAATTTAAGATATAATTTCAAGCTCCTAGGGATACCGAGATATTATGCTCAGACACATTTCGACATAATATTTTGATATCTGAGTTGATTTTTGACCATGCTATGACAGAAAAACGGCCAATTCTGTCCCGATTCACCCCATATTACGGTAATGGTAAAAAGTTGATACTGTTAAATGAAGCATATTTTTTATTGTTGTATCTTAGATAACCCAGAAGTCTGCAGCATGGACCAGTTTATCAATTGTGTACCATATGCCTTAGGTAAGTTTAATGGATCATTGTCGAAGGCTCACATTGAACTTTGTGCCTGCATTGCAGTGCATGACTGACTGAGAGTACATACAATACAATGCAATATACAACAATATCAATCTCTCTTTAGGTCTTGTCTATCAATTTTCTATTAAAATGTTCTATCTGTCAGACTGTCGTCATATTTACCTCTTATAAATCATAATATCTAATGTCTCCTTTGCAGACAAGTTCCACACTGAGAACATGAAGTTTTGCGTCTGTCCGGTTCCTTGTAAGAAGGTGATTTACGAAGCCAGTGTCACTTACGCTGCCACTTCTCAATTCGGGACAGACCAAGTCCTCCAAAATGTGGATACAGCTTATTTGAAGGTGGGTGTCTTTCTTTATTTTTTAGTAAAAATTGTGTGGAATTAGGAGTTATATTTTGGGATCTTATCAATTGACTAAAAACTTTGCTGTTGTTGCGGTGTTCTGTTTATGTAACAGCAAGGGTCCTTGCCAATGTTGTTGCTCTGATTGCAATATACTTGATCATACATGACAAGTTTGAAATTTTAATTAACTTTGATTTAGACCCATGCAGATTAAAATAAATAAACACTCAGATAATATGATACTCAATAAGGTCATGATTGTTTATTAAACACAACCCATTTCTGCCGCTGGATGGTTACCCTTAGCTGCCAAGGGCGAACAAAACCTGTGCACATCATGAAATCAGCAGTGATTTATAGAATTACATTGCTGTAGATATCATGGTTGAAATTATAAATACGGAGACAGTTTAGCGTAATGGTGCTATTAAGAATGAAAGTTAGTCACCTACCTTATTGTTTTATCTCCTGTCAAAGCCCATTGGTCCCATTGAGGATTGCCATCAAGAAGTTTTTGGAAGTTAAACCCCAGAACTTTGTTATTGCTTCCAGATTAAGTACATAGCTGCTCAAGAAGTGGCCCAGAGAGTGGATAAGGAGATAGCCAGAAGAGACAAGGCACTTGTTGACAACTTGGTGGCAGCTTCTAAGAGAGTAGACATCAGTTTGGAGGAGATGGGTCTCAGATTAGCCGAGACGAACCATTACAAGGAGGCGATAGATTCTGAGATGTACCATCGCTCCATCTTCCACAAGCATGCCATGCACAGGATCATACAGGCGTACCAATACTGGTTCGCCCAGGGGTGGGAGTTGACCAGTGAGAAGATAGATGAACTCATAGGAGGCAACGCGTTCTTCATCCGTATCTACAACAACACGATGAGAGCCCTCGCTGAAAAGAACCGACGCGAATCGTTCCGCGGGATCCTCAAGTTCAAGATCGTCCACACGACGTCAGACCGATTCAACCTGGCTCAAGAAGTGATGGCCATGATTCAGAATGTCCAAAATGCCCTCATCACCCTCAAACCAATAGATGACTACACAATCAACTTCCCCCAAAAGTATCTGACGTATCTTTTGCCCGCGATTGCAATCAGTCAAGGCCTCAACCAATCTGCGGAAATATACAACTCTCTTCTTGGCTTCACCGAATACATCGTTGGTAACATGTCTCTACTGACTGAAGAGACTAAACAAGTCAATGTTTCCGGCAGTAACGATTTCGACATCGACTCATTTAATAATGTCAGCTCCTTACTGTCCGAAGACTTGGAGAACATCAACCACTGGCAGGAACAGTATACCAAAGAGGTGATAGATTTCATTGGAAAAATTTTACAAAAAAGCGAAGATGGCTTCCTCAGCATCATGGACGAGTTGGGCGAACAGAGCAATGATTTATTGAACACTTTGAAGAAGACGGACTCAGAACTGAACGACATTCACGATGATTGGAAGGCGGTCAAAGGCTTCATCGCGGAGTCAGAAGAATATGTCTCAAGCAGGGGTAAAGGGAAGTTGGAAATGAGTTTGGCGTCGAACAAAATCTACAATGAGGTCCAAAACATGAGGACGTTCTTCACGAACATGAGATCCAGGGCACAAAACATCGAACACGATTGGTCGAAGGTTATCGACATGTACAGGATTGCGATGACGCATATAGCGACCGATAATGCCACGAAGAAGTTATACCACCGCCTTCACCATGATGTGAGTAAGATGGTCGCTATATCTGATCAAGAGCAGAAGACAACCATCTGGGACAACTTGCCCCAGCCTCCCCCACATGGCACTAAGGTAGGGTGCATTTTATTATATTGATTAGCAGGGGAAAGTAGGGAGCACTGGGCTATATGGAAAACTGGGCTACAATGACTTTGGGATCTCCAAGAGTGGTATTGCGATTGGGCAGGATCACTTGTTCTACCTTTTGAAAAGTAAAATCATACATTTTTGACACTGTTCATTAAGACTTAATTCTAGGGGTATCCCAATTTTGCATTTATAGCAGAAAGGAAGGTGACTCAGTTCTCCCTACTTTCCCCTATATTTGTTTTGGTGCGGTACAGTCTATGGAAAAAACGTTCCGATTTGGATGCGCTTAGAATAAAACAAAACAAGATTTCCGATCAAAATTATTTCTATAATGTATAGTCTATAGTAAGAAATAATCTAAATTATTGCTAAACTAACAACCCCTGCCAATTTTGTAATTTCATCATTTTCAAGGTCTGGCTTGGAAAAGACGTGTGGCAATACATGAAGTACTCAAACGCGGACACAGCGCTCATGACGAAGCAACATGTGGAGCTAATGGTGCAGCTACTTGACGAACAAGTCAACAACTCAGCCATTTACCAACAAGGAAGCAATTTCTTCGCTGCGTTTGACGACTGGAGGGCTAACCTGGACAAATTCAACGCTTCTACCAACGTGGACAGTAACTTCTTCAAGTAGGGAAAACTTTCTTTTACAATGTATAACACTAGAAAATGCCCATTATAGTAAAAGAAGTTTACAATGAATTATCGTGAAGTGATGCTGTCGTCTTAAACAATGTAAAAGTAAGGGAATATTTTATGGACATTTGGTACTGGTATTTAGAGTGACATGTATGTACGTGTTTAAACCCGAATAGGCTATCAAATTGAAAGTGGTTAATTGTTGAAATGTTCCTGTAGATGGGAAGCAGAATCTGATGTTGGCTGGAGGCCTAATGTTATGAAGAGACAGGTAGAGCCTGATTAGTTGCGGGAGCAATTCGTCGTGGTTGGTGGCGTTTGGTTTGGCAGTGTGTCAAGCTTAAAACAAACAAAGACACATGCTGCCCTCTGTGGTGTGAAATATGAGAGATATGGAGTTTCATGCACTCCTGGTGGCAGATCAGTGGTGGAGTATGAAAACGTAAATGAGAGAGGAGTTAGACCATTGTGGGCTCCCATCTGAAGTATGAGATGAACAAAGAAGGATAGGTGGATACTGGATAGTTTGAGTGAGTAACATGTCTGTGGGAGGCGTTAATAGCTGGCAACTGCGGTGGTCATGTGACCTGAGATTTAACTCGAATATTAGTGGGGATTATTACTTTATCTGTATCTTTATATCTTTACAAATTTATTGCACTCAGCGAAATGGACTCAAGCAGAACTGTAACGTATAACATATTTTTTAATCCATGGGAAAATCTGAAATTGACATGATTTGATTGGACGGCTTGCAATCAGTCACTTTTGAGAAGTTCCCACGGGAGGAGTTATCTCTGAACAAAAGAACCTTCTGGCTTAGGGGAAACAACTGGGCAGTCACAGAGTCTCAAAGACCAGCCTCTTCTGTTTTCTACCATACTCAGCAACTTCCTACTTACATCTGATTGGTCTAGGACATGAAAATTCTCAACAAATGTGATAAGGTCTTATTATTGGTGATGGAATCCAAGAGTATGTGCTATGAAGACAGGAACTACAATTGGTCAAAACATTCCTACCCTTTAAGCTTCAACAGTTAGAGTTATTTTATTTATAGCTATTTATAGATGCATAATGTAGATGCATAATGTAAATACAATGTACCTAAAGGTAATCTTTTTCAGGAGAACTGAACTGAAAGTTACTTTTGGTTTCAGAGAAAACTTCATCGATCTGGACATCTACTTCACGGAGTTGTACTATGAGGAGATTAACCAGAGACAGGTCTACGACTTGACCAGTTTCTTCAGTAAGTAAACATTCTCAGGCAGTTTTTACTTTCTTTTTAGATATAAAAGGCTTAGCTGGGCTTGGTACATTATTTCTGCTCTTCTGATCTATTTAGATCTAACCTTAGTAACATTCAAAATCTTAGGATAAAAATTTTAGTTCATTGTTAAGTCATGTCAAGTGAGTCATGTCAACTTCTTTATATATAAACTCCGCAAGGGAGACTGAAAGAAGTTGACATGACTTAACAATGAACTAATCTTTTATTACTTTTTTTACACTTAAAAATTGAAGTTCTTTTATTAGGTTTACGGTTGCCAATGTCACATATTAATTTAGTCACATAATTTTGTAAAATAATGCAGCAACAGTGGCCTACCATTGCTTATAGTTAGTAAGTAAAAAATAAAACAAATATCGGTATTGTTGTCCTCCATTTATGTTCTTAATTGAAAAATGCACATGGTTGCGGTCTTCATTATGTGCCATTTTGTATCTGAAGCAGGTTGTTTTGCTCAAGTTGCAGAAAGTCAGGTCAGAAGTGCAGATAATGAATACAATTACTAAGTAATCTTTCAAAGGACAGGCTCTAGTGTATAATATCTTCTTGTTTATAACAATTATTTTTTATTTTTGTGTCTTCTAGGTGACATAGGAGGATCCATGGGCCTAGCAATAGGGGCCAGTGTCATCACCGTCATAGAATTAGTAGATGTTATTCTGCTGAGTTACTGTGGCCCTAGAAAAGTCGAGAAGCATGATGTCTAATATCTGTTTGGGGTTGTAGAAGTAACAAATAAAGGGTTTTTGTTGTAAGGTGCTCTTCCATACACAGTATTATTAAGAGAGATTATTGTTAGCTATTTTAAAGAAAAGATATATATTCTAGACATCTGAAGTTTCACTTTTTGTTGGTTTCATACTATTCTATTTTAAAGAGAAAGTACAGTATGGGAAGAGTTAGAAGGCACATTTTTACTAATATATCTGAGATTTGCTAAACTCATCGGAAAACTATATGGACATGTTGGATGTAGTAGCCTATCGTATTGCCAAAAGGAAGTCTTCTTGTTCCACTTGACATATGTATTATGCAGTTGTGATATCTTTTTCTACACTTATAAATGTCGTTGTGAAATATACATGTTTCCATTTAATGTTATTGAAACTGTAAGCTGTACTGCTAGTCTGGCATTTGATAAGTGTACTTATTGTGTGTACAGTCGCTTTCAACATTGTGGCTTCACATTTACCACTAAAACTATAGGTAACTTTGATACATGAAAATGAAGGCTTATCAACTAATGTGCATGTATACATATATGGTACAATTCTTTTTCCCTAAATCCCTTGACCCAGGAATATGCTCACCCTTCCACAGCTCACCCTTCAGTTTTCACCCCTCATGTCCTCACTTCCAAAATCACTCTCCAAATAAATCACTTTGAATTATAGCAAAAACGTGGAAATGCAATCCAAAACTCATTTTTGTGTCCGAGAGCAGGGCCTCGGGCCCTTTGTCGTCATCAATGGGATTGTCATATCAAAGTTGGTGTGGATCGAAAAGCATTTCACAGATGCAAGAACAACCCAAAGTTATGATGCCATTATGATGCCCAGTGTTTACACTGTTGCACTAGATGCCCTGGCTTTAATCTTATGTCTCACTGCTCTAAATAGTCAACTTTAATCCCCCAAATTCCTCCTTACTCAGCAGACGATTTCTGAGAAGCATCTTCTTCTTCTTCCCTTTGGCCCTTCCGCCCTGAGACAAAGTGGGGTGCACCACAACCTGAGATTTATGCTTTAGCCAATTACTAAAGATAGACAGATAGATAGATAGATAGACAGATAGATAGACAGATAGATAGATTGATAGGTTGATTGATAGGTTGATTGATAGATCTATAAATAGAATGCAACTTTTAACAATTTATAGAGATGTGTTAATGTAATGATCATATCCCATTGAGTTATCAGGGTTATTAAATTGCTCGAGGACACGGTGCATGCATTGCATGCTATTTTTATTATTGAGATATCATCGCTATAATCGTCTCAAAAGCTATTTTGAATAATATATCTTAATTTATCTACCAGAAATTTTAAAACTGTTTCCATTTTCGTAACAACTGAACACAAAGGAAGGCTGAGGAGTGCTAATATAAGGCGTGGAAGGGCATAGATGTGTTAGGGAATACAAGTGTGAACATTTCCTTGGAAAATGAGTTGGTTGTATTGTAACTGTAGGAATTTGAAGAAAAGTAATCTGTAAGAAGGTATAAAGGGCAGAGTACATTGGACTTTGTCAATTGCAATGAGACATTCTCTTGTGATTTAGAGTCGTATTGCCTTTATAAGATTTGACCAAAAAGCTTTCAATACCTGACTACCAAACTACAATGCTATGTACAGGCATTAGCTAACTGGCACAGGCCTAATATTCTTGATGAAATAGTACTTCCATTAGCAAACCATAACTTAATATAGATCTATGAAAAAAAGAAGCCAAATATGTGACATTGTAACTTGAATATAATATAATGTGATGGTGCTTTCTTGTTTTAATTTTTCCTGCAGCTTTAATACTGGTGTACTATATTGTGATACGACCTGTGCTTTAATATGAGGTACTTAGAATGTTACTCAACATGTGAGAATTGTGAGATTCTTTTCCATCTTGCTTGTTCTAATGTTATTGTAGAATATCTAGAAAAATTTATTACAATTTCATCAGATGTGTTGAAAAATGGACCTTATTATTGTAAATGTTTGGTTAATTTTTACTGAATTTCGCATGTTCTATGAATAAACCTGTTCACACCTTGAATTATTTCAACAAAACTTCTTTCATATCGCCTGCTGAGATTTTTAAAAGGTGAGTTATTCTTCAGACACGAAGATCAAATGGATGATTTTAAGAGATTTGTTTCTTTGTGTGCTATTATGGACCAATGTTAACCAAAAAGTAGAACAAGTAACAGTAAATTGTACAAATACGTTTTAGAAAGGTTCGCCACAGGACGGGCTTAATGTTTTCATTCGCGGATGTCTGCCTATCTGTTAGCTCTCCGCCAGTAATAAAGGAATAGCAGAATAGATGACTTCAACAATCACTGTGGAATGAACGCATGGTTTATTTCCCAACCGGAAGTACAGGAATAGTGTCTCAGAAATATGCGACGACAGAATACGAATGTAAACACTGGCGTTACCACTTTTTACCTACTTTACTGTTTAAATGAGAACAATAAACATTCTACTGAACAAATTGTAGACTTTACTGGCTACATGAAAGCTGTTTAAATGAGAACAATAAACATTCTACTGAACAAATTGTAGAATTTACTGGCTACATGATAACAATTACTGGATATAATTATTGGATATATGGTAAATTAACTGGGTACATGGTAACTTTACATGATATATGGTAACTATACAGGATACATGGTAAAATTAATTTTACAGGGTACAAGGCAAAATATACTGTGCACATGTATGGTAACTTACTGGATATAAGGTAAAGTTTACTGAAATAATAAGTGAAGACATGATTAAATTTACTGGATAAATGGTAGACTGTATCTAGAATCTACTGACTAAATATTAAAAAATATAGTAAACATGTGTGTGAACTAAATTATTAGTTAAGAATTAATCAATATGATAAGGAGACATTGAACAAGAAAATACTTAAACATTCATGAGACAAGGAACAGACATGAGGATAAAAGCGATACATTTACAGGAAGTCATACTAATGAATTAGATATGAATAAAGATTACAAATCTACCAAATTGCAACACAATTCACAGAGACACATTCAAAAGTCAGTATCATAGTCCTGGAGGTATTGGGGACGGCGAACATGGCGCCGGGGACGGTCGAAGGCTGTACGCGGAGAGTCTGGTACAATTGGCGGGATCATAGAGTCTTGACCACAATTGTCGATGGTGTGGATGGGAGAATCATCCTCCGGAGGGGACAAAGGAGGAGGTGTACCAAGCCCAGGCATAGATAACACAGGGGGCACTGGGGTGAGGTCCTCAGGAGGGGGCACAGATTGATTCGGATGACGCGGAGGACTAGGGATACTGTGTGAGGGCATTTCAACGGGGCACTCATAGTCATCATCCAGTTCCGGGGTAGGGTAACTGGGCGTGGTCGTAGAAATGACATTGGAGTCACAAGAAATAGGTCAGACTGCTGAACCCGATAGGAGGTCTGACGCAGCTGGGATCCCGCAAATTTCCGGATGGAGCACCATTTCCCTTCAACAGAAGTCACCAAATATCGATCACGGCTACGGGACTTGTCCTTGTCCGCGTAGAGGTACACTAAATCACCTTTTTGGACGGGGGCATCTGGGGCACGGGGTCGACCATGAGCTTTGGACTGCTCACTGGAAGTGTGATTAGTTGCACGCTGGTTAGCTTGCATGCGAATGACCTCCTGGTCATTGACAGGTAACTGTTCATTGGTCTGTTGATCTCGTTGTAACCATAGTTCTCTGGCCGATAACCCTGAGCTGCGAATCCGAGTGTTCAGATAGGATGTCGCAATCGCAAGCGAAGAGGGCTTCAGGCGATCGCCCTTTGGGACAACTCGTAGGAGTTCAGCCTCAAGTTCTTGTATGGCCCGTTCTGCAACTGGGTTACGGTTCGCATTTTTCGGACGGCCAACCTCGATAACGATGTTACACTGTCTGAGTGTAGGATCATCCTGAAGCGATGCAAAACCAGGGGCACCATCCGTCCGAACCACTGCAGGGGGGCCCGATACTGGGGATAATGGTAAACACAGGGACAGAAGGGCCTCTCGAATCACTACTTTCTGCTCTGACTCTATAATGGCAGTGGTAGTAAATGAAGTCACGGTCTCTCGGACGACAAGCACAAGTAGTCTGTCTCGCTTCATGATATCAGCAGCTAGGAAGAGTCCGGGTGATTCGGGGGGGTCGAGTGATGACTGATTCAGGGAGAACTTGGGGCTCTGAATCAAAGAGGCACACGTGTGACAGCCTGTTACAGTGTTTTGGACGGCAGCTGACAAGTCAAGGGCATAAAAGTGGCGTTGTGCAGCCACTTGCAGCTGATGAGCAGTCGGATGGTTGAGCTGCACATGAAGAGAGGTTAGCAAACCGTGTAATACCTCACGGGGTACTACAATACATTCCCGAGGAATGCCGAGGGGTTCCTGTCGTTTGACTACCAGAAGACCGTCATGGGCAATGGTTGCAACTTGCAAGTAACGTTTTACGTCCCGAATGTTGGTCGCTTTCTTAGACGGGCGAGTGCCTTGTTTGAGATGGGCACGGGTACGTCGGAGATCGGGGCACTCAGATTGGATGTTAAGCCAGGTGGAACGTGAGGTGAAGGGTAGTTTCTCAGTACCGGATAGGACTTTGGCGACATCAATGCGAAGAACACTGGCCTCACTGGTACTTTTAACAAAGGTGCACACTTGACATTCGGGGGTCTGGCAAGGGGGGGCGTTACGACTGGCAAAGTCAGTGGGCAAATTAGCTGTACCTGCCAGGTGGCGAATGATAGCCTGGAAACGACTGACAGTGGATAGAAAGGTGGTGAGACGGGGACTGGCCGAAAATTCACCTCTGCACAATCGTTGATAAGCCTGAACGCAAGGCTTGCTGTCAGTTAGGATCTGAACTGGGGACGTCGCCTGGATGATGAATGGACCAAAATGTTTGGCAGCCGAAGCTATGGCGAGTGCCTCAACCTCACAGGGCAGCCAAGTGAGCTGGCGTTGGTGCAACTTGGCGCTGAAAAATCCAGCCAGATGCAACTTGCCGGACCGATTTACATAAAGTGTGGCTCCTATTCCAGGGTCGCGAACTGCGGCATCAGTGACAATCCATAACTGGTCCGCTGGACGGGGAATTACCACTGCCTTACTGGAAGCAAGGTGCTTCTGTGCTCTTTGAAATGCGGTAGTTGCACTGTCGGACCATGTGATGCGGTCAGCTGAGCGAGCTCCTGAGATCAAATCCTCTAAAGGGGCCAATGAGGAGGCAGTGCCCGGTACCACTCGCGACAGGACTTTGTAGGCACCAATGAACGAACGAAGGCCTTTGACATTTTGGGGCTGATCACACAAGGCAAGGGCAGCCACTCGGTGTGGACTTGCAGTGATTGTCCCTTGTTGCCAGATCCAACCGAGGATGTTGGTGGAATTTGGGCAAATTACAGTCTTGGAAGGTGCGAGTTTGAGACCACATTTGTGGATGGCCTGTAACAGTCTTGCCATGTTAGCTAGGAGCTCTTGAGGCGTGTTGCCTCCACAGTACAAGTCATCAGCAATTTTAGTCACCACACCTTCTTGCAGCAAGTCTCCGAGTACCCGGCACATTAATTCCTCCAGGGCTGTTTCTGAACCAGGCATACCCATTGCACAGCGAGCATAGGCACGTATGCCCTTGAATGGAGTAACTATTCCACAATATCGCATGGAGTTTTTGGACAGCGGGATTTGATGAAAGGCGCTGGTGAGATCCGTGGCAACAATATACTTCCACTGAGCGATCTTGCGTAACGTTGAGTTAACGTCGGGCATGAGAGAGGGTTGGGGCTTGGCATACTGACCAACCTCCGCAAATGCAGTTACTAGACGATGGCCACCTGAAGGCTTATTGACAAGAAAGGAGGGATTCAAATATTCCACAGAAATTCCTGCATCTTCCGGCTTGACGATGACATTCATTCGCTCCAACTCATCCAGTTTAACTTGCAAGTCATTAAGACGATCCCTGTTGTACAATGGAATACGGCCTTTACGTTGTGGTGGCTGAACAGGACCAATATTCACTACGGCCTGAAAGGGACCACAGGCTCCATTGTAACAACCAACATCAGGGGAAAACACGCCATCGTACTGGCGTAACACTTCCACAAATTCCTGTCGCAGGGGACTGGATAATAGGCGAGAGGGGTCGAGCTGTACGGAATCCGAGAAGTACCGGGGGGATGGGGGAGCATGGGGAGACACAGGGGAATTCTCAGTGATCACAGTGGGAGAGGGAGCAAACACAGGACGAATCTGGCAGAACTGATCATTTTTCTTGAGGAACTTGGGCTCACGGTCATTGTTGGGGATGCGGATGTAATTGGACACACTTTGCAATATCGTAGGAGGGGGCCACAGATTAGTAGACTTCACGTGTCTAGCTGACGGGGAATCGAATCTGGGCTCAACAGCAATCTCATCAGAGGGGAAGTCGCTAGGTAATGATGCAGACCGGACCACCTTTTAGAGGGTGGTCCGGTATTTACAAAAGTGGTCCGGTCCTGGTCTGGTCCAGTATTAGGTGGTCCGATTTTGTTACTGGACTGGTCCAGAAGCGGTCCATCGGCATTTCAAAAATTATGATAAAATGGGGGTAAAAAAATGCTATACGACATAAATTTCATTTTTCGAAATGACAAAATTCATGCGATACTATTCATGACATGAAAAATCACTGGACCGGTCTAGACCAGCACTTGACTGGTCCGGTCCAACGCTGGACCGGTTTTTTGTAGGTGGTCCGGTATTTTGGCGGTCCAGGGCTGGACCGCGGACCGGACCGGTCCAAGGCGGTCCGGTCTGCATCACTATCGCTAGGTACCGGAACTTCTAGAAATTCGCCAGGCCATATGGTGATGCTTTGTGGAGATCGAATTACACTAGCTCGTCGAATCGTGGGGGAATGGGAATCGAGCGTCGGGGAATCATAGCGAAATAATGTCTTGTCACCGATCCACACTTCTCGTTTGGCTGGGCGAGTGTGTACATCATTCTCTTCCATGAATGGGGTACCAGCCAAAATGGGTACGTCAAGAGAGTCAACAACTAATCCATGGAAGTCAAGTGTGTGGGGACCTGACGTCAGGCGACAAACACATTCACCGGATATGGCCAACTGGGATCGACCATCTGCTTGACCAGCAGACTGAGTGCTTTTGGTGATAGTTAGCCCGAGCCACTCTGCTGTAGCACGGCGGATAAGATTTGCCGTGGCGCCTGTGTCGATGGTAATACACACAGTCTTGTGGCCGTAAAAGGCATTGATGTGGGGAGAGGGACTGATCTGGACCTTGCGAATGGCGGCTGCTGGTGGGGGATCTGAATCAACCGAACATTGATCGTACACATCAGCTTCTGACTCAGATTCACTGTCGTCCACAATTTGTGCGATTAGACGTGCTTTGGTCATGTATCGTTTATCAGCGTCAGGTAAGTAGGAGCATGTGCTCAAGAAATGGGAATCGGGACGATTGGCTGCCTTGCACAGGGGACACAATTTTTGAGGTTTCGAGGGCATGGTAGGTCGCCGGGAGCCCCTATTGAACGGCTTCCGGTTGGGCGGGAACGTGGCACTTGATGAGCGAAGAACCTTAGCCTCGGACGACTGTAATTCCTCAAGAAGACTGTCAAGGGCCTGGGAAATTTCTGGTTTAATACTCGCTATGGTCCGTGATCGTAATTCCGTACCGTAACGCTGTTTAACAAGTTTGGGAAGGTCCTTGTGAATGAGAGATAACCACATACATACAACAACATTGTCCAAGGAAGGGGACATTTCTTCATCTACAGTAATGTTGTCTCCAAAATGTGTAATGCCACCTTCCTTTGTGAGGAGATTGTCTTCAAAGAAGGCGGATAATCTCTGAAATAGGTCCTCGTGTCGCTCTTCGGGGTTAAGTTTGAAGTCGCACAAATCCAAGAAGTGGGCCCCTGTGGACTGGAACCCGAAGTGGGCTCGAATGCTCTGCCATATACCCTCTAGGGAAGTGGATTTTTTCACTATTTGCTGACGAGCAATCACGGGACAATAGTTCGCAATTTGTCCCAGCATTAGTTCAAGTGTGGCCATCTTCTGTACAGCTGTTTGTCGCGCAGCGACATCGACACCATCGCCGTCATCTTTGAATCCTCTGTTGGCGGGGTCTTTGCCTTGCTTAGACCAAGTGGCTCCAGCTGCCGTAAAACGAGCAAAGTTTTTATCCAAAGTCAGAACATACACAAGATTTTGCTTCCAACTCTCGAACGAGTTAATAGTCTCAGATTTCGTGAGGCACCATTGTTTCGGTGCGCGATTTGCTGCCATAGTACTAACCAGCTCAAGCTGCAAACCGGGTCAAGATTTGGGGCAACCACGTGCGTGACGAAAAATCGATGATCCGTGTGACCACCTCGTTCCAAATAGTGTAGAAAGCCTCTCCTCGAAGGCAGATGGATCCTAAGACGCTGCCACCACGCCAGTAATAAAGGAATAGCAGAATAGATGACTTCAACAATCACTGTGGAACGAACGCATGGTTTATTTCCCAACCGGAAGTACAGGAATAGTGTCTCAGAAATATGCGACGACAGAATACGAATGTAAACACTGGCGCTCTGTCCGTCTACGGATGCACAAAAACGCAATTTTTAATTGGCTAGATCTCGGTCCCTATTTAAGCTTCATGAATGTCATTGATATCACGGGAAAACTCTTATTTGTCAGCTTTCCAGTGATGTATAGCCATATACTGTCGGACACACGACGTAGAATCGCGGTGGACACAAAGTAAAATTGTTGCAATAAAATAGCGGCTGGCCGATACACTCTAAAGTGTGCTACCCCCTTGTTCCATATGAAATGCTAATAATATGATCAACAATGAAATGTGAAATGTCATGTGGCAGCTGAAGATGTACAAGTGAATACTTTGGCTGTCAGTCATGTCATTACAGTTCCAAAAAAAAAAAAACAGCAACAAACTGGAGGGTCCCCCATACCAACTACCAGCAATGTGCAATCCACTGCTGCTGAGTGCAGCCCTCCTCTCCTGCCTCCTTTAATTACAATGTATGTTTTTCCTTACTTTGTATTCTATACTGTGTTGTCATCTGCCGTTTTGAAATACAAGCACTGTCTGGAAATTTACCACAAGTGTGTGTAATTTCTGTCATGTACAAACACTATATCCAGCTTAGCAGCAGATAATAAACAGTTAATCCAACACACAGGCGTGAAGAAACATTTTAAGGATAGAAATTTCTAATAATTCCTGTTGGATATGATCTAATGGTAGCTAGACTGAAGATATTGTTGCAAATACACGTATATTTGTCGGCAAAATACTTGGGCAGGGAGGAGGAATAAAGATCCATGCTTTCAAACATATTTTTATTTTCTTCACTGGTGTTACCCTTACAGCGAAACACTTTGATATAAAATTAGAGTGGACTGTGGCACTGTGGAAATGGCACCCCGTGACTCATGATAGCTGATGAAGTGTCATCTTCTTTACTTTCAACACGGGATGTATAGAGGCTGTTTGATTAGATATGATCAAGAGAAAGCCATTTGACTTCTCATAACAGATTTTAGAGTGAAAATCAGATGCATTTATATCCTTTCGTTTTTGCCTGTCACCAACAAGTGGGATAAGTCTCCTTCAATCAAATTAACATTGAAAGTATCATCATGACAAATCATCAGCATGATGACACACGAAGTGCCATTTTCACTGACACAGTGCCACAGTCCACTCTAATTCTATCTGAAAGTGTTTCGCTGTAAAAATGGTCAATAATATGGGAATTTTCGAAAACTGGCTTACACATAGGGTATGTCTTGTTTTAAAAAAAATCAACCTGTGGCAACACCTGTTAACATAATTATACCACTGTGGGAGCATTTGGTATTTCTGTACATAATGTCAATGGCGTTACTCAAAAATGGTAGAACTGGTGACCAAAGGTAACGTCAGTGACAACTCACTCTAAACATTTGGTTGTCACTGTGACTAGGTTATGACTACTTTAGGGTAGTAATGGTTGCAAAAATTTGTTACTGACTTCCTGGAAAATCATTTTGACTATTCTATCATAATCAAAATGACTATGTTGACTATGTAAGTGTCCGAAAGGTAGTCAATTTGATCATCATCTGGTAGCTTTAATAACCAGAGTGGTACAGCTTACTAATCCAATATTTGTCACATTGACAACCTTTTAGTAATTTTGACTCAAGGAGTTGTCGGTTTAGGCACCAGGAATTACAACCCTAGAGTTGTCATCTTGACCACCCTGTGTTTAGAGTGCTGGTGCCAAGAAATGCCATTGAGTTCTTATTTTAATGGGATATATTTCAAACAAATATAAATTTGGTCATTGGTATTAACTTTGACTTACTGGTGTTTCTTAACTTGTGCAGTGACACCGAATGACTCATATATATTTAGGAAGTGCTTAGTCTTATTTTTATTTGTTTTAATTTATTTTCTTTAGTATTTGCGACAGGTATGTCAACATATTTATTTGTTCATAACCCCTAATTGTATATCAGTAAATTACTAAATTAAATGTCTTAATGTTAAGATTGTTAGATATTTGTAAACATTTTGTGCTTCAGGATCATTCTCCAAAATTCTGCAGTCAGCTCAAAAAGACTTGCTTTTGTTCTGTCTATAGCATAAGCCAGTTGTGTTTAGTGTTCTGTCTATCCAACTCCGCATGCAGTATATGGTTAAATATGGCCCCCATCTAAATATATATATATAGAATGAGAGCAAATGCTGCCATGGCTAGACATTATAGCCAACAATGCATATAGTGGTCTGTTATTGCCCTCACCAGAAAGCTATATTCATCACTAAATGGCAAGTCTGATGTTTGCTGTGACGTACTACATTAATTTTTGTGGTTGGGTGACTGCGGTTCTTTTCCTCTGTGGGAAATTATTTATTTCACACTCAGTGATGGAAATGGAAAATTTTCTTTGGGGGGAGCTCTTGGTTGTTACGGAAGTGTCACAACATTCCAAATTTTCAAAAGGGACATAATTCCTTCCAACCAAGTCTAATTTTGTCTAATAGTCCCCGGAGGACTGAAAAAGTGAACAAGAAATTGTATTTTCACCACTGATCATTGGGAGAGCTGTAGCAGGCAAGAGCTCCCCCAGTTTTATGATCAAGGGAGCTCAGCTCCCGCAATAGCTTGGGCTGAAATAAACTTTTTTTGGAATTTCAATATGCCAGTGGTATAGAAAGTTGGTTATGGCCAAAAAATGAAAATTGGTGCAAAAAATTTTTTGTGGCATGTGATTTGTGCTGGGCCACTCCGGCTTTTATGAAAATGCATATTTTCAGCCATTTCGCATGCTTTTTTAAGACCATTTTTTGGCCTAAGTCAGCTAACTTGATTTCAAAAGGCTCAATGGCATACTTAAATCTTCTTTGAAGGCCATTTTGGATATGAAACACCATAAAAAGGTTGCTTATATATTAAGATATAGCCATTTCTGAGTAAATGTTAGGAATCAGAATTTAGCTTTTTTTGCTAAAAATTGCCCGAAAAAATTGACAATATCGGAATTGACACAAGAAAAAATGATTCCAAGTAAATTGCAATTACCCCGAGTCCTCCCTAACACCCTAAAAAAACACTTCCAGCATGTTATCTGCATCAATTTGCGGTTTCAGTTTCCCGTAATGGGGCAATTCCGTAAAGTCAGGTTTACAGATTTGACACTTTAGCAGCTTGTGCAACCCTGCCATTACACCTCAGTTATTTCATGGTCAAATAGCGATGAGGTCAGGTAATAGTGGTATCAGACAATGAATATATTAATCTATTTTTTGCTTTCAGGGTCAGATCACGGCTTGCGACTCAGGTTGAATATTGAGCAATACGAATACATGAGAGGACCAAACAAAGGTCAGCCATTCATATCAGTTCTATCATAATGTGAACATTTTTGTAGATGGCATCTCAGACCCCTAGCAAAAATATCTGCTTAGGGGCAATCTCCCAAATACAACCTTCCACCTGTCACTGGTCTTCCTACAAATGTGAAAGGGTGTCATCAGTTTCTGTGCAGGTTCAGGAGTTTCTAAATATAGACCTTTGATTCGTGTGCTTCTGCTCAATTGTGAATGCATGAATTGAATAAGGTGGATCATTATGGTTAAATGTGATCTTTACAGTTAAATTACTTTTTGTTTCACAATTAATAAAAAACCCTTAAACCTTCAAAGGATCTTGCATAGTAGAGGCACTTGGAGGACTAATATTCTGCCAGCCACACCTGCCCCAGTAGAATTGATTTTGTAAGTGTTGGCTTATACAGAATCCAACTGTACAAACGGTCGCATTCAGTCAGACACACCATTCCAGAACCCCATACAATGAAAACTCATACGCTACATCAGATTTGGCGTAAATTTGTACTAAATGAAGATGTCTCGTAATTTTCTCTTACAGGAGCCGGAATCAAGGTGTTGGTCTACGGCAGATCAGACGTGGCCCTAGTGAGGGACCTTGGCCAGGCCATTCCCCCTGGGGCCCACGCTTTCATTGGAGTCCAGCTCAAGAAGGTCAGTAGTTCTAAAGTAGTTACAAACTCTTTTCAAGTCCACAGATTATCATAATAATTAATTGTAGTTTTATGCTTTTTCAACACTGTCCTCCCTTCATGGTTGGGCTGATATAAGGAGTCTCTGGCAGATACGTGGCTTTCGGGCTCGATACGCGGACTTATATGTCTGTATTTATTACAATTGTAGATTATTATAATTCCAATAATTATAGATCATTGAGATTGCATATGTTTTCACTCATCAGATGAGAATTCATGCTTCCACAAGCAGTTTAGTTGAGGATGTTTAGCATTGACCAAATAGCAAAATATCTCAAAATATCACCCGCTTCACTTACAGTACTTACAGATGGCACTGTATGGTCAGTTGTGTAGTTGTCAAATTGTATATATATATATAGATGATAAAAAGCTATAGATGATAAAATTCATCTCTCTTATATGAATCCGGAGATCGATAATCTACACTCAAGATGATAAAAAGCTCTTTAACATTTTCAGATGACGAACCTGCAGCCCCCTTTTGGCGAGTGTAATGATGACAAGCATCTTCGCTTCTTTGACCAGTATTCGCAGAGCAAGTGCAGCATGGATTGCATCACGGAATACTTGTCGGAGAAATGCAACTGCCGCCTCAAGTACATGCCCAGGGAGCGCCTCCATGGTAATATACAATTGTTTGCTATCCAGTATCCAACATTTTAGAGGAGGGAGGGTAGGTCTTGTGGTTGCGTGCAGGGTTGCCGATCGCTGGGTCCAGGGTTCGAATCCAGCTCTTGCAGGGTCACCTGGGCCTGTTTAAACCTTCATTGAGTCATACCGCTACAGCTACTATTTGTTTGGTTGAACTGCCTCTCCTTGCCTGAGCCTCTCTTAACAATTCTAGGTGGGCACCTCGTCAGCGGCAAGTAGTTGCCTTAGGGGTGTCCCCCTACTCCTGTAATGCATTTTTCTTTTGTTTATATATATCTATGTATACTGTATAGCCATCAAACATCACATTATATCAAATGCATTTCATGTCAAATAAACTTCTTGAGTCTTGACCAAGAACATATACAGTATGTTGGACAGCTGTTTCAATCATCCTTCTCTTCATTGCCATGTCCTCCCCCTGTACTAATAGCCTACCAAGTGCATAAATATAGGAAGATACAGGAAGCCCCTATCATCCATCCATCCATCCACCATTTTATGCCCATGCGTGACTAAATGTATAAACGTCCGGTACCATCCCAAATATACAGCAATTTCAGTGTAAGACGTCTTCTCACCTGCTTCAACTTTCCATTAAAAAAACCACTCCAGCTACATGTAGATAAGCTGTGACTTTCATGCCTGTCAAGAATCAATATATTTATTGTTTCCGGAAACATGCAGTTAAAATAAAGAGCGAGGAATCTGGAGACTGGCGGAAATCTTGTAGACAAAAAGTTTGTCACTTTTTTTTTTAATGGGTGGAGTAGTTTTAGTAAATTTCAAGGCATAGAATTCAAACTTTAATCAATTTTGTTGTTTTCTATGATTCCAGAGCACCCGGTTGTATGTGACATGGACCAGTTTGTCAATTGCGTGCCATCCGCTTTGGGTAAGCTAACACTTTTTATCAATTAATGAGACAGAATTCAACTTGCTCACTAATTAGGGGCCAACTAGATGATACTTGAAGGGGCACTATGGATTTTTGTGGAAAAAAAGTTTGCTTCACACCTGACACTTAATAAAGCACATGTAAAAAAAAAATCTTCGTTAGGGTACAGTAGTGTTAAAGTGGCAATAAAAAAGTTTGTTGTTCCATCGCACCCGAAAATATAGTTTGTCGTCGCTTTGGCTGTGAAAATAAAAGTTTCTCTTGAGGGCAAAATCCAATGAGGGCCCCTCCCACCAGTACCAATTAAGTATCATCTGGTCGGCCACTAATATCAATTATTTTAGCACAGTAATACTTTTTTTCCCCAGAAACATTTAACGTTGACCGAGTACATTTCTGCCAGTGCCCGGTCCCATGCAGGAAGTTAATTTACGAAGCAAGTGTCACTTATGCCTCAACCTCTCATTTTGACACGGATCAAGTCTTACAGAATTCCGACATAGGAGCCTTGCAGGTGAGCCATTTATATTTCAATCACTCAGAATAAATTATCTATCTATCTATCTATCTATCTATCTATCTATCTATCTATCTATCTATCAATCATCAATCAATCAATAAATCAATGTATCAATCAATCAATCAATCAATCAATCAATCAATCAATCAATCAACATCAACCTATCTATCAATCAATCTATCTGTCTATCAATCTATCTATCAATCTATCTGTCTATCTGTCTATCTATCTATCTATCTATCTATCTATCTATCTATCTATCTATCTATCAGATTCTATCTATTATTATCTATTATTATCTATTCTTGTTTATTCATATCTATATATATATTCTATCTTTTTATCTACCCATCTTTCTATCTATCTATTGATCAATATCAATCGACATATCAATCGATCAATCAATCAATCATTTGATCAATCATTCGATCAATCATTCGATCAATCAATCAATCAATCAGTCTATCTATCTATCTATCTATCTATCTATCTATCTATCTATCTATCTATCTATCTATCTATCTATCTATCTATCTATCTATCTATCTATCTATCTATTCATCTTCTACTAACACACAGAGCTTATTTCTGTTGCCTGGGTGCGGCAGTGTCTGTAAGCAACACTGTGCCCTCCTGCCTCATAACTGTCAGCTGTGTTGAACAACAGACCACACAGTGAAAGATTGAACGAAGCAGTCTTAAACTTGTCTAAGAAAAAGGGGGAGGGAATGGGCTTGTCGGGAAGGGTTCTGTTTAGGTTTATCATAAATTTGAGTCTTCGGTTTAAGGTTCATAGAGACTATAGAAAGTCTTGAAAAATATTCAGGTCAGTGAACTTATAAAGTAGGGTAGATACCAAAGTGTTGACCTTTTTGCAGTCATGAAGGGTCTCTCATGATGACTGAGGATGCAGTCTGTCTCTTAGGGGTACATAATATATATATAAAAAACTACTTGGTGTTGGGGGTGCTAATTGGTCACATAAGGAAAGTCGGTCTTATGTCATGCGCACAGTCTACTTTCTGGAGAATATACTACTTAAAATAGATTTTTAAAATGCAATGTTATCCTAATATCTTAAACGTCAATTACCATGTTTCCTTGTTTAGAAGCCCGGGCGTTTATTATTTCAAAGGGGATCATTACCCCGGCATTTATGCGAGAACGGCATCGATTGTACTATACAAGACACCAATCAGGCGACATTTTAGTATGTGAGTGTAGGCGCTGCCACCAGGCTTCTATTTCAAGGAAATACGATATATAATTATCCTTACCCAATTTTATTTAATTTTTATCGTTATTCAGAATAGGTACATAGCGGCCAAGGAGGTGCACCAGAGAGTGGACAAGCAGGTCGCGGAGAAAGACAAATTACTCGTGAAAAATCTGATCGAGACTTCCTCCACGATCGACACCTCCATCCGAGCCATCAACCAGAGCTTGGCGGACGCACAAAGCTCCATGGAATCCATTTACAAGGAAATGCAAAATAGGGCGTTCTTCCACAAATATGTGACACGGAAGATAATCCAGGGGTACCAATACTGGTTTGCTCAGGGTAATCATATACTCCATTAGCTCCTATTTATGTATAGCGCCTACTCAAAATAACTACTAATAATATGTTACCGTAAACTGTGTTACAGTAGACGTAAAACGAGTGCTTACAGAAAAGCTGTTGGTGGCCATCAATGACCTTACTACAGGCCCTATCAAACACATGAAATAAGCTGTCAACTTGTCATTGAGTAACTTGTGACCTCACTTATACTCAGTTGGTCAGTAATTTTGATAGCATTGCAATAATATGCTATGACCTCATAAATTGCTTATGACTCATAGAGAATAACATTGCATGGATATGGCTATGACCTCACCAGGAGCATTTTAGTCCAATTCTGTACACACTCCTTTTTTGTCTACTGTAAATCATATTGAGGAACTGGCACTTACGAGCTTTTCTTTCTTCTTATTAATAAGCAAACAGCAAAAGTTATGTAGTTTGTAAATTTGGCTTTCACTTTTATTTAAAAGCAGATTTAGCAAATTGTTTCAATTTTCAGATTTACAAATATTTCTTTCATGATCGTTCTGAAAACCTGTCACAAAACCAATAATTTATTAGTTTAGGTATATATATGGACATATGACACACATTATGGAATCTCAAAAAACAACCTTTGATTTCCTTCATCTAAATTAATTGACTCAACTCTCCAAATTATTTTTAAACCCCTAGAATAGTTCAATTGTCTTAAATGTATCTATTGTTACTTTTGTTTTCCTCTGAAGGTTGGGAATTGACTAGTAAGATGATTGATGAACTGATAGGGGGTCACGCTGGCTTCGTCAAGACGTATAACAACACCATGACGGCCTTGACCCAGAACAACCACCAGCAATCATTCCAAGAAGTCCTTATTTGGCAAATCATGCAGGAAGCTTCCGAAAGATTCCACTTGGCGGAGAAGGTGGTCAAGGAGTTCAAGAACGTCCAGGATTCATACACCAACTGCACGCCCATCTTCGAGTACCCCATTGAATTCGCGGATGCATACGTTAAGTTGCTTGTGCCCGAAACTGTCATGGAAAAGCGCAGGAAGTACTCTCACCAGTTATTCGCTTTCATCCTCGAGTATCTGACCAATGTGGTGAACCGTTACAATTTACTCCTGGATAAGGTCACCGAGGTCAGCAAGGATTCGTCGTACGACTTCGATATGACGGTGTTCAAAAATATCACAGACGACCTGGAAGAAGATATCAAGAGCATAAACCTCGGCCAGAAGACGTACGACCGGGAGGTGGTCAACTATCCGGGAGAACTGTTGGGAAGGCAGGCGGACAACTTCGAAGGAGCAATGGCCGACATGGCGAAAGAGTGCGATGATTTGATGAACACTCTGAAGAAGACACGATCCTTACTGAACAACTTCGAGCGCAACTGGGATGGAGTCAGGAATTTCATCAAGGAATCAAACGCTTACATCGACGACAAAAAGCTCGGCAAGGCAACGTTAAGCGTCAGAGTGAACAGCATCGATCACCAAGTGGAAGCCATGAGGACTTTCTTCACGGACGTCAGATCAAGAGCGCGTAATCTCGACCACGATTGGACGAAAGTCTTCATAATGTACGAGAACTCGATGAAGGAGATAGCGATGGAGAAATCGACCAAAGCACTTTACGCGAAATTAAACGAAGACGTCAATCGAATGTTGAAATCAGATGATCGAACGCTGCAACAAGAGATCTGGTCGAATCTCCCGTTTCCTCGTACTCCCGGGAACGGGAATGCGGATGAGCTGTGGCCGGGACATGACATGTTCCAGTACCAGAAGTACGCCAACCTGGACACGGCATTCATGAACGAGACAGATGTGGACAACCTGGTCGTATCTGAGCGAGAGAAAGTCAACAACGTGAGCGACATTTCAAAGGCCATCGATGACAAAGATATCAACTTCTTCGCTTCATTTGACGAGTGGGAAAAAGACTTGGATTTTTTCAACACTTCCACAAAGGTGGATAGTGGCTTTTTTAGGTGGGTATACTGAATTAATATAATTTTTGTATGTCATAATTATATTCGTAAACAGGATTAGCGAGTACCCTCTTTCCAAAATTACGATGGAACTTTCATGCCTACAGAATCATAAGCCATTGCAAAATAATACCTGTTTTTAAATTGAGTGAATCATGAATATTTTTCTTTGGTCAATAAAATGTTTGCCATCAATTGTACTTGCTAATATATTTAGGCTTAGTAACCTAATTGGTATACACATGTCCATGCTGATGGCGATCCTCGCAACATGTATAGGTATCACAGTATATTTGCTAGCCAACTCTGTAATTTCACACAAATGTCCTTGTCTTTCTGTTTCAGAGAAAACTTCATAGATTTAGACATCTACCTCACAGAGTTGTATTACGAGGAAATCGACCAGCAACAAGCTTACGATTTAACCAGTTTATTTAGTAAGTGTACTCATGTAATATAAATTTAAGGTTGGCTATAATTTAAGCAATGTCATGATCAAAGATATAATACAGGAGCCAACGCTAGTCCAGCAATACAGTTGCATGAGTCCCTTGTAGAAAGAGGATGAATGTTATAGCCTATTCATTTTCAAAAATGGTTTCTGATCATTGACACAATTTGCATAAGGTCTGAGAATTGATAATCATATCAACAACTTCCGTGATATCGATGACTACCCAATGGTACTATCAAACGAGCCTCCAATCTCTGCTTCTTGTTAATTTATATACTTTTTCAATCACAAAAACATTCAGTATAAGAGGTAAATGACTCGATTTTGATTAATAGAAACAAAAGTAACAAACCAATATGGCTGACCTGACTCAAATTCAAACCGGCCCTCTTGTGGAAGAGGTAGGAATTAATTTCATTGATCTTTTGTAATTTCGTAATCGAATACTTTTTGCTTTCAGGTGATATCGGTGGATCAATGGGCCTCTTCATTGGCGCCAGCGTCATCACTATTATAGAACTTATTGACATAATATTCTTGAGTTTATTCAAGACAAAATGTTCGTGTAGAGCGTAGAGTAGTTTGTGTGTTATACACAAGAGGGCGTTCAAAGCAACTGTCACTTTCAAGCAGCCATATCAACCAATCAAATAGAATCTTTTTCAAAGAAGCGGCACTTCTACTTGTTCAACTTCAAACTTCTTCCAATAATTCAATAATTCACAATCTTACCCGGGGGGGGGGGGGTACTCACCTTGAAAGGGTGTATATAGAGGCTCCGCTGGATGGTTTAGGTTTTTTGGCCTTCTAGGATTAAAATGGTATTGGTTTTTTATGAATTAAGATTAATTTGGTTGCCCTTTTTGCACCCCAACATGTTTGGTACCATTGGAATCGGCTTCAAAAGACGATTAAAATGGTATAAAAATCATAAAGATTAAATTGGTTTTGGATATTTTTACTAAAAGATTCAAATGGTTTGTGGTTTTGGCGTTGGTCTCGGATCAAAATGGTTTTGGTTTTGAAGATAACCGTGGCGCATCCCTATGCAAAAGTCCGCGAAGTACCCCCCCCCACCCCCGGGAATCTTACCTATTTAGACTTGAAAAAGTCACTATAAACTAAAATTTTAATTCCTACTGACACCACAAATTTAGGATCTAATCTACTGCACAGAACCGTTTTAATTTTTAAGAGTAGTTCTTCAATGTTCCGCTTTAGACTTCCTCATATCGATGGTGAAAGTGCAAAACCTCGTATGTCAAAAAAAGTCATTTTTCAGAAATTGGAAAAAACTATCACCGATCTTTTTTTATTGTAATGTTTATCAATATGTGAGTTAGGCTCAACTTGATTTATAGAAAGTGACACCCTGTTTTAGCATAATTTTTTGTCAGAGGTCTTTGGCCCTTAGCATTGATGTTACCATCAGATGTGATTGAAAATGTTGAGTTACGAGGTTTTGCACTTTCACTTTCTTACATGCAAAACCTTGTAACTCGACCATTTATCACATTTTAAAGCAACTTGCAGCATTGCATGTTCCTCGAATCTATAGGTAAACAGTAAGAAATATAATTTGACCATGATAAATAATAACAGCTAATTTTAATTAGTGGCTACAATGGCAAGAATGAGGAAAATGACACTTTTTTCAAATTTTTGTGCACCCTCTTTTTCAATAGCCTATGTCACCACAATAAATATGGGGAGGTACAATTTTTTTAAAAAGGAAATTTCCTGTGATCCATGAAAAACGTACCACAATCACAATTTTTCAAAAAAGGTTGAAATATTCTAAATATGTGCTTCAAAGTTCTGATTTGAGCTACGAGGTTTTGCACTTTCACTTTTTGGAACAAATCGACATACAAGGTTTGGTGAAACCATGGTAAGTTCATTCTGTTACAGCTTCCAAAAATAGCAAAGAGGCAAGGTGACCAATTGCCAACATGTATTGGATATTGAATTAGTCATTCCACTCAAAATCTAAAAATAGCAAAATTTTGACATACGAGGTTTTGCACTTTCACCATCGATATATTGTGAGTTTTGTGACCTCTGAACCATCAATTGTTATATTTTTGGGTGCCATATTTAACTTGTGACCAGGGGGCCTTGAACCAGAGTATATTAATGCTTTGACAGGCTGCTGTACTGTTTCATGCTCCATGGGGCCTGTTAGACACTGCAGGAATTTTTGTTGTTTTCCATTTTAATTATAAACAAACGGTCAAACAAACGTTATGAAAAATTAGATGTAAAAGTTGTATATGACCAAAGTAATCTCACATCCGTTGTTTTGTGAAAAATCAATTAATCGTCTCTTGTACATGTATATAATTACGGGATGTATAACTTTTAAAGTTAATTGCAATCAGTGAAAAATCAATGTAATGTATGTACACTACATGTATTTGTGGTCCATTCAACCATTTGCAGGAACACTTTGGTTTAATGAAAAAATATGATAAAATTGATAATATTTATTGTTTCTTATTCTGCTAGACAACTAGACCGATATATTTGTAGCGCATGTCTTTTGTACGAGTCATTATGCAATTGCAATTATATCTCGTGAAAATGATGACTATGCAATTCTGCTGATTTTGTATAATAACGTATTTACCCAATCAGAGTAATCTTGTAACAATAAAATAGATGATTCCAGAGTTGTGTTCGAACTATACACCAAAAACAAATATGACTGACCTATCCAGTCTCCTTTTCAAAAGGCATGAGACCCCGCATGAGACAGAGTGGACTATCTTTCAGGCAATCAGATAAATGCATAGGCGTACGGCGCGCGTGATTTTTGGGGGGGCGAGCAACATTTGCCCGAATTTCACGATCTAAATTTATAAACATTTCAAATTAAATTGCCTAGAAATCATTAATTTTCAGTAGTTTCTATTTAATCATCTGCCCAATTTTTTTAGCCTTTTTGCCCGAATCTTACTGTTCCCCAAACTTTTGGGGGGGCGATCGCCCCCCTCCCCCCCCTCCGATACGCCTACGGATTAATGATAGAATTTACTGCTAGCATAAACCTAAGTCTACGTAAGCATAAATCCTGACCTTTGTAGGTGATGTATTTCCATACTCCATAGCCCCAAAGGTCTTGTCTTTAGACTTGTCACAGCCTTGACCCATGCATCTCTCCATTCATTGGCTTCAACAGCTGTCTGATATGGCTTAGGTGGTCACATGACTGCCAAGGATCAAGTCATGTGACAGGGTCAAGTCATGTGACAGGAGGCTGCAGAAAATTAATGGAAGTATCAGCATAGAAGTGGATTAATACCATCCGTAAATGTCAACAACTTGTTTATAGAAAGGAACAAACACCAAAAGAAAATGAAAGGGGTAACCTTACACATTGTTACATGTGTCAAATCAAGTGTGAAATGTGTAGAACACTGGAAAGATCGGAAGAGTCAACTAGATAAAAAAAACACACACACACAAAAACCAACAACATCAGCACTGAAGGAACACCAGTTACATCAGGGAAAAACAAGACACTGTTGCAGCCGACTGGAAAATTTAAAGTGTTTGGGAATGAGGAGCATTGGTTGAAGTGGAAAGTCAAGGGGGTGCTTGCCATGAACAGAGACAAGCCATCTGGTCACTCAACCAGGACATCCATGGGAATTAAGGGACCTCCCAAACTAATTTTCTGTTGTCACCTGACACATGACTTGATCCCAGCTGGGCCGTCATGTGACCTGTTAAGCCATTTCAGACAGCTGCAGAAGCCCATGCAATTGCATGCAACATGGGTGAAACCGTGAAGTAATGGATCCATATCAATCAAAATACCAGTAACATTGAGTGGGCCTATTAGTTTGCCTGTGGAGCTCAGATTTATTCAAAGATGGGCCTTCATGACCCAACTAGGTCGAAGGGTCTTCAAAAAAGGCATCTCGCACTTGGTACAGTAGTTTCCCAACTTGCTCAAAAGGGTATACATGTTTGTATCTGCCTCATAGACGCGTTGTTGGCTGGATGTAATTCTTCTTGTCGTTTGACTCCGCAAAACTAGTCCGACAAAGGCTAACTCAAAACGAACGGCTGCTTGAATCCCGACAGCATTTTTCGGTCATCATTTCTTGTCGCTTTTCCAGCGACTTCCAATCTGATAAGGTGCAACCTGTCACTAACTTGCTCACAAGGGGGAGTTATGGTAGCATTGGAGGTGCTGCAAGCAACTTAACTTGTCACTGGAGGAACAGTGCTGCCACCTAGTGAAATTCAAAACCTCCACGTCTGCAAAAACCAGACGACACTCTTTTCAACATTCCAAATTACTTTCCTTTTAAGAAAAATGATCCAACACTTGGGTGTAGCTTCATATTTTTGCAATATTTATTTTCTACATATCTAACACATTCGTTTTGAGCTACATATAGAATCTCGTATATGTACAAACAACAAATTGGTACGTAACACAGTGTAGCCGTAGTTCATGCTTCAACGCACAAAATTCTCATGTGACTATTTACAAAAAAACAACAAAGAAATTAAAAGTTGATAAATTACACATCATGCAAATGCTGGTTAGAGGCCATTCAAGTTTCACAAAAATAAACCTGTTCAATGGTTCTGGTGAACATGGGCACAACGAATCAAGGAACAACGAATACTTTCATCATCATCTAGCAAAATAAAGTCATTCAATGCCTGTGACAAGTCAATACAATAATGTTCTCAAATTTCAAGACAAAACATACAATTTTTTTCATCGATATGAAACTATAAAATGTCATTCATACACAAAAAGTTCTCCAAAGTAGCACATGGTACTCTTTTCAGAAATTTATAGAAATAGAAATATTGAATCGGACCTGCGTTCAACAACGTTGATTCAATATTTACAGTTGAGGAAACACGTGATTACTTTTGGCTGTTTGTGATGTCACCAGATGTCCTATCTTTTACATGAAAAAACATTGTATAGTGTAGACATGACATCACTAAGAGCATTTTAGTAATCAATTCTCTTTAAATGACTATAATTTCTATGACACGTAGGTACTCCATGGAACTAATGAATCTTTTTGATGTCACAAATATATAAATTTGTCCCGTAGAATATTCAATACACTTCCAAAGCACACACTGGTAGTCTTAAATACATTGGAATGCCTTGTGTCCCATCCATTCATCATGTAAGCATTGAGCAATACGGTAGCAGCAAAATATGTCGTAAAATATACAATCTGAATATAGCAATATAATTTGTCAAAAAATACATCCAATTCTCGCGATAAAAATCACACTGTCCTAGAAATAAATCTGTACTCTGTAAAGACAATTTAATGTAGAAAATAATCTCGATTAGCGATATCAATTTGTCTTGAACACAAAACGCCAAGCGGAAACCTAAAATGGCTTGTTAAATGAAATGTAAGCAAACACAAAACTCCAAACAAATCTTGGATATAAGTTGACAGTACCAAACATCACATCAATCGATCCTACCTCATGTTTGTTACATTCTTCTTCATTCAATTGTCAATTTAATTGTCAACAACAACTTAAAGTTTTCATTTGACAAACAGGATCAGCAAGTTTGCAAGACATACATATTTATATTTGCTCGGATTGGTCAGAAATGTGCATTTAATGCAAAAGTACAAGTTTGTAATATAACGGAGACATTATAACATACAACTGGTACAATTCGGTTCTCACACATCAATCGTATTGCGAACTCTGCATTAATTATAAGTCTTTCGATATGGCTTCAATGAGTGAATTCCAACTAAGATAAATTTTGGAGATATGGAGATATCATACATCTCAGTCTATATTAGGAAAGCAATCATGGCCAGCATATCAGACTTACGTATATTATGTACAAGTACAAAGTGAACAGTAATTTCAATATTTTAACATCTCTGACAAAACATTACAACAAATGTTGACGATTGTGACATATCATCGATGCCTGGCATCATTTATCCCCCCCCCCATATAATATTATATTCGTACAAAGCTTTTTTATCAAACACAACTTCATGGACAAGCTAATAAACATCGGAACAATAGTTGAACAATTTAACACCAGATGTCCTTCCGCTAATAAAATACTATATTCTACATTGCTCGCAGTGCTGCCTGGTTGAGCTTCGATAATAGTTTGTATACAAAGACACGGGACGACATTCACACATTACAGCTGTCGATACGCAAGTGATTACTTTGAACTGTCTTGAGTTGCTGAGAGGATCAGTGATGTCATTGCAGGAGTGCAGTTCCTATCTTTTACATGAGCGATATGACTCATTAACTTACAACTTACAAGGCTCATGACACGGACTATATAATGACTCATTTACAATTTTGCAAGGAAATGAGTTATTAATAGACAAATACATGTGCGCATAACATGGCAAGTATATTACATGACATCACTCAACGCATTCAGATCAAGGAGATCGTCACTTGTGTCTCATCAGCTGCAACTTACAACTTGGTAACTCTTTCTGCCAGCGTACAAAGGGACGAAAAACGTATAATATATACATGTAAGATGTATAATATACACATATATAGCAATGGCATCATCCAGTATATAACATGAGATCCAACAATGCAAAAGAAATATATAAATTATTACTATTGCATTAAAAGATTTACAAGAACACAAGTGGCGAATGACTGTATTACTCCATTGGACCATTGGACCAGATCACGCTTCGTATATATATGGGCTGCCTGTTTGAACAACTGAATATGTATGGTTTTATTTTGTTCTAACACATACCAGTACGTCATTGGTACATTTTTATGTTATAAAGATATGATTTCTAGATCTTCAGGCCTCATATATATGTATCATGCCATAACATCTAAAATTGCCAGATTAGAAATGGTAAATTACTTTCTGGTCCTATAAATCTGGGGAATTCATATTGCTCAGCATAATTATAACCTGCCAGGGTCCGAACAGCATGCTTCTAACTGGTACTGAACCCAGGACTTTCAGAGGAACAGAAGAAGTCTAAACCACTGGGCCACTTAGAAATAAATAAATGATGCATGAAGTGTAATAAGCACTATTGGAACTCTTACTATTTGAATCACACAGCTTGATAAATTAAAAATAAATACTGCCTCTCAATTCAAATGGCAATTCATATCTACTTATTTTGAGCATCTACATATAAATATATATGCGCAACTCACAAATAAATTAATTCATTAACCTCATTTACAATTGCTGCAAAGAATTGAGTTAATAACTCTACAGTGAAGTGTTGACAATAAATATGTGAAATACTATTCAATATAATATGTACACACTCTCTCAAATATACAATTGCAATAGCTACCAGGCCAAAAATGAGACGTATAGTGTACCACCATAATTAATAGATCGGATATACTTCAAAGTGGGTCTTGAAAATACCACCTTACTTTAAAGGCATCAAAATAAGACTCAGGAAAATTCCAGTCAAATCATTCATGAAAAAAATTTCAAAGACCAAAATTGACGTAAATATCCACTAAATATGGTGATGACACTCTGAGACAAAAATACGGCCCTACTGACACAAGAACACACTGCCTCAAGTCAACACACACATGGCATTTGTGCGTAAATGGAATGAACATCCTTCCTCCACATTATGCAGTTACCATGGCAACACGATGCTAAATATAGAACACAAGATCAAACTTCATATACATATAAACACATATATATTTACAGTACGAATATAAGTTGCAAACATATCACTGATATGTATGTGTCGCAAATTTGCAAATTCTGTTAAAGTTTGGCCCCTTTGTGCTATAGTTTATACAGTAGAAAATGGGACAAACATTTTACGATCATTAATAACCAGACGATGGTTAGATTGGAATTGACGCTTATTCAAGGCACTGCAAACGGGCGGATCAACCTTTAAAATAATACATGTACCTTCAAACTTACATACTTATCTTGACAATTATATTATCTTGATAACAGTCTTACAATTTATCTCGATATCCAACTTAACCTTGACAATTATCTTGATAACTTATGCGGATAATTCATCTTGATAACTAGTTTATCTTGATAATTATTACAATCATGTTTATCATGACAAAATTCTAGCTTATTTGAACAAATTATCATGATAATTATCCCGATAACTAGCTTACCTTGACAGCTGGCTTACATTGTGACAACTTATCTGGACAATTTATCTTGACAAGCAGTCTATCTGGATACCTTAACACTATTCATTCTGACAAGACGCTTAACAAATGAAGACCAATATCACTGTCAACAAGAACGTACATTATTAACTTAGAACTTACGAATATTGCTTGGCATTGAAGGGACGAACATTAGCACAACACAAAATCAACTTTAACGACTCCATCCAAGTCGTACATTTCAACATTTGTTAATTTCATAAGTTTAAAGGTAGTAAGTCTGCCGATTTGATGTAAAATCAAATTTGCATTAGTAGATCATAAGCTGATAGATTTGAAGTATACTATACACTTCCAATCAACAGAATTGCGTGTTTTCCATAATTAAATGAGTTTAATTGATTGTAAGACCTTTAATAACTTAAGGAGAGCCCTGCATTGCTCAAAATGTAAACAAAACATTGCTTTTTCACGGCATGAAAAACTATTTGTTTACACTTTTAAAGGAAATAAACTTCATATATTGCCATTAGAGTAGCAATTGGGCAAATTTTCAACTGGAATGTGTTAAATATGACTGAAATCTATCCATAGACAGTCTATTAATTATGCGGACTTACTACCTTTAAATAGTCTTGTATGATATAAACTGACTCATCAACTGATTGCAATTGATGTTAAGTTTATAATCATCTATTGTGACCAGGGAGAACAGATCAACCGAAATACCTGAGTGGTATTTGATAATTAAATCTGCAACATATTAACGCCACTGTTTATACAACCGCATATTCATAGGATAATGTATGCTGCAGATTATTGCAATTGTCGGATTATTGCTACGATCAAAGCTACTCGTAAGACTCTTTGAGAAATTAGCGACAATCAGAAAATTGCAATTATCTGGAAATACATTAATCAGAATCTATTTGTAAGAAATAGCATTCGTCAAAAATGGCATTCATCAGAAATTCATATAAATAAAACAAGTTATCATAAAGTCATGATTATCAATGACCATCATAAATCTTTAACCAACATTTTGTAACATGTGAGGCGATAAGCACTGTGCATTTGTACATTCAACGATCAACTTATTCACTCTGAATAAATCAAACATAACGATTTTCAATCGCTTGTAGTCCGTATGAGCAATTGCGTGTTTCACCAACCGGTGTTATGAAAACGCTTTGTAAAACTCAGTCTTTTCTATAATATATATATATATATACATTAACCTCGTCAAAATATTAACTTTGACTGAGGTATCCTATACATTCACACAAACAAAATAGATATTCACACATATTCACATGATTCATAAAAATTTGACAATTTGATAAATTTGTAATTAATAAGCAGTCTATTCACACGACCCAGAATTGAATCAACTAGATCCAATAGAGGGCGTTATTGAGCAGCGTTCGCGACACCATCGCATGATTGGGTGCCGCTAATTAAGAATCACAATTTGAGAGCGTGATGATGATATGACGTCTACGTGATGATATGACGTCTACGTGGGGGCGGAGATGGTTCTGGCAATGAGAGGTTTGTTGTCTGACGACGTGTTGACGGCGGACGATATGGCACCACTGGAAAACATGATGGACGAAGACTCCTCTTTGAGGCCTGCAGTAGCTGGAGGGGAAAAGTATAATCTTGCATTAATTCTGAGTCTTGTATGAATTCTTGAGAATACAGATTTACTCGCAAAGGGCAGCACATGTGCAATATCGCAGCAATCCTTTATCATTTTTTAATTGGTGAAAAAAAAGAGTTATAAATGACAATTAAGATATATTTTAGATGATATGTGGAAAGTGTAATGCCACTGTCAATCAGACTCATTCCTGCCGCATTTCAGTGGACTGGCACGTAGTGACTTCTAAAAGCACTTGTGAATGGGCACATGTCGATTTCATTGTTCTCTAAATCAATCAAGTCACAGATATCGGAACCAGCTACCTAAGTTTGTTTATTGATTACATGGAGCTCAGATTGCTGGAAATGTACAACAACTTTAATATGGTGCTAATATATAATTTCCATTAATTTGGGCATATTTACTGCCATCTAGTGGACAACACTCAAAGATACATAAAATTTTACCAAATATTTTTTTAGGCGGAGTTACAAATTCATAATTAATTAACCAAGACTTATACCAATAAAACAAATTAATCTCTTTGTTTTTATACTCACTTGTTTGGATGGTGAGGGGTGATGAACTTAAACCGTTGGAGGTGAGAGTGAAACTTAAAGGAGACGCAGTTCCCGGAATATCGATGCTCAGGTCATCATGGTTGAAGTCCTCAAACAGACCATTCTGAAAAATGAAATGATTATACATTAGTCATTCATTGACACAGTCAAAAGTTTGATAAATGCAAGCCAATACTGAGAAAAAACTAGGCCTAAAACCAGTCGCCTACATATGGAACAACTATATACAGGAATGAATCGCGAGAAGTGGTTTTTATTCAGGGTGTGTTCATTGATGACATAAATTGAACATTAAACCATCAGCTTTACATTGTGCAGAGTAGTTTACCGGTTGTCAAATGGGCTAGTGATTATCGTTGATAAGAAACAAACCAGACTATTCACAGCGATAGCAAAAACACTTTTAAAAAATGTACATGTTGCGATTTACATGATTTCGGACTTGTATCTTTTGAAAATGTAAAACCACCATTCACTTAAAATCATAGACACAGACTATTCAACATGGTAATTTTAGCGTACCTGCAAGGCGAGATCACTGAGGGCGGGGTCGAGGGTAAACCCACTTTCTAGGATATTGAGATCGTCAGACGTCAGGTTGCTAAGCGACGAGTGATCTTCTAACTTGACGCTACTCGTCGTTGACGTCGTGGGTTCTGGTTTCAATTCAATGACGTTGAAGTTTCCCGTGATATTCGAGAGATTTCTGACGGCTCTGGCGACACTGTGGCTGTTGTTTATGATGAGGTCCCCCTCTATCTTGCTATTGTTGTTGTTATTGTTGTTGGAGGCGTGCGTTCTCGTTGGCGTAGAGGGAGCCGAGCCGTTGGTCATGGCGTGATGGCGTGGAGATCCACAGTGGGGGTTCCCCTTTTCTAATTGGTCTAGCACCTCTGCAAAAAGATACATAAACAACTGAGTTTCGGAATTGGAATTGAACAAATCAGACTTTGATGGCACACCACGTAAGATTATGATAGGCAGTGACATGTTGAACCAAGATATTTTAATGCCTCTACCAACTTCCGAACACCAATTAATAATACAAGTGGTAATCATAATATTTCTTTGATTTATCAAATTTTTCAAAAACTTCTCAAATTAGCTGAGATTATAAGTTATTTTTCCAATCTTCAAAATACCCTTGCATTGAGACTTCCCTCATTGGTGACAGTGGTGCATATCTCTAGCTACAAGTACACATTAGCACTACTAAGTATAGGAAGAGTATAGGCAGAGTATAGGCTGGATGGATGGATGATTGGGGCTTTACGTCCTGTATTTACACATATGCACTTGGTAGGCTTATTAGGACAGGAGGAGGACACGGCAATGAGGCAAAGGATGATTGAAACTGCCATCCAACACAGCACCAGGGGGCAGGGGGCAAAGTATAGGCAACTGCCCGTTCCAAAATCTTTGCTCATTTCCTCAAAATTGAACTGATTTCTCTCACCAGGTTTGGACATTGACTTCTTGATGGAGATGGGGTCCTTCTTTCTCCACTTCTGGATTTCTTCGTCCATTTTCTCGATCTTTGCGGGGTTCATCGTCCACAGACATCCCTTCTTTGTGTTTCCGTTGCTTTTTGGGTTCTCTATCTTCTCGAAACATTTGTTCAACGATAAATTGTGCCGTACTGAGTTCTGAAATTAATGAAAATCTAAATTTTAAAAGGTTGTTTTTTCAACAAAATAGTGACCAGTTATATAAATGGCAAATTGTGTTTTACAGCTCTACAGATTTTGATTCTTGTGCCTTTCAAATCAAACAAATTTGGCCAAGTCTGTTGTGAAAAGAAAATTTGGCCAGCTAAAAACTTTGGAATTGCTATCATCATGTTTTGAGCCTTTTCACATTTTTTTCGATATTTCAAATTTTCTAAATTTAAATTTTTATAACTGGAAAATGGGATACCCCACACTGTAACAGTAATATCATTAAAGCGCTATCAATTGCAACCTGACTGACAAGCTATAAATCAACACAGGATGACAATGAAGCTCTTCAAAGCATTTATATGACGTATAATGGGTCACACTTCTTTGAAATTGTGAACACAATAGTCATGTCATGATGTCAAATTTGAAAGTTTGCTTAGATCCCTGAAAGTTTTTTTTTACCCCCGAACCAGCAACATCACTTGTAACTGACATTGACCCATTTCCTTGGAAAGATTCTGGACAAAATTTTAAAAATTTAAAATATTCAAGTCTTTTTCAAAAAATTAAGTCAAATGCACTGAGCCATGAATATAGCCTATCATATATACCAGCAATTTTTTTCAGCTATAGTGAGTTTGTTTGTTTGTGTTTTACGCCCCATCAGCACCAGTGTGGGCTATTTAGAGGGTAAAATTTTCAGCTATAAATATTCTTAAATGTATAACAGAAATACAATTATGTAAATGCACTAAAAAAATTCAAAACGACTTTTTTTTTCTACTCACAAAAATGAAATTAAAAAAAGTTGACATTGTGGTTATGTGCTTGTCAAAACATGTTTAAAGTAAAGTAACTTTAAAAATAGTTTATAGTTTAATAGAACTTTTAAATTATTTTTGAGTTTATTGGATCGACTGAGTGAGCAGATTTCCATTTTCGGCCTAATTAGTATTAATTTGTAGTTAATTACAAGACTGGTGTTATCACTTAATATTACATAATATTTAGCACACACCAGTAAACAAATAAGACCTATCAAATAGTCTCCAGTCTGTAATTACAGCCCTGCCACAGGCATATGCAATATGTCAAATTTTGTCAACTGCCTATTGTTTTTGTCCCACATCTGCTATAAAACTTCCTGCAGAAGGCATACTATACAAGACATTGGTATTATAACCCCAGTCCACCTGCCCAATAATTGGTAACTAAATACATTAGGTTTAATTAATTGATATGGCTAGACACCTGTCCACACTTCCACTGGAGCTGTTGCTAATATATTTGAGGGCCAGCGCGAGCCCTGCATGCGTTCGTTACCCCTCACAATTTGAATTTGGGAACTAGGTCAAATCTGAAACTGGCCCATGATAACTATATGACACTATCTACATATTTCCATATCCCCCCATAATTTATCACAAGCAAATTGGACCTATTGTGTCCACAATTCAAATTACATCATGGCAACATAGGAATTGCTTTAAATTAGGCAATCTATCACGGAAAGTAATTTATGGGTCATTACAGGTCATCATTTAAATGACAATCAGCAATTTGTGATAAAAATGAAATTTTATGACAGTCTGGAATATGAATAACATTAAAATAGCTTAATTATGACCATCTTTACAATAGAAAATAATTGACCAATATCTACAAATTTATAGTTATTAAAATTCTTATTTTTTTGTTTTGCTCCATTAAATTAGAAAGGTCTTACTTTTAAATATATTGCTATTTCTTAATAAGGCCTACATTTTAAATTTAAATGCAGACTAACAAATTAAGAGCTTTAAAATCACGCACAAATAGGTATATAAAGTTTTGGTCTTTCCACTTTCTAAATTGCTGATAAGAAATACAAAATAGAAGTTCATTGATCTCTCTTATCTAAAGAATTGATTTCAGACTTTTAAAAAGTAACATTTTAAATTCAAAATAGTCATTCTCTAAATCGTCAAAAAAAGTAACAAGACCTGTCAAAAATTTGAGTACACGGCGCAGGCCTATTTACCAGTTTCCATGGAAACGAAATGCAGTTCAGGAAAATCTATTTTTAGGAGAGGGGGGCAGGTAGTTTGGATCCGTATGAGTCAGAAACTAGCCAGGATCGAGAATTCATACAAATTATTCATTTCTGTAGCACGTGTGGACAGGCAAAATACAATGGCCATGCAATGCTATTCAATACAATGCATTTCCTGAAAACTTGGCATCTATGCAATGTTTTCAAGTACTTCAAAAGTTCAGATACTGACATTTTTTAGCAGAAATATTCTAGTGATGAGAAAATTGAAAAAATAATGCTTTAAAAAAATTTAATGGTTATAAACTGACAAAATATCAATAGTATAATTCAATATTATATATCATTCAAATTATACACATTTTGAAATAAAGAATATTAAAAAAATGGGCAGTTAATTAATATTTATCAATAAGGCATTATAAATTTAAATGCATAAAGGCCTTGGATGGACACCCCTATACTATTGTGAAAGATTGCCACTTAGTTCTAAATGCCAAATATCCGAAGAATTACAAAAATGTAACAACAAATTTGGGAAATATGTCACAAGAGCAATTTAAAATATTTTCCAGATTTTGAAATAAATTTTCAAATAAGAAATACAGGGACCAGTATAGAGCTCAAAAAAGTATTTTCAAATATTTCACAATTCACAACACCAACTTGTAGCGGCATGTGAAATAGCATGTCTCAACACCAGGGTTAAAGAATTTGTTTTTTGTTTTTCCATTTTTTTTCTTCAGGGGTGGGTGGAGGGGGGAGGGGTTCTGCATGGTGGTTATATTGACATTTTAGATAATTAGAAAAAGGGGCCACGGGGGGCACTCTAAATTAATAGACTTTCTGACTTTTTAACATCTGTTGCACGTGATAATAATCAATTCTGTTGTCATGGAAACAGTTTAATACCATCACTCTATTTTAGCAAATTCCTGCAGTTTTGATAAAAAGTAGAAGCTTAAAAAATATGGATTTTTCTAAGAGACCAGTTTAAGGTGGCTCGCTACTCGTGGCCAAGCAATGGCGACGTCATCATAGCAACAGCAGCCTGCAGAGCTCTGTGGGCAGCATTTTGGTCTTTTTATAATTCCGTGCGACGGCCACTTCATTTGCTATTTGCGCCACTTCTATTACGGTTAGAGACTTCTGGTTTAAAGCATTAGATGCGCTGTGAGGAGGACTGCAATCTCACAGAATTTCAGGTTTATAGTCTCAATAGAATATTTTTACAGGCAATTTTCGGCAAGCAGGTCTAATTTCTCAAAAATGACTTTGAAATACAAATAAATTTTTATATCAAAATCCATCGCGGTAGCAAACCTTCTCTTATGCATTTTATTGTTCCTCACAATATTTGGAAATAAATGACAAAGAAATGAGAAATCCTATCTAGCCAATTTTATTTAGCGGCATGATTTATGAAAAAAGTTAAAATTGTCGAAATCAATATTTTTATTCCGAACCCCTTGGAGCGCCCTTTAAACTAAATATATCTCTTTGAAATTGTTATCAGCTTTTCCCTGAAAGTGTCTTCTTTAATTTCATGCTTCATTGCATACTATGGGATGCATGACCACTGAATAGCAGGGCAAACTTCACAGTAAAAAAGTTAAGAAAAAAATTGAGTTTTTCAGGATTGCGTGGATTGACTTTCTTGTACATAACTTCAAATATTTTGAAAAAAAAGGCTGGTTGTGACCACTTTTTTTTACATATCCTCGCTATAAACTATATTTTGGATCATTCTAAACTATTTTTAAGAAATCCTATCTTGGAAAGTTCACGAGTATCGAGCCACCTTAATGATTATCAGTATTGACCAATAAATATTTAAACTTTAAAATCAATATTTCTCTTTGTAAAACAACACCGATCAATAGTTTGACATGTACATTGACTAGAAAATCTATATTTAAATTCACGAACACATTGTTTATAAAGAAAGCTAATTTTTGTTTTTGGAAATTTCCAGTTGCTTTCTTAAAATTTGGCAGAAAATTTAAGAGATTGTATTAACTTGGAACTCAGCCAAGTAATTTATCAATACTTAATTTGACAACAAAATGTATCATTTAAATACATTTTACCTAGTTAGATAAAAAAGAACTGTTCCCATAAACAACCTGACATTTAAATTTGAAAAACTAATTGTTTGCAAAATAAATAATACAGTACTTCCTTTTACAATTTGGAGACATAATTACCAATTCTATTCACAATTTATAAATTCTATTTCAGCATAATAGATTGATTATGGGTCAATTTCAAATTGCCCCTCATGCATATTTAATTTCACCCACCTGGGCCCCTGAAGGGAACCCTCGGGATACCCCCAATGGAATCACCCAGCCATTCAAAACATTCTTTTTCAAAAGTTCAGTTCAAGTAACAACTTGCAAATATTTCACTAAGCAAGTTTGAATTTGTAAAAATACTAGAATTAATAGGTATAAACAGCATGGTGTAACATGAAATTCCAACAAAATTTGAGTTTCAAAATAATTAGATATTTTGATTATTTTATATTGGAAATTATCATTATTTTATTATTTTGAAATCAGAAGAGATAATATTATACATATATAATAAATCCTTCGAGTTAAGTTCAAAATATTTATAACAGTAAAATTGTCTTGCATTGCAGCATGACTATTTACTATTTGACAAATTAGACAACAAATTATTTTCATCTTATAAATAAAACTAATTTCAATATTATATTCATTTTATAGAAATAAATAATGTCAAGGTTACATTGTGCAAAATGAGACGTTTTTGTACAATTCCCTCCAGCCCTAATCTAGGCAGGAAATTGAGATTAGAAATGGTTGCTAGGCAACAGAAAAGTACAGGTATAAACACAACCCATAGCCATGGCAACCATGGGACAGCCTTTCAGGAGAATAGTGGCACGATATTTTATTGAATGGGTTCTATATTTAGCATTACTGCTACCCTAGATGGATATAAATAGATATTGTCTGTTCAGAGTTTTATACGAAATATCTCTAGTTCTTTATCATACACTAGGTGGCTTTAAATGTCATTTTAGTCTGGAGCTGTTTCAGGGATTTAATATAACCATAGATCACAGACTCAGGCCTAATAGTCTATCCTTTACTAGTATATTCAAAGGTAATAACATCCTAGTGCAGAAAAGATAGACTACCAGGCTTGGGCCTGCACATTAACGTATATAAACTGGCAATTCATGAATACAATGACGAAAAAATTATTAATGAAACATAATAATCTCCCATACCTTCCAACCATCTGGAGCGGTCTTGAAGTAAGGAAAGTTTTCTCTGCAAAGAACAAAATAAACATACCGTTAAAATCATGCCCAATAGAATGGATACAAGAATTAGGATGGTATTGGAATTGAAATCATGTCATTAAGATACAAAATGTGTTTTCAATATCACAATTGCCATTATTTCTAGAGGCTTTAACATGCCAACAAAAATTTGAGATCAATAAAGTTATTAAAATTGTATAGATTTCGTAAGTCACAGATGAGAAAGTTCTACGTCTTATAACAAGACGCATATTAGAAAGAGTAAAATTTTTAATATTAAGAAAACAAAAAGTCACAATTGTCACAAAGACCAATTTATACAGTGCTGATTGCTGAATACACAAATTTGTGTATTGAATGTCATGCTGTGTGTATTGAGTGATTTCGCTCAACTAGACTCTTCAAATGTCAATATCTTTATTTAATTGGGGGTACTCATTCAAAAGTAACTATTTACATTAAATTTGACTCATTAAGCATCTGAAAACTCTAAAAAGTTCTTGTATAAAGTATAAATCAAATTACCATAATGGATTTAACTCAGATTATAAGAAGATATTCAAGATAATCTCAGAGAAACAAATGTTTACACAGATTAATAATTAGGTAATACACTCAATTAGTTAAACAAACAACTCAAGAGATTAGTTAGACCAACAACCTGCCATTTAAATAGAAGCTCATTAGTGCAACCAGCATACAATGTCATACATATTCCTAATTGCAATTAGCAGCATTTTGGCAGAAGCCACCTTCACAGTTAGTAAACTGACAGGGCTAGTTGCAATCAGTGCCAATTGAGCTATTCCAGAAAATGCAAACAGAATAATATTCTTTCAAGGAATTTTGACATCAAATTCCATTTTTGAATTCAAAGATTTCTAAGCCATTTTGTCAGAATAAGTTATACAGAAAAATAAAATGTTAAAAATAGCCAAAATACTAAACTCAAAATCATGACAATACGAGTTTGAAATAAGATATTTTGAAAGTATTGTTTTTCAGCTTGACATGCTGTGTATAAATTGTCTGAATGCTTTCACAACTTTCATCAGATTTTTTTTTTGCAGGGTTCCCACTCTTTTGCCCAGTTCAAATTCAAGGTTTTTTCCAGGTTTTTCAAGGCTGCCAAAACCAATTTTCAAGGTCTAAACCTGCAATTCTTTCAAACTGATTTTACGCCGTAGATAGTCGTCGAATTCCACAATTTGTTGGACAGTTTCAATTTTGGCAAGAGAACCCCAAATTCCAGACTTTTTCCAGGTTTTTGGTGGAAATATCACATTTTCCAGGTTTTTCCAGGCCGGGAAAAGCACAACCCAAAATTCCAGGTTTTCAAGGTTTTCCAGGTTGAGTGGGAACCCTTTTTTTGTCACCACCATGTGCACTTTTCTACACTAACAATTACCATTTTTGACACAATTTCTGACCTAAATCCATACAAAATTTATGATTTTATTCTCCAACCTAGATTTTATCTGATACAGCTGTCACAATTTCAAATGTAGCAGGTCAAATAACTGGGTCAGTTCCTAGAAGCCGTTTTTGGCAAACTGCCAACTTTCTGGAAAAGTCTGAAATTATAATTTAAAGCCTGAAGGTCCAGTTTGAATTTCATATACTATACCCTCTGGGTAGAACTAGTCAAATTACCATATTCATTACACAACTGAATAGCAATTAACCAAAGGTACACAGCCCAACAGAGGTCCATTGTAATATAAGCCCTACCCCAAATTACAAGAACAGACTTGAATGCTGTTTTTACTGTTTGGCACAAAAGTTTTTTGAGGCAAGTTTTAACTTGATAAATTGATTCAGATGGTTCAAGACTTTACCAATTAGCAAAATCCACATTTTTTCTTAGCTAATTAGCCTTAATTAGACCTATATTACCATACAATATTTAGAATAACTAAAAAAATTGTCAAATTCAAATCTTTTAGGCATATATTATAGATGACATTGACACACATTTGTCAAATTGTACAATAATTTGATGGGTAGTACCAAATCTCATTAAAATGCAATAAATACCATTTCTATTGCATAACTTCAATGAACCATGACAAATATAATTGCACCTTTAGCAGGGCAATAAACCACACAATACACCAGCACCAAGTTGACATTAAACCATGACAATGAAGTATTATGAATTATGTAATTACTCCCCCCCCTTGACCTAGATACTTACGTCATAAAATTGTAGATTTCACTGACAGGTAGACACCCAGTTTCAGAGTTTTTCAAAGCCATGGCTATCAAACAACTGTAGGAATATACAGGCTTAGGATAGACTTTAGTGTTCGTTTTGTTATTTTTAGGAGTCTTTGGTGAATTTGGGATGTAGTCAACTGACATGGGGCTATGGGGGGCCTGGGTAATGTTCTGTAAATGCTGTCTCAATGGAGATGCAGGACTGGAGGCTGGCACATACTGAATATGGGTGATGGGGGCTGAAGCTGCAGCTGCTAATGTGGTGGGAATAGTGATGAACTGTCCTTGAGCTGTGTGGATGATTCTACTGGCAGGGAGGGCCGTCACAGTATTCACCCTGTTCAGGGTCTGGGAGGCCGATGCAGTGTGTCCCGTCATGGCATCCCGGGGGGAGATCCCAGCCCCCGACCCTTCCTGCCCCTCCCCCGGATTAGCTTCTGAGATGGGCATACCGGTCTGAGGGTCCACTAACAAATTGGGGTCTGTGTTTTCAGGACTGCTCAAGTCGTGGCCAATGCCATTGATACTTGCCATGCCGTGAATCCACGAAAGATCTAATTTACCGGTGTCTGAAATGTCAACCGAAATGGCACCCCCGTCATGGACCTCCCCCAAATAATCCACGTTGCTCAACTGGTGCACGGATGACAACTGCCCTCCGATTTTCTCCCCATGTTCTGCAAAATTGCTCCTAAAGTCATTTTCTATCATGTCCTGCAATGACAGACCATCCTCCGAGCTCCCAGCAGCGAAATAATCCATGTTCAGGCCGTCGCTTTTTCAAATTTAAATGTCCTCCGAAATGTGCTCGAATAATCCCCGGTTGTTAGGCCAGCTTGAGTGGTGAAAACACCCTCTTTCTTCACACCGAGTCTGCCTCATAAATGTCGGCTGTCTTCTGGAAGTAAAGTCCTTCGAATTGCAGTAGAAATTTTGAGAAAATTTTGAATATCCCTCCCGAAATCAGCTGTAGTACTGAAGCCACTCCTCGTAGTAAAAATCGTTGGGATATCCCTGGAACAAAGAAATGCAATACCTTTAAACTTCTGAGCGCTGATTGGTCAGTCACTTCAACTTAGTGCGCGCTGATTGGTCCTCTCACAGAGATGCGCGCGCAGTTTCCATATATGGAAGTTAAATTAAATGGCTGCCACAAGCACGAGGGCCAATACACACGTCTTTGCACGTTGATTTTGCAACAATCACAGGCGCTAATCCAACCAAATTTTCGTCAACGTTTTATATTGACCTTACCGTAATGCCAGTGTGTCTAAAATTTGTATTGAATGCGCACATTTTCTAAACAGAGGGGGTTTTTCTCGATTGCAGGGCTCGCGCTGAGTTGACCCCTTTCCGACATGTTTATTTGGACGATACCATTGACGGGGGTGGCAGGGTGCTATTTGACAGAAAACCGTTTCTGCTATCTCTAGATTCATTAGAAAATGAAGGCTCTAATCTAGTCAATGTGTATTGTTGTGCAGAGACACCCCAGAGAAGTCAACCATGGAACTTCAGGGGGCCAATTAGCTATTTATTCTAAGGCAATTAATTTTAGATTTGATACATTAATTTTGCAGGAAAATGAGGAACAGCAGTACTAGGATTTTTTAAAATTTGAATTTTCTTAATATCAAATAATGTATGGATATGGCTATATTACACTGCAACAATGCATTGAATACACACGAAGTTAAACAATATGAATGCACACAGAAATACTTTGGTTCTCACGTGAGAAGATTAAAACTGCAGCTGGATGTCATGATCACAAGATGGCAGCTGTTCAAGGTTAAATTGCCCTTCACTGCCATCTGCAGTCATTTTATGCTCCTGAGCAGGGCAGGAGCTAGCTGGGGGGGGGGGGGCTGCAGATGGCGATATAAATATGGCGGACACCTTTAATTGCCCTGGAAGAGGGGGGGGGGGGGGTTCTATGGGAGGAGAGAATTTAGTTTATTAATATGTATTGTGTATAATTGTTCTTAATAGTGTGAACATCAAGTAATTTTAATTTCTCCTTCCATTACATAGCTTTTAGAAGAATCAGGGTCAAAATTCTCAAAATATAGGCCTAATGTGCTCTATAAAAATTACCACTTTAGATTCTCTGGGTTAAGGTTCCTATCTGGTGGCTAACTTTGTTCAACCAATTTCTCTTTAACTGCAATTAAATTTTATATGGAATCGGGTGATCTAATAACTTTAAAATCGTATTCTGAAAAATGTGAAAAGGACATACAGAACAAAATAATTGGGATAACTATGACAAAATAAGGACATAGGCCTACAGACTTTGGGATCTTGGCCAGGAACAGTGGGCGCAAGAATTTCTCTTTTCGCCAAATGATTACGTGTGATTTCGTGCTGTTGTTGTGATTTGTTTTGGGAACCAGCCACCGTTTTGTACTGAGGCTTGAACATAGTTCAATCGGCTGACTACACTAAATCAGCCCAATCGATTCTCTTCTGTACCTAATCCATGATTCTGCTTGTTTTACGAGATATATTTTGCCCGATGATGTCTGTCTGACCGACGCATGTCACATTTTTCAGACTTCGCCAGTCATAACTGATGAAATAGGTTGTCAATCGACTGGATAATGATTTTAATCCATGCTTAACATTCCATTTAAGATTTGGTGATGCAAATCTGTAGTGTTAGAAAGGTTTACTAACTGTACTGGAGCTTGGAAAGCAAGCGTCCATTGACAATGTACAGGTCTAATGGCGGTCTTTGTTTCCAGAAGAAGTTTTAATGTGCGCAGGGATGCTCAGGCCCGTAGGCTGCTCTGTGGTTGGGGGGGTGATGACAGAGGCTAAAGCGGACCAAACTCGAAGCCAACGGTTTTCAGATCGTCTGAGACAATTCTGAGCAGTTTTAAAAAATGATGCCATACAGCATGAAATTGTAACATCAATTTATTGTAATGTTGGACTTCCACATTTGAAGAATAAATCAATCGGTACTTTTATTTAGTATAGCGAGTATTACAAAGCACTAACCAATAAGTGGAACTCTCCTTTTTGCTGCTCTCCGACGTCCCAGTGCACATTAAAACTTTTTTCAAAAACAAGCCGTCATGTTGTACCATTGCTGAGTCTATTGAGCTTGTATTCTGGGGTCCAAAACACACTTTAATCAGCCTGACAGCACTGGTCAAGTCCAACTGAGTCAACTTCTGGATCTAATTCATGGATTGTTTTACGATACATAGCTGTGGATTTAGAAGTGTTTTGAGCTTGGAAAACCCAACCCCATTGACAATTGACAACAGGCCGATGTTTCAAGACAATTTTTTTTGTGCGTAGGGAACACCAAAGAGCTTGAAAAAAGAGAGTTCCACTATCATGCCAATATGGCAGCAACCAACAGAATTTGGTTAAGGATTTAAGGTCGAGATAGCGGAGGGCAGCATCACTGAAATTCACAGGTGCCCCCTGCAGTGATCTTATCTGATCAGGACATGGCCACCAGGCTACGGTCTTTTCATGTTTTGTAATTTTGGTCCACTTTAGTCTGAAAATTTGGCAACTGTCAGATGTAATCACGGTCTACAACAATGATGCCCGCCCAATTTTTTTTATTAGTGAATTTATATTTAACTTATTTAGAGGCCTTGATAGTGCAACTCTCATTGTTGCAGCTCTCTTGGGTTGTCGAGCATAATAAAACTATTTCCGGAAACATCGGCCTGGACATAATCAATGGGGCCGGGTTTTCCGAGGTCCATATCACAGTCTAATCAGCCTGACAGTACTAGAATATGGTGGAAATTCATGCAAAACATTCCATTTTGGACCAGGCAATGCAAATCCGTAGTCTTTTGAATTTATTAAAAGGGTTCCGGAGCCTGGAATGCCAGCTCCACTGAATCGGCAATGGTACAAAATGTTGGCTTGTTTCCGGAAACTTTTTTGTGCTTATTTAAAAAACACCAGGGCCGGACTTCAAATACCGTGGCCAAACTTTGTTTCTTAATTTTTATTTTTTAGCTTGGGTGGAACTCCTTGGCCAGTGGGGGGGTGACCCATCACCCCCTTACCCCCCCTAGCCTACGGGCCTGCATTGCTGGAGGGCTGTAAACACTAAACACCCTCAATACAAAGTCACAGAAGACGGAAACGAAGAAATATTAGAAGAGACAGAGAGTGAGAAAGATCTTGGAGTATGGGTGGATAACAAAAAGCCAGGAATGCAATGTGGGAAGGCGGCAGCAAAAGGCATTCATGAGTGCACTGGGGATGATAAGAACGACCTTCAACCGCATCAGTGTGGACAACTTTCACATGCATCCTGTATAGATCATTTGTCAGGCCCCATCTGGAACATGCGGTTCAAGCATGGAATCCCTATTTGAGAAAGGATAATTATTGATACCCTGGAGAGAGTGCAGAGGCATGCAACCCAGTTAGTGGAGGAAGTGAAATACCTGCCTTACAGCGAAATACTTACAAGACTTGGTATGACAACTCTGGAAGCAAGACAAGTAATTAAGAGGCAACTGGATAGAGACTTACAAAATCATTTAAAACAAGATTGAGAATCAGGGGACACAGGGACAAACTCTTCAAGCAACATGCAAGAATGCAGACAAGAGCTAATTTCTTCTCAAACCGAGTCATCAGACTCATCACAGAATGGAACAACCTGCCAGATTACATCATACTATTACTATCAACATCTGTAGATGCCTTCAAAAGAAATCTGGATAAGGACTGGAGAAGAACAGGATATGGGCCCATCAAAACTCTAACTGTAACTGTAACCCTGTTACTGCCAAACTCTTTTTGGCTAATGCAACAACTAAAAAAAAAGGCAATTTGGAAAGAAAGCAATTTGAAAAGAAGGCAAATTGAAAAGTGGCACTTTCTTTCGCTTTAAAAAAGGCCTATCTAAAAATAATGAAGCCACACAGCAGGGTTTCCACTGAGGGTCACAATTTTTGATAACGACTGTAAGCAACAACTTCATATTAATTAATATGATATGATATTACACTATTGCTTTAAATACATTCTTATGCCAAAATCCTGAAAATTTCATGACAATACGTGGAAAGGTTATTGAGATAGAGCTGAAAGTACATTGCAAAACATGCATTTTTTCACTTATTTAGCGTGACATGAACTTTTCACCCGATGAACTCTGTCAGATTTACAAAGGTTGACATGTTCCATTGCTATTTATTATATTGTTTGGAATCTCTACACCCCCAGGCCACATAAATCCATTGAAACAAGTTCTTCTATTCACTTCTTTCGACGTCATCAAGTTATTTGTGTTCAAAAGTTGACTTTGTAAAGACGAGTCAAATTTTAAGCACCTGATCTGAGATGATCTACAGGGCGAGGAAGCAAATTTTTCAAAATTTGGAATATTTCAAACTTCAGTCAAAATGAAAGGTTTTGCTAAGTGATAACAAATTCATATTTTCAGTTCTGAGAAACAAGACAAAAAGGATCCTTTTTGTGAAGTTTGACTTGTATTATCTCCAATCAAAAATTCAATATGGCCGTCTAAACTTGGTGATGCTTTGAAAAAAAGCGCCTTCATATCTTGAGGCCATGAGCCATGAAGACAGTAAGGAGGACAACAACATCGTGGTAACAGGTCTTGTTGACCAACTATTCTAAGATGCCCCACACGGAAAAGTAAGGGGAATTAAGGTCCGAGCTGGAGAAGGGCCAGAAGTTGGCCGCCCAGAAGTCTCCGAAATTTCTTTAAGTGGAAATCCTGAACTTTCTTGGCCATAAGGCATGGGGAACCATCCTGAGTCTGCCTATGGTTGCCATTGGGGGTAATTCACATCCAGCCATGGCAAAACATGACATCACTGGACTTAGTAGTATGCATCAGGTCCGTCCCCTTTACTCGCATGAAAAAGAAATAAAGCATAATTTTTCTATCTAAAGTCATGACTCCCGAAACCATTGCCTGAGCTGGATACTTTGCCCTGAATGTCCCATCGACATCTTCTATTGATTTTATATAGAATTTGCCATTTCTTTTGTTGATAATATAATCCACAACCAAACATTTATAGTTTGAAAAAAAAATTGAATGTAGAGCCATGCTTGCTAATGTAGCCCATCATTTTTTCACCATTTCTATCTTCTGGCCTTCATGGAATAGGCTGAATGGTGTCTTTGGAGTCCTAACATATGATTTCAGGCCAAAATCATTTTGCATAGCCGATCTGACAGCCTTGAGGTCCACCTGAAGCTCATCAACCACCTCTCTCATGAAGGTTGCAGGTACCTTGTCAGTTTTGTCGTCAGTGACTCCAGGAATACTCCATTCCTCTCTTAATTCTCTCCACAACCTCCCAGACTTCCCTCTTATTCCTTTCCCATCACTGATTGCCTTCATGATATTGTACATTCCAGTTGTGAGGTCACTCTGACTATATCAGGGATTGTTTTTTAGTCCATGTGGCACTGAAGCAAATCTGACCACCTCTTCCTTTTTGTCTCCTGTGGAGTCATTTTTAATCACAGCTCATTCTAACCTTCCATAGGTATTGCTGATACTTTAATGATTATGCTGTATTGTTTTCACAATTTTCCTGTAGATGTGAGATGCTTTTTTAGCACAAGGAAGTTCATGGAAAATTTTGGTTCCCCACCCTGTAGATTCCTTTTGACATAATTATTTCAGTTGAATCTTTTTGTCATTGAAGACTAGTATTACATCGATCTGCTTAAAGTCAAAGTCAAAAAATCTTTATTTTTGGTCGGTAACCGACAAAACAGGAAAACACAAGCCTGCAGGCTTTTACATCCGACACTCAGGAAATATATATAGACTAGAAATTACCCATTAGGGGAGACAAATAAGGGAAGAAATTGTTTGGGATTAGAAGCCAGTAATTGGGAAGATTAATTGGGTCTGAAAAGTGTTAATCATTCTATTATGTAATGAGTGAAGTATACACAGGCAGTGGAAATAGTTTGCAATAAGGATGTGATGAGTGTATTTGGCATAATTGTATGAAGTAGATGATTATAAATGGCATACATGGACATTAGTATTGGGCAATTAACTTGTTGTTATTAAATGGACACTGTACATGAAACAATGAAGACTGAAGAGAATCATGTGAAGTATGGAATAGATTAGTATCATATAAGGAAAGTAGAATCTATGTATGTAAGTATTTATGTGACTATATAGATAGGTAGTAAGCTACATAGCTGCCTATGTAGGTTAGGACCTATAGTTCATCTATGAAATGATCTATACACCTTCTTTTGTGTATAAATTGCTATATTTAATTGAAGGGCCTTGGAAAAAAGGCTGCTGGCCACTGGGAATTTCCTGGTGACCGCTAGGTGTGCTGCAGTGCATGTATGTGTACATGCAGCATTATTAGTTTCGTAGTAAATGGAAAAAAATGAACATGAATGAAGAATAAGAATTATAGTGAAATAATTAGCGTGTTATAGCAGTTTAGAGGTTGACAAAGTATTAGTGCTGTAGGTTCATGATTGAAAGCAGGAGAAGAGTTTTGGTAGGAAAATGGAGAGTGTCCTTGAGAGATTCATGCAATCCTGGTGAGTGTTTTGAAATGGGATGGAAATCGTAGATAAGAGAGAAAACAGAAGGTTATTTTCTGCTGAGAAGAAGATATGATAGAAAAATAAGGATAGGAGGAAAGTTTGGGTGAGTGGGATGGCCAGGGAAGGCGTTTTCTGCTTTCCAAGGAGGGACTTTTGGAGCACAGATTTAACTGCAATATTAGCCGGCAGGGATATAAATAACAGATAAAAGATGCAATATTAAAAACCAACAGATAAGCTACAGTATAAAAACAAAGGAGCACAACAGCACCAGACATGATAAAAGTGGAGATTTACAAGATAATACTGATTGAAAAATAATACTATATACATCAGTTTCGGCACATGGCGCACCTGCAGTTTTCACCTGTCCATTTATAAATTAAGTTTTTAAACACATTGAAGTCCTCTGTTGCCCTGATGTGGTTGGGCAGTTTATTCCATGTTGTTGCTGCTAGAGTCCGGAAGCTATTTAGTCCATATTTGGTAGTATTCACCCGGGGTACATTTTAGGGATGGACACCGGTTCACGGTATATCGATCGTACCGGTTCTTTCTGGCGGTTTGATAACCGAAATCGATGTTAAACACTTTCGGTTCGATGCAATTCTACCCTCTACATGCTTAATTTCCATGTAAACAGGTCAAAAACGACTTTATTTCGCCAAGAAATGCGTAAAATCGCGAAAAAAACATTAACGGACCTTCGCCCAGGTTGCAGCCCACGAGCGGACTGCCGAAAATGCGGATCAAAATATTGGATTCGCTTGCGGATTTTGCCGAAAAATGCACTAATTCGCGGGCCGGGCTGAATTTGCGGATCACGATACGAACCGAAAACCGAAAAAACGTATCGACGGTACGTATCGTATCGAATTTGGCAAACGGTGTCCATCCCTAGTACATTTAGTACCTTCTCTTTTCTTAGTCCATATCTTGTTTGTTTTACCTCGATGAGGTTATTCAGGTAGCTAGGTGCCATGCCTAACAATATCTTAAATGTCTCAATTGCTAATATTCTTATAACCGTTGTAGGCTTAATGCCGAATTCTTACTTCTTTCTAACAATGTTTCGTAGCTGCTGTCAAAATCCATATATATACGTACACAAAACGTAATGCCCTGAAATTTAGCCTCTCTAATTTATTACTATTTCCTTTTGAACAGAAATGCCATATCAGTGGGCAAAAGTTAAAGTTGGACATGACAAAGGAAAAGTAAATTGCCTTTCTGCCCTCTAGAGTGACGTACTTAGTTATCCTGCTGAGTACATTTATTTGTCTGGACAATTTTCCACAAAGTTCCTTAATGTGAAGGTCGAAATTTAAAGAGGAGTCAATTTTTACTCCTAGAAGTTTAACACAATTTTCACTAGTTACATTTGAATTTCTGATATTGTATGTGATATTGTCCAGTTTTTGTCTACTCATCGTGATAGCTTGAAATTTTGCAGGGTTAGCCTGCATTTTATTTGAAGCAAACCAGTCTATCATAATGTTTGAGATTCATTTTCTAAGACTTCCTTTACCTTATCTAAGTCACGATGATTATAGCTGATGGTGTTGTCGTCGGCGTAATTGAACAGGGTACTTTTGTCCGTCAAGTAGAATATATCGTTTAAGAAAATATTAAAGATAATAGGGCCCATAATGGAACCCTGGGGTACCCCTTTAATAACATCCAGGAATGAACTGGTATGATTTCCTATAGTTACACATTGTTTCCGATCACTTAAATAATTTTGTATAAGATCAATGGCATCGTTTCCTAGCCCATAAGCCCTCAGCTTTTCTATCAGCAGTCCAGGCGGTACACAGTCGAAAGCTTAGTTGTTTTGGAGCTTTTTATGATTGTAGAAAATCTGGTTCATGGAAAAATTCCAACAAATAGCTGTCCAGAGAGGTGAATCAGTTCCATGGTAACTCCAAGAGTACTTTCAAGTGGTACAGGGCAATAGAAGTTCTGTTTTTAATCTGGATTGGCTCAAAATATAGCAAATCTGTGAAGCTTTACGAAACGATGAACTAATAATCCATGTTGTTAACTGGTTTCTGGTGATAAAGTAAATAAATTATATTTGTCACACACATGACGCTCTGAAAAATATTGATAGTATTCAATTTTTTTTTTCCGGGCAAACAGTAAAGCAATCATTCTAATATTACTCTAAACATTAAAGGAATTCCACATCCAATGTTACAGGTGATTTCATTAGTACGTGATTCTGAGGTTCTAGACCCACCAAATACATGCCATTTTTAGTTAATCTGATTGGTTTAGAAACAACAGAACGTCACACATTTGATTTATCAAATGTAGTAAGTGTGGTCAGTGGTGTAGCCAGACCTCTGCCACAGGTGGGGCAATGGGTGGGGCAGTATTTTTTGAGGGGGGGGGGCAAGATACATGACCAATTTTATCAACATGTATCGTCGTCTTAAAAATAAAATTCATGACTCGTACAATGGTTATTTTTCATCATCACTAAATATGTCAAATTAAACATGAAGTACATGAAATTTAATTATATGTTGTATTTGCATGTCATTTCAAGGCATTAGATATTTTGCTGCTAAATGTCAAGGTATTTCTTATATCTCACATAAATTTTCTTAACTAAATGCTATTAAATATTGAATCTAGATGAGTGGATCCTTCGATAAAGAAAAAACCATAGAAAAACATTAGAATAGTGACATTTTTATCAAAAAGGAATTCAGTTATCACAATGAAAGTCTTCTTTCAGTCTTGAATAAGAAACAGCAAAGTTATAATTCTCATCGCATTGCAATCATCATCTACGCAATGCAGTCACACTAGAACAGAAAAATAGCATTTTTCATCAGACTAGGCCGATAAACTCTTTATAAATATAATTATATGTATATAGGAATCTTATGAGTGTCATATAGAATAATGAAAAACTGTCTTGATCCTTAATTAGAACAGATTGAGGCTGAGATTTTTGTATAAACACTAAATCTCACCTAGAATTATTGCTGAATGGAATTTAGCAACATCAGTCTATGATATGAGTCAAAGAAGCATGGTCCTTCTGTTGCCGTGACTGTTTGCAAATATGTCTAAAAGCTCATCCAAATCCAATGAATTTGACCTTCGTCGTTCAATATGGATGATTCCTAAGTTTGAGTCTTATTGTTAGAAATGTTGCAGGTTGTACAAACTTACGGAGCAGCAGTGCAACATCATCACGGAGACATCAACACAAACATTACAATCTTATGGCGACCGTGCATTTGCTGTGAAGGCACCAGATCTCTGGAATGCCTCGCCACTCTCGCTTAGGCGGTGTGACAATTTTGACGCTTTGAAAAAAGACTTTTTAAACTCAACTGTTTAAACATTTTTATGGTGACTAAATAATTTTTCATTGGTTTCTATTGTAATTCTAGTCTTTGTTTATACTCTGATTTTACTCTGTTTTTAATGTGATACCTAACATTTATATACTTATGCATGAATGTACATCATGTTGTTTATTAATATGTATGTAATTTGCTTTATCAAGAAATAAACATTATTTTTATCATTATTACCTTATACCAAACCTGCCTTGGCAGGATATTATTATGCCTTTCTGTTGATGTCGTCCCATCATCATGCCTTACATGTAGTTTTCCAGAATATGGGGCTGGAAAAAGATGTGAAGGAAATACCAAAACATGTAGGCAAAAAAAAAAAACAAAAAAAAAACAGATTTAAACAGCAGGGATATATTGTTACACCGGCATATCGGAAGAACCTTGATGGCCAAACCGTAGGATGACAAAATTGCAAGTCTGCAAGATAAAAATTTAATGTAGTCAAAGAAGACAAACTGGCAACTAAATAAGAAAACAAAGGTTGACAAGCTGCTAAATTGGCAAAATGGAAGGCTGCTGAAGCGAGATCAAGGAGGAATTTTTTGGGAGTTTGGAAAATTGTGAAAATTTATTTAGGTCTTTGGGGGCAATTGGGGCTTTGCTTTTTTTTTTAACCCCTCCCCCATTTATTGACCTCATATATGCCTATGAATCGAGACTAAGTTAGTGGGCCTTTTTTTCAGGAAGTTGATAAAATGGTAATGGCAAAAAATATTCACAAGCGGAAGTTAACCCAGTGACCCATGCAATCAGAAATATATTATCTATAACCTACGCAATGTCAAAATGACGCTTCCGATTGGATAAATATACATATGGTTGCTGACATAGGCTTTCAGGTATTTACATTTTAGGGTACATATATACATCATCAAATTTACATCAATCACTGCACGACCTAGCTCCACTGATGGTTCAGTTGACTTATTTACTGAAATCAACTATTGGCAAAAAGCCTTGAAGGTCAGAGAGGAGTGGTCAGTCAGTGATGAAATGCCTTTTCAGTCAAAAGTTGAATACAGATTTTGAATGCAGATTAAAAGATTAATAAGGTTTGCTCAAAAGGCAACACTGGAGATGATTGTGGTCAGTGAAGCAAAACAAATTATATTGATTTATTATGCATGGGAATGATGTGAACAGATTTGAAGTGATTTGTTTTGAAAGTCAAAGGCCAACCTGGAGGCGGAAAAGGGAAGAGCCGTCAGCAAACGTATTTCAGAAGAGTCGGAAGTTGTAAAACATTTTGGCATTGCACCGTAAACTTATAAGACTCATTGGAGCTATTGGAATAATAATATTATTAACTGATCATGGAATTTCGAATGTACCTTTGACATCTTCGTTGGCTTCGTTGGTTTTTCCTGGAAAAGATACGTTTTTAAACCTTCTGAAATTTACTCATCCTTTCTACTTCTGAGAGGACTTCCACATATATCAACTGATAGATTCCTCGGTCATCAGATTTCCATCATTTATCATCATTTATTGGTATTATTGACAAGAAAGATATAGCTGATCAACTCTTCAAAATGACTTCACTAGGTTTTTATTTTTTTGCTGTTTTACTTATTTTGCCATTCGTGAATTCCCAGTCCGACGAACCCAAGATTTTTCGCATTGGAGAAACCGTCCATTCGATAAGATGTCACATAAATTATTTGGAGGTAATGTATGCTAATCATTCAAAACATATTTTTCTTAGATACATATATATATTATTTTGAAACATTTGTTGCTTAATTATTACTTTTTTTTAAGCATTCCCTGCGAAGCATCAAAGACCTCTATGAAAAACATGGATGTCAGGTTCCTGGGTTAGGTAAGAACATAGATTTGTGAAATCTCAGCAAATAAGACCGATGGAAACAAATTAAGTACTTTTCCACAAATGAATAAAAATAATAGACCTGATAGAACACTTCTCAGGTTGTAAATCTAGATCCATGTAAAAAGTTTAGATAATTCAGGGATTTCCCTACATGGTGCTACATGTACAAGTTTATAATAACTTTTCAAATTTGATTTAGGCAGATTTTGAAAAAATTGTTAGACTTTGTCAACACTCAACACTGACAGTGAGGCTTTATAATTGCTATTGAAAATGGCTTCTATTGTTTATTTAAAAACAGACTTGAGGCTGGACACAATAGGTTCCGAATGCACCGGACGCAGAGGTCAGGATGACGAGATGCCTTCTTTCTTGTCGATGAATGGTCAAGGATTTCAAACGACTCTGAACGAGGAAGAAGGTCTCAACCAATTCAATGGGGAATCTGGTTCATTCGGATCTCAAGGGACAAACGTCGGAGGTGGTGCTGACGGACTTCTGACTGAAGAACAACGAAGGATCGCGGCTGACATCGCCAAAGAAGCAGCTGCCGGAGAATCCGGGATCGGTCAAACAGGCACCGGCCAGTCCAGCAGTGCCCAAAGTTCAGGTTTTTCAAGCAGTCAGTCAGCTTCAACAGTTCAAGAAGGTTCGTCAGGAACCAACTTCGGATCCTCTCAAAATGGAGGAGGAGAGTCTCAATTTGTCCAATCGGGGTCAACTGGGGAATCTTCTAGCAGCGGAATTTCAAGTTCAGGACAATCTGTTTCGGGATCTGAAGGCAGAGGAGGTTGGTAAAAAAGAAAATCTGAAAAAAAAAAAAAAGTGTTTAAATGTCATGTGGCTTGACATTGTAATTGTCTTCACCCCCCAAAATCTGAATAGCCTGTTATCAAAAAGTAGGCCTGCAAGTTATTCAACTTCACAACTTTACTTCTTTACTCGATAACATTACTGTATACTTCTGAATTATACTTCTTCACTATGAGGTACACTATCTGCTACTTTACACCTTTGCCTCTTGTTTTACCTTATTTTCTAACTGGTATAGCAGTAACTACCTTTGTAATTTGATCAAACATTTCATTCTATTTAACCTACAATTGCATTAGGCCGGGCCTTTAGAACTTTACAACTTTATTCTTACACTTTTAGAACTACTTTGCACTACTCAACTTAATTGCCGCTTTCGATAATACAGAATGTGTCATCTTAAGTAAATTTTACAATTATTTGCCACAAGTTTGACTTTGCTTTATTTCAGGCACAGGATCTGGATCGACTTTTGGAGAGAGAAGGAGCCTTTCCGTAGAATCCAGACAGACACAGGGTGAACAATCCGGTGTGGCCAGTACTGTGGAATCCGGTCAGGGAGAGAGTGGAGTTGCAGGGTCAAGCTACTCAAGTTCCGGAGGGTCCGTGGAATCTGGTCAGACAATTTCTGAAGGATCAAGTTCATCTGGAAGAGCAGGGGGAGCAACATCTGGGTCATCTGTGTCTGGAGGTTCTGAAGGGTCATCTGTATCAGGAGGTTCTGAAGGGTTTTCTGCTTCGGGAGGTTCTGAAGGGGCCCAAGGAGTCTATTCGTCGCAATCAGGAGGGTCGGTTGAGTCAGGTCAGACTGGATCGAGTGGATCAACATTTTCTGGTGGTTCAACAAGCTACAATGAAGGTTCTTCAGGGTCATCTGGTTCTTCGGGATCAGGAGGATCAGGAATAATAACAGGATCTGGAACAGGATCCGGATCAGGACAAACCCAGTATGGTGGATCTGTCTCTTCTGGTCAATCCAACGGCGGATCCTTAGGATCAGGATCAACCAATTACGGAGGTTCAGTTGAATCTGGACAAGCTGGAAATGGCCAGTCTGTAGAATCTAGTGGATCCATTGGACAGACTGGAGAAGGTGCATCTGGACAAACCGGTCAGAGTGGAACGTACTCCAGAACTTACTCGGAAGTATCGAGGCAAAGCGTAAATGGGGAACCAGTATCAGGAAGAACATATTCAGAAGAATCTAGGCTGAACTCAAATGGGCAAGTTGAAACGTCCAGTACTCTGAATGAGCAGTCCGGTACTGGTCAATCCGGTGCTGGCCAATCCGGTGTTTCTGGTCAATCTGGTTACAGTCAATCCGGTCAGTCGGGGCAATCTGGTCAGACTTACGAGGGAAGTTCCTCTTACAGTTCATCCGGATCACAGAATGGTCAACAGCCAAATGGCGGTAACACTGAAAATGGAAACTTGCAGAATAACTACAGAAGCGAATCATGGAGTTACAACAACGGCAATCAACCTGGACAGCAAACTTCAGAATCATGGACTTACAACAGCAATAATCCAGGACAACAAACTGATGGAGCTCAAAATGGCCAAGGTGGATCACAACAGCACTGGCGGACCGTCCATTACCAAAATGGCCGCCCTGGTGGTGTGTCACAAAACGGTCAACAATCTGGACACACGACATATCACCATGGCGAATACAAGAATGAGCAATCGGGAGCTGAAGGGGATGGCAACCAATTTCAACACGTCCAGTACCACCACGGCCATTATCCTGGGCACCATTCAAGGCACGGAACCCACCATCTGTCCACCAACGGCCAGCGCCATCCTGGATCAGGGTCCTCCGGCCAGACTTGGTACACAAGCAACACTTACAATAATGGAAATCAGGTGAGCTCAAAACTGAAACAATGCTAGCAAATAAACCGGTGTAACAAAGGATCTCAATTCACGTTATCAGCTAGCTTAACCGGGACCATGTTTCAATTATGACAGGCAAAGAAATGATGCAATTTTCACTTGAAGATGCCTGGTCTAAAATAGGTCAAGTTAATAACCAGGTGGTTATAGTCTTATAGGGCTTTATATCCTGTGTGTACGCACCATATGGATGTATCACTCTTTGTAAAGCTTTTTTAAAAAGTTGTTTTTGTTTGTAGGGTGGCTCAACCGGACAAAATGGCATCGTGAGAACTTACAGCGATTCTTCCAATTCTCAGTCTGTGAATGGAGCAGGGCAGGGGGCATCAGGAAGTCAGACTTCTAATCAAAACCAGCAATCTGGAAGTTATTCCGGAGGTTATGGTGGATATTCCGGAGGATATGCTGGTGGAAACGGAGGATGGGGTCTCTCCCGGTTGCAGATGTTCACCCACGGATGCAAGACGGACCACCCGGAATCTCCGGATGAGGGAGAGTTCACTATAACGGCCGGTTCTTCCGCTGAGTCTGATGTTTGTGTGGTATGTTATGTGGTTGGCCTGCCCAGGAATAATTAATTCTTAGTAGTACCTCATTCTTTTGCAAATTTTTGTTAAATGTTATGCAAAATGAGACTCTACTCATCAAAACATGGACTACACTTGTACAATTTCAAGAAAATCTGAGAAGTGTCACAAATGCGTTTTCTTGTCTATTTTTTTCCTTAAAAAATCGAGCAACAATGTGTGAAAGGGTTATAGGTTGATGTGGGAAACATCTTGGCACATAGTTTTAGGAATCTCCATTGAAATTGGTTCATAATTTTCATTGTGGAACATCTCATATTTTTGTTGAAGTTGTATGAGTGTAAAGTAAAGTAAAGTAAAATTTTATTTAAAGTCGGTGATGACAGTAACAGTGTGGCAGCTTCATGAATTCGAAGAGCTTTATCAAGGGGCCCACCAAGAGCACCATTTTTTTAGCCCACTTGTTTTCCGTTTAGCCATTTTGAGCCATGGCAAAGTCGTCAGCAAATGAAAACTTTGTCCCAAGAGGTTCTCAGTCCATCTGTGATTATGTTACAGCTTCTCAAAAATTTACGTTGTTACCCATAGGATATTGAACAATTAATGCTGCACATCCCGAAACTCACCTCACACTCACAGTAACAGTCTGTCCCTCTTGTATGATGGGTGGGCTTCATGAAAAAAAACCCCAAAACCCAGGTATAAATGATACCGAAACATCACATAAATGTGATAAATCAATTTTCAAATTAGCTAATCTACATGAGTACCCGTGCGAATGTGTTTCCCTGCTGTGCAACTTCTAGATGCTGAGCAATCAGGCCAAACTCCTGTTGTGGGACAAACAGTGTTGTATTATTCTGCGACACTCTTTTGGTACACCCATAGAACATGAAAAATCTTCTTATTTTGCCCATGAATCCTCCTCAAGTCTTCATGCTGGAATATTTCAGGTTTCAGCAAGAAATCCATCTAACACCGGATCGTACACCTTTGGGGTAGACATCTTGAAATCGAAGAAGGAGAAACCATCCGGACCATTTGGAATCGCTTACAACTACAAGAACCCCAAACAATATGACATGGTGATGTTTACGTAGGTATCAATTGCAATTATGTAAGTGCAATTATTTGAGAATGAGGTGATTGCATAATTTGAAGTCATATAATTGCAGTTGTGTGATTTATTGTTGGAATTCAATTTGTACCTTCGACTTCATCGAAAAGTTTCAAAACCATTGCAATTTCGAATATATACATTTTTTGTTGATTTGGACCAGTTGCTTAGCAAGTCAGCAACACAAAAGATGGAGGAAAAATATGTTGATGTTCATAGTGTTGCTTTTATTTTACCATTTTCCATATCTTTGGCATACAAAATTATAACCTTCTGGTTTGTGTTGTGATACCTTTTGGATCTCATAACACAATGAATATAGACACTAATATTTCATTACAGTGGAGACTTCAACATGTGCACAACAGGATTTGTTGACTCCAAAGGAATGCATGAGGCCGGCGCTCCCTGCAAGAGTTCCCACTTGGAAGGTATTTTGCACAATTTAGTTTCCGACAAATTTATCAGGAGGAATTGTTTCTTTTTTGATTGCAAAAATCACGATTTATAAAAATTTGTCACACCCAATAATTTCTAAAGCTAATTGGTTGGCAGGGACTTGTTAGGGTTAACAACTTGTTGAGATAAAATATTTTACGTTTCCATGAAGTAACGCTAAATTATCATAACTTCGGACCCAACATTCCTTCAGTTTGTTTGACCAAGTTTGTTTGACCAAGGTATATTAAAATTAATTTGCCACTGTTTCAGTTTCAAATACTGAAGTTAGAGTTCTTTTAAAAGTTAGTGAAAACTTAAACATTTTGAATAAGAATTAATGCCAACCTTTCAAAAAAGCTTTGGTCAATACTGACCCCTCAATTTGCTATCATGATTCCAACCTTATTTTTCATACATCTTTGATTTTATTTTATTAGTCACTTAGATTGGGCCATGTGGCCATTGATGCTCCAAATATTCAAAGGAAATCAAAGATATTTGATATTGGGAAACCGGAAATCAAAACAAACACCGAATTTAATCTATTGATCGAGGTTTTTGGTCATCACTGCGGTCCTCTGATGTTTTGACAAAGGACAAACGAAGCATTGAAACGCAAAATAGATCAATATTGGAGATGAAATGGTTAATTAGTATTAATCTGTTGGGAGTGTGGGTGTTAATACAAAGGTGTTTAACGGATACTGAAGTAAATGGATGAAAATAGACAAATCCGGATGATGACGTTACTGCCTGGCGAAAAAGATTTATGGTAGTTGCTTCTATTTTTTCTTGTTGGACTGGAAAATAGCAGATTGCACAAAAGTAAGCAAGATTCCATGAAATGAATGCATTTTTCTCAGGACCTTACGAAAGAGTTAACAGTATACTATAAATAGATTTTCACCCAAGGTCACATGATTCCTAATTAACCTATTAAACAGCCCCCTGGCTAACCCCAGTTTGATTGCATCCACCAACAGAATAACATTCAGAGAAGGTTCGTCTACACTTCTTGAAACTTATACATTTACAGTAAAGATTTTCTGGATCGTAATCATAACTCAATTCAACTTTTTTACCACTTTCAGATGATCAGTACGTCAACGTAACGGTGCAAATGAAGGGAGAACAAGGTCGACTGTTCGTCAATGGGGGCGAAGGTCAACGATTAGTTCCAAGGTTCGCCAGCAGAAATTCCGCGTCAGCTGGGGTGTTCCTTTTTAACATGGACGGCAACCAAGTTCATTTCAGAAACATGACGATGCAGTAATTAACCTTATTCATCTAGATGTGCTCGATGTTGTGTCTCTGTGTGCTCTCCAATTTGGACCGCTCTTCAAAAATCGGCAAAATTATCCAGAAAATATCTTCTCTTGGGCTTGGGATTTGTCATTTATCTATTGGATTATCGAACACGATATTATTACTTTCTGGGGCACTACTTATCGGTATTAGTGATCATATTATTATAGGCCTAAATGGGTTGAATTTCTGACAAGTTTGCGAAAGCAAACTTCTGACATTTCCAATTCGGCAAAGACACTGAACATTGGTAAATTAAAACCTGTGATTGATAACAAAGTTAATCTCTTATGTAAATTCTATTTTGATTCAAATTATAATTTCAAAAGGTGGTGGGAAAGCAATAAATTATTGAGGACTCATTTGTTGTGCATTTATTTGAAAATTCATTTTAAACAATAACTACCTCCTATATTTCATATGTGTGGACGTGCACACGCGATAACTTACAAAACATTGACCTTCTCAAAATTAAATCTGATAAACTTCTGATGACTATGGCGAATAACGAAAATTAAGAGATGCAATTTCATATTGTAATTTTGGAAACATTCCATGGAACTTGAGGGAGTGAAAGATATCATCACAGACATGACAAGCAGAGAAATCTCACACCAAATTAATTTAGTCTGATTACTTGCCATTTATCCAAAGTACACTTAGTGTATATGTATCAAAACCTTTAATATTGATAATATATAAATTTGAACAGAACATCAAAAGAATTGAAGGCTGAATCCGAATCAGGGACCACAATCCATCGCGTTTCTACACAGTCACGAATATCCAGAAACGGATCTCAGAACCACAGAAGTCAATGGCAGTCTCGCAGTCAACATTCCCGCAGCCATCATTTTAATAATCGGACTCAAAGTCAACATTCCCGAAGCGAATTACACTCATATCAGTCCCGCAGTGAACATTCCAGAAGCCATTCACGTTCTTCAACTCACCAGACTGTCCACCAGGTGTCAGGATTTACCCACCAATCTTCTAGTGGCTCCACCAAGCAGAATAAGGTCAGTTCACACAAAAAAAAAATGCAAATGGCCGCCCATTGCTTGTATACTTTACAGAATGAGTCAGAATGACATAGACCTAAAATATTGTAAATGTTAACAATAACAATCACTTACGCTCATGAATGGTAAGAGGGCCCATGACTAGTGATTTTGAAGTCCTTTGCGAAGTAATTTGCTTTGAACGAAGTATAGTTTCTTCTAAACCCACATAGGTACAGTTTTACTGAAAATTCAAAATGTTTGGTGCGAAACTTTCAGAATGACTCCAATAAAAACTTAATTACTGCATCTGAAACATATGTACTGGCTTTTAAATTACAGACAGAAGCAATATCTGACCAGAACGACTTATCCAAATTCAGCAACAATGCCACTTCTGCAACTAACGGAACGTCATCACAAGTTTCCAGAAGAATTTTGGCGATTGACACTTTTGAGACTCAAGGATGTCAGACGGACTTCCTGCAGAAAGGAAAAGATGGAATTTACATTTTGTCAGCTGGAAGTGTCCGGGCAACCAAGTCTGAATTGTGTTTGGTGAGTTGTACTGAGTACGCTGCATATTTCATATCATCCTATCCTCCCTCAAGTGTAGTGACTGGACAAGTTTGCACATGGTACGGGGGTTTAAGACCCATACTGCACCGCATGCAAACTAGTTACCTTTCTTGTTATGCAAACATAAATAGAGTAACTGAAACATTTTTTTCCTGTCAGATCCCTCACCTCTTCGAATTTCTTTTTTTTCGTTTTAAAGAGTCTTTTTTCCATTTCTGTCAACTTGAGTGTCAAGCTATTTAAATATTATATTTGTCTAATACGAAAAAAACTATTATTTCAACTTAAGAAAGACAAATAAATGAAAGTAGTATATGCGTCAAAAAAGCTATATATATGCCATTATGAAGTCCAACATTCTTTGACATCCAGGCATACCTACCTCCAGCTAAAATGTTATATGCAACTTTTAATAGCAAAATGCCCTAGTTAAGTTTTAGCCACATGCCTTATAACATAATAATTTTCGTAACTCTTGAAGTAGGTAAATATTCAAAATTTTGCTTGTCTATTTTATGCCTTTATTTCACATTTTCAGCTGACACCTGCTGTACCTGTCAAATCAGGATCATATACGTTTAGTGTTGATATCTGGAAATCGAGACGAGATGCTCCCGTTGGACCGTTTGGCATCATTTACAACTACAAGAGTGCCAACAAATTTGATCTTGTTATGTTTGTGTAAGTCTTTCTGTCTTCTTCTTGGAGATAAAATTGAATTTTACAATGAATAGGTCTATCATCTATTTAAAGCCAAGGATAATTCAGGTTTCTAATTATTATAGGAATTCACATATATAGGGAGCCGGAATATGTTATTCATCCAGCGAGGTCAATAGCCCGAGCTGTGATAAACAGGAAAAACCACCAGGTGTCCGGATTTACCCACCAATAGCCCGATCCATTGTGAATAACAGGCTTATATTATGACATGACAAACACTCAAACATATAAATATTGTTTTTTCTTTAAAGTTGTTTTACGTAGTATCCTTGATCCATTAAAAACATGATCACTAGTTGTTCCTTTTGTTATGGTTACCAAAGTTAGGACAAATTTTGTGAACATTGTTGAAGACAGATACAAGTGGAAATTGGTATGTTTTACTATTCTACCCTATGGGCACCGTTGAATTGCTTGGTAGAAATTATGTTGTCATTTAGTTGTGTAGCAACATCAAAGTGTGGAGAGCAGATCCCTGGCTCTCTGTTAAGTGTGTCAGGTCAGGTCATGGTCAGGCCAGGTCAGGTCATGGTTGATCACATGGTGCTCAGTGGCCCATGACGGTGGGCAGGCCAGCCACTTCTGCTGTGAGTGAGGAGAGAGAAACATGTGTGTGCTCTGCCTCAGCTCTCTCAAATCTTTAATTTACTAATGGCAATATGGAAGTTCAATATGGAATATGGAATATGGATTTTGGATGGAAGCTTTAATACAAAATATCAGAATACACAGCGGAGAAAAGCCATGTTTTGTGTAGAATACACGGCGGAGAAAAGCCCTTTGTGAACTTGGGTTACATGTGCAATGCGATGTGAACGCTAACTTATTTCATGGAAACTTAATAAATATCTAGTTAAGAAACTGTCTGTGTTTGTTCCAGTTATTAGCACGTGACAAATGGCGAGCTCGCCAGGATTGGCAAACCCGTTACGTGTTGATGGCTGGAACTCACATTGTGTCACCATAGCAAGCATGATAGACATTTTGGATCCGCTTAATTCATATTGCCATTATGTATCTTTGAATGAACTGTCACCCAATACCTAGATTCAGTGCAACATTTACCCTAGTGCAACATGGTAGATGTGAAAGACATTCTTGATTTGGCAACTCGCCTGAAGCTGGAGGACGAAGAACTAAAAGAGTTTGTTGCCGAACAACAGGCAATACAGCGTGAAGTTAGACAGCTTCGTCGGGACGAGCTTCAAAACTTTGAAGAGCACAAGCGACTGGAGGTGGAGAAGTTGGATATAGAGCGTCGGAAGCTAGATGAGCAAGAAGAAAAACGGAAAAGTGAAGAGCGAATTCAAAAGATGAAAGCAGAACATGAAGCAACATTGAATGAAGAACGCAACCGCTTGGAGAGAGAAAAACTAGACATCGAACGCAGCAGAGATGAGGACAAGCGATCCGGCAATCTGGGTAAATCGAAACTGCCTTTATTTGATTCAGCTAAAGACTCATTTGATGCATACATTGCTCGTTTTGAAAACTTTGCTAAAGTGAGAAAGTGGGACAAGGCTCTGTGGCCCATTCAACTTAGTTTGCTTCTGACTGGTAAGGCACTCGAAACCTACGACTCTCTGTCCGATGAACAGCAAGGAAATTATCAAGAAATCAAGGAAGCTCTTCTTCGCCGATTTGACCTCACAGAAGAATCGTTCAGGAAGAAGTTGTTTACAGCACGACCTGACAAGGGTGAAACACCAACACAGTTTACGGTGCAACTATCCAGATATTTCGACCGGTGGATTGAGTGTACTGGAATTGTAAAAGATTATGACTCTGTAATGAATTTATTGGTGTGTGAACAGTTTCTTAAACAATGTCACAGTGAACTAGAGGCTCATCTCAGGGAGAATAAGCATCAGAAGTTTTATGACTTAGCAAAAGCAGCTGAACTGTACATTGATGCTCATGGTGGTACAATCAGTGAACCAAAGTATTACAAGCGTAAATCTGTTAGTGCTGACAACAAAATTGTGAAAGAAGTTGTTAAAGATAAGAGTGGTGAAACCAAACAGTGTAAATATTGTAAGAAAGATGGTCACGATGTAACTGAATGTTTCAAACTAGCCAGAAAGAATGAAAAGCAGGATGACAGCTATGTTAGGAAGTGTTACGTGTGTGGTAGCAAAGATCATATAGCTTCAAGTTGCCCTATGAAAAAGGATGGTAAATCAACTGCCCATGTCAGTGAAAATGAGTTTATTGACCTAGATAGAGAGGGAAACATCAGTACTGGTTTTGTTAATGGTAAACAACTGGTTGTATTGAGAGATACTGGGAGTGATGTAATGATTGTTCGTGCAGAGTTAGTACATCCGAGCCAATACAGAGGCAGAATTTACAACTTAGAACTGGCTGATGGTACAAAGAAATCGTATCCTATGGCAACAGTGCCGATTAAGTGCAAGTACATTCAAGGTGATATTGATGTTGCTGTTATGTCCACTCCCATTTATGATCTGATTGTTGGAAATGTTCAAGGTGTTGTGCAGGTGCCAAGGTTGTCGAAGGGTAGTTGTAGGGAGGGTCATTTGGTGCAGTTCCCAAATACTTCATCTGGTGGTGATGGAGTTCAAGAATCTAGCGTAGGTTCTAGGATTGAGAATCCTGTTGAGAAGGCTTCTTCTGGTGAAGATGAAGTTCATGCGTCGATTGATATTGATGTTCCCAGGGAGGTTATTTCTATGTCTCGTGAAGACCAGGTGCACAGGTCTGTAGATGTAGATGTAGGGGTCGAGGTCCCCATTGATGATGTGTGTAATAATGGTGTTGAGAAAACCATTCCGACTAAGAGATTAGTCAGTCCCAGTAGGCGAAAGGACCTACTCAAAAAGGCTAGAACCTTATACTTGCAGAAGTTGTGTGATGTAGATGTTAATCATGCTCCTGGTGAGGTGCATGTTCCGTCAGGTTGTTGTGGGTCTAGCTTTGTTAGTCATGATGTGGATCATGTTGTTGATTGTGAGTTGATCAATGTTGATACTGAGTGTGGTAGTGGCACACCCAGTCTTTGCCCTGATCAGAAGTTGATCAGTGGTACTACTGTGAGTGCATGTGATGCACCCAGTGCAAATTCTGATGAGAATCAGATCAGTGTGAGTGATTCTAGTGATGTACATGTTGTGGCAGGCGTGACAACTCGCGCAATGAGGAACCGTAAGAATGTTGATCCATTAGCAGTTCCGGATTCTGAGATTGTTAGTAGTGCGGAGTTGCGGGATGGTCAGAAATCGGATGTATCTCTGCTGCCATTTTGGAAGCAGGCACAAGACTCTGTTGAGGTCAACTATAAGAATTCCCGTGTTTCTTTTGAGATTAGAAATGATGTACTTCACAGAATATTTGAGAAACTTGATGGTTCTTTGCAGATTAAACAAGTGATGGTTCCAAAGGACTTGCGTGGAAAGATTCTGAAGTTGGCCCATGATTCAGTTACTAGTGGTCATTCTGGTGTTAGGAGGACCTTGAATAGGGTCACTTCGAACTTTTATTGGCCTGGTGTTGGAAAGGATGTTCGGGAGTACTGTAGAAGTTGTGATATTTGTCAGAAGACAACTGAAAAAGGTAGAGTTGGTCGCGCTCCTTTAATTCCTCTCCCTCAGATTAAAGTTCCCTTTGCTAGAGTTGCTGTGGACTTAGTAGGACCACTGATGCCTGCATCTGAAGGAGGGCATAGGTGGATACTTACTCTTATTGATTACGCCACACGTTATCCAGAGGCTGTACCTTTGAAGTCAATTGATACAGTTAGTGTTGCTGAAGCTCTGGTAGGTATTTTCACTAGAGTAGGATTCCCAAGTGAAATTCTTTCAGATCGTGGTAGTCAGTTTGTGTCAGATGTTATGAAAGAAGTTGACAGGTTGCTGTCCATCAATCCATTGTATACCACACCATATCACCCCATGTGCAATGGTCTTGTTGAAAATTACAATGGTTCTTTGAAGCGTACTCTTAGGAGACTTTCTGCTAGTTATCCAAAGCAGTGGGATAGGTACTTACCTGCGTTGTTATATGCTTATCGTTCTATTCCACAGGAAAGCACTGGCTATTCCCCATTTGAACTTCTTTATGGAAGGAAGGTCAAGGGACCCATGGAACTACTGCGTGATTATTGGGTGCAGGAAGAGTTAGATGAGGATGTCAAGAGTGTCTACAAGTATGTCATAGACTTGAGGTCTCGTCTTGAAGATACCTGTAGGTTAGCTCAGGAAGAATTGGCTCGCAGTAGTCACAAACAGAAAGTGTACTATGACAAGAGAACGAAGCCTAGATCTTTGACAGTAGGTGATGAAGTCTTACTTCTTTTGCCCACAAAGAGTAACAAGTTGTTGCTGCAGTGGCGGGGACCATATATTGTTACGAAGAAGGTCAATCAGGTTGATTATGTGGTCTTGGTCAGAGGGAAAGAGAAGATGTTTCACATCAATATGTTGAAACCATATGTCCGTAGAAATGTGAAGGCAACCGATGCCAAAGTTGCTTCTGTTATTTGTCTCAATGATGGTGGTGATGAAGTTGATAATCATGAGATTATTGATGTATGTCCTTTGAAGGCAACTGAAGATTATTCTATGGTTGAAATGTCAGACTCGCTCTCTGGTGTGCAAAAGAGTGAATTGCAATTGCTCTTGAAAAGTCACAATTCAGTTCTCACAAATTTGCCAGGTTGCACAGGAGTGGTTAAGCATGCAATTAATGTTACTTCATCCACTCCAGTTCGGGGTAAATCTTACCCACTTCCGTATTCAGTCAGGGACACGGTGAGAAAGGAAGTCAAGGATATGTTAGATTTAGGTGTCATCCGAGAGTCATCCTCTCCGTACTCTGCTCCTCCGGTAATTGTCAAAAAGCCGGATTTGAGCAATCGGTTTTGCATTAATTACAAAGCATTGAATTCCATCACTGTTTTTGACAGTGAACCAATGCCTGATCCAGAAGAGATTTTTATGAAGCTTAACACCATGATGTTTAAGTCAAAGTTGGATCTTGCTAAGGGATATTGGCAAATTCAGATGGACCCTGAATCAGTTGAAAAAACTGCTTTCAGCACGCCTGACGGCCATTTTGTTATTGTTAGAATGCCGTTCGGTCTCATGAACAGTGCCGCCACATTCAATCGACTTATGAGGAAAGTCTTAGGATCAGTCGATGGAGTCGAATGTTTTATTGATGATGTCATCATTTACAGTCAGTCGTGGGAAGAACATTTGAATACTATTGATGAGGTGTTGTCCAAGTTAGGTGAGGCTGGTCTAACTGTAAGACCCTCAAAGTGTATGTTGGGATTTACCACAATTGAATTTCTTGGGCATGAAATTGGTGAGAACACTATTGCTCCCAGAAGACAGAAGGTTAGTCAAATCTTGGAGGTAGAGAGGCCTACCACGAAGAGACAGGTTAAATCGTACATTGCTTTGGCTGGGTATTATTCCAAGTTCATTCCAAACTATTCAACCATCACTGCTCCTTTGTCAGACCTTACAAAGAAGGGTCTGCCAAACAAGGTGAAATGGGAAGCAGTTCATGAAAAAGCTTTTCAGGCAGTTCGTGAGTGTTTATCTTCCAAACCTGTTATGAGAATTCTTGATCCAAAGTTACCCATGTTTGTTCAAACTGATGCTGCAGATCAAGGCATCGGAAGTTGTTTGATGCAGGAATTTGAAGGGAAATTGCACCCTGTTCGTTATTTGAGTCGCAAATTGAATGATGCTGAACGAAGATATTCCACTATTGAAAAAGAGTGTTTGGCAATAGTTTGGGCCATTGAGAAACTCAAGGTGTATCTTTTTGGGAATGAGTTTGTTCTGTTGGTGGATCATGCTCCTTTGCAATTTATGCGGGAGTCAAATATTAAGAATTCAAGAATCATGAGGTGGTCGTTATTTTTGCAGGATTGGCGTTTTGTGGTTAGGCCGATTAAGGGTGTTCAAAACCATGTTGCTGATTTTTTGAGCAGGATTTGACTTCACTATCTTTTCCCCTAATTATACTTTGTATAATTCTCTTTTGGAGGGGGGTATTGTGGAGAGCAGATCCCTGGCTCTCTGTTAAGTGTGTCAGGTCAGGTCATGGTCAGGCCAGGTCAGGTCATGGTTGATCACATGGTGCTCAGTGGCCCATGACGGTGGGCAGGCCAGCCACTTCTGCTGTGAGTGAGGAGAGAGAAACATGTGTGTGCTCTGCCTCAGCTCTCTCAAATCTTTAATTTACTAATGGCAATATGGAAGTTCAATATGGAATATGGAATATGGATTTTGGATGGAAGCTTTAATACAAAATATCAGAATACACAGCGGAGAAAAGCCATGTTTTGTGTAGAATACACGGCGGAGAAAAGCCCTTTGTGAACTTGGGTTACATGTGCAATGCGATGTGAACGCTAACTTATTTCATGGAAACTTAATAAATATCTAGTTAAGAAACTGTCTGTGTTTGTTCCAGTTATTAGCACGTGACTAGCGAGCTCGCCATTTGTCACGTGCTAATAACTGGAACAAACACAGACAGTTTCTTAACCAGATATTTATTAAGTTTCAATGAAATAAGTTAGCGTTCACATCGCATTGCACATGTAACCCAAGTTCACAAAGGGCTTTTCTCCGCTGTGTATTCTACACAAAACATGGCTTTTCTCCGCTGTGCATCCTGATATTTTGTATTAAAGCTTCCATCCAAAATCCATATTCCATATTGCCATTAGTAAATTAAAGATTTGAGAGAGCTGAGGCAGAGCACACACATGTTTCTCTCTCCTCACTCACAGCAGAAGTGGCTGGCCTGCCCACCGTCATGGGCCACTGAGCACCATGTGATCAACCATGACCTGACCTGGCCTGACCATGACCTGACCTGACACACTTAACAGAGAGCCAGGGATCTGCTCTCCACACAAAGATTTTGACGTTAGCACCGATGTGGCCACGTTTTCACAACATTGTCAAGGGTTCGACGTTGGCTTGCGCCATTGTGCCAATGTTGTAAAAAAATCTCAACGTCGTGTTCACGTTGTGGCAACATAATTTCTACCATACATTTCTACGTGACCAACAGACCAGCCCTCCACCAATTAGCAACATTGTGTTTACGTTGTGAGCCCCTTGTTTTATATTTTATTTCAACTATATAATTGTGTGAATTTCAGGGGCGACATGTCCTTATGCATAACAGGGTACATGGACAAGAGGCTTCGCGAAGGACCCATGTGCAAGGGCAGTAGAAGCCTCAAAGGTAACAGACCATAGAAATACATAGAACGGACATGAGGCTGTATGAAGCCTCCTCAAGATGAGGTCACCGAATCCGCCATATTGGAACTGCCCTAATACATGATGTCACAATAGACTAATTATGATGTGACGTCATGCCATTGTTATAAGTGACATCACTGTCATTTGTGATGTCACTGCACCATTGTGTCAGGATACAGGGCAGTTCCAAGATGGTGGATTTGGTTGCTTCATCTGCCAGAGCCTCATGTCCGTTCTATGTATTTCTATGTAACTGACACAATTAAGATGTCCAGAAAACAATTAGGCTTAATGTGAATCATGAATAGTTTATGCTCAAGCCTCTTTGGTCTTTAACAGATGATGTAAGATTATCAATACAACAGATAAGACAGGTTAATGAAGGTTCCAAATTGAGCACTCCATTAGTTAGGACCTATGTTGAATTGTGTATATAATGATGAAGCAATGGTTCATGTCTACCCCTTATAAACATGCTATCATTGACATCATTGGAAAGAGCTACTCCTCAGTCGGATCAGCATTAATTTGGTGGGTCATTCTATCCACTGGTATTATAATACGACCAAATGGGTATGGTGGTATTTTGAGATGTGCTCCATGAGTTGAGAGATCCTGAGTCCTCTGTACGCACAAGTGCTTCAGAACAGAACAAGCAGATTCCAAAAAGAGGCTCTTTTGAGACCCCGATAAAGGAATTTTTTGCATGAAAACATTTGCTGTCAATAGGCTGTGATAGTGGAACTCTTCAATTTCAAGCTCTCTGACGTCCCCGCGCACATTAAACTATTTCCAGGAACAAGCCGCCATTGTGTACCATTGCTGAGTCAATGGAGCTGGATTTTGTCGGTTGAAATATCTGGATCAACCACAGGTATGTCCCATAAAACTAGCAGGATCCATGGATAAGGTCCAGGAGTTGACTCGGTTTGGCTAATCCAGTGTTGTCAGGCTGATTAGACTGTGTTATGGACCTCAGAAAACTCGACCCCAATGACAATGTCCAGGTCTAATGGTGGCCGCTGTTTCCAGAAATAGTTTTTTATGTGTGGGGACGCCGGAGAGTGCAAAATGAGAGTTCCACCATCAGACCCTATTGGTTTAAAATTACCTGAAAAGTCTTCAAATTTATTTTCAGGAAATGAATTCATCAACGTCAAAATAACGGCTGGTGTTGAATCCACCATGATGACCGTAAACAATCAAGAAAGTCAACGTTTAGTTCCTAAGTTTGCCTGCAGGGAACCTGTCTCCGCTGGATTGTTTCTCTTCAACATAGGGGGCAACAAAATGCAATTCCGCAATATGACCATGTATAGTACAGACACATGACACTTGAATCAAATTTGAAGCTCCGATCAAAAATTTCATCAACAATGTTTTGTAATCACATATGTTCTGTTATTCCACCAAATGCATTATTTATACATTATAATGGTTTCATTTTATCATGGTTTCAATTTATTTTCAATAAATCAAAAACAACAAATGCCTATGTCCTTTATTTGCAAGCACCCTGGGAAATGCAAAGGGGTGTTATAATCTTCAGACCACAGCAACGTGACTTCACTGTGGCCTAAATTACGTCTTCATAATATTATCTGTATTTTCCAAATCAGAGTATAATATATTTCATAGTCATACTTATGTTTGCATTCATGGGGGGCATTCATAAAACCTAGTGCTGTTTTTTAACCAATTTTATAATTCCTGATTTGTTATTCCTTAACTGACAAGACTGCTCAATCTCAGGCTGTGTGGATATTCAATCAACACTTGTAACAAATGTCCCCATGAGGATTTTGCATGACATGTTTTACTGGCCACAAGGAGACATAATGCTGTCTGTCAATAGTGATACAATACTATCAAGGACGGATCAAAACTTAAATTAAGTCAATTGACATACTTGCAATAGACTTTAAAATGGCTTAAATAACATAACAAAATACAATATTGAAATCCAAAATATGGATACAACATCAATTGATCCAGTTGTTTTGAGCAAAGTAATCCAAATTTAGAATACAAATCTTTTTATACATAAACTTTGATATAGGCCTACATATCATAGTTTTACATTCCATACTTGGTACACTATATCAATACAAATAGACAATTGAAACAGTCAGAAATACTGATGCAATAATTGGATGAACAGTTTTGAACACCGTCTACATGTATCCAGGAATGACTTTTTGTCAGAGTAACCCAAATTTGGAATCAATATACTGGAAGAAGATGATCTCGCATAGAAGAATGAAAGCGCTAAATATGACGCAGCCCCCAAGGAGAAGGATGAATATGATGAGATCTTCGAGGGCGATTCCTTTCGCTTTTACGCTCTGCACTTCGCATCCGTTTGTGTTGTTGCCCATGTGTTTGGCTCTCCACTTCGCCATTAGGCCAAACTCCCACATGTTCTTCATTCTGGAGAGGAACAGGGAACAAAAAAAAAAGGAAATTGTGTCCGATGTTTTCTGGATCCGCGCCTGCAGGCCTAGAGGTATTTACATAACATTGTACAAAAAGGGCAGCAATTCACTGTCATAAGGTTCTCATCATAGTTTTCAGTGGAAACTGTTGCTACATCATCACTTAGGCCTACATGTATTTCATAACTATCAGTTAATACCTGTGGCAGCCCAAGCTGAGAGATGTTACTAAAATGTTGAATTTGAAAATAAATAGACTAAATATTTGATATTGGACACAACCAATTGTACTTTGATAATGCAGTTTACTTGTAGAATCCTTACTGAAGGAGAGAAAATTATAACCATCCATATCAGTCCCAATGGGTACATATTCACACAGCAATGTTGTGACATCACAATGTTTGTGAAAATTATGTAGTAGATCTATTGTATGGTAGAAATTATGACATTGTTGTCACAACGTTTTGAAGCAACGTCAGAGCTCTTACTTTATAATGCGATGTTGTGGCACTGTTTAACAATGTTGTGAAAAACCTCAATATTGTGTTCACATTTTGTCAACATAATTTCAGCCATACATTTCTACATGACCCAGAGACAAGCCACCCACCAATTAGTAACATTGTGTTTATGTTGTGTGCCCGTCAAGTGGGTTTTTTTCATGCATTATGAATTTATAATGATATCACTTTTGTATTTGCCAAAACTATAATAATATAGAGTGCATACTTCACACAATAATAATTCAATTCACTCAGATACTTACTCATCAGAAAAAACGTCTGTGTATGGGGAATTTTTGGGCATGGCAAGTCCAAAATACGCAGGGAAGAATTTCTCGTCGAAGAACGCCCAGTTGCAGAGACCCGTTCTGTAACCTCTGTTTTCCATCCCTGTGCGGTCGCCGATAGAAACGGCAGGTTTGCTCTCTGTCATGACTTTGAGAACTCGGTTGTAACCCTCCATGAATTCTGCTTTCTTCCAGAGGCGGCCGTAAACTGACTTTGGGTTTGCACCCTATGGTACGAAAGAAGTCATCTTTAAGTTTTTTCATTCAGAAAAGTAACCTCAGACATAAACACTGAATTATAAAACTATTCAAATATGAGTTTGAATAAAATAGTTGCAGAAATGACTAACACTGGGCTTCCATTTGCTGAAATTTTATAAACAAAAAAAGTTGTTTTGTAAATATGTATATTAGGCCTACATGTAGGCCTAATACAAATTTCTAAAAGTGGCTATGGCAAGACTATTAACAAAACTAAAAGGGAAAAAAAAATCAAATGAAGTCCAACCTACTTCAAGCAGAGTCCTGTGAGCTCCATGCTCCCCCACATACACAGTGTAAGTGGCGTCATCTGCCAATTCTGCGAGCGTATTAAACGGCCCTTTCACTTCATTGGCTGTTAGCGACGTCATCAGATTTCCGCAGATGACCGTTGCTATGCAAAACGTTCCAAGTAAGTAAACTTTCAATAGAATGAAGCCTCCTCTGCTGTGGGGCTCCTGCGGCAAACCTGTAAAGATATTTACACTCAATATTGTTTTTTATACTGAGTTTTCCTTGTCGGGAAATTATTTAGTTCAAAGTAATGCCGTCACGCCATAATGCCATAATGCCAGTTCCCTGTGCTGGCAATGACTGTAATGCAGTTGAATTTAAGTGGTCATAGCCTATATATATATATATATAGACTTTTATTTGACAACGGAATATCAGATAGATACATGTGTCATAAATCAAAATTAAATAAATCATATAGGGAAATGAATATGTACAAAAGAGGGATACAACATCAACAAAAATACAGACAATACCCATACATAAACACAAATTTCTTGTTCTGTAATCAATCATTTTAAAGACTATGAAATAGTATGGAAATGCTAACAACTTAACTAAAAATATAACATCAATAATTCACATTAGATCAATTGTAATTCTTTTTTTCATGCAATCATGAACATATTTACCTATGACACCTATGACCACGCCATCACTATTCATCATAATTAATCTAAACCTCTCTGCTGTTCCTAAACTGTCCAAATTAGGTATGGTATCTCTAATTTTTTGCAACATAATTGTTCTCTCTGTTTCATAAAGTCTACAATTTAGCAAGAAATGTTTCTCATCTTCAATTTCACCCGAATCACAGTACACACATTTTCTGTTTTCCACTGGAGTTTTTGGTCTAGTAAATCTCCCTGTTTCAATCGCAAGGTTATGTGAACTGATTCTAAATTTTATGAGACTTAACTGGTGACTAACGTTAAAATCCTGTCTTAAATAATTTTCAAGTTTAAATTCAGTTTTAAATAATTTGTAGGTTCTAAGTTTGGGATTTCTAACACTATCCTGAATTTCCATCATACACTTTTGCATAAATAGTAGAGGAACGTGCCATAGGTTCCGTGACCAATTTCTCCGACTCAATTTTTCAATTCAAATTCTGTCAGAAGGGTTCAAAATAAGAAAATTTAGCGAGGGTACCCCTCTCAAAAGTTCGGGCTAACTCTACCAGCGGCCATTTTCCAAAATGGCCGCCAAAATTCAAAATTTGCCATAATTCCACTTCTATTTGGCCTAGAGATTCAAATTTTGGGTCAAAATATAGGTTTTAAGGGCCAAGAAACCCAATAAACATATTCCTAAAGGTGTCTGCCCAACCTCAGTGGTCATAATCCAATATGGCAGCCAAAATGGCTGACGAAAATGGGTAACTCACAATTCCTGTATCATAAGCTCAAAATATGGAGTTGGACCTTCATACAATATGTTTACATACCTCAGAGAAGTCAAATATTGTGATTAATGATTTGTGCATTCAACCCCTACGGTTCCATATCCAATATGGCCACCAAAATGGCAATTCAAAATGCCCTAAATCTCACTTTTATCACAACGAAGCCAATATTTGGTCTTTTATTTGGTGAAAACAACAATATATGTACTTTAATTGTCCAAAAGAACTGACTAATAACAATTCATAAGATTTACACACAAATCTGTTCTAATAATCCAATATGACTGCCAAAATGGCTGCCCAAATTACTAAAAATATATTACAATTTTACATAATTAATTGGTCTACATTGGTAATCTTGGCATTAATATGAATGTTTCTAATTGCCAAAGAGTTCTGTTATCAGTATTTGACAAATGAACACACTACCCTATGGTTAGAGATCCAATTATGCTGCCAAAAGGCCTCCCAAGAAGGTTCAAATGTGAATTTTTATCACAATTTATTATTGTCAGGTTTACTAAATATCAATGTGAAATGGTCTATGAATTTCATTTAAATTGTCAATATACAGATTGTATGCACTTAATTGATTGGCAAAATTTAAAGCTTCTGTCATTGTTAAATGCAATTGGACTGCCCATTTGCAATAAAGATTAATTTTTTTAAATAGCAATTCAAAGGCTCATGTCATCGGTTGAATAACATCTACTAGTTGCGGTCTCAGAATGCCTCCCTGAAGCACGGCTGATCAGCTACTGACCTCTGTGTTATCTGTCAGGTAGTAGTCAGCCTGTACTTAACATAGGCTGTATTGCTGTATTTATAAGAATTTGTTGTATTTTTGGTCCTCGAGTGCTAGGCTATGAAGTGTCTTGTAGTAAAAGTCACTGTAAAACTATTAAGTAACAGTAATGTCACTCATAGGTAATTTGAGAATGTAATATCAACCTTACTGCATGATGAGAACTGAATATGTCCTCCACATAAACCAACAAAGAATGAAGAGATTCCTGAAGGTCTAATTCTGTCACTGCATACAAACAAATCATCAATTTGTGGGTTGTAAAAACATCTTTTAATCATTGACAATTTAAAGTGAAGGATCATAAAAAATTATTGAGGCTGCTACTGTCGAAGAATGGTAATGCCAAAGTTTCAAATCCCAATACACCCCACCTTGATATGTGAGGCAAATACCACAGTTAAAAAGTTCAAGTTTGGGAGGAAGATAACTTTTCTGGACATGTGACTGCTGTACCAATTGGACAGACAAAACAGCTGAAATTAACCACAAATTCAAATTCTCTGATTTGGCTCCAAGTTAATAATAGCTGTTCATAAAGCATTGTCAAACAGGAAACATTTTAGGATATGTTAACATGATTCTTTCAATGACCATTCAGCAATGGTTACATCTGAAACCTGATTGTATAAGAGATTGTAGCTTGTCATCAATGGAAATGGTATAGGTTGTTGGGCATGTTGGCTTTGCTGTAGCTACAGCCCCTTGATAATATATTTAAGTAGCCAATTATATCCTTGTAAAAGATGCTTGTAATATGTTGTCGGTAGAGGATGGTTGTAATGTGTGTAGCAACATCTTATGAGACTTAAACATATTGTATTGTAATTGTAAATACTGTCAGTCATGCACTGCGATGCAGGCACGAAATTTGTGGTGAGCCTTCCACAATGATACAGCTCAGGGCAGCCATAGAACGGCGCCCGTGGGCAGAGACTAGCGGAACATTGCCCAAGGTTCCCATGCCGTAGCACTCTCCAGTGTTGGTGACCGCCGTATGGTGATGATTGATGAGAAGATTGCGAGTCTGGCACATACCCTATTAATTCAGGGATGCCCAGGGTCTTTCAGTTGCCCCAGCACAGAACACTGGATACAACCCACCTCCATTTAATGTCCCATGGGCTCGGACCAAATTGAGTTCCAGGAGTGGGAGTCGAACCCACGACCTCAAAGCCAGACTGGTAGCACAAACAAGGGAGAAAACTCACTTATTTTAAAATTTAAGTCTAGATTTCTGGAAGGGCTTGCTGACTGGGAGACCTGGGATTAGTTACAGAAATGTTTGCACAATCTGAAAATGCATGTGACATATGTTGCTAGCAACATTGCAGGACTTACAACCATCCTGTACTCAGTGACTGCAAGGGTAGTGGTAGCTTATAATATATCAGGTGGCTATTATGTTTCAGATATATGGCCATAGCTGAAGAGTCCTCAAAAGAATCTGTTCGTGTCAACAATGTCCTAATGTCCTGTTTTATTTTGCTGTTTTACAATGCTTTTACACTAACAGGCTCTGAGTAGCCGGAAGTCTAGTCTGGGAATTTATATATTTTGATAATTTACAGATTTTTCTCTCAGTTTGGTACAAGATTGTACATAAAAGAGATTTTTCTTCCATAATTTGAACTTTTGAACTTTTGTATTTGCCTTAATATATTAATATTTTGATTTAATTTGCCATTAAAATATTCAGGTAGGAGTGTGTTTGAAACTACTATGTTGCCAATCTTTGACAATACCAGCGTCAGTAGTACATAATTAGCTAAATATTCCAATTTTTAGGGCAACTTGCTTATAAGAATTTCAGTTCAAATTGGCCATTAGAAGCAATAATTAAAAGAGGATTCGTGGCATGCAGGTTGGCTAATATATATATTAGTGAAGTTTTTGTTTGTATGTGGTGACTTGGATTGCAAGATACCTGACATGTCTATTCATAACAGAACTATAGGAATCTCATTCTTTGTTGGTTTATTTGGAGGACATATTCGGTTCTCATCATGCGGTAAGGTTGATATTACATTCTCCAATTCCCCATGAGTGAAATTAGTATTACTCCGTAATAGTTTTGCAGTAAACTTTTACTACAAGACACTTCATGGCCTAGCATCCATAGACCAAAAATACAACAAATTCTTATAAATACTATAATACAGCCTATGTTAAGTACAGGCAGACTACTACCTGACAGATGGATCAGAGGTCAGTACAGATCTGATCAGCAGTGCTTCAGGGATGCATTCTGAGACTACATGCAAAGGTGGCAAAGGTAGATGTTATTCAACTGATGAAATGACCCTTTTAATTGCAATTAAAAAAGTAATCTTTATTGCAAATGGACAGTCCAGTTGCATTTAACTATGGCAGAAGCCTTAAATTTTGCCAATCAATTAAGTGCTGACAATCTGTATATTGATAATGTAAATGAAATTCATAGAAAGTCGCACATTACTACAAATAAACGTGATAATAATGATAACAATTCACATTTGAACCTACTGGGAGGCCTGTTGGCAGCCTTATTGGATTTCTAACCATAGGGTTGTGTGTTCACTTGTCAAATACTGATAACAGAACTCTTAGGTAATTAAAAAATTTATATTAATGCCAAGATTACCAATGTAGACCAATTATTTATGTAAAATTGTGTTATTTTTAGAAATTGGAGCAGCCATTTTGGCAGCCATATTGGATTATTAGAACAGATTTGTGTGTAAATCTTATGAATTGTTATTAGTCAGTTGTTTTGGACAATTAAAGTACATATATTGATGTTTTCACCAAATAAAATACCAAATATTGGCTTCGTTGTGATAAAAGTGAGATTTAGGGCATTTTGAATGGCCATTTTGGAGGCCATATTGGATATGGCACCATAGGGTTAAATACACAAATCATTAATCACAATATTTGACTTCTCTGAGGTATGTAAACATATTGTATGAAGGTCCAACTCCATATTTTGAGCTTATGATACAGGAATTATGAGTTACCCATTTTCGTCAGCCATTTTGGCTGCCATATTGGATTATGACCACTAAGGTTGGGCAGACACCTTTAGGAATATGTTTATTTGGTTTATTGACCCTTAAAACCTATATCTTGACCCAAAATTTGAATCTCTAGGCCAAATAGAAGTGGAATTATGGCAAATTTTGAATTTTGGCGGCCATTTTGGAAAATGGCCACTGGTAGAGTTAGCCCGAACTTTTGAGAGGGGTACCCTCGCTAAATTTTCTTATTTCGAACCCTTCTAACAGAATCTGCATCGAAAAATTGAGTCGGAGAAATTGGTCACGGAACCTATGGCACGTTCCTCTACTAAAAGTTGTTATGTATCTTCTCTTTGAATGTTAATAGATGCTTTTTTGAAAAGTTTTGTTGAACCCAACATTCATCTAGATTAACCTCATTCAGGATTTCTTTTATTGTAGTGCACCAATTTGGTCTACCTGAGTCTAATGATAACACTAGTGAATTATAAGCTTGTTTTACTAAACTATTATCATCATATGACAATATTTTTTGCCAATAACTAATCAATCTTACTTTCATTTTTAACAATAATGGAAACCTCCCTGTCTCACTATACAGCGCTACAGTAGATGTAGACTGTTTCACTCTCAATGTCCTTTTCATATAGCTGAGATGAATTTTCTCGAATTCAGCTAATTCTTTGTTGTTAAACCAAACTTCAGAGCCATACTCCAAGATAGGAGATATTTGAACATCAAACATTTTAAATGCTAGTACGGGTTGCAAGTATCCAACGGAACATTTCACTTGTGTACTAAGTGCAAATTCTGCATTTCTGGCCTTTTCATTTAAATGTGAAACATTATTCTTAAACATTGCCCCCTACTTGAAAATATGACACCTAAGTATTTATAGTTGTCAGTGATAGCGATTTCATCAACCCCATATTTAAATTGAAAGTTTACAATTTCTCTTTTCTTTCTAAACACCATTACATTAGTTTTATTAATGCTTAAAATAAGATGCCATTTTGTACAAAACGTATATAAACCATTTATTAATATCTGTAACCCCTTTGCTGACTCTGAACAAAGAACCATATCATCTGCGTATAGCAAATGAGTTACAATATTGTCGCCTATTGTGATTCCTTGACTAACATCTAAGTACTTGTTGAGATCAGTTAGATATTCAGTGAAGAGATTAGGACTCCTTATACCCCCTTGTAAAACTCCATATTCACTTTCTATTTCTTTGCCTACTTTACCTTTCCATTTTACACGACATTTTGCTTTGGCATACATATCCATTAGTAATTTCAGCATTTTACCTGATAAACCTCTTTGACCTAACTTATAATACAATGCATTGCGGTTGACATAATCGAAAGCTTTGGTAAAATCTACAAAACACACCCACAAATTTTTGTTCCTCGTTTTTTGTAATGCAATCATAGAATTAAGCATGAATATGCTATCCACAGTGCTACATCCTTTTTTAAAACCAAATTGATGACAGTCATCAATCTCTAACACGATATTTTTGAAAACAAGTCTTTCGTTTAGAATTGATTCTAAAATTTTTCCAACGGCTGGCATTACCGTTATCTTTCGGTAATTATCAGCTATATTGACAGAATTTTTCTTATGGACTGGACTAATGAGACCCACAGCCCATTGTTCGGGCCATTCACCACTTTCAAAAATTTTGTTGAACAATACTCCTAATAATGAAATTATATTACTAGGTGCATACTTCAGAAATTCTCCTACAATGCCATCATTTCCACTTGCTTTATTGTTCTTGAGTTTCTTCAGATGCAATTCAATCTCATCTTTACTAATTACAGCATTGCATATTTCATCAGTCATTGCATTTGGTTGTACAATATCCTCATTAATAACTTTTGATTTGATTTCATCCATGTATTGTTGGTCAAAGTATTCTACAGCAGGAGGCAATACCTGGCCTTCAAAATAGGATTCAAAGTCCTGTAAAGTCAGATTGCTATTATTTATTGTTTTATTCTTTAATGATTTCCAGATATTCCAATATGTGGCTGGGTTTTTGGATTTACACTCATTCAGACGGTGACGAATGTCATTGAAATAGTCCCTTTTTGATTTTTGTATTATTCTTTTATATTCCTTTTCTAATTCCCCGTATCTTTCTGCATATATGTGTATACTGATATCAAAATTCTTAGCATATTCATGAACTTTTTTCTTGATATTTTTACAATCTTCATTAAACCAGCCAGTTTTGGGAAATACTGATTTATTTGATTTCCTTGTTTTGAAATTTGGCTTTGCTGCAGCTTCAATTATATTTTGAAACATATTACTTATTTCACAGCTGCTTTTATTAGGAGCTTCAGTAATTAACAAGCTTTCAAGTTCCTTACAATTTCCACTTTCAAAGCTTTCTTTGTATTTTGTTAGTTTAGAAGGATCCCATCTGTATACTTTTGGCTCCACTCCAAAGTTTTCTCTAGCTTTGTATGATTCACAACCTTGCATTTCAATTTCAAAGAATAATGCTCTGTGATCAGATTCTGGATGTTTTGAAAGAATTTTAAATTCCTTAATGCAACAAAAGAAATCATGTTTGGTTAACAAATAATCAACTACACTGGCTCCTCCATTTGATTTATAACAAGTAAAGTCACCTGTGTTATTGGTGTTTCCAACACGACCATTGACTATTCTAAAATCTGTGCTTTTACAAAAATGTATCAACTGTCTACCATAATCGTTTACCCTATTGTCTTTACTTTTTCGTTCAGGGTATATCACATTACGATCAATGGCAGTTTCTACTGGGCATATTAAGTCAAACAAATCACCATCTTTGCCTGGTACCACATCTAATTCATCATTAAGATTTCCAGTTCTGGCATTTAAGTCACCACATAATATAATATGACAGTCATTGCGATCTTTTTTTGAGAACTCTTCCTTCAGGATATTAAAATAATCAGTTCGCACAGAGGTATTATGGATATATGATGAATCTAAGGAGAAAAATAAATGCATCCTATCAGTAATTCTTTAGACAAATCAAAGCATTTTAACTTAACTCTAACCCGCACAATACATTCTTGATTTGTTTCGAAAGTTACTTTGCTGAATAATTCAGATCTAATAAAAATACCAATGCCACCGGATCCATTCGGAGCCCTATGATGCTTAAATTTCCTAGGAAAATCTTTATAAACAAAACCTGGTATGCAGTTATAGAATGATTCCATGTTTTTTTCTGAATGTGTTTCTGTAAGTATCACAATATCATGGCTAAATAATTGAACCTGTAAGTCAGAACATTTAAGTTTGTCCCCTAATCCTCTAATATTCCAACATAATATGTGACCTGCTCCACCAAAATGGGTTCAAAGTCGGCCTCCTATCATATCTAGGTATGAAAATAACTTTATTCTACTGGAATTAAGCTTTAAAATGATGTTTAGTATGTTTTGATATCTCCATCCAATCCAAAGATATGGCACCTCAAACATCGATGATACGAAACATCAAACTTTGAGAAAATGGCATTTGAAATTCCTGCCATTACAATGAAAGAACTAAAAAAAATCAACAGTTACACACAATTTAGATAATTTAAAATCAATTTTTTGGTTAAATGGTCTTAAATATTCAAAGAAAATTACTTTTGCTAAAACGTGGTACCAACAGCCAAAAAACATCAAAATGTGACCTTTTGACACATTTTGCAGATTTCTGAGAAATATATAATGCCTACTTTGAACTCATTTTGGTGGAGCAGGTCACATATACTAAATTTACAGGGTTTCTTTTCTAAAATAGGTAATTTACCGACTGATATTTCAATTGGACGTTCTGACAGCTGATCATCGTTATTTGTACAAATGAGTGTAGAGACATCAATGTGGTCATAGCTGCCTTGGCTAAATACTATTCTTCAGTACAAAATCCTTGATACTTGAAACCAGACGCTTCCTTGACATTCTGGTGTAGTGTATTCCATCTCTCAGTGGTAGATCTGTATTGTCAATGTAAACCAATCTGTCATTTGTAGCACATAGTTCTTGCGACTTTCTGCTGAGATTCACCAATTTACGACTCAGCTGGGTTTCATGCACTGCAGTTGAAATTCCATTAATCAGAATTGTTGCTTCAGGAAATAACATATGAGCCGCCAAGTATGTGTCCAAAGTGTCCTTCATTGGTCGGTCATCCCTTCTTGCATCGATGTCTCCAGTATGAAGAAAAATATGAGAAGGTGTGTCTTCTGACCTCAAACTGGATAAGCGACTTTTTATTTCATGAGATGGTCTGCCACCGTATACGAAGGCTGATGCATCAATGCCTTTGCTGTTCAATTCATTTGCTACTCCTCTGATATTAGAGTTTCCGATTAACAAAATGGAGGGACATTTGCTTGATGATTGCTGTGGCATTGGGACATTATGAGTAGAATTTTCCTGAATCACTTCAGCCGAGGATTGCACCTTTCTGGATGGAGCAGCCGACACAGCAGTAGATAGATAGATAGATAGATATGGTAAGTGCAGCCCTCTAAGCCCAGTTCTGGGCGCTCACGAGGGTTGATTGATGAGATGAGAGAGCGAGCAGGAGTCCTCAACATGTTACACATTTACCCCATGTGAGTAAATTCCTCATTCTTCAGAGAATTACGGATTTCCATCAGTAATTTTCCCATCATATTAAATCCTTTCAGATTTGTGCCGCATCCCCAATAGTCATCAGTTTCTATGTTGTGGACGAGCTCCTTATTTCCCGTTGACATGAGAGCATTTTTGAAGGTTGGAGATTGATTTGCCTTACAATGTAGAATTGCAAGCATAATTTCCGACTTGCACTCGTGCCATGCTGGAATTTGGTTGATGGACTTTGCTTGTTTTTTCGCTTGTTGTGGTGACTTGGATTTTAAGATTCGAATTGCAGTTGAATTTTCCTTGTGAAAAAGGGCCTTTTTGTGTTGGTACGCTTGTTCCACACTGTCATATTTTCTGCCTTGGTAATCAATTTTCATTTCAAAAAAGTTAGAAAACACATGATAATTTCCATTTGCCCGAAAAACAATTATTTCTTTTGAGTCAGTCACAAGAGGGGGCGTTTCTGTCAGTTCCATCATAGGTACATTGTTAATAACTGACTCAGAGTTAGAAGCCGTAATACCAGTAGTCGCAAGAGGGGGCGTTTCTGTCAGTTCTATCATAGGTAAACTGTTAATAACTGACTCAGAGTTAATAGCCGCAAGACCAGTAGTCGCAGGAGGGGGTACTTCTGTCAGTTCCGGCATAGGTAAATTGTTAATAACTGACTCAGAGATAGAAGACGCTAGTCCAATAGTCACAGAAGGGGGCACTTTTGACAGTTCCGTCATAGGAAGATTGTTAATGACTAACTCAGACTTAGAAGACGCAAGAGGGAACGCTTTTGTCGGTTCAGTCATAGTAGTAGGGGTCGCAATCAAGACAGGGGTCGTGGCAATATTTTGGGGCTCGGCCTTAAACTTCATGTTGACTTGCAAGTTTAGACTAACGATTTGTTCTTTTGCAAGCAACAGTTCTGCTTTGAGATTATTAATTTCCTGATTTGCCAGAATTAATTGTTTAAGAAATTCTTCTAACAACGGAGTGGGAGGGGGAGATTGAAATTGTAGCAATGCAGAACTATTCAGTACTGACAATGGAATCGTTGACCCAATTAAAATTGAATCATCTTGATCGTCAATGGGTGCAGGAACGGTAGATGAAGCTTGTGAAACTTGAGTGGGAACAACATCGGAAGATGGAGACGGAAAAACTATTTTTGGGGAGCTTCCAGATAACGACAAAGGAAGATGAAGAGATGAATCGGCTTTAACTGAAGTTAATGAAGGACTTGATGCATAACTTGAATGATTTGAAGGAGTCTTTGAACTTGAGGTTAGATGACTTGAAACTGGACTTTCAAAGGGAGACATTTCAGGCCTAAAAGAGTCAGTTAAATAATACTGGAAGTCAGGGTTAATCTTAGGCCTACGGGTTCGAGACGAACGAAAGTTCATTGTCAATTAGAAATTCCCGGGTTAAGACATTGTCATTTTTAAATCCATTGAGCTCTGTTAGACCTTTAAAACTTGAACTTTATAACTTGTACTTGAAGTTTAGAACTTTAACTTGAGCTTGTTATTGTTGACTTTACATCTTTAAATTTTGCTTGTTAATGTTGAGTTTATATCTTTAAATTTCCTTGAACTTGTTTAGTTGGACTCTTGAACTGTAACTTGAGCTTGTTATTATTGAATTTATATCTTTAAAATTTTGCTTGAACTTGCTATAGATGGACTTGAACTTGACTTGGACTTGACTTTTAAACCTTGGACTTGACTTTTACTTGACTTTTACTCACATGATCCAACAAGTAATGAAGACAGTATGTTCCATGCCAATGATCATAGTTATCAACAGTTCACATTTGTTTTGTTTTGACAGCTCCCACGTGTGTGTCAAAAGATTGTTCAAAACACAACGGTCGCCATTTTGAATGTTTGTTGACAATAACAGAACGATCTCACTGACGTTTTTCGAGACTTCGAAATACTTTCTAACGAAAAATGTTCGTCCCGAACGATCCTTGCTCATTCATGAATTAATCCCGTCCGTGTGCAATGCTGTCATATCCAATTTATCTCGATTCGATCGATAATTTTATCCACAATTTGAAAATGCGTCTGTCACCTCGCGCATGCCTATATTTGCAATGCTAGCAGGGAATGACATTTGACGTGTCATGCCATTAATCAATGAGGTCAGAAGATACTGAATGACAAATTGACACTTCATTCCAATGTATTAGATAGGGCATGCTGCGAGGTCATTGATGGCCACCAACAGCTTTTCTGTAAGCACTAGTTTTTTCGTGTACTGTAAATTATACTAAAAATTTCCAAAAAATTCGAAAAAATTAGGACACCAGTCATAATTGTGACATTCGTCGGCACCTTATTATCGTCTTATATTCATAATGCCCGGTCATCTAAATTGGCTGACCCTACAGAAACTTTGACATCTGTAACTACCAAGCCACACTGACCTCTTTGCAAAGCGATGCCGTACGTGTTAATGGCGCCAACAACGAAAGACATCCTTCTTGAAGGGAGGTCGTCAGGACTGAGAGAAGACTTTTCCAAGAAGAATAAAGTGACAACAACCGCCACAAAGGAGACTACGCACAGGATCCACACAATCGGCTGAAATTACAAAAGAAGAACAGTCAAGGTAATGACGAATTATATTGTTTGCTCCACAAGTGTACGGGAGGGGGGGGCAGGGTGGTCTCCCCCCAAAAGTTTGGGAAGCAGTAAGATTCGGGCAAAAAGGCTAAAATATTCGGCCAGATGATCAAATAAACACTATTGAAAATTAATGATTTCCAGGCTTTTAATTTGAAATGGTATTACAGCGAAACACTTTGACATAGAATTAAAGTGGACTGTGGCACTGTGAAAATGGCACTTTGTGACTCATGATAGCTGATGAAGTGTCATCTTCTCTACTTTCAACATGGGAGACATAGAGGCTGTTTGATTAGTCATTATCAAGAGTAAGCCATTTGACTTCTCATAACAAATTTTAGAGTGAAAATCAGATGAATAATCCTTTCGTTTGGCTGTCACCAACAAGTGGGATTTATATAAGTCTCCTTCAATCAAATTAACATTGAAAGTATTGGGTTTGATCATGACAAATCATCAGCAATTCAGCATGATGACAGACGAAGTGCCATTTTCACAGTGCCACAGTCCACTTTACAGCAAAACACTTTGATATAGAATTAGAGTGGACTGTGGCACTGTGAAAATGGCACTTCGTGAGACTTATCCCACTTGTTGGTGACAACCAAACGAAAGGATTATGCATCTGATTTTCACTCTAAAATTTGTTATGAGAGGTCAAATGGCTTTCTCTTGTTCATGACTCATCAAACAGTCTCTATGTTTCCCATGTTGAAAGTAGAGAAGATGACACTTCATCAGCTATCATGAGTCACAAAGTGCCATTTTCACAGTGCCACAGTCCACTTTAATTCTATATCAAAGTGTTTCGCTGCAAATGTAGATCCTGAAAGTCGGGGAAATGTTGCTTGCCCCCCCCCTCTAAAAATTGTGCGTGCCATACACCTATGGTTTGCTCATTTTAGTATAAAGGAAATCTCGGTGTCTCGTTGTTTGAAGATGTGTCTTGTTGTTTTGTCAACATCAACAAAACAATGTGATCTGGCCTATTTTGTTTTCAAAGACCAAACACACAAAACTTCCTCAACAAATAAGCAACATTGCGGAATTGATTTTTTGTTTCTGCTATCATAGCTTTACGCCACATAAATAGCAATGAAAATTGTTGTATAGACTATCACTCTCTCTCATCTGATCAATCAACCCTTATGAATGTCAAGAAATGGCCTGAGAGGGATGCACTATCCAATAGTATCTATACCACCATCATTCCATAGGAATGAATTATTAATTCTACTCTACCTTCAACAGTTTTAATATTGACACTTGGCGCTCGGATGTTTTGGTAAATACAATGGATGGATCTTCGTAAAACGGATACGTGAAATCCACAACTTCTTCTCTCTCTCCTGTTATCGTTATCCCACTCAGTGCCATGTCTGTTTCCTGCAAATTGAATTTAATAAGCTGATTAAATAATACTTATGTGATAAATGAGAGAATATAAACACAAATGCAGAAGGGTAAAAATTCACTATCATCAGTGATTGCTGATCTCCTTGAGAACATCTATAGATACAAACTCCTTCCGTAAGAGATATCAAAACTGGTCAATGAAAAAAGGGAGAATTTAACCCTTGTAGCCGCAACGGAGACCTCGCCCAATATTTGGTCAACCGTGTTGTAGATTTCCTAGTCCAACTAATTGTAAACAACATCCAGACATCATGAATATATTGATATTGAACACGATCACTGGCGATAGTTTGAGCATTTTTCCGTCACAAAGCCGCAACATTTGGGGACCTCGTAGGCCCCCCACCTTTGTGCATGTCATACGAGTTGTAGAAAAATAATGTAAATGTGCTGCTATATTCTACAGATCAGATCATGGTCAATGCAGTCATTCTGTATGAATGGAGAGCTGATAAATGTCTCTCAGTCCATTTTAACACAATAAAATTATATATATTTGCATTTTGACTAAAATTCTGATTAATTTGCCAAAAAGGGACAACATTGACCTTTAAGTGATCTTAAACCTAAGAAAATGGATTCAGCATCATCAACAACCCCTACAGTGATGATTTCGTAAATATGGCTGGCATGATAGAAGTGCAAGACCGTCATTCTCGGAAAAAAACTGGCCCGAAATGGACGCCTGAAGGAATGGATCGTGCCGGCCTAGGGCCAAAATGGCCTTTTTCAGTGCTCCTTTTCTCATCTCTTGACATTTTTAGGCCTCAAAATGGTTCATAATGAAGTCAGAAGACAATCCCAATACTTAACAGAATAGTTTGGTCTCAAAATAACTTAAAAAAATACTGAATATTCCAAAAATGTATGAAACGGACAAAATTACGAGAATTTTTAAAATGAAATCTTGATATTGTATTTCTGTCAATAAGATATCATTTTTTTCCAATTTCACCTCCACTATCCTCAATTTTGACTTCATTTAATATACCAATACCATTTTTGAGGTAAATTTTTTTAACCATTGTATATTTGAGACTTGAGAAAGGGAGGGGGCCTCAGAGGCCCCCATTGCGGCTTTGTGTACTCAAAATTGGTTGCGGCTACAAGGGTTAATGAGAGAAATTGAAAACCCTTTTTAAAAGAAATGTTTGTCATGCTCGAATCTTCATAAAATTATCGCAAACTGATCAGTCAAAGTAAAAATAAAACTTGACAATGAGGCATATAGGTCTATAATTTGGTACCTGAACATCATGGAATGTTAAATAAAACACTGATGCAAGTTTTTGATCCTTGATTGTGAATAAAAATAGTCAAACTTACCCCTCTACTGAGAAAACCGATAGCACCAGACCATTTTCCATTTTGTTTTGCACCCGTTTCCCCCTCAATCCTAAACTGAATACTGAAAAAAATTATAATATTAATTAAATATACATATATATTTATATTTATAAGACATTCTGAAGTGACTGTCATGGCCTCTACATTCAGGTTCAGACCATTTAAAAATTCTGAGGAAAAAGAACTTTGCAAACATCATGGCCGCCATCATGTTGACTTCACTGTGAAGTAGATGTAGGGGGAGCTGTGAACAATTACAGCTCCCCTGGTGAGTAAGTAACCCTTGTGGACAATTTCCTTAGAGGAACGTTGGTATAAGGAAGCATTAAACCTCCCATTCACATCGGACCCAACGTTCTGAAACTACGTATTTTGTCGACAATTGGTTACGAGATTACTACGTATGTATATATCGAAAATAATGCGTATTTCTCCAACCTCCCTTGACTACGTACCCCCCACGTTGAAGCAATGGTCGTTATACGCCTCTGGGGCGTCAGGCGTGGCAGGCCAGCCCAGCGCGCTGTGTCTTGCGCATGCGCAAACATCCGACAAGAAGGACGCCATGGCTGTCCACGCTTGTGTGTATTGGGATTATATCGGTCGAGAACATGGTCTATTTCACCGTAGTACGCAGTTTATCCATGGAATATCGATAACAGGATGTGTATTTATGAAATTAAACCTTCGGATGGACTGTTGAGGTTGTGATCGCTTCGGAATCAGCCGGTCTAGTCGGCGATGCGAAGCATGTGGATTTCTTGACAGCGCTTGTATTTCGCATTTCAACTAGTGAAATATAGTCTGAAATCACTTGTTTGAGGGTGGATGTCATGGATAATATCAAGGAAAGACTGATATTCAAGCGCTACGGTGGATTACTCATGTTCTGGACTGATTGCTTTAGAGTACGATGTACATGAATTTGCCATGTCAACCTTCAACCCGGGAGGCGCCGGCCAGGGGCGGAGCGCTCGGATGGCCCGGGGGACTGCCGCATTGCTTGTGGCGGACCAGCCAGCCTACCAGGCTGCGGCCCCCGTGGAAAAAAAAAAAAAAGAAAAATTAAATAAAGCCCTTATACACTGGCCCTTATTATTTTGATAAAGAATGCTCATATATGATTTCACTGCAGGATTTTTTTGGGGGGGGGGGGGGTTTCAAAAATTTTTTTTTTTTGAGGTCTCGGATGGGTGGTTGGTCAATATTGATAGTTGGAGATCTGCAAAGAGAAAACATATATTAAAACAGTGAAGATAACAGAAAAACAGAGAGAGATAGAGAGAGCAGAGCCAAGCAGCAAGCACTGCAGAGAATGTGGCTCCAAAATTAGCAGACTTTTCTTCCTTGTTTTACCAAGCAGTCTACAGTCCATTTAAGGACTAAGTCTAAATTAAATAAGAAAATTCACTTACCTTGTAAGGGATTAATGCTGCAACTCTGAAGAGTTGGAAAAATCCCAATCCACATTGGCCTGCTGGATAGATGGCATTCAGCTGCAAGTAGGCTCAGTTCAACTCCGGTCTCAACTGATTCTCTCTTGCTCGTTTGTGGTTGAGCAGTACTTGGGAAATTTTTTTTTGCCCAATCTAATCTTACACAGTTCAAGAGATATTTATTTGGTAATTTTTGTACTTGTGCAGGAACTATTTCTTTATGGCTTCATCCAATTATCACCAGCAAGCATCCTGTTGGAGGTTTTATAATCTCAAAGTTACCAGATAGATTGGAATTGGTATGGAATAGATGGCGCTACAAGGCTCTCTTAGAATCAGGATCCTAGGTTCTGCAACTTTGTGCAAACCTTCAACAAACCTTTGGCAGATACGTATGATCAGACGTTTGCCCTGAACATTACTTTCAAACGTTGTCCATACATACCAAAATCACGTTGGAGAAACCTTGAAACTTACGTATTTCCAAATGTGCGACCATACCTTTGATAAACCTATGAATCAAAGGTTTGGTCATACGTAATAGGCTAAGGTTGTAAAAACCTCTCCAATGAATGTTCGACAAACCTATGAATCAAAGGTATGGTCATACGTAATAGTCAAACGTTCTTCAAACCTCTTTACCAAAGGTATGACTTACGTAATAGTCTAAGGTTGTAAAAACCTCTCAAATAAATGTTCAAAAAACCTATGAATCAAAGGTATGGTCATACGTAATAGTCAAAGGTTCTTCAAACCTCTCAACCAAAGGTAGACTTACGTATGAATGACACGTTTAGCCAAATGTTACAACCAAACGTTCTTCCAACCTCTCAACCAAAGGTATGACTTACGTGTAACTCGAACGTTAGGCAAAACTATAAAACAAACTATCTGCCAACCTCTCTCTGAGGTTGCGACCTACGTATGGTTTTCCATCTGAGTGCAACGTTTGGAAATTACCTTTGCCCTACCTTTGTCATACGTCGTTTTGCCCAACGTTTGATTCTAACCAAAATAATTACGTAGTGAAAGGTTTGATTTACGTTGCTGCTCGGGAGGGAAATCTCAAGCCAGTACTTATCATGCACTCAATTTTTAAATCTATAACAAAAAATTGTTTACCTGAAATTGAAGGCCTTTTGCAAGTAGTCGAGGATTTCCATGCAGTAGCCAAAGAAGACTTGCTGCTCTCCTTTTTCCTCAACGATGAATGGGGCGTACTGTCAAAATGCAAGGTGAGGCGAAGTTTAGAGAACTGGAGAAATATATGTGCAAATAATTTCAGCATCTAACTTTTTCAAATACTTCATCGTTGTAAGATCTAACAAACTTTTATTATCTTATTCGGGTATTAGACACTTAAGAAACTGAAGTTTTTAAAAGTAAATTATTAATTGTAATCTATCTGAGGCAGGTGTCATTTGAAAAAAAGAATAGCATAAAAAACTGAGAATTCATTTCGGCCTACTGATGATAAGTTTTCACCGGTATGAGGGTGACATCGAGAGTTCTTCCATGGAAATTTAATGTCCCTTCATCGGCAAAATGTTGCGAAGTAAATTGGCAAAATGCATCATCCTTACAGGTGCATATCTGGAAATGAAACAATTATTACAGGTGTATTATTACAGGTGTTTCATTAAGTATGAGATTCTTGGGAAATCGGAATAAGCAGTAAATGAAGAAAACGTCATAGAGTTAACTTGTTTGATTGGCTTATATTAGAGCTCTGACTGACATCAAAACAACTTATTTGCATAATATTATCAAAGCTACATGGGATCTTTTAGTAATTGGCTGAAGCATGAATCTTAAGATTGTTTCCTTGTGATCCTGCACATGTGTGACAATCAATTTTTGGCCAAAAATATACATATTTGACTTGTTGTGGTGCGCCACGCTTTGTCTGAAGATGGAAGGACCTAACAGAAGAAACCGAAGAAGCCTTCTCAGAAATCTTCTGCTCAGCAATGAAGAATTTTGGGGTTTAAAGGCAAATATTCAGAGCAGTGAGACATAAGATGCCAGGGCATCTTTGGCAGCAGTGTAAACCCTTGGTATCATAACTTGTTCTTGCATCAGTGAAATGATTTTGGATCCACACCAAATTTGGCATGACAATGCCATTGATGACGACAAAGGGACCGAGGCCCTGCTCTTGGACACAAAAAGGTGTTGATAACTTGATATTATGGACTTAATTAGAAAATTCTCCTTTTATTAAACAAATATCAACACCACATTGAAAAACTTCTGGTGTATCTGATTTTCTTGTCTATTTACATAAAAAATAAAAATAGTGACAATCAATCAGGACATTCTGACTCTTTAACTTACTGTATCAAAAGTGGCAAACAGGTTGCTGTCATTATCATGTTTCTCACCAAGTACAAGAAGATCTTTGCTGAGAATGTTTTTGTGAACGCCGAGAAAGTTGGTTGACGACAGGCAGTTGGCAAGTTCTGCGGACGTTGAAAGATTTGATGTTATAAAAAGTATTTCCATCATTGGCAACTCCAGGAAAGCAATACTGGTTCTTGGTGAACTCTGTAAGATATAATAAGAACAATAAACAAAAAATATTATACAAATGCCCTTCAGGTCAAATCTTGGCTTTTGCCTGGTTTTTTGAGACAGGTGGCATGGGTTCGAAAATTGAATTGTGTGAATTGAGAGTTCAACAGCCCATTATTATTATGTTACAGTAGATGAAAAACAAGTGCTTACAGAAAAGAACTCAAATGTTTCTTGTGCAGTTATATCCCCATCCCTGCCATGTTATTCTGTGTGACTCATTCGTTTCCTGATATCCTATAGGCCTACTTGCAAATTGCAATGCTGGCTGAGAATTGACACTTCATTTCAACGTATTTGATAGGGCATGTTGTGAGGTTATTGACGGCCATCAACAGCTTTTCTGTATAGATCTAAGCACTCGCTTTTCGTGTACTGTAAATGCCAATTCACACAAAATGATGGCGAGGTATATTCCTTCTCATTCGATGCATGTGGGTAAGTGAAACGGGCGATGTTTCAATATTTAGTCAATACTACAGTTTGTCACGTCAAGCATTGAGACAGAAATTTACAGGCCATAAAAATCACCACAATGATATAGGAGGTTCAGAAAATACCAAATTGACAAGAACTAAGTCTGGAGTGGTGCTGCAGTGCACTTTTGTGACGTCACCACCAATTGTTTGTGATATTGGCAGCATCACAAATGTCAACATTTTGCGAAATTCGACTGCCATTTACATAAATTGTCAAATATCAGACAAAAACAGCACTGAAACATCGTTAAAATGAGATATTCGTATTACAAATGAGCTAAGCTATACGCAGGTATGTGTATTTCTCCTGTGGGGCTTGTGGTTGCTGAGATATTTAGGCAAACGTCTGTCCTCTGCTTGACGTGACAAACTGTAAACATGCAATGACTCAGTGGCAGAACATCACCTGTTAGTTACTTACAGGCAGCACTGTAACTTTATAAAATAAATTGATTTTAGAACATGCTATTAACAGTTCTTAATGTTAAACTTCAATCACATACTTCTATCATTCTAAGACCACGAGTGTTCCACTCCACAGTATTGATAGTTTTGGTTTGCAGATCCACTTTTTTTAAAGCTATTCTTGGAGTTCAACACTCAAACAAAGCCTTGTCAATATTCCAACTATAGCCAATTTTCTGTTAGCATCATTTCATAAAAAAACAACCTACAAATTAGTGCCATTCTTATAATTTATTCTGAACTGCTCATGTGTCATGAATCATGCTCATACCTTCAGCATATTGTTCATAGATGATATTAAAAGGAGGCCTTTTGAATCTTGATGTGTGACTGACTAGTTCAGGTTCACGAATCAGATTTTGTTCATCAGCAAGGCCAGACTTTTTAAAAATTTAACTTCTCTGATTGACCGGCCCCACAGATTTTCTGGCTAAGTAAAACAAGAAAAAAAGAAAACCTACTAATTTTATAGAATTGACATTATAAAAAATTAATATTATCGCTTCTTCTACTTTCTCGTCCTACTGACCGACCCCAGTAAAACTGCTTTGGGAAGATCCGAGAAGCTAAAAAGTAATTATGTCTGGCCTGACCAAAAAGAAGTACCCAGAGTATTAGGTGCATTATAGTCAGGGCTTTGGAGTCGGAGTCAGGAGTCGGAGTCGTGGAGTCAGAGGTTTTTGTGTGGGCTTTCAGGTGGAGTCTGAGTCGAAGTAGGAGTCAAAAATTAAATTGGTGACTCCTGACTCCTGAAACTAATTAATATAATTTACAAAAACTCTAAACTTCTAAAATGTGTCCCAAATGTTACACAAAATTTCCTAAAGAAGTATTCGTGTACAAAATCCCATGAAACATTGTAGAACTATTGTAGAACTACTATTTCTCCCCTGTCAACCATGTAATATTTGTGTGCAATAATGCTGATAAGCTGAGTTGGGAGTCGGAGTCGTAATTAAGGAGTAGGAGTTGGAGTCGGAGTCGCTTTTTAGAAAGCAAAAGGAGTCGGGAGTTGGAGTAGGTTCACTTAATACCCGACTCAAAAGCCCTGATTATAGCACTACAGAAAGTCGGAAACTGATAGTATAATAGATACCTAACTATGCACAATGTCAAAATAAAATGTCATCCTCACCATAGAAGTAATATTTTCAATAGTGAAGTTGTCGCTACAATTACAGTTGACAATGATTTTGACTGAAGTATATTTTGCACCAAGGAAAACTTTAGGAAAGTTTTTCATTTGATCACATTCGAATTGGAAATCTGCATGTTCAATGTTGCTGTATGGCTGAAACAAAGAAAGATAAAAAGACTTGAGCTTTTTTTCAAAACACACAACAAAGATGATATAGAGATGTCAAGGAAACTACAGAATTAAACTCTTACATATTGATTTTGACATGGACAAATAATGATTATAATTATCAAGCAATCTATAATTATGACAGGAAATGTTCTATTTTGATTGCTGAACCTAATATATGTCTTTTAAATTATGCATCATGACCAATTGAACCATCCTCAAGAAAATGTCAATGTCTAATTGTGTTGCAATGTTTGTTTTGCAATTGAGATATCTCAGCTTACAATATGGACAACAGCCAGATAAAATTGGACAGATCTTTGTCAGAAACAATGTTGTTGGTTTTGTTCTACCTTGGTGAATAGTGAATACTGAGCAGGCAACTAGACAACTAGAAAGACAGACAAAATTTGAGGACTCACAAACATGAAAACATAAGTCTCAGAACAAATAATTGTTGATTGGTCGTATCTTTTCTGGTATGAAAATGCACATTTCTGTCAACAATAAATGTCCCCTTTCAAAAATAAAAGCGACTTACCTCAGAAAAAGCGAAGGTGGGAGACGTTTTACTGCGAATGAACACATCGACATTCTTCCCAAGGCATTTTTCGTTTGTGTCGACAATTTTGATAAGAAGTGTCAAGAGGTATACGTGTAACAATGTGGGAACTGTGATGCTTTTCATTCCAATCATCTGAGAAGTAAAGAAAAAAGTAGAAACACTAAAGCTAACTGGTGGAAAAACAGCTCAGCCCATCAATAACACAGAAACACTTATGAAAAATTATTAAATTATTACAGTGTGTCACTTTGATAAAGCTACAATGAGGACCAGTTCACTGTGAAAAATGCACTTTTTGACTCATAGCCGATGAAGTGTCATCTTCTCTACTTTCAACATGGGAAACATGCAGTTTGATTAGTCATGATCAAGAGAAGGCCATTTGACTTGTCATAACTGATTTTAGAGTGTAAATCAGATGCATAATCCTTTCGTTTGGCTGTCACCAACAAGCGGGATAAGTCTTTTTAAATCAAATTAGCATTGAAAGTATTGGGTATGATCATGACAAATTATTAACATGTTGACACACAAAGTGCCATTTTCACAGTGCAACAGTCCAGTCCTTTTCTATATCAAAGTGACAGACTGTAAGACAAACTACAAAACAATCCAAACTGGAACATTAAAAATATTCCATCAATAATCCAAATGAATATTACATTATCATTACATATACATTGGTGCATGCATGTCACCTGTCCTGGCATAATGGTATATATATATATAATGCAAACAGCATACATTTGGTATCTAATTGTACATAGGATGTAAATTATGTAGAGTAATGGAACAAGCACTTCCAGATAAGTACTGCAGCAGAGGCAATTTATGCAACAATACTTTAGTATGTTGATTAATGATGTGCAGTACAAAAAAAAAAACAACAACAACAAAAACCTCAGGGTGGTCCTTGCATAATGCAAATGTTGATTTTTTCAATCCAATAAGCCAAAAAAGTAAAAACTTTTTATTTTTGAAATATGTATTAAATGAAAAATTGGCAATAAAAATAGAAAGTCAATGTTGTTTTAACGTGATGCAATGTTGTTTTTCTCAATATAATATACCAAAAACAAAAAGAAAATCCAAAGTTTGAATACATGCAAGCCATACCTTTAATAGACCCAGTGCAAGTGAAAGCCATCAACAGCAATGGAAACATAGGGTGTCTGCTACATCACGTGTGCTGCAAATGCCCTGAATTGCTGGTGCACTAATGCATGGCCATTGCATACACTGAAGGCTAACCACTGCATCACTACACCACCCATTGTTATCCTTGCTGTTAGACTAACTCATCTAATTAATTAATAACATCAAGCACACTGCAGTAATATCCACCATTTACCAAAAATAATGCTGTTATATTAAGCGCTGAATGGTAGAAAAAATTGAATATTAATGTTGTATAGATTTGAGCTTAACCATAATTGTCTCAAAAATGATGCCTTTGGCATTAATTAATTGGTATTTTTGTCATATCCAATTATACGTACAGTTACAAAATCACTGATTTGAGCATACAATAACGATGGTTCGATTGTGCGTTGGAGTATTCTGATTTCATGGTCATTGGTCAGTCATCTTGCCTCGGGAAAGAGCAATACTACTCTGGATTCAGAGTTCATACTTAGCACACACAACAGGCAGCAGCAATGAGCAGCACAGGCAGTGAACTCTGCAGAATTCACATGCTGCAACTGACAATCAACTGGTTAAAACTGCTCTTCTGATGGAACAACTGTCCTGAAAGTTGAAGCTGACACAGTGTGGCCTCCAATGTCACTCTGTATAGTTTGTTTTAGAATATCAGTGGTAATGATGGCAAAACATATATGTACAGGCCCAAAGTTTGGCGTTTAAACAGCATGCAAAAAACTGAATTAACCCGCACGCACAGTGAATTTATTAATGTTCATTTATTACCGCAATTTATATAATTATATATATATACAGTGGTCCCTGCATTATAAGACCGCCCCTTCTGCGGTCATGAAGTGGTCTCTCGTGGGGATGCGGTCTCTCGTCGGGGTGCAAAATGCACTAAAAATACTACTAACTGTGGGAGGAAGGCGGTCACATAAGACAAGGCAGTCTTACAACAGAGGGTCTCATAACGCAGGGACAACTGTATATATATATATGCTAGAGATCAAGCTGATCAATAAAGACTGAAGAGATAATTCCATCTTACCTTTCAAATGCCTGCCATGTTAGCGTAACCACGACTCATTCCAAATTGAACGACAATACATTTGTCCTTCATCCGGTGAATAATGAGCTTGAATTTTGACTTTGTTGAATCAGCATGTTGGTTTTGAGGGGAAGTGTATTTTTGTCAATGGTATCTTTATGCACCAGAAAAACACAGAACAGATTTCTTTTACTATTTATGGAAGCCAAGTAAAAGTTGATGATCTTTTGGAATACAGATCTATAAAAGACCACATTAGTTTCAGTAGTTTATCTCAGTATAGTTTATGTATTTTTAATGACACAAGTAACGCAAGCACCATTTAACCTTTAAATGTACACTTAGCACTGTCTACTCTCAAAGTGACCTAATTAAGGATTTTCTTGTTTACATTTTGCTAGTTCTCGTATATAGAGCAAACAACAATCATTGCTATATAGCCAGTATGCTGTCCTATAGTACCAGTGATACACATACACAATTTGGAATCAATCAGTTAAGTTTTCTGGGAGATAAGGCAGTTTTAGTAAATTTTAGAGCATTTTTTTACAAGAATCACCCAATCTTTTGATTGCTAGTTATTTAATGCTTTTCCGGATGTGTAATAGTAATACATAAATAAAATATACTGGCTATGTTACATTGTCATTTGATAGGTTTGTTGTCCAAGATTTAAAATTTAATGATTAACTAGGTCGTTTCGCATAGAGCAAACGGTAGGGGGAACGGGGGCACATTGGGACGCTTTTAACGTCTACCAAATTTGCTCAATGCTGAAAGCACTGAAGAACTCAGAAGTTTGCATGAATATCACCTATACTACCGAGCTTAAATGCAAGGCATAGTAAACTAGACTGCACCTACCCTTTTGCAGCCAGAGAGTCGTAAAGATGACTGTCCCAATGTGCCCCGGCTAACACAGCCGGGGCACATTGGGACATCAATTAAAAAATCATTTTAACACTCCATGTGCAATAGATATCACATATAGGTAGTTCGTAAGACAATATACAGTGCCTTAACACCTTGTAGTCCCAATAGTTGATAATTTTAAACATTTAACATAACCTGTCCTGGGTGCGGACGTCTATGTAAGTAACACACAGTGCTTTGCGACAAATTTGTTCACAGAGCATGGTAATCCACTATACCTCTATTCACTGTGGCCTGAATACCTGTTGTGTGCTGTCCCAGGTCATACAGTTGCCTTGGACACTTAAATTCTGCCATATTAAGTGCGTCCCAATGTGCCCCGAATTCAGTGTCCCAATGAGCCCCGATATGACTTTTACACCAAAATGCTAATTTCTCGGACATCAGTGAGCGTGTTTATCACGATAGCAATTCATAACTGTTCGTTACGATATATAAAATTCATACAAGCACTGAGAAAGCCTCAATGTTCATGGTTTGTCCACAGAATGGTTCGAATTGAACCTGTCCATATTTACTTTAATGGTAGGAAAACAAACTTTTGCTCGCCATACTTCTGCATGTGGCTGTAATTTGTCTATAAAACCATGGAAAAATCAGGATGTGAAATTACAAGATATGATGGCACTGCCATATCATATACCTTGCCAGGATCCAAGAAAACCCCACCGGCCCACAGTGCCCCGCGTCCCAATGTGCCCCCGTTCCCCCTACACAGTGTCAGGGACTTACGATGACGGAATGGAGCATATACAGCCATAGGCCTAGAACTGTCTCTTTGGACTGTGGTTGGGACGGCGAGGTACTCGCTGCTCAGTCCCTTGAAAGTTGAAACTGAGAACAACCGTTTTCTCTCAGAAAGTAGACACTTTTAATTATTGAGCGTGTTTATCACGATAGCAATTCATAACTGTTCGTTAAGATATATAAAATTCATATAAGCACTGAGAAAGCCTCATTGTTCATGGTTTGTCCACAGAATGGTTCGAATTGAACCTGTCCATATTTACTTTAATGGTAGGAAAACAAACTTTTGCTCGCCATACTTCTGCATGTGGCTGTAATTTGTCTATAAAACCATGGAAAAGTCAGGATGTGAAATTACAAGATATGATGGCACTGCCATATCATATACCTTGCCAGGATCCAAGAAAATCCCACCGGCCCACAGTGCCCCGCGTCCCAATGTGCCCCCGTTCCCCCTACACAGTGTCAGGGACTTACGATGACGGAATGGAGCATATACAGCCATAGGCCTAGAACTGTCTCTTTGGACTGTGGTTGGGACGGCGAGGTACTCGCTGCTCAGTCCCTTGAAAGTTGAAACTGAGAACAACCGTTTTCTCTCAGAAAGTAGACACTTTTGATCCATTGATGTAGCATGAGTCACTGCTGATCTTAGAGGTTATGTTCGGGTTGCTGTAAAAATCACAAAACTCTTTTTTGATCTGTTGAGTTGACTTTGGTTGTTTTTAAGGAGGTTACAAAACTGCCGAATAGACTGTATCTGATTTAATCAATAAAATTATTCGCTTAAGCATATAAGTGCCTACATACAATAGAAATATATCCTCCAAAAGGTAAGTACTACAAATGGCCTCAAGGTGGAACTTTGGAATCAAGTTCGCAAGTCACCATCAGCTATGACATCTAGTGGATGAACCAAGATCTAGGATTATTTCAGAAAAGCTCTTGATCAAATCTGGTATTTCCGTTTAGACAGTTCACTCTAGCGTTCAAGTAATGATATTCATGTAAATTGTTCAAAATTGTTAATGTAAACCTTGTAAGCACTTTCTTTAGTCTAGCCTGGGATATATTACAGATTATTTTATTTATTGGTAAAACGCATCTTTGAGAAAAGTAGTGAAATGAGTATAAAATAGACCTAAAGAGATAATTCCATCTTACCTTTCAAATGTCTGCCATGTTATTCCAAATTGAACGACAATACATTTGTCCTGCATCCGTTGAATAATGAGCTTGAATTCTGACTTTGTTGAATCAGCATGTTGGTTTTGAGGGGAAGTGTATTTTTGTCAATGGTATCTTTATGCACCAGAAAAACACAGAACAAACGAAGATATTCACTGAGAATGCAAAATTTCCTTTAGATTTCTTTTACTATTTATGGAAGCCAAGTAAAAGTTGATGATCTTTTGGAATACAGATCTATGAAAGACCACATTAGATTAAGTAGTTCACCTCAGTATAGTTTATGTATTTTAATGACTCGAGTAACGCAAGCACCATTTAACCTTTAAATGTACACTTAGCACTGTCTACTCTCAAAGTGACCTAATTAAGGATTTTTTGTTTGTTTACATTTTGCTAGTTCTCGTATATAGAGCAAACAACAATCATTGCTATATAGCCAGTATGCTGTCTCATAGTACCAGTGATACACATACACAATTTGGAATCAATCAGTTTTCTGGGAGATAAGGCAGTTTTAGTAAATTTTAGAGCATTTTTTCATAGAATCGCCAAATCTTTCGATTGCTAAATAATATTTAATGCTTGTAATCTCACATACCGATGCGTAATAGAAATATATAAATACAGTATACTGGCCATGTTATATTGTAATTGAATAGGTTTCTTGTCTAAAGTTTAAAATGTAATGATTAACTAGGTCGCTTCGCATAGAGAAAACGGTACACAGTGTTAGGGACTTATGATGACTGAAAGGAGCATAATATATTATATTCAGCAGTGACAGCTGTAACATTGCAAGAATATACAAACATTTGAGATATATCCAAAAAAACCTTGTTCCATTTCAATCTGTTGTTTTTTCTGCTTTCTGTGTTATTTTACGATTTTCAGAAAAAACTAAATCTGTTAGTCCTCCTGTTAAACTTCCACATTTATTTCTGAAAACTATATTGAAATTGACTGGTATAATGTTGCTCTTTCACAAGACTGCCTAATTGTGTGTTTTCATACCTTAGGTTTGCAGGCATAAGAAACTTGTTAAAGTAATTTCTATAAAAAAATTCATTTTTTGCTTGTTTTGTTTCCATAGCAACAAGAAAATAAAAGTTTAGATCTTGATTATGACTTTTTTTGGAAAGGCTTATTGGTGATGGCAATATCTTGAAAAAATGAAATAATTCCTTAAAATAGGAAAAAACTTACAGAGGAAAATGTTGGTAACTTGCACCTGGATTTTTGTGAGATGGTTGCCACGGAAACGAAAATAGCAAAAAAACTTGACGTTGAAAGTGGTAAAATTTCTCCAGAGCCTGTATATATTTTTTTTAATCAAACTCCTCAAATAATGGAGTTAGGTTTATGGATAGGGTTAGGGTTGAGTTTTGGTTAACTGTGTTATTTTAATTAAACCTCAGTAACAAATCTCCTCGCATGTCAATTGTCTCTTATTTTTGGTGTTATATACCACTGAAATAGCCATAACTGGCAAAAAAACAGCAAAAAACCTCTTGCTCCCTTAATTTATGTGAGCAGTGTATTATCAAAATGATGTAAATTTCAAGATTCAACTGCACAGGTGTTAGGTAATCAATAATTCAAGTAATCTTGTGTTCAGATAAATTTCAGTACAGCCTTTGCGTATGAACCCAATTGTACATCATTTCGCATATCAGAACAACAGCACTGCCAGCACAACAAGCAGCGACAATCATTATAAAAAGCTGAATATCTCCGAAACTGATTTTCTTGGTCTGGACGGAGGCTTCTTCGCACACGTTGCTATGGTTACCCATGTGCTTCATTCTCCACTTCCGCAAGTAGCCACTCTCCCAGAGGATTTTCATTCTGGTAAATATAAGTTTAAACGAATCAATATTATGCAGTTATAAGACCGCCCCTTCTGCGGTCATGAAGCAGTCTCTCGTAGGGTGCGGTCTCTCATCGGGGTGAAAAATTCACTAAAAATACTACTTAGTGAAGGAGGGAGGCGGTCACATGAGGCAAGTCCGTCTTACAACAGGGAGTCTTACAACGCAGGCACCACTGTATATGGAAAAACTAATTCAATATTAGATTTAAAATAGATACATCCTTGTTATGTAATGGTCATCATACAATGCTGTTTCGTGTTCTGTTAGAAACAGTCAAACAGGTTGCCTAAAACATTTGGTTTTTTAAAAATGTTTTCTCAATGGGAAACTTGCTAAAAACGTAGAACGACAAAATGAAAGTTCTATTAGAGTGATGCACTTTGATAAAGAAAAAATAAGGATCAGTTCACTGTGAAAAATTCACTTCGTGATTCATGATAGCTGATGAAGTGTCATCTTCTATACACTTCAACCTCTCTATTACGACCACCAGTGGTTCCAGGCCATACTGGCCGCATTAGCGAGGTGGCCGCATTGGAGAGGTTCTCAACTTCCCAAAACGACCACAAGGGGTGCTGGCTGACTGCTGAACACCAGAGGTCTCACTTACAGCAGGGGGCAATTAAATGTTTTTGTTTTATCAACACAAACAAAACTGATTTTGGAAGGCTGTACACTTGTTTATCAATCTATCTTGCTATCTGTCCATCTGGATCTATCTATATATTCTCATTTAGAAACAAGACATTGCTCAAAACTATCATGAATATCAAAATTATCAAAACAAGCAAAACTGATCTTAGAAAGCTGTAAACTCGCATATCTATTTATCTTGTTATCTGTCCATCTAGATCTATCTATCTATGGTCATTTAAAAACAAGACATTGTTCAAAACTCGCATAATTTGCATGTAAACATAATATTTAGATATCTGCTATAACATGTCAACTGACATATGTCAAAAGCACAATTAGAGTGAGTAACTCAATTGAGTGTTGAAGCTCTTGATTGGTATTGAAGGGCGAGATATGAATGTGGTGTTTCATTCAAAAGTGCAATTAATTTAGGCCTCAATAGGCAGAACAAGGATGGGTGGCTCGAGAACCTGCATATTCTTCTTCTGATGGACGACACAGTGGTTGTTGCCACTTCCAGAGAGGCCATGCAAACCAAGCTACAACTACTCAAAGAATGCAGCGACTCCCTTGGGATGAAAATTAACTCCTCCAAGTCACAATTCATGTGTGTGAATGGGCAAACATCTCTATTTGATCTGGGTGACAGAACTATTGAACATACCGACAGCTATACATACCTTGGGGCTCTGATCAGTGACGACTCAATAGCGAGTCAAGTGAAGGCACACTTCCTACAAAAGAATGCACATTTGCACAAGTTCTCGTCATTCCTAATGAGACATGCAGATATGCCCGTCTACATGAAAATGGAAGTTTGGAAGAGTGCATTTCAAAGTGCCATATTCTACTGCTGCGAGACCTGGTTCACTAAAAACTTAAAACCAGCTGAGTCTGCCTACATGTCCACTCTGAAACACTTGCTTGGAGTCCGTCAGAATACATGCAATGACATTGTTTGTGCTGAGTTACAAATTGGGTCTGCAAAGAGCTTTATACTTCAAAGGCAACATCAGTTTCTGAACCGTCTAATATCGAGGTCAGACTACAATGGATCTTACATTGAAAGGATAGTAAGAATGGCCGTGGAAGTGAAATGCCCAGCTGGGAAGATGATAGAAAGCTTTCTAAGTGCCCCACGTGAGAGAAAGTATGTGGAAGAATCGAATCTGCAAATCATTGCAAAAATAAATGAGTCGGAAACATCCAGGAGGGAGGTTTATAGATCACTGAATCCCACATTCACAAAACATCGCATGTATGAGAAGGCTGCTGATATCCCTGAAGTGCACCGTATTGCAGCAACCAGGATACGCATGGGATCCCACAGGTTAAAGATTGAGACTGGAAGGTGGTCCAGGATTGCCAAAGAAGACCGTCTGTGTCCATGTGGTCAAATACAGACTGAAGCACATGTGCTATGCTCGTGTGTTCTAGCTGCTGATACTCGCTCAAAATTCCAGTTAAATTTCCAATCAATTTTTCACTTAATGAACAGTGACTGTAAAAATCTGTGCAAGTATATTTATGAAATTATTAAGCTATATGAAGCAATGTAAATCTCATATATAGTTCAGAATTGAAAACCTCGATTTCATGATGTAAACTATCATAATTGGTCTCCGGACAATAAATCTACTACTACTACTAGGGGCTAATTGCTTATTGGCATTATCTGTTGACGTGGCTTCCTTTGTACCCCATCCTCAATTGTCATTCAGCTTGCTACAATTGTTCTGGGTTATGTCTTTTCATTGCAAGTTAAGCAAACAGACGGACAGACAGAGTGTCGCCCGTACGCATTTCTGCTTGATACAACACTTACAGCTGCTCAAGACAGCACTGTCCTTAATAGAAGAGGTCTAAATGGGACTTCTGTACCTGAGAAAGTGCCCGCATTTGCGAGTTGGCCGCATTAACGAGGTGCCCGCATTAGAGAGGTTTTAACAAGCATAAAATACAGGTCAAATATTCGGGTACATCTTCGTAAAATAACTGACTTTGTCGATTTTAAGAAGGGACTCAAGACACACTTTTTTAGTCAATGTTACGGTGTATAATTATATTACCTGTTTTTATGATTTTAACTTCTATTTTAATTTGTCAAATTATTTCATATTGTCAAAGTGCATTGAGATGCCTATATGTAATGCGCTATAGAAGAATAAATTATTATTATTATTATTTTCCTGGCCTTTGTGGTCGTAATGGCGAGGTGCCCGTATTAGAGAGGTGGTCATAAGGTGAGGTTGAAGTGTACTTTCAACATGGGAAACATAGAGGCAGTTTGATTAGTCATGATCAAGAGAAGGCCATTTGACTTGTCATAACTGATTTTGGATTGAAAATCAGATGCATGATCCTTTTGTTTGGCTGTCACCAACAAGAGGGATAAGTCTCCTTCAATCAAATTAACATTGAAAGTATTGAGTATGATCATGACAAATCATCTGTATGATGACACGAAGCGCCATTTTCACAGTTCACACTCTTTTTCGGTATCAAAGTGCATCGCTGTAATGCGAAACTTTCTCGATTCAATGGATTTCCTTCATTATTAGTTTTGATAGGCATGCCTTTTGTCTTTATATTCATTATTGTCTTTTATTGATCCTCAGTGTTTTATCTGTAAATAAATTGAGACATTTTATTTATAGCTTTCATGTTTTTAGATTAGAAATTAATATTTCTTACTGATTAGAAAATGGCGCATTGTAGGGGGAGTTCTTCGGCATTGCGATCGCAAAATATGCTGGGAAGAATTTTTCGCGGATTAGCGCCCAGTTGCAGCCTCTCTTGAATGCAATTTTGACCAAGTCGGTCTTGTCGCCCATGACAACGGCTGTTCTGTTGCCGTAGAGCACATTCTGGACTCCCCTGTTTATGCTCGAGAACCTCGTTCGAGTCCACAGCTTTCCATATACAGAATCAGGGGAAGATTTCTGAAAAGGAAATTGTGGAAAAGAAGTTTTATAGACAAGTACAAAAACTTTTGAGAAGGACAAAAAATTATCATTATTTCCATTCATAGTTTTTCTAGTTAACTGAATGACAAACCAGAAAAGGAAAAATTTTAAACAAGTTAAGGGCTGTCCTCGATTTTTTGACATTATCGAGCCAGTCAGTAGCGATATGATTCAATGAGGGATATTTTCAATTTTGACCTGATTGCTGAACCAGGCCGTCAGAAGTGGCAACTGTGTAGTAACTGTGAATGGGAGTTCACTTCAAACATCTGACAGCATCAATAGATCGGAGAGTTGACCTATTTTAGAAAAAATCAATACTGGTCATTGCGAAACAGCGATTTATACCATGTTAAACCTACTTCCAGCAAATTCCGATGAGCGTCATTCTCCGCCACATAGACAATGCAATGAGGGTCATCAGCGATATCTTTGAGGCTGTCGAATTGAGCCGTCTTTTGGTTAATCGTTAATGACATCATCAGGTTGCCTGAAATCATCGCAGTCACAAGAAACGCCCCAAAATAGTAAAATTTCATCATTATGAAGCCTGGTGATGATTCCGGTTCTCTTGGTAGTCCTGTTAAAAAAAAAAAAGACTTCAAAAATAATCATCTTGCAAATTTTAATTTACACGGATGAAAGCATACTAATTAAAGCATTTATATACAAAGGAGAATAATGACCTGATCAGCGACATTGAACCGCCAGACTACTCAAGATATCGACTAAATAGCCAATTTGCAATTTTCTTCATGATTAAAAAATCAATCACATAATGTTTGAAGGAGTTATTATGTTATTCTGAAGAATTATGAATTACTGAGTCACTGAAATAAGTGAAATTGTTGATTTTCATGAAATTTAAACCAACAAATTTGGGGTCAGCCATGCTTGCCTTGTTGTTGAGTCTATATGCCAGAATACTACTTCTACGACAGGGGATCATTTAATTTAATCGTATTGTGAAAGCCAAATTTGGCAAGAGTGAATTTTACAGTCTGTCACTTTGATATAGAAAAAATGAGGTTCACTGTGAAAAATGCACTTTGTGACTCATGATAGCCGATGAAGTGTCATCTTCTCTACTTTCAACATGGGAAACATAGAGGTTGTTTGATTAGTCATGATCAAGAGAAGGCCATTTGACTTGTCTTAACTGATTTTAGAATGAAAATCAGATGCATAATCCTTTCGTTTGGCTGTCACCAACAAGCCGGATAAATCTCCTTTTTATAAGTCAAATTAACACTGAAAGTATTGGGTATGATCATGACAAATCATCAGCATGCCATTTTCACAGTGCAACAGTCCACTCTTTTTCTAAATCGAAGTGATAGACTGTAATGGGCTTGAACATGTATGTACCTTTTGTTGCAGCCATCCCAGCAGCTGACAGCAAAGACGTCAACAATGAAAAGCGCTTGCTTCTGTGCTCCGGAAGTTTGACCGACCATCTTTCCAGGAGATAGAGAGCAACAGCCACAGACATGATAGTGACTGCCCAGGTTATCCAGACCTCAGACTGAAGGAAATGGCCAAAATACATACATGAAAGGGTCAAATAAAATATCTGCATGCAAATGTTCCACTGCACATCAAGCACTGTATAAATTGTGAAATTAGATTTGGATGTTAAGGTAGGAAATTATTAACGGAGCTATTATTTCTTTTCAGTGTGCGACATCCTGGAATGTTCGTTTCTAAATCAAACTTCACCAGTTAAGAAATACCCCCACCAGGAATTACTTATTTCAAGACTCCACAGACTGAATTCATTTATTTAACTAAAACTGGACAAGAAATTATTAATTAAAAAAACGCTTCAGCTTGGCATCTAAAATTCTGGTCCCTAATGTGTTCATCTTCCTCCCGGGATCTCCTCTTGTTTGAACTTTAATTTTCAAAGTTGACTTCTTTGCGCTACATTTAAGGCTTAATTGTATAACTAACCATACCTGTAATAAATTGAAGATGAACACATTGTATTCCTTGGTTCTCATGACAACTCCACTCGGCTCCTCCCAAAACGGATACGTGAAATCGACGACTTCCGCCCTCTCTTTGGTGATGGTCAGACCCGTGAGGATCATGTCGATCTTCTGCAAGTGAGCAATGGAATTAGATGAAGTGAATAATGTAAGGTGCATCTGGTAAAGTTGGAACAATAAAAATCATGCACAGATATTATGCAGCCCAAATTTCAGATTATTTACAATTCATATTATATACCAGGCATTATCCAGGCATTCTCTCATATCATTTCATAAAATTTCATTTCTTCACATGAATAACATGAAGACGTATTGCATACAAAGTAATTTATAAAGAACACATTTAAAAATCAAAAGAAAAGAATAGAGATGAATGAATATCTTGTTTTGTTTTAAATGGAAGAGGTTCTTAAGAGGTTTTTAAAAAACTATGGCACCGCGAGGCTCAGTACTGACAAGCGGTATTTATCCAATTGTATGATGCTAACCATCCATTTCCTCTCAGCCAAAAAAGGATATGTTAGTAGCTGATAGTCGAGCGTTCTCAGATATCGCCTTCTATTCAGAAAATGTGTGCATTGTGCCACTTTATGATTTATATAATTCAAATGTTCATCTTTTGTTAAATTACTATGTTAAGTTCAGATCAGCCAAATATTATCTGAGTGTGTAAATACCCCTCTTAAGACAGCTCCTATTGCCCCTGACCACTGGCCATTGTCCTTCTTGGCTCCTGTCGATTTGTACTTGATGTATTCAGCACTGTAACAGATCATCAGTTATATGATTTATAGTTTTTGTGTCCGAGAGCAGGGCCTCGGGCCCTTTGTCGTCATCAATGGGATTGTCATATCAAAGTTGGTGTTGATCGAAAAGCATTTCACAGATGCAAGAACAACCCAAAGTTATGATGCCATTATGATGCCCAGTGTTTACACTGTTGCACTAGATGCCCTGGCTTTAATCTTATGTCTTACTGCTCTAAATAGTTAACTTTAATCCCCCAAATTCCTCCTTGCTCAGCAGACGATATCTGAGAAGCATCTTCTTCTTCTTCCCTTTGGCCCTTCCGCCCTGAGACAAAGTGGGGTGCACCACAACCTGAGATTTATACTTCGGCCAATTACTAAAGATAGACAGATAGACAGATAGACACATAGATAGACGGATAGATAGATTGATAGGTAGATTGATAGATCTATAGATAGAATGCAACTTTTAACAATTTATAGAGATGTGTTAATGTAATGATCATATCCCATTGAGTTATAAGGGTTATTAAATTGCTCGAGGACACGGTGCATGCATTGCATGCTATTTTTAAGTACTGTAGCATCTCAATTAATAATAAATTATTATGTTTTCGTACAACAATTGGGGATACGTACCTGAAATTGAAAACTTGCTGAAAATGTTGCATTATTTCGATGCAATATCCGAAGTAGTAAAAGAACTTTTTCTTGTTCTTCCTTACTTTCTTCCTGACTGTGAAAGGCTCGTACTGAAAAATAAATGTTATTCTTACAGACTGTTGCATTGAGAAAATGGCACTTTGTGTGTCATCATGGCGATGATTTTCTCATGATCATACCCAATACTTTCAATGTTAATTTGATTTAAGGAGACTTATCCCACTTGCTGGTGACAGCCAAACGAAAGGATTATGCATGTGATTTTCACTCTAAAACCAGTTATGACAAATCAAATGGCCTTCTCTTGATCATGACTAATGAAACAGCCTCAGTGTTTCCCGTGTTGAAAGTGCAGAAGATGACACTCCATTGGCTCTCATGAGTCACAAAGTGCATTTTTCACAGTGAACTGGTCCTCATTTTTTCCATATCAAAGTGACAGACTGTAATATAGAAGACTTAGTATCTCTTGCAGACAGGTTAGTCCTGATTGAAGGCTACTCACTAAAATGCAGTATTTACTTGTTGACACAGCTGACATCATTACAGGCGTTTTATTTAGTTTGAGCTTCTTGGGATTTTTTTCCAAGCCAGCAAGGCAGATCAAGCTGAGGACATCATTGCTCCTGACCAACATAGTTGTGATATGCCAATAAGCTCTTCGGATGTCAGTCAGTGCTCTGAACCAATCGAACAGGCTGATTCTGCGATGTTTTCTCTTCATTTACAGTTGAATGTCTAGAATCTCACAGTTAATAAAATGCCTGTAGGGCCACGCATAATTGATTCTTAGCTTCGCGGACCCGCCGACACAGTAGATTTCCTGCCGATGGAAAAAAAAATTGAAAAGAAAACAAAATGTTTTTTTTTCACATTAAAAAAATTTTTTTTTCAACCTTTTTTTTGTCCTACCGACCGACCCTAGAAAAAATGCCTTGAGACGAATCCGAGAAGCTAAAGATCAATTATGTGTGGCCTAAGTTGTCATTTTGAATGCAAAGCATTAAAAGGGATAGACTTACCGGAATGACAGCAATGCGAAGGGTTCGTCCTTGGAAATTTATTGATCTCTTTTCTAAATTTTTCTGCAGACCACATTCGCAGGGCACTTGGCCATCGCAGAAGCATATCTGCAAAAATGATTATTATGAAGGTTTTATTTAAAATTACATCTTTCCATGTCAAATTGATATTTCAGCGATTTACGAGGGGTTTCCACCAGAAATTTAACGCACACATTTTATTTACAGTCCTTGTCATACTTACGTGGGATCTCAAGTTCTTTTCTATGCTGTTGAACTGTGATGTCAGAGATGACACTATTCTAGCATTGCAATATATTTAAATTAACTTCAAGCTGTGATGTCATTTTAAACTGGGTCAGATTCCCCAGCTTCTAGCCAATGTGAATCCACCAAACTGAGCATCACAGTTTCAACTCAGTGTCAGAGTGAAAATTGGGTCTGGGAAAAACCCATGCACGTTTGACATCACAGCCTCTCAGCCAATGGGCTGCCAGAACAAATATACATAACATAAGCCATGTGTTTACAAACAAATTGTCAAAGCCTTCTGTTTATATCAACTTCCATCAAAGTTTAAAGTTGTAAGTTAGCAAGTGTATAGATTAATCAAACAACTCCGTGGGAATTATAACAGTTGTCTACTTATTAACTGTGAATGCTCACAAAGCTGCCATTTGGTGGGATTAGACTGGTGATTGCTGTGATAAATCATTGGGATCACAAATATAATGCTTCCTTCAATATATCAATGTTTGAACTGTGATGCGTAGTTTACTGTCAGCCCATTGGCTATCAAGCTGTGATGACATGGTTTTAGGGGCTATCCATGATAAAATTCTTACTCTGACACTGTGTTGAAACTGTGACACTCAGTTCAGGAGGATCAACATTGGCTAGAAGCTGGGGAATCTGACCCAGTTTGAAATGACATCACAGCTTGTAGTTAATTTACATATCGATGGTGAAAGTGCAAAAACTCGTAAGTCAAAAAAAGCTGTTTTTCAGAAATTGAAAAAAACTGTCAAGTGTCTTTTTTTAAGGTAATGTTTATTAATAAGTGAGTTATGGCCAACTGGATACATAGAAAGTGACACCCTATTGTAGTGAATTTTTTGTCAGAGGTCGTTTACCCCTTGCATTGATGTTACCATCAGATGTGATTGAAAATGTCGACTTACGAGGTTTTGCACTTTCACTTTCTACCCGTGCAAAACCTTGTAACTCGATCATTTATCACACTTTAAAGCAACTTGCAGCATTGAATATACTTTCAATCTATGTATATACAGTGAAAATTATAATTTGCCTATGACAGATTGCAATAACAAATTTTATTGAGTGGCTACAATGGCAAGAATGAGGAAAATGACATTTTTTCCAAATTTCGTGCACTCTCTTTTTCAATAGCCTACATCACCAAAACAAATATAGGGAGGAACTATTTTTTTTAATCAGGAAACTTGCTGGGAGTCATAAAAAAGTAACACAGTAATTGTTTTTCAAAAAAAGTTGAAATATCCCACAATATGTGCTTCAAAGTTCTGATTTGAGTTACGAGGTTTTGCACTTTCACTTTTTGAAACATATCGACATACAAGGTTTGGTGAAATCATTCTGTAACCAGTGTGTTACAGCTTCCAAAAATAGCAAACTGGCAAGGTAATCAACTGGCAACGTGTATTGGATATTAAAATAGTCATTCCACCAAAAATCTAAAAATAGCAAAATTTTGACATACGAGGTTTTGCACTTTCACCATCGATATATTGCAATGCTAGAATAGAGTAATCTCTGACATCACAGTTCAACAGCATATAAAAGAACTTTAGATTCCGCGTAAGTATGATAAGCACTGTAACTTACTTCGTACAAAAATGTGCCCCAGTAAAAAAAAAAACACCAAAGGATTTTTATTGAAATTTTTGAAAGAACTTCAAGAATGGATTTTACTAGAAAGAAGATCTGGAAGAGAGGCATCACATGCCGCTTCCAGCACTACTTAAGCTAAAGCTAAAACTATACAGTGTAACCTCGAGTAAACGGTTTATTCTCGTCAACCAGTTTAGCACTTTTTCTTTATTGGCTTCAGCCAGTTTTATGTATTTCTTGAGTGTACTTTTATCTCATAAATTTTTGTAAATGTTTGTATTGCTTTTTCTTCTTTTATATATTTGGATCACATTATCATTAATGACCTGTTTACCTTTATTCCACTTCGTGTAATGGGTATAACATGCGCAGCATAAAAACATTTAAAATGTTAATCAGGAATAACATTACATGTTGGCACATGCGGATTAGCATTATAATTACTAAAAATAATATGCGTAATATCCTCTGAACACAAAGTTAATATGAACACTCACTTGGTCAAATATTTCCAGAGCGTACAACTCGGCTGATGTGTGTGCATTGTCAATACCTTCCATTATAACCAACTTCTTTAACAAGATGTTCTTATGCAGATCAATGACACGTGACATGTTTAGGCATTTGACGAGATCATAAGCGGATGAAATGTCCTTTGTTATGAATGTTATGTCCATAAAAGGAATCATCAGGGTGGATGTGGGTTCAGCGACGGATGCCTGAATAATGAATATGCCAAGTGAATAGAAAAAGTCTGTCTCTGTCGGACAAATTACCACCATAACACATAACTACACCCAATTGACAAATAATTTAATGTGAATAGGTCTGTCTCCATATGGGGATTACGACAGTGATTATGGGTAGGTGGCACTACGATAAGGGGGTATGCTATTTTAGTCTTTGGGGAAGCCCACCTGATGACATATGTCTGGTCTGTGCAAATTAAAAAAAAAAATCCGGTGACCAACAGTTAATAATGATCTAGTTGTTAACATGTTATAATCCATAGATTAATACATAAATCCGAACTGCAAATGGAGACGGGCTATTTTCAGTCACTTCATCTCTAACTAATTGATAATTTCATATAAATTTAATTTGAATTTAGACTGGATGCCCAATTGCATCCAAAAATGCAAAACTGTCAGCAATAACAAACATTTTTTCCATCTTGTGGAAGCAACTTCCACCAAAGGTGTTATTGTCAATAACACATTACATCAGTCTGCTCACAGACTCTAAATGAACAGCGCAGCTGGAGAGTCTGCCAGAAATCGGATGACCTCCAGCTGACACATTTATCAATATTCAAGTAGGTCAGGGCATGTCCAGGTAGAGGGACCTCATCACTTGTGCTCTTACACACAGCTGAGCTGCCAGCAAGACATAAACAAATTGTAATCAACAAGGTTAAACGATCATTGAGTGCACATGTATGCACTGCCAATGAGCACCATAAAATTCTGATGATTTCAAATCCTTTAACAGCCTTTTCCAGCATGATTTAAATGATAGTTTATGGTTTTCTCCAAAGAAACTAATTAAAACAACAAACAGACAACAATGAAACACTAAAGCATTCATTCAATTGCTTTGAGAGATCTGAAACAGTTAATTATGTCTGTCACACCAAAGAAGAGTTAATCTTTTTGTTACAACTTCACAAATAATGTATGTTGTGGTCACTGGTCAGCGCAAGCTTATACTGAGAAGTGAGGGTGCTCGTGCGTGGCTGTCTGGCTGGCTGCCAAACAGGGACTACTCACAATTCCCTGGGCAGGAAAAATTATGACTCTGCCAAAAAAAGTTCCACAACAAGTACCACTTTGCAGCAATAGCAGCATTCTAATAATAAAGTGGCCGATTAAAAGTTATTTAATATTCAATTCTAGACCTAATTCAACAGACCAAGTCGTTACTGCACTTCACTTAAAAAAAGAGGTCGTTACTGCATCTGATATCTCTTATGCATGATGTAAAATATGAACTCTTGTGTGCAGAGTAACATTACATTGTGTTATTGGCCTGCATACTCAAAAGACAACGTAGATGAAGATGTTTGAAGTTATGTAATAATATCAAGTATCAATTGAATCAACCAAGTCATGAAGTCTTCTTTTTCAAATTGTTTTATCTCCATGGATCTAGACCTACCATGGATCATAAACTAGTGTATATAGGCCTAGTTGAAACCTACTTTTAAACATAGTGTTTACCTGAATTAAGCTGGAATTAATATATTTTTCATTGCAGTCACACTGAACAACAATTTCTGTAAAAATGTTGCGACTTCTTGTCAGAACCTTCGAAAAATTTAACCACCAAGAATCGCAGTCAAAATGAAGAGCTGCTTTTTCCATTTTCCCAAATGACTGCAACGAAAAAAGCAAAAGAGTTTATGACTGATAATGATTGATCTTTAGACTTTAGCTTATTGGATCTTCGCGAGGCCCTCTTTCTGAGGACGGTTGGTAGGATGAAAAGTAGAAGCTGTAATCTGTTTTATTATGTCAATCTAGTAAAAATTGTGGGTTTACAGGTTTTAAATGATTTTTCCCCCGTAGGCAGAAATCTCTTGGGTCGGCCGATCCGAGAAACCAAAAAATAAAAATGTCTGGTCTAATAAGTATGATTTGTTTCTATGTATTATTAGATCTACGTGTGTTACAGATTTACTCAATGTCATGCTGTGAAAATTAATGTTACCTTGAAGGTACGAAAATGTCATGTAGCTTGGCAATTTCACAATTACAATCGGAATTTCTTGTCAATGACTGCTAGAATCAGCGATATGAGAAATTGGCCTGAATCAGACCAAAGTCTAAGGCCATTTCCACAAAAAATTAGTTTTTGATATAACAGCACTCATTATTAGTCTAGGAGTCTTTTCTTTTTTAAGAAATGCGTATTAACATAAGTGTGAACCCGTGTCACCACAGTGCAAAGATAACCTCAGTCTGACTAACACCAATGATTTGAAGGTTAGGCCCATAATCATCATGATACATAAAAATAAGGCATGCATTATATTAATATGTAAGAAAGGAATTGCTACATACCTCAGAAAATATGAAACGGGAGGTCTTCTTTTCCTGGAGAAAGCCCTTGATGATGTGTTTCTCTCGACAACAATTGGCAAAAAATATGCATGTCCACAGATTTACGAGAACTAAGAACCAAGCCAACATTTTGCTCTTAAAATATACCGTCATAAATTTTCCGCGATGCTGTTAATTGGTGTGCCAGAAAATTTGAACAGATCCAACATCATGCCAAAATGGTCATATCAGAGGAGCCAAGAGAGAATATCTTTATCAAGTTAAATATCCAGCCAATCGGAGACCCACATTATAAATTAATGATAAATATGATAATAAATTCATTACATGCCATGATGGAATTAATTACAACAAGCCTCACAAGCAGCTCTGCAAACAGATGTTGTGGCACGTCGCAGAAACTAGGAGCAAATATTAATCTTCAGAAAAACTCTCCAATTATTGCTAAGCTGCAACTAGTGTTGATCGGAACCCGGTGGTTGAGCATTTTTTTAGTCATTTGGGGTTAATTTAAACGTAAAGAATATAAGTTGTTTAATTTTGAGTAACTATTAGCAACATTAATGCTCAGAAAACAAGTCCAGTGAGGGATGGAGATAAGTATTGTTCTGAATACTATAGCTAGTCCATTCTGATATTAAGCATGTTTAGACGTTCACAGGCTAACGTTATCACAAATTTTCTTCAAAATGCTACTTTTCATCTCGGGATATTGCGGTGGGCGCCGAGGATTTCTTTTATACTGGAGGGGGGGGCAAACTTTTTGCATATCAAATTTTCCTGGGCAAATGTTGCTCGTTTATCCCAAAAAGTTTGTGCACAGTACGCCAATGCTATATGGAAGCTATATAAACAGCTGATTTTACGGAGTGCCAATACTCCAATCTATATAAAGTTAAACATCCACCCATCAATGTTCACGAAGAAGGTGTGTCAGTCTCTACATTTGCTGTATTGATAAATGCACTCGATGACAACAAAGACATTAAATTTTTAATGAATCTTTACTTTTCATAAATTTTTATAAGATAAATTCATATTTCCCTATATATTCACATGATCATATTACAAACTAAACATTAAAAAATAGGGTTTGCAGTCATGTTCGGACAAGGCGCTCTAGTGTGAGGTAAACTTTCAGGGCCAAAATTCAGTTTTCGGGAAGCGGATTTCTCTAAAATGCTGATCGGCCCGAATTTGCGGACCGACAGTATGAATTGTGGAATCGTGCATCGATCAAGTGTGTCGATGATACATATATCATATCGAATGTCGGCGACAATATAGACCCCTAATGGCAATAGTTTGAATACTAAATTTGTTACCTTTTTTCTTTGGACAATACAATCTCCTGGTGGGTTATGAAATATGTTTATGAATAATATAATAAGTATAACACTTGTCAAATACTGGATTTTATGTTTCCTTTATTTAGGTTAGCTACTTGCCAATAGGTAAGATTTGGAATCACATAATCTGACGTTTCAATGTAGATTTTTCTTTGAGTACCATAAAAAAGTATATGAAACAGCATATCAAATCATGATATTACTATTTCAAATTAAGCCATGATGTCACTTTGTGGATGTGGACTTTGCTATTATTATCTACTTTCATATTAATAATGATTATTTATTTCATTCAGGTAAGTAAGTGACATTTGTTTACATTTAAATCTATAATTTAACGATTTTCACTAGAATAGTGGATATCATGTGTGTCTCCTGTATATATTTCAAAGCTTTATAACATGAATTGCACACTCTACACACATTGTGCATCTTTTGTGCAAGTTTTTAAAATCATTTTTACATACTATTTCGTTTTTTAATAAAGTTATCTTGAATCTTGAATCGATGAATATAATGAAAAATATATATACATAGATTATTAAAGATATCAATAATTATACAAGACAAAATACACTTAAGAAAACCTATGATAAAAATGTTACTAAGAGTATTGTAATTAACTATAAGTAACTAAAAGTAGGCCTAAATCATTCTCATTACAGTCTGTCACTTTGATACAGAAAAAGAGTGGACTGTTGCACTGTGACAATGGCACTTCGTGTGTCATCATGCTGATGATTTGTCATGATCATACCCAATACTTTCAATGTAAATTTGATTTAAGGAGACTTATCCTGCTTTTTGGTGACAGCCAAACGAAAGGATTATGCATCTGATTTTCACTCTAAAATCAGTTTTGACAAGTCAAATGGCTTTCTCTTGATCATGACTAATCAAGCAGCCTCTATGTTTCACATGTTGAAAGTAGAGAAGATGACACTTCATCGGCTACACTCTAAAAAATTTCTGACAAAATTGGTTTTTTAGATTCAAAATGGTTTTTTGAAATACCAAATTTCAATGCAAAAAACCAACATGGATTTTTAAAAAAATCCATGTTGGTTTTGCATTGAAATTTGGTTTTTCAAAAAACCATTTTGAATCTAAAAAACCAATTTTGTCCCGACATTTTTTAGAGTGTATCGTGAGTCACAGGCTCATTTTCACAGTGAACCGGTCCTCATTTTTTCTACATCAAAGCGACAGACTGTAAACTTGCTTTTGTGAAAACTTATGAAAGTAAATCTCACAAAGAAGGACCATGACACCAAGAGTACAGCAAGCTGCCAAGGAGGTGAAGAATAGGAACAAATCTTCAAAACTGATCTTCTTTATTTTCACAGACTCCTCTTCGCAGACGAGACTTCTGTCTGAAATGTGCTTCAGCTGCCATCTCTTGAGGTATCCACTTTCCCAAAGAAGCTTCATGCTGCAAAAGAAGGTAGAAATCACTCCAGGACTCTTGTTTGGATCTATTTGGAACCCGAACAGAAACTTAATTAGGCCTGTCCTATATACGGTATACTATTTATAAGTCTGTTGTTGTCAAAGATTTTGTTTTTGTATGCAAATTGCCAATTTTTGATGGTTCTTGCCATGCTATATGTACATCAATCTTAATGTTTTCAAGCACACCCAGAGGAAGAAATAATTTGTTTGAAGCACAGAAACAGTACAAAATGATTATATCCCATATAATGGTATTCATGTATTGGAGTACATTAGAAGCACAAAAGAAGTACATTGTGCATTGACGATTTGCATGGTTCAGGGACTTTTTCTCACAAAGTTGGCATTTGAAATAGAATTACAAATGCAGTACATTCGAAGCACAAATGCAGTACTCATCTGTATCCCTGTAATCATCAAATATGATGAGAGGGATTCTCACGAGAAAGAAACATGTGCATACAAAAATGAGATCTGGGCAAAACTGAAAAATGTAATACAGCATATTTAAAGTTGAAAGTGCAAATTAAGTCATGGAATAGAAAGAAGCTGAATTTACTGGTAAGAAAATGGCCCGTTGTAGGGCGAACCCTTTGGTAGGGCAATCCCAAAATAAGCCGGAAAGAACTTCTCCGAGATCAGCGCCCAATTGCAGCCAATTCCGGAGGCTACTTCTGCCAGATCTGTCTTGTCGCCAATGACAACAGAGGTCCTGTTGCCAAGCAACACATTCCTGACGCCTTGTGGCATTGTCGTCAACTTCGATTGGCTCCAGATTTTGCGATACACGGAATCAGGAGGAGAATGCTTCAAACAATTAGACAAGAACATTTGAATAAAAATTAAACAAATTACACATGTATATTAAATCTTGGTATGTTAATATAAAGGGGCTCAATACAAGAGATGATAGTTGTGGGGGATATGATTTTACCCCGGGGACGAACATTTTTAAAAATGGCGAGAAAAATTTATATTTTCATTTCTCAATTAACAAACCTAATGTCAAAAGAGTTAACCAAAAGTTTTGCAAGGCAAGTTAAATTACAAATGAGACTGTATAAAGCCTGCATAAGTTTTAGTGAGATTTGTAAAACAATGAGACACCCTGGGTGCAAACAAGCTTTGTCAACTTTCATCCCATAATAGAGGTGTTCTGGCACCCCTAAAACTTACTTCCAATAGATTTCTGTGTGCGTCGTCCTTCCCGACGTACATAACACATCCAGGATCATTTGCTATGTCCGTTAGACTTTGGTATGGAGCAGTTCTTTGATTGATGGCTAATGACATCATCAGATTTGCCGAAATGATGGAAGTAAAGAGGAACGCTCCAAATAAATAGATCTTCATTGATATGAAACCTGGCGATGAGTCAGGCTCTTTGGCCATGCCTGTAAAATTTTTAATAGAAAATTATTACCAACTTAGATTAGTCAGAGTGTGCAATTTGAATAGAAATGAAACATTAAAACAGTCATATCACACTGTTACACGAAAAACGACACATGCGCAGAGTCAATACGACGTTCACTCGTTATATGAAGCTTAAAACAAAACACTTTTGTCAATAAGTCATAAAGCCAAACACAATTGATTTTTAGCTTCTCGGATCTTCTCGAGGCACTTTTTCTATGTTCGATCAGGACAAAAAAAAAGCTTAACCCCAATTTTTCATGATGTCAATTCAATAAAAATTGTCGGTAAGGTTCCTTTTTTTTCATGAGCAGAAAATCTATAGGGTTGGTCGATCCAACAAGCTAAAAATTAAAAATTTCCGGCCTAACCAACATACCTTTTAAGAATGCCATTCCAGTAACAGACAGTAAAGATTTAGAAAGTGAGAATCGCTCCTTTATATAAAGCCTGGGTGACCACTTTTCCACAAGAAACAGCACAATCGCCACAAGAACCAAAGTGGCCGCCCATGTCAGCCAAACCTCGTACTGCAAGTAATTTTAATTTCAAGTCATGAAAGGTGTCACAAAGATGAAACTCAGTTATAGTGATACCTTACACAAGTTTTAATATATAGTGTGCCCAGTCATGTGACTGATCTTGAAACTGTGGTGTGGCTGGTACTGGGTTCAAGGAAACAAAATGTCCGATGTTATATTATGGCACACTCAAATATTTTGCTACCTAGTCCTCTTGATCATGAATTAATTGTTTACGTGCTTCACTACATTTGGCCTGAATTATGTAGGATGCTGTATTTTTATCTCTTTTCATTTAGAGACAAAGCAAAAAAAAAACTGCCTTTGGACCAGAATCTCTCAAAAACTCCCAATTTCTTAGAATTTGAGTTTATAGACATGAAATATGAAAAAAAAACATTTGAATTAAAGGAGTTCAGCTGAACACAAATTAAAGTCATGTCACATGACATTCATATTACCTGCAAGAGATTAAGAACGAAAAGCTTGTACTCTTCCGTCCTCATGAGAACTCCGCTCGGTTCCTCCCAAAACGGATAAGTGAAATCAACAACTTCCGCCCTCTCCTTGGTGATCGTCAGACCCGTCAGAATCATGTCTGCCTCCTGGCAATTAGAAATATACAGCATTACAGATTAAGATTCAGATTATTCAGATGATTTATTTTTTTTGTAGCTCATATTTATACAATTTTAACTATTCCATAAGATATTACCTTGAACATAAATATGTAAGCTACAGGAGCTCCTCTAAGGCAATATCGTGCAACTGTCGAGGAGTCCCTGTTATTTTTAAATTTGGTTCATGCATCATTACTAGGCACAGTGGCTGGTGGCTTTAAAAATGTTTTTAAATAAAAAAATTTAGAAAGAAACAGAGAAAAATCTGCATTACAATAAGACAACCTCTTTTTATAATGTACACTAATTACCTATGCTTTTAAAAGGGAACATTAGGCCTACATTTTATTGCATTTCACATTTTGGTAAAATTTGAGGGGTTATTTTCTTCAGGGTTTTGGGTTAAAAAAAAAAGAAGTCCAATGATTTAAATTGTGATTTAAATATCAAATTTATTATCGATTTAAATAAAATAAATCATGATTTTAATTCATTAAAATTGTGATATAAATAATGATTTAAATTGCCTTGATTAAAATATGACAACCCTGATGTTCTTACAAGAAAAAAGTCTGAGCATTCTGACAGATGTGGCTGTCATTGTAAATGAATACTCGGCAAAGAAATATTTTGAAATAGAATTTGTACAAGAGCAACATATTTATAACAGAATAATAGGAAGATCAATGCAATACCCCCTTTAACACAGCTCCGATAGCTCCCGTCCATTGGCCATTGTCGAGCTTAGCGCCTGTGGCAGGATACATGATATATTCAACGCTGAAATAAAGAATGCGATCAACAAAAAAAGTTGCAAAATAGAAAAATGCCTACGTTAACACAAAATGGCAGTTTTCCTGTGTCCATCAAATAGATGACCAAAATGTTCCCCTACGAACAATTGGATCCAATTCCATCAAGAGAGATTAAAGTTTAGGTCTGGCTCAATCTAGTTCCGGTCTGTATATCAACAGGCAAGCAGGGAGTACTGCTTTCTGAGCTCTGATTGGCCAAGAAAACAATCAATGTGAAGTCAACGATTGAGAAATGTTTTGTGAAGTAAAACCCAGTCGGTGCCTAAGGCCATAATATGCCGTGGAAACCAGATTGGTCTGTCAATATTTCCAGACAAATTGAAAATATCCAAAATAACACCGGTTTATAAAAAGGGTCCTGAATCAGATATAAAAAATTACAGACCTATATCTGTGTTACCCACCATTTCCAAAATATTTGAAAAGGTTCTCTTTGTTCAAATGCATGATTATTTTAAAAGCAAAAATCTTTACTATGTTAGCCAATATGGTTTCAGAGAACTTCATTCTACAGAACTTGCTACCTTAGAATTAACTGATCGTATTGTGAATGAAATGGATTCAGGAAATGTACCACTAACAGTTTTTATGGATTTATCAAAAGCATTTGATACTATTAATCATGAAATTCTCCTTGAAAAACTTCATTATTATGGTTTCAGTAGCACCGCATCCAGGGGCCCTCCTGTCCAGTTACCTCAGTAATCGAATGCAATATGTCGAATATCATAACTTTTCCTCCTCTCATTTAAATATTTCTACTGGTGTCCCACAGGGTTCAATCTTGGGTCCATTGCTGTTCCTTATCTATGTAAATGATGTTTTCAGATCAAGCAGTTTTTTCAAATTCATTGTATACGCAGACAATACCACTTTATTTGTTTCTCTTGATTCTTCTCAAGACAATGTTCAGATTTTGAATACTGAATTAGCAAATGTATTGTCTTGGCTTAAAGTTAATAAGCTATCTTTGAATGTAGATAAAACAAAATGTATGATTTTCCACACACCGGGTAAAGTTATCAATCGCCCAGCTTTATTTATTGATGATAAAATCCTGGAATATATTGGTACCTTTAATTTTCTAGGTATAACTATTAATGAGCATCTCAAGTGGAATGATCACCTTGATAACATAAGCAAAAAAATAGCTAAGTGTACTTGTATATTGAATAGATTGAAGAAATTCCTTCCCCGGGACACATTGAAAACTATATATTGTTCCCTTATTAATTCTCATCTGAATTATGGAATTCTATGCTGGGGCTACAAAGCAAATTCCATATTTAAATTACAAAAAAGGGCAATTCGAGCTGTAGCCAATAGTAGATATAATGCCCACACACAGCCCTTATTCAAAAAGTTGCGTTTGCTTACTGTTCATGATATTTTGAAAGTAAAATTATATAAGTTTTTTTATAGATTAATAAATAATCAAATTCCCAAATATTTTTAGTGACAAATATCTTAATAAAACCACAGAATGATTATCCATACAATACACGAAATAAGAATTTTAGATTACCACGTCTATATCATGCCTATGCCGAAAATAGTGTCAGATACCAGCTACCCAAGTTATTAAATAGTACATCAAATTCCATTCTGGAAAAGGTCTCAACTCATAGTGAGTTTGGCTTCTCCTTGTATATCAAAAATTCATTGATCCATCAATACCAGGAACAATGTTCCATACAAAATTGCTTTATATATCAATCCTCAAATATATAGTTTCATCCCTTTCCTTTTGCTGACCATTTCACTTCATCCCATCGACCCTCATACCATTTTCATTCATCCCCCTTCACCTTCATTTATCATTTCACCTATCAACACTTATTTTTAAGAAAATTTTGATTTCAATTTATTTGACATAATGTATGACTTGTGGTAATTAATCAAAAGTGTAATCTTGTTTTTCTTCTTTTTTTTTCTAATAGGTGGCATTTATGGCAGCTCCATATTCATGGCAAAGTAAATGTCTCCTGACAATAAAATAATTGAACTATGTTTTTTATTCTTTGTAACTGTATATTCATGTCAAATAAATATTTCTGTCTGTCTGTCTGTCTGGCTGGTCTAACTATACATGTATGCATGTAGTTCCTAAATTTGTCACTACCTCATTTCAGCTACAGGGTGGCAGCACTGTGCAGTAGGAGACTGAGATGAGACTAGGTTAAATTTAAACCAGGTCTGCACTCTTTTGGTGAGATCTAGGCTTGTTGTTTAAAAAGTGAGCTGATTCACACATGTGAATGTTACAGTCCTTGTCATACTTACGTGGAATCTCAAGTTTTTTTTCTATGGTGTTGAACTGTGATGTCAGAGATGACTCTATTCTAGCATTGCAATATATGTAAATTAACTACAAGCTGTGATGTCATTTCAAACTGGGTCAGATCCCCCAGCTTCTAACCAATGCGAATCCACCAAACTGAGCATCACAGTTTCAACTCAGTGTCAGAGTTAAAATTGGGCCTGGGAAAAACCCATGCAAGTTTGACATCACAGCCTCTCAGCCAATGGGCTGCCAGAACAAATATACATAACATAAGCCATGTGTTTACAAACAAATTGTCAAAGCCTTCTGTTTATACCAACTTCCATCAAAGTTTAAAGTTGTAAGTTAGCAAGTTTGTAGGGGATCATAACAGTTGTCTATGTGAATGCTCACAAAGCTGCCATTTGGTAGGATTAGATTGGTGATTGCTGTGATAAATCATTGGGATCAAAAATGTAATGCTTCCTTCAATATATCAATGTTTGAACTGTGATGACGTAGTTTACGGTCAGCCCATTGGCTATCAAGCTGTGATGACGCAGTTGTAGGGGCTATCCCTGATAAAACTCTTACTCTGACACTGTGTTGAAACTGTGACGCTCAGTTCAGGAGGATCAACATTGACTAGAAGCTGGGGAATCTGACCCAGTTTGAAATGACATCACAGCTTGTAGTTAATTTACATATATTGCAATGCTAGAATAGAGTCATCTCTGACATCACAGTTCAACAGCATAGAAAAAAAACTTGATATTCCACGTAAGTATGACAAGGACTGTAACATGACTTACATTGTAGCTTGTGGGAAATGGGGTGAAAATCATTCTGACTAGAAAAATCACATCAATTATAACTCACGTAAAATTGAACGCCTCTTGAAAATGTTGCATTATGTCGATACAATATCCGTAGTAGTGATGGTATGTTTGATTGTTTTCCGTAATTGTCTTTTGCAGCAAAAATGGAGGATACTGCAAAAAAGGCAAGTAAGATAGTTTGTGAATCTGAAAATTTGAGTTATTACATTTGGTTGTTCTAGGACATCAATGATACCGTTACAGTAGATGAAAAACGAGTGTCTGCGGAAAAGCTGTTGATGGCTATCAATGACCTCACAACATGCTGTATCAAATACATTGAAATGTATAGCAAGTATAGGCTATGACCTTATCAATTTCTTATGACTCATAGAGAATAAGATGGCATGGATAGGCCATGACCTTACAAGAAACATTCCAGTGCTGTAATGTAAACACTAGTTTTTCGTCTACTATGAAGAAGCATATGAGTTTTGTAAAAGAAGCATATGAAGTCATAGTCAGTTCGACACCTTATTTTTGGGTTCTAACATGCACTTTTGTCAGTTAGATCTTTCCATCGATGTCTAAATAATACATTGAGTTTCGAAAAATAGACTGTGATAAAAAGGAAAGAGTTGGTGGACAGTAGACAAATAGTTGTCCAAAAGAAAAATAGTTGTCTGTGCTTGAATACCTACAAAAATGACAGCAATGCGTAAGAGCTGTCCTTGGAAATTTATCGGTCGCTTTTCAGAAACTTGTTGTTGAGCACTTCTGCAGTTTAGTTCACCTTGACAAAACGATATCTGGAAACAAAAATAGATTGAGGTATTTGGTTACAATTCCGTATCAAACAAGCCATAAACCAAAGCTCCAAGTGCAACTGGAGCTGAGTTACAAGACAAAATGTCATTGTGTCAGATGTACTGTGTGAGTACTTCCCCCCGAAACAACACTTTGTCTTGTTATTACAGATCTCGTATTAGTGTGCCATGTTCCTTTCAACTGCCACAGTGCTCTTGTGATGTCAGTATCAGCATAATGATTTCACAGTTGGATTATTAACAGTTTCAGCTGTGTCAGTTGGAACCCATACTGATCACACCATAACAAATCCCCAATAAGCTGTTAGATTGTTGCTCATCATTGATTATTCAGTTTGATGTTTTAAATAAATCCAAAAGTTTCAATATCCAGCTATATATAATGCATGGATTTTGTGTATAACTGCTATCCGTTTTAGCACTTTTACAACAAAACAAATTCATTCACTCTCACATTGATTTGTTGGTCTGAGAGGTTATCATGTGCTGTTCTGTCTTGGCAAAAATAAAATACTCAGGATCCATTCAGAATTTAAGACCTAAGGGGGGGGGGAGTTTTGCTTGGGGCATACTTATCGCGGATTTCCAATAATGTTTATTTTATGATCGAATTCTTAGCCTCCTTGTCTGGCCTTTTCCAAAATTTTTGGGGAGCAACTACCCCTCCCCCTCATTTCTCGTCCTCTGGTATGCCCATGAAACACCACAAAGTTCACTTCCGAAAAATCTCCCCATCATCCCCATTCCAGTCATCAATTCAATGAGTTCCTTTGGCGCAGATCTCACCTAAAAGGCTGAAAAGCCACAAGGTGCTGCCCTCAATGAGAAATTTCACAATAGGACACCATGAATGTCCATGATGGATCAAGCAAGTGGCTCAAACATATAAGTTTTTCCTGCTCCAACTGAATCAAACAACCATACCAATGAATGCAGATTAATCAATTGTCATTCACACTTAGACAGCCCATAAGCCTGACTTGTTGGTAGCAGTTGGAATCAACACTCAAGCTTGGAGTGCCAATAGTGATGTCAGTATTGCAATACTGACATCACCTGGGCATATATTCACATGGAACATGGCACACTTATACGAGATCTGTAATAATGATGTCTTGTTTGATACCCCGTCATCTAGCCTTTTGCCTGTTTAACAACGAATATAGCTAAGGCAGAATTGTGGCAATTGCGCATCATTCATATTGCTTGTACCATACCATTAAGGTTTCTTACCAATTGAATTTGCACCTGGGGTCTTTGTGCTTGATAGGGGTTATAATCTTGCGAAAGTAAGTACGCCCCGGACTAAATGATGTAATAAAAGAAAGGAACAGAGGGTCTACTTACTTTTGCAAGATTATGACCCCAATCTAGCATAAAGACCCCAGGTGCAAATTCAATTGGTAAGAAACCTTAATGGTATGGTACACTATTTCGTTGTTAAACAGGCAAAAGACTAGATAACGGGGTTATAATTTATAACTAGAAATCTAAGGGCAATATTGATATGATCATCCCGCCCCCAGGATCTACACCCCTACGATAATATTCGATCGAACATCATTGCTCATCTTCGTTGATTGTAAAACCATGCAAAGGCTACAGAGGAAGTGCATGGTCTGTATCCCATTCTTTTTATAATGCATGCATGTCAGAATGGATAAAGCTAATATTAAAGCTATTATTAAAGCTAATATTTCTACTCACACTGTCAAACATCTTTAATGCCGTCATATTTGCTTGGATGCTTCCTTCCTTGATAACCAAATTCTTCTTGTGAACATTGTGGTGTACGGCAAAGAAACGCGTCATGTTGAGACATAAGCTGAGATCGAAAGCCGATGAAATGTCTCTTGTTATGAATAAAATGTCAACGAAAGGAACAGTGAGGAGAGATGGTGATTCAGAAATGGATCCCTTCTGAAAATACAAAGAATATTTTGCACGAGCAAACAGCGGCAGATCCATAAATTGTCAGATGGGGTAGGGGGGTGGGGTTTATACATAAGAATGCACTAAAATTATTGGGATTTCACTTTTTTTTGTACATTAAAATCTATAGGCCCAAGGGAGGGGTTTGAACCCCCAGCCCCCTCCCCTCTTGATCCGGTACTGGATCCGGTACTGGATCCGGTACTGGATCCGGTACTGACCCATTCTACAATCACCTGATCGTACCATGTATTTCGCCACATATAGGACTACATGCAGATGCTCATATTTTTTTTTGTGATGTTCGTCAGTGTCCAGTAGATCTGAAGTAAGCTGACGTCTGTTTAATTATAAATACATTGGTGCCTGTGCACGAAAACCACCCCTGAATCCCCTTGTAAAGAACCCGAGGCTATAAAAGCCACAAATATATTAAAATATATATTTATATGAAATTGTAAACTTACTTGTATTTCACCTCCAATACATTTCTTGCATCTGTGTTTGATTCATACTGCCTGCATTTCTATAATTACTGAATTCTGTGTGTACCATTTTCATGCATTGTTCAACTTGTTCTATTGTTAACATAGTTAAGAGGCCAGCTGGTCAAGAGCTTGGTACTTGTGATATTGTTGAAGTAGGGGTGATTATTCTATAATTGGCAAGACTGGACTTGAGTCCATTATACAAGTTTAAAGCCTCTTTGTACATATACATGTAATATAGCCTGCAGCTGCCAGAGCACATGGACAAGTTATGTCATGACTTTAATAAGGACTTATAATTGGAGCTCTAGGGAATTATTTAATGTTGTTAACTACCACTATGAATTGGTTTCTATTATTGTATGTATGTTTGTTATGTGTTGCCTTGTGATTGGAATTATTGGTCTTGTTGGCCAAAGGCCATTGGTTGTTGGATTTCCTCCTTTAATATAAAAGGGAGGTTTTGCCAGTTAATAAACAGTTTGGTTTAGACTTCGAAGAGTAACTCTTGCATTTGTTCTACTTTCTCCAGATATGCAATTACTTTGAACTTGGTAAAACTGAACTATCTGTAATCTGAGACTGGACAGAGTAGTTGGTAATACTCCATGCACATAGGAACATCTTAGGAGAATGCCAACCCGTCTCACATTATAATTGGTGACTCTGACTTAAGATTGGAACGCCTTGGATCATCTCAGGAACATCTTGGGAACATGAGGAGCATCTTCCCCCGGAGCCGCATGGACAACAGAGGACTCCCCATTGATGACCTGTGAAGATCCAAGCAGAATAACCAGTTGCTGAATGTGAGGTGAGACTGATAGTGACAGTCACAGCAACCACATTTTCTTCACGAACACAAGACATCTCATCTTTAATCCAAGATGCCCCCCAATGATGGACCAGATGGACCAGGTCAGGCAGGTCAGGCAGGTCAAGGTGGACAGGGAGAAGGACAGGCGCCCCAAATTCCAGGTGCAGCGGACACTCCACTGATGGTGCAAGATTTCACCACCTATCTCCACCAGGACAGGACCTTGAGGCAGACCGCAGATGAACAGAGGGTGACGATGTCAAGGGAAGCCGAGGAGCGTCGAAAGGCCGAGGACCAGGTCAAAAGGGTCCCTTCCTGTGACGGTGGCAGTCCCCAGGCCGTGAGGGAATGGGTGCGCAACGTGGCTCTCACTATCCACTACTCAGGCTATACAGTCTATATAGCCTCACAGTCGGCAACTGGGCCTCTGAGGAGAGAACTGGAACACTTCCTGAGTTCCCAAGAGAACAGGCAAGCGGTAACGTGGGCCCAGCTTCGGGACCATTTGCAGCAGGCCTTCCTCTCTCCTCATGAGGATGATCGACTTCGGCATGAGGTCGAAAAGACGAAGCAGGGGGCCTATGAGAATTCAGCTTCTTACAGCCGACGTTTCCGGGAGGCGGTCGATCTCGCTTACCCGCCCACGGCAGAAGAGAGGAACGTGGACCTCACCAGGAACTTGCTTCGTCTGTACCTCCGAGGCATCAGGGACCGTCACATCGTGGAGAGATTGGTCAAGGAAGGAAGGCCAACAAGCTTCTCTGCAGCCATGACGCTCGTCCAGAGTTATGAGGCAGACAACTACAGACTGCAGATTGCCCTGGATGAAGAGGTCCCCGACCGTGTCGAAGAGCCTATGGAAATCGGAGCCTTCAGCCGACCCAGCCAGGACCTCAACAGGACCTCAGCCAGTGCCTCATCGTCACAACCTGGGGATCGCTGGGTGAAGGGCTTCAATGAGATGCAACGACAGGTCTCCAGTTTACTAAGCTGATGGCCACCTTGGAAAAGAACTCCAGACAGGAAACAAAGACGTCCCAGCCCTGCAGTAGAAGGAGGGAAGACCAAGGAAGAAGGCAGGACCACGGAGGAGCCAGACCGAAGACCAGCGCCAGGCCACTGATGACAGGAAATGAAGGAGAGGACTATAACATCTTCGACAACGAAGGAGAGCCACTCTGCAATTACTGCCACAAGACTGGCCATATTGCTCGCAATTGCCTCAAACGAAAGCGAAGAGACTCGGCCTCTCGCAGGAACCCTCGTCAAGGTCGGGACCAGGGAAACTGCTAGACGCCGTAGCAGGCGAGGGCGTCTACGTGGAACTCTCACTGCACGGGAGGACCACGCACGCCCTCGTAGATACGGGAGCATCCCGCAGTTGTCTACGGCGTGCAGAATTTGACACTTTATGTAAAACGATTAACAGAATTCCACTGCTTCGCAAAACAGTGCAGCTGTGCGGCGTCACAGGCCACGACATAGAAGTTCTCGGCTCCACGGAAGTGATGGAAGACTCCCTGGGCCCGATAGAAGTGATCGTCGTGGAAAACATTGGCCATTCCATGATTCTGGGGAGAGACATCCTGGCCAACGATGGCGCCCACATCAACTACGCGGACGGCACGCTAATCTGGAGGAACAGCACCTTGCCTCTGCTTCCTGCTGCAGGATGCAGGAGTCTCGCCTCGCTCGGCGACAGACCTCCAGTGATGACCAGACCAATGATCCAACAGTGTGTGAGGGCACACGAGGACCTCTTCTCCGCAAAGGGGGAAAACTTGGGATGTCATCCAGAGATTGCCGTTCGCATTGAAACCGAAGGGCCACCCATCAAGCGTCGTCCTTACCGCTTGGCACTCACTCGGAGGAAGGCATTGGATGAGAAGATAAATGACCTCTTGGCTCAGGGTGTCATTGTGCCATCGTCATCCCCATGGGCATCGCCAGTCGTCTTGGTGGACAAGAAGGAGGCTTCCGACGTCAGATTCTGTTGCGATTTTACTCATCTCAACAAGGTCACGAAGAAAGATGCGTACCCAATACCTCTCATTCGGGACATCTTCGACCAGCTTCAGGGGGCTAAGATCTTCTCGACGTTGGACCTCAAGTCTGGTTTCCACCAGATTCCACTGCACAAAGACGACCAGGAAAAGACGGCGTTCATCTGCCACCGAGGCCTGTTCCACTGGACCCGAATGCCGATGGGCCTGTCCAACGCCTCGCAACTCTTCCAAAGGGCCATGGAAATTGTCCTCAAGGGCCTCATCGGCACGATAGCGATGCTGTACATTGACGACGTGGTGATCTTCAGCAAAACGGAAGAGGAACACGTGCAGCATCTGAAGGTCATCTTCGACAGATTGCGTCACTACAATCTCCGCCTCAACCCAGCCAAATGCGTCTTCGGCCTGGAAGAAGTGAAGCTGCTGGGCTACATTGTGAGTGCGGCAGGGCTAAAAGCTGACCCAGCGAAGGTCTCGGCGATCGTCAGGATGGACGCGCCGAAGGACCTCGTCCAGACTCGTTCCTTCCTGGGGATGTGCGGATACTATAGGTCCTGCATCCGAGACTTCGCGAAGATCTCAGAGCCGCTCACAGCGTTGACAAGGAAGCATGCTCGATTCGTGTGGACCGACCAGCATCAACAGGCCTTCGAACTGCTGAAGAAAGCCCTCGTCAGCGATAGCGTCATGGCACACCCGAGGACAGACCAGCCCTTTCTTCTATATACTGACGCGTGCGACTACGCTGTGGGCTCAGTATTATGCCAGAAGGATGACCTCGGCGTCGAGAGACCCATCGTCTATTTGTCCAAACAACTGACGGCGACACAACGACGATGGGCCACGATCGAGAAAGAAGCTTGGGGTTTAGTGTATTCGCTCCAACAACTTAGGCCCTACCTCTGGGGAGCGTCGTACCGGACGTTCGTCGATCATAAGCCCTTATTATCGTTGTTCACCAAAGAAATGAACAACACGAAGATTCAGCGGTGGGCAGTACTCCTCGCTGAGTACAATTGCAAGGTGGAGTACCACAAAGGCAAGCTGAACGTTCGGGCTGACATGCTCTCCAGAATCCGACAGAAGGACGACGACACTGAGAAGATGGAGATCGGGACCTTCGATACCGAATACTGGCACCTCGAAGATGCCCTGCCAGATCGCCAACCAGATGAGCCCACTCACACCATCTATGGCTTGGATCTGCATGAGATTGCGAGGGAACAACGCACGATGGACGCGGAAGCAGACGAGGGCAGATACCAGATAATACAGGACCTGCTGTACGACACACAAAGACCTCACAAGTTTGCCGCAGACCATCCTCGTCTAGTACTGCCCCCTTCGGTTCGGAAGCAAGTGATGGACCAGGCTCATCAAGATGTGGGACACATGGCTGCCTTAAAGACTTTGCGGAAGGTCCAGGAAGCCTTCATGTGGCCAGGCATGGTTAAGGACACCAAGGACCACGCGGCGCAATGTCCCACCTGCATACTACACTCCAGAAGGGCACCGAGGGCACCCATGGGCACGATGCCGCTGCCGAAATCTCCCATGCAGATCGTCGGGGCAGACCTCATCGGGCCATTGGTACAGTCACCTGAAGGCAACCAGTACGTCCTCACCATCATCGATCACTGTACACGATGGGCAGAGGCGTATCCGATCCCCTCGAAATCAAGCCAGGAGGTCTGGAAGTGCTTCACCAGGGACTTCCTGCCACGCCACGGCCATCCAGACGCCATAATTACGGACCTCGGGCTGGAGTTCGGAGCAACAGCACTAAGAGATTACTTCAAGGACCTTGGCATCCATCACAGAAGGACGACCAGCTATAATCCTCAAGCCAATGGCAAGGTCGAGCGATTCAATGGGACCTTGAAGCAAATCCTCGCCCGACTGATGAACAACATGAGGGACACATGGCAAGATCAACTGGGGAACTCATTGATGGCCTACAACAACTCCGTCCTTGACTCCACAGGGCACACGCCATTCTTCCTCATGTACGCCAGGCGTGCCCGACTTCCAATAACCAGGATGCTCAGACCTCAGCACATTTTGGATCCCCGACTGCAGGACGTCGCTGATGCACTGCAACAAGCCAGCCAAGCCACAGCCGACAACCGACGATACAATAGGGAGCGGCTGCAGAGACAGGCAAACCAGGGCATCATCAGGGTCGGAAATTCTGTGGTCATCAAGGCCCCCGAGAGGTTAACGATGACCAGCCACTGGGACCCCCACTGGACAGTGACTAGGACGAGAAATAAGGTCGTCTGGCTGAGACACCAGCAGACTGGCAAACAGAAGGTCCTGAACGTCAACAAAGTTAAGCTGGTAGACCCCAACTTGGTCTGGGATGAAGTGAATCCAAGACCAGTCAGAAATACCAGGCAGTCTACCAGGATTACAGGACGACAGGGCCCCATCTTGTTGCCAGAACCAGCCCAGGCTCCGCCACTGCCACAGGATCTCCCACAGACCCAGAATCCGCCCCTGCAAGGAAGGCCCCCCCTGCGAAGGCTCACATTTGGGAATCCGCCACTGCAGACCTTGGACCCCCCTCGCCCTGGCACTTCTACGGATCCGCCCATGGACCATCAAGACATCCCTCGCCCAGGCCCCTCGACGGATACGCCCATGGACATGGATATCCCCATGGAGGTGGCCCAACCAGGCACAGGCAGGGACCCCACACTGGCACCTCCAGTCGATCCTCCAGCAACACCAGCCTTGGATACGCCTCTGGACGCAAGGACCCCCCGGGACAGAACAGCCGAGATGGATCCGCCCCAGGACCAAGGGACTCCCCTCAGCCAAGAAGCCCTGAGGAATCCGCCCCTGCCTGCACAAGCAGACATCGACAGTCAGCCCCCCGCGAAGCCTGTGGATACGCCTCTGGGTGACACCTTTATCAGTGACACTTTAATTCCTGATACACAAGGTGGTGACACGCAGGAGCATGTAATTGAAGGCCAGGTGGCTAACAAAGGCAAAGGGAAAGGCAAGGGCAAAGGCAAGTCCACACGTGGCAAGCAGACACAAGCCCAGGCACCCCCCAAGAGAAAGAGGGGGGACGAATGCAATCAGGAACAAAGGGAGAAGCATTTACGTCATGCCCCCATGCGTCCAACACCTGTACGCATGTCACATGGACGCCAACAGACTGCCTTAAAAGACGCACAGCACAGACAGCCAGCACAGACAGCTCCAAGTTCCCACTTTGAACACTTGGACTCCACTGCACCAGCTCCATTGGAAAATACTGTGCCACAGCTCCCTGCGACTTCAACTGAGCCATTGCATCCAGCTCCACGTCCAGCTGTACATCCCGAGGATCCAGTACATCCACCTTCGCCAGTGCCCGCACTTGTGCCAGAACAGCAGCCCTTGCCACAGTCAGACAGACTTCAGGCCAAGAAAGACAACAAGGCGACTGCTCACAAGAACACAAGAACGTTGCCTTACAATCCTGCTACAAGGAAGTCTTCCAAGAATTCCAGGAAGACCAGCCAGAAGACCCAGGAAGACCAACAGCCCACACCAGACGCTCAACCGAGCACTTCAGTAACACAGCCCAAAAGACGACAGGCCAAGCGACAAAGAGACCCCGGGTTCGAACCTTCTGGCAAAAGATATAGAGAATTTCTGCCCAGGGGAGCAAAGAGGTCATGTCTGGCCCCGTCACCGGCCGTGCAGAAGAAAGCTCGAATAAACGTTCTGCAATGTGTGCGCTCGTTCCTCGGCTCTTCCCAGGATTCATAGGGCTGCCAACTGGCCTACCGTTCATCATCACACCCATCACCATCATCATCTTCACTTTGTTCACGATCGTTGGGACGACACACCTGCCCATCAAAATCACTTCACTACCTGATGGAATTGCTATCAAGGGCCACGAACCACTACGTCAGATCGTGGCTTCTTGGGATGTCTACGTCACCCTGGACCCACCGCCCATCCCTGAGGACCTCGCAGAAAGGGTTAATCACCTACCAGTGACCTTCCGACGAATGGTCGATGCCATTGGATCGGGCTTGCCTCTGGATATGACTCCATTCCAGCTCAAGCAGGACAGGCTGAAGCAGATATTGAGCTTGGGGCCGCACAAACCCAGAAGTAAGAGAGGACTTCTGGACATTGGTGGAACGATTTTACACCATTTATTCGGCGTGGCCACCAGCTCAGAGCTTCAGCGTTACGAGGCAGCCCTCGAGGAGACCAGGGGGGCACAATTCACCTTGGCCCATGCATACACGAGCCTGGCGACCGTGGTGAATCAGACCAGGGCATACACGAAGAAGCTGACGCTAGAGACTAGACATCTCAGGGACCAGGTCATCAGATTGGACTCCGCCATTATCGCCCTCGGAACGGCCGCGAAGGAGCAGGCACGACAAATCCGACGACTGACGATGGTAACCGACCTTGATCGATACTTCGATATCCTGGACATTGCCGCACAGCACTATCTCGAACAGGTGGCCCTCTTCAACCAACAGAGATCCAATCTCGAGCGAGGACACCTAACCCGAGCGCTACTCTCCGAGCAACAACTCCAGGACATCTTGAAGCAAGCCTCCACGCAGCACAAGGTAATTGAATCTTTGGCATGGTATTACCAATTTCTCTCTGTATCTCCCTTCTGGCGTGACGAGCGCTCTCTCCTCTATAGAATTGAATTACCCTTGATAGACCCTCGCCCCTTTCTCTTGTATCATGTCGTAGCTTTACCTGTACCTATCGCTAACTCTAGCTTCTCTGTACACCTTCAGTTAGAGCCCTCCTACGCCACTGACACCACTTCCGGTCTAGTTTATATCCCCAGAAAATGCCTAGGACGTTTTCCGGCGGCGTGTATTACAGGCCCGGGCTATGGCGTAGGACGGGAGAATTGCATAAGGGGTCTCCTCAACAATAGATCGGAGCTTGTCAACTCCTGCAGAGTGACCATGCAAGCTTTCGCCCAAGAACCCATTATAACGTCCCTAGATGTAAATCAATATTCCATTTCCACTCATGGAATTGACATTGCTCTTCGTTGCCCGGGTACGCCAGAACGACACTTCACACTAGCTCGTGGCACGCACAATGTCACTTGTCTACAACCATGTACCCTGGCTGGCAAAAATTTTATTATAACTTGTGTGGACAGACTCCATGTATCCAGACGTTATGTCCTTCCTGTCGTGCGGGTCACGAGCCATTTTAACTTTAGTGTAGGTATTAAGATGGAGGATGTGACTAAACTTCTGCCACGCATAGATTCTGCCGATACGGCCCCCCTAGAAGATTTAGATGTGGACACTTTGATAAATCCTGTACTGCCATTGCCCACATTCCCCTCCCTCGGTCTTTCCAGGCAGCCGTCGTTATTGACAATCATAAATATAGGATGCTTTGCCATCATTTTGTGCGTTATGTCCTTTCTGTACCTTCGCTGGCGTGTGCGCACACGCAGGCGAGGTCAGACAGCCCCCCCTAGATCCACTGATGTTGGGTCCGCCCCTGAGGATTTACCCCTTACTGAGATTGAGCATGCTCACGAAGCAGATGCTCACAGACCCGCCCCCCCTACCAGCAATGGACGTCTATGGCCAATTTTACCCCAGTCGCTTCTTTGTGGATCTAACAGTCAATCAAATGAGGCCAGTCCATCTGCTCCACAATATTAAGTTCCCCCTCTCTAACTGGACAATCCTAACTTTGCGCTCAGCTCTTTTCTAAATAGCTCTGATTCTCATCACAGCTCAGTTCTTCCAGCGCTCAGTTCTGCTACTTTCAACTCTTCGCTCTGCATTTCGTTTCTTCGCCCCCTCCTTAAATGCCCCCCCCCCTCTCGTCACTCTTTAAACTTGTCAATTTATGCGAAGGTCGGCGCAAGCTTCTATACCCCAATTGCTTTGATCTTTCCTCAGCTCAGCCCTTCTTGCGCCCAGTCCTGCTCTATTTAACCCTTCGCTACTTAGAATTTCTCTGCCCCCCCCTATTTAACCCCCCCTGTAGCCCTATCTTCACAGATCTGGCTATCTCTCCACAAGCACACTTTGCGAATCTATAATTACGTTGCGCTCTGTCTTTTCCTAATAGCTTTGTTATATAACTTAGCTCAGTCCTTCTAGCGCCTAACTTTGTAATCTTAGCTTTTCGCTCTGTATTGTCTATATTCCCTTGATGTCTATAGCCCCGTGCTCTGTATCCAGCCAGTTTCTCCTTTGATTCTTCTTACCATGCCTCAGTTCACATTGCTGCTGCTGCTCAGTCCCACAACTGACGATCATCATCAACATCATTCATCTTTATAAATCATTTTTTATAGGCCTTAGGAGATCGCATGTGCACCAACGAACTATCGTCAGCTGCCCTCACAGCTTCTGATTCATTCAGTGACACTTTAATTCGATTAATTAACTGGTGGCACTTAGTGTGGGATCTCACATGCCTATTGTATTATTTTTAGTGGTCTCTTGTGGGTTCGTCTTACTCCCAATCACAGATATTGGACCATCGGACTCATGAGAGCCACACATGTATTGTATTGTATTGTATTTTCATCATTTTTCATCATCATATTGTGTATTTTGTGTTCTCTGCTGGGTTCGTGTTTCTCCTATCCGTAGTAGTTAGGCCATCGGATTCAGTGGAGGCACGCATGTATTTAGATTAGCCAAATTTTTTTTTATACTTATGCCTTCTTATGCTAGTTAGCTATGTTTTATTTATAGATCAAATTTCTTTTTTTAATTCTTTTCCTAAATTTGTTGTCTCCATATTCAAAAATTTACTCTTCGCTGTATGTTTTATCTAGCTTAGTATTTAGTGTTATCATTAGTCTGATTTTGATCACCTTCTACTGATAAACTTATCATGATCTGCTTCGGCATATCAACTGGTGGGTCCCACGACTCACAACATTTATTTAAGGATACCACAATATTTATTCAAGGATTTCAAAAGTGCTATAGCACACAACCTTTATCACGAAGGGCTCAGCCCATGTGTAATGCTCAGTTAGACTTAAGTCACATTATTGCATTCAGAATAGGTTGTTTCCTTATTGTGTAATCCATTGTGTATGTTATTGTATAACTCATTGTGAGCTCTCACCCTTGAACTCACTCAGGGCTTAGCCACTTATAGGCTCAGCCATTTAACTTGAAGTCCAAATGGGGAACCCATTGTTAAGCTTCTTTTATAAGAGAACGTTTCACTAAGCACTTAACAAAATTTTCTAATTTTAGCACACAAACTTCCCTAAGTCAGTCTGCTATTTGTCTTTAATGACCTGCATTTTCATACTTTTATAACCTCATGTTTTCTTTTTCCTTTACACATCAGTTCCATAATATTCTGATACTCCTTAGTTCCATAATAATTACAGAACTTCTTTCATAGGGAGGATGTGATGTAAAGAACCCGAGGCTATAAAAGCCACAAATATATTAAAATATATATTTATATGAAATTATAAACTTACTTGTATTTCAGCTCCAATATATTTCTTGCATCTGGGTTTAATTCATACTGCCTGCATTTCTATAATTACTGAATTCTGTGTGTACCATTTTCATGCATTGTTCAACTTGTTCTATTGTTAACATAGTTAAGAGGCCAGCTGGTCAAGAGCTTGGTACTTGTGATATTGTTGAAGTAGGGGTGAATATTCTATAATTGGCAAGACTGGACTTGAGTCCATTATACAAGTTTAAAGCCTCTTTGTACATATACATGTAATATAGCATGCAGCTGCCAGAGCACATGGACAAGTTATGTCATGAATTTAATAAGGACTTATAATTGGAGCTCTAGGGAATTATTTAATGTTGTTAACTACCACTATGAATTGGTTTCTATTATTGTATGTATGTTTGTTATGTGTTGCCTTGTGATTGGAATTATTGATCTTGTTGGCTAAAGGCCATTGGTTGTTGGATTTCCTCCTTTAATATAAAAGGGAGGTTTTGCCAGTTAATAAACAGTTTGGTTTAGACTTCGAAGAGTAACTCTTGCATTTGTTCTACTTTCTCCAGATATGCAATTACTTTGAACTTGGTAAAACTGAACTATCTGTAATCTGAGACTGGACAGAGTAGTTGGTAATACTCCATGCACATAGGAACATCTTAGGAGAATGCCAACCCGTCTCACATTATACCATGATGCAATCAACAATTGGTCTCAGATTCAGATTCAGATTTTTTTTATTATCACTTATATACAAAGTAAATAGGTAAATACAAATTGATACCCGAAGGCATAGTTGCCGCTCATGGGTATCAAAAACTAGGCATACATAAAGTAATATTATGATAATAACATAAATTAAATGGTAAGAGAAAAAAAAATTAAAAGGAAACAGAAAACGAAATACGGAATTTGGTCAACTTATATTATCTAATGTTTTAGATATAGTCATATGCACCATTACTCGCAGGCAACTCTATGATAAAAAAAATAATAATAAAATCTGTTAGATGTGATAACTCACAAAATTCAAGTGAAACAGATTTACTAATTTGCACAATCATAGCAATTTGTAGAAAAACATTCTGAAGTATAAGAATCAATTGTCAATCGTTTGAAATAAAATTTGACAACATCAAGGCTACGAGTAGTTAATTTTTCTTTAAAGTTAGCAGCCATTTCATTTATAACTGATGGATAAATATATGAAATACTGTGTCTTGCAAACTCATGTCTCACAGAGGGTAGCGGCACATCATTTGCAATTCTTGTATTATGGGAATGATAATGTCTCTTATGGGGTTACCTTAGAGCTCTTTTGCCTTAGAGCTCTTTGCAGATTGGCGCTCCAGTGGAAAAATGTATTTTCCTATTTTCATTTTGCAAACTGGCTTTGCCACGTCATTAACAGTTTCTGTTGGTCTCCTAATCTTCTTATTTGATGTAGTACCTTTAGTCATTTAATTAGTTTGTTTATTGTCACCTATGCTGCTTGAAATGATTAGCACTGAATCAGCTGATTAACCATGACTGACACAAACAAAACATTGTTAAGCTGTGACATCACACAATCAAGTTAACAGTTAATTTTGAAACTGTTTGGGCCGCTAATTAATCTGCTAAAAGTTTAATTTTAATTTAATTAAATTTTGTTATTTCTTATACGCATTACATATAACACCTCAATGCGTGTACAACATGAATTAACACATGGTGAACAGACAATAAATAATTTAGATAAAAATAACATCAATAAAACCCTGAGATAAAAACTACTGACTTAGATAAGAAAAAGGTATCACAGCAAATTATATAAAAACAGTATCACAGCAATATCACATCAACCGTAGTATGACACAAATAAGTGAGTCTTTAATTTAGATTTAAAGTTCTCAAATTCTGACACATTTCTCAATTTAGATGGTAACTTATTCCAAAGAGCAGGAGCTCTTATGGAAAATACCTTCTCCCCATAACTTTTTGTTTTGGGTGGTTGAGGTCTTTTTAATGTAATTGAATTGTCACTTCTCAGACTCATATATGATCTCGTATTTACAATTATCAGATCTTTCAAATACAAAGGTGCTGTTGCAGAGTGGATACATTTAAAAACTGTACATAATATTTTAAAATCAACTCTAAGTTTAACTGGTAGCCAGTGAAGACTACGTAAGATTGGCGTAATTCTCTCTCTTCGACCGACTTTACATACAATTCTGGCCGCCGCATTTTGAATGGCTTGAAGTTTCTTGAATTGAAAATCATGAATTCCAGACAATAATGCATTGCAATAATCTAACCTGCACGATACAAATGCATGAATGAGTCTCTCTGTACTGACACGATCTAACAAGTGTCTAATTTTACTTATACGCCACAATGAATAAGAGGCATTTTTACAAATGTTAGCAATATGTTTATCCATTGTTCCTTCACAATCAAAGTAAACACCTAAATTACGCACTACAGAAGCAGCAGTAATGACAGTATCTCCTATACTCTAACTCGTTTCACATCATTTTCTGATTGTGTACGACAAAATTTTGACGAAAAACAGATAAACTCACTCTTACTATCATTCAATGCCAGAAAATTAATTTTCATCCATTGTCTAATTTCATCAATACAATTTTCCATGTTAATTCTACTATCCGCATTGTTACACGTAATGTAAATCTGAGTGTCATCTGCAAAGATTACAGTTTTGCAGCCATGGCTAACAATGATGTCTTCTAAAGGTGTAACATAAAGTGAAAATAAAATTGGTCCTAAGACCGAACCTTGGGGTACCCCAAATTTTAATGGTCGCTCATTTGACACCATCGACCCCAGTGATATCTTTTGAGTTCTACCGCATAGAAAAGCCTCAATCCAATTGATCACATTTCCACGAATATGAAATCTTGATATTGTGGTCGATGGTGTCAAATGCAGCTGACAGATCTAGCAGTATTAAAAATACATCTTTCCTGTTGTCCAGGGCCAGCATAATATCATTATGAACTTTTAGCAAAGCTGTTTCGGTTCCATGACCTTGTCTGTAGGCTGACTGAAATCTACCATACAATGAGTTTTTACTCAAATATTCATTTAATTGAACAAATGCACATCTCTCTAAAAATTTATCCAAGAAAGAACAGTTGGACACAGGACGATAATTCTTCAACTCATTTCTTTCAAGATCATGCTTCTTTATAAGCGGTCTCACCACAGCACTTTTACAGTTGTCTGGAAACATACCTGAGCTAAATGACTTGTTAACAATAGATGTAAGTACAGGAGCCCACTATTCAATACTATCTTTAACAATACTAGTTGGGGCTGGATCTAATGAGCACGATTTTGAATTCATACCGCTAACAAGTTTGGTGACTCTATCAACTGTCATCAGTTCAAACGAATCAAACACAATTTCAGACGGTAAGAAATTTTCTTCAAACACTGGTACATTTTCAAAGCTCTAATGAATTACTTCAGAGCACCGCCACACTCCAGTATCAGGTGATGTTCAGTAAGAAAAACATGGCAACTTAATACAGACTGTACAAACTGTCATTTATGGTGACTGCCTGCGTTCAGAGGAAAGAAGTCCCATAACCAGGAACTGAGATAGTTTTACGATGCATGGACCACACTATCTTTGAAGCATATGAGAGAGAGAGAAATAAAATTATTTTAAATTAATTAGAAATTCTTTCAAAATGAGCCAAAGACGGGTCAAAAGTTATTTTGTACCAATACAACACGAGTATTCAGATGAGGAGCCTATTATTTTGAAGTATACTGTACAGCCAAAGAATGTATAAATCAAATGCCCATTGTACTATGAGCTACTATGCCTGTTTTTTGTAATTTTCCTATTTTAAATCAAGAGTGATTTTTTGAAATTCTAGAAAAACAACAACACCTACTTGATGCAAATCAGAATTTACCATGTCTTCTTTACAATCGCAGTTCACAACAACATCTGCATGAGTGTCGCGGATTGTTGATAGAATTTCCCAAAAGTCGGACATCCAAAAGTCACAGCCGAAATGAAGAATGGCTTTATCCATTTCAATGGAAGACTGGAAGAAAACAGATAATATTCATAAGATTCAATGCATCTATCACTATCTGTTGTGCAACTTGATTAAATCCATCATAAATGCGACTTCTTTAGATCTTTTGGAATTCATAAATCAAATCAAATCATCATGATGCAAATGCACATGGCAAATATCTGGAAAGAAATTTGGATAAAACTACAGGTAATGGTTGGTTTCGTATATTTTTGCATCCTCAAATTAAGACTCAAACTGTTTTTCTGATTATTCAGAATGATGATAGGATGTTACTTACCTCAGAAAAGAGTAAACCGGAGCCCTGTTTCTGTCCAAAAAAGTCCGTGATGATGTGCTTGTCAGAATGGGAGTCACTAAGATATACTGAAATCCCGAGAGTCACCAAGCATGTCAAGACGAAGATGGTGGCTGACATTTTGAATCAATCAAGTCGTGTGATTTCACTCGGAATGAGTTTTATCACTCATGATTGAAGGTGAGTCAGATGCTTTGAAGAACGGCCATAAATATCTTGGAAGCAAACCACTAGCATCACATCACAGTTTTTATAATACCATAAACTTAATGAAGTTGCATAAACACCTTGTTCTATTGATCATTTTACACATCTCTATGGTTTCAGCTAAGCTTACAACTTGTTTAACATGAAGCCAAGGAAGCCATTTTATAATAGGAAGTACAAATATATGCCACGGTGACGGATACAGGATTTAGACGCCTTCCTATAAATTCTTGTACACACGAACTGCGGAAAGCACAGATTACGAAGCCCAAAAGTGGATGTTTACCTCACTGTATCAGTTCCTGCAGTACCGAGAACTTACCTGGACAAACCAACTATTTTCGACCAGACTCCATTTAGTGAACTTATAGTCAACAGTTTTTCTGAATAAACTAATTAGACAACATCAGGCATCCATTAGTTTATACAAAATTTGTTTATGAAAAAATGTACAAGTAACTTGCGGGTGGTAGGGCCTAGAAATAGACATTACAAATAAAACATAACAAAACAAAGAGATCAAAATTGGGTTGTATTTGTTGTGAAATAAATATTATATAGTTCGGTTGGAAAGAAAAACACTGCTTGGTTTGTAAGAGTAAACATAATTCACTGTGCAATTCATGAAAGAGATCTTTAAATCAACAATGATTTACATTTCATCCTCACGTTTTATGGTCAATAAGCAGCTGTTTGCACACTGAACGAATAAAGGAATAAAGGAAAAATAGAGAATCAATCTATTTATAGCTATTTTCTCTGGTACGCTTACAATCACAATTCACAAATGTTGAGTATGGCTCAATGTTTGCAGTCGAGACCTGCTCACCTGAAGGTCTTTTCCTGCTCGGTCCTTGCCAGCTCGGATTCAAACCTCGGTGGAAATTAAAACATAGGCTGCGCAGCAGCAAACCTTCAGCGAAAGACATCTTTAAACGACACAGCTGCACCATAAAAGCGATTTGTTGGAAATTGGTATTTAATGCAATCGTGGCCAAATCTTGGCCTGAAATTATCTATATATGCCTTGGCGACCCCTTGTATCAGTGACTGTGCTGGGCAGGTGAAGGTTACCTCACATGAGGTAGGTACTACGTGAGTGACATTTTGAGGACTCCCACTCTCTCTGCCATCTCATCAATCAACTATCATGAGCAAACACCAGATTTAAGCAGAGGGCTAAACTGACCGGGCCAATTTCACTAACACAGCTAAAACCTGGTTTAAAGTAATTTGCTTACTGGGAAGTGCTGCCATTTACAAATGAAATTGACCCTATAGTTTTAATTTGGAACTACTTAGTCCAGGTGTAAGGCTTATTATACATACCTGGGTAAGTGTGTTGGTGAAATTGGGCCGTCTTGTCTTAATTTCCATATATCTTATGAGATGGATGATGTCATCTTTGATGAAGCTCCATGGCTTCACGAATTTTTTTGATTCTTTAATTCTGTGTATTAGGCTTAAATAACAGATTTCCTTTTTGTGCCAACATATTCTTTCTACCAATAATCTATCTGCACTGTGATGAAAATTGAAGAGTTGAACCCAGTGCACCTGTGCAGTAGTTCCTAAATTTATCACTACCCCATTTCAGTGACAGAATGGCAGCACTGTGCAGTAGGGAAATAGAGTTATGATGAGGTCTAACCGTAAACCGAGTCTCAACTCAGTTGGCGAAATCTCCTTTGTGAATGAAAGAACTGGCCTTGGAGGGATGCAACATACAACATATTAATGCCTTTATTTCTACCCAAACAACACCAAGCCTTGTTAATGATGAGGTTAATAAATCAGTATTTTATGCTGTTTTTTTCCTAAAAAAAATTACCAATATATCCTATTGTTTGCAATAGGCACCCCGTGGGCAGATTTAATGATTAACAGTTTTTTGAATTACAAACTTTCGATTAAATCATATTTTGATGGAATTTTGATTAAAATTGGTTATTTATTGGGAGGGTGGGCTTTTATTAACATGTGTGCTTTTAACACAGAAAATACGGTATCTCAGTAGGTAGAAAGCATTCAAGAGGCTCTTGGCTGCTGGCCATTACTTTATTTTTGAATTCCATGACCCTATCACCCCCTATCAGCATGCTTCATTAAGTAAAAGTTGTAATTTGCTCATCTAAATAATAAATAACAAACAATGACACAACATTACACATAGATCTACATCTTTAATAACAAAATATGAATAAATTAATATTGAATTTGTACAACATGTAAATGAAATATAGTGAGAATTAAATAAAATGAATAAAAAATTAACAATTCTTAAAAAACTGCATTTCGACATTTGCTTAAAAATATTTTTATTCAGGGTGAACAAGTTCAGGTCAAGCCTTGTCTTTCAACAGGGCCCTGACAAACATAACAAAATACATGTAGATATATGTATACATGGGAGTGGATGTAGTTTTATAACTGCAAATTCTTGAATCTGGCAGAACCTTTATTGATGTTAAAGTCATTTTGTTTGTATGCAGAAAATATGTCTTGTCGCTTTATTTCAGTGAATAAAAATGAATTAATTCTGGCGTCATATTACCTACATGAATTAGAAATAACAATGTTCATATTAAGACCTGCTGATTGTACTGTGAAAGCAAAAATTATGAAGCTCTTTGATGAATAAAATGTGCACAACAATCAGGTCCACACTAGTTAATCAAGCAGCGCAACAATTAATTTCAACCTTGTCATGTATCTATTACAGAGCTATTTGAACATGGCTAAAACACAAAAGCAAAATAAGCAAAATTCTAAATCAAACTATATTAGATTATTTGATTTTCAAGAGATGAATGGTTGATGATAAGACAAATAAATTACGATAACTTATAATAAATTAAACAATAATTTAAAACAATAACGTACAAATTTTAAATTATGTACAAATATTATGTTTATGTAATGACGTGAGGCCGGTTACGTTGGCGCCGCGATCTTCTGGAGTTTGCAAAATGTCCAAAATTATGAGAATCTTCGCACCTCTCTCTACATTGGAAAGCGCCATGCATTTCACAGCATTGTGCATTGTAACATGGGCTTAGATTTCTGAATCGCGAACAGTCTGTACTTAATTGGAGTTTGGGGACACACAGCCAGGTTTGCTTGTCGCAGAATAAGTAGGGAGAGTTGCAGTGGGGGTATTTCTTAGTGCACATCGGGCGAGGTGCGCAGGCGTAGACTCTGGAGTAATCGCCATCAACGCCATCTATGTTTAACATCGGACCGAATGGTTCCATCTCATTTAATGCAGCGTGGAAGCTCTGGTGAATGTTGCTCACTACTCTACCATCAGGTCGCAACATTCCGAAACCCATCGAGACGGTGTCGTTTGGGTAATCAGCTCTGAAGTTAAAGCGGCTTTGCTTCGTTAATTTCCTCAACCGACTCTGCTCCCAGATGCAGTCGATGAATGCAAAGTGCATGAAGAAGAGTGGATCAGACGGAGCGTACGTCAGATCGGCCATCGACCCAGAAACCCAGCCTAGGGTGCCCTGGATGTCCGCTTCCACAGCGGGATCAACGAACCAGGAGAGAGACTGCTGGGATTTGGCGAACATGATCTTGTTCACAGTCTCTTCTGAAACCGGCCTGTGCACCTCGTCCATGGTCAGTTGCCCGATCCACCCCAGGTTCCTCTGCAGAGTGTCTTCACCAGAAGCAGTCTGCGCTGACCAATCAGCAAACGGCCCAGACATCACTCGCCCAAAAGCATTCCCGGCAAAAGTCTCCATCCACATGATCGAATCAGCCGCTTGGTCGCCCAATAGACCGTCGATGCTGGAATCCCAGTACGGTAAAAAGACACTTGGATCCACAGCTTGGAGGGCTCTCTCAAATCTGTAAGATGAAATTAATATTTCAAGTAGTTAGTAGTATTCTGATTTAATTCGCATTTTAATCAAGATAACATGCATATCAGTTGCAGATCCAGAGGGAAAGGGCTTTTCAAACCCCTGAACCCCCATTGGGCCTGTACATTTTAATGTAAATCAAATTAGAAACCAATATTTTAGAAAAGAATACAAGTCTTCATTTGCAAATCCCCCTCATCTGACTACAATTTCTGGATCTGCCCCTATAACGTAGTTTTAAAAATGTTACATTTTTCAATAATTATTATTAAAATAAGAGGCCCTTAATTTACATTCACATTATCATGGTCACACAACCCTTTAATGAGAATCCAGTTTTAATCACATTTAAATGGGTGTCAAGTTCAGAGTCTATTGACCTGAGGCTCAAGACAGGGGATTATAGCCAGCAATCAGTGCAAAACAATACAACAAGATTAAAATCTTGTCACCTGTTTCTTGAAAGAGATTCATGAACACTGTCAAAGCTGAAGATATCAGAGCAGAGCCAAGGGCTTTCTGCCAAAGATATCTTAATTGAGACATTTTCAAGTCTATTTATCGACATGGAATTATCTATATACAAAACCTTCATTGCAAGGGATATTATACCTGGAGGCAAAATAAACGTATTGCCCTGTAGGCGACAATATGCAAGGTAAGAGATGAAAATTCTCCTAAACCATGTCAACACAGAAAGCTTTTGGCAAATTTGAAGCCATTTAATTCAGTATCAAAGAAGTCTGAAGGTGTACTTTTGCATAGATATAGCCAACAATGATTACATAGACAGTTCTGCGTGGTGTTATGTTGCTGACAACAATTAGATTCATAGTAATTTGGCTTTTTTTCAAACATGTGCTTTTCACAAGACATTGTTATGATCAAACAGGAAGTGAAACAACAGTGCCACCTTACCTACCCATGACTATGTTATGATTCTGGTGGCATTAATCCAGAGCCAAAGATGATGATGGGTGTTTATAATTGGTTTCTGGATTAAGAAATTAGCCTTGTAATTTTGGATAAGTTTGTTTGGAAGAATCAATGCCAAGTTTCCAACAACAGAATATCCTATGTCTGCATGGCTGCACCCATCTGTTGACCTTCAACAGCTAAATTATATAAACACTGGCATTGAGGCAGTACAGCATGATCATTTGACAGCCAATTTAAGATTGACAATTAAAGGTCTCACCTCAGTAAGTATTCCCTATGCCAAGCAAAGAAAGCAGGTCCGAAGTAAGCCCCTGGTGAGTAGTACGGATGGTGGAAGTTGACGAATATGTCATACTTGCTAACGCCATCTATTGTTTGTGATTTGAGGACGTTCACTGCCTTGTGGAAGGCTTGGCGCTCCTCGTGTCTCATCATGCGGTATTCCTTCCGGAGGGTGCCAAATCTCAGAGTGAGGCTTCTTTTTCTTCTGGATTTTGTTGTCGACTTAGTGTCATTCGTAATCTTCATCGCTCTCGGGGCGTCGTTTAAAGCCTCACTCGTCACAGCTGCAGGGGTCGCTAAGCTTTGCCACCACCTCTGGATCTTGGCCGTAGGGGTCCACACATTCCCATTGACCATGTCTTCACCCCATTGCCGAAGAGAATTACACGTCTGCTCCGCAATCGATTGATCCATCTTGCCGCCATGACGTCTCATCAGCTTCAAGCATTGTTGTTCTGCTTCGTCTGTAGCTGCTGAGATCTGTACAATAAAAGAGCCATAATGTTTTGACATAAAATCATAAAGCAATCAATTATCACTTGATGTGACCATAGAGAAGGTCAATGGCATTTAATTGCTTCTTTGTCATTGGCCATGGGCTTGCTGAACAACTTCAACACATTTTTGATGCAGTATACGTTGACCTCAAGGTAATTTATGGGCAGCATTTATTGACATTGAACTGCATGGTTATGGACATTTACTGGATGTTTTCAAGTAATTAATTCAGAACAGCTGAAGAGTATTCAGTTTTAGTAATGCGTGCTATGAGTATTCTGTCATACTGACACTGTCATTGTAAACGTTTTTACTTAACTATGCATGTAAAACAATTAAAAGAGACCTTAATTTTTGCAACTGGAGGTAATTAACTTCACCACATAAAAAAGAAGAAGATTTAGCTTACATACCAAAGTGAGCTGATAGCCTAATAGCGACATAGGTCAATATCGTCATGTAATGTCTTTGATGTCATTGGGATGAGATTTTAAATTTGGGGGCGACCATCTAATTTCCAGTGGGAAGGGCTTGGCATTATTCATTTTACGATAGTGGCGGCAGTATACGTTTATTATTTACCAGCATGAAAAACTGAGCCATTTATTATCTATTTTAAAAGAATCCACCCCCCCCCCCCCCCCTCAGATAATATGTAAATGGCACTGCCTTGAAATTCGCACAGCACTTTAAAAAGTTTTTGTAGGACTTACAGTGTTACCGTAAGTTCTTTTATTTTTATTTCATATTCAATGTATGAAAGGCAGTTATGTAACTGTTGAAAAAAAAGAAAGAAAGACAAGATACATAGAAAGACAGATATAAATTTAGAATATTAAAAAGATAAAATAGACAACAAATATAATAGACAGATAAATAAACAAATAAATAGATAGATAAATAGATAGATAGATCGACCCACAGATGGATAGATAAATTGATAGATAGATATATATTTAATAGTTAAATAATATTCGCGCAGCGAAACGGCCGAAGGCCGTTTTGCGAAGCGAAATTTAGCACAAGAAAGGTTTCAAAAATCTGTGCAGTGATGGTCTCAACATCAATGGTTGACAGCAGGAAATTAAGTCAAGTGGGACCAGCTTCTTATCAATGATTTAGTTTCGAATTTAACAAAACATGACATATTCATATTCAAAAGTGTCTTAAAAATTCAATTTTCTCCATTAATATTCCCTGTTTCCATTATTTTTATGGAATAGTTCATTATAAGCCCTGACAAGCTAAATTAAATTATTAACATGTGATTCATTTCATTTCAAAACAGACAACAAGAAAACATAACAAAATTAAGGTTAGATAATCTTTGTCAACTGATGATTATGTAACAGTGAGCAAATCTACATGCAGATCATGTTATTGTTTTTGTTATCACTATTATGTAATATCAACAATCTAATATCAACAATCTAGCATAGACTTTAATTTGACAGCTTTCAGTGTAGTTCTCCTTTTTACTATTTAGCTGATTATCTATCAATTCTATTCATTCTTAATCCTATTTATTATAATATCCTATCTATCTATCTATCTATCTATCTATCTATCTATCTATCTATCTATGTATCTATCTATCTATACATTCAATTTTTGATCTATATTATTTTTCTTATAATTTCTAGTCTAAATTTCTCTCTATTTTTCTATATATATCTTTCAATTTCTTTAAAACAGTAACATAACTGCCTTTCATACCTTGAATATGAAATAAATTTAATGAAAGTCATAGTAAAACCATAAGTCCTAAAAAAACTTTTAAGAGCTGCACGAATTTCATGGCTGTGCCATTTACATATTACTAGCATTATACCCGTTCTACGAACGGGAGGTTTGAGAGCCAAGGCATAAGTTATGGCTTGATAGCATAAGTTGACACAAACATTGAGGCCCATTGGCAAACATTTACGCCCATTGGCAAAACATTTGCGCCCGTTGCAAATATTTGCGCCCGTTGGCCAACATTGGCTAACATGTGTACCCGTTGGCAAACATGTAAGCCCGTTGGCAAACATTTGCGCCTGTTGGCAAACATGTGCTCCCGTTGGCAAACATTGTCCCGTTGGGAAACATTTGCAGCCGTTGGCAAACCTGTGCACCCGTTGGCAAACATTTGCGCCCGTTGGCAAACATGTGTGCCCATTGGCAAACATTTGCGCCCGTTGGCAAACATTTGCGCCCGTTGGCAAACAGTTGCGCCCGTTGGCAAACATTTGCGCCCGTTGGCAAACCTATGCCTGTTGGCAAACATCTGCGCCTGTTGGCAAACATCTGCGGCCGTTGGCAAACATTTGCGGCCGTTGGCAAACATTTGCGGCCGTTGGCAAACATTTGCGCCTGTTGGCAAACATTTGCGCCCGTTGGCAAACAATGGCGCCCGTTGGCAACATTTGCGCCCGTTTGCAAACATTTGCGCCCGTTGGCAAACATTTGCGCCCGTTGGCAAACAATGGCGCCCGTTGGCAACATTTGCGCCCGTTTGCAAACATTTGCGCCCGTTTGCAAACATTTGCGCCTGTTGGCAAACATTTGCGCCCGTTGGCAAACATTTGCGCCTGTTGGCAACATTTGCACCCGTTGGCAAACATTTGCGCCCGTTGGCAAACTTATGCCCCTTGGCAAACATTTGCGCCCTTGGCAAACAGTTGCGCCCGTTGGCAAACATTTGCGCCCGTTGGCAAACATTTGCGCCTGTTGCCAAACATTTGCGCCCGTTGCCAAACATTTGCGCCCGTTGGCAAACATTTGCACCCGTTGGCAAACATTTGCACCCGTTGGCAAACTTATGCCCCTTGGCAAACATTTGCGCCCTTGGCATAACAGTTGCGCCCGTTGGCAAACATTTGCACCCGTTGGCAAACATTTGCGCCTGTTGGCAAACATTTGCGCCCGTTGCCAAACATTTGCGCCCGTTGGAAAACATTTGCGCCCATTGGCAAACATTCGCGCCCGTTGGCAAACATTTGCGCCTGTTGGCAAACATTTGCGCCCGTTGGCAAACATTCGCGCCCATTGCCAAACATTTGCGTCCGTTGGCAAACATTTGCGCCCGTTGACAAACATTTGCGCCCGTTGGCAAACATTTGCGCCCGTTGCCAAACATTTACACCCATCGGCAAACATTTACACCAATTGGCAAACACTTACACCCATTGGGAAACATGTACACCCATTGGCAAACATTTACACCCAATGGCAAACATTTACACCCATTGGCACCCATTGGCAAACATTTACACCCATTGGCGCTTGATAGCATAAGTTGACACCTCTACCCCCTAACTGAAGTGTGGACACTGGGGCATTATGTTGTTTATACATAATCCAATAGGGGAGTTGTGTGTGTAGGTTGTGATTTGCAGAGCCCTCTGTTGTTATTTGGTAAAATCATTTGTTTACATTAAATGGAGTGGTGGATGAGGGATGAGAAATGAAGACTTTTGAAGGATTATTACGGAATACTGTTGAGCAGTAGGGAGGAGGGGACCCCCCATTAACACGGAGGGAAGAGGTTAGATGAAGTGGATTGGCATATTTGGGGGATGGGAGTGAAAGGGAGGGCAGTTAGTGGCTACATTGAGCATAGCAACCATGCTGGATTTGGTGAGTTGTGTTGCTAGGCAGCGGTAATTATATAGTGATGAGCGCAGCTCACTTAGCACAAGGACAGCTCATTCTGTGTGGTGCTCCTGTCTGCAGTGACTGCCTGAACAGGAAGTGCCTGTAGTTGCCATAAAAGTGGAGCTAGTAGTTTAGTCATAGTTTAGTTTGGTAAATAATTAAAATATGTTAAATAAATTCCAAAATAGATTTAAAATTTCGGTCTTGTCCCATAACAACCTCCAATGACATATTTCAGGGATTTAAATCAACATGTGTATCAATATTGGAAATAATTATTTCCATACCACGTGATTGCAAGAAGTGAATAAAAAGTAAAAGTCAATACAAATGTTAATGACTTAAAAAGATCACCAAGTAAGAAATCATATTCACAACACTTAAGGTTACATAATCTTAATCAACTATCAACAAATTATGTAACAGTCTAATAGTAAACAGTCATCTCTGAATAGCTATGGTATTATTAATCTCAGTTATGTAGCATCAATAATTTAGTGCAATCCATCTATCTATCTATCTGTCTATCTATCTATCTATCTATCTATCTATCTATCTATCTATCCGTCTATCTATCTATCCATCTATCTATCTATCTATCTATCTATCTACACGTAATCATATCTATAGATCTGATCTTATCTTTCTAATCCTATCTATCTGCCCATTTGCCTAGTCCTTTAAAAAGATACATTGGCCTTCTGCTTGGAAAATATAATGCAGTGGTTTTATGACAATGCTGCGCGAATTTCATGGCAGTGCCATTTACATATTATTGATAGATAGTCAGCTAAATGGTAGAAAAGTAGACAACACTAAAAGCTGTCAAAGTCAAGTCTATGTTAGATTGTTGATATTACATAATAGTGTAAATATATAGTAGTACAAAAACAATAACATGATCTGCTTGTAGATCAATTGCTCACTGTTACATAATCATAAGTTTATAAAGATTATATTACTTTAATTTTGTTATGTTTCCTGTTATCTGTTTTTTAAATGAAATGAATCATGTCTTAATAATTTGATTTAGCTTGTAAAGGCTAATAATTTACTATTCCATAAAAAATATTGGCACAGGATAAATGACTGGGGAAAATTGAATTTTTTATACACTTTTGAAGATGTATATCGATGGTGAAAGTGCAAAACCTCGTATGTCAAAATTTTGCCATTTTTAGATTTTGGGTGGAATGACTATTTCAATATCCAATACATGTTGTCAATTGGTCACCTTGCCAGTTTGCTGTTTTTTGATGCTGTAACACACTGGTAACAGAATGATTTCACCAAACGTTGTATGTCGATATGTTCCGAAAAGTGAAAGTGCAAAACCTCGTAACTCAAATCAGTACTTAGAAGCTCATATTTTCGGATATTTCAACTTTTTTTGAAAAACAATGATTGAGGCACTTTTTTATGGCTCTCAGGAAATTTCCATATTAAAAAATCTATACCTCCCTATATTTGTTTTAGTGATGTAGGCTAGTTTAAAAAATTGTGCACGAAAATTTGAAAAATTGCTATTTTCCTCATTCTTGCTGTTGTAGCCACCAACTAAAATTAGCAGTTGTTATTTATTATGGTCAAATCATAATTTTTACTGTACAGCTATAGATTGGAAGTACATTCAGTGCTGCAAGTTGCTTAGAAATGTGATAAATGATCGAGTTACGAGGTTTTGCACTTTCACTAACTTGCAAAAAGTGAAAGTGCAAAACCTTGTAACTCGACATTTTCATTCATATCTGATGGTAGCATCAATGCAGGGGTCAATGACCTATGACAAAAAATTATGCTAAAACAGGGTCTCACTTTCTATAAATCACGTAGAGCCTAACTCGCATATAAATGAACATTACCATAAAAAATTATCTGTGTTAGTTTTTTCCAATTTCTGAAAAACAGCTTTTTTTGACTTACGAGGTTTTGCACTTTCACCATCGATATGTTATTTTCTGTTAAATACGAAACTAAATCATTGATTAGAAGCTGCGGCCGTTTCGATGCGTGAATATTCCGTTTCATTGCGCGAATATTAGGCCTAAATGGTCAAGCATCAGTGCCTGTGCATGCTGCACATGTAGAGGATCCCTAACATTGAGGTAAATGGGAAACAAGTTGAACACTTCCTCTCTTTCTCCCATCTCATCAATCGACCCTCGTGAAGGCTAGAACTGAGCTTAGAGTTTACACTTATCCATATCAATCTTGCAAAGAGTCCTAATATGGTGTATTTATTGGATTTTCTAGTGTTGGGCTAGGAATTTCTGTTATTGTTACAGTTTTCATTGTAAGTGATAAATCAGTTCTTTTTTGTTCCAGAGTTAAGGTTATATTCAGAAAGCTGTCCTATCTCATTTCATCTTTAAGCTAATTCACCATATTCAAAATCAGAATAACTTTATTTGGTCATGAATTTTACAAAAATAATTATATAAACAGTGTTAAGGCAGACAATTATTCAAGACCAGGACCAAAGAACCATGACAGACTTCAAACGTAATGTCAGTCATGAAATCAAATTTTGACTTTAATTAATTCAGATATGGCATGATCATTGAGTTTCTGGACAGTCGAAAAGTTTTAATTTAATTTTTCACTTTTAAAACAAGTGCGGAACTGACCTTTTTTGTCCGAGAGTTGAGTTCTCGACCTTCGGGGAGGACATAGTCTCTGTAGGGGTCTCCGTTGGTGTTCACGTGGTCATTAAAGTTGCCATTTCCTTGTTGAATATTGTCATGATCATTGCCTCTAAACATTGAGTTATCAGAGGGACCAGCACGTGGCCGTGGGTCTTTCATGTTCATGTTACGTTGCCTCAGGGGCTTTCTGGCATGATGGCGGCCATTGAACAATTCATTCTGATCATCAAAGTCTGTGATTTTTTGCTTCCTTAAGGCTGCACTGTTGGGCGTATCGGTGAGGGTGGTTGCATAAGCTATGGGATCTATGTCGGTTGATTCGTATGATGAATCTTTAACGGTTTTCTTGTAGCTTGCGACGCCATCTTGCCCGTGATGTCTGTTACTGTAACTAGTCTGTTGGCCACCTCTGCTATCATAGGATTGTTCATGGTCCTGCTTGTAACCAGACTTCTCATGGTAAGCCAAAGGATCAATGTCTGATGGCATCATAGGTTCCTCTTCTTCCGGGGGATATGGCATAGATGGTACTTCGGGCCGACGAGGCATTTCGGGCCGACGAGGGACTCCTGATCTCTTTCTGCCTCTTGACCTGAGATTTCTGCGGGATGATCCACCTTGCTTTGGCTCAATGTTAGAATTAACCCTGCTGTTTCTGTTGTATTGCTCTTCATTGACAGTTGCAGCTTGTCTTGATTCTCTTGGGTCATATCCACTCTCATCAGGATAGCTAGGTGTACGACTTCTAGACACGGGTCTCTGTGAATCTTCCGCACTCAATGGATCCGTATCTTGATTTGACGGTCTTTGTTGCCTTTGATAATTCCTTGATGCCTTTCCTCCTCTGCCTGATGTCCTCTCTCTTGCTGCAGGTCTTCTCATACCACTTGATTCGTGATTCTGACTCTGCTTTCTCCGTTGACCTTCAGGGCCAAATTCATCCGATCCAAAATTAAAGTCATCTTTCTCGAAATCTGATTTGAAGAAGGAATCGAAGTCTTTCTCCCTGCGGAATTCTTCATCAAATTCATTGCCTGGTTGTCTTCTGCTTTGATTCCTGCCTTGATTTCTTCTGTTGTTCAGCTGCTGGGAATTTGCATTGAAGTTCCTGTTATCATTGTCAAAATTGTCGGGGAAGTCGTAATCATAATCGACATCTGAGTTGTTGCTTCCCTGCCTGTCCCTGTTGTAGTTTGTGTTTCTCTGTGGCTTGTATCTCTCTTCTGCTCCTCCTGTTTTGTTTGTCCATTCCCTTCCCTCTGGAAGTGGTCTGTCTGCATCTTGTCTGTCTGTATCATCATAGTCATCAGGGTACTGTCTTTGAGCTTGTCTATGAGGTCTTGAGTCTCCTCTTTGTTGATTATATCTTTGGTCCAAATTTGGATCCGGTTGCCCTCGGTTACGCCTTCTTGAATTCCGTTGAGTTCCACGGTTGTTGTACTTCATGTCAGCCTCTTCAAACAATTTCTTAAACTCGTCACCTGGTTGACTAGGTCCAAATTCATCAACATTGTGATCCCTTGATCTTGATCTGTCTCTGTTGTTTGAGCTTCCCGGTCGCCTGTTTCTTGAACCTCTGTTGCCGTTGAACTGGTCTTCCCAGTTGTCCCCAAAATGATCTTCATTTCTGTCTTGGTTGTTTCTGGAATATCTGTCATTTCTGTCTGTCTGTCTGCTTCTGTGATTCCTGCCAAAGTTGTCATTTGAGTTTCTGTTTGCGTCCCTGTTTCTTCCATTTCTGTTGTTGTTGTTCCTCGAATCTTGTGCTCCGTTGTTTCCATTTCTAGGATCGGGCCTTCTCTGTCTGTTGCTTGACCTGCCATTTTGTCTATTGTTACTTTCTTCGGGCCTACCTTGGCCATTGTTCTGGTTATTTCCTTGATTTCTCTGGTTTCCTTGTCCTCTTTGATTTCCCTCGTCCTTTTTCCTCTTCAGCAATGCTCCAGGTGGAATTCCGAGCGATCTCTCTAACTCGGATACGGACGCCTTTGGATCACCTCCACTCGTCATCAGCTGGTTTATCAAGCCTCGTATATCTTGTTCCCGGGTGTCTGGCTTGAAAGGGTTTTCTGGTACACCTGGTATAGATGGGTTAGCCTTAGGAGGAGCTGGGATGGGTGATGGAACTGGTAACGCCTTTTCTTCTGGTTGTGTGGAATCGGATGACTCTATGTTATCAATGTCATCAATGTCATCATCAACGTCAACTTCATTCTCTGGGCTCGAATCAGAAATGTCAGAAATTTCAATTTTCTCTTGAGATTGCTCTGATTTATCAGGTGAGGGCACTGCAACTGGAGGAGGTAAAGGACTTTCTGCAGATTCAAAGCCATCAATATCTTTTGGGGCAATCCTTCCCTCTGGCATGCTAACATCCTCCTTCACCCCAGCTCCGCTGAATCTCGCTTCACTCGAAAGCGGCGTTATGATGCCCTCGGCTTTTGAATCAGCACCTTTAATCTTGTCGAGTATTCCTGCATCCAGTTCGACATTAGCAAACAGTTGAGAGTTCACTGTTGAAAATTCTAAGTATAAGATAAGAACTGTAAGAAGTAATGTCCCTTTGCTGGATAACATGTTTGGTGTATGTTGTGTCATCTTGATCCTTGAAAATTGCTCAACATTTCTCAAAACTTTCATTGAAGAGCGGATGCTTATAGAGTACTCAAAGCTCCTGGCTGGTGTCACTGGAATCCTTTTCTGTTATGTCCAGTGTAGTTATCAACAATCCTTTTCGTCTGATTAAGACAAACGAAAAATTGCAGTAAAAATCCTTTAATGAATTCTACTGACCATCCTTAAATTCTTAGTTTTTATTAAAGTAAAGAATTTTTTTTTCAAATAGTCCATCCACACTTTGACTCAATGTCAAAACATTTGTTTAATGTGGTAATTTTAAGAGAATCAAACCAACATGTAACTATTACCAACTATGGTCCAACTATGGTATGGCAGTAAATGATGTCACTGTGAATATTTTGTTGATCTGAATCTGTACACATGATGGGCCGGTTTACAAACAGTGCATGGTAACTGTGTTGACAGATAATCAAATAGTTAAATATTTCACACTTTCAATTTGGTATGATCCAAGGCTGCTGACAGTTGGTTATCCAAATCACTTCTTTCTTATAGAACCATACAAGGCAAGATGAGAAGATATATCTGTGTGTAATCCCAAATTTGGTAGTGTAGCATTTATTCCCAGATAGGTAATTGAAGTAGAAAAATATCAATAATCAAGGCAGCTCAAAATGAATCTTATTGCTTATTAAAGTCCATATTTTCCTCTTTTTGACTTGGAGCAAGCACCTGACTCAGTGCATCGTCACATAACTTCCATAATGTTCATGTTTACAGTCCAACTACCTCTCCAGCTCTGAGGCTGGCCTGCATGATGCGGATATAGTCATTAAATTGTAACAGTTTATGGCAAACATGCACCAGCGAATTAATAGCATGAAGCACAGGCCTGTGGTCGTGATGGCAGAAAGGTCATTTAATAAACTCAATTTGATTACATAGTTATGGGTGATGTCAATGCAATGTAATGCAGGTCAATTAGTAATTCATATCAAATGCATTGAATTCCCATTTAGATGCGCTTTGATGTGAATTGATTAGATAAGTAATATCATCGATTTGAATAATTTATTCCTCGTCTTATCTGGGTTTAATTAAAGGAATGACTGAAAATACAGAAATCTAAGGTTTACCATATTTTCAATCTGCTGAATAAACCAATATTTTCAAAACCTACCCAAATTATCTTCATTTGTGATCATTTTAAAAAGCAGATTTTGTATTTTGTCTTCTAATAAAAGCCTCAGTTAAAAAAAGTTTGCACTGATTTAAATTTAGAACTAATTAATGTCCTTGCAATAAAGAAAAACACCTATATTTGCCTGAATGCATAGGCGTATGGGAGGGGGGGGCAGGGGGGGCGGTCGCCCCCCCAAAAGTTTGGGAAACAGTAAGATTCGGGCAAAAAGGCTAAAAAATTTGGGCAGATGATTAGGTAAAAACTATTTAAAATTAGTGATTTCTAGGCTATTTCATTTGAAATGGTATTAAATTTAGATCTCGAAATTCGGGCAAATGTCGCACGCCCCCCTAAAAATAGCGTGTCCCGTACGCCTATGCCTGAATGAAAATCCGATCTGACCATTTTTAGTAATATTAATTCAGTATGATAATTCATTCTTGATTTGATTACACTGGCAATTAAACTGTTACTTGAACAAAATCCATCGGAGAGTTACAAGTTACATCCCCAAAAAGAAAAAAAGGTTTAAATTGAGTCAATTAAAAGCACACTGCTCTCTGTACACATGAAAGTGAATTATGGTCTGAGGGCGTGTTTATGATGTCACCAATAAAACTACATGATGTCATAACATTTCAGGTGTGGTGGCACAAGTCATAACATGGGTGTGTAGCTGTCTGCGTTGGGGTAATATTTAGATGTAAAAGTTGATTTAGAGGTGAATTTGCATCATTTCAATAGTTGTCTAAATTGATATTACTTCCTTATTGACATGATGAAAAGTATAAATCACTTTGGTGGAGTTGGGAAGGTGGTTTCTCCAAGTTGGATATGGGTTTGATAGATAGAAACAGAGCAAATAGGGAAATGGAATTGATAGAAAGCAAGAGAGATAGACAGACAGATCTATAGATAGATCAAATCTGATGGATAAATAGATAGATAGATAGATAGATAGATAGATAGATAGGTAGATAGATAGATCTATAAATAGATAGATAGATAGATGGAACTTTGTGCTTTACGTCTCGTCAGCACCTTGTTGGGACATAGATAGATTGATACTAGATAATAGATAGATAGATAGATAGATAGATAGCAAGATAGACTGATAGACAGCTAGACAGACAGACAGACAACCGGACAGCTAGACAGAAAGATAGATAGATCATAGGCGGATCCAAGAGGGCACATGACTTATTATGGAGTGGGCGTCCCATTCCGTTCACAAGATAAATCTTTTATATTGCTATTTGAAAAAATAAATAAATAAAGTCAGTAATAGACTTTCAAATTATCATACCCTTAATTCACAGGGGCACCCCATGATCTGTTATACCAATTATCTGTTATGCAGCAGGCGCCCGGCTGGCTGGCAGACTGTCAGCTAGGATGTTCCCAGCTGGCAAAGTTGTCAGCTGGGATCCAATTTTTGGCGCCCAACCGATGTAATTTGCAGTCAGGTAATGAGAAAGCAGTTGAGGTGGCTGGCTGGGAAAAAAAAGATTTATATCAGCTGGCTCGGAGGCGCTGAATGACGCTTGGGCTGGCTGGCAACCCAGCTGGCAGCATAACAGATATTTTCTCCAAGTTGCATAAAAAAATGAATCTAAGTGTCACAAAAGATGTGCAACCAGGAGCTTACACTGATATGGGCATTATAATAACACACTGTCGTGAGGTGCCCCTGAATTCATGGATGCTTTACGCTACTCCTCCCAAACTACTCAATGCCAACAACTAAAAATTTGCAAGCAACATTATTTCACCTCTTACAGCAACCATGAGTGGGTGTGCTACCTCAAACTGTTCATATTATAGGCCTACCAGTGCACTTATAATTAGTCATTTTTGCATGACCCTCAATCTTCAGCAATGTAGTGGTAGTTGTTCTGTTTTCCCTGGACTCCATTATCACGGGTACTATGCTAGTGTTTCTAAAAACGTAATGTGCCCCATCTCTTTTAAAAAAATCCTGGCTCCGCACATGTGGATAGATAGATAAATATGGATAAACCAAAACGATACATCTAAAGATAAATGGAAAGGTAGATCAAACGATGAACAGATTTATGTTTTGTGCTGACCATTGGTTTATTGATTGGATTGAGTAGCGTCTTGATTGATTTTTGTTATTTTATCAATTGGAAGTTGTTGATCTGTTCTTCAAGAGTTGAAACAAAATCAAGAAAATTAAATGAAAAATGAAAATTTGTGTGGATAAATCATTTCGGGTCTCGGGATATACTGGATCTTGGGTGACTATACAAGGGATATACTGCCTCCACCCATGGTATAACCTCATAATATAGGCCTATTACACAGAATACCATGATCAAGCAATAGGTCGTGGGCAATACACAGTCCATTCAAGGTAAATTTTAATGACCTTCATCTGGGAATGCCCCCAGGGCATAAACGAGTTGTGACCATGGCAATTATGATGTCTATCATTTGGAGGGAATCTGAGGTGACTGTGGGTAATTGGTGTAACAGGGAATTATAGAGAGTAAACTGCAGATATGAGGTTTAATGTATTTATGCACGTTCAATAAAAGATAATGTGTTATTATAATGAGAATTAATTTGCTTATTAAAAATGAAGTATAAATACAAAGGAACAAACACACATGTATTTTAATCTCAGATTTAATTGAACAATTAATCTATCAATCTTTCACCATTCAACTGGATGACTCACAATTCAATTTTAAGTATTTTTCACTATCTATCATCATAATCATCCCAGGAAATTTTCAATTACATGTACTCTAATAAAATATTCCTTTGCATGTGCTGCTTACAGTCCTCATCATATTTACGTGGAATCTCAAGTTCTTTTCCATGCTGTTGAAGTGTGATGTCAGAGATGAATCTATTCTCCAGCATTGCAATATAATTATGTAAAATAACTACAAGGTGTGATGTCATTTTAAACTGGGTCAGATTCCCCAGCTTCTAGCCAATGTGAATCCACCAAAACTGAGCATCACAGTTTCAACACAATGTCAGAATTAGCGTTTTATCAGGGATAGCCCCTGCAATAGGGTGTCCCAAAAAAAGTGAAAGTCTTAAATGCATTGGGGCTAACCTCTAAATGTGTTCTATAGCCCCCCTCTGACTTCCATGTTAAATTTCAGCTCATTTGAAGGTGTTTTACACGTTGCTCAAGAGCCCCAAAGATAGATAGGGGTTTAACATTGAATTTTCATGCGAAAATGGCTATTTTAGCCAATTGCTCACAAATTATCGGTTTTAGTCCACCCGAACACATGGATAGTTGATACAAGGATGTATAAATTATTCTGCACATTGTGGTACCAATTTTATATTTGTAACTTGCTTGGGTATTGAGAAAATCTAAATATATGGGATATACTTATTTACGCAATTTTCTGTGATAAAAAAAACTTCTTAGATTGTTTCAATAGTCTGAAACAGATTGTAAGACATTGGTTGATGTTTTTGTGTATCTGTCACACTATGGAACCAATAAGTTATTGTATCATGTTCAAATTCAAAATTAGACTGCAACTAATCTTCATTAAGAAAGGTGCTTTGCCTTGGCGTAATTTTTTCATGTAAAATAGTATATATTTGCCAATAACAGAAGAATTAAGTTAGGTACAGATATGAAGTGGGTACCACAGTGTGCAGAATAATTTATATATCCTTGTATCAACTATCCATGTGTTCGGGTGGACTGAAACCGATAATTTGTGAGCAATTGGCTAAAATAGCCATTTTTGAATAAAAATTCAATGTTAAACCCCTATCTATCTTTGGGGCTCTTGAGCAACATCTAAAACACCTTCAAATGAGCTGAAATTTAAGATGGGAGTCAGAGAGGGGCTATAGAACACATTTAGAGGTTAGCCCCAATGAATTTCAGACTTTCACTTTTTTTGGGACACCCTACCCTGCAACCATATCATCACAGCTTTGATAACCAATGGGCTGACAGTAAATGTATGCATCACAGTTTCAACATTGATATATTGAAGGAAGCATTACATTTTATTCTATGATCACAACATAACTTTTAATGTGATCCCAATTAAGATATCATCGGCAAGCACCAGTCTAATCTTACTAAATGGCAGCTTCCTATAAGCATTCACAGTAGACAACAGTCATAATCCCCACAGAGTTGTTTGATTAATATGCAAACTTGTGACTTTACAACTTCAACCTTTAATGGACCTTGCTATAAACAAAGGGCTTTGACAATTTTTGTAAACACATGGATTATGAAATGTATATTTGTTCTGGCAGCCCATTTGCTGCAAGGGGTGTGATGTCAAAGTTTCATGGGTTTTTCCAGACCCAATTTTCACTCTGACATTAAGCTGAAACTGTGATGCTCAGTTTTGGGGGATTCACATTGGCTAAAAGCTGGGGAATCTGTTCAAAATGACATCAGAGCTTGAGGTTATTTTACATACATTGCAATGCTAGAGAGTAGAGTCGTCTCTGACATCACAGTTCAACAGCATAGGAAGAACTTGAGATTCCTCATAAATATGACAAGCCTGTAACTTGCAGACAACAAACATGATGTTGCCTGTTGCTCTATAGAAGTTCTTATATTTTTTGTTATGATGAAATGTTAGCTCTGAAATATTTACATAAAACAGTCATGATTCCACAGAATCTTTTGAGCAAGATACAAGCAACTATAATGAGCAGTATTACTGCTATCTTGAGGCCTACCCTTGACTTTCTAGGTCTGTGGTAAGTTGCTTTGATGTCTTTTTTGTTCGACTGATCTTGTGACTTTTTATTGGACCAAATGTTCACAGCACCATTGTCGCCATCTTCCTCATTGTCTAGTAGTTCTGGTTCTCGACATGATTTCCTCCACGGTTCGAAATGTTTTAGCTTTCGTATCGGCGTCGGTTTTCTCATCCACTCAATCAGTTGATACATCGAGAGGATCCACACATCATCCCTTTTACACATTTCATCTAAGAATTTTGTAAGGGCGTTAAATTGGAACGTCTTGAAGAGCCATCCTTCCTGCATGTTTATCTCTAATGGAGCGCGGTTGTTCTTGTAGTGGCGGTCAAAGTTCTTCTTTAGATATTTCAAAGCGTCTTCTTCTGTCTGCAAGTTTTGTTTCGTACAAGCGTCCACCATTGAGCACAATTCCCCATCTAACCCTAACCACCTATTCATGGGAATTTCCCAGATACCAGGGAATTTCCTCCTTGGACAAATGTTGTTATCACAATAGAATGAGTTGACCGGGTAATCAAGAGTATACGGCCAGGCTGGCATTGAGTTTTTCGTACCAGTCATGAAGGTTGAGTCATATTCAAAACCTTCCTTCTTCATAACTTTGAATTGGTTATTTGACCCAACGTGCTGGAATGGCGACCGTACTCCTTTCATGAGATGTTTTGGAATACTCGCCTTCTTCATGAGCACATCTCTCTGCCCCACGAACTCCCTTCTCCAGTCTTTGTATTCCGCATTGGCCCACCACTTCCACGAATCACGATGCTTCATCGCGTGCACTCCAATTTCGTGTCCGTCAAGATACAAATCGCTCACCATCTCATTCACCGTCCAATCACCCGACACGAAAAACGTTGCTGTTATCCGACAGCCATTTGGGTTCTTCCTGTGTTTGTCAAACAACTTCCTGTACAGGTGAATATTCTGCTCGTTTATGTCATCCTCAAATCCAAACACTATGATCTGTGGAGTATCTTCCAACCTTACTTTATCCGGTCCCTTTTGGCCGGGGCAAAAACAGTTCGGCAACTTGCAATTCTCTTGAGTACAAGTTTGGGCAGTTTCTACTAATGTCATTGATATGCATATTAAGAATACAATCAATACAAAAAATAAATTAGAAACTTTTATGTTATCCATGTTTTCATCTAACTTTGATAATCAGGATATCCAACAGTCAAAAGATGATAATGATGTACTTTAGAATTCAACTAAGAATGTCATGATCCTGGTACTCTATCCATAATTGCTGAATGATAAATTGTGATTAAAGTCTTCTTCATATAATGTATCTGTCATGTTGTATTAAGAAACTGGAAATTTTATATGATAATGAATCCGTCAGGTTAAATAAAGAAACTGGAAATTTTCAAGCGGTCTTTAAGATATCCCATGTCTATTTTCCTATCCGCATACACCATGTTTTCAAGTGTAGCAATATTCGAATTTCCGACCTCATTGTGGTCCATCAATATCTTTACTACACAAGCTGCATTTCCAACAATGAGACATATGTTGATGAAAGTGGAAACTTGTCTATTCTCTATTTCTAAAGACTAACCAGCTGGTGGCCATTTGCTAACATGCATTTCAATTTAGATTTTCCAACATGAATCATTGCTCTTGTACGTTGCTAGCTCAACGGATAGATGATTACTTTTACGTCCTGGATTTATGAATTATGAATGCACTTGGTAGGCTTAGGGGTGGATTGGCCCTCTTGGCTGGCAGGCTATGCTGTGGAGCAGCCATCTATAACGGATTGTATCAACGCTTAACACGGGTTCCTGAAGTGGTTAGCGGGCCGTCAAAATGACCATATTTGGTGAACCATCATTTTGTGACGTCATTCAATTGTATCAATAGCAAAATGTTTACATGACACCATCAGCGCATGAAAACGGTCTAATTTTGGCGATGCAACAAATGGCGAAATAGTCTAAAATAGTAAGTTTCAAGTTTAGTTATGATTTAATTAATGAAATAAGGCCCCCCACGTTAATCACCAAAGAAAACGATGTTTGTCATTTGCCAAATATGGTCATTTCCACGGCCCGCTAAAGTGAAGTTTTTCCAGTTTTAATCAGCTGAACTAATGTTACAACATGACAAATTGTTTTGCCAGTAACTAGATTTATAAGAAGATGGGTCACAAGAATTAACCACTTTTGGATCACCCAGGTTAAGAGCTATAAAGCGTTCATAAAATCCTGTACTGTTGTGACGCAAGTCAATTGACAGTTTTTGTTTAGATTTAGTGAAGACGTTTTGCAAAATTTGGGGCCCTGGATGATAATCTATAACCAACACACGCATAGTCCATGCATAATACCAATTTATCCAGCTGTCCAAGGAAAATTCACCCTAGCGGGCTGTGAAAATGACCATATTTGGCAAGTGAAAAAGATTACAATTTCATGGTTAATTTGAGGGCTACCGCCCCCCCAACCCCTGCCAAATTAAGTTTTTTTTCAACTATCTCATCAAACACAACTAAACCTTACTGTTTTTGATAGATTTGTGACTTTTTGCGCCACGAAAAAATATCCGTTGTCAAGCACTGATAACAGTTTTTGCTGATGACATCACCATGGCCCGCTAAAGTGAAGTATACTCCTGTCCAACTCCAAGAATCCATTTCCTGACTTTCACACACCAAGTTTGTGATTTAAACTTGGATATAGAACATATTCGTTTTCATTTAACCATTAATTATTAGATGACTCAGGTTGCCAACCTGAAAAGTAAAACAGGAGATCAAACTTACGTTCACCCGACTTTTACAAACCGTAGAAAGGGGTGACTTTGAACACTTTTCCAAAAATGACTGATCCTCTATGAATGCAAAGTTAAATGAGATACTGGAAATATTTGACTTCTGATTATATTCTAAAGTCTAGTTTCTTTCTACATAGAGTCATTGTGACTGGAATTTTTTTTTCTTTATTTTGATGAATAAACTTAGCATACTTCTTTTTGTAAGATACCATAGTCTGTGACCTTCTGTGCCCACAACAGTACTGAATGACCATGGCCTTATAAATACCTGTCTTATTACAATGTCACTCAAATACTTCCAAAATCCACCAGAAACTTGTAGGAGGCTATTCAGAAAGACCGACAACAAATAATATAAGTGGATGATGTTGAATTGTAACACACTTCGGGTTGACTTTTAACGTCACATTGTGATGGTGGGCGCAGAGACCATCACATTTTCCTGTAAACTTTATTCACAGATGTATCATATTTCATAATGCAAAGCATAAAATCTAATGTGTGAATGCTTATTTCACTATATTAGGCAATCATTTAACTCCAAAGGCACGGAAGTAGCATAGGGACTTCTAAGCTTATAGATACTTAATATTATACATATAATATAAAGGGAGATCACCATTTTTGCAGTGTTAACACACCTATTTCCAGTTAATCATACACATTTAAATTTGAGTCTATCACTCTGGAATTTTCCAAATTTTGAGGAAAATACCCTGTCTTGAACATATGTAAATATCATGAAGGTACTGTAAGTAGTTTTTCCGTACTGGTTGAAAGAACAAAGCCTATTTCAGCCTTCTTCAGGCCTTGGCTTGAGTCCTATCGGACGCCAGCATAAAATGACCTGGTCTTAAATAACCATACCTGCCAACACCATAATTTTTTTCACAGATATTCTCTGACATAAAAGTCAAATGCTAAGTGCAATATGAATCTTCAGTACCAACAAGAATCACTTTCCCAGGCAAAAGAAAATTTTCTAAGAGGCGCTTTCAGCTTTTGTCAGCCATTTTGAAAGTCATCCTGCAACAAGTACAGAGAGGGACCGTAAAAATCTCCCTTTTAGTTCCAACATTTTGATAAATTGATTAAAATGATTTTTTTCACTTGCTTGAGAAAAATCAGTGTCCATGTAAGAGGCCCTAATCCTACATCAGCCTGAATTTGAGAAATTACTGGTCAGCTGACCATGGTGATGTCATAACCACAACAATGGCAACAATGGCCATGGTGACGTCACCAAAGCAGTCCAGGGTAAGATGGAGGACAGGGAAGATTTGGTGGTGACTCAAAGTCTGAAAAAAGATAAAAAGCTTTCCCACAAATTAATTTGTGAGTGACAGATGACCACTACTTCTCTAAATCGAAGCTTGGGTGGTACTATTCTCACTGGTGAGAACAAAACAATCCACAATTCTACACAAAGTAAGTGTTTTCAGACCAAAACTGATAAAAATTAGAGATTTTCTTGTAACTGCTGGTGTCCTGGAAAAGTGTGAAAATTTGTGGATCTTGTTTGTCCAGTTCAACAGGAACCGCTTGCTGTACCCAAACAAAGTTTTACACAGTTTATGCTCAGGTGTTTTTGGACAAATCTAGATAATTTTGGAATTAAAATATCACTTTGTTGTGCCACAGGATGGTGTCAAAGTTGGCTTTTTTTTAAATTAAAAATGGTGATTCCGCTTTATGTTATATATACTTATATGTTTATTTACCATGCCTTAGAAGACCCTATGGGAAGTAGATCATGAATAAAAAAGTCACTAAGCATAAAAAAACCAGTGACAAATTTTTAGGGAAAGGCGATCGAGCCCCGCAAAATTCATAAATACAGATAAACATTTGTTTTCTGAAAATTGATGTTTTTCTTTCATTGAAACTCACTCTGTTCAAAGTCACCCCGGACCTCGGGGTGAGTTTGAATGCCTATTTATCCACTGACACAGCCATACACAAGATGTATGTCTCAAAATGCCGATGCACAGGTTAACTTCATGCCAGTGGCCAACATTTTATCCCATGAAATACCACATAGATCTTCTATATTTTTTAAAGATAAGGGAATTGAGGTGAAAACTGTTCAAATTCACCCCGTTCTACGGTCCTTATGGCTATGCGCCACGGCAATTTTGAAACCATTTTAGCGATTCAGTTAAAATTTGGCAACTAATTTAATCTTTATGCTTTTAAAACCATTTTCATCCTCTTTTTGACCCGATTCTAATGACGTCATGTACTAACATCTGTGATCTGATTGGTTGAGAGAACGAAGTGATATCAACATTCGCTGATTAACAAATGCTTTGTGATGTCACTACTACCTGCTAGTCCTCTGATACGTGGATAACAACGAGCCTGTGTAGCGCCACTTTGAAACCTATAGATTGCAGCAGCAACGCCAGGTTTAGAGCCCCAACATTGGAGGGGGCACCCACCTTTCAAAATGAGCTGAGCAATCATATTCACTATATTAGAACTATTCAAATGATACATATCTCGCAGAAAACCTAGGCTATTCAGCTTCCAGCTGATTACAAAATTATTAGGGCATTGTGGATGGTTGATACATGTATGTGCCGGTCTCCACTCCCTTTTAGCCCAAAGGTAATATTCTGTAACACCAGAACTTAATTTTTTGTTCAAGAATGTTGATGCTGCGAAAATATAACTTCTAATCAGTGGCAGCTTCAGCATATTTTTGTTTGGGGGCAGAGTTGGGGGGGGGGGGTTTCTCAATCATTTGCTGGGGCTGCCAAAACTAATTAAAACCCTGTGATTGATGCGCATAGACAGATAAACTCCTTCTAAACTCCTCCCAGATGCTGATGAAAGTGATGATGATGATGAAACGGAAGTCCAACCCTCTGGCACCTTGCTGATTGGAGACTCACTCATCTGCGATGTGTCCGCAACTAATCCAAAATGTGGTAGACATACTCTCAGTAAAAAGGACTAGTACCAGAAAAAAATACAAGCCTGTCACTGTAATGGATTAGAAGTTATGGAAGGTTACAGTCCTTGTCATACTTACGTGGAATCTCAAGTTTTTTTTCTATGCTGTTGAACTGTGATGTCAGAGATGACTCTATTCTAGCATTGCAATATATATGTAAATTAACTACAAGCTGTGATGTCATTTCAAACTGGGTCAGATTCCCCAGCTTCTAGCCAATGTTGATCCTCCTGAACTGAGCGTCACAGTTTCAACACAGTGTCAGAGTAAGAGTTTTATCAGGGATAGCCCCTACAGCTACGTCATCACAGCTTGATAGCCAATGGGCTGACCGTAAACTACGTCATCACAGTTCAAACATTGATATATTGAAGGAAGCATTACATTTTTTATCCCAATGATTTATCACAGCAATCACCAGTCTAATCCTACCAAATGGCAGCTTCGTGAGCATTCACAGTAGACTGCTGTTATAATCCCCACAGAGTTGTTTGATTAATCTACAAACTTGCTAACTTACAACTTTAAACTTTGATGGAAGTTGGTATAAACAGAAGGCTTTAAAATTTTGTTTGTAAACACATGGCTTATGTTATGTATATTCGTTCTGGTAGCCCATTGGCTCAGAGGCTGTGATGTCAAACTTGCATGGGTTTTCCCAGACCCAATTTTAACTCTGACACTGAGTTGAAACTGTGATGCTCAGTTTGGTGGATTGGCATTGGTTAGAAGCTGGGGAATCTGACCCAGTTTGAATTGACATCAGAGCTTGTAGTCAATTTACATATATTGCAATGCTAGAATAGAGTCATCTCTGACATCACAGTTCTACAGCATAGAAAAAAACTTGAGATTCCACGTAAGTATGACAAGGACTGTAAAAATGGCAGGTCATGCAATATCCCAATATGCTCTGGCTACTAAAGGAGCATGCAAGAACAGGTGGTGAAAATCCGCAAATTTTTTTAAAATGCCTCAATTACATATTTTTTCCATGTTTTATTGTGAGAAAAATTTGTTTGAAGCATACATTTATTTCTTTTGATAATTTATGCTCAGTTGCAATAAGCCCAAATAGTATAATTTCATGAAACACACATTCCAGACAAATCTGCTCACTGACACGCAAGATACTGTTTTACTGAACAGCAATAACATACCAATCATTCTGACTTCAAGACATGGCCGGGGTGGAATTTTAACCCACATCCTGGCATGTACAAGGCAGACACATGGAGGACATTTGGAGTGTGTGGCTGAAATAGAATGTGCCTTTTGTTCCTATTGCAAAGAAATCGCATGCGCTGCGGAAAATTTTGGTTATGGAGTTTCTTTGTAGAAGCTTGATAAGTATATCATAACATTTTAACTTAACCTCCAAAAAGACATAATAGACGTAACCTGTATTATTTACTTAAATATGTCTTTTAATTTATCACAGAATAATATCATTATTGATTTTTATATAAAACTGAACCAGAAATTATAACAGTAAGATTCCATAGATAGGTAAAGTTAGATTCCATAAGAGCAACAAATCACCTGTTATCAACTTATCATTTATGCTTGACAACTTTTTGGAAGTCAACTTGAGATAGAATAATAAGATAGCAATTTGTCTTGAACCTTGGTGTTTAGTTGAAAAGATAAAAACGTGAAAATATACACTCCCATTCATAAATACGGATTACACTGGTATTATGAAAACATGTACGTGCAGTGGAGTGCATGAGGGTTCTGACTTTACTCTCAGGGTTATAATGTTAGGACGATTGCACTACACCCAAAAACAGGGCTATGGAGTCTGGAGTCGGAGTCAGGAGTTAGAGTCGTGGGGTCAAACTTTTTTTGGGTGGAGTTGGAGTCCGAGTTGAACTTTGATTTTCAGGTGTAATTAGAATTCAATGCAGATGGAGTCGTTAATGGAACCTTGCACAACATCTAAAACACCTTCAATTGAGCTGAAATTTTACATGGGAGTCACAGAGGGGCTATAGAACACATTTAGAGGTTAGCCCCAATAAATTTCATAGTACCTTTTATTTGTGGTCCACATGTATTTATGAGTAAGAGTGTGTACACAGCCCCTGCCATGAAAGACAACGTTCAGCAGTTCTATTAGAGCTGAAGTATATCTGTGTACGGAACACATTACAATACATTCAAAGATAACTTTTTTTTTATTTTACTGATAAAGTTGATCGACTGTTGCAACCTATATATGTCACTTTTTTTTATCACCAGCACCAAACGGTATAAACCAGTGCATCTATTGTTTTAAATTCAAATATATATTATTCTATCTTATATTACCTATATAGCGAATAATAAAATCAGTAGTACAGCAATGCACTATTGCTTATAAAGGAACGCTGATTACAGTAATTGTGCTAATTTAGTAATTTTCTATGTGCATTCAAGCAATCTGTTGTGACTTTTATTTGTATTCATAATAAGATAACCTTCTGGCCTTTTGTGTAACCTTGTGTTATTCCCATCTCACCGTTCTCAAGTAAATCTCCCTTTTCTTTCACCTTTTCTTTCTTTCTTTTTTCCTACTTTGTTTGTATTTTTCTCACTTATCCATTTATGGACATGATGATAAATCTTGAACAGTTCACTTTTGAACTTAACACCAGGTGGGGCTTGTGTTTATGGAGAGCTGATATATTGTGCCCTCTGTATGACAGTAACAGATAACATTCTAGGAAATATAGGAGGTATCCAAGTAAACTCGCTTCATTCTATACTTGAACCTGACTCTGATTTTACAGATACTGAAGAACCAGTTATATTTAAACCTTCACCATATACAGACTATGATAGCTTGACTAACATTCTGAAAAATAAAAAGGACATTTTTAAGTGTCTAAGCTTTAATATTCAGAGTATCAATGCAAAAATAGACCAACTACGAATTTATATTGAACAACTTAGACTAGATAATTGCACTTTTGATGCAATTTGTGTGCAGGAGACTTGGTTAGCTGGTGGTAGTCCTCTTGATCATTTGCAAATTGAAGGTTATGATATGATAAGTTCACCCTGTAGACTTACATCTCACAGTGGCTTAGCATTTTATTTGAAACATGGGTTAGACTATGAATGCATAAATGATTTTGTACATAGCCAGGCACCCTCCTGGGAAGGCCAATTTGTTCGAGTAAAGTTCCCTGGAAGCAAAGATCTGATTTTAGGAAATATTTATCGGCCACCCAGAGAATTAATTGAAAACTACAGAACGTTTATTGATGAATTTAATGAACTAGTATGTACATTGAGGGGTGAGTTAGTTATTGCTGGAGATTACAACATTGATCTTTTGCAAATTAATAATAGAAATATAGTAAATGAATACTTTGAGTCAATTATGAACAATAGCCTTGTGCCTTCAATAACCTTCCCAACTAGATTCTCTAGAAACCGTGGCTCCCTCATTGACAACTTTTTATGTCGTCTTTCAGATAGCTTTTCAGAAACAACCACCGGTATCTTAACACAAAACCTATCAGATCATCAACCCTACTTCATTTGCTTAGACTATCTTAAACTTAAAAAACCATCAACAAAATATATCAAGATAACCAATCAAAATAACAATAATATTCTCAAAGTCAAAGAATATATAAAAAACAACATCTCAATCCAAGATATGTCTGACCCTCATATGGATCCAAATATTAGTTACAGGATATTAAGCAATGTCATAAGAGAAAGTCTTGACAAATATATGTCTCCTAAGTTAGTAAAATTTAACAAACATAAGCATCGTAAAAATAGTTGGATAACTCAAGGCATCCTAAAATCCATAAAATTCAGAGATAAACTCTATTTAAGATTAAAACAAACACCTACAAACTCCGCTCTTCATGAGCAACTTAAAGTTAACCTATCCACATATAATAAAATTCTCAAAAAGTCTATCAGATCAGCAAAATTTAGTTATTATCACAATCGCTTAAAGAGTAGCACAAATGATATAAAAAGGACATGGTGCACAATAAAAGAAATCATTAATAAAAGAAACACTAAAACAGATGCTCCAGATAGTCTAACAATAAATGGAAATATTATCACAGATCAATTAACTATTGCCAGAGGGTTTAACAAATTCTTTGTAAATGTTGGACCAGAATTAGCCTCTCGAATCCCTGTACACCCAAATGACAACTTTCAACAATATTTAAGCACTCCCGCTAATACAACCTTAGAATTTAATACAGTAAGTGAAGATGAAGTGCTTAGAATAATTAGTAACCTAAAAAATAAAACAAGTTTCGGCACAGACAATATCTCAACTGTGCTGCTTAAGAAATTAAAACATGTTATTAGTGAACCTTTAACTATTATCATAAACCAAATGATAAGCTCAGGTATCTTCCCTTCAGACTTAAAAACTGCAAGAATAATCCCAGTATATAAGAAAGATGACCCTCAGCTACTAACTAACTATAGGCCTATATCATTGCTGAATAGCTTTTCTAAAGTGTTTGAAAAGGTGATAGCACAGCAGGTTCATAACTATTTTAAAACTAATGACCTTTACTATGATAATCAATACGGTTTTCGTGAAAACCACTCTACGCAACATGCAGCAACAGAACTAATTGATAGAGTAGTCAGCGACATGGATATAGGGAAAATTCCACTTAACATCTTCATTGATTTGTCAAAAGCGTTTGACACCATTGATCATGATATACTACTTTACAAACTATATTATTATGGCCTGAGAGAAAACTCGTACAACTTACTGAAAAGCTATCTGAAAGACCGGCATCAGTTTGTTGACATAAATGATCATAAATCTGATAAAGTGTTAATTACTACTGGAGTCCCACAAGGCTCTATCTTAGGCCCACTATTGTTCATAATTTATATCAATGACCTTCATGTATGTTCTAATGTATTAAGAGCTATTAGCTATGCTGATGACACAACCTTATATATATCATTAACAACGAGTGATCTGGGAGAAGTTAGCAACCGAATCAATAATGAGCTTTCTAAATTTAGCAAGTGGCTTGATTTGAATAAGCTATCATTGAATGTCTCCAAAACTAAATTTATGTTGTACTACCCATCCAACAAGAACGTTACTCACCCACAAATAGAAATTAATGGCCAAGCTATCGATTGTGTTCAGGAATTTGATTTTCTGGGAATTTTACTTGACTCAAGGCTGAAATGGCACTCTCACTTAAGCAAAATATCTAAAAAAATTTCAAAAGCAATAGGAATTATTGGAAGAGTAAAAAATTTCTTACCTACGAATACCTTACGAATCTTATATTTTGCTCTTGTAAACTCACATTTGGACTATGGCATATTAAATTGGGGTCACAGTGCTAACAGGCTGATGACCTCGCAAAAGAAAATAATCAGAGTTATTTCAAAAAGTAAATATAATGCCCATAGTGAACCACTCTTCAAAAAGCTCAATATTCTAAAAATTTCTGATATTTATAAATTAAAATTGTTAAAGTTCTATTTCAAATTAAACAATAACTCACTTCCAAAGTACTTTTCCAACTCAAATTTCCTCATCTTACAACATACCACTCATTCATACGACACAAGGGGTGAAAACTTTCTAAAACCTAGAATTTATCATACTTTTGCCGAAAACAGTGTACGTTACCAGCTGCCAAGTCTCCTGAACAACCTTCCCATGCAAGTGATTAACAAAGTCGATACTCATAGCGAATATGGATATAGCTCCTATTTAAAGAAATACCTAACAAACCAATATAGTAATACTTGTTCCATAAGAAATTGCTACATATGTCAATCGTAAACACAAGCTCCCACCCACCTATACCCCACTTCCCCCCCCCCACTATTTTAATTTGAAAATGTCTAGTATCTGACAACAGAATGCTCAACTTGATTAATTATTACAAAAGTTCCATCTATTTTGGTTATGCTCATATTAAAATTATTATCTTAAACATGCTTACAGGGGTTGCTTACGATAGCGCCTATTCAATTAGGCAAAGAAAGCATCGCCTGTGCCTATATGGATTATTACATTAATTTATGTATAATTATGTAGATGTTGTATATAATTTTCATATTTGGCTAAATAAAAACTGTTTGTCTGTCTGTCTGTCTGGAACATGTTTGATATAATACAGACTCAGATGATTTATATTGCCAACAAGCATGCATATTTGATTGAAAAACATTCTACATTCAATGATGGCATGGGTGACCTCTGAGAGAAAGAAAACACCTCTTTAGAGAAGCCACCATAAAACTAAAATAAACTAAAGACTGAATATTCATATTAATTATGTATAACTATATACATTGTATGAAAGGAAGTTAATGTATACTCTTCACTGGGGAATATGCATTTATTTCAGGAATGGAAATTTAACATGTTAGGTCAAGGTTCAAAGTACAAATACGTCAACATACCACGTGACTTTCATGAGTCCAGTCTTATGAATTGACTTTCTTACAACCAAGCCAACCAGATTTCGGTTTTCCTATAAATTTTAAACCCAATTTGCATGTTATCATTATTTCTCATTATTTTGTTTTTAAAGAAGTTAGAAATAAAAAATACAGGTACTAAAAAGTGGCATTGAGCGAAAAAACAAATACCCACAAAATAATTATTAGGTACATGACGGTGTATTGAGTATGTGCCAGAAGGAATAATTCAACATTTTGTGTCTTTGCATACTTTTTGCTGTTAATAAATATGTAATACATTTACAGGATAATTTGCAACAGTTTAACAAAAACTACTCAAGATAACATAAGTAGATCAGAGATAAAACTTGAGATATCCAAAGCGTGACTTTCAACCCATTCTGGAAGTGTCTGACAAACAGACACCAGCGGCAATCGTAAGGAGGAGTTCTTATTCAAGGATACCATGGGGCAGCCGAGATATTAGAGACTTATTTTGGCCAGGTATGTCCACAGTTAAACCATATGATTGAGTAAGACCTTTGATTTAATTATTATACTACCAGAGGCAATTGCAAGGAGGAGTTCTTACTCAGAGGATACCATGAGGCAGCCGAGATATTAAACATTTATTTTGGCCAGGTATGTCCATAGTTAAAACTATAAGATTCAGTATGGCCTTTGATATAATCATTACAAATATAAAGACAAATAGAATGTATGCTGAAAGGTTGAAGAGTAAGTGGGTGACTCTGTTTTACGTGATGCACTACAATGATTTAATAAATATCAACCATACTGGTACTGTGTGGTCAGTTCCTGAACCAGTTTTGAGGTATGTAGTTTCGATTCGATATGATAAAGCTTTACCCATTCCAAAAAGTTATTTTATTGCCGAGATTAAACAGAAAATATCCACAAACTCATGAACTGAACTGTAGAAGGTCGTCATCTTGACTTCTTCTCAGATGAGAGATCAACTGTCCATGCTAAAATTATGGTTTTTGCGAAGCGGCGTTCTCTAAAATGCAGATCGGCTCGGAAATGCGGACCTACGGTAACGAATCTCACCAACAGTACAGAGCCCTAGTTTTACGGCCTATCAGCACTGGTGTGATCAAAGGTTACTACAGGGAAACAAGAAGTGCAACGAAAGGATCATCTGATTTGTGGCCAAAGTGGTCTTGTGACGAGTGATTTTTCTATGCACCATTGAGCACTGAGTGTAAATATTTGTCAAGCTGAAGACAACACTTTTCATTTTACAATAAACAGGTGATCAAGTTCAACAAAGCAAAATTGACGCAGTTGATCACAGTTAGGACAATGTACCAGTCTTTCATTGTCAGACAGTGCACTGTCTCCAGTCCAGTAAAAATTACTAATAATTATTATGAAATATTATTCAACCAACTGACAAAATATACATGTGAATGAATCTATGAATTCATCAATAATTAGGGGGCCACCATTTCTTCTCAAGGGGGGGTTGGAGTTTTTTTAAATAAATAATTTCTTGCTCAGTTTTGGTGAAATAAATAAATTCTTTCTGGGCAGTCTTGAAATAAATAATTTCTTGTGGGAGTTTTTCTTAAGAAGGCGATGCTTGATTTAGGAATGAATATTCAGGGACTTCGCGCGCTTGAAATAAATAATTATGGACGCCGTTACCGTGAAATAAATAATTTCCTGCTGAGGAAAACTCCCCTGGAAATTAAAAGGTCACCCCCTTATCTCTGTACCATACTATGTCTCTCTCTATCTATATATCGGGGAGGGTTGGTCTAGTCCATGCTTGACTGCCAATCACTGGGTCCAAGGTTCGGATCCAGCTCTTGCTGGGTCACCTGTGCTATGTTCGGATGGGATGGGAGCGCTGGCAGAATAGGTGGCATAAGATAAGATAGATAAGATAAGATAAAACTTTATTTCATGTCGGTGATGTCATAAAAACAGATAACACAAGCTATAAGGCTTTTAACCGACAATATGCGATAACAAAACACGATGAACTATATACAGATGAGTTAATGAAATTTGAAAGAAAGTTTACGAACTTAATGACGTACTTCAATTAAAATCATTATACTTTACAGAGAAATTCTGACACATAGTATACATGTTGTACAATCACAATTCTTTAAACAATTGCTATTTCTTAAAGCAGACTTAAATTAACAAAATTCTTGAAAACATTTCAAGTTACTGGGGAGAGAATTCCACAATGAGGAACCTTGATATCTTATTGACTTTTTTCCAAACTGAATAGTGTTAAAGGTTGGTAGAACTAGTCTGTTACTGTCACGCATGTTGTAGGGAGACACCTGTTTTCTAAAAAAGTCACTTTCCAAGGGTGGTACTAGGTTATGAAGTACTTTGAAAATAAATTCTGCTAAGTTATATCTACGATTTACATACAGCATATTTTTGCCTGTTTTTATTAATAAGTCATCATCGGTGCTTTCATAATCATTACATACCAGCTTTAAGGCTCTTTTATTCAACTTTCCAATTTTTCGACACTGGCCGAGAGAGAGAAAGAGAGAGAGAGAGATGTTTTTTATTTTTGACCAATCAAGTTTTACAGACAGATATTTAATTTTACATGGTATAATAGTAAGATTGTGGTCAAGGAGGCAACAACTAAGTCACCTATGTAACGCTGTCGGTACTGCCCCCTTTTGGTAATTCATTATAACTAATATCATCATGCAAGCATGTTTGAAACTGGTCACTTCATCATCTCTGCATATTTCTTACATGTTTATTTAAGGATAGTAGATAGAGTAGGAGTTTGAATAAAAAATAAAAAAAATAAAAAAGTAAGTAAATAAATAAATGAATAAGACGTAGAAATTTGGAAGTATGAATGAATGAACGATGGGTAGATGGAATGATATGAAAATTTGAAAATTTGAATGAATGGAATATCTTTCAATCTCAATAAGAGATGGTACAAGTAAACGACAATAAATGAAAATAATATTAAAACATAGATGCAATATCAACAGAATGCCTAATTGTTACAAACATAACAATTAGTAATAAAGCAATTATTTTCATACAAGCTGATAAGATGCCTTTTGACGTAGAAGGAAAAACCAAATTCACTATGAGTATTAACTTTTTCAGTGATGTTGATTTCATTCCGATTAAGGAGAAGGGGGAGCTGATACCTAACATTGAATTCAGCGTATTTGTGGAAGACTCTGGGAATTATATATCTGGAATTACGAGTAAGATGAGAATGAGTCGGTTGATTTAGATATGCATTGTTAAGGAAGTAGTATGGTAAGGCATTTTTTGAATATCGATAAAAGAATTTGTAGAGCTTTCTTGTGACAACATCACTGATTTTTAGAATATTTAGCTTTTTGAATAAGGGATCTGTATGTGCATTGTATCTACTATTAGTGATAATTCGGACTGCTTTTTTTTGCAATTTAAAAAGCTTGCTTTGTTTAAATCCCCAACATGATACTCCGTAATTAAGATATGAGTTAATAAGGCTATCATAGATTGTCTTGAGTGTAAACACAAGATGCCTGTTGTCTTAGATATCTTTTTTCCAATAGTTTCTATGTGAGCTTTCCAGTTTAATTGACTGTCCAAAATTATTCCCAAAAAGTTAAAGTTGTCAACATATTCAATGATTTCATTGTTTATCAAAAGTTTAGGAGGTTGCACAGTTCTATTGCAGGTTCGAAATGTCATACATTTAGTCTTACTTGCATTGAGGGATAATCTATTTAGGTTCAACCATTCTGTTACATTTGTAAGTTCAGAGTTAAGTTTATTTTCAGGGTTAATATTATCATAATTTTGTTGGCGGACAGAGTCTAGCGTAACAAAAAGGGTTGTGTCATCTGCATAAGTCAAAAATTTAAATGTTTTGGAAGAACAGCTAATATCATTTATGTAAAATATAAAAAGAAGAGGACCTAATATCGATCCTTGCGGAACTCCTGTGGTTATCGGAAGAAAGCTCGACTTACTATCATTATATTCAACATATTGTTTTCGATTACTAAGATAACTATTCAAGAGTGACAATGATTTATCTCTGAAGCCATAGTATTTCAATTTGTGTATGAGTATTTGGTGGTCAATAGTATCAAAAGCCTTACTCAGATCCATAAAAATATTAATAGGCGTTTTCCCTTGATCCATATTTAGAGCTATTCGATCTACTAATTCAATTGTTGCCAATTCTGTTGAATGTCCCCCACGGAAACCATATTGTCCAGTGTAGTAGAGTTCGTTTAGTATAAAATGTTCATTTATCTGTTTGTGAATAATATTTTCAAAGACTTTTGATATTGCCGGAAGGATTGAGATTGGTCGGTAGTTATCCAAGGTCGTTTTATCATTCTTTTTGTAAATAGGAATAACTTTAGCTGTTTTTAAGTTGTTTGGAAAAAGTCCTGCATTGATTGATTCGTTGATGAGGTAGGTGATGGGTTTACATAATTCTGTTTTGAGCTGTTTCAGCAGATTAGTTGAAATTCCATCAATACCAACGCTAGATGTATTACGTAGTTCATTGACGGCCTTTATTGTATCTTCCTCTGTTACTGATTGAAAAGTGAAGTGAGCTGTTGATGGGTTCTTCAGAAAGTCTGTAAAGTTTTTGTCAGAAGGTGTTTCAATTCGATTGGCTAATTGCGGTCCTATATCGGTAAAAAATTTATTAAAAGATTCAGCAATAATATGGTGATTTGTTATTCTGGTGTCATTAACTATAAAATGATCTGGCGAATCATTTTTATTCTTATTCTTGCCTATAATATCTTTAATAGTCATCCAGGTACTTTTAAGATCATTTTTGTATTTGGAGAATTGGTTTGAGTAGTAAATTCTTTTGGCGGCCCTTATAGCTCTTTTTAATATTTTCCGATACGTGTTCAGATTAATCTTCAGTGCATCATATTGAGGGGAGTCATGAGGCGTCTTTTTTAGCTTGCGGAATAGTTTATCTCTAAATTTCAAGGAGTTCATTATCCCTTTTGTAATCCAATTATTTTCTTTGTGTTTGTATTTGTTGTATCTTACCCTCTTTGTTGGCATGTGGAGATTTATTCCCTTCAATAAAATTTCATTAAATACGTGATACTTAGCGTTTATGTCCTGATCACAATTCTCAAGTTGATGGGTTATATGCGATTGCCTTTAAATACTGTTTAAAATTATTAAGATCATTCAGAGTATGTTTAGTAGTTTTAATATATTTTGACGGTTTTTTGTTATTTACAAGATAATCAAGACAGATATAGTATGGAAGGTGATCAGATATATCGATAGCACATATTCCACTGGTCGTATTTGAAAAGTTACTTGATAGTTTAACGAGGGCATTATCAATCAACGTGCCATTGGTTCTTGTTAAACGGGTGGGGAGTGTTATCTCAGGTATGAATCCATTGCCTAAAATATTTTCAAGAAAATCATTTACTGGGTTTCTATCATTAAACTTAAGCAGATCAATGTTAAAGTCTCCACAAATTAGGAAATCCCCTTTCAATTGTTTCATGACTTTTTCAAATTCCTCTGTGAAGCACTGGTAATTTTCAATGTTGTCTCGAGGCGGTCTGTAAATATTTCCAAGTATAATATTTTTGTTTTCCGTTAGTGTTAATTTTATGAAAAGGCCTTCCCAAATATTTGTTAGGCTTTCTTGTATTTCTAAAATTTCAAAGTGAATAGATTCGTTAAGATAAATTGCTAGCCCACTGTGTCGAGTTGATTTATATGGTTTAACAATCAAGTTATAATTTTCGATTTGAAGCATGGATGTATCATATTGATCACCTAACCATGTTTCTTGGAGACAAATGGCTTCAAATCTGCAATTTTGTTCTTTCAGACTATCAATATAGATTTGTAATTGGTCTATCTTGGCATTTATACTTTGTATATTTAACCCGAGGCATTTGAATAACTCTTTTTTTGAAACTAGTGTTTGTATTAACATATCTTGATCAACATAGGGAGAATGTTGGAGAAGAGACGGCTCAGCATCTTGTTCAATTTCATTTAATTCAAGGAGATATTTCAGGGAGTAATTGGCATTGTTCCCTAAATTATGCAATAATTCATGGTCAATAGACATCTGAGATCAGCTTGGAAGACATAGTGTTTACCCAAATGTAATAAGAAAGATACCTTAAGATGAAGGTGATGATGAAAATGATGAAGTGTGTGTGATTGATGAATTTTATAAACATTGTTGAGATTAGATTAAAGTATAATGGATAGAGGTGGCTCACTGGATCAGGGTTACAGGTGGACATTGACTGGGTATGAGGAGTGGGGGTGACTTTTGTTTTTCAGAAGATAGTTGATATTGTAGATATCAAGTTGACAATAGATAGTAAATAATTGCTCACTCATTTACAATGAAGTGATCAGTGCATATATATTAATACAGGAAATACTAGAGTATTTTATTACATTTGAAAGAGAAAAATATGTCTACATTTGTAAATTAATCTATCTATTTATAAATACCAGAATTTTCATCAACTATAACAAATACTTTAGAGTAATATTCCCTGTAGGGCGTGGGTGAGCTTGTGTTAAACGCCCAATCAACAATGACAATCAACAATGACAACGACAAAACAACGATATATAACCATTGCATATCCATGACTAGAAAAAATAAGTGTATCTCATGCAGACAACAATTACAACTTACATTTGTTACTTCAATTTTCCAAATTATAACTATAATGAAAGTGATATGAGTTCTCATCATTAATTTACTAATACATTAATGGTAATTAAATGTGACATATTTCATGATTCCATATAAATTTCATGCTTAGACTGTATTAACATCGATAAAAAGTCATGGGAATATATATAAAAAATATTCAAGATCAATATTGAGAACCAGTCCTCAAGTCCTATCATTATTTCCCATCAGGCGGAGACAGCGAAACCTTGAGGTCAATGAACTTCCATACAGAAATCAACGTAATTTTAACAAAAAAGCAGAAATGAAAGTAAGCATAGTACATGCATATGTGAATTTTTCCAGTGATATCAGTCATTCTTTAACTTCTCACAGTTAACTTGAGTGAACTGAGCTATGTTCTGAGATTGATGAATAAACAGCAAGAATATTGATATAAAGTTTTACTGCAGTATCGTATGCTAAAGAACAGTATACAAAATTCGAAGCCACAAAAGCTTCGTATACTCTTAGTTTTCCTTCATAATCGACATACTTACTCATTCTTTGCAAAGCATTAATTTGTCTAGCTACTTTTTTCGATATTACCGAAATGTGGTGATTGAAGTTTAGCTTTTGGTCAATGTGAATACTTAATAGCATGACTACAGCTTCAGACTTGATGATGTTATTTTCAACCTTAAAATTAAAATCTTGGTTATCACGACTGAAACATATTGCCTGAAATTTGGATGGATTAGCTTTCATGTAATTTGCCTTAAACCAGGTTAACACTTGTGCTGAAGCTTCTTCAAGTTTAGTTTTAACAACTGATAGATCCCTATGGGAATATGACAAAGTGTTATCATCTGCATAATTATTTACTTCACAAGTTTTCTCTAAGTCCATCAAGAAATCATTGATAAAAATATTAAATAAGAGAGGGCCCATAATCGATCCTTGTGGGACGCCAGTCTTTAAGTTTAGCCATTCACTCCGTATACTTCCTAATTTTACAGCTTGTTTTCTATTATTGAGATAATTCATGATATGTGTGCATGCTTCTAACAAAATACCATAGGCATGTAGTTTGGCCATCAGAAGTCCATGCGGTAAGCTATCAAACACTTTAGAAAGATCAATCAAAATACATCCAACATTACAGTTGCTGTCTATGGACTTTCTCCAACTTTCAATACATTTTACAAGTACATTGTTACAACTGAAAAGTTTACGATAAGCAGAAAGGTCATGTGACAATGAATTTGATATAAAGTTCATAAGTTGATCACAAAGGATTCCTTCAAATATTTTTGAAGTGGAAGGAAGGACGCTGACTGGCCTATAGTTTTCTTTAGCCAGTTGATCAGATTTTTTGTAGAGAGGAGTTACCTCAGCCTTTTTATTATAGTCAGGAAACATACCGGTTTCGATGCGTCTGTTAATAATTGGAGTGAGAGTTACACTGATATTGTTGCTACCTTTGTTTGGAAGTCTTGGTGAAATGTGATCAAAGCCAGTTGCTTTGTTTGTTTGTAGAATTTTAAGTTTGTTTAGAACTGTTGATGAGTTAACAGGAGAGAAATTAAATTGTTGTTCATTGTTTGAGTGTTGCTCGATTATTCTTACACTTGGGTGATCTTTGTAGTGGTCAATGACCTGATCGACTGTCATTTGCTTTACATCACTTGGTTCACAAAAATCATTAGTTACATTTACAAAGAATTTGTTGAAGGTGTTACTTACATCTATTGGTTTGCTAATTATACAATTGTCTTCATGTAATGTAGTATTTTGATTGCTGGATTCTACATTATTGGTCATAAATGGTTTAACGACTTCCCAAAAGTGTTTTCCCTTACTTTTCTGAGTGTTACAGTTTTCATCAAAATACTTTCGTAGGGAGTTTTTCTTTAGTTTATTGACAAGGTTTCTTTGTTTTTTAAACTTTTGCCAGGTTTCTTGGCATTTTGACTTTTGAAACTTTCTTCTTAAAGATGCTTTCACATTGATAGCTTTGCGCAAATGGTTATTCATGTACGGTAGCTGTCTATATTTTACAAGTTTTTGCTTTCTAGGTGCATTGTTGTCAATAATGTTTAGCAATAAAGAATTATGAAACCATAGTTGGTCATCAACGTCATCAAATATTTGAGATACTTGGAAAGGCGCAGTTTCCAAGTCCTTATTATAGCAGCCTTCATCAAAATTTTTGAAAGATCTGTACTGTATTACCTTAGGCTCATCAGAAGGGCAGAAAACTTTAGTTGCAGCACTGATATAATTATGGAAGTCACTGATTCCTAAAGATAGATTTATGGTTTGTCTAATAGATCTTGGACTATTTGTCAGAATAATGTCTAACAAAGTTGGCTGATTGACACTTTTAAAACAGGTGGGATCTTTTATCAACTGTTGATTGATTGATTGATTGATTTTTTATTCGGTATTTACACATACAGTACAAATACCCTGGATTGCGCAAAAAAGTTGAAAACTTATTTCCATTGCGGTCCAGTGGTAGAATGGCAGTAATGGTAAAGACATACAGTGTTGTTATCTGGATCATTATTTTAGATGGTGTAGTAATATTTAATAAAAGAAGAAATCGCTATTGGCTGTTGAGTGGGCTTGAGTTTTTAAGAATATTTTTACAGATTTTTTAAAGGAAGGTTTTGATGGTAATTGTTTAATATTGTGTGGTAAGTAGTTCCACTCTCTTACTCCAATGGAGTTGAAATTATTACATGCCAGGGAATTATACCTAGGAACAACAAAATTGGTATCTCTGGACCTGGTTGAATAGCGATTTCTGTTGTGCTTGAAGGTGTTACAGAGGTAGGATGGTGCAGTGCCATGATAAACGTCATACATGGTGTGAAGGATCAGCTGTCTTGCACGATCCTTTACACATAAAATACCGACTCGATCTAGCTCATTTTGTCCGACATGTGATCTTGGACCTAAGTCCAGAACAAATCTTACTACTTTGTCTTGAGCCACTTGTAGAGCTTTTAGGTGTTTTTTTGCTCAGCATCATGTACCACGCCCCAACCGAATAGTCAAAATGACTAAGTATGAGTGCCTGTGCAAGAATTTTACGTAACTTGAGGGTCAGATGTTCTCTTTGTCTATACAAAAACTTGAGTCGGTTGGTGGTTTTGCTCACAATAGACGTGACTATTTCCTCTCCTGAGAGGACGTTATTTAATGGTAGGCCTAAATATTTCACGACCTTAGATGGTTTGATGGTGTGACCGTCGTGAATTATTGTAAAATTTTCAGTTTGATGCCGTTTTCTTTTTGAGGAGAATACTAGCATCTCCGTTTTTCATTTGTGCATTGCCAGTCTATTGTTTGTGAGCCAGTGGAAGCAACTTGACATGTCTTCTATTAGAACCTCTCTTACTTTGTCTAGATCTTTGGCGCTGGCCAAGAGGATAGTATCATCTGCGTAAAGTATGACAGTACTTGTCTTTACAGATACAGGTAAATCATTACAGTAGATGAGGTAACACCAGGGTCCCAGAATACTGCCTTGAGGGACACCGCATTTGATAGTTTGTTCAGAAGAAGAAACACCATTTGTAAGGACAATTTGTTTTCTGTTATCTAGATAAGAGGTGAACCAGTCCGGTTCAATACCGGCCAGACAAATTTTTTCACAAAGGTGGTGGTGATTTACACTATCAAAGGCCTTTTGTACGTCTAGCATTACTAGACCTACGTAGTTGCCCTTTTCAATTTCATTTCTTACTTGGTCGTGAAGGTATGTTAGGCAAGTACTTGTGGAGTAACTTGGTCGGAAGCCCGACTGGAGGTGGTATATTAAATTATGTTCCTTACAATGGTGTTCTACTTGAGAATGTACCGCTTTTTCCAGAATTTTTGAGATAGTGGGGAGGATGCTGATTGGCCGATAGTTGCCAACTTCAAGTTTACTGTTTTTTTTGTGGATAGGCGTGACTTTTGCACGCTTTGTACAATTTGGAACTATTTTTTGGATGATAGATTGATTGATTAGGAATGTTACAATAGGAGTAAGTGCATCTGCCCCATCATGTAGGAATCTAGGTCCAATGTCATCCAGGCCTGTACTTTTATTGATGTTGATGTTTTTAAGATGTTTTTTAATATAGTTAGGTCTTACTTCCTTAATTTTGAAGAGGCCTGGAGTGACACCTAGCTTTCTGTAAAAGTTTTTACAATTCTCGGAAAAAGCACTGAATAAGTCAACAAATGATGGAAGTGCATTAACAATGTTTTGTGCAACGTTTATGAAAAAGCTATTGATATGTTCAGAAACATTTACAGCATCATAACATACAGTATTTTCAATATTGAGTACAATTGGATCACATTGCTTACTTTTGTTGCTATAACCAGTTAATTTAAGCGTTTGCCAGAGTTTTTTGGAATTGTTCTTGTATTTCTCAGTTTCACTAGTGAGAAAGTTCTTTTTAGCGTCTTTGACAAGTTTTTGCACATAGTTTCTTTTTTCACAGAAGTCCCTATAAAGGGAATTGTTTTTGTTTTGATGGAATTTTCTTTGCAACTTGTCCCGATCATGGATAGCTTCCAGAATTTCGTGGGTTATCCATGGTTCAGTTCGTGTTTTGATCTTCCGTTGTTTCTTTGGTGCGACTTTGTTGATAATGGAGCCAAATACATGCTCGAAATTGTCCCATACAGCATTGATATCATTAGCATGGTAAACAGAGTCCCAGCTTTCGTTATTAATAGCATCATTAAGAATTTCTTCACTATAATTGCGAAATGATCGAACATATGTAATTTGTTGACGATTTGAACAATATGTAGGTAATTTTCTAGTACAATAAATAGCACAATGGTCACTTATTCCTATGGGTATTACACCATGTTGAAAAATATTACAAACATTTGACACTAGTATATGATCAATTAATGTACTGGTAAGTTCGGTTACTCTTGTTGCTTTATCAATAATTTGCTTAAGGCCATTACATCTCAGTAACTTCTTGTAGGCCTAATCTTTAACGAGATTACAGTTTGTGTTAGTGGCATTAAGATTAATGTTCATGTCACCGAGAATGATCGATTCTGTCTCGGTTGGAATGTTCGACAGAGTTTCTTCAAGTAGTGCCGTGAAATTCAGCTGCTGTGGCTGGCGGTAGAGGCAGCCGATCAAGATCGGTTTGGTCTTCTTTAGGAGTATTTCGGTCCATATTCCTTCGATATTGTCGTTCTCAAGGTCGGTTCTTCGGTTGTACGAGATGTCGTTCTTGGTGTAGATGCATACACCTCCCCCAGTAGAGGCACGGTCTTTTCTGGTGATGTTGTACCCGTCGATGGATATCTCACTGTCGGTTACAGACTGGTCAAGCCACGTTTCTGACAGCGCGATGATGCTGGCATTAGTTGATCGAACCATTTGGGAGACTTGTTCTATTTTGTGGCGTAGCGACCTCACATTTAGGTGCAGGATACTTAGTCCCTTACGCGGAAGGGGAGCGATTGGGAAGTCTTGGTCTTGAGAGTCGTCAAGCATGGATGGTACGTCATCGTTCTCCTCACTGTCCGAATCTTAAGGTCATACATATCACAGATTTCTGAAAGCTGGTTATTTGCTTTGGCAAAGTTTATATTTAAATCTCCAATTATGTAAACAATTTCACTTTCAGACAAGCACTTGTTTAGCATAGTTTCTAAGGCATCACTCAAAAAGCTAATGTGAATATTTGGAGGTCTATATACATGTAAGAAGAACATATTTTTATTCGAAGTTTTGATTTGAATTGCAATAGTTTCAATACCATTAGCTAAGTGATATTTTATTCCTAAGTGAAACTAAACTAGATAACTCCTATCCCAACGCCCAATTTCATGTCAGTCAATACTCCATTCATCGAGTTGATAGAAATGCCCATGGTGGTGGCCTAATATACTATGTGAAAGAAACAATACCGCACTGAAGCAGGCCAGATATTGCAGTGAATACTTAGACCTTTGAATAATATTTGGTGTATCTCCACAAACTTGCTTGACAGACTTATGATATTCAAATGTGAGAATACAATGTTTTTTGCATTATTTTTAGAAGATTTTGACAGGTCCTCATTAGGGTTTTCTACTGAGTTTGGAGTTACACTATTACAATCTACATCTGGTTCCGCAAGAATCGGATCAATAGAGCGTAATTCATTTAGACTATTATTTGATAGTTCATTTCGACTAGTATTGGGACAACTGTCTTGAAAAGATGATTGTATACAGTTTCTGGTTACATCAATATTACAGCAGTTTTCATTTCTAACTTGAGACACATCAGCAATATCCTCTAAAAGATTACTATCTGCATCATAAGACATAGTGACATCATAAAATTCACTAAAAGCACCAAACCGATTAAAAGTACAAAAATCAACATGGACATCATAAGCATCATACAGTTCATCACATAAAATCGAGAGTTCGATATTTTTTGTATTTTACGAAAGTTCTTATTCGGTCGTACTGCCTTGGCCAGTCTCTTAGTGAGTGATGTGGCGAGTCTTGGTGCAGAACTTCCTCTTGTGGCCAGACCACCGCAGCCATAGCATCGTAAGGGATGAGGAAGTCCGCAAGTGTCAACTGTGTGGGACGCCTCACCACAGTTGAAACACCTAAGTTGTTGTGCAGGCGAGTGGGGGTTGGTACGTCCGAGATGATTGCGAGGGGGCTGATTCGTAGGATAAGGAGTGAAACTGTTGGCAGACATTTCAGCACGTAAAGTCATTAGCAATCTGCCTCGATTAGGGGGCGGCCATTGGAGTTCATTAGGGCACGCACAAACTGGGGGCATTGACGGGCCTTAGCTTTCAGGATGTCACTCATGGTGCCCTGTTTAGTGTCCTGCCAGTTCTGTGAGGTACCCACGCCATCTCCTATCTTCTTAGCCTGAGCAGCCATTTCAGCTTTCAGTACATCTCTTGCTGAAGCATTTTCTCCCATAAAAACACATTTTCGGTACTGAAAGGCGTGCTCGGAACTACGGAAATTCATATTCCAGATCTGTAAGCTGCATGGGAAAAAGTTACTAAGTGGAGAGGACAGGGTTGACAGGGTTGACGGGAGTAGACGTTGGAGGTGCTGTCGTTGGGATCTGCATCAGTGGGGCAACAGGGGATCTGCTCTGGTTTGTTGATGGAGCAGGATGATTTAGTTGGGCAGTCGGACGATTGCCCACACAGACCTTGGCCTTTCCAGACAAGCCAAGATTCTGGAGAAGTTTGTTGACTCCAGCTGCTGACAGATGGAGCTTGTCAGCCAACAGGAGGTTAGAGTCCACAGAATTGTCTCTATACAGAAAGTTAATGTCATGGTTAACAAAACGTACACCAACTTCTCCACACAGGGGGACGAGAAGCTGATTCAGGTTGTCGATTTTTCCAGGATCGACTTTGGCATCGTCTCTTGGGGGAACACTTGACAGTACGACATTCGTGGCTATGGACTTGGCGACAGAGAGTAGACTTTTAAAATCAGAACAAATCTTCTCACTGGGTCTCTTCGTAGAGGCATCATTTGTCCCGATCACAAGGACAACCGTTTCGTATTTCTGTTTTCTTGGGTTGACTGAGCGGAGCTTCCTGCGAATGTTGCTAATGTGAGCGCCTCCAGTGCAATCAACAGTCAGGGAGTCATCAGTGGCCGCCACGTCACGCAGGAGAGAGTCACCAATCAGCAGGGTACCGGATGGTTCAACCTCAGGATCATAGTCATCTTCTTCTTCACTGTCATCAGCATCTGGAAACATTTTAAAGTGCATGGCAGTTAATCGGTTCTCAATAGTTTATATAATGGTTTTAAAGAATTTTGAAGCTGAGTTACCGTCTCTGTCAGTGCTTCATTCTTGGAGATGAGAACTGAAAGCTAACTTTTGAGTTCATAAACAACAGCTGGTAGAAGCCTACACTGTTGGCATGTCCAACTAGCAGGTTTGTCAGTTAGGCCGACACAATTACAATGAAATTCATGCGAACAAAGTGAACATGTTACATAACTTGTTGTTCTTGTTTCTTTTCCAATCTGGCATCCCTCCTGGCATACTCCTGGATGGTCATTTTTCTTTGGAATGGTACTGGGTGGGCCATGATCAGTCTGTATTTGCTGGATTTCCCCTTGAGCAAGTGATGCTTCAGCTGCCATGTCTGAAACTCAAAAATTGACTTTTGTAGATTTCAATAAATTACTATAATAAATATGAGACCTATTTCTGCGTGTGACAAAGATTTTTGAGAAAACAATTATTTAGTGGATTAGGCCTAAATTGAAATTAATTAAATTAAAGCTATAAAAGTATGTAAAATAATGAGCAAGATAAATCAAAAGTAAATAAAAAGTTGTGTATTAGCTAGAGTGAAATTAGAGGTAGAAATTATTAATGCTGGCCTGATTCTAGGCAGTTCTCCTCCTGTCCAAATTAGCCTACCAAGTGCATAAATACAGGACGTAAAGCCCCAATCATCCAAAGTCAACAACAGCAAAGCACACAAAAAATCCATTTGTGTGTGTTGATACATTCTTATGATTCAAATCAAAATCAGTTGACATGTTGAGGCTCTGTCTCCATGAACTTTGTACAGTGCACTGTTAGGTTTCAGAATCATTCAAGGGTGTTGTTTCACATAGAAATAATTGTCAAGTGTGATACACTAACTGTGCTCAGAGGAGCATGAAAATTTGTGACGTGGCAAAGCCACTTGTGCACCAAACACTTGATCATTTCGTTGCACTTCTTGTTTCCCTGTAGTAAGGAAAACTGTACCATACAGTACAAATTTCTAAATATGGCTCAACTTAGCTGTCTATAGCTATTCATTACTAGTCTTATCCATATCTGTCCATAGCTATCCATTTGTATTCTTTTGTATACACTGAAAGCTCTTCACCCCTTGTTTAAACAATAGTAATTGTGGATAGCTATGGATAGCTATGGATAAGTGTAGGTAGGTTTAGCTTAAAATGGCTATGGATAGATAGCTAAGGCTAGATTTTAAATGACGAGCCACTTTTAGAAATTTGTACTGTAAGTAATATGTCACATAATAGCCACTGAGCTTATGTTTTTATTGTAAACCCTGTGACATAGAATACAATTTTTAATTATTTTCTGTTGTCTGTTTGGAAAGACAAATCAACTTAATTGCAAAGTTATATTCTGAAAGATGAAATGGATCCATCACATTAATATTTGGCAAAAACTCAGGGGACGTGACCTCTCGCTGCCAGCTAAAAAAATCTTCCCAAGCTATCCAACTAACAAGAACTAGCTACCTATCCTTTCATGCTATCCTGCCCTGTTTGGCCTCTGATGAGAGTTGATACCACTTCTGCTTTGTAACCAGATGTGCAAGAGTCTTCTTTTAAAAAATTACCAAACAATGATCTTCTCCTGCCTTCAATTGTAAAAATACAGCAGTATTTTCTAATCCTCCACATCGCTGTCAAGGGCATTTCGTTTCGCCAAATTTGTATTTAATAATATGCATTACCGCTTTTCTTTTCCATCAACCCTTTTTCTTTTTTTAATTTATTCATCAAGGTTTTATAACCGATCACAGAAATTACATCAAATTTTATCATAATAATCTAAAAGAAATATTCACGTTTCGGAAAGAGTTACATGACAAAATTTGAGAGTTGTTGTTATATGAATTTTGAACACGAGAATTTCCAGAAATGCTATTTAAAGTTTTCAGAAATTACTAAGGGGGAGGTTTTCAGCTTTTGGAAAAGGTATAACTTGAGCCCACTCATTTGATACCGGTATTCTGGCTGGCGCATGGACCAGTAGCAGTTCAATATAACTATGTCATGTGGATATTATCTGGCCGATTGCAATCGAGATTGTGCCCTCTTCAGGCAGAATTAGCAATCAGCCCAGATTGGAATCAGTGCTTGGCTTCAAGGATTGCAATCCTTCACCTGCAATAACAGTATTCGTGCCTTCACAAAGCCTATACTGGGCCTTGGGGGCACTGCAGGGAGGGTAAGTGCCTCCGTGTCAACAGGCCCCGCCCATGCCCCTTGGATTTGCACCTGACTTGAATGCATATATCACATAATATCATATGGCCAGCCGAAATACTCGCTGCTGATTGGCCGACAGCCGTGCAATATTCTACGATATTGCACGTATGAATTCATGATATTGTATGGTCATTTTAACATGTGAAAGATTGGACGGACCTGAGAGGAAGCACCTTATTTTGAGGCTGCTTCAGCACAGGCAAACAACCAAAGTGTGTTTTTCAATTTTACTAAAAAGTGTACTGGACGGCAATGGAAGCAGATAGGAAGATGATCTTTGCGGCAAATGATGCGTTTATAAAATATCAACTTAATTTTACTGATATATTATTTCTTTTATTAGAATGAAGCATTAAGTGGCCGAAAAATGGCATTTTTGTCGATTTTTTGCTGTTTTTTTCAGTGGATAGAGGTCTAAAGTCTGCTATAAAGTTTTTCAAAAAAATCGAAAATTGAATCCATCATCAATTATATCATTTGTGGATTCGAAAAGTGTGAGAATTTTTTTTGTGAATGAAATAGTTATCGATCTCTGATGAGATACATTTTGAGTGTGTGGTTAAAAAGAAACACAAATTGAGTCAAGATTGCATGCAGCAGCACAACGTTGTTTGTTAGTATTAGAAAAAAAGTCACTGCGCAGCACTGGAAATAGATAGGAAAATTACTGTGGTGGCAAAAAGATGCGTATTTTTAAGGGCTAAGTTGATATCAACTTTTTGTATTATTTATGCTATTTATTTAATCAGGATAAAGCATTAATTGGCCGAAAAACAGCATGTTTCTCCTATTTTCCAGTGACTTTGTTGTGTTTACAGGTCTTTTAAATCTGCTGCAAAGTTTAAGAAAAAAATTTTAAGAAGACCCATCATCAAGTGTATTATCTATGGATTCCGAAGGTGTGAAAGATTTTTTTTAGGGTGAAATAGTTATTGATTTTCGGCGAGATTCATTTTAAACATGCAGGTCAAAAGAACCACAAAAAGTGTTAGGACGTCAGAATCCTAGTCCTTTCCTTGGCATTTAAAAACCATATGATATAACAGTTATTGCACATCACCTCGTGCAATATCAGTTTTTATGCGCCCTCGTGCAATATTAGTCACCTCGGTGCCATAAAAACTTATATTGCACTCGGTGCTGTGCGATAACTGTATAATATTATGCACAAAACTGGATACAGGGTATTGCCTGTTTGATGGGCTATGTTGACTGGGAGCAACATGAATCATGATAACAGTTTTTTTTCGTGATCGATTGTCCATATTTCTTTGTAGAAGTTCACTGCGACAAACCGTGGACATGGCGTCCGGAAAAGATGTCTCTCTATTTCGCAATGAGAGGTGAGTAACAGACAGTGTAATTATTATTCAGAATATAATATAGGGTACACCTTAATGGTTTGAAATGGTCCTTCAGGGTAATATGTTGCAGGATCCATTGATTGCTTATTGTACATGTATACTAATTTTACTTTCTAGCATATATAGCCCAGTTTTCATTTGTTATATTTTACAGCCAGGAAATTTTATATGCAAAAAGAGTGGACTGCTGAACTGTGAAAATGGCACTTCATGCGTCATCATTCTGATGATTTGTCATGATCATACCCAATACTTTCAATGTTAAATTGATTTAAGGAGACTTGTTGGTGACAGGCAAACGAATGGATTATGCATTCAATTTTTAGTCAAAATCAGTTATGAAAAATCAAATGGCCTTCTCTTGTCTTGATCATGACTAATCAAACAGCCTCTGTGTCTCCCATGTTGAATGTAGAGAAGATAACACTTCAGCTATCATGAGTCGCAAAGTGCCATTTTCACAGTGAAACAGTCCACTCTTTTTGCATATCAAGGATCTTTGCAGAGCTCCCCTTGTCATTTATCTTGCTATGAATCATAACCATTAGCTGTTATAAATAATTTTAGGAGAGACAGCATGATCCATAAAAACCTACAATAATTGTAAACTCAACAGCAAAAGAAAGTTATCACTTGATTTTGGCTAAAAATTTTGCAAAAACTATTTTTTTTACAAAACAGATCATATTGTTCCTATGATCAACTAGCATCTTATTGCCAAAAATCATGCTGTTATGACCATTTCCTGTATACCGTTAGACTTGTTTATCCCATTTCAGTTTTTGGAATATAATATGGCATTGCAAACAAGTTATGCCAAAAATAATGGTGCCATTTTAAACAATGCCCAAAAAGATAATAAAAACAGAAAAAGATAGCACATCGACTCCATTTTTGAATTTTACAGGAAAATTTGAATTTTGCAGATTTTCAAATGTAGCAGAAAAAATCAGCATGGTTTAGGCCCTTAGAATTGATAAACGTAATTTCAGACAATATAACTATGTTGTCCAAGAATTGCCACAATTTTTTCAACACAAAATTCACTGTTTAAGACATTTTTTTGTGGCGATGAAGGCCATATTCTTAAACTCACATTAACATGACTGGTGTGCAATTTTAAGATAGAAAAAAAAAACAAAATGCATCAAAGCGCAGGATGTTCCAGATTATTGAGTCCAGAGATAGACCGAACAGCTATTCCAATAAAAAAAGTTCCAGGTCGATAGTTCCAAGTAAATTTCTATACTTCCAGGAGCTGGATTATTCTATCTATATTTTCTGTATAAGAAACTTCTGTAGAATGATTTTTTTTCTAAAACCGTACTGGGGTAAAAAATAAATTTTGATATATAAAATTATTTGTAAGTTGTATAGAGATAACTTTTTCAAAGATTTTTGACATGGCAGGTAAAACAGAAATTGGCCAATAATCTTCGATAATATTCTGTTCTTTGTTTTTGTGTATTGGCACTATCTTTGCTATCTTTAGTTGGTTAGGAAATACTCCTTTTGTCAGAGTCTAATAGCACAGGACAGAACAGTTGAGATTATCAAGAAAGTAGTTTTAAAATTTTGCACAATATCATTACCATCAGCTAGCCTGCAACTAGCGTTGCTTCACAGGGAAGCCCAATGGAGGCCATTAATTAGTGAAAACTTCACATCAATGTGTTTCATTCATAAAAAGGAGCACTGAAATTAACAGTTATTCACTATTATAATAATTTAAGTCATAATTATTAAATAAGCAAGCCTCAATGAGTCTTGATAATCAATGCATGATCGTGTGTGGAAAATGCCATACTTACAATATGATTAATGTTATTAATAATCTTGTTTTGTATGCAAATATTAAGTGTGCCAATAATTTTTTTGTTGACTGTATATTAGCAGTTGTGTATGTATAATTTGTATATACGTTTCACATTGAAAACTAATAAATGATAATTGTTGCATGAATTTTTACAGGTACAAAAGAATTGAAGACAAGATCAGGCATTTGACAAGATCTAACATTGAGCAAGAGACCAAGGAGATTACGGAAATCCTGGATGAAGGAAATATCATTTACCCCGAATATGGATATTCTATTATGAGACACCTTGTTGATAGAACTGATGACCTATATCTGGAACCAAGTTTCTCAAAGCTTGTTTGGGTAAGCATATGTATAATATTTTATCTTCTGCTTGGTGCCAAATGAGGTGTCTCCGAGATAATAAGACTCAAGACTCAAGATATTTTATTTATTTCTGAAACATAATGTTACAGTAAAGAGGGAGGACATCTCTAAGACAAGTACTTATCGCTGGCGAGATGCCCCCCCCCTAAAAAAAATTAAAAGATCATGTCATCATCTCAGAGAGATCCATCAATAAAATAAACAATAGCGTACAGAAAATCAAAGTAACATTGGTACAATGCGTGAATATTGGGTGAAGAACCAAATATATATTATGACGAATATGATGAGAACAAAAGTATGAGGACATAAAGATAAGAGCGATATTTCAGAAAAGGTAATTGTACATTTGGCCGAGTATGTAAGTTCTAAAAATATGAGCATATTTTCATAAATTTGATGAGAATCACAAGTCAACAGATTCTGAACTTATTTTTCATATCCTTGCAGAATTTGCAATGCGCAACTTCCAATTTAAGAAGCAGCTCAGAGACCGAAATTCCTTTGTAACATGGTATTAACTAGGTATTCAGACATATATAGCATAATGGGATATTACACAAGTTTTCATAGTTCTGAATAATTTGTAATTTGATGTATTTTGCAAAACCCTGTAAACTGTGAGTATGTATCTTATCTTTGAAATTCATTGGAGCATTATTTATGATAGCAGGTAATCTAAAACGAATACTATTTTTGACAAAATCGTGCTTCTGCTGGGGTATTCGGAAAGCATATGCATGCCTGGTGTTGTAATTATGCATGTCAACTTTTTTAGTGAAAACAGAAGTTAGGAATATTGTCGGCAACATTCGATTTTGAAGCCTATATACAAATTTATACTCATTCAACCGCAGAGACTTAAAAATAGGTTCCGTGTGGGCATTAAATTTTGCATTCATTACAATTCTGATTGAATGTCTTTGTACTTTCCCAAGTTTCTCAGCATGGCTTCCCCAGACAAGTATTCCATAATTCAAAGTTATACAGTAATAACAAGATTTTCTAAGGAAGAAAATTCTTAAGTTTATTCATTATACCATTAGTCTTAGCAATTTTCTTGGCTATATGGTTTGTATGAGATTTCCAATTGAGACTTGAGTCAAAAATAATGCCTAAATAATAAAATTCTTCCACAAATTCTTTTAGTTTATTCTCTATGTTCAGAATAATTTTTTTCTGTTTTTTGTGAAATATCATTGCTTTGGTTTTGCTAGTATTCAAGAATAACTTATTTAACTTAAACCAGGTGTTAATTTTTTTCTAATTCTTCATAAATTGCACTATCCAAAGCATGCCCATTAACGTCAAATGCTTCAAGCGAAGTGTATAATGCCATATCATCTGCATAAACTACCGGTTTAAATTGGTCACAAGTATATACAAGATCGTTCAGATATATGATAAATAGCAAAGGTCCAAGAATAGACAATTGCGGAACCCCAGTATCTATTGATAATAAATCAGATGATGTCTTGTCATATAGTACCAGCTGTTTTCTATTACTTAGGTAGGATGTAAATAAATCAAGAGCATTCGTTTTAATACCATTATATTGTAATTTTTTCAGCAAGATACTGAAAAGAAAATTTTCCCCTTTCTTATAAATAGGGAGAACCTTGGCAACTTTCATTCCATCAGGGAATATACCAGCATTTATACATTGGTTTATAATATGTGTTAGAGATTTAACAATTTCAGATTTAATATGTTTCAACAGATTGTTTGACAAATTATCAACTCCACTACTTGACTTGCCTTTTAAATTTGAGTATATACTTTTCAGATACAGTTTTGAGTTCAAAAGTAGAAGTGATTTCCTTAGTGAGGGTGTCTCTGTATGATTTGTTAATAGGTTGCGTAATATCATTAGCCAGTGAGGGTCCTATACGGGTAAAATACTTATTAAATTTGTTTGCTATCGTTTGCGAGTCAAAACAAGGCAAGTCATTCATGATACGATGCTTTGGAGCATTATTTTCTTCAGTATTACTAATAATATCTTTTATAGTTCTCCATGTGCTTTTTATATCACTTTGGTATTTAGCAAAGCACGATGAGTAATCAGGACCGGATGGGGGCCTCATCTAACTGCCTGTAAAACATAACTTGTAGAACACTGAGAATGCAGATTTCAGAAAAAACATTTCCAATGATGTAAAAATTACAAAGGCCTATTATGATGGAAATCAGTCAGGAGAAAGACTTCAATACTTGCAAGATTGTGGTGGATTTCGGCTTATATCCACTGTGACACACTGTCGCTGTTTTGACAATAATCATTAAACTGGCAGGGGCAAGAATTTTGGAATATTAGAATGTGTCCATTTCCATGTCTACCTTCACCATGCTTGTTGATGCAACCGTATCTACCTTAGCCACATATTCCGCATTTGGATTTGCAAAGTAATATGCAGAAGAAGTTGGAACCAAGTCTCATCATCATGTGTGGCCATCTTGTTTGGCATTACCATGACTACATTGCAAATTAGCATTCTCTGCCTTATTTATTTCATCAAATTCAATCCGTTTGCCCCCTGCTAGCATTGTATTATGGAAATATGCATAATCTAGTTTTTCATTGAAATTATTTAATTTATATCTTCACTGTACTGAGAGTGTTAAATTTAATTGAGTTATTTCCCCTCAATTTTTTCTTCAATCATTTATCTAAAAATGTGTTTCCTAAGCTAGCAAAACAAAAGACAGGCATCTTGAGTGTAAGCCTGCTGAAACTGGCAAATGATAAAGATATACATGTACAAAGAAATGGGATATATGTGTTGTCCACAATTCATAATATTCATGGCTTTAATTTAAAGTTTGATGTTGCACATCTTTGGAAAATTGACGATGTGTTTTGTTCTTGACATTCAAGCCTTTTATTCAAGTTTTGTGAGGCCCCCTTGCCTTGTGGGGCCCTGGGCACAGTGCCCACTGTGCCCTATGGATAATCCGGCCCTGTGAGTAATAGCTCTTTTTAGCTTCTCTAATACTTATATTCAAAATTCTATTATATGTTTTAAGATTCACCTTTAATGTGTTATAAAGTGCATAAGATTGCGGAGTTTGTCTCAATCTTCCATATAAACTATCTCTAAATTTGATTGACTTAATTATACCTTGAGAAATCCATTTAGATTTTTCATGCTTATTTTTGCAGTACCTGGCTAATTTCATTGGTAGATTTAGTAACCGCAAGCTCCTGTGTGAACTGATCATTCATGTGAGAAGTAGACTTTCGTATCATTACATATTTTTCCTTTGGCTTATTAAATTTTAAGCAATCTACACACATAAAGTAGGGCTGATGGTCAGATATATGTTGTAACAGGATTCTTGCAGTGAAGTCTGACATGCTCTACATTTGGTCTTGGAGGTTTTGAGATATTACCCATAATCACCTTGCTGCTTTTTTTAAAATAATTAGAATATACAAGCACTTCAAGAAATAAACTGTCACAGTCACATAATGTTGTCATCTACAGTAATAGGCAGGACTTTATACTCAATGTTATTCTTTAAATGGAAACCTACACCCCCAAGTTGGCTTGCCATTTTAGATTTTTACACAAAATTATAACCGTCTAGTTGCAAAGTAGATAGATCATGTTCGGCAGCTAGCCAAGTTTCTTGGAGAGCAATGACTGAAAATTTGCAATGTGATTCTCTAACATAATTCATGTACACTTGAATTTGGTCAATTTTCGCATTTAACGATTGGCAATTCAAACTTAAGATAGTAAACTCATCCTTTTTCTTATTTAGCAGACTAACAGCCTCATCACTACTATAGTAAGGAGAATGAGTGAAAACGTTAGGCATTTCATTTATGTCCTCATCATCCTCATCATATTGAGTGTTCACTATATCAAGTAAAGAATGCATATTTTGTCAATAAAGCGACAATTTTAGCAGATCCCATTAATTGAAGTGACAATCTGAATAACCCAAATGCACACATTCTTATCATACAGTAACATGAATTATGATGAAACAATGTAAAGAGAAGGATCTCACTGAGACGAGGAAAACAAATACCAACATATATACCAATAGCCACATATGCATGGGAAGCGGTCAGTACAACGAAGAAGGAGCGCGAAAATATCAAAAAGATAATTGACAACCTCCTTAAAATGATTATACACACACCGCGCACAACACCGTGGGAACCTTTGTATATGGAAACGGGAATACTAGAAATCAACAAACTTATCGATCGCAACAGGATAATGTATGCAGAAAAAGTGAAAAATGCTGATAATGCACTCCTGAAAGCGATCAGAGAGGAAGATGACGAGAAGGGATGGTGGAAAACAACACAGAAGATAAAAGAAAACATCCTGGGAGGAAGAAGCCTGGAAGGACTGAGCCATCAAGCGAAAAAACGTGCTGTCAACAGAGCAGTAGTACTGCAGATGGACCGAGAGATAAGAAGAGACAGCATAACAAAAACGAAGACTAAATACTACATCGACAACGTAAGGCCGAGAAGGGAAGGAACCCCAGCAAGGTACATGATGGAGTGCACCAGAGCGGAAGTGAGCACAATCTTCAAAGCAAGAACGCGGATGCTCGATGTCAAAGAAAATTACAGAGGCATGTACCAAGAACTTCAATGCAGAAACTGCAGAAAAGAGGTGGAAACGCAGGAACACATCCTGGAAAAATGTGAAATAATCCATGGAAACAATGACAAATTGGTAGTTAAAACCAATGATATCTTCCAGGAAAACACAAAAACACTGAAAACAGTGGCCAAGAAAATAAGGAAAATAATGGAAACCCAAAAAAGTGCTGCTCCCCAATGAATATTGGGTGCAGACATGGGGTCAATTACTTTAAAAGTAATTAATTACAATTACAATTACATTGCAAAGTAGCCAATTACAATCACATTGCAATTACACTAAAAGGTGAAAGTAATTAATAACAATTACAATTACTTTTGCAAAGTAATTTCAATAACAAACAATTACTTTAAATTACATAGCAAGAAAAAATCTCAGAACCCGTTTTGAATTTGTATTAGCATTGCAGAGAAAATCTGTTTGTAACTTGCTGTCTAATGTGAAAGTGTTGCATATCGTGTTGGCAGTCCATCCTTGACATTCACCCCTTTAAAGTATAGATATGTACACAGTCTCTTTCTAATATGTTTGGTGCTGCTGGTGGAACAAAAACAAACCTCTTCACTAGACATGTTGAAAGATGATGTTCAAGAAGTAGTGAAGAAGTCAATAATGGCTTCTGTTATTGATTCTAAACGGATTTTATTTGTTTGCATCATTACTATTTCTGAACTGCATGACAGTACAATGTTATGCAAAATTAGGTCATGACTGCTATTCTTATACTATCAGCTATTGTCTAAATATCATATTGTAATTAAACCTCAAGTTAGAGCATTCCTGAAAAATTTTCTTTCATTCTGATTACCTTGGATATTGCCCATGAAATTATATTTTCAAATAACTGATGCGCAGAACGTTGACTTTTGAAAAATATCATTTTATCCAACCCTTTTCTTTGCTTTGCTCTCTTTGGGTACAAAGCTTGTCTAGTTGCCCCTATCTATTGCCATTCTTTTATCCATTCATATGTACCCCCATTGTGATAGCATTGTGTGTTATCAGATCAAGCATAGTGCACCCCTATTGCATAATATTATGAACTGATAAGACACAACTTATCAATAATTAAACAAGTAGATATATTCCTCTTTTATCTGGATGGGGGAATATCATCTTGTTGTCTATTATTGCAGCATATCAAAACACATTAATATGTGGTGATAGAATCAGAAGAAAACTTGTCAGTGTGACCATCATGTACTTTTTAGTATATTTTTGGAAATGAATTGACAGATATTCAGAGTAATTGATATGTAATTGAAAAGTAATTGAAATTTCAATTACTTTCCCAATGTAATTACTTCAATTACAAATTACTTTCAATTTTTATGCTCAATTACAAATTACATTCAATTACTTTAAAAATTGTAATTAATTACACTCAATTACAATTACAAATTACAATTACCCCATGTCTGATTGGGTGAGCAACCTGGATGATCCAGGAGAGCACACGGAAGATAGATAGATAGACCAAGAAGTCTATCAATTAAGGCAAGTAGATGCAGAAAAGGGTACCTACATAATGAATATGTTCATCATGTCAAGATTAGTAAAATAAAAAAAAAAAATTTTCACAAGTATACACAAATGGAGTTGACAATGCTCCAGTACCCATGATATCTACATTAAGTTAGGTTATATTGTAATTTTTTCAGCAAGATACTGAAAAGAAAATTTTCCCCTTTCTTATAAATAGGGAGAACCTTGGCAACTTTCATTCCATCAGGGAATATACCAGCATTTATACATTGGTTTATAATATGTGTTAGAGATTTAACAATTTCAGATTTAATATGTTTCAACAGATTGTTTGACAAATTATCAACTCCACTACTTGACTTGCCTTTTAAATTTGAGTATATACTTTTCAGATACAGTTTTGAGTTCAAAAGTAGAAGTGATTTCCTTAGTGAGGGTGTCTCTGTATGATTTGTTAATAGGTTGCGTAATATCATTAGCCAGTGAGGGTCCTATACGGGTAAAATACTTATTAAATTTGTTTGCTATCGTTTGCGAGTCAAAACAAGGCAAGTCATTCATGATACGATGCTTTGGAGCATTATTTTCTTCAGTATTACTAATAATATCTTTTATAGTTCTCCATGTGCTTTTTATATCACTTTGGTATTTAGCAAAGCACGATGAGTAATCAGGACCGGATGGGGGCCTCATCTAACTGCCTGTAAAACATAACTTGTAGAACAATGAGAATGCAGATTTCAGAAAAAACATTTCCAATGATGTAAAAATTACAAAGGCCTATTATGATGGAAATCAGTCAGGAGAAAGACTTCAATACTTGCAAGATTGTGGTGGATTTCGGCTTATATCCACTGTGACACACTGTCTATGTTTTGACAATAATCATTAAACTGGCAGGGGCAAGAATTTTGGAATATTAGAATGTGTCCATTTCCATGTCTACCTTCACCATGCTTGTTGATGCAACATACCTTAGCCACATATTCCGCATTTGGATTTGCAAAGTAATATGCAGAAGAAGTTGGAACCAAGTCTCATCATCATGTGTGGCCATCTTGTTTGTCATTACCATGATTACTTTGCAAATTAGCATTCTCTGCCTTATTTATTTCATCAAATTCAATCCGTTTGCCCCCTGCTAGCATTGTATTATGGAAATATGCATAATCTAGTTTTTCATTGAAATTATTTAATTTATATCTTCACTGTACTGAGAGTGTTAAATTTAATTGAGTTATTTCCCCTCAATTTTTTCTTCAATCATTTATCTAAAAATGTGTTTCCTAAGCTAGCAAAACAAAAGACAGGCATCTTGAGTGTAAGCCTGCTGAAACTGGCAAATGATAAAGATATACATGTACAAAGAAATGGGATATATGTGTTGTCCACAATTCATAATATTCATGGCTTTAATTTAAAGTTTGATGTTGCACATCTTTGGAAAATTGACGATGTGTTTTGTTCTTGACATTCAAGCCTTTTATTCAAGTTTTGTGAGGCCCCCTTGCCTTGTGGGGCCCTGGGCACAGTGCCCACTGTGCCCTATGGATAATCCGGCCCTGTGAGTAATAGCTCTTTTTAGCTTCTCTAATACTTATATTCAAAATTCTATTATATGTTTTAAGATTCACCTTTAATGTGTTTTAAAGTTCGTAAGATTGCGGAGTTTGTCTCAATCTTCTATATAAACTATCTCTAAATTTGATTGACTTAATAATACCTTGAGAAATCCATTCCGATTTTTTATGCTTATGTTTGCAGTACCTGGCTAATTTCATTGGTAGATTTAGTAACCGCAAGCTCCTGTGTGAACTGATCATTCATGTGAGAAGTAGACTTTCGTATCATTACATATTTTTCCTTTGGCTTATTAAATTTTAAGCAATCTACACACATAAAGTAGGGCTGATGGTCAGATATATGTTGTAACAGGATTCTTGCAGTGAAGTCTGACATGCTCTACATTTGGTCTTGGAGGTTTTGAGATATTACCCATAATCACCTTGCTGCTTTTTTTAAAATAATTAGAATATACAAGCACTTCAAGAAATAAACTGTCACAGTCACATAATGTTGTCATCTACAGTAATAGGCAGGACTTTATACTCAATGTTATTCTTTAAATGGAAACCTACACCCCCAAGTTGGCTTGCCATTTTAGATTTTTACACAAAATTATAACCGTCTAGTTGCAAAGTAGATAGATCATGTTCGGCAGCTAGCCAAGTTTCTTGGAGAGCAATGACTGAAAATTTGCAATGTGATTCTCTAACATAATTCATGTACACTTGAATTTGGTCAATTTTCGCATTTAACGATTGGCAATTCAAACTTAAGATAGTAAACTCATCCTTTTTCTTATTTAGCAGACTAACAGCCTCATCACTACTATAGTAAGGAGAATGAGTGAAAACGTTAGGCATTTCATTTATGTCCTCATCATCCTCATCATATTGAGTGTTCACTATATCAAGTAAAGAATGCATATTTTGTCAATAAAGCGACAATTTTAGCAGATCCCATTAATTGAAGTGACAATCTGAATAACCAAAATGCACACATTCTTATCATACAGTAACATGAATTATGATGAAACAATGTAAAGAGAAGGATCTCACTGAGACGAGGAAAACAAATACCAACATATATACCAATAGCCACATATGCATGGGAAGCGGTCAGTACAACGAAGAAGGAGCGCGAAAATATCAAAAAGATAATTGACAACCTCCTTAAAATGATTATACACACACCGCGCACAACACCGTGGGAACCTTTGTATATGGAAACGGGAATACTAGAAATCAACAAACTTATCGATCGCAACAGGATAATGTATGCAGAAAAAGTGAAAAATGCTGATAATGCACTCCTGAAAGCGATCAGAGAGGAAGATGACGAGAAGGGATGGTGGAAAACAACACAGAAGATAAAAGAAAACATCCTGGGAGGAAGAAGCCTGGAAGGACTGAGCCATCAAGCGAAAAAACGTGCTGTCAACAGAGCAGTAGTACTGCAGATGGACCGAGAGATAAGAAGAGACAGCATAACAAAAACGAAGACTAAATACTACATCGACAACGTAAGGCCGAGAAGGGAAGGAACCCCAGCAAGGTACATGATGGAGTGCACCAGAGCGGAAGTGAGCACAATCTTCAAAGCAAGAACGCGGATGCTCGATGTCAAAGAAAATTACAGAGGCATGTACCAAGAACTTCAATGCAGAAACTGCAGAAAAGAGGTGGAAACGCAGGAACACATCCTGGAAAAATGTGAAATAATCCATGGAAACAATGACAAATTGGTAGTTAAAACCAATGATATCTTCCAGGAAAACACAAAAACACTGAAAACAGTGGCCAAGAAAATAAGGAAAATAATGGAAACCCAAAAAAGTGCTGCTCCCCAATGAATATTGGGTGCAGACATGGGGTCAATTACTTTAAAAGTAATTAATTACAATTACAATTACATTGCAAAGTAGCCAATTACAATCACATTGCAATTACACTAAAAGGTGAAAGTAATTAATAACAATTACAATTACTTTTGCAAAGTAATTTCAATAACAAACAATTACTTTAAATTACATAGCAAGAAAAAATCTCAGAACCCGTTTTGAATTTGTATTAGCATTGCAGAGAAAATCTGTTTGTAACTTGCTGTCTAATGTGAAAGTGTTGCATATCGTGTTGGCAGTCCATCCTTGACATTCACCCCTTTAAAGTATAGATATGTACACAGTCTCTTTCTAATATGTTTGGTGCTGCTGGTGGAACAAAAACAAACCTCTTCACTAGACATGTTGAAAGATGATGTTCAAGAAGTAGTGAAGAAGTCAATAATGGCTTCTGTTATTGATTCTAAACGGATTTTATTTGTTTGCATCATTACTATTTCTGAACTGCATGACAGTACAATGTTATGCAAAATTAGGTCATGACTGCTATTCTTATACTATCAGCTATTGTCTAAATATCATATTGTAATTAAACCTCAAGTTAGAGCATTCCTGAAAAATTTTCTTTCATTCTGATTACCTTGGATATTGCCCATGAAATTATATTTTCAAATAACTGATGCGCAGAACGTTGACTTTTGAAAAATATCATTTTATCCAACCCTTTTCTTTGCTTTGCTCTCTTTGGGTACAAAGCTTGTCTAGTTGCCCCTATCTATTGCCATTCTTTTATCCATTCATATGTACCCCCATTGTGATAGCATTGTGTGTTATCAGATCAAGCATAGTGCACCCCTATTGCATAATATTATGAACTGATAAGACACAACTTATCAATAATTAAACAAGTAGATATATTCCTCTTTTATCTGGATGGGGGAATATCATCTTGTTGTCTATTATTGCAGCATATCAAAACACATTAATATGTGGTGATAGAATCAGAAGAAAACTTGTCAGTGTGACCATCATGTACTTTTTAGTATATTTTTGGAAATGAATTGACAGATATTCAGAGTAATTGATATGTAATTGAAAAGTAATTGAAATTTCAATTACTTTCCCAATGTAATTACTTCAATTACAAATTACTTTCAATTTTTATGCTCAATTACAAATTACATTCAATTACTTTAAAAATTGTAATTAATTACACTCAATTACAATTACAAATTACAATTACCCCATGTCTGATTGGGTGAGCAACCTGGATGATCCAGGAGAGCACACGGAAGATAGATAGATAGACCAAGAAGTCTATCAATTAAGGCAAGTAGATGCAGAAAAGGGTACCTACATAATGAATATGTTCATCATGTCAAGATTAGTAAAATAAAAAAAAAAAATTTTCACAAGTATACACAAATGGAGTTGACAATGCTCCAGTACCCATGATATCTACATTAAGTTAGGTTGGTTCAGTCGTACAAAATAATTAAACTAATCAAGAAATTTAAGTTGACAAACTAAAGCAATGACCAAAGAAAACATCAAAGTATACCAGTAAAGTGCAACAAATGCCTGGCTACACCTTCATATTTAAATTATGTTAAGCAAATATATATTATACCCAAACACAATCCCAAGAGATATATACAATTTCCAAAACCAGAAATTCTCATATTATATAAGTTGGCACAGCAGTAGGCCTATACTCATAACTCAATCATTTCTTAAAGATATTTTCAACGTAATATACATATATCACAACAAATTCAAGAAGTCATTAAATATACCATTCATTGTAGACAAATTTGAGGCCACATCAGTGGTATTTCATCAACTTGATGATAATATCAACAGATCATACATAAAATCACAATATCATACACGCATTTACACACCATGTGACTGTGAGATCATAACATCAGCCTAATACATTGACTGCACTATTATATGTAATATCACCTGTAAACCATCATTCACGGTACATTTTGACACCAAATATTTCAAATATTTTACAATTGGTATTGATACTTTTTTTTTTACTATACACTTCAAAATATCACGGACATTTAGATTAAGTAAATTGAGGGCAAATCACATAATTCCCATCAGACATTCTGTTCATCAAAATGTTGATCTTAAAAACTGAACGTATAACATCATAAACAATTGTCATATTAATATAGTAACCAAGCTTGTGACATTGTGTTTAACTTCAATGTTTCTATTAACCACTTCAACTCCCTGATACATCTTGATACAACAACAAAAACATGTCATTAGTTAAATCAAATTATTTAACTAATAATAATAATATGATAATAATAATAGTATGGATTTATATAGCGCTGTTTTCAGTAAACTGCTCATCAGCGCTTTTTCAGATCAAATCACTTATAGGAATTCTGAAACAAATGGGTTTTTAGATTCTTCTTGAAACTTTCCAAGGTTTTTGTAGTTCTAACTTCTTCAGGCAAACTGTTCCAGAGTTTTGGTGCTGCATAGGAAAATGCATGATCCTCAAACTTATTTTTGTTGCATGGAGCAGGTTCTGCTAACAGCAGCTTGTGGTTGCTTCTCAGGTTATGTTTCTGTTGTGATTTGACTTGAAGAAGATTTTGGATGAATTGAGGCGCCTGATTGTTGATTGCCTTCCATGTAGTCATCATCAATTTGAATTGAATTCTTGCTGTAATTGGTAACCAGTGCAGTTGTTTCCTGCTGTGGCTGACACTGTCATGTTTTTTCAATCTCTCTATTAATCGAACTGCTGAGTTTTGTGCAACCTGAAGTTTATTTAACAATCGGGTGGCAGTGCCATACAACAGCCCATTTCCATAGTCCAAATGAGGTTGACAAGTGCATTGACAGCAGTTTTAACTATTTCCTTGTCAAGGTTTTTTCGGAGTTTCAATATGTTGCTCAAATTCAAATATGAGCTACGACACATTTTGTTGATCTGCTTCTCCATGGTCATATTTTTTGTCAAAGAGCACACCTAGGTTGCGGACATGGTTGGCAGTCTTGATTTCAACGTTGTCTACATTGATAGATGTCATTTGAAGTTTCTTCAATTGGTTTGGTGCTCCAATCAGCAGAAGTTCAGTTTTATCTCCATTATTGCAAAGCTTGTTATCATGCAAGAAATTTTGGATTTCAGCAATGCAATTTTCCATTTTCTCTTTTGCATGTTGTTCACCCAAAAAGGTTGGTTTAAATGACAGGATAAGTTGCTCATCATCAGCATACTTCTGATCATGAACTTGATTTCTTCGTGCTACTTCACTGACTGGGGCAACATAGGAGTTAAATAGGATTGGTCCAAGTTTGGAACCTTGAGGAACACCAAAATTGAGTGGAAGTTTGCTTGATGTTTTGTCATTAATTACACAGACTGTGATCTTTCAGAAATGTAAGATTTGAACCATCTCAAGGCTGCACTGTGCACACCATACCTGTTGCGCAGTCTTTCTAGCAAGATTCCATGGTCAATTGTGTCGAAAGCAGCAGACAAGTCTAACAATACTAGCATTGTCACCTCACCGTTGCTTAGATTAAGCTTAATATCATTATGGATTTTTGTTAAGAGGGTTTCTGTCCTATGAAATTGCTTGTAGAATGATTGTTTTTCATCCTCAAGATTGTTCTGAGTGAGGTGTTCAATGTACTGTTTGATTACAGCACTTTCAATGATTTTACTCAGAAAAGAAAGGCTTGAGACTGGCCGATAATTATTTTTGATCAGTTCAAGACCCTCTTTCTTCAAAAGTGGTTTGACAAGCGCATGCTTCAGTTCAAGGGGCATTTCTCCTAGTGTTAATGACATATTAACAATTTTCATTACGATTGGCAGAAATTCATCAACACATTCAAGCAGTAGCCATGTTGGCATTGGATCAAGTTGCATTTGACAGGCATTTCAGTGATAAGCTTCTTAACTTCTTGTTCTGATAGAGCCTTAAACTGATGTAAATTGTGGCTGAGATTGGTTTGAGAGTCATCAGTTGTGTTCTTCATTCCTGAATCTAATTTAGATCTGATGATTTTGATCTTCTCATCAAAGAATTTGTTGAAGTCATTTGCTAGTTCTGTTTCACTTGTGTGATGGGGAAGAGGCAGATCTTGTTTTCTGTTAAGGCGAGAGTTTAGAAGTTTGAACATCGCCTTAGAATTTCCCTTAGTGGCTTGAATTTTACTCTTAAGATCATCTGATTTTAGCTGGTTAAGCTTATCATTTAGAGCATTTTGTTTTTCTTTGAAAATATTGCAGTCTTTTTCTAGGCCTGTTCTTTTCCATAATTTTTCTGCTTTTCTTTTTTCTTTTTTAAGTGGCTTTATTTCTTGATTGCGAATGGGTTAGGTTTGCGCACAGTTACAAGTTTATTCTTAACAGGGGCATGTTTGTCAAAAATCTTTTCTGTTGATCTGAAGAGTGCCACAAGTCTGTTCAAGTAAATTGATCGATTATGGTTGTGTACCTTTTGTGACAGATGCTGCTCAATGTCTTTCTTAAATTTGGATAGATTTATGCTGCGGGTTTTCCGGAAGGCAATCTTCTTCTGTGGATTCTTGCCTTTGTTAATGTCAATATTAAAGAGGATACAGTTATGGTCAGACAGTAGGTCACCTAGAGAACAGTCTCGGAGAGCTGTTATTTTGTTGGTTATTACCAAATCAAGTGTGTTTCCATCTTTGTGTGTCGGAGAAGACACATGTTGAACAAGGTCAAACATTTCAAGAATGTTGTTAAATTGGATAACTTTGGGATCATCTGGTTTATTCACATGAAAGTTGAAGTCCCCAATTACAATAGTTTCATTGTGATAAGTCTGATAGTGGGATAAGAAGTTTGTGAATTTGCTAAAGAATTCTGATAAACTGTACTTGTTCTTTTTGGAGGGTTCTGGCCTGTATACCACAAGAATTGTGACAATTTTTCCATTTAATTGTAACTGAATTTCCATATGCTCAAAAGTCTTTGTTTTCATGCTTTCCTTTTTCATTGCTCTAATGCCTGTTTTTACAATGCATCCTACTCCACCTCAAGGTCTGCTCTCACGAGGTGAACTCAAATAAAAACATTCACCATTTCTTTCCAGTTCACCAATTTCAACTCTGTCATCAGCTTTTAGCCAGGTCTCGGTGAAAAGAAAAACATCGAGATCAAATTCATCTCTAAAATCCTTCACAATCTGCGTTTTTTGTCGTATACTTTGAGCATTCCATAAACAAGCTTTCAGTGGACGGGACACCCTCGGATTGTCCGAGCCAAGTTGAGAGTCTGCTTCTGCAAAATTATGAAATCTATTACTTTGGTTTGTCATAAATGTACGATCAGTAACTGTTCTGACTTTTCGTTTTATCATTTGAGTTGAACCATATCCATTTTTTAACTGTTTTAATCCAGTGCGCACTACATCAGAGTACAGCTTGACTGGTTGGGACATGCTTATGTCGTCTGCAGGCAACAGTGGGCGAGTGCCACATATAGGCAACACAAGAGACAGTTGGATCGGTTCGCAAGCGCTACGTTCAGGCAACACAATCAAGTTAATTTGATAAGGCAAGTTTATTGGCAAGTTGACTCGGTTTGCAGTTGCTATGTATACTCGTATAGGCGACACTATTCGTTTGCTAACACCTCAGGCCATCACTGGTGTATTTCATGAATGCTGACATTTATTTAAATGAGCAATAATAGTGATCACATTGATTACAGAGACACCTTCATGGAAATAATAATACCAGTTTTTGTGTTCTTTTCGGGATAATTAGCTCATTATCAAGAGATGGATGATAATCACAAGGTCAAAGACCTATTTCAAGATGTTGCTTATCCCTATGAACCCACCATGGCATTAATACTGCATGTTTTATGTCAGAAGAACCAATATTCAGTTGTAATTACCGTCAAAAGCTCTACTCAATACTTTGCGCAAAATGATAGTAAAATGTTCACAAGGTTAAACACCTTTTTCACGCCAAATTTCCACGGTGTAGATATCTAACTGTCCCATCGATATTTACATTATTCACATATTCAAGCAGGCAGGAATAATGGTAGCTGGGCCTACATGTTATGCATAAAAGCTATTTCAATGCGCTGAGGAAATTGCAATCAACAAACAAAAAAGATTAATTAAAGTATTATGGCTAGTTCTCACGGAGACGTAACAGAGGGTTCCTGTTGCGGCGCTTCTTGCTTTTCCAGGAAAGTGGGAGGTTCTTAAGCTAGATTCAACAATTCGGCGACGATATTTTCGTCTACGGCGCTTCTTAAACTTCCTCGCCAAAAGTTCCTAGAAGTCACATGACCCTGTGGTGAGGCAAGAAGTTGCTTCACGAAAGATTCAACCGGTTGAATCTTTGCGAAGGAAGAAACCACGATGCAAGAGACCAGAAAGCCCCCCAAAATGATTGGGCGAAGTTAGAGACAGCTTGGGCGAAGTTAGAGACAGGTTGGGCGAAGTTAGAGGCAGGTTGGGCGAGGCTACTTATCATTGAGTCAATGGAAATTCGGCGAAAAAAGAGAACAACTCGCCGACGCAAACAGGCTGTTTAAACGCCGAAACAGGCACTTGCTTCACCGTAAAAGGTATTTGCTTGGGCGTAATTGAAGATTAGAGCGAAGTAAGTGGATGCTAGGGCGAAGTTAGAGGCAGATTGGGCGAACCAAGACACTCCTTGGGCGAATCTAGTTTAACATTGAAGCAATGGAACTGCGACGAGGCTCCTCACAACTCGCCGACACAAGTCTCTTCTTGTTTCGTCCGAAATTACGAGCGATTCGGCGTAGAAAACGAGTGCCTCGTCGTCCTAGGATCAATGTACGACGATGAATAACCTTTAATTGATTATATAATTGTCCAAAAATGACTTGAAACGCCGAAATTGGGCGAAACTTGATTTCCTGGCACCTCTACAAATTCGCCGTCACTTAACCACGCTCGTGTGATCTAGGCATTATTCCCACAATTGTTCGCCAATATAATTTTTGCAAGTTCTCCCACATGTTTCATGAAAAGAAAGATAAGTAGAAAACAAAAAACAATTCAGATGTTCTTTTTAGATAGAGGAAATATCGGTTTGTTGTTATTACAAAAAAAGGAACACTATCCATGAGTATTCTATGGTAATCACAAGGTAATCACCTGTTTCATGCCAGATTATAAGGGAGAAATATACGAAGAGCTCTTTATCATCATTGAGCTGACAAGGCCACATAATTATGGGATACCTGGATACCTTGGATTGCTTCAGTAAGCCAAGAAGTTTATCAAGTAGCACAGTAGTACAGTCTTTAAATGACAATTGTTCCCGTAGTTCCTCCAGTAATTTCCCCATGTTATTTTGGCCAGTCCACCCCCCATGGTTAAGCGCCAACGAATCGTATAAAGCCACCCCTGTTCCCCAGGATTTGTCAGAAGATGTTGCTTCTCCCAAGAAGTGTGTTCCAGTCTCCAACAGAGACATCTTGCAATGACTATTAGTATTAAATTTCAGTTCCAGACCTTTTTTCATATTTAAGGGTGCTTTCTGTTCCCAGACAGCCTGATTCACGTCTTTAATCCGGTAAGACAGGGCTTTTGCATGTGCCGGGGATTTTGAAGAAAGAATTTTGTAAGCTGTGGCCTCATCTTAGAAAAGAAGGGCTTTCTGATGCTGCAAGTACATTTCTGTGGAATGATAATGAGTTTCACCATCAGTAAAGGAAGTCTTAAATAAATTCGATAAGGGAGACCTTTCCCCAAAGAAAACAGCGGCTTCATCATTCTGCTTTGAGCAAGTAGCCAGATACTTCAAAGAGTCAAAGTCATCTACAGCATATAACTTTCCCTCAATCATCACCTTGTCAAGCTTAAGAAATGACTTCAATCCCTGTTTTCTAGCTGCAAGCTGGATAGGCATCAATGCTTTTCGCTGTTTGTAAGTATTCTCAGAGAAATGTTCTTCAACAAAAGTATTTGAACCTTTCAGTTCTTTTCTTTTTTCAAATACTCGCTGTCTATCACCAAAGTAGCAAAATTGGCACATTATAGGAGGAGGGGCTTTATCCATTTTCAATCTGTAACATTTCACAAATTTAATTGAAGTAGCATCTTCAATATCCATTGAAGCAAGGATATCACGAACTTTTTTCTCACAATTTTCATTCACCTCAAAAGGTACATTGATGAAGAGCAGGTTGTCTCTCCTGCGGTAATCGTCAAAAGTAGAGCTAGCATCTTTCACTGACTTTAACTCAAGGTTGATTTTGTTCAACTCCTGTTTAGTCTCAGACACTTCAATCTCAGTTTGTTGTAATTGTTCTTCAAGCGATTGAACTTTTTCATTTAAACTTTCAATGTCATCAGTGTTAGTTTGCAAAGCATCAGTGCGCAGATGGCTAAATTGAGACTCAACATTCGTAGCAAATTTCTGAAACATAGTACAGGAATATTCATGTTTGCCTCAGAAGACAGCTCGCCTAAAAGATCACTTGCCACAGACAGCATTGGAGGATACAATGGAAGCTCAGAATCAGACTGCAAGCTGATGTACTGGGATGTTTTATGCTTACAAATGTTCCCAACAGCCACATCTCAGCAACAGTTCATTACAAACTAACTTTGCTGGTGCTCAGAAGAATATTAAAGATAATCACAAAGTATTGCTAGCTACACGTGGATTGGTAAATCTGTACTGTGTAGGTCTTGCAACTCTGGCAAGATGATTGTTGTGATAGAAGAGAAGGACCACATGACATAATCAATCACCCAGAATGGGGTCATGTACATGTAACAGACACTGAATAGTGTGAGATACCACAAATAGAAAACATCTCAAGGGGTCATTTGGACGACATCCTGTTTTAATGTTGCTGACAAAAGTTTAATTCTGCATGTTTTCCCCTTTGGTAATATAAATGAGGACTTCTGTTAGAGGAATTTCACAATTTGTGTTCTGGTGGTTTTTATGATTATATATGTTATGTTTAATTTTGTTTTTGGAGATTCATTCCGATCTTGCTATGGATTGATCAAGACCAAATTAATTTTGGGAAGTGTTTATCAGGAGGCATTATTTCTCCAGTACTGAGTATCAGGACATTCAGCAGAACTGGTCAAGAAGCTGTTGTCCAACATCCCAGGCAAAAGGAAACTCCTGGTCAGAGACCTGGTTCAGCCGACAGTCAGGTCTCTCTGCAAAACATAAAAATTGAGCTAAAGAAAGAACTGAATTTGGCATGCTAAGTTTTTGATGTTCTGTTAATTTTGCCTCCGCACTGAAAAATGTTTATCATGTATTGTTAAAATACTATAAATAGCATTTTAATAGCAGCTTTCAGTGTTTGAAAAATGTTATATTTTTCACCTTTATACATGTACATGTATAAGGGAAACTATTGAAATGCAGGTGAGGTCATCTCAAATCACAGGCCTAGCTGTCTAAGTCTAATACTGCTCCGTAGGCCTGTCATTCCTCACAAGTATTAATCAACATGACTTTTTAGGTTTTCGGCTTCTTCGGCGTGAGAAGAGGACTTTGTCCTTGCTTTTCCCCCCATGATAATGCTGCCTTTACAAATGGGCAATTCCAGCATACAGTGCCGCCTGTAAGTAAGTGAAATGCATGACACTGTGCCATTGCATCAATGCTAAACATCCTCAGCCAAACTGCTTGTGGAGGCATGAATTCTTATCGGATGAAAGCGAAACAAAGTGGGTCATAAAGGCCGATGTGTGAGGCAAGCGGGATGAAAATAGCAGCCCATTTTCTTCGCTGTAGTCGAAGTTAGGTATTGGTCAAAGTCTTTGATAAGTAAGTGAACCACCCTTCCCTATTTTAACATTGGGCCTGTCTTTCACTTACTTATCAAAGACTTTGACCCATACCTAACTCCAACTACAGGAAAGAAAATTGGCTACCATTGTTATCCCACATGCCTCACATATCGGCCTTTATGACCCAAAATGTTGTCCTCTCATCAGATGAGAATTCGTCCTTCCAGAAGCATTTTGGTTAAGGATGTTTAACATTGATGCAATGGCACAATATCATACGTTACACTTACTTACAGGGGGCACTGTAGGTTACTAGAAAAGCCCGTCGGGGCTCATGCACTGTTACATCTATAGTCATATTAATAGGTCTATAGATATCTGTCCATGAACACACAATTAGGGAACTGTAGCAAAATTTGTGGAAACAACAGTGTTTTAATACCAGGAAAAATAAATTTGGAAGTACAAATTGGGAGAAAAAAATAGAAAAACACTTTTTTTTGTGAAAAGGTTTGTTTGGAAATTGGAAATAAAAGAAACCTGGTCGCGGAACAATATAATGATACGGACATACAGCCCAACAGGCCTGGATATGATACAAAAATGTTTTTATGTTACAGAGTCATTTATGAGAAAGTAGACATGCTTGCCAAAAATTACTGAAAGTCCGCCAGATTATAGTATTCTTCATACCGCATCTAATGATCCAGACAAAGAATCTCTAACCCAAATAGCAGTGGCGCAAAATGGCAAACAAAGCGGCCTACGCACAGAATTCGCAAAATCGAAAAAATAAGATGAAGCAGTCTCAGCAGAGCCTGCTGCTGTGGTTATGTTACGATAGATAGGGGCTGCTTGGCTGCATGGCAATATGCTCACTTGATGTAATTACTTGAGTAGAGCCACGTTAAGTTCACTGTGCGAATTTGGTGTTTGTTTGTAAAAATAAACTGGAAATTGGCAACAAAAAGTAGCCCTGTAGCTTAAGCATGTCAGTGAAGGTTCACTGTGCGAATTTGGTCATGAGTCACCCAGATGCCTCCTGAGAGGGAACAAAACTCTAAAAGTTGCATTTTATATATATATATTGGGATAGACAGGATGTCAGGAACATGATTGATATCATGCGATATGATACATGAGACGCTTGGCCTGCCATTTAAAAAAAATTATATCAGGAAATGTTTTTCAGAATAATTAATGCAGTAATAATCAAATATTGGAATTTTTGTGGTCGTGACTTCATCCAGCATTTTCTTTTCTGTTTTCAAAAACCGTCGCTCATGTTATGTGAGATTAACTTAAGCAACCTATTTGGAACTCTCAGTTAACCAGGAAGTACTTTGTAAATATTTTGGAGAAATTCAGGTCGCCTTTTTTGAGATGTTTGTCAATATTTCAGACAGGGAACAATGATATAAAGCAGATCTCCACAGAGATGACTTCACAAGCACTGGCTGTCCTCCTGGGAGACTGATTTATCAAGAATGTCCAGTCTGGTAATAAAGTGCATGACTGGTTGTTAATTATCTCAATGCTTCCTTTCAGACTCTGCATCCGAGTTATGAAGCAAGTGCACTGGCAAGGACAGAAGACCTGGCTGGCATGGTTTGGAGCCAATTAAGATGTGGGGCAACTGATTGGTCAGAAGGAAAAAGACGGATTTACATTACTAGCGACTCAATTGCAGGAGAAGTTATTGCCAAACTCAAGGTAAGATATTTTAAAATTATTCTTAGAATCAGACTGTGGTTATAATTATATAGTTTCCTGTTTAAATAAAAATGGGGTCTTTTTACTGATTTAGCTGGAATTGTTAAATTAACAGAAAAGTAGCCACTGTCACAGGACTTCTTTTTACTTCCATGTGGTGGAGAAACTTTTTTCCCTTCCAAGTGGTAAACAAAGAAATTTTGTATACAAAAGAAAAATCCATAGCCTGTCCTCAACTACCATCTGGTCGGCCCACAATCACATCATAAAGATGAGTCTTCTGTGGTGCTGGGTGGCGTGAGGAAGCCTATGGGCTGTTTAGCAGAATGGAAACATATTCCTAAAATTCTATCTTTATCTATCGTCATTTCATCAAATGTAGCATATCTTTAACCTATAGATTAGATTAGATTAGATATTCTTTATTGACTTGTAACATGACATGGTTCTGATATGAATATAAACTGTATTATCGTCATCGAGCCTTACAGGCTTATAAGTCAATTTTAAATCTGTTGAAATAGGAAGCTCGGTGTAAAACACACTTAACATAATGGAAATTGTAGATTAGATACAAACAAGTTACCAACAGTCTAGTGAGATGAAGCAAATAGTAGTTCAGTTCTTAAAGCTAAGGCTTTCAAAACAAATTTACCCAACAGCACTTGAAAATTACAACAAATGCAAATAAATTTATCAAACAAATCAGCATTTTGGAAATCAGAATCAATTAATTGTATAGTTTGGAATAAAAATTTATCGTAAATTATTGTATAAAGGGCACTCACACAAGACATGAAACTCATCATCAATGACATTAACAAAGGAGTGACAGGTGCGGTTTTCAATTGGGATGCTACGATATCTACCAACATCAATTGTAATGGAAGGATTCCAAAGCGAAATTGTGCAATGAGTGATCTTACTCGTTTGTCTAAATTTTGACAAACATAGGGGAGACCGGGGCTGGTTGTCACAGGGGCAGGTTGTCACACTTTCGGGGCAGGTTGTCACACTTTTGGGGCAGGTTGTCACGCTTTCGGGGGCAGGTTGTCACACTTTCGGGGCAGGTTGTCACGCTTTTGGGGCAGGTTGTCACGCTTTCGGGGCAGGTTGTCACACTTTCGGGGCAGGTTGTCACACTTTCGGGGCAGGTTGTCACACTTTTGGGGCAGGTTGTCACACTCTCATGGATATTAAATTGTCATATCCTTAGTACATTCTACTGATGATTGATGATGTAAGCAGAAAAGGCATAGCGTCTAACTATATCTATTTCAAATTTTCAAAAGGAATTTGCAGAATAATTCTACAGTCTGCACTCACCCTCTTCCTTATCAAAATGCATTTCTGTTGCCTTGATAAGTCAAAATTTGTAGCACCCTTGTACAGAGTCACATGATTGTTAAGGTCTGCACTGGGCAAGTAGGGGATTCCTAACATGTCCAAAATAACTTGTCTCATTCAGGATTTGACTTACAGAGTCTCACTTCCTGCATTCAAACTCTTAACCAAAAGTGTGACAACCTGCCCCGAAAGTGTGACAACCTGCCCCGAGTGCTGAATTTAAAAAAAATGTCCAATATGACATCAAGATTTCGAATGACATAGGTATATATTCACCAGATAGATTTAAGTTACTCCTGTACTGACTTTCATATACAATGGCTGTGCCCCTACCTACTTTAAATAGAAAGAGAGCATGTTTAAATTCTACACAGTGTGACAACCTGCCCCTGTGACAACCAGCCCCGGTCTCCCCTATTCTTCACAGCCATAAGTCCATTTGAATAAATTGTAAGTTCTGAGCTTGTCTTTGTTATGTTTAAAAGGCAGCTGGGTAGTGTAGTGGTTAAGGTTCCCGCCTGCTCCGCTGAAGGTCTTTGCCTGCATGGGTTCGACTCCCAGTTGGGGAACCCGAAATTTTCAGTGTACCTTTATGAGCAAAAATCCCAGCTGGATGTCGTTAGGATGAGATGTTAAATTGGCGGCCCCTTGTATCACTGACTGTGCTGGGCAAGTAAAAGATCCCTCACATGGGGTAAATTTGTAACATGTTGAGGACTCCTGCTCTCTCTCTCATCTCATCAATCAACCCTCGTGAGCGCCCAGAACTGGGCTTAGAGGGCTGCACTTACCATATCTCTCTATCTATCTATCTCTCTGTTTAGCAACATCCCAATTGTTTACCTCTTTGTACTCAAGCAAACCCTTCATGTAATCTATATCACATAATTCTCTTTTAGTAAATACAACAGTACGAGGGGCATTCAGAAAGTTCGAGGCTTTTTTTTGTATGGACACTTATTTTCAATCTAGAACTATGAATTTTCCACAGGATAAAATTGAGCGTATTTGGAATGGATTTCAAATTTGGACATTTTTAAGTCATTCAGTGGTTGCCATGGAAACTGAAAGTTCAGCTTCTTGGGGCAGATGATACTGAAACCACTAAAGCCAATAAATTTTTGCTGTGAGAGACCTCTCTCTATCACTTGCATTAGTGAGATTAACAATATTTGACACAAGAAACTGACTTAAAAATGTCCAAATTGTCCAAGATTTTGGAAATCCATTCCAAATATACTGACTTTTATCCCCTGAAAAATTCACAGTTCTAGATTGAAATAAGTATCCATATGAAAAAAAGCCTTGAACTTTCTGAACACCCCTCGTACATTCGCATGTATTAAACAACAGTTTACTGTAACATCTGTTCTCGAAATATAGATATGGCTATTCCTTGCTTGGTAAATTTTCAATCAAAATTTTCAATTTCTTTTGGTTTTTGAACCATTTTTGCTAATCTGTGCTTCTCCATAACTTTGCCAATTTTCATAGCACATCATTCTAATGGCCATGGTTGGAAAGATATCTAAAAGAGCATGCTATGTATGTACCGTAATATGGGGTGAATCGGGACACTGGGGTGAATCGGGACAGAACAGGTTAACGTTATATTTGCTTAAAAAAAAGCTACTTTTAATTGCCTCAGGAATTTGATTTTTGGCACATGTATAGTAAAGATACCAGCGCATATTGTGATGGAATTTTGTATTTCTAACTGCAGGCACTGAGGAGCTACAGCACCTAAAACTCGGCCCCGCCGAAATGACATTTTTACAAGCTGGTCAAAACTTTGCCTGTACCATATTAATTACAAATACTACAGCAACCAAACTCGCAGTAAACTTTAAAATCAGTTTAAAATGGTTGTGGGGGACCATATTTACAGGCTGGATGTGGGATGACGTAGGTTTAGTCCTGGGTTCAGATCCAGGTCAATGAAAAGTTTCAAGATTTACCAAAAAAAACCCAACAGATTTTAATTTGAATGTACTAGCGTGGCTTTTTAATTATAAATTCCCCGTTAGGGGAATTTATATTGTTTTTGTTCGGTTTTTTTTTTCAGCATCTTATTATTTTTTTTTTTCCTTTTTTTTTGTTCTTCTTTTTATTTTTCGTCAACAATTTGACAGGCTGTATTTCTTAAACTATTTGCAATAATCAACTAAACAAAAAGGGTCATTTTGCTTTTGGTAAACAATTTTATGTACTGGAATTACATTGCGTTATTCCTGGTAAACTGGTAATTACGTAAGAAATTGATAAAAAATTTGTGTTCACAGTTTTGGCAAAACCGCTTAAAGGAAATACACAGTATTTTAACATAATAACCTCTAAAGATATACGCAGTGCGGAAAGGAAGCTCTTGACAATATAATTCTTAGAAAGTTTTTTTTATATGAATTTTTCAAATAAGGAAATTCCCGAAATTGCCACTAAAATTTTCCAAAAACTAGGAAGAAATGCTCCAATCAAGCTAAAATTGCATGCAGTTACAGTCATACTATAGTGTAACAATCCACTAGAATTTCAACTTTCTAGCGTTAACGGAATCGGCGCTATAGCACCACAAAAAGCCTGTTTTTCAAACGCCGATAACTCAGTCCCTATTAAAGCTACAGAAAAATAAAAAACACCACCAGAAAGCTCTGTTTCTTAGCTTTCACATGGTATATAGCATAATACTCTAGCGACGTCCGTTCAAAATCGCGGTGGACCTTGAAAATTTTATCTCACTTTTCAGCTCCCCAAATGCTTCTTATGGCTGGAAACACATTTTCCTGGCAATATGTCCATTTCATCACTTCTCATACTTCACTGGCTGCACATTTTCTCTGTTGCAATAAATGCTGACCCAATTACATTTTTGTGTGAATCAGGGGATGGGGAAGGTAGAAGGGAAGGGGCAGGGGGGATGGGAGGGGGAGGGGGAATTTATCTTTGTAATTGTGCACAATTACAGGTGTACTAGTTAATATTATTGAACTTGGCATCATTTACAGTGGATTTAGTCCAGAATTACTAATTACTAGATTTTTTTTATAAAACCGATTTTTTAATTAGTTTACTGTCATTTATTGTATTTTTAAAATATGCATATAATATGCATATAATCAATGAAATTAATTTCAGATTTTCCTAAAAAAAATTTTTTGGCTTGCAGGATATGTTTTCTAATATTTATTCACAACTAGCAGTCACTCAAAGAAGGTAGAGAGTATTGATTGTGGAGATAATGGACTGTCCCGATTCACCCCAAAGTAAGGGGTGAATTGGGACAGTGGTTTTCTGGGCCTTGAGCATTGAGATTTTAAGATATCATATCAAGCTCCTAGGGGTACTTAAACCTTGTACTCAGACACAATTTGACACCAAATTTTGATTTTTAGATCGAACTTTGACCTTGCTATGACAGAAAAACCGCCAATTCTGTCCCAATTCACCCCATATTACGGTATGTATGTATTTTATTTATGGGTGCTAATAATACTAATGTCAGTCTCTGCAGCTCTGGGAGCAATGTGCCAGATATATAGACTTCGACTTAAACAATAAGTACTTATCACTGATTTGGACATAAATTTATGTCAAAATAAAAGAAAAAAAGCTGCTGTTGCTGGACTTATGGATATTGGATAACCCCAAATCCCTCTTCCGAAACAAGAAAAAATAGGGTCAACAGCTGCTCATGATGTCACTGCCTGCGTAGCCAGCTGCAAACCATTGTGGCAAAAGTAAGTGGCACCCTAGTGCCAAATTGTATCAACACTTAACACAGATTATCCTAAAGTTGTTAACTCCTGTAACTTGTTTTTTAACAGGGTTACTGGCAAAATAACTTGGCCATATTTTAAGCTGACCTCATGTTATATAATGACTAAATTATTTTCCCAGTAACCCAGTTAAAAGATAAATTATAGGAGTTGACCACTTTAGCATTGATACAATCTGGTACAGATGTAGCTTAGAATTTCTCTCTCTTAAAATTGTGTGTGCAGGAGCAACAAACATTTTATTGCAATTCTAATGGGTTATTGTGGCCTAGCTACAGGTGGAAACAAACTATTTTATAACTTCCATGTGCTCAAGATACTTTTCTTTTCATGTCAAGTGGCAAATATTTTTTTTTCACCAAAAGTCCATAGCCTGCCCTCAAGGATCATCTGGTCTGCCAATAATCAACAAGCACTCTAAGAGTGGCAGCACCGCCCATTAGGGTGGCCCAAAAAACAAAATTTATGATTTTCTATTCGCACACCCCCTCATTTTAGGAGAAATAGTGAAAAAGCACCTTCTAAAAATTTCAAGAAAATCGGTGAAGTCTTAGTGGTCTCTCAAGGCCCCTCCATTCTTAGGAAAAGGAAAATTTCAACCATTTTTGCCAATACGCGGTTCCTTATAACTTAGTCAATTTGTACAATACTGCATTTTCATTGCCATGGTTGGATAGGTCTCAAAAAGAGCTTCAATTTGCATACCAACTTTATTGGTCTAAGACAATATCTCAACTCCCATGGGGTCTTCAATTTACACTTTTCATAAATGAAATTGTTGCTGAACGACCAATCCTGATAAAGAAAGGCTTTTAATTTTTTCACTGGAAATTGCTGTGATTCTTATTTTCCAAGTTCCAGAGTGACCAAATATAAAAAAAAAAAAAGATTTTTGACCACGGTTTATGAGTGATGAAATTTTATGTTGAAGTTTGTCGCAAACTCACAAAATAGCAGGGGGGAATTGTAATATTTCAAACTCATGTCTTCATCCAAATTTATTACGTGGCAACATGATTGGTACCACTTGAAAGACAATATTCTTATGTTTCACATGGTATGAATTATGTTGTCCTGTATTCAACTCTTATGAAGTTAAACTATGAAATGTGACAGCCCCTCACCGATGTTTACAGCACTTTAGACAAAATGTAACATTAAAACTTTACAGCTCAAAAGGCGGGTTTCTCCAATCAAAAAAAATTGTTTAATGTTTTATCTGGTCATCCTGCACTTTTGGCGAATAAGAACATGTTACTTGACAGTGAAATTAAATGGAAATCTTTTCTTGAACAGGTGTAGTCATTCAGCAACACTTTCGCACATAAGCACTGTCAGCTGAAGAGTCCATGGGAGTTAAGATATCATCCTAGACCATTAATGTTGGTATGCAAATTGAAGCTAATTTTGAGACCTTTCCAACCATGGTAATTAGAATGTTGTACATTTCAAATTGACAAAGTTGTGGCAAACCGCGTATTGACGAAAATGGTTGAAATGTTTCTTTTTGGTGAGAATTGAGGGGCCTTGAGAGACCACTTAGACTAGACTGATTTTCATGAAATTTTAACAAGGTGCTTTTTTCACCATTTCTCCTAAAATGAGGGGGTATGCGATGTGAATTTCACAAAAAAAAATTTTCCTGTACATTTTTAGGCCACCCTACCGCCCATGCACATGCTTTGTCAGTGGAATACACATGATTAAATAAATAAACATGGCAGATTGGAAAAAAATAAGAAACAATTTCAAATGTTTGCTTTACCAATAATGCTTTGTGACAGAATATCTTACACTGTAAGACGTGATATTGCCATAATTATTTAATGACTTTATTGAAAGTATTTTCATAGAACTGCCAAGAAATGCAATCGGTTATTCTAAACAAGTTATTGTTGGCATGATTTACAGACTTCTGAATACTGATATTGATACATTCAATGAATTATTTACTGATATGTGTTCAAAACTTAAAAATGAAAGGAAAATTTGCTTTTTCTCAGGAGATCTTAATATCAATCTTCTTAACCATGGAACTCATTCAGCAGCGAGTGCATTTCTTGACATTCTTCATGCAAACAGTTTTTTTCCTCTGATAACAAAGCCAACGCTTTTCAAAATAATTCCGCTTCATTGATAGACAATATTTTTTGTAACAGTTTGAATGAGACAAAAAATCTTGTAATGGCATTCTTTATACAGATATTTCTGATCACTACCCTGTATTCACAATTCTTCTTAGAAATTGTATCAATGCCAAACCCGTTGAGATAAGGAAAAGGCTTTATTCACAATCAAATTTAGATAAGTTTAAATATGCCATCCAGAATTACTCATGGAATAGTGTTTTAACTTCGACAGATTGTAAAGAAGCATTTACTCATTTCCAAAGGGAATTTAAATCTGTTTATGATGATTGTTTCCCAATTAAGGCATTCAAATATGGTTATAAAACAAGAAAAAATTGGCTTTCTCAAGGCATAAAAAACTCAATTAAGACTAAAAATAAACTTAATGTATTATCAAAAACTAATCCCAGTGAAGGAAATATTCAAATATATAAAAATTAAGTCTTCAGAATTTGTTATTAATGGTGTTAACACTATAGATGGGAAAGAAGTTTCTGACACATTTAATAAATTCTACACTAATATTGGTAAGAATCTCAGTGAGAAGATTCCACACACTGACATTGACCCTATTTTTTACATGAGAAATATAAATGTGGCCAGTTCTATTTATCTTGCACCGACAAATATTGACGAATTACGCAGCATTGTCTTAAATATCAGTACCACGAGTGTAGGCTGGGATGATGTTAATGTCAAATAGTCAAATGCTTATTTGACAATATCAGTAATATATTACTTCATTTGGTTAATTTATCTGTTTTACAAGGGGTATTTCCTAATGAAATGAAAATCGCAAGGGTTTTTCCTTTATATAAGAGTGGTGATAGTAAACTTGTCACAAATTATCGCCCAGTTACTGTCCTCTCTATATTTTCAAAGATTTTTGAAAGAATAATTTATATTAGAATAATTAAGTTTGTAAATGATAAAAGTCTTTTGTACAAGTTTCAGTTTGGATTTCAAAAAAAATTTAATACAACAATGGCTTTGATAACACTTATTGATAAGATTGTAGGGGAGAGCGGGGCAAAGTGAGACACTTTTTTTATTTTCAAGTGTTCCAAAATGTTGGCAGTAGTGTGTCAAATGAGATCAGGTCCACAATATAGATAATGACGTTGGGTATATTGTCCTGTAGTTTTAGGCTCCTACCTTTTCCAGGTTTGGAGAAATTTTGAGTTACGTCACTGCTCGTTAAGCGTCTCACTGTGCCCCGTGGGCGGGGTACACTCAGTACACGGGTACAGTGAGACAGCTGTCGGGGCACAGTGAGACAGGGCATCTGCTGCCATAACCACTGATCCTCAGGACTTGAGGAATTTTTCTATCAATTGTTGCTACAGAAACTACTGTACTCTTGTAAAAGCAGCTGCCTAGGTCCTTTTTTGAGCATATTTCGAAACTTCATCGCACAGGACACAAAAAGTTTCACATGCATGACTTATTTAACCTGCCGCACCTGTTACATACTAATCAAAATTCTTCCCCTATCAGCATGCCTCGGCGGCCCAAAGTCGACCAGAAGCTGGTCCGATGCTGCTGACATTGGACTGACGCTGGGCCGACGTTGGACCGCCGAGGCATGCTGATAGGGTCTCTGATGCTTCCCTTTTGGATATGACTCATTAAAATCCGTAGTTTATGGCAGGAATTTTGTTTTTAATAGTGAATTGTGAGCTGTGCATTACATTCAGGTCGTTTGGAGTGTATTTTGTGATGTCTCACTGTGCCCCGCCTCAAACTGTCTCACTGTGCCCCATGCAGCTCTCTTTATAAACTTTTTGAATCCTATGGACCGGATGCCTGCATTGTGGTTCATCACTTCACTAAACTAAGACAAATAATCAAGGTTTGAATCACTGAAAATTGATTTGCATTACACCCTTTTTCTTGGGAATTATAACAAAAAGTTATTTAGCAAAATTACTTACTTTTACGGCTAAAAACCTAAATATTGAAATTCCGCTCTCGATATGCTGTGTAGGCATTCAAGATGTAGAACAGTCTCTCACTTACTTACTTTTTGTACTATACAAAAGAGGGTTGATCTGTAAGCAGTACCAGTTAGACGCTACGAGCTTTGTCTCACTGTGCCTGTCGTCTCACTGTGCCCCGCTCTCCCTTAACTGGCATGAATAGGAATAAAATGACATTAGGAACATTTTTGGATTTTAGAAAAGCTTTTGACCCCGTCGATCATGACATATTATTATGTAAACTAAATAAATACGGGATACGAGGGGTGGCTAATAGATTAATTTGCAGTTACTTGGATAGCAGAAAACAATTTGTATCTTTTGATGGAAACTACTCAGAACTGATGTCCATAAATTGTGGGGTCCCCCACGGATCTATTTTGGGCCCTCTGTTATTTATATTATACATTAATGACATTTATTTAGTTTCAAATAGCGTTATGCCAATCTTGTTTGCTGATGATAGCAGCTTATTTGTTCAAGGCAAAAATGTTACAGTTATGACAGATATTTTGAATGATGTATTAAGCCATATGTATAATTGGGTTAATGCTAACAAACTTTCCCTAAATGTAAATAAAACCAATTGCATGTTATTTATTATCCATCCAATAACTATGTATCCTTCAATTTTTTTCCTCAAACTGACAGCATGAGGTCATGCTGGTTCAGGATAGCTATTGGTCTGGCAGCTCTGTGTGATGTGCAGCTGAAGAGCATGACATCATGCTGACAAGCCAATCAAACTGGCTGGTATAATTAGCAACAACAGACAGTTAAAGCAAATCCCTAACAGTTTCATGTCTCTGGAATTTTGTTGGTTTTTGTTATTAATTGCACCTGAGTATCCAAACAGTTGGTCAAGTTTCAGTTATAGTTTTGGGTTCCTGGTGATTGAGCATGGCGATAAACTGCATTGACCTTCAAGCTGGGATTCGACCAGCTGTGAAATTTTGTGAAAGTCTTGTTTGTGTTTTACAGCTATTCACTAAACTCCTTCACCAGCTGAGTGACATGCATTCAGTTGATATAGGGATCAGATGTTCTCTGTTACATATTATAAAACCTTCCTCTTCTACATTGTACTTCCCATTCCCTTCCAATGAGATACCGAATCATGCCACTGGCAACACATGGCATGCTTTGAGTATCTGTGTATGCCATTGACTAAATGATAATGACAATGGAGTACAATTCAGTACAATTTAAGAGCAACTGCTTGATGTCATGTAGCTGACTCTCCCGACCAATGAGAATGTACAAATAGCTTGACATCACCAAAAAAGCCTAGCATGACATATGGTTTTTCTACTCACACCTCAACTGACCAATAGCCACCCAGTCTCAGCATGACATCAAGCTTTCAGTCTATGAAAAAAAATTGAAGGATACATAGTTATTGGATGGATAATAAATCCAAAAGGAAAAATGTTTCTAGTGACTTTGAAATTAAGATTGCTAAAAAGGAAATTTGTCATGTTGAGTCTACTAAATTCCTTGGTGTTATTGATTCGAAACTTGCTTGGGGCGACCATATCAGTTCCATAAGAAAGAAGATAGCTAAAGCCATTTGCATAATATTAAAGGCCAGACAACACCTCAATTCGCATTTATTGCTCGGTCTTTACAATTCTCTTGTCTATCCATACCTTAATTATGCCATAGAGGTATGGGGTTCAGTGCCCACTACAAACTTGGCTCCAAATCATAAACTCAAAAAACAAACTTTAAGGATTATATTGTTTTCACCTCTTAGAACGCCATCAATTCCCCTCTTCCTGAAATATGGAGTATTAGATATTTTCAAAATCTATGTTCTTAAGGTTGCCTTGTTTATGTTCAAAGTGCAGAAAGGAGAAAGCCCTGACATCTTTAATGATATGTTTCTTTCTAATTCCCAGTATCATGCTCATAATACCAGATTACGCGATAAGTTACACTTGCCCATTTTTAGAAGTAATTTTTGTCAAAGATGTTTGAGATATAAGGGAGTCATTGTGTGGAATTTTCTTTCTGACGTTGTAATGAGTAATCTTACATTATCCACTATAAAAAAACACCTTGTTAATTATTTAGATTTTTGTAATAACCAACAGTGATTTTGTAACTAATTTATTATTTTTATTTCTATTATTTTATTTTCTTAATATATATATATTTATTTTTTTTTATGTACATTAAGATTATTATTATTTTGTTTTATTTTTTATACATGTGTTAGTTTAGTTTGTTAGAAGTTCTTGCCAATGTAACATAAGATATACTTGATTGTTTATAATTGTATATGATTTATGTATTTTGCTAATGTAGTTATTTTCCAATAAAGAACTTGAACTTGAACCTGTACATTATCTGCAGTCCTGACTGTAGGGGAGACCGGGGCTATTTGAGGCACTTTTTTTTTTTTGTTCTGGAGAGTTAATGACTCAAGACTCGAGAAGTCTATTTGTCATGAAATACATGGAATATATCGATGGTGAAAGTGCAAAACCTCGTAAGTCAGAAAAAGCTGTTTTGCAGAAATTGAAAAAACTTTCAAGTGTCTTTTTTTAAGGTAATGTTTATTAATAAGTGAGGTATGGCCAACTAGATACATAGAAAGTGACACCCTGTTGTAGCAAATTTTTTGTCAGAGGTCGTTTACCCCTTGCATTGATGTTACCATCAGATGTGATTGAAAATGTCGACTTACGAGGTTTTGCACTTTCACTTTCTACCTGTGCAAAACCTTGTAACTCGATCATTTATCACACTTTAAAGCAACTTGCAGCATTGAATATACTTTCAATCTATGTATATACAGTGAAAATTATAATTTGCCTATGACAGATTGCAATAACAAATTTTATTGAGTGGCTACAATGGCAAGAATGAGGAAAATGACAATTTTTTCAAATTTTCGTGCACTATCTTTTTCAATAGCCTACATCACCAAAACAAATATAGGGAGGTAAATTTTTTTTAATCAGGAAACTTGCTGGGAGTCATAAAAAAGTAACACATTAATTGTTTTTCAAAAAAAGTTGAAATATCCCACAATATGTGCTTCGAAGTTCTGATTTGAGTTACAAGGTTTTGCACTTTCACTTTTTGAAACATATCAACATACAAGGTTTGGTGAAATCATTCTGTTACCAGTGTGTTACAGCATTCAAAAATAGCAAACTGGCAAGGTAATCAACTGACAACTTGTATTGGATATTAAAATAGTCATTCCACCAAAAATCTAAAAATAGCAAAATTTTGACATACGAGGTTTTGCACTTTCACCATCGATATACAACATAATGTTTGATGGCTATACAGTATACATAGATATATAAAAACAAAAGCATTACATGAGTAGGAGGACATCCCTAAGGCACCTACTTGCCGCTGACAAGGTGCCCACCTAGAATTGTTAAGGAGAGGCTCAGGCAAGGAGAGGCAGTTCAACCAAATAAATAGTAGCGCCATAACTCAATTAAAGTTTTTTCCAGTTTCTTTTCTTATGAAGGAAACATTAAGGTAACGTCTGTACATCTGAAAAAGATGAAATTCACATGCTCTTGAACAAACATTTTCATTTTCATTTGAACAAACATTTTCATTTTCATTTGAACAAACATTTTCATTTTCATTTGAACTCATGAAACAGAAAAGCAAAGGCATCCCCACCTGTAAAAAAAAAACAAGCCATAAGACCCAAGATCAACCAAATTATCTCACATGTATATTCTATTAAAAGATTTAAAAACATATATAATATATGTATATAAAACTTCATTAGATGAGAATCACATGCTGGATTGCAGCAGTTTTGTTTTAGGTTAACCAGACATATTAAATATATCATACTTAATATATTGAGATAGCTGAATCACAACCAGGGAGAGGGAGAGATTATTCTATGACCAGCGGCATTCTATTTACGAAAATCCACCAGGACCAGATTATTATTATGAGTATGACCCAGAAACCAATGGCACAAGATATTCCCACCAAATTGTGGCATGTGATAGTGGGTGCGTTTAACGAAATGATCACCTTATGAGATATGGCAAATAATTATTGACCTTCGTCTTACAGACACAACTTCCAAATTTGTTTTTTGATTCAAATAACCCCGGCCCCGGGGTTAATTGAAGCACCACCAATTTTTTTAGACAACGGTTTTCTTTTGCATAAATGCTATCCCTATGATGACTATCAGCTTTAGTAAAATACTTATTTAAAATTTAAAAAGAAATTGTACTCTGTAATTTACACAATTTTTTGTCTTTTTGGGTAAAAAAGCTGGTTTTTCCAAAAAGAAAATTCCGCAATGCATGTATGCACTGTGTTACTTCTTAATTGCAATAACTCCAACTTGCAATGACCTGCAAGGCAATTTGAACAAGAAAAATTATGTTTTGGCCAACTCCATCATGCGTGATTCAACTAACCCCATCACACTTGGATCACAATATTGTCTTATTTTTCAGTCTTATCAAACACGCATAATAAAATGCTTCTGGGCGTGAATTAGGAATGGGTTTGCTCATTTGGAACTAGGGTTAGTTTACCTGAATTTAAGTATTTACTATATAATAACTCCAATCGAAATCTATGCAAAGAAGTTACTTGGACACCCAAAAAACAAACTTTCGTGCCTACAGAAATAGCATTTTGGAAATTTGGATGATTAAGTGTATGATAACTTGTGCCAATAACAAGGTATCTACCAAAAGTACCAATTTGGCAAACAAACATTTTTAAAGTTTAATTTTGGCCATGTTTCATATAACCCCGTGCTTCAAATAGCCCCGGTCTCCCCTACTCATATGTGGTTTAAGTGAATGTCGGGAATTACTTGTGCATAAAAAGTAATCATATCACATGCTATATAATTTTTTGTGTCTTTAGAATTTCAATTCTAAATATAGTTTGAGTCTATTCCATCTGCCTGTCCACCTCCCACCTCACCTCCCTGAAACTGGCAAGAATTCAATGTCCCATTTGATTATAGATGGCACCACCAATACTGAAATCAGCATGAAAAACATGAGGGAACGGCAACTTCACTTTAACTCTGTTTTTACTATCTGTACACATGAATATTACATCCATATGAAGATGAACACATAGCCTATGGCACTCCCATACCGACTATCTCATCAAAGAGCAAATATCAAGACATATCAGTAGAGCCCGGAGTCACTGAGTTCTGGCATCATGACTTGACTTGAGTGCTTGGTGACTTGACTTAAGACTTTCATGACTTGGACATTTACCATGACTTGAGTGTTTCATGACTTCACTGATCCAATTCAATTGACTTACAGTTGTGGACTTACAAGTGCTTACATATTTGCATCAAAATGCTCCTCATAAGTTCGAATTCTTTGCTACCTTATTGAGGATTGAGGAAGTGGTTCACACTTCCTCCTTGTAATTGTCCAAGTTGTTAAAATGCTGCACTTGGAGGATCAGAACTTTTGCTCAGTTTTGGGTTTTTCATGGTCCATTTAACCAACACAGAGTGTCGGCATTCACTGTTTATCTAATTAAACGTCACATGTGGGTACTCAGGATGTCATACTTGCTTGCTAAACTTGAGAAAACTTGCTTGCAAATTTCCACAAAAAGGACTCTGCAGATACATTTTTGCTTTGAATCTCGCGCTGTTAGGGACTACCTAAATCGCGGGCCCAACGTGCGGAACGGGACGCAGGCAAACTGCATTAAACCATTGTGATTCTCAGTCTATTGGTGTGTTTCACCCCAATTAATTGAAGTTTCTTTTATGATATTGGCCTATTCAGTATTGATTGAATGTCACTTGATGTGCCTCTGTGTCAAAATAACACTTAGATGTGTCACTTTGTCAAGTGCAATTTACCTTCACACCTATCAATACACAATTAAACACACAGCTCAATCAGATAATTACCAATTCAATCACCCTTTAACCTTCACTCTCTTTTGATACACCATTGCACTTGACATATCAATGATGAATCTGTTGATGCATGCACATTTTAAAATATATAGATAAATAACTGATATAGATAGACAGACAGATAGATAGGTAGATAGACAGACAGATAGATAGATGGACAGCTAGACAGATGGACAGATGTACAGATAGACAGCTAGACAGCTAGTCATATAGACATGTGCAGATAGACAGATTTGATTTGATTTGATTAAATTGCACTCCTCCTCCTTTATTTAATTATCACTGGGCAATTTTAGTCATCTATATTTTACCAAATCCTAAATCAGTCAATTGTTACTTAGAATGCAGACCAAAATTACTATCATGCTGAATAAATTACCATGCAAATCAAATGCTGATCAAATGCAGGCCAACAAAAGATGCAGAATGGTATCAATATTAGCCACACGTCTACAATGAGGAATGGCCCCCTTTACCAGCCCCAGGTCGCAGCTGGTACTCCAGTGACAGATACCCCCGCCCCCAATACTGACCAGATGTGTGTGACTTTAATGCTGTTGTCGAATCTTTTAACTGTCATGGTTTTAAACAAAGTGCTTTTTACATTAACAAAAGACTAGCTAATTGTGATTTTATGTGTTTATCTGAAACCTGGCTGAGACCTCATGAGACAGCAGTTATTGAAAATACTGTGAATGGCTCAAGAGACTGTCAAGAATATCTTGTGTTTTCTAAATCATCCATGTCTGATGTTGAACCTGACTTTTCTGGACGACCGTTTGGTGGCGTTGCAGTTATTGCTAGAAGGAGTAACCGTTACGTCGTTCGTGAGATAAATGTGCCTAATAATAGAATTTTGTGTGTTGGTCTGTATGATGCAAATAACAACCTGGTACATGTTCTTGTGTGTGTTTACATGCCTTTTTTCGATAGATGCAATTCACACCAAACCTTCCTGTATGTCGAGTGTATTGATGCTTTACAGACAATTATAGAGAACTATGGCGTCAACACTGCGGTAACTTTTGTTGGTGATTTTAATGCCAAATTACCTATAGCATCAAAATTAAATAGACTCTGGTTTAAACAGAATGGTTACAACAATCACAGTAATATTCTTTATGACTTTATTGCCGGAAATGATTTAGTAGCTGCTGATGTTGTTCTTAACAGACCTGATACTTACACATATTTTTGTCATGGTAATGGTAACTATTCGTGGATTGACCACATACTGTGCTTTAAAAATGTATTTAACAATGTTAAAGAATGTATTGTAGTTGCCGAGGAGGCTGATAATACCAGTGACCATCTACCAATTAGATTAAAACTGATACTTTCCTGTGCAGTGGGTAAATGCAAAGCCAGTAATAATCAAGTGGCTAAAGCCTGGTTTCCACCTGTAAATTGGTCTGGTTGTGCAAATAATGATGCTTATAAACACCTGCTCGAATGCAAACTGAAGAATCTGCCAAGGCTGAGTGAAATACAAGGGAAATCAACAGATCTTTCGAAAATGATTGATGAGAGACTTTTGTATGTGAATGAGGCTATGCACGCTGCGGCGAGAGAGGCTGGTTGTGTACCGAAGGAAACCTTCCGATCGAAGCCTTATTGGTGTCCAGAGCTCACAAGACTCCGTGATAAGAAGAGATTCTGGTGGAAAGTGTGGATTGACTGCGGTAAACCACGCACAGGCACAGTGTATGAGATCAAGAAAGCCCTGAAGAAGGAATTTCGCACAAAGTCTCTCGAAGAGCGATTAGTGGACATGCCAAGAGGGATATATCGTAGTTAAACTACCACTTCTCTGAGGGCAACACCAAGACCTTCTGGAATAAGATTAAAAGGCTACAACATCGCCACATTGACTCTAATATTCACTCCAAACAATCTTGCAAGTTATTATAGTGATATTATGACAGACCAAGGGGGATTAAACAGCACTCAAGTTGACATCAGAAAGACTGTCGAATGGAAGGCAAATGAAATTTCCTGTAACTTGGACTCTGTGGAAATTCTAAGAGAAGACCTGAAGAAACTTATCGCCTCACTTCGTCGAGATGTTGCGCCTGGATGTGATGGTGTTACGGCTGAGCATCTGCAGCATGGCTGTTCTGAAGTTCTGTGTGATGTGCTGTCCGACATCTACAGTACAAATTTCTAAATGTGGCTCAACTTAGCTGTCTATAGCTATTCATTACTAGTCTTAGCCATATCTGTCCATAACTATCTATTCTTTTGTATACACTAGAATCTCTTTACCCCTTGTTTAAACAATGGTAATTGTGGATAGCTATGGATGGCTATGGATAAGTGCAGCTAAGTTTAACTTAATCTGGCTACGGATAGATAGCTAAGGCTAGATTTTAAATGACGAGCCACTTTTAGAAATTTTTACTGTATAGCATGGCTTTGTCATATGCTATTGTCCCATCATTGTTTAAGACCGGTACCATCATCCCAGTGATTAAGAAAGCTACATGTGATCCGAACATCCCTAAGAGCTACAGGCCGATTACTCTGAGTTCAATTCACTGCAAGATCATTGAACTCATAATAGCACCAAAGGATGCCGACATCAGTGACCTTCAGTTCGGGTTCAGGAGTGGAAGAGGCACCACGATGGTTACTTCTCTTATAAATGACCTAGCGTCATACTTCATACACCAAAGATCCCCACTTTATCTGAGCAGCTTGGATGCTGAAAAGTGCTTTGACAATATATGGCATGATGGTCTCCTGTTCAAAGTGAAGGATATATTCTCGCCCAACGAATGGTTATTCCTGTACAGATGGTACAAGTCTTCATCTGCCTTCGTGAAGTGGGCTCGGGTATGAGTGATGCATTCCCCATCACCAAAGGTATGCGCCAAGGAAGTCTGCTCTCCCCTACTTTATTCAGCATCTTCACTAATGACTTGCTGGGTGAACTGCAGAATGCGCAATGTGGCACAAGCATAATGGATAAGCATTTTACTGCTTGTGCTTATGCGGATGACATCACAGTTTTTAGTGCTTCTACAAAAGGGCTGCAACAACTCATCGACATCTGCTCTACATACGCAAGGAAATGGCGCTTCAATTTTGGCATTGAGAAGTCGCAGTGCATGGTAGTTGGGAAGCCCCTTCTCAACGAAGACCACAGCTGGACACTCTGCGACAAAACCATGAAGCTTTCCACATCACTTGAGATCCTTGGACTGACCATCGATAAGAATTGCAGATTTACTGAACATGTGGAAAAGAGCGTGTCCGTCTGTAGACGCAGTATATACCGCTTGGCTCCAGTGGGAATGTGCTATCCAGGACTGCACGTAGAAGCAAAGGCCTACCTCTGGAACAGTGTAGGGTCCCCAACTTTGATGTATGGGATGGACAGTGTCTACCTGGCTAAGAAAGATGTGAGGCTGTTGCAAACTGCGCAAGGATCGGTAATGAAGCATGTCATGGGCTTTGGGAAAAGATGTCATCACTCCACCCTGCTGGAGGCTCTCAATATCAGACCCATTGACAGAATGCTCTCGGAATCAACTGCCAGCCTATACAACAGAATCTCCAAAGTCAACTCGCCAGCTAGAGATATACAGACTGTCCTGCTCTCATTGTACGCAACCAGGGGACTACGTATTAAGTGCACATTGCCAGACCGTTTACTTAATTATAATTTATCGCCTATGCATACTTTCTTTGTAAAAAATAGAAAACAGCATTACAGAACAAGTAATGGCATGGTGGATTCGCTAAATTATTTGCTCTTGCATGACAATTTTATAAAATTCAACTCAAACGAACACTTCGTGGCTAGTCTTTTACTGAAATCGTTTTAAATCATTTTACAATTTTGGTGCTATTGCATTGTATTGTTTTTATTCACTGATGTACATGTTCTGGTTTATTGTTTATATACATGTTTTTAATCATTCCTCACTTTGTGGGGGTTATCAAAATAAATAAAAAATTAATAATAAATAAAAATCGAAAATACTCATTTCTTAGTAGACTCTGTAAAGTTAATATACTACAGAAATGAACCAGTAGAATGGCACATGTCTTTGGTGAGGGCACATTCTCCATTATTGGAATACATGATGTCCAGGCTACGTGTTTGAAGGTAGGTCAGTATATTACTGATGATAGAGGACAGAAGTGAGTCAATAGCAATTGAAGTTGGACCCCTTCACACCTGACAAGAGGAATGAAAGGTGTCAAAAGCATGAAGACAGAAGCAGGGGTGTATCCAGAAATGGCCTGAGGGGGGCGGGGTGTCATGGCCAAATGCCCCCCCCCCCCAAATACATCACTGGACAAAAGTGAGAAGTGCAATGGACTTAGCCTGTGAAGCGAATCAGAAGTTCCAGAAGTACCATACCTTTGGGACGGTGGTAGAAAGGAAATAGTAAGCACTACCGAGCGTGGATAACAGTGTCAAAAGTATAGATAACACATTTAAAAGTGCCATCCAACTTGAAGGGCCACCAGGCTACCACTTCCTTTCATTCCGCTTTGCGGTATGAGTTCTAGTTCTTAATGACTATTATGCAGTGAGTGAGGTCATATCCCATATAATGTCATGTCATCGGAAAAGTTATTGAGTGAACCATACCACTCACCAGTGAGGTCACAAGTTGGCCAATGACAAATTGGCGGTTCTGTGCCTGTTATGACATCACAACTGAATGTTAGCACTCGTCATTCTTCAGCTGTTATGACATCACAACTGAATGTTAGCACTCGTCATTCTTCAGCTGTTATGACATCACAACTGAATGTTAGCACTCGTCATTCTTCAGCTGTTATGACATCACAACTGAATGTTAGCACTCGTCATTTTTCAGCTGTAACTCTTACACTCTTTAAAAGCTGCAGGTCATTCCTTGAACTAGCACAATGACTCATATATTTAAAATAAAAGGTCAGGTTTATACAATTTTTAAATTTTAACTTCATCGCCTATTATATGCACTGCGCACTAACGAGGGGGGTACCCTCGCCATCAAGGCAGCCATTGAAACTCTCGATTCAAAGTAATTTTCTGTCATGCTGAGCTTATTACATAAAATTCAAAGCCAATATTGGTCAAGCATGTTGTCTCCATGTTAAACTCACCGTAGGACTTGCGTTCCACTACAGTAGTGATTGGTCATAGAATTATCATATTTTGCATTTGAAATTAATCGCCGGGGCGAGGGTAACCACAAATACATGTCGAGGGTAACACCATTTTCAATTATTGACATGGCGAGGGTACCACCTAAAATGACTGGTCTATTAATTATTTTTGGTGTTCAGCTATTGTTTCAGTGTGATATAAATAGCAGTAGTGATGTTACTAGATAGATTAGATTATATAGAGAAGACAGATACGAAAGACAGACAAGAAAGATAATAAATTATATAGATAGAAGATAGATAGATAGATAGATAGATAGATAGATAGATAGATAGATGGATAGATAGATGCTATCAAAGATAGATAGATGGTATTAGATACATACATACATACATCCATATGCATACAGGATGGCCATTTCACAGGGGGCGGTCGCTATTTTGCCCTGAAATTTTAACATGTTATGATTATTATTTATTAAATATTTTATTCGTCAGAAACACGACAATTACAATCATAATAAATAAATATTTACAGATATTTACAAATATTTACAGTAATAAAACAAAGTTTAAAAACCACTACTTGGTACAAAGATACCTTATAATCTCATTAATTTCTTCAGTATTTAATAAAAACTCATGATTAAAATCTAAATCCCTGAATCTGACTAGTTCCTTAATTTGACAAGCATTTGAAATATCACAGTCAAGGGCGGACCCAATGCGCCCATTTTTAACAATATTATTAATGAAGTGGAGAGTTTCTCTATCTAAATTATATATTTCACACAAAGTCAATAAATTAAAGCCAGTTCTAGACAACTGTGTACCTAAGCACATTCTAAATAAATATTTTACAATTGAATTATCGTGATTCATACCTGAGATCACATGATTAAGAAATCTACTATGAATTATCACATCATGAGGAAGAATATCACAGATAAAAGGTAATAATCTACTGTGAGTGTTATGGTTGTGACCGGGGTAGTTGATCTGCCCTGATATTGGTCAGGATTTACCCTGAATTATGGTAACCTACCAAGCATGAGGTCTTCTGTGTTTGGGCATCACAATTTTGTAGACCAACACATGACCTGTTGTTATTCAATTCTCCACTATCTCAAATACATAAGAACATTCATTCACATTATTTGAATAAAACGGATAGCTTGTAAAGTCTGTATTATCATCATTATAATGTTCAATAGTCGCAGATGTTTTATTGATTAGGTAACGGGCAAAAATCAAAGCCTAATACCACCTTTACGAAAGTGAACGTCTTGAAATGATTATATCAGCCTTATCTGGCTATTTTCGAAATGTCTCCTTCGGAGTCCTTCCATGACATTAAATTTTGCTAATGTGAAAACCGAAGTATATTGATTGAAATGAGTCCACAGTTGTTAATATCTTGAGAGCAGTATTTGGCTTTAAGCTAAATGATTGGTTGATTGAATAAACTTTATTGAGCTCTTGTGTGATGCATTGAGCTTTGAGACTATCAAATGGTGCTTTTGGACCACTGACTGATGATCCATAACATTAAAAAGATGGTGAATCTCATATTAAAAGCTTGTAATAAGCATGTTATTGTCACCGCACAAAAAAACCTGCACACATACACACCAATACAGGACGAAGCCATTTTTACTTTAAGAAAGTTTCACTGTGGATGGTACATGCATCTCTTGGGATAAGGGCATTTTGAGCAACTTTTTGGATTAAAAAACTATAGTCACTTCAGCAAAGCCTTCAGTGATTATGTCAGACACGCCCCCAAGGGTGGCCAATGAACATGAATTCAAGCATGTTATGCAAATGAGGACGATTACGACTATTCACAGATTTCCCTCAATCGTACAGATACGATTCCAACTGCAATAGATAGATCTCTCTGAGAGCTTTACAATGATACAGTGGTCCCTGCGTTATAAGACCGCCCCTTTTGCAGCAGTCAGGCGGTCTCTCGTGGGGGTACGGTCTCTCGTTGGGGTATAGATGCTTCGGCAAATATACGAGTCTTAATGAATATGAAGTCTATACTTAGATTTAAATTATTTTACCAATTTTCATTAATAAATCATGTGCATTTTCTCCTGTATTCTTGGTGTAATTCTACTTTCATACAGGAACAAAGTGAATAGGTTACTAGCCTTATCTTGTCTCCTACTCTCAAAATGAAATACAGTCTTAGAATATGACAATTAAAGAGAGAAAAAGTTCACCAAATATCTGCTGTTAAGTGAGAATTTGTTCAAACTTTTCAAGGCAATGTTTGGCTCTGTTAAAGAAATCTTTTAAATTACTTTGATACTATATAAATTAATTTATAAAAACCGTATCCATACCAAACACTATAAAAACAGTCACTCACTCATTTCACTGAAAGAATTACCTTTTTCATGGAACCAGAAAGATCAATTCACTTTTCAAATATCCACTGACCCGTGCTCTTCAATCCACTGCACCTCATTATAAAGTCCAAATAACTTTTCCAGATCAACAGAAGAGTTACATCAATTGAAGAGGGAATAACTAATACATTTGAAATAATGTGATTGAATGATAGTTTACTCAGTTGACGTATGCTCACTTGAAGCAATCTATTTAATTGACAGCAATCAAAGTGACAGCAATCAATTGAATTGACAGCAATCAATTGAAGCAACAGCACTCAACTGAAGTTGATGTCAATCTATTGAACAAACTAACAGCAATCAATCGAAGCACTCATTACTCTTTCTATTCAAAACAGCTTGAATTGCGAGACTGAACAGCAATTAACTTGATTGCCATTGCCTTTGGAGTGCTATGAATGTAAAATTGACAAAAAATGTCGCGGCTTCATCGCCGCATTATGGTCGTTTCTGGTCTTTTCCTGGTCGCATATGAGGATGAATTTGACCAATTCTGGTCATTTTAGTGGTCGTTGGTCGCGTTAGACAGGTTGGTCGCATATAAGGGTGGTATTTGTGAAGAAAATCGTTAATGCAGAGGTCCTATGGTCGCATATGGGGGTGTGGTCGCTTATTAGGAGGTCGTTCATGGCAGGAACCACTGTAGGTCTCAGCCCTCTGAGGATGCAATAGTTCTCCCGTAAATTGCCGGTAAACTTTCGAACTGGAGAGGAATCCTTGGCGCTGATTGGCCATGACACTAGTGACGTAAATCTATGATAATATGCGGCGATGGAAGGATTCGTCTAGGGTAGATTCTCTGGGTGACTATAGTAGGCCTATAATTACTTATAACTCTCCTCATGTCCTCTCTGTCTGTGAGCAACTCCTCCATCTTCTATGCAAACACATATACAGAAACATAAATTGTGATACTAAATTTTGTGATTATGCTCCATTCTAATTAAGGATTATAAGAATCGACTCTCAGGTTAATGAATGTGCCAGTCAGAATTTTAGAGTTGAGAATTTATTTATGGTTTTAGCAATGGGGATCTGCTTACTTTTCCAGAGCTTTTATGTAGGCCTGACTGGTTATATATCAATCTAACTAATCTGTTTTTATATACAAGTCCCTGCAGTTTAAAAAGCAACAATTTGCAGACTTCCACAGTGGGGTACTAACCATGCCCTGTATTGGGCAATTGTTTCCTCACCTGGGAGGTAGTCAATTAATTTGAATATTTTTGTGTATTGATAGGGCATTGTAATTGTGTCCTTTATTGGAGTTTCTGATTGGTATTAACTTCAGAAGTGCAATCATGTGTCAGTACAATGTCATGCTGTTATCTAAATTGAATAGGCTGATTCATTGCTTCTCCTTACAAGACAGTTTGCTGAGATTGCTCAAACAATATCTTGCTTTGCCCTCGCCAATATCTTTTTGGTGGGTACCCTCGCCAACCGGAAGTGACCCTCGCCCAAATCTTGCAGTACCCTCGCCACTTCCGGGTTGGTACCCTCGCCAATTCTGTTGGTACCCTCGCCAAAAAGTGCTGGTACCCTCGCCAAAATGCTGGTACCCTCGCCCCTCCATTTTTCGTTTTTTGTGGTACCCTCACCTCGAGTGATTTCTAATTTCTTAAATATCTTACTTCATGTTGCTTGTTTGAATCTGGCACTTGGCAGTGATTCATTCCACAGGCTTTTTAGGTTGTCTTCAAACTTTGAAAACCTGACTCCCCCTACATTTTTGGCAATTTCACTTTGAAATCACGAAGCTGTAGTTGTAATGGCTGCCCTGATGGCGAGGGTACCCCCCTCGTTAGTGCACAGTGATATGTGAACCTGCTCATTAGTGGTAAAAAAAGGGAAACATGAAACATGCTACGTTTTACCAATAATCATTCATTAATTCAATGAATCTGTTTTGTAACTTGTGAGTCATCAGTATTTGTGTTAGCCTAATAAAGAGACTGACAACTTGACCTAATAACTCACTTGTCAGCCATGACTGTTTTGTTGTTGATTTATTAAATAATCGAACAAAACAGCACTCTAAAAAATCCAATGACAAATTTTATTTATTTTTCGATACAAAAACCAAACTGCCATGCAAAAACCGCCTTGGATTTTTCAAAAAACATTTTGTATTTTAAAACCCAATTATGTCTTGAAATTTGTGCATGAATTTTCCACTTCAAATCTGCTTAATCTTGAAATGATTGACTGACAGCTCTGAGCTGCCAAACATGGCACATGAACCTTGCAATTCCTGAAAACGGTTATGCCTGCAATACATATTTGCTTGCGACACCATCTGTTTATTGATCAGAGTGATCAACTCAGTCTGTGACGTCACCTAATTTGACCTACAATTTGCATTGGCCTGATTGCTTAGCATCTACAAGTCGCCCCACAGAGAAATACATACTCAGGGGTATATTAGCTAATTTGTAATTATTTATCACATTTATATATTTTGGTGTTGTTTTTGCCCAATTTTTGACAGCACAAGTAGGACAGACTGTTTCAATAGTGTTTGGCCTAAGTTTCAAATATAACTCAAATGAAAGAGTAATGATGTGTGGCAAAAACTGCCCATAATCTTTATGACTATATATTTGTGCAGGCCTATTCTTTGCAATGCAGGATCTCAGCTATGGCTTAACTGACATGCCTGAAACACTGCTAGACATTCTAAATATGTCTCAAGTCTGTTTTGCATGATATCACAGGTATAACCACTTGAGCAACACCTAAAAGAATGTAATTTCAGACAAACTGCTATATTGAACCTCACTTTGGAAATAAGCCCAACTCTTTGGCAACATTATGTAACTGCATGTCGTTATGTCAGCTGGCCAGCTCTGTGGTGCTACATGACTGTGTACATACATGTAGATGCATAGGCCTGGCTAATTAGGACAGGAGGATGACACAGCGATGAGGTGACCCTTTTATTTCATTGCAACATCTCTTTTCAGTACCTTGAATCTGCTGAAATGAATGCTTGGGCAGGCAAATTTTTCAAAATTAAATACAATAAAAAAATCATGCAAAATAGAGAAATGGATCTTCATTCATCCAACAACATTTTCCATCAGCCAGAAAAGTAAATAAGAATAATTTATTATTATATGCATTATAACTTTGGTGATTTACACGTCTCAGTTTGATTAAACCCAGTAATTACCATCCTCCCCATGCAAGATGGTAGTTATATATCGCTTCAAGTGTATAATCTTATATGCTCAAAATGTCAGAGTCTTCGCTAAAGGTTTCTGTAGTATCTCTGCAATCACTCAGTGCAATCCAATATTAGTCCAGGAGCCACTCCACAAAACAGGACTTATTTTAGAGTTGGGTCATTCTGTGTCAAATCAGGCAGTGGTTCCAGCTGAACCTTCTCAGGTTGTTAATAGGAGGTTTACTGCAACTGAATACGTGCCGGGACAACTTATTAAAAAATAGGTAAAGCCAGGGATTTCCATTAGTTTACTTGAAAAGCACTTGTATTGACTCAGCATTAGTCTCCATCTTAAGTAAGCATTGTCACCAGGTGGAAAATATCCCTTGTTGATGGTTTGATTTTGGTGGCTTTTGGTGTCTAGTAATGAACTATGTCGCCCCAATAATAATCTTCAGATTGTATCATTTGGTAATATTAGCCAATCCCAAGATCAGGTGCACGCATGTTTCTAACTTTTTAATAAAAACTGGCATAGCTTGGCTAATGACCAACCTAGAATGACCATTCTTACTTTGCATAAAAGGAAACATTTCCTTTTTACTGGTTATAGTACTTTCAGTTTGTAAATCTGATACAATTTGAACAGTAGATGATATATCCGGAAGTCATCAATTTTCTGGTGTCCCAAGTAACAAAAAACCCATATCTTCTGTGTAAGAGTTGATATTTTTGATATGAAAGTTTGCCAGCATCTTTTCCTGCTTATTCCAAAAATATTCTGAATGTTTGAGAGGGATATAGAAAATCAGATAGACATGCCTACAATTTAACTGACTCAATAGAAAAAAAGTAACAAACATTTTACTGATTTTATAATGTACAATCTTGGTCCCAACTATCTGCTATCTATTAAAGCAAACAGGACCGATCTGGTATGTATATTTGAAGAGTAATGAGAAATATAAAAATGGGACATGAAATGTTCCGTCATGAAATTTTCGCAAATATTTACCAACTTTCAATTTCAGCATCCTTTTTGGTCAAGTTCCTGACCGAGAAAGTTGCTAATTTTCGGGAATCTGTTGGTCCCAGAAGTTGGCATTGCACCCTGATGGAATTGGACTTCTACTTAAATTATAACTTGACTTTTCACTTGAATCAAAAATGGGACATGAAATGTTCCAAAGACATTTTTCATGCAGCATGTGAGCAGAAATACAGGAAATCATAAAACTAAAACTCTGGAAAGCCCCAGTAGTACACCAATTGACTTTCCACAAACCTGGAGATATCATTGGAAGCTACCAACCCATTGCTAATCCAAAAACGTAGTTTTTATATTATTATCCATCCAATAACTATGTATCCTTCGATTTTTTTCCCTCAGACTCACAGCATGATGTCATGCTGGTTCAGGATAGCTATTGGGCTAGCAGCTCTGTGTAATGTGCAGCTGAAGAGCATGGCAGCATGCTGACAAGCAAATTTATCAAACTGGCCGGTATATTTAGCAGCAACAAAGAGTTAAGGCAAATCCTTAACTGTTTCATGTCATCGGAATTTGGTTGGTTTTTGTTATTCATTGCACCTGAGTATTCAAACTGTTGGTCAAGTTTCAGTTATAGTTTTGGGTTCCTGGTGATTGAGGATGGTGATACACTGTATTCAATGACCTTCAAGCTGGAATTTGCCCAACTGTGAGATTTGGTGGAAGTCTTGTTTGTGTTTTACAGCTACAGTCTACTCACTAACTCCTTCCCCAGCTGAGTGACATGCATTCTCTTGATGCATATTGAGGACAGATATTGGGATCAGCTGTTCCCTGTTACATATTATTAAACCTTCCTCTTCTACTTCCCATCTTTATAAGATTCCAAATCAAGCCACCCTGGCATCACATGGCTGCTTTAGTATCTATGTATGCCACTGACTAAAAGATAATGACACTGGAGCTTTCACAATGTTAATTTGGTGCAATTTTAGCAACTGCTTGATGTCATGCAGCTTACTCTCCCGACCAATGAGAATGTACAAAATAGCTTGACATCACCGAAAAAGCCTTGCATGACATACAGTTTTTCCACTCACACCTCAACTGACCAATAGCTACCCAGTCTCAGCATGACATCAAGCTTTCAGTCTATGAAAAAAAATTGAAGGATACATAGTTATTGGATGGATAATAATTGGCACGGAAATATTTCAGATTATAGGGTTTCTAGTACAGTTTCATGTATGTCAATGATACTACAAGGATTTTAGAACATCTGTGTAGGCAGTCATAACCACAACAATATTTGCTTCCAGATACTTTTTAAATCATCAAAATATAATGACTTGAACAGAAGTTATGCTTGAAAATGAAACATGGTATCAGTACTTCTCATGTTACACCAAACTTGCGCCTGATCTTGGGATTGGCTCTAATTGACTTTTTCAAGATGAGCAAGCTCTGTCTACCGTATTTCTATTTGAACATGAAACTAAATCACCGAAGTTAGAATATAGACGTGTCAAAATTCAATTATCAACCTTTTACAAAATTGTCCACAACCTCATAGATGTTAGTGCCTCTGATTATCTGTTACTACAAAATAGAAATACCAGGTCAAATCATAAATACAAATGCCAACTACCATCTTCCAAAACCAACACTTACAAATTCAGCTTTTTCCCTGGCACCATCCGCTCCTGGAACAACTTACCAGCTAGCCTTTCTGAGAGCCCTACCTTACCATCATTCAAACAGGGGCTCAGCAAACTTAGAAACATACCCTAATAAACATTTATTTTTTCTGATTGTTTTTTTTTTTTTTTCATTGTTTTATTTTGTCACCTTACTCTATCCCCTCACTGTATTCTTTTTCTTATCTCACCAACTCAAGCGAGCTCCAGGGAGGCATAATGGTCAAGCATGACCGGGCCCCCTATACAACATAGAGATAGATCCATCATTGCGCAGATTGTATATGATTAGTTGCCACTTCTTGTACTAATTTCACTGGTATTACTATAGATATTGAATATAAGTACAAAATGTACCATTCCGGAATTTGTATCTTAATAATGCTATTGAAAGCCACCATATGGTGCAATCTGGCTTGTAAAATTTTGAATGAGATAGAATGATTTTTAATTTATATAATAATATTATACGACACTCTGATAATGGATACAAGCTGCCTCCATTTAATGTCCCATGGTTTTGAAATTGGTCTCACGCACCCTATTTCAACACCCTGGAATTCACACGGTCCGAGCCAATAGGAGATTTTTCTACTAACTTGTGTATCTCAAAACGTACAGACTCTCCACTGAAACAACCTCTCTTCCTGAAACACCCTGGATCAAAGCAAAAGAATATTAACATATTATGCACCCTTGCGGGTCTCCCCCATTAAAAGTGCTAAAAGTCAAGTATTATCAATCCTCACAGGGGATGGTAAGAGGGGGGCAAGGGTGACTACAGTGGGGCAATTGCCCCCAACCATGCCACTGGCTATGCCACTGGTGTCATTCACATACATGTATTTCTGGTAAATTCTGGAACCCAGTTTGAACCGTGTTTTTTGGAATCCTGACTCCTGGACTATACAAATAATGTATGATTGTGCTTTTGCATTGAAGGCACTGGTTTGGTTCTGTAATTCTGTGCAATACTCACTCCGACAATGTAATGACACACTTTTTTACATTTTTGGAACATTACTTAAACACATTTTTAGACAATAGCTATGTTGGGATATAATTGATTTCATTATAATTCTATGTTAAACCTCCAAATTGTGGTTGGGATTTTACTATAATACTTCATATTACTTTGATATTTTTTTAATTTAGACTTGAATGCACAGTGCACTGGGACATTTAATTAATATTTTCAAAATGCTGTATATATCAAGAAATGCACATCATCATTCTCATCCGAAGAAAAATTGTACTGCTGTAAATCATGCATGGAGAATTCTCCAATTTCTTGCAAGAATTCTGCAGTATAAAATTGGCAATGCTGAAATATTTCCTTATGCATCACCCAAAACCAACACTTGCTGGTTTGCACATCTCTGAGATGTCCTTTGGACAATGCAATTACAATTACAAGGGTAAGGGCGAGCCAATCTATGATCCAGACACTTCTTTGTTGTAATTTTTCTTGAAAAAAAAACAAAACTCCATACCTCAGCATCCTCGCGCATGCAGCATCTAGGGGAGGCCACAGGCTACTCAAATGTGTTGCAAACCAGTGGTGGCCCAAAAACTGCCTGGAAATGTAGAATTTCTGCAACACTGGTGAAAGGTCAGAATTTTAGAAGCATTGCTGAACTGCTGAGCAAATGATACCTGAAGGAAAATTATGCAGAATTAATACAATAATGCAGTATCGCAGAATTCTATTTAGATCTTTGTATCAGTGCCGAATTCGTTCAGAATTATACACTGTGATGGAAGAAATTAAATACTCACAAAGTCTATGTCTGGAGGATTTTCGAAAATTGCAAAAAATATATTTTAATAATTTGAAGAAAAAAATGCACGGATGTGATGCTGCTACCATTGTGCAGTCATCTTGGCTATACAAAGTAACATCTCTCTGTTTTACATTCCAGATTTACACACCTTTGGAAAAAGAGCTGTGCAAAAGGTACATTTCATATTTATTATTGTTTGAGAGAATAAATTCCCTGAAGCAAAGCTGCTGTTACCCGCATTAGATATAACATTCGATGAATCCTGTGAACTCACACTTAGGGTATTTCATGGTTTAAGATTACTGATCCTCATTAGATACTTAGATCATTAAATCCATAACTGATAAATTCTTAACTTAAAACTTCATAATTTTCCAAGTTTTCCAAAACTCCAAGAATGCGATAAACACATAGATGACAAACTCCAGATTTGAAAGTGGAAATAATCAAATACTAACTGCCTTGGCACAACTGCCTCAGCCTTTTTATTCTCATTAACATGCATATTCAACAGCATCCATTAACAGCCCAAATGGCAGTCCCTTATTGGACCACACAAACACAAGCCAAGCCTGTCCCTACTGGACCGGCTCCCATTGGTCCACCATATCCCTGGTGGCCATAACTGGACCCCTATTGGATCCCTAATCCAGCCAAGCCAAGAACCCAAGCATGGAGCATCACTAGCCAAGCAAACCTGCTTCCCACGCTCCTGTTTTACCCAAGCTCCTTTATCAAAATACCCAAGCTCTTTTATCTCAAAGCCCAAATTCCAACATGACAGTTTTCATTGATGTTTCCCAGTTACTCCCTGGACTGACCCTTGGCATGGTTCTGGAATTTGATTCCCCAAGAGCAATCATGCCTCACAAGGTATTGATTGAAGAGCTATATGATTGCCCCTTGGGTCCTCAAAGGCCAGGTGCCAGAGTCAAATCATTAATTAATAGCTTTGCATTGTCAGCTCAACTTAACGGAAAGTGCCCTTTTCACAGAAGTGGTCATGATACCCCATTGTCCCCATGCTCAAGCTCCTTGACTGACAGCATACAATACATCATACTTGAACACAATACAATCACAATACAATCGGTACAATGCAACTAGGGTTCCTCAGTTGGCCCCCAACTGGCATCCCAATCACCCCTTTGCCCTGGGGTCATGCAGTGCAGTCCAGCACTGAACAGAATACAATTCTCAAATAATACAAAACAATTTCCAAAATAATACAAAATGTACAAATCTCTGAAATATTCATAAACTGGTATTTAGGTAACTTTGCTTGTAGTATGCAAATGTGCGTTCAGCATCAGATACTGCCCTCTCCATCTCCAGGCGAACTTCAACGCGATGTAATCTCATGTCAATGCCGTTCACGTGGGTCACGATGTTGTTGACGTAATTGTCCACCTCTTTGACGTGGGCTTCCAACTGCCATAAAGCGTCCTGGGTCTTCCTAAGGTACATTCTGGTTTGGTCGACCACGGTCAGCATCTTGTGGGTGACGTGCATCAGGTCACCTGTTCTGCTTTGCAATTGCTTGATGGCGACCTGATACTGACGCACTTCATCTTGAGTGGCTGTGCCGAATAGGAATCCCATAAGACTGCCAACGGCATTGAAGAGGCCCCGCCTTTGCCTGGATGGAGAGTCTGTCTGAGCTCGATAGAGGACTTGTGGGTCTCCGGACGGCGTCGGGGTGTGTAGTCCGATCCTGCCATCCATGGCATCCAGTCGGTAGGACCACCCCAGTTGCACATGAGCATAGAACTTGATCTTCTTTTGACTGGCTCTGATGGCATCAATGAGGTTCTGGAGACCTTGAGGATACTCTGGGGCTTGGAGTGTGACCAACACGATCCAAGAGGCCCTGAGGGTGCGCAGGTCGGTGCCTCCTCGCACTAGTACTCCATCAAGCAGCGGTTGTGGCAGCAGGTCCGAGGTTAGGGGAGCATTAGTGCTGGCATTTTGGGTTGTCCGGGCATGGATTAGGGATGTAGCTCCCAGTGAGATGAGCATCGTGAAGAACAGTTGCCAGGGGTGAAGAGCAGGATGCGATCCCATGGCGATGTCGATCGCACTGTACTTGCAAGTGTGTGGATGTTTGGAGTGTCTATTGACAAGTGGTCAGTGACAAGGAGGTAGGAGCCTTGTGCTGACAGAGTTCATGGAATGTCTCGGCACTCGGTAACAAGTTAGTCCAAATCCACAATGGTTAGTGGTGGTAGAGTGTAGATTCTATGGAGTCAGGCAAGAGCAGAAGATGTGTCCAGCTTGAGGTCCCAGGACAGAATGGTTGTCCTTTGCTGTTCTGGGCAGATAAATGCGCTGCCTCTTTGGTTCTGGGTCACTGGAGCTGCCTCCCTCCTCCTGCGAGTGGTGGTCCCTCTTCATGGACGCTGGCTGCAATTCCATTGGCTCGTCTGGAGTAGGGGCAGGGTCCGTGTGCATGGCTTGGTCTGCCAGGACGTCATGGTCCGACGCTGCGCCACCCTGATTCTGCCTGACATCTTGGTCCTGTGGCAATGTTGAGGGGTCACGGTCTGGTGAGTCGGGTTGCTGTGGGTACCCAGCACCCTTGTGCCTCAACGGTGGGGGTCCACCATCAGTCAGTGGACTACGTTTTCTGCTGCCTGATGGACCATCAGGTGCCTGTTTAGGAGGTGATGGACCTGAGTGGGGATCAGTCTCCATCTTTCTGCCTGTGTGCTCGGCCGGTCTGTGGCTGTTGCACTCTCTCTCTTTCCTTCATTCTCTCGCCTGCCTTGAATTTCTCTCCTTCCTTCAATCTCTCTCCTTCCTTCAATCTCTCTCCTTCTTTCATTCTCTCTCCTCCCTTCATTCTCTCTCCTTCCTTCTGTGTCTGTCCCCTCAGCCAATCGCCTGCGCTTTGGGGCTTTTGCTGCTCGCTTGCCAGCCGTGTCATCTTCGAAGGCCCCTGGTTGCATGGGCTGCACCGTGTGCTTCTGGCCCCGAGGGCGATGCCACAATCGGTCTGACTGCTTTCTGACCTTCCTGACTGGTCTCAAGTTCACCCCATCCCAAGCCAAGTCAGGGCTCACTAGCCGCACCTTATTCCTGTTAAGGATCTTTTGAGCGCCTGATGGCTGATGAGTCACCCAAATTACTTTCCCTCTGACTTGGGTCACAGTCCAGCGGGGGTCCCACTGGCTTGTGAGGGTTAGAGCTTCCTGCGCCTTGACAATCACAGAATCCCCTGGGGCTATGTCGTCAGCATTCTGTTTCTTGGCCAGCCGCTCACGATTGTGCTTCCTGGAGTCACTGGTCATTTGACGTGCTTGAGCGAGAGCCTCGTAATAGTCATGCAAACGTCCCTGTAGCAGAGGAGCGTCTTGGTGTGTTGTGAGGGCTCTGTGAATGGGAAGACGAGGGTGTCTGCCAAAGTGTAGGAAGTATGGAGTATGGCCTGTTGTGACTGAAGTGGAGGCATTGTAGAATGCCACGGCCTGGCCCAGCTGATCCTGCCAATCTGCCACTTTATTATTGACTAGCTTGGCTAATATGGACTTCATGGTGCGGTTGAAGCGCTCGACCTTCCCATTGCACTGTGGATTGTAGGGCGTGGTGCGGCGATGCTCCACTCCAAGGCCCTCCAAATATGCTCGCATTGCCTTGGCATTTAGTTCCAAGCCGCGGTCCGTGAGCAAGCAATTGGGCACTCCAAACCTGGGGAAGTAGTCCTGTCTGAGCCTAGCCCAAACCGCTTCATTCGTTTTGTCTTTCAATGGATAACAGTCAGCGTATCCACTGGCATGGTCAATAAGCACCAGAATATAAGTGTTCCCTTGTGGAGAGGGCATCAGTGGTCCTACCAGGTCAGCTGATACGATTTGAGAAGGGCCTCGGGCGATGGGCATTTCGCCTAGGGGTGTGTGTACTTTCTGCTTGCTGTACACCAGGCAAGTGGGACAATTATGAACCCATCTAGTGACGTCCTTTCGCATGCCTGGCCAAACATAGGCTTCCTGGAGTTTCCTAAGAGTCTTCACATGCGACATGTGGCCTACCTCCTCATGTGCCCATTTTATGACCTGCTCCCTGTGGGGTTGAGGCAATACCAGCCTGGGGTAATCAGGGGCATATGCATGTGGACGCTTGACTGAATACAGCACCCCTTCTATGACTTCATAGTCGGTGTCCTCATCCACGGCCTCCAGCCATTGAGGCATGTCACGCTGCTGGTCCTTGATGGCCTGCAGATCCAGCTCATCATGGATTATGGGATGCTGTTCCTCTGTCTCTTCTAGGATGGGGTACGTCTCCTCCAGGTGCCAATCCAGTTCATCATAGGTGGCCACTATTTCAGGTTCGATGCGAGAGAGCATGTCAGCTCTCACATTGTTCTTGCCTTTCCTGTAGCTAATCTTGCAGCCGTACTCAGCCAGCAAGATGGCCCACCTCTGGATCTTCGTGTTATGTAATTCTTTTGTGAACAAAGAACACAATGGTTTATGATCTGTGAACACTGCGAACTGAGCCCCATAGAGGTACGGCCTGAAAGCCTTGAGTGCTGTGATCAAAGCGAAGCCCTCACGTTCGATCGCAGCCCAACGTCGTTGCGTGCTGGACAGCAGCTTCGAAAGATAGCAGATTGGCCTCTCGATCCCTGAATCCTCCTCTTTCTGTACTAATATGGCGCCACAAGCCACGTCACTCGCATCTGTGTAGATTATGTAAGGCTGGTCAGTCCTGGGATGTGCCATCACTCGATCACTGCACAATATGTCCTTCAGCCGCTGGAAGCTATTTTGCATTTCATCAGTCCATTCATATCGCGCGTGCTTCTTTGTGAGGCGCACCAGGGGTTCAGATATCTGAGCGTAATTCTCCATGCATGAGCGATAATAGGAACTCATCCCCAAAAATCTACGAATGCCTTTCACCGTGGTGGGGGGTGGCATCTCCTTAATTGCCTTGACTTTGTCCGGGTCCGCCCTATGCCCTCGGGCGCCGACCACAAAGCCGAGGAGTTTTACCTCCTTTTGGCCAAACACACACTTTTTAGAGTTCAAAGTGAGATTGTATTTCTTCATACGATCAAATACCTCCTGCAGATGCCTCACATGGTCCTTTTCTGATCGGCTGAAAATTACCAGATCATCGACGTAACACATCACGCTGACGCCGATCAGCCCATGGAGGACCTTTTCCATTGCCCTTTGAAATTCTGCAGTTGCGTTGGTCATGCCCATGGGCATGGTCGTGAATTGGTATAGGCCCCTGTAACATGTAAAAGCGGTCTTGTGTTTGTCCCTGGGGTCTAGTGGCAGCTGGTGGAATCCGCTCTTCAAGTCTAGGGTTGAGAAGATCGTCGCACCCTGCAGCGAATCAAGTACCTCCTGGATCAAGGGCACTGGATAACTGTCCTTGACCGTGACCTTGTTTAGCTTCGTATAATCCACACAAAATCTTGGGGGGTCCAAAGGACACTTCTTTTGTACTAAGACTACTGGGCTAGCCCAAGGGGAAAAAGAAGGCTCGATAATCCCATCTGCCAACATTTCGTCTAATTTCAAGCCTAAAGCTTGCCTCTTCATGAATGGCACCCTATAAGGCCTCTGCTTGACTGGAGGGCCTGTGGTGTGGATCCTGACGGCTATCTCTGGATGCCTGCCCAGCTTTTTCCCAGCTGCACTGAAAACACTCTGATTCCTGCGGACACATTCCATTATGTCATCTCCAGATCCCTGGATCGTGCATATTTCCACACCACTGCTTATAGGGACCAGTGGCAGCACCCTGCCATTCCACTTCAACTCCCCTGTGGAATAGTCCAATATAATCCCATCCCGCTTCATTACATCTCGTCCCAATATCAATTGGTAAGGCAATTCATCTATGACTACTACACTAATTGGCCCTTGTCCCTCTACATGTATCTGGGTTTCCCCCCATACCTTTAATTCATGGCCGGTCACTCCTGTGAGTCCAGCTGTTTTCGTCACAATGGGCTGTCTGCCTGTTATTGTGCACATTGTCAAGAAATCACTGCGCCGCAACGCACTCCTCGTTGCCCCGGAATCTACGAGACTGCGCATGCTCAGTCCATGGGCAGTCAAGTGGACGAAGGCCTGGGTGGTCACGGCGCTCAATACCCCCCCTTTCGACCATGGGGTGGTCCTTGACGCCTGGCGGGAGGGCCTGGTCTTTGCGGACATTCAGCTTTCATGTGCCCCGCCCGATCACAACGTGCACAGATGGGTCGGCCATCCTCAGTGAATTTCAACAGGGGGCGTCGTCTAGGAGGTGGGGGGCGGCTGACTCCCAGGTTCCATTGTCCTCGTTCACGCCTGCCTGGCTCGGGGGCTCCTCTTGGTCCTCTCTCGGCGGCCATCAACTTGGTGAATTCTCTAGTCAGACCATTAATCTTTCTTTCAATTGAATCCAGCCTACTTTCACCACCCGTGGCTCCCTGTTCTTTGACAGCTGAGATGTCCATTGGCTCTTCTTGTCTTTCCGGAGGGGGGGCCTCTCCATTTAGAGCTCTATAGACACTGTAGCTGTCTGACTCATACTGGGCTACCGACTCAATTGCTTCCAAGTAATCTTTGGGGCCTCTCTCCTGCACCAGTCGCAGGACCAGTTTCTCGTCCTTTAGTCCCTTCATGTACGTGCGCAGCATGGTCCTTTGCTGGTCCTGATTTCTTTGGGAGGACGGATAAGCGAGGTCGGCTGTTTCTGAAAATCTTCGGCCATAAGTCGCAGTGGTCTCATATGGGTTCCTTTTGATCTGCTCTAACTCATCCCTGAGCTTCTCATCCTCATGCAGGGACAGGAATGTCTTCTGCAGGTGTTTCTGAACCGCGTTCCATTCGACGGCAGCTCGGTCATTCTGGCCTGCCAGGAACTTTTCCAATTCCAATCTAAGAGCACCCTCGGCTGTCAAGGACGCAATATACACCGTCCTGGATGCATATGGGATAGTCAATTCAATGTCTCGGAACCACTCTCTCAGTCTTTGAGTGGAGGATCCATCACAATTCCTGATCCTCTTAGCCTGAGCCTCAGCCTTCCTCTGCTCCGAACCCTCGGCATACTGTTTAGCTTGAGCCTTTAAGTGAGCAACCTGCTCCTTCCTGAGGGCATGATCATCGGCTATCAACTTAGTCACATCCATTCTGCGTCCCGAGATCCCTGATCTACAATCCCACTGAGTTTAGAGACCACTGCACTTCCTCACCGCCTCACTTCTATCTCCCCAGATTACTTGTTAGCACCAGCGTGAACTCTCTCTCACTTAAAACTGATCTGCATATTCCAAAACTTGGATTAGCAATTTAATGTCACTTACTGTGGTATTCTGTAGAGGCCGACAGTTGTGTCCCAGTTTCCTCAGTTCTTTGGTGATGAGAAGAGCATATGCGTCCCGCTGGGCTTGTGTGAATTGCTCGAGTCGTGCGGTGAGAATTTCTATGAACGGTTTCATTGTTCCTGTCGACAACGTCTAATCTCTCGATCCTTGGATTATGTAATGAAATCACGTCGGGGTCACCATTTTAAGATTACTGATCCTCATTAGATACTTAGATCATTAAATCCATAACTGATAAATTCTTAACTTAAAACTTCATAATTTTCCAAGTTTTCCAAAACTTCAAGAATGCGATAAACACATAGATGACAAACTCCAGATTTGAAAGTGGAAATAATCAAATACTAACTGCCTTGGCACAACTGCCTCAGCCTTTTTATTCTCATTAACATGCATATTCAACAGCATCCATTAACAGCCCAAATGGCAGTCCCTTATTGGACCACACAAACACAAGCCAAGCCTGTCCCTACTGGACCGGCTCCCATTGGTCCACCATATCCCTGGTGGCCATAACTGGACCCCTATTGGATCCCTAATCCAGCCAAGCCAAGAACCCAAGCATGGAGCATCACTAGCCAAGCAAACCTGCTTCCCACGCTCCTGTTTTACCCAAGCTCCTTTATCAAAATACCCAAGCTCTTTTATCTCAAAGCCCAAATTCCAACATGACAGTTTTCATTGATGTTTCCCAGTTACTCCCTGGACTGACCCTTGGCATGGTTCTGGAATTTGATTCCCCAAGAGCAATCATGCCTCACAAGGTATTGATTGAAGAGCTATATGATTGCCCCTTGGGTCCTCAAAGGCCAGGTGCCAGAGTCAAATCATTAATTAATAGCTTTGCATTGTCAGCTCAACTTAACGGAAAGTGCCCTTTTCACAGAAGTGGTCATGATACCCCATTGTCCCCATGCTCAAGCTCCTTGACTGACAGCATACAATACATCATACTTGAACACAATACAATCACAATACAATCGGTACAATGCAACTAGGGTTCCTCAGTTGGCCCCCAACTGGCATCCCAATCACCCCTTTGCCCTGGGGTCATGCAGTGCAGTCCAGCACTGAACAGAATACAATTCTCAAATAATACAAAACAATTTCCAAAATAATACAAAATGTACAAATCTCTGAAATATTCATAAACTGGTATTTAGGTAACTTTAACTGCTAAAGGCCTCATGGACTTTACAATGGGGGTGTATTCACCTTTGGTTCATGATGGCAGTAATGCTCAAGTGCACCCCCTGTTCACTCCCTTAACTCTATAATCTACTTTTTAAAAATGAATAAGGGTTGGTCTATTTTGTAAAATAAGGTACCTGGTGTGGAAAAATAAAAATAAATCGAAATCGAAATCACTTGTCCAAAGAAGCCCACAGGGAGTTTCATGGACAACCATATCCATATTCTGTTGATCTGAAATTGGTATAATCTTAAAGAATTGATTAAGACCCTCTATCTTGACACCAAGACTGATTTTCTATGTAGAATGTTGCATTTCATCCTGTGATGTGGTAGTTGTGAGGAAAATAAATTGTTTATTTTGCAAAACGAACCCCAGATGAGGCTAATAATAGGTATATTCTGAAAAATTAATAATAACCATCTGTCCTGTGACCAAGAACTGAAAGTACATTCATGAAATTGCATATCATCCTGTGATATTGTAGTGCTGAGGTCAGCCTGAGGAACTAAATTGTTTATTTTGTAAACAAGTCCCAGGCGAGGCAATTTTGATAAGAAGTGCCTATATTCATTGCACTATTTGGGCTTTTTCCTACACATTCATAAAATGTAAGTTAGTATAGCTTAAAGGGTGTGGTATAATGTTATTACTATAAGGTTGGCCACTAAGCTCAACCTGCAGGTCATCAGATTCTTATGGGGAAGGTTATTGACGATGATAAGGACCTGAAAATGTCAGTGACGATTTCCCGCTTGTTGGTCTCACTCTACCAGTTAAGACCTTTTTTTGATTTTCTAATTATTTTTTAATTTCCATTGTATAACAGGAGGGTTTTACTGATTATAATTATTCAGCTCTTGCAACTAATTAGGAAAAGTGATTACTTTATGCCTTTTGATAGCCTAGGAACACACATACCAGGTCCTATTCTTTGCTTTGGGTGGGGTAATTGGTATAGTTAATTTTATTTCTGACATCCACCATAGGGTGATGCAAAAACATGAAGTTTGGAAATGTTAATGAGCAGCCCCGCATGAAATTGTTCCAATATATGAAAAATAGATTCGGTAAATTTTGAGCTCAATCGGACAAAAATTAGAGGGTGCTACCACATCATGAGAATTAACATTGGTATTCCATGCAAACAAATCCAATAATTTGGCATGCAGCGAGTTCAACTATATCTGGTGCACCAAACCAATGCGGCATGGTATTAATTTTTGGGTCAGGTTGTCAGAATGGGGATCAAAACAAACATTGACTGTTCTGGACTTCTCCACACAGCTACCACAAGACTAACAAAGATAAAATAATCAAAATTTACCAAATTCGCGGTATTCTATAAAATTGCCAGTTTCAATGTCACGGAAATAAAAGTAGCTCTAATAGATAGAGCATGAAAAGAGCTTTAATTTGAGTATTAAAATTAAAGATCTTTTCTTGTGTGATAAGATGGGGTAACTGAAATTTGTATCCTATTTCCCAAGTGATGTTGTTCTAATCTTTTAATGCTGTTGAAATCGCTAAATTCATTCCTGATGAAAATTGTGGAGTGCATCAATAAACAAAAAATGACCATTATATTAGTGGCAGGAAAACTTCTTCAACCCATCACCCATAAAACTGGCTTTTCACCCATTGAAATTCTATGTTATATTTAAAATTGAGGTAGCAGTGTAGCACCCTCTAAAATTTTTCCGATTTGGCTCAAAATTTTTCTGAATTTTTTATTTATTTTTTGAAGATTTGGTCGGGTGCCCCATTGAATATTCAAAAGTTTATACTGGTCTCTATATGCCCTCTGCCCTACCATCTGGCCATCTGTATGCCAGGGTTTATAAAACCAGAGAAATGTTTTATTAGACTACTTTACACATATTATGGTGCAGTTTCATGCATGTACAAAATATAGGTTTTGAGCTGTTGGTTTAAAACCAAAAAGTATAACACTGTTATACTTCTCAAGTTTTTCCAATCTTTCAAAAATACATATCAAGACATTCTATACGTGATGTGTGTGGAAAATTTCTGTATATGCAAGAGTGGGCAAGTTTTGGCTCCGATATGAAAATAATCTGTTTTGATATTTTTTTCTCAATATAGCAGAAAGTAAAGAATATCTATCAGTCAGACCACATAAAGGCACAAGTAGAACCAATAAGCCAGATGTAGGGGAGGCGGGGGTCAGAAGTCACAAAATGCAAAAAAACCTCCAGAACAGAGCGGGTGTTTGTTAGATCTGAATGACCTTTGGCACAACTATGCAGTATTTAGTTGACTATATTTGTATCACATGATAGCTGCTGAGCTCATAATAGGCTTTAGTCAGTTCGCAATTATTTAAGGAAAAGTCCGATGTGACTTTTTACCCCATGCTAGGGTCAAGAAGTCACAACCGTGGGGCAACAAGTCACATGCAATTGTTGTGGACATACAGCACTATATGAATTAATATGCGGACCTGGACTTGATAGTCATCCTTGTGCATGAAATTTATAGCGAGCATTCCAAAGCCATCGGCATGCAATGACCATGCACCATCAGCAAAACCTGTGTCATAAATTGCCCAAAGTGCGCAAAATGAAAACTTATTGCAATACTCTCTCAGAAGTATTATTGATGATGGATGATGATAAGATTGTAAGCTTAAAGCCTCAAGTGTGGAATATTTAACTTTCCTTAGCATAAAATACTGATTTCATGGTACCCTATAGTAAAATATCACAGTGTCGGGGTGAAATGTCACAGTGTGACATGTCACCCCTTAGCTGTTTTTAAAATTCAATACATGATCAGGGAAACTTGGTGACCATATGGCCAAAAATGGGTTCACAGCATGAAAGACTATTATCCAAAAGACCTTGAAACAGTAGCACAACTTCCTATGTCACAGTGACCAGACATTAATAGAGAAAGTTCAGAATCCATAAAACCTGTTTGGGACACCAAAAATGCATGAGGTGGGTGAAAACCCACTTTGCACAATGAGCATGATTTTCATATTCCCTGCAGGCCTTCTTCTCATAAAAGCGCCCAAAATGATGATTTAAACTTAAGAATTAGGTCACTGCAAGTTGGTCAAAAAGGCCTGTGACATTTTTTACCCCTGTGACTTTTCACCCCCTCTTCCCTTACCAAATCTCACCCATGTACATGCAATAGTACCCGAGTTGTGGGCCAGAAACAAAAATGAAGATTATTATTATTTTTTTTCAATATTTCAAAAAGTATATAATATTTTCCATCAGACCTTTCAGAAGGCACAACTAAACCATATAGGCCATATGTGCACCAACCGTTATCCCTGTATATGCAATAGTGACTGAGTTGTTTCCCGAAAACCAAAAAATATATATTTTTTCAAATTTTTTAATGGAACGATCTATCCGCTCGACCCCTCGCCCGCCCGCCAAGTGGACGGACAACATTTTACCCAAGTGATAACAATACTTTGTTCGCTGAAGGTAAAAATGATGTTAGACTTAAAGTGTTCTTCTTATCGATAGGCTTTTGACTAACCTTCTACTGACATCAACCCAAAGCCAGAATATAACGTCTTACAGAGAAATGATGTTAGCGTAAAAGTGTTCTTCTGATAGGCTTTTGACTAACCTTCTACTGACATCAACCCAAAGCCAGAATATAACGTCTTATAAACATTGAGAAATGATTTTAGAGTAAAAGTGTTCTTCTGACAGGTTTATGACAGGCCCTCTACCGATATCATATATCACAATTTGACGAGAGAACGGTGATGAGAAAATCACTTAGTGTAACGTTGTCTACCCATCATGATTTTGAATGATTTCCTTGCGACACCACATTGAAGTTAAAATATGACATCAGATTGATGTTGGAAAATAACTATAGAGAAACGTTGGCCAGATATGTCTCATCTTCTGCGGCCACCACTCTAAGGTCAGAATAAGACAACACATTGATGTTGAGAAGTGATGTTAGGGTGACGCTGTCCTCAAGTAATGTATGTCTTTGACCAGCTTCTTACTGACACCAGGCTGAAGTAAGAACATGATCTCACATTTATGATGACGAATTATAGAGCGGTAAGCGAGAGCAAAAATTGCATTCGTTGCCGATCCTTCCAACACTAGTCATGTACGTACTGAAAAATCATGGTATACTGTCCCTCTCAGAATTTCTTGTCATTTCTCTTGGTCATTATCGTGATTGTCGTAAATGTGGAGCTGCCGTATTGTTCCGAAAAATATTTTTGTAAATAGATAACAATCACTCAGATTTCAACATGATAAAAACCGTAATTGACCTATTTATGGCAGTTGAGGTTGAACAAGAGAGGATGACACCTGTATGGACGGTGGCACCCCTAGTGGATGAAACAAAATCGGCAAAAACGTTGTGAAAATGTGCCAGATGACTTTTACAACAGTGTTGTAAGTGCTTACCGCTCTCCTGCTTTGACAGAGTACATATTAGCAGTGTAACATTGCCTTTTGGTCAGGATTTTGATTGAAGTAATACTGATGACATAAAGTAGGCATAATAGGACCTCACTTCAAAATTTATAAATGATTTTTGACTGAGGTCTAAATAGGAAAATTGTTTCATATTCTTGTTTTTAGAGATGGCAAAATTCATGCGATACCCTTCATGACACGAGACCAGTCCAGATAATAGTCTATTACCACATGTTTTCTGTAGATGGTCCAGTATTTTGGTGATCCAGGGCTAGACTGCAGACCAGACCATTCCAAAGCGTTTCAGTCTGCTTTACAGTGCCGCGGCCAAAGCTCTTGTGACCCTGTCTCCTCATTGATAAAGGCAGACAACTGTGGAGCTCACGGATATAGTATGGTCCATTCTTTTTTTTGAATAACTCATTACCTGTTTTTGTTATGTAATTGGCGGTGAGAGTAAATTAATATGTTGTTTCAGGGCCATGGTTGATAATCTATAACCCATAGACCATGCAAGGTGCTACTTTCTAATCTGGGTGACTAGACTGCAGTTCTAGTTCATTCATCGCCATCTCTTTCCCTTTTTGCTCCTCCTATCCCAGGCCTTCTCTTGGTATATTGGGAATTAGTATCAAGATAGTGGCCACTTTGCCTTGATTTGATGTTGATCATCACTTGACATCATCCTGATGTCAGTTGGACATGATTGGATGTCAGGATTATAGATGGAGCCACTAGTACTGAAGTCAGAGTCCCTTGCCCCCTGTCCCTTGCCTTCTCTTGGTATATTGGGAATTAGTATCAAGCTAGTGGCCACTTTGCCTTGATTTGATGTTGATCATCACTTGACATCATCCTGATGTCAGTTGGGCATAATTGGACGTCAGGATTATAGATGGAGCCACTAGTATTGAAGTCAGAACAGTGGATGCATGTGCTGATACATACATCAGTAACTTCATGTAAATTTGAGTTATAACATAATTTAGAAATTAATATGACATGCAAATTAGATGTAGTCCATGTGACAGTGTCTGGTACAGAATTTAAGCTTAACAGGGTATCACATGCTGATAATCAATACAAACTAAGTAAAAAATTCATGCATGAAAACTGCTGACCCAAAACTCCTGATGTGATCTTGGAACATAGTGGAAACTGAGTCTGCCAATGCACAACTTTTGAAACAGGTCAGGCATTATAGGGTGCATCGTCTGCCCCTATATCTTCAAAACATCGTGCACTTTTGCATGATTATACCCTTGGATCATAAAAGAAGCCATGCAAAATTTTAGGAAATTATTCTTATGCCAAAGGGTGGCACAATGGCTTTGAAATTTCAGTATTAGGTCATATATTATCAATTCGCGGTTATAAATGATATTGTCAATTTAAAAAAAAAAGATTTCTGGATGGCACAGTTAGATTCCTTAGAAAGAGAGCTTTAATTTGAATACCAAAATCAATGGTTTCCACTGAGTAGAACTCGCCTTTGAGCCGAGATATTTTCTTTTTTTATCGGGTAAAATGTGATAAATATAAAAAATGGATGTTAATATGACTTTAGGAACTCAAAGAAGTCTACAAAGTGAGGATATCATCTACTACATCATCTGATAAAACTTTGATTGCATTATGGCGTATTCAGAAGAAAGAGAGAGACAGAACAGTGTCTCAATGAACTGTCGTATTTCTCATATTTACATGTAATTTATGCAAATTTTGCACATTACAATTTGGTGAATAATTATCTTGAAAAAAAATTACATTTTCTACTTTCTTCAGCGAAGTGTTCCTTATGTTTTTTTCTAATTATTATGAGAAAGTTAGGCGGAAGTTCACCTTTTAAGTTGATATTTCCAAACATTTTGTCATAATAGTCAAAAACGTTTAGCTTTCCAAAAAACTAAAGCATGAGAAATTTTCAGAAATATAGCTTTCTGCCATTCAAATTAAAGACAATTTTCTTCTAAGAACAATGGTATATAAATTGAAATCATTAAACCAACTATAAGTTAGATATTTCTAACCGCGACTTTTAAAAGAATAATTTTTTGACAATTTTGAACTCAACTTTGACACTAAAGTTCCACCCTAAGGCCACATCCGATCATATTGAAATTTTGCAGGATATGTTTCTATGGGCATAGGAACAATATGGCAAAAGTGCAAATGAATATGTCAATTTTTTCATTTTTAGGGGGCAGACGATGCACCCTATCAGGCAAGGTAATTGACAGGTCAGATCAGGTCAGGTAGGGTATGGGAAGATAATGCAGTGGCCAACACATTCAATTTCAAAATGTGGTTTTAAGAATGAACCATAGAAATGCATTGACATGCTGGTGCTGAAACTGATGTCAGATCATAACTTCAACTGGGGACATATTCTCACTCAAATCGGATTTTGACATCGTAATTGGGCAATACCTATTTTTAATTGAAATCCAGCCTTGATATGGCCTTGTGCAGATAAGAGCGTGACAAAGAGGTGAAAAATAAAAGTGTTGTTTATGCACTGAATCTTGCTGCAAAATTAAGCAAGCTACGTAATTATTAAAATCCAACAGACTCTGCGTTAAGCTGTGACCACAATTACGTGCTCTCCTACATTTTCATCACGGGCTCAGAATTCTCCTGATTCCCTGTCTCTATTGATATAAATTTTTTCAGTCTAAAAACTGAACAAACACATCAAAGGCTATTTTTGAGCAGCCAGTGGCAAAATTGCATTATTGGTTTAGGCCAGAAAACTGCACGGGGCAAGCAGAAGTGCTAGATAGAAGATGTTTGGGTCGGGACAGAATGTTAGGGTTGGTACAATCAACAGTTTTTAGCATCAACTGTAAATACAGAAGTGCATGGGCATCTTTTCTTGTGATATTATTATTATTATTATTATTAAATCAGATTTTTTATTATCACTTATATACAAAGTAAATAGGTAAATTAAATTTGATACCCGAAGGCATAATTGCCGCTCATGGGGATAAAAAAATATGTATACATAAAGTAATATTTTGATAATAACAAAAATTAAAAGGAAACAGAAAACGAAATGTGGAATGTGATCTAATGTTGCAGATATAGTCATATGCACCATTACTCGCAGGCAACTCTATGATATCTATTCAAAATTATGTAGATAAAGTCTTTAAAAGATGAAATAAAATGTGATGGATGTGATAACTCACAAAATTCAAGTGAAACAAATATACTAATTTGCACAAACATAGCAATTTGTAGAAAGACATTCTGAAGTATAAGAATCAATTGTCAATCGTTTGAAATAAAATTTTACACCATCAAGGCTATGAGTAGTTAATTTTTCTTTAAAGTTGGCAGCCATTTCATTTATAACTGACGGATAAATATATGAAATATTGTGTCTTGCAAGCTCATGTCTCACAGAGGGTAGCGGCACATCATTTGCAATTCTTGTATTGTGGGAATGACCACGATAGGCATTCAATCTGTCAATCATGTCAATATTGAAATATTCTGGTAACATATTGTCATGGAATTTATGAGTTTATGGCAAAATTTGTAATCACCCAGTGAATACAGATCCTTCAGTTTAAGTAAGTTTAATTTTTTAAAAAGTTGTGAGGTATGTGAATCAGACTTGGGGTCAAGTACAATCAATTGTACTTGAGTCCAAGTACAAGTACATTGGCATTTGGCAAGTACAAGTACAAGTCCAAGTACAGCTTTTTAATAGAGTACTTGAGTCCAAGTACAAGTACTTTAGCTCAAGTACAAGTCCAAGTACAAGTACATTCCTGGTAATGAAGAAATCAAACTATAGTTCCAAGTACCGAAGCTGTTATGAAATATATTATTAATAATAATATTGAAAATGGAGAGAAATTAACTTGATACACTTAAGATTCATTCAAAGTAAAATTAACTTGAGTAGGCCTTGCTGTAAAATTAACATGAAACTACGAAGTTAATGATAGAAAGCAATTTTCCAGATAACTATATATCAGTCCTTAACAAACAGCCATTTTGCAATGATTTTTCCTGTTTGAGAATTATGCTTTCATTACAAAAACGAAAAAATTTTTTTTTATTTGTCTCATAGTGGTCTCATGCCAAATACGATACGATACGATACGATATACTTTATTCAGTCACAGAGTGAAACTTTACATGGTTATACGTTCAGTGTTGCAAGACAGTGCATAAATAATAGTATTTAAATTAAATAGGCAATAAAACATAATCAAGATACAGACATGTGATTTAACAATCTGATGTTACTGGGCACAAATGTATTGCCATAACGGCTAGTTCTATGTTTAACAGACAGAAGTCTTCTCCCTGATCTTAGATATACATATTTGTGATCTAGCCTGTGGCTTGCACTCTTATAAATGTCATGCAGGTTGTCGGCACTGATTCCTAATCTTTTAACAATTCTAAAAATTTTACATAGTTTCTTCTGGTTTTTCTTACTGCTTGGCCCATACCATAATACAATACAAAACGATAAAACAGATTCTCTTATTGATCTATAAAATAAAGAAAGGATATTGTGATCAACCTTTAAATTAGCAAGATCTCTCAGATACCTCACTCTTTGAATACCTTTCTTATACAATTGCTGGATGTTTTCACTGAAGTTTAACTTGTCATCAATATGTACACCAAGATATTTGTACTTTTGAACAATTTTAACGGATTCATTTTTAACAGAGAGAGGTTCATGGACCAAATTACCTTTCCTGAAATCTATAATCATTTCCATGGTCTTTTTGACATTCAGATTGAGAAAATTCTTATCACACCATTCCACAACAGCATAAACAAAACCGTGGCAGCCATGAACGCCGGCGCCACCTATCTGTGTGGTGCTCCTGTCTACAGTGACTGCCTGGACAGGAAGTGCCTGTAGTTGCCATAAAAGTGGAGCTAGTAGTTTAGTCAGAGTTTAGTTTGGTAAATAATTAAAATATCTCAAATATCTTCCAAAATGGTTTTAAAATTCAGTATATATTATACTATTAATTAATTTAAGACAGACGGAGATGAAAATTGAGTGAAAATTTGTTCACTGCTTGTTCTAGTTTTGTTGGACAGGCATCATAGGCATATTCTTGCTTGCCTAATCAAGCAATAAATCTGTCAGTCAGCCTCTCAATCAAACAATTTATCAATCAATCATCTAGTTACCTATTCATCTATCTATCTATTTGTCAATCAATAACATTATATCTATCCATTAATAATATAATATGAGCGCAGCTCATGGCTGCCGAAGGCAGCCATGAGCGAAGCTCACTTAGCACAAGAACAGCTCATTCTGTGTGATGCTCCTGTCTACAGTGACTGCCTAGACAGGAAGTGCCTGTAGTTGCCATGAAAGTGGAGCTAGTAGTTTAGTCAGAGTTTAGTTTGGTAAATAATTAAAATATCTCAAATATCTTCCAAAATGGCTTTAAAATTTCAGTCTAGTCGTAAAACAGCCTCCAATGACATATTTCAGGGATTCAAATCACTGTGTATCAACATTGGAAATAAATATTTCTATACCCCTGATTGTAAGAAGTGACTGGTAATTAAAAATCACCACAAAAGTTAATGACTTACAGATGATTTCATATTTGTAGACATAAGTGGCAGAAAATAAATCATTTTTCCTGCAATTTTCATTGGTTGAGAGAAGGTATGACACCACTCTCTCCTGAAAAGTGACATAGCGTCTTACATGGGTGACCATGGCATTCTAATCCATTGATCTCCTCAATGGAACTGACTCTAGCTGTTTCAAGCCACAGTTTCTGTTTGTGTTTCACACACATTTTTAGTACATACATTCTCAAAGTCCAATACTTTGCATTCAGATAATTGGATCAGATGATCCACATAATGATTATTTTTACAGAAACAAGCAAACACACAAATGGAATATTTTCTCAGAGGAGGTCTCTGCTCAGATGACATGCCAATGGGCTACCAATCGCTGGTTCCCTAGTTTGATTCTCAATATTATTTTCTTACGAATGTTGGCCACATCACTGTAAAACCATACAAACTACCTCCCCCCTTCAACAAAGTCGTAAAATTTAATTCTGAATAGTCCCTCAGCGTTCAGAGACATGAAGCCATTCAGAGTCAGCTTGAGACTGATTTAATATCAATTGAAGCAATCAACAGTTACCCAGGAGTGTGAAATACAACAGTTCATGAGGAAATGTAGGGGTTCATGCGGATTGCAGTTTGACAAGTGTGAACAACTGCCACAACACCAAGTTGGCCTTTGCAGTTTATTGGTCAAAATAATGATATCATTTTTCCAGCCAACAACACTTGCTTGAAACCAACTGAAAAAAAGTGACACACTATGTGCAGCTTGACCAATCATCTGGCAGGATTTTCTGATGTCAGACCAAAAATTTTGCAATTTTTTTTGTTATTTGAGAAAAGTCTACAAATATGAAATCATCTGTAAATGGCTCACCAAGTAAGAAATCATAACAACACTTAAGGTTACATAATCTTCATTAACTATCAACAAATAATGTAACAGTCTAATAGTAAACAGTCATCTCTGAATAGCTATGGTTTTATTGATTGTAATGTAATGTCAACAATTTAACATAATAGATCCAAATTTATTGATCCAAATTTAACACAGATTTGAATTACACAGCTGTCAGTGCAATCTATCTATCTATCTATCTATCTATCTATCTATCTATCTATCTATCTATCTATCTATCTATCTATCTATCTATCTATCTATCTATCTATCTAATCTTATCTATAGATTAAATCTGATATTATCTATCTATTCTATTTATCTGCCCATTTGCTCAGTCCTTTAAAAAGATAAATTGGCCTTCTGCATGGAAAGTTGAAGATAATGCAGTAGTTCTGTGACAACGCTGTGCGAATTTAATGGCAGTGCCATTTACATATTATATATCTATCTAAATGCCTGACTACTTTTCTTAAATAACAATTAACAATATGACTAAAGCAATATATCCAAATTGGATATTTTTCTGTCATAACAGCTGAAAGAAATATGAGTAAAGTCAAATCAAAATTTTCAAATAATACAGTGTATTGTAGGTGTGATGTGTATAATTAGCTAATTAGCAAAACTAGAGCCAAAATGATACAGGTATATTGTTGTTTAAACAGGGTGAAAAACAATAGGGGCATGAAACAATAGGGGTACAACAAAAGCCGAAAAATATTATACAAAAGAACTGTATCTGCTCTTATTAAGTTTATATGAAATCATTAATGAACTAATAATATCAAAATAACATTTATGTCTACCTAATTTAGTACATAATTTCTCTTTTTGGAATTTTAAATTAACCCTTTAACAAAATTATGGAATATCTATTTATGAATAAAATACTAACTTAGAAATACAAATTTGTCCGTGCTCATAGAACGTCCATTAATAGAAATACAAAGCTTGACAGTATTTTTTCTTTTCATAGATATATTTCATTTTATGTTATAAACAGGTTTTTCAGCATTGTATGATTTTGGTTATGTGCACTTTGCTTCCACTTGAAAAGATGCATATATTCAAATACATTTATACACAGAGCTTTAAATACTAACTATCCAAGATATCACACCTGCTCCAAACTGAATTTTTATAAAATGCAATTCAGACGTATAAAAATCATTTTTTAATTTCTATTAACTCCCTTATTCAACTCTTAATTCACATGCATTAACATTTATATTATTTTTGTTCTCTTTCATCCTTCATCATCACCTGTTTTCTGTTTATTTTTCCTCAACATTTTTCCAGCCTTTATTTCACAAACTAGATACAAAAGCTCTCTGAAATGCTGATACAACATTGCTTTTTGGAAACAATTTTATGCAAAGGAATTAAACACTGTAATTCCCAGTATTATTATTGTAATTACATTGCAAACTAGTTGAAAATTTGTGTTCAGGGTTGTGGCACAACCAATCAGGGAAATTACACAAAATTTTAACACAATAATCTCTAAAGACATACGCAGTGCCGAAAGGATCCTCCTGGCATTGACAAAAGATATTTTGATCTGGTTTCCCTGTTGTAATTCTCAATTACTCCCCAAGCTCTTAAAGCTTAAATTGTCTCTCTAAGTGTTAAGGTGCCTTCTGTGGAGCCTTAAATATATAAAGTGACGCAAACCTGTTCTGCCGACAAAAAAAATTCAACATATTTTCTTTGATTTCTCCTGGAACTATCTATATTGAAGCTAGGAAATTCAAATATATATATAAGTATATTAATTAAATTCTCTTAAGTTCTTCTTTCAAATGCATTTCTTAGATTATTCTTGTACATAACAGTCTTTGTGCACAGCTCGTCTTCTTCAGGCTGAAAATTTTGCACTTGCAAAAAGCCATAAAATTCGAAAGGGGTTATAAGTTTAAACCAGTAGAACTCCGAGTAGTTTCACCATATATTGTGGATAAGGCTATTGTCCAAATGCTCATAAGTGTTTGCAATCATTTTCTGACTTCTGTAAAGCTCTGAACAAGGCTGAAAAAAATGTAACGCACACATGCTTGAATGGTGCAGAATATTTTCGCTGAATGCAATAGACTTCAAAAAGGACAAAAAAGACAAGCTGCATCATCCAATGAATAAATAACAACAATATTTAGCAATCATGATCTAATATGGCATAAAAATGGACAAACACTGTCTAAAATCCAAGGATTACTGTTAATTGTATGCTCAAGTGTAAATAGCTTATTATTGATGGACGATAGTAGTATTTGTTCTCATGTGTCTTAGTAATGTTTTGAAACCTTTCAATTGAGATTTCAACATGAACTGAGGCTTCCGTCATAACTTTACAGTGTGCGGCAAAAAAATGTGCACAACTTGAACATCTCTATCAGATCAAACAAAAAACGGAAAAATAAAGTTTTGAGTGACAGGACATCTAGCTAAACATATAAGCAGTTGCCTAGCAGTTAAATTGGTGTAAAATTAAAGTTAGAACACTGGCTATTCTCAATAACGTCCAGCCTCTGAAAAATCTTGCTTGCCTAAACCAGAAGAGGCCACAATACTTTAGCCACTGCTGGCCAGCCGATCATTTCTGAATGCCGTGAATTTTACATCATATTATGGCGGTTTAAAGAAAGAGAATAACTCCAGTGAATATTTGGCATAATATGACCAGTTTCTGTGGTCTGGTGATGATTTTTGCATTGTTTGCTACTGATAACAGAACGATTCATCGTCATATCAATATAAGGGCAAAGGAATTAACACCAGGGTGTTTTAATAGCATTATCTTCTGGCCAAGCCAAGTCCACTGTCAAAGCCAACAATATAGAGCAGTTTGGTGACTGAACAATATCATTTCAGGCCTGATTTGCTGAAGGTTTTTGATTGCATGGGTTCAAAACTTGGGATATGAACATAAAATATTTCATGTGGATCTTCCAGACCATAATGGCCGATGGATGTAAATCAGATGAGATAATGAATTTTTGATCTACAGCATCAGTTTCTATGCTGGGCAAGTAAAATATCTCAACATGATGGGGTGAATATGTATGTAAAGGACCCCCACTCTCGATCTCATCATTCAAGCCTTGGAGCACCAAGAAATTTCCTTGGAGGGCTGCACTTACCAAATATGTCTGTCTATTTATAGATCAACTGTAATGTGATATTATAACAAGATTAGGTATTGTATGTTCTGCCAAGAGAAGCCTAGAGAAGACATTGATATTCGAGTATATCCTCCAGTCAAAAATCAGAGACCCCCCTATTCATCAGATCTCAAAATTTCAAATGATTTTATGAGGGCAATAGTAGAGAGATGTGTTTCAAAGCTTGATTGAAGGCAGCAATTTGGATATACATTACAAAACGAGATGCACCTGAAAAAACTGACATACACTGTCCTTAGACCAAGAATGTGAAAAGTCATTCATAAAGTCTGAAACTCTTGTCTCCAGCATTTAACAATAAGTCATGAGGGCAGGAAGGCACTTGGAGGACTTCCTGTTGTCATTTGTCATTGACAAGGATATTAGCAAAACTTATAACACAAAAAATATGTGGCAGAATGTTTTTATCCCATCCAAAAATAGCATTGAAGTCTGGGAACCCAAGAAAATAACTGAACTATCTGTAGCCCTGTATCATATATGTAAACCAAAATATTAGAGAATTTCTGTTAGCATGTCAGTTGTCCTATCTCAATTTGTCATTAGCAAACGCCTTGCTACATTATTTTGACGGCATATTTCTGGACCGAAATCACTGTGAACATGTGTCACAAGATTTTTGATATTGCATGGAACTGTTATGTAGAAATTAAATAGGGAAACAATAAGATTCAAAGCAAGAGGCAAGCAGTTCAGGTAGATTATTAAATAAAGGTAACTAAAAACCAATTGTTTCCACAAGATTTGTTTTGAATTAGTATTAAATCTACTTGAAGAGTTAGGGCAAATGTTGCAAGGCCACCCTTAGGCTTAAAAGTCCAGATGCAGGTACGCCTGTTGCCAGATATTTACAAAGAAAATTAAAAATTGTCAGATGCCTCAGATCTTTATAAAGGGCAACTGTTATTCTGGTGAGAATCAGGTATATACAGTATGAGTGAGATAGATAGATAGAGTATTTATTTTCCAAATTCACACATGCGTAACAATAATGATTTAAACAGTTAATTTTCCAAATACACAATGCATAGGGAATTGGAGGGGCATACAAGAGCCAAAAATAGGCTGTAATCGCAGCACCTGACATCAATTCAAATTAAATAATTTTGTTCAAGTATTAAACAGTAGAAAGAAGGAAACTACAAATTGCTAATTATTAATACATTTAAAAGGATGGAAAAATAGAAAAAGAATAAAAATAAGAAAAAATAGTAGGAATAGCAAAACCAATATATGAGTATCTACAAATGGTGATTTAATGATAGTGAATGAGGAATGAGATGAATTTTAGAATGAAATGAATGAAAGGGTCAACTTTAGTAAATTCTTTAAGTTCGACAAACATAACAACTTGGGAGGGAGCATGTGACGGTGTACCTAGATATCAAATAATCTTTGAGTTTATATATAGATGAGGTTGATAGACAGGCTTTAATACTATTGGGTAAGGAGTTCCATGCTTGTGATACTTTAACATTGAATAATTGTTCCTCTACTTTTTTTCTAATTGGAGGGGGGTGTAAATCATGCTGATGTCTGGTAAAATGATCATGAATATCACTGTTTGTTACTAATTGTTGGGAATGGTAATTAGGAAGAACATTCTGTTTATACTTCAAAAAGAGCTTGATACACTGGACAGAGTAAATGTCATCTAATTTCAACAATTTTAATCTTTTAAATAGGGGGTCTGTATGGCTGAGCAACGGCTCAGGTGCCCAAGACGGACGTCCCCACGTCGTCGTTTGCTCAAAGGATTTTCATATTTCTCAAATCTGAAATGGGGGGGCCACCATTCCATTTGGGGGGGCCTTGGCCCCCCAGGTCCCCCCATAGCTACGCCACTGATTATCATAAGCGTCACGCTGTCATTAGCATCATGTTAGAAATGGCTTATTGCCTTTATCTCACTAAAATTTTGTTAAAGGTGACTGGAGTGGAAATCAGTTGAACATATATTATCAATAAATGTTTCAACAGAATATTACATAAAATTTTGCATTTTCCTTGCATCTAACATGCTTAGTATGAAGTTTGATGCTTCTCTGAAACTACTAATCAAATAAGGGTGCCAGTAACATTTTATCATTGTCTAGCATCTGAAATATGGTTTAGCAAAGACATTGGGCGCTGGAGGGGGTAGTGGAGATCATCTTTATTATTCCGAATCCAAACTATTGATGAAAACAAGTATTTTTTGTTTGTGTCCGTAAATTTCTGGTTTAGCCAATGCGGTGAGAATTTTTAGCTATATGTGTAATTTTATTGACAGTCAAAAAACATTACAGCCGTGTTCATCACTTCAGTGCAGATCAGCAGAGCATTGGGACCCTTGGACATGAAAGGGCTGTGATAGATGATTGTTTGACCCACCCAATGCAAATTTTAAAAGGTATTTCTGGAGCGAAAAATTTTCAAATTTTTTTCAGCTGAAACTTCAACGTTTTCAAATTTTGACCCGTATACATGGCTTTGCTACGTCATAATTTGATACTTACAGAAGCATTGGTTAGGAAATTCTTTTATGTGGCTCCGTGGTACAATAGTTAGCATTACTGCCTTGTACACGAGAGGACATGGTTTCGATCCCCGCTCCAGCCATGTCCAGAGGTTATCACTATAATGATTGGTATGATTGCCATTCAGTATTGTGAGCGCTGGTGAGCAGATTTATCTGGAATGGGCGCTATATAAAGTCATACTATATTATTATTACTATATTATTATTAATTATAGCAATTATAATTCATAGCTATTGCTGGCACAATTTTTTGCCACACTCTGTACAGTAGTAGTAGTAGTATGATTTATTTGGCTAAACCAATTACATGAAAATCAAAATTCAAAAATTCATTTATACAAAATTCATTAGGTGAGTCTGTCATCATTTAGAACACATCTGCAATATTTGCAAATATTTAGAATTGGAACAATTTTAAACAGTTCTTCCAGTGATCTACACTCTGGAATTTCGTTTGAGCATCTTCCAGCTTCGAACTTCATCTGATGCGAGCTGAGCCTTATTCGAGTAGAGGCAATCCGATCATGTTCCGGTATGGAAAAAGCTGTGTTTGCTTCGTGCAAATTCATCTCGTGGTTCTGTAGGATGCCCTCCTATTGCTGATTGAAACTTCTACTCTTCGTGAGATGTCTTCATGGAATTTCTCTGGTCTGGGAGGGTTTTGCCCAATCAGTTCTTGTAACACCCGACCCGCAGGGCTTTGGGTTTGAATTGCCTCACAGATGAATGTCTGAAGGTAACTTCCTTGATATTGTGGTTGAGATAACAGCTTCTGAAGAAAGGATATTTGGAGTTTCCGAATATAAGCTTTTGCCCCACCTTCGCCACTTTCAATAAGGGCAATGTCATTGCAAGTAGTTCCTCTAACTCCAAGGAGGTTTTTTAAAGTGCTGTTGTAAACTGTTTCTGCAGCTTTAATATCCAGTGTCATCCAAGATGACTGAAAAAGTTTCTTCTCTGCTGCAATAACATAAATTCATTGACATATGCAGTGGCGGCTCCGGGATATTTTGGTTTGGGGGGTGGCTGAGGGGAGGCTTCAAAATATTTTCCGGGGCTGACAAAAACTAAGCCAAACCCTTTTGTTGTTGCCCATATTTACGCCTATGTGCTTTAAAAGAATCAATAGTTCACAGTAAGGACAACACATTATTAAACAGTTTAAGAAGGGTAAGAGTTCCTCTCCTAGAAAAGAAACTTCAGAATTCAAAAAGGCCTTGACATGTACTGTTTATATAAAGTTGGCCAGAGTGTGACCCTGTCATCCTGATTTGAAGAAATCTAATTTTATATTCGTCCAAAACAATGAACAGGAGTAGTGATAGATCTTCATTTGACACTAAAATGCCAAAAATGCCTTCTTGGCTGATGAAAATGTTACAAAGGATGTTTCCAATTGTCAACATGATTATGATTATGAAACAAATATTCACCAGCCACACCACAGAAAAGGATGCAGTTGGTGGTTCATCAGCATGATGAATAAGTTAGAACCCATCTGAAAGCTCCAGATTTGGAAAACAGACTCACTTGAAGCCTGTTGGTTTGCGAAAGAAAAAGGTGCTTATTCCTGCCGATTCGGCTACAAATATACGCATACAGTCCGCATGCAGGCCTACATAAAACGCCAAACATTCATAAAAATCTAGTGATAATTAAGTTGTGAACCAGTACATCAACTAGCAAACAGTCCGGCACTATTACAGTTCTTCAGTAAGAATTCCGGGCCCAACCCTGCAATCAGACAACATGTTGAGTTACAAGTTGAATTGAGAGTAGACATTCCAAAAAATATCTGTTATTATTTTCAGATGTTACACTTCACCATATAGGCTGCATTTACTGGTACGTTCTTATGGAACGAATATGTGTTGCTTATTTCATGATATCATTTGGAGATTTTTTTAAAATTTTTTTTTTAAATCAAAAGTTGGGGGTGGGGGCTCGGGAGGCTTCAAACATTTTCGGGGAGGCTTCAGCCACCCCTCTGCCTCCCCCTGGAGCCGCCACTGGACGTATGAAGGCCTTTTTGGGACGAGAAACTATTTTTCAATGCATAAATCAATAAGACCATATTCTCCTCTGACAATTTCATGGCGATGCATGTAGTACTTTGTAATTCCCAGTAGCTTTACTGAAATAATGTAGTTTTTGAGCTAAATACGTTTAAAGTTCAAACTTTGCATTGACTTGCATGGTAAATTAAAGCACATAATAATGCAAACAGACCTAATTATTGTGAAATCATGCTTGAATTTGGTTTGAATAGGGTATCTTGGATATATATAAAATAATTTTTGTCCAAAACAGCCATGTTTACGACACAAATTGTATGACCTTGCGAGATGCGAACATTTGTATTTTGGGTGCTTATAAAATGAACTGAACTGAACTGAAGACTGAAAGGCGCTACCCAAAGGGCAAACTACGTAAACACGTAAACACAATGTTGCCAATTCGTGTAGGGCTCATCTGATTTGATCTAGATATTTGTTGTAGAAATGATATGAACACAATATTGAGTTTTTTCACAACATTGTGACAATGTTGCCACAATGTTGCATGCAAATGTCATATTTTGAAATTTCACCAAGTTGTGACTAAATGTTATTTCTACCATACGATTTACGTCAATTTGCACCAAAATTATGAGGTTGTCACTACGTTGCCGCAACGTTGATGTACCCATAGGGTGATGGATATATGCTAATACTATTGTATATAGAAAACGATGTATATTATGGTGTATAAGCTACGTAAACAAGAATCTGAGACAGAAGAACATTTCATTATGTCATGTCCATCATATACGAAATACAGAACGAAACTCTTTACATTGCTTGTGCAAAAAGATCAGTGTTTCGATAACTTGAAAAAACATAAAATTTTTTTATACATTATGAGAAATCAAAATTTCAAAACTTTTAGAATAATAATGGAATATGTATACAAAATTTATAATTTTTGAAAGACATTTATACAAGAAAACAATACATAACTTTCCGATGAGACGAACTAGATAAAAATTAAGATTCAATGTTTTATATGTGTATAATACAATATACCCTGGTATTGATTTTTATATTTTTGCATTCCATATTTTTCTATATCATATGGCTAGCGGAAATACTCGATCCTCATTGGCTGACAGCCGTGCAATATTATACAGTTATCGCACAGCACTGAGTGTTATATCAGTTTTTATGACACCGAGGTGACTAATATTGCATGAGGGCTATATCATATGGTTTTTTGTGACCAATTCAAAGAAAAGGGCTGGAAATCTGATGTCTAAACACTTTTTTTTTCTTTTGACCCACATATTTGAAATGTATTTCACCAAAATTCAATAAATATTTCGCCCCCCAAAAAACAGCTTCACTTCTTTTGGAATCCATAAATGATATACTTGATGATGGGTCTTCTTTAAATTTATTTTCTAAAATTTTGCAGCAGACTAAAGATCTCTTAACACAAGAAAGACACTGAAAACTTTCAAAAATGCTGTTTTTCGGCAACTTAGGCCCATCTAATGCTTTAAATACTGATTAAACAAATAATATAAGCAATACCAAAAGTTTATATTCACTTAGCTCTTTATTATCCTTCCAAAAAGTATGTAGAAAGTGATTTTTTTCTTGTAAGGTGGAAGTGTGACATCATATGGCAGTTCCCATAGGTTAGCATTGGAAATCAGACGTTCCATGTGAGGTCACAGGTTGTTCAGCCAATCATTGCTCACTCTCCATAGTATGTCATATCAAATCTGTGAGGTAGTATACCAGCATATGACTACATGCCATGTATGTAAAAATGCAACACATTCAGTTGTGGCTCGCAGTGGCACATCCAGAAATGACATGGGAGGAGGCATGTTAATCTTTGGCCTGAGGGGGGGGGGGAGGCATGCCCCTCAATGTTGAACCAAAGGCACACAAAAAAGATTGCTCATGATTTTGATATAGTGATTGATCACTGAGTTGATCCTCCCTACCTTCCCCAGAAGAGTTAATCCGTCCATAAAAATGTGCAAATGTGTATCCCCTTCATGAGACACCCTAGCTGTGCCACTGGCAGCAAGCAGTAAGCAACATTCAGATCGGGCAGCTTATGAGTGACAGTTATTTATTGATTCACACAGCTTGTAATATTCTTCTTTCACTCAGCTATGCTTCATAGCACTCTCATACTATGTCATATACCATATATGGCAATTCTGTAAATTACATCATGTGCCAATACTACATCATACTCCACACCTCAGCCAATCATGATGCCCCGTCTGTGTGAGGTCACATACCAATTTTGCTAGATTTTTCAAATTCTACATACTTTTTGGAAGGATAATAATATACGGATCCTTTGCCAACCCAATCATTTTCCTGTCTATTTCCATTGCTATGCGGTTAGTCCGTGCGAACTGACTTCTTGCTGAGCGGGGCACGCGCGAAGTCAGTGTTCATTGTATTGAAAGAATGACAACGTCTTCTGAATCTCCGACAGCTTTTAGTGTCGCGGGGGTTTACAGGCACTTTCAGGGGCGAGCGATGGCTCTAATCAAAGCTAATCAACTCAATAAACAAGTTACCTCAGTTTAGTGATCATCCATCAAGTGGAAACATCATTAATCCACGTCCGAAATCCTCGAGCGAAGCATTCCAGCTCATTAAATATGCGTAAATAAGCATGTGACGTCACACGGCGCGTCGTAAAATGCGGGCCACTGAAACCTGTGCAGACCAGCCCTGAATAGGATTTGGAGCTGTGGTACAGCTATAACACGATTCTGTGATGATTGTAGAAGATAGGAATTGACAGAAAACAAACAACTGATTGATTTAAAGCCTTAATTGTCAATAGCAATGCAGTCAATTGGTGGAAACAATGTCAATGTTATCCAATGTCACTGATATTTGCTAATTGCTATCACAGAAGTTTAATTTAATTTCTTCAGATAATTAGCAAGGCTATCTATAGATGTGAGTGCAATTTAAATAATCAAAGCACTTGACAGCTTCATAAAAAAAAATTCTAAGAAAAAATAAAGACCAGGCCTAGGCCTATACAGGCCTATAGCAATACCTATATATCGAATTCTAGGCCTTAACCAATAAATAAAACAGAAACAGGCTTACCACGACAGTTACAGAGCAGGACTTCATATAGTATTTAAACAATTAAAAGGGCACTTTAATATTTTTAAGCGTCTTCTTTTCATGAGTAAAAATTAAATTGGTGAAGCCAGTGTTCTTGAGAAGTGTATTTTATTCACCCTCCAAATTTGGGGAAAACATAGGAAATGACACTTACAAATAAAATCATGGTAATAAATCAAGATAACAAAACATAAGATCAACACAATAAAAATTATTATTTATAAACCATGACACTGAAATGCTTAACAAAATAATACTCTAAAATGACTTTTCAACAGATTTGTTAAATTTTGTGAATATATCTTCATAAGAATGAATAATGTTATCATTAGAATATCTTTCTGCAGTTGCGCAGCACTCCTGCATCAGTTCTGCAGACACATTTTGCAGATACTAGCCTCAGAATTTTGCAGTTTTGCAGCAATTAGTCAGTAATTCAGCTATGAACATATTCTTCAAGAAGCCACAGAATGCTGCAATTTTGCAGTTTCCTGCAGAATTATACAAGAAGCTGCAAAATTCAGCAGTTCTTATATTTCTGCAGGAGTTCTGCAAGGCTTCTGCACCTCTGTTTTTCCTCTAGCATTCTGCAAGGTTCACATCTCTTTGACCAACGTCTTACTACTATCTGGAAGTTGTGGGGGTTGGGGGCTTAGGCGGTCCTCTGTCACTGTAGTTTGAGCATTGCTTCTGATCCCAGAAATGGTCAGAATGCTGCTGGTCTGAAATTTGCTGCTGCAGGATTTCTGCACTTCTGTTGCTTCCTGCAGCTTTCTGCAATTTAGCTTTTAAATTCAGACCTCTTTGACCAAGGTTTTGCCACTCTCTACCCAAGAAATATTGGCTTGGGGGTGTGACGGTTATAGGGGGTCAGAGTTTGTTTTTGGTGCGCTGCAAAATCTGTCCTTCTGCAGGAATTATGCACTTCTTGAGAAATTGTGCACTTTTGTAAAATTCTGCAGTTCTTTGCAGAATTCAGCTGGAAGTTGCAGAATAATTCGCAGAAAAAGGGAGATATAGGTAATCAATAGGATACCAATACAAAGAGGAGATATATAGGACAACCATTGGGATACCCCCACAACCACTGGGATACCCCCAGTTCTGGAGCAGAGCTGCATTTCTGCACCCGTTCTGCAGCACATTGCTGAAGCTATGCCAGTGGCGGTTCCAGGGGGGGGGGCTAGGCCCCCCCCCGCAGACCACTGAGATGGAAATAAAATTTAAAGGAAAGTATGAAGCAATGCAGGCCCACATATATACGAAACGACGCCCGCGCAGGCCCGCTAAATTTAATGCCGATTGACGACCCCCCCCCCTAGACTACCCTGTCTGGATCCGCCACTGTATGCAGTTACTTGGGTATCCTGTAGTTCTGCTGGAATTCTGTAGTTCTTTGTACTGAAGGGATTTAGCAGTTCTTTTAAAATAAGGCAGAATTCAACAGCAAGAATTCTGAAAAAAAAAATTATAATTCATGTAGCCAGTTCAGCAGCAGTTCTGCACTAGTTCAGCAGCAATTCTGAACTAGTTCTGATGGAGAACTGATGGAGAACTCAGAGAAAACTAATAGAGAACTGATGGAGAACATAGGAAACTGATGGAGAACATAGGCAAACTGATGGAGAACTATAATAAAACCCCATGACAGTGTAGTTCACAGCTATGAACATCATGGGAGTCAGGTCTGCTCTGAATTAACACGAGTCCGAAATTTATATCCCGCAATGATTTATCAGTGGCTTTTACTAAATTTTAGTCTGATAACTTCAAATTCTCCCAAGTTAGGAGCAGCAGTTTGTTGTGACGTCACCAGCTGCCCATTGTGACGTCATGACATAAACAATCGCTGCCCATTGTTTGCATAACAACGTCAGATAATTTATTTCATTGAGTTCACAAGGATGAACTCAATGGTGTGAACTCAATGGTTTTTTCATGGTGTTCACTCGCAATTGCGGGATATTGATGGAGAACTGATGAAGAAATGATGGAAACCATAGGGAAACCGGTTGAGAACTGAGGGAGAACTGACAGAGAACTGACAGAGAACTGACAGAGAACTGACAGAGAACTGAGGGAGAACTGATGGAGAACTGATGGAGAACTGGTGGAGAACACAGGGAAACTGATGGAGAACTGATGGAGAACTGATGGAAAACTGATGGAGAACTGATGGAGAACTGATGGAGAACTGATGGAGAACTGAGGGAGAACTGATGGAGAACTGAGGGAGAACTGAGGGAGAACTGATGGAGAACTGAGGGAGAACTGAGGGAGAACTGAGGGGAACTGATGGATAACTGAGGGAAAACTGATGGAGAACTGAGGAGAACTGATGGAAACTGATGGATGACTGAGGGAAAACTGATGGAGAACTGATGGATAACCAAGGGAGAACTGAAGGAGAACTGAGGGAGAACTGAGGGAAACTGATAGATGACTGAGGGAAAAACTGATGGAGAACTGAGGAGAACTGATGAAGAACTGATGGAGAACTGGTGTAGAACTGGTGGAGAACTGATGGAGAACAGAGGGAATGCTGATGGAGAACTGAGGAAAACTGATGGAGAACTGATGGAGAAGTAAGGGAAACTGATGGATAACTGATGGATAACTGATGGATAACTGATGGATAACTGATGGAGAACTGATGGAGAACATAGGCAAATTGATGGAGAACTGATGGAGAACTGATGGAGAACTGATGGAGAACTGATGAAGAACTGGTGGAGAATTGATGGAGAACTGAGGAGAACTGATGAAGAACTGATGGAGAACTGCTGCAGAGTTGCTGCAGAACTGCTGCAGAACTGCTGCAGAACTACTGCAGAACTGCTGCAGAACTGCTGCAGAACTGCTGCGGAATTGTTACGGAATTGTTACGGAATTGTTGCTGAATGCGAAGTTTGTGACATATATGCTGTCAAAAAGAATAGTTCTTGCTACAAAAATTGTAATTTTTGCCCTAAAATTGGTCATATTTCACGAAAAACAACAACTTTTGTCATATGTGTTATTCCTGCAGTAGTACAGATAACGCTGCAGAAATGTTTCAAAATGTTTCAAAAACGCAGCAGTGACAGATCATCACCACAAACCCCTAACTGTAGCACCCCCAAATGGATGTTTCCTAGGTAGTGAGTGGCAAGACCTTGGTCAAAGAGGTCTGAACTTTGCAGCTGAATTGCAAAATGTTGGAAGAAACAACAGAGGTGCAATAATCAAGCAGAAGTGCATAACCCCAGCAGAAAATACGAAAACAGCAGAATTTTGCAGCTTTGTGTATAATTATGTAGGAAACTGCAAAATTGTAGCATTCAGTAGCTTCTGGTATAGAATTTGTTCAAAGCTGCAGAATTGCTGCAAAACTGCAGAATTCTGCTGCTATCGAGGAGAGTATAATTTCTTTTGGCAGTTCTGCAGCACTTCAGCAGGTCGCTGCAGAATTCTGCAATTCTGCAGCAATTCTGCAGTCTGCAGAATTCTGTAGAAAGCTGCAAAATTTCTGTGGTCCTGTTGCAGTACTGTTGTGGTACTTTTGCAGAGCTGCTACAGAATGACTGCAGAATGACTGCAGAATTGCTGTAGAACTGCTGCAGAATTTCTGCCGAACTGCAGTAGTACTGTTGCAGTGCTGCTGTGGAAATACTGCAGAATTGCTGTAGAACTGCTGCAGAACTGCAGAACTGCTCTGGAACAAATGCGGAATTGCCGCAGAACTGGTGTAGTATTGCTGCAGTGCTGCTATGGAAATACTGCAGAATTGCTGTAGAACTGCTGCAGAACTGCAGAACTGGTGTAGAACAAATGCGGAATTGCTACAGAACTGGTATAGTATTGCTGTAATACTGCTGAAAAAATTTTGCAGACCAATTGCAGATATGCTGCAGAATTGCTGCAGAATTGCTGTAGAACTGTTGCAGACCTGCTGCAGAACTGCTGCGGAATTGCTGCAGAATTGCTGCAGATTGACTGCAGAACTGCTGCAACACTGCAAAATTACTACATAATTACAGAACGGCTGCTGAATGACTGCCGAAAGACTGCATAATTGCTGCAGAATTGTTGAAGAATTGCTCCAGAAATGCTCCAGAATGGCCGCAGAATGGCTGCAGAACTGCTGCAGAATGGCAGCAGTACTGCCGCAAAGCTTTGGTGCTGCAGAACTATTACAGAACTGGGTGGAAGTGGTTCAGAAGAACTGCAGACTGGCTGGAGAATTTTTCAGAATGGCTGCAGAACTGCTGCAGCACTGCAGAATTACTGCCAAATTACTGCAGATTTACTGTAAAACTGCTGCATGGTTGCTGCATGGCTGGTAGTGGTTGCTGCATAATCGCTGCAGAATTGCTGCAAAGTTGCAGCAGAATGGCTGCAATTGTGCCACAGAGTGCCTACAGAAGTCAGGCAGAACTGCCGCAAAGCTGTTGCTGAACTGCTGCAGAAGTGATGCAGAACTGCATAGCTTCGGCCACACTGCCGCAGAACTTGGGGGGGGGGGGGGGTATCCCATTGGTTAGGGGATATCCCACTTTTTTTTTTTTCTTATGGTGAAGACAAATTGTTGAGCCACATACATTCGCTAAACCACATCTTAAAAGCAGCAATTCCTTTTCCTCAGAGACTAGGTCATCAATAGACAGAAGTGTGGCATTACGACAGTATGTCGTCTTGTGACACTGATCACCGGTAACCCGACCAACTGTACAATCTACAATGGCACCAGCCATGACTATGATTGAGTAAACTTAAAACTAATATCAAAAAAAAATAACTGTTTTGTTTTATTTCTAAAGAACCGAGCACACTCCCATTAATAGATCACATTGAGCACAAAAATAATTCACGAAAAACTCCCCAAGGAACAAAAATCAACCAGAAGATATCAGACTCCTTGTCTTATGCACCTCAAAGCTATCTTAATTGCAAGTAGTCTGATGAATCTGGGTTAGGTAGCTCTAACAGTATTGAAACAGTAAGCAATGTGTGCTCCTTTACGCTTGAGAGACCACATCTTTAGACAAGTTCCAATGCCTCACTGTCTCTACTTTTCTTCAATTAATTTTATTGAAGGATCAATATCCACAAAACAAGTTTGGTATGAATTTAAAGATGAACTCAAGAACTGTTAGGAGGAACAAGTTAAAAAGTAAAAAATTTGGGTGACCTATCCCACATTGTGATTTTTTACTGTGAAAAAGGGTCGTTTTCAATAATTTTCAACTTTACCCGTTATTATTAGCACTTTTTTACTTAGCAAGTTCATTGTATTCTACAAAATGGTTGGAAATATGACAAAGACCATCTCCCTAAAATTGTGTTGCTCTGGATTGGCTGACAAATCTGTAGCAATCAATTGAAATAGGCAATTTGATGCAATTTGGACTAATATTTATTAATTTCCTGTGTAAAAACTATATTATTTAGGACCTTTAAAACTATCGAGATGGGTAAATGGTGTCATTATTGGTATATCAGGTGAATTTTATCCTTATATCTTTAAGCGTTACGTCTGAATCCTATTTTGAAGAAGCCACGAAAATGGCTTTCGAAATTTGCTTTTTCAACTTCAAAGTCGTCTGGAAGCCAGAATTTTAGGGATAGGGAGCTGAAATTTTGCATATGTTCCTTCAAGATAGTGGACACCATTCGTGTGAAATTAAAATTGAAGGGGGGTCAGGTGGGACCATTGGTTGATTTGACATGGAATGACCCTAATTCTATTAGTGGATAGAGTATGTTTTACTCTAAGATTCCCAGTCTTCTCATTCTTTATCATATATATGATAGTCACCAAAGTGAATGTGTAGCTCCTTCCCCAAAAAGGAGGTTTTTGTTTACCTGGCAGATCACACATTTCCATGCACCATTTTAAAGCTCTTTCCAAGTTCTTTAATGAAATGTATTTTTTCCATATCGCCTATGCCACATGGCCATTTTGTGGCTTGAAAATGGATTATTTGTAAAATTCTGAAATTTAGCATAAAATATATTAACAACAGCTGGTTCTGAGCACTCAGGGAAATTGTCATTTTCAGGGGATATGAGCTCAGGACACTACACCACCTCCATTTTGAACCCCTGGGTTCTTGTTGTAAATTATATTAATTATTTTAAGAGTCAGGAGTTACCTATCTCATTTTCAACTCCGACTCCACCTTAAAATTAAAGTTCGACGCCCACTCCATCCAAAAACCTCCGACTCTTAGAACTCAGAACTGCTGCAGAATGGGTGAAGTATAACTGTTGTAGAACTGTTGCAGAACTGCAGCAGAACAACAACAAACTGGGGGAAGTGCTGCAAATTGCTACAGAATGACTGCAGAATGGCTGCAGAATTGCTCTAGTACTGCTGAAGAACTGTTGGAGAACTGTTGTAGAACTCTTGCAGAATGGCTTCAGAACTACAGCAGGACTACCTCAGAATTGCTGCAGAATGGCTGCAGAACTGTTGCAGAAGTGCTGCAGAAGTGCTGCAGAAGTGATAAAGAAGTGCTGCAGAACTGCTGCAGAACTGCTGCAGAACTGCTGCAGAACTGCTGCAGAACTGCTGCAGAACTGCTGCAGAACTGCTGCAGAACTGCTGTTACTTTTACAGAAATGCTAGAGAATTGTTGCTGCAGAACTGGAGAATGGCTGCCAAATGACTGCAGAACTGCTGCAGAGCTGTAGAACTGCTGTAGAATTGCTGCAGATTTGCTGCAGAATTGCTGTAGAACTGCTGTAGAACTGTTGCAGAACTGCTGAAGAAATACTGCAGAATTGCCACAGAATTGTTAAAGAACTGCTGCAGTTATGCTGTGGACCTGCTGTAGAACTGTGGCAGAACTGCTGCAGAACTGCCGGGGTATTGCAGCAGAACTGCTGCGGAACTGCTGCAGAACTGCTGCAGAACTGCTGGAGAACTGCTAGGGAACTGCTGTAGAACTGCTGTAAGAACTGTTGCAGAACTGCAGCAGAACTTCTGCAGAACTGCAGAACTGCTGCAGAACTGCTGTTACTTTTACAGAAATGCTAGAGAATTGTTGCTGCAGAACTGGAGAATGGCTGCCAAATGACTGCAGAACTGCTGCAGAGCTGTAGAACTGCTGTAGAATTGCTGCGGAACTGCCACAGAATTGCTGCAGAACTGCTGTAGAACTGTTGCAGAACTGCTGAAGAAATACTGCAGAATTGCCACAGAATTGTTAAAGAACTGCTGCAGTTATGCTGTGGACCTGCTGTAGAACTGTGGCAGAACTGCAGCAGAACAACAACAAACTGGGGGAAGTGCTGCAAATTGCTACAGAATGACTGCAGAATGGCTGCAGAATTGCTCTAGTACTGCTGAAGAACTGTTGGAGAACTGTTGTAGAACTCTTGCAGAATGGCTTCAGAACTACAGCAGGACTACCTCAGAATTGCTGCAGAATGGCTGCAGAACTGTTGCAGAAGTGCTGCAGAAGTGCTGCAGAAGTGATAAAGAAGTGCTGCAGAACTGCTGCAGAACTGCTGCAGAACTGCTGCAGAACTGCTGCAGAACTGCTGCAGAACTGCTGTTACTTTTACAGAAATGCTAGAGAATTGTTGCTGCAGAACTTGAGAATGGCTGCCAAATGACTGCAGAACTGCTGCAGAGCTGTAGAACTGCTGTAGAATTGCTGCAGAACTGCCACAGAATTGCTGCAGAACTGCTGTAGAACTGTTGCAGAACTGCTGAAGAAATACTGCAGAATTGCCACAGAATTGTTAAAGAACTGCTGCGGTTATGCTGTGGACCTGCTGTAGAACTGTGGCAGAACTGCTGCAGAACTGCCGGGGTATTGCAGCAGAACTGCAACGGAACTGCTGCAGAACTGCTGCAGAACTGCTGCAGAACTGCTGCAGAACTGCTGCAGAACTGCTGCAGAACTGCTGCAGAACTGCTGCAGAACTGCTGCAGAACTGCTGCAGAACTGCTGCAGAACTGCTGTTACTTTTACAGAAATGCTAGAGAATTGTTGCTGCAGAACTGGAGAATGGCTGCCAAATGACTGCAGAACTGCTGCAGAGCTGTAGAACTGCTGTAGAATTGCTGCAGAACTGCCACAGAATTGCTGCAGAACTGCTGTAGAACTGTTGCAGAACTGCTGAAGAAATACTGCAGAATTGCCACAGAATTGTTAAAGAACTGCTGCAGTTATGCTGTGGACCTGCTGTAGAACTGTGGCAGAACTGCTGCAGAACTGCCGGGGTATTGCTGCAGAACTGCAACGGAACTGCTGCAGAACTGCTCTAGAACTGTTGCAGAACAGCTGTATAACTGCAGAAGAACTGCTGCAGAACTGCTGTTACTTTTGCAGAACTGCTAGAGAATTATTGCTGCAGAACTGCAGAATGGCTGCCAAATGACTGCAGAACTGCTGTAGAACTGTTGCAGAACTGCTGAAGAACTACTGCAGAATTGCCACAGAATTGTTGCAGAACTGCTGCAGATATGCTGCGGAACTGCTGTAGAACTGCGGCAGAACTGCTGCAGAACTGCCGCAGAATTGCTGCAGAATTTCAGCAGAGTTGCAGCAGAATTGCAGCAGAGTTACAGTAGAGTTGCAGCAGAATTACTGCATGGTTGCTGCAGACCTGCATAATGGCTGCCAAATGATTGCAGAATTACTGCAGAATTACTGTTGCACTGCAGGAGTACTGTTGCAGAACAATTGCAGAATTGCTGCAGCACTGCAGAATTACTGCAGACGTGGCTACTGAACTTCAGAATTGCTGCAAAATTGCTATGTACAGAACTTAGGGAAGTGCTGCAGAGCTACAGCAGAATTTGGGGGGGGGTTGCTGTTGAATGGCTGCAGAATTACTGCAGAGCTACTGCATGGTTGCTGCAGAACAGCAGAATGGCTGAAGAATTGCTACAGAACTTTGGAACTGCTACAGAATTGGGTGGGGGGGGAAGAATGTGCTGCAGAATTGCTGCAGAATGAATGCAAAACTGCACAATAACTCCAGAACTACTGTATGGTTGCTGCAGAATTGCTGAATGGCTGCTGAATGACTGCAGAATTGTTGAAGAACTGCTGCAGAACTACTACAGAACTGCTGCAGAAAAGGAGCAAAATTGCTGCAGAACTGTAGCAGAAATGTTGCTGAATGTTGTAGAATGGCTGCAGTAGTTCTGCAGTAGTTCCGCAGTAGTTCCGCTGTAGTTCTGCAGTAATTCTGCAGTAATTCTTCCGCAATTGTTCTGCAATTGTTCTGCAGAAGTCAGCAGTAGTTGCTGCACAGCTGCAAAATTGCAGGGGAATTGCTGAAGTACATGTACTGCTACAATTCTGCAGTTCTGCAGCAATTCTGCAGCAATTCAGAATTGCTGCAGAATTGCTGTAGAATTGGCATATTGCTGTTGTACTGTTACAGTACTTTTGCAGAGCTGCTGCGAATGACAGCAGAACTGCTGCAGAATTGCCACAGTACTGTTGCAGAACTGTTGAATAACTGCTCCAGAATTGCTCCAGAAGGGCGGCAGAACTGCTTCAGAATGGCTGTAGAATGGCTGCAGTACTGCTGCAAAGCTTTGGGGAAGTACTACAGAAATGGGTTGAAGTGGTTCAGAAGAACTGCAGAATGGCTGCAGAATTTTGCAGAATGGCTGCAGCATTGCAGAATTACTGCCAAATTACTGCAAAACTGCTGCATGGTTGCTTCATATGGGTGCTGTGTGATTGCTGCAGAATTGCTGTAGAATAGCTGTAGAATAGCTGCAGAATTGCTGCAAAGTTGCTTCAAAATGGCTACAGTAATATGCTACAGAGTGGCTACAGAACTCATCAAAGTAATCAAGCAGAACTGCCGCCAATCTGCTTCTGAACTGCCGCAGAAGTGATGCAGACTGCATAGCTTCGGCTACACTGCCGCAGAACTGCATTGGTTTGGGGATATCCCCTTTTTTCCTGAAAATTATACTGCTTCTAGCGAAACTCTGCAGAGAACTGCAGATTTGTTTACATAATTCCTGCAGGAGTACAGATATTGCTGCAGAAACTTTTCAAAAACCCAGCAGCGACAGAAGATCCCCTGATCCCATTTCTGTGACACCCCCAAATCAATGTTTCTTGGGTAGTGAGTGGCAAGAGCTAGGTCAAAGAGGTCTGAATTTTGCAGCTACATTGAAGAGTGAAGACACTGGAGGAAACAACAGAGGTGCAGAAATCCTGCAGTAGAACAGAACTCCAGCAGAACAAGAATCCATGGATTCAAAACCGGCCTTTGGCAATTGTATATTCGGGATTGAAATCATGAAGAGGGTGATTTATATATTATTACATGGATTGTTTTGTAGTGAGCAGTGATTGCCAGACTGATATTGTTTGCTGCAGGCCATAAAAACTTTGTGGGGAACCTCTTAGCAAATGCCTATACCATATTTCGCTTGTAAATTGGAGGGAAAATAATAAATACAATGAAGTTAGAAAGATAGATAAATAGTAAGATAGAAGGTGGATGGACTTGAAAGGGGCGGCCTTCCGCCTTAATAGGAAGGAATGCTCATGAAAAATTGGAAGATCAGGCATTAATTATGAGTTGAGATGATTTGAACTCTGTCATTGTCATTTTAATGCAAGTGAAGTACAATGAAATGAATAACCCCATTTCACTGAGTGGTCTGAACATTGGCCTAAACAACTTTTTGTAAAACAGTGATTCTTAATTTGCTTTCCACATGAAGCAGACACAGCACTTTAATTCCAAAACACAACTTTCAAAATTTAACCTAAACAGTGACCAAGCTGTGAAGCCTTAATATTACATTGAAATTAAATAAACATACTCCAGATTGTGTCTCAACCAGAGGCAAGGCAGGGAAATCTATCAGCCAATGGGATTGAAGGATTAAAGCGCCACTTTTCCCCTGGTGTTAACTGATAGAATTTCCATGAAGTTAAAACTTTGGGGCCCTTCTCTTTACACAAATTAGCCACAAAATCAATTGATGTGGTAAAATAGGAAACTAAATGCATGAAAGCCAAAAATATCATACAATCAGAACTCACATTTTACAGTGAAAAGAAGGTTGTACAATTAAAGTGTAATACTAGGCCAAATTTTGGAAAATTTAAATCAAGATGATTTTAATAACTTTTATGTTTTCATCAATAAAGTCATGTCACTACATCATCATGTTCAGTAAATAACATGCAAGCACTTCAAGCTCTAGGTGCTTTTTTAGATAGAATATCTATCTACTTCCTATTTGCATATCTGATTTTCTGTAAGGATCTATCTATCTATCTATCTATCTATCTATAGCCCCCAACGCTCCCCCCTTCCTTCCAACCTCTGTCCTTTCCTTCCTCCCTCACTCGCTCTTCCTCCCTCACTCGCTCTTCCTCCCTCACTCGCTCTACCTCCCTCACTCGCTCTTCCTCCCTCACTCGCTCTTCCTCCCTCACTCGCTCTTCCTCCCTCACTCGCTCTTCCTCCCTCACTCGCTCTTCCTTACTCCGTATACTTGCATTCAGTCATGAACAGTTTTGGGTGGCATTTAAAACTAACTCACAATAATATAATTTCATACAAATTATATTGAATTAGGCCCAACTTTGCCTACCTTGAGACTATTATCTCTCTCTTTCCTGATCTTGTTTTATAAAGCTAGCTATTGGCTGTTGCAATGCACCACAGGGGTGTCCTAACTTGCTATTAAACAGGGGAACTAATTATCATTTTCAAAACCACTGTATTGTGATATGTATGCCTAATACCCATTATACCTGTAGGCCTATGTTATATTCAGAGATGTTAAATTTGAATATAAGTATCTATAGTCAATCATCACAAAAAGGTCTATATTTTTCTCACCAAGGAGCTCTTTTTGTGATGATTGACTCTAAATATGAACTTCCGAAGGTCAGGATTAAGTTTACACAGTTGAATACAAGTGTTTTAAATTGGCATTGTGTACTTGGCCCAGTTACAACTGACATTCAGCTGACATAGATATCAAACCATGTCAATGGCCAATGGCCATTGCTGACTAATTGCATTTCAAGTTCACACCTTGACCATATTGACACAGGAAATCCAATGCATTGTATTGTATCTAATTACACTCTTGAAAGGTAATTGAGCTATATTGCTGTTATACCTGTCAGGGAATGAACTCAAGATACTGCAAGCCTTATCCACTAGAGGGCTATTTTGCATACAGTGCTGCAACCTAGCTTGTTTTTGGTTCATGGTTGCATGGTTGCATGGTTGCATGGTTGCATGGTTGCATGGTTGCATGGTTGCACTTTATGGTTTCAGAATCCCATACACTCCTCACCCATTCCAATAGCTACGCCTATGGCTAGCTAAAAACTGTTATCCAAACTGAGTGGGCTGTTGCACTGTGGAAATGGCACTTTGTGAATCATCATATTGATGATTTGTCACAATAATTTTACTCTAAGATCAAATAGCATTCTCTTCACCATGACTAATCAAACAGCCTTTATGTTTCCCATGGACGTTAAATTTGGGAAGATGACACTTCATCACTTATTATGACTCACAGTCACAGAGTGGCAAAATCTGCATATCAAATTAACAGGCTGTAAAATGATAAAGTTTGTCAAAGTATACTGTCAGAATGAGAAATGCACTGAGAAAGGCTCTGGTCTCTTGGTGGAGTTTAGTGGATGGGTGTTGATAGACATTGCTTACAGGAATGGTACATAACCACATCATAGCACTGTACAGAAAGCTGGTGAAGAAGTAGACAATGCCAAGTGTTATGCAAACATAATGATCCACTGAGCAAATATGCCTCATCTAGGCATGAACAATTATTTTAAAACACAAACTTGCACTGAAATAGTTTGACTCTCACAGTGCTTTGGAATTATAAGCAATCCTGACACAGGGGCACCTTCTCCAATGAGGCTCACAGGCCCACTGCTGGCTCCAGCTGTTCATTGCACCTGTAACCATGGTAACCCTTTACAGCTAACTGAATCCCCCATTCATAATGGGCAGGTCCATATTTGGCATTGGCCCCCATTGCTCACTGGGTTGCAGCACTGTGTTCAGAGGGGCAAGGAAAGTGGACAAGTGGACATGGACATGGACAGGACAGGACACATTTACACATGGACAAGTGGACAAGAGTCCCATTTCACCAAAAGTCCGTTTAAGCCCTCCTCTAATAACCTGCCTTTGGCCGGTTAAAAATTAAGAACTGTAGAATTATGTAGCTTCCTGTATAATTCTCCAGGAAAATGCAAAAATGCAACATTCTACAGCTTCTTGTAGATTTTTTTCAGATCTGCAGAATTTCTGCAAAATTCTGCAGCTATCTGCAAAATGTGTGCATAATTTGTCTGCAGAACTGCTGCATTTACTGCCAAAAGATACTTCTGAGAAAATTGCACTGGCATCACCAATTTTGTTTGATTTAGCATTTATACTGATCAACTGCTAATGGCTGATATCTACTTTTAGATCACATATGTGATAAAAAAGCTTAAGAAAATATTACACTGTCCTTTTAATTGTTAAAATACAACATGAAGTCATGATCTGGCAAGACTGTGGCTGTTTTTTTAAAAAATTTATTTAGGACTGTTAAGAATTTGATATATATTATACAGTTATCGCACAGTACCGAGTGCAATATCAGTTTTTATGGCACCGAGGTGACTAATATTGCACGAGGGCGCAGCCCGAGTGCAATATTAGTCACCGAGGTGCCATAAAAAATGATATTGCACAAGGTACAGTGCAATAACTGTTATATCATATGTTTTTTTGTGGTAAAGGCAAAGAAATGGCAGTAATTCTGATGTCTAAACTTTGTTTGTGTTTCTTTTGACTCACATATTTAAAATGTATCTCGTCATAAATCAATAAGTATTCATTGGAAAAATTTTTTTTTCACATTTTTGGATTCCAAAAATTATATACTTGATGATGGGTTCTGTTAATAATTTTTTTCTGAAACTTTGTAGCAGACTTTAGTCCTCCAAACACCAAAAAATCGCTGTAAAAACGTGGAAAATGCCGTTTTTCGGCCACATTATGCTTTATCCTGGTGTCAAAAATAACAAAAGCAACACAAAAAGTTTATATTCAACTAGCCCTTAAATTTGCGCATCTTTTGCCATAATCCCCATCTTCCTATCTGCCTCCGTTGCCGAGCAATGCATTTTTTACTAAAAACCGAAAAACACAAAATCTTTGTCTGCTTGTGGCTGCAGCGTCACCAAAATATGGTGCTTCCTCTCTGGTCCGTCCAATCTCTTACATGTTAAAATGAGCGTGCAATAACATGCGTGCAATATCGTAGAATATTGCACGGCTGTCGGCCAATGAGCAGCGAGTATTTCGGCTTGACATATGATATAGGGCATTATATTATAGGCCTAGTCTAGTGGTCCTTTATATTTTCTTAAACAATTTTAATAATTTTTTATAAAGTTGTCTAGTGCTTTGATTATTTGAATTGCACTCATATCCACTAATAGCCTTGCTAATTATCTTTAGACATTCAATTTAAATTGCAATCAGCAAATTTCAGTGACAGTGGAATGAGTGGATGACATTGACATTGTTTCCATCAATTGATAGCATTGCAATTTTTCAATTAAGGCTTTAGATTACTCTTTTCTTTGTTTTCTGTCAATTGCTATCCTCTACAACAATTCCCAGGTACATGTCACTGCTGTTGCATCCCTCCAAATGCTGCTCTACTTCTTCTTCTTCTTTTGTTAGTTTCCACCTCTTTTTCAGGTGAACCTCCAGAGGCTCTGGAGTAAAAACAGTTCATCCAATAGGAATAAAATCATCGTTAAAAATTGTTAAAAACTTTCTAAAATGACTACTTCTACAGCTACAGCAGCTACTTGTTAGGACGTTTAATAGCTATTTGCTGACGAATTTCTTCTTCCGGGAACCGGACGCCATCAAGTTTTCATTTAGTAGAATGTCCCGTTCTTTTGCAATTTTTCCACACAGGAGATTGCACAGAAGATTCACTCGCATCGATGATTTGTCGTCCAGGATCCGAATTACTTCACTCAAGCCTGGGGCATCTTCGTTTCTTGTCTTGATGAAGCTGTTGCCATTCAATATAGCAGAGCAGATTTCCTGTCTTGACAACGGTGGTGGGAGATCCTCTTCTCTGTATGTATTTTGAATGGCTAATACTTTGTTGCATCTGAACTTATTAAGCTTGCTACAGTCCACCAACAGGTGAACAATATCCTCCTGCTCGCCTGTATGACATAATTTGCAAGCATCGCTCTCTTTGGGATCGAACTTTGCACTCAAGCTTTGGGTTTTGAATCGGCCTACCAGCATACGAGCTCTGACGCTGGCATCTCTAACTCTCTCTGGCGCGCCCTCACAGACGTTCCATAATGGATGAGGCTTGAAATCAGGATTCGGGATGAACCAACGTAGAGATGACTGTTGAGCAATCTGTTCCATTAACTTTACTAGCCAGTATTGTTTAACTTTTTCCTTGACTTCACTCTTCCATTCTTGTTTGTTCCTCGGGTAGATGATGTTTTCAAAGATGTTCAGGTTGTATTGCACTCCTAGGTTTGCTATTTCTGAGTACCAGCTGTGCTTGCACTCCAGTCTCATAGCCAGTTGTCTTAAAGCCAGTTGTCTAAAGGCATTATGGTAGTCCATTCTGCAGATGTTCCCATAGAGGTTCAGCATTTTCTGGTGAAGGATTCCTTGTATGGGCAATTTACCCATTAGTACATGGATCGCAGCCAGAGATGTATTTTCTGGAAGTGATTGGAGTTGCCTAAGCATCTTCTTGTAGAAATTGTCAGCTTTTGCGATGTCCCTAATTGGCAATATCGAGGCTTCAATTCCATGGAGTAGTCTCGGGAGTACGTAAGTTTGCATAATTTTTGCAGCAGCCGGTGGATCGATACCGTTTCCTCCGTGCAGACCTATGCCAAGAAGGGCGTACGAAGTTCTTCTCGCTTTCTGGATATTAGTATCGATGTCTGGTCTGGCGATCTTACTTGACCACTTGAGTCCTAGGTGTGTGAAGTTGTCCTCGACAGATACAGGCCTACCTCCTATGTGCCAAGGGTTTAAGCTTTCGCTAGCAGCCTTTGAGTTGGGCAGTAAGGTGGTTACCACAGTCTTGTCTGGATGTAGTTGATATTCATGACTATCTGCGTACGTCTTAGCTGTGTTAATCATAGGCTGCACTTGGTGGACGTTATTAGTCAGAAGGAGCACATCGTCAGCACAAGTAGGTGCGCCCATGTATACATGGCCAATGTTAACTCCCAGGCCGCTGGCTTCCAGGTTGATCAACAGGTTATTAATGTACAGCTTATATAAGTGGGGAGATATCAGACTTCCCTGCTTGACGCCCTGTTCCACTCTGTAGCTCCTGGAATCCGTTGCTGTACAATGCACACTAGTTTTGCGTCCCGTTCCGCACCTGGAGCACGGCCCGCATTTTACATCGTCTGTCATGACGGCGCGCCACCTATGAAAATGGCAGGCCAAACCACAACAAAATGATGAAAATCGTTGCAAAGTGACGTTTTTGTGCGTTGACAAGACTCCAAAAGTAGGTACGATGATACATTAACCCTTCTTAAATCATTTCCTATCACATAACACAGCGGAATGCCATATCTACTGCACAGGTAACGATTTTATGGCACACCTCCAAAACTTGGAATTCTGCCAATGCAATGACGGCTGACCGACAGCGTGCCACTGCCGCTGCTCGGTCAGCCTCAGTCGGACTACTATGCGGTGATTTATTTTTTTACTAAAACCAAGAAAGGATCTTGTGCTGCTGCAAGACTGTATTTCTTTCAATTACGTATTTAAAATGTATCTCATCAGAAATATATAACTATTTCACTCACAAAAAAAATGTTGACACTTTTGGAATGAAAAAATGATATACTTGATGAAAAGTGTCATTTTCGATTTTTTTTCTGAACTTTATAGCAGACTTTAGACCTCTAAACACAACAAAATCACTGAAAAATCGGCAAAAATGCTGTTTTTAATTCACTTATTGCTTTATTCTGAAAATAAAAATAATATAATCAGTACAAAAAATTATATCCTAATAGCTCTTAAATAGACGCATCTTTTGCCGCAAAAACGAGCTTTCTAATTGCATCCGTTGCTGTACAGTGCACTTTTTACTAAAATCGGAAAACACAAATTGTTTGCCAGCCTGTAGCTGCAGCAGCACTGAAACGTTGTGCTTCCTCTCAGGTCCGTCCAATCTCTCACATGTTAAAATGACCGTACAATATAGAGTCAAGGAGGGTAAATCCGTCCACTTTTGGCTAAAACTATATTTCCAGGAAAATGGTAATAGATACAAAAATAAAAATTAGTTCATTGGAAGGGGCATATTCCATACTATCGTCAACAGAAAAAAAAAAGTCAAATATTCCAATAATTTTTGCTGAAACCATGGCAACAAACATTGAAGGTTAGGGCACCTAAATCCGTCCACCCTGCTGGTAAATCTGTCCAGCAAGGATGGTAAATCCGTCCACAGGCCATAGTGCAGCCCTCACCTATCATATCTTGTTATTTTTCCAAGTTTTGCAATTTTTAAAGTCTTACAAAGGTTTTTGTGTCAATTTTTGAATAATGTTTCACTGATTGCACTTGTCATGGAAGAATTAAATAATATAGGTCTAGTTCACTTCGAATAACTTCAATTGACCCCCTCAATTACAATTATATAACCTTTTAATCAAAGCAAAGTGGTGTAACTGTTCCTATCTAAATTCTGTAATCAGGTGAAAGTCATTTATGAACATTTAAAGTCATAAAAGTACTATAAAAGTTTATTTTATGTGGGTGGACGGATTTACAAACCCCAAATCAAGCCACTTCTGAAATATTGATGGTAATTCCGTCCACTTTTATTTTTATTGTATTTCCTTTCAATGAGTCACAATTTTACAAATCCTGCAAGAATAATTGAAATTTGCACCTCATTCACTGATTTTCATCTTAAATACATTTGTTTGATAACAAAAAATAGGCATACAATGCTAATAAGTCTACTTCTGAAAAGCTCAAAATTGCTGTGATGACGTCACAGGATTAGATTGTATTTTATCCTTTGTTTTTAAATTGACCTGAACTATTATTTAAATTGCTAAAAACACCAAAAAACGGCAAAAGTAGTTGAAAAACGACTCTCTCTTGCCTATAAAATTCACACAACTCTAACAGATATATTTATATCCATATAATAGGGGGTGGACGGATTTACCCTCCTGGACGGATTTACCATCCTTGACTCTAATGCGTGCAATATCGTAGAATATTGCACGGCTGTCAGCCAATGAAGCGAGAATTTCCGCTAGCCATATGATATTCTACGATATTGCACGCATGTTATTGCACGGTCATTTTAACCTGTGAAAGATTGGACGGACCTGAGAGGAAGCACCATGTTTCAGTGCTTCTACAGCCACCAACTGATTTTCCATTTTACTAAAAGACGCACTTTTTTATTGATTATATTATTTTTTTATATTATTTTATCAGAATAAAGCAATAAGTGACCGAAAAACAGCATTTTTGCTGTGTTTTTTTTCAGTGATTCTGTAGTGTTTGGAGGAGAAAAGTCTGCTATAAAGTTTCAGAAAAAAATCTAAAATAAAATCCATCATCAAGTATATAATTTTTGGAGCCCTCAAGTGTGAACATTTTTCTTGAGTCTTGCAGCAGCTCTGAATTCCAGCCCTTTTCTTAACATTTTCTACAAAAAACCATAACAGTTATTGCACATCACCTCATGCAATATCAGTTTTTATGGCACCTCGTGCAATATTAGTCACCTCGGTGCCATAAAAACTGATATTGCACTCGGTGCTGTGCGATAACTGTATAATATTTTAGTTAAATTGCAATTGAATTTATATGTTCTCACGAAGCAAAATACAGAATGTCTCAGTAGAAGCATTTGCAACTATTTTGGTATTTGCTGGATCTTGAGGTAACGTTACCCAGACACAATAGTAGTTACCAGATACGTTGTTGAGTAGATAAACCGACAGATTGATAGCGGAACTTTGTCTGCTTGTTTTGTTTGCTAATATTTATTATATATTAGTTATTTGTCATATTATACAGTGTATTCAATACTTATCATTTCTCTTTTAATATTGCAATTAATTGTTCATTCTCTTTATTCTCTTGCAGGATCTTGGAATGGTACATTTATTGGTGCGATATTGACAAGGAGTGGAATTCACACTTTGTTGGCGTACTGACATTCCTCATCAAAGAAGGAGCAGATCCCTTTGATCCACTGGGATATACAAGAAGTGCTTTCAGTCTGTTTCTGAAGGAGTTCAGTCCTCATCTGTCAGACTCATTGATGCCCTCAGTTTCAACTTTTCTGGAGGAAGCATTCAAGAAATGGGAAGTGTCAAGGAAAAAAGAAAGCATCTTGTATGATATCATTTCTTCCTATTGGGATAATAAGAGGAGATTCAATTCATCTTTCTTCTGTCAAGGAACTCATTGTTAGAAATTGTCTTGAAATTATTAAAAGCAATCCTCATCTTTGTGATTATGAGGACAGAGAGGGAAAAACTCCACTTCACAAGCTGATGGAGATAATTTTGAAGGATGATTTTTGGAAAGAAATGGGAGGATTAGCTGCAGGAACTGACAAACTTTGGGATCTCATGTTTGGATTGATAACAAATAAGAATGTTAACATCAAGGGCAAAGACAAAGTGACTGCTTACTCATGGATTCTCTGGTGGCAGAATTCTGTGACAGATCTTCAGACATTTGATGCGGACAAAAATGAAAAATTGGCAAAAAAGATTCAGGATATGAAGAAACAGTTCCAGGAAAAAGGGGCTAGTGAGGAAGATGCTCTTGATGGAGTGATATACATGAAGAGGTGAGTGAGTCACTAAAGTTATTATTAGGTTTGCACTTACTGTACTGACAAGGAACAACAACAGTTATACAATGAAACACCATGGGATAAATATTAGGGTGCATCGTCTGTCCTCTAAAAAATATAAAATTAGTTGTATTCTTTCGCAGTTTTCATAATTTGCCAGTGAAAGGACACTCTGCAAAATTTCAATAAGACTGGATGTGGCCTTATGGTGGCCTTATTATTGTCTTAAAGTGCAGTCTAAAATTGACAAAAGTGATGCTTTGCAAAGTCGCGATTAAAAATGTCTGGCTTGTGGTGAGATAGTGACGTCTCAACCGGTAAGGAACAGTTTCTTATAATGCCCCCCCCCTCAAAATTAACATGGAAGAGATAGGAAAAGCCACGGATCGCCCCGTATTCACCCCATGTAATGGCCCCCCTCAGGCCATTTCTAGATACGCCCATGGCAAAGCCAGAGCTTTTTCAAGAAGGACTAAATGCAGAACTTCGCCAAGAGACCATAATACAAGGCTGATTTTAAAATTTAAAAACCTACATGAATGAAGTAGACCATTAATTCAATGTAATTAAGGCCTGGTGCATGCACCTTGTGACTTTTTATTTTGAAGCCAACGGAACGATGGTCGCTGTGTTTTTCTGCCTTCATTGAAAGAGCAGTCGTGCACGGTAATCTATCTGGTACATTATAATCTCTATATATTTCAAATTTCAGCCAAATCGGATGATTATTAGCTGAGATATAATGCAAAACCATTCTGAAAATTTGATGAAATGCACAATTTTAGGGTGACACCCTCAAGAATACTTTATTCCTGGCCATGAGACAAAAATACTGCCCACATTTTTCATAGATATTGTGTACCAACGCAATTATTCAACATCTGAGGTGGTTGAATGAGAGTTTTGATCCATTAATATCTGAAATTAGGCATATAAAACATAGGCTGCGCAGCAGCAAACCTTCAGCGAAAGACATCTGTAAAGTCATAAAAGCGATGTTGACAAAGTTGGTATATTGCAATCGTGGCCAAATCTTGGCCTGAAATTATCTATATACCCGCTGCCCTACCATCTGCCCGCCTGCCTGCCAGGGTATGTAAAACCATGGAAAGGCTGAACTAGACAAATTTACACATATTATGTTGCAGTTTCATACATGTACAGGGAATAGGTTATGAGCTGTGGGTCGAAAACCAAGAAGTATATTAATTTATATTTTTCAAATTTTTTCTAAATATTTAAAAAGTGTTAAAACGACCTATCAATGAGACCAGTGAAAGATCTTTATAGGCAATATTTGGATGAACTTTTGTCAAGGTACATCCAAGAGAGGCTAAGTTTTGGACCAGAAACCAAAAATTATAATTTCCAATATATTTTGTCAATATTTCAAAAAGTATAGAATGTCCATGGATCACACCATCAAAAGGCACAAGGGCATCATATAGGTGATATGTGTATGAAATGTCATCCATGTACATGCAATACTGGGCAAGTTTTGGGCCAGAAATGAAAAAAAATTGTTTTTATTATTTTTTCTCAATATTTCAAAAACTATAGAATACCCATCAATCAGACCATCAAAAGGCACAATTGGACCACATAGGTCTATATTTGTACTGAATTTCATCCATGTACATGCGATAGTGACAGAGTCTTGATCCGGAAACGAAAAAAATATTTTGTTATCTTTTTGTTTAATATTTCAAAAAGTATGGATTATCCATCAATCAGACCATCAAAAGGCACAACCAGACCATATGGGCTATATGTGTACCAAATTTCATCTATGTACATGCAATAGGGCCCGAGTTCTGGCCCGGAAACTATCTATCCGCCCGCCGCCCGGACGCCCGACCGCCCGACCGCCCGACCGCCCGACCGCCCGACCGCCCGCCCGGCGGACGGACAACATTTTACCAAAGTGATAACAATACCTTCTTCGAACTTCGTTCGCTGAAGGTAAAAATTTAGCAAACTGAATGGCTCAAATGAAGCCAAATTTTAATTTTTTGAGAGTGTTGTCTGCGTAAGCCGATTATGCGAAGAAGAAATAACTCATAGAAATCAGTTTCTCTGTAAAAACATTGTTTTTACATTAATCCGATCATAAAGTATTCTATTGCCACCTTCCATTAACTTAATAGCTGATAAAAGCATCTTTATCACAAGATATTTGTGTGTCCCAACCATAACATTGAAAACAACAAGATGAACTCCTATCCAGTATTTCACTGACAGATACTTTGGAAAAGCCATGTCCTTAAACTGAGTTTCCTTGGCACCTACACAATTCATTGCACTTCAGGTTTTTTGGTTACTGAGAATACTTCACGAACAGTAATACAAAGATGAAAGTATCCCAACCATAACGGTTTTGTCCCAACCATATGCCTCACATAAATGGCTATTCTACAAGAGTAATAGAGTTTTGCCAGGTCTGGTAACTATATTATTACAAAACCAGCTAAGAAGAAGAGGTACAATTTATTTTCGGAATATTTCAATTTGATATCATGCCATCACTTGCTCTTGAATGAGGTAACTCTTTGGATAGCAAAATTTTGCGGGAGAAGAATGATTAGCCTTGTTATGCCATATAGCAGAATGTCTATTTAATTAAGATATCAGATATGGTTCACATCTTTAAAAAAAATGGTAAATTAACAATATTCATTGAATAGATCAGAAATAGATCATTAAATAAATTTAATTTGCTTCGTGTTTTATTTCACGTCCTCACTCAAAGTGGAGCAGCAGAAACAAAAAAAGTGCTTTATTTAAGGAGTTACCCAACAGGCTGTTGGAATAGCTACATGCATTTTTGAGCAAATCTTAAGACGCGACCATTTGATATCAAGGGTGGCGTGGAGTTTTTAAAAATTAATTACTGTCTTGCTCAATTTTGGTGAAATAAATAAATTCTTTTTAGGCAGTCTTGAAATTAATAGTTTCTGGTGAGGGTGATGCTTGATTCAGGAATGAACATTTGGTGACTTTGCACGTTTGAATTAAATAATTACAGCCGCCCTTACCCTGAAACAAATAATTTCCCACCAAGGTACTCTACAAACCCCCCCCCCCTGGAAATTAAATATATTTGCAAATCAAATCCCAATTTTCCATCAAGGACAGTTTTTTTGTGATTGTGTCTGCAATATGAAGTCAGGTTTTGCATGTATTACAGCTCCGGCAATTGGTCTGAAGAAATCATTTTTTAATTAAATTTTGACCAATGATGTCAAAGCTCAAGACTCCATTGCTCAGCATTGAAGCATATGTAAATTTGGTACAAGCTATGATGCCATAGGTCAAACTGGCCAATGGCATTCCTCATGGACAACTTCATCATAGCCTCACAATTATGTCATGGCCAAACTGGCCAATAACACTGAAACAACTCTGGTGCAAAGTTGGACAACTCCACATGAGGGGGTGGGAGGATTATGTGTGCTTGGTGACATTTTGAAGTCTGTGAAATGCAAACAAGCATAGTTAATAAGAAAACTGACAATTAATCACCTGTGCAATACACAATTATAAACATTTATCATGGTGTGACCTGGATTTGATATGGTTGGGTAAATGTTATAGAATGTCTCCCTTCCTTGTACATGTAGGGGAATGTGGAGTAGGATGGGGCAGTGGTGGAAGACTTCTTTTTTTTTCAGAACGTAACAGTACACTTCCATATACATTTTTTACTTTTCCTAAATGAAAATAGGTCACCCTAGCATTCTAGCATCTTTACTTGCAAGTCTGAGACTTTTTCAAATCTCGACAAAAAAAGAAAATCGGTTGGGCCCGGTCCAGGCACTGTGACACATCTTTCACTCAGGGCATGAAATTCACACTAAAGTTATTCATAGGCCTAAAATGGAATGAAAATTTTACCATCAAACCTCAATAATTCACAATTAAGAAATTGATGGATGATTGGCGCTTTACGCCCGGTATTTGTGCACTTGCGAGCCTAATTAGAACAGGAGTAGGACACGGCAATGAGGCGAAAGATGATTGACAGACCCGCCCAGCAATAGTCCAGTTGACCCTGCAAGAGCTGGTTTCGAACCCGGGGCCCAGCGATTGGCATCCCCAGCATGCAACCACTGAGCCTGCAACCCCCCCCCCCTCAAAACTAACATACAATGGGTTGCAGAAGTATACACCCCCCTGGAGTGGTCTTCAATTTTCTGTCATATCTTCCTTCAGAAATACATAATCAATCCAATACTTCTACATGCTGATACTGACCTGTCTTGCAACCTATATTCACCATAAAATTCTGGGTGGTAAGTCATGGACGAGCAAAAAAAATTAATTCAGTGAAAATTAGTGTTGCAAAAGTATACAGCCCCTTCAAGTAGTGAGATTGTATGCAGCTATAAAAAGTTTCCAGCTTCTGGAAGTCCAACAGAGCATTATGTGAATGATTATCTGTATCGTTTAAGCAGTTAGTGCTGTTTTAAGTATTTTTTTTAGAAAGTTCTCTTGTGTAGACTGATCCAAAATATGTATTCCAGGTGCCTGTTTCACCCGTCATACAAATTTGGAACCTGCTTCTCAGATAAATGAGAAAATATCAAGGAAATGTGCTGGACAGGTGTATACTTACCCTGATAGAACCCAAGACACTTTCCAGTTTGATATCTTTGATATAACTAATAATTGAGTATGATCAAGTTTTTTGATAATTTTCATATTTTATCACAAGTTGGGTGATGACTAAAAATATCACTTAAACTTGATTGAGCATTGTCAAATCACACCTCCTTTATATTCATAGCAAATAGAACCATGCAGGGATGATGGCTTTATTGAAAACACATATTTTAAGACACAAGACATCAAATGGGAGAGGCCCAAAATTAAGCATCGATGCAAGCTCCTGTGACCATTATGTATTATCAACTTCTGTTGTAGACACTGAACCGAAACTTTTTCTAGGTTGTATCAGTGTGTGTCCCAGCCTGTCCAGCCTTTTTCTTGCCTTTTTGGAGTAGTCTCAAGGAAAGAGTATCCCAACACTTTTTGTCAGGTGTTAATGTCAGTTCATTCTGACACTGCTGTGGGGGATGCTGATGTGTAATCAAAATATGTTTGTTTCCCCATTCAACCTCTAAACTTCTCAAATGCAGCTTATCAACCTCATTAGATATGTTTTATTTTCATATTGAATTTTTTAAAATTTTTATTTACAGCAGGTTGATTTTGTGATATTGTCCATCCACAGTTGACCACAGAAGTTACAGAAATTGGGTAAAACAATCAAAAATGTTAAAAACCAATCATAGATCAACTATTTATGTCATAATTTTACTTTTTCAGGTCAAAACAGCATTATTATCACTGAAAAAACATCAACAACTTACAAGGGGTGTATACTTTCGCAACACTAACTTTTGCTAGTTTAATTTTTTCTACCCTTCCATGAGTTACCACCCAGAATTTTATGGTGAATATAGGTTACAAGAGAGGTTAGTATGAGCATGCAGAAGTATGGTATTGATGATGCATTTCTGAAGGAAGATATGACAGAAACTGAAGACCACTCCAGGGGGGTGTATACTTCTGCAACCCACTGTATCTTGAAGGTGCCATTGTTGCGGCTGCCAAAAGAGATTAATTCTAAGTACAATGCAAGCTAAATGTCACAGATGCAAAGAAGGGAGGCAAAAAAAAAGTTTACATGGAGTTACATGTATTTTGATTGAAAAAGATGCTGAGATGATTACTGGTTACAAAGAGTGAACAGTGAGAGTAATGGGGGGGGGGGGGTAACATAACACAGCAATACATGGAATTATCTTTTTGTTTAAAAAAAAAATAAAAAAATAGAGTCCAACACTTATGGCGAAAATTTTGCACGAAAACGCCAATATCTCGTAAAATAGAAGAGATTTCAGCATCTGGTTTTTACCACTCCTATGACACTTTGTTTCTTCATCTTTTTGTGCCAAAAATTTTGCAAATTTCTCAAAGAGCAATACATGCCAATGATGTAAAAAGGTTTTTTCAATAAAATTTTATTGGAAAAAGTTTTAAAGAAAACCCTTTGATATTGCACAAACCTGGTCCCAAAACACAACGACCAGGTAAAAAAAAAAAGGTTTGCGAAACTTGAAAGATTCCCCTACTTATGCATTTTGCCAAAAAAAAGAAGTAAAAAATGATTGGAAAAATTTTTTAAACATTATTTGGAATTTTAGAAGTACTTGAACATAAAAGTTCATTACAAATGGAGCATAGCTGCACTTTTTCCACACCGGTACTATAATTGACTGCGACTCTATGAGGAAAAGAGTAAAAAACGTGCATTTCGCAATTTCTTCAATAACTTAAAAACCTCAGCGGGGATTTTGATGAAAATTTGTCAGAAAAGACGTCAAATGTGTCTTGTTGCCTCTGTCAGATTTGGAAATTTTAGCTTTAATAGTTACTGAGTTACTGATTTTTAAATATGGTATGTTGAAGAGCCCCCTAGTGGCCAAAATCTACATGGAGATTCCGAGGTAAAATGTTTCACTACATTAGTATAGAGGACCAACAGAGCAATCACTCCCAAAAAGGACAGCTAAGTCAATGCATTTTGTAATTCAAAAAATAGATATAACCTCCTTTTTCGAATTTTTCTATGTAATATTCTAACATCCTTGGAAATCTGGTTGGTAGCCTAGGAATGGCGGCAAAGGATGCATTGTAGATTGGTTCATATGCCTATGAAAAAAAATTGATACCCTAAGAGGGAAAGATTTTTAGTTGTGGCCATTTTCCAAAAGTAGCGTTTTACAAAGCCCCATCTTAGCCTGCAACTCCTGGTACTTGTTGCATGTTATAGGTGGTGCTGTGGTATTGTTTGTAAATTTTACGGACTGAGCAATTTCCCTTCTTTATGTTACTGTCTTTTTTAAACAATTCACACATTTTCAATTGTTGTCTGTTGTGCCTAATTATGAGATTCATCTCATAATTGGGCACAGTAGCTTGCTGGGTGGGGGGGGGGGGTTTCCCGGACTTGGAGCCATAGAATTCCTTGGTTACTTTCATGAATAAGGTCTAACTAATTATTCACAGAAGTTGACATCTTAAAACTTGTTCTACAGGTCCAGTTGCTATGGTATTCCAAGGGAATTCCCATTTATTGACATTTGAAATTTGAAAGCAGCATTCTGATTGGCTGATAGATGAAACCCCTGAATGCAACAATTCATTGTTGTCCAAAGTAATAATTTTCAGTGGAATTTTTGTCTTTGAGCACCACTCCATCTTTCCTGAAAATGTTGTGACGATACACACAGTTCATCACCCTTTATTATTGCAATTATTATTAATATAACTATATTATTGGTAATTATTATTAAATAGATTGTTCACAATATTTGCACGTGAACAGCTTAGTTCAAAATTTGGGGGCCCTTCCAATGCACCTTTTAAGGGTAGTAAATTTCAGCGAATGCTAAGATAAGATAAGATAGATAAGATAAAACTTTATTTCAAGTCGGTGATGATAATAAAACAAGTAACACAAGCTAAAGCAAGCTTTAACCGACAGATAATATAACAGAACAAGATGGGCAGATGAAATTATTTACAAGATGATATATGTTGAAAATGATTTACAAGTTTCAAATGACTTATCATAAAGAAGTAGCATGCATATATTCTTCTTACTTAAGGATATCACAGTGAATTTTTGAGGCATATAATACAATTTCTGCATTCACACTTGTTCAAACAATCACTTTTTCTTAAAACAGACTTAAAAGTGGCAAAGTTTGAGCAACACTTTACATGAGGCGGAAGGATATTCCATAATGACGGACCTTTGTATCTAATGGATCTTTTACCGAATTGCATTGTGTTAAACACAGGCTGAACTAATTTGTTGTTAATAATAATAATAATAATAATAAACTAAGCATTTATATAGCGCTAGTTTCAGTCAGACTGCTCACCAGCGCTTTTGTGGAATTAATTGTAGTGAAGCTGGAATAGGTGGGTTTTCAGTTTTTTCTTAAAACTTTCCATGGACTTGCAACTACTTATCTCAGGTGGAAGACTGTTCCAAAGTTGAGGAGCCACCTGACTGAATGCTCTGTCTGCCATTTTGTTATTGTCACGAGTGCTTGGAATCGACAATAGCAACTTGTTGTTACTTCGTAAGTTGCAATTTGGTTGTCTAAGCTGAATGAGGTGTTTCAAGTATTCTGGAGCCTGGTCATTCAGCACTTTCCATGTCATCATCAAGACTTTAAACTGTATCCTCGCTGGAATTGGCAGCCAGTGTAAGTTCTTCCTGTGACTTGTGACACTGTCTCGTCTTTTCAATTGTTCAATTAAGCGGACAGCAGTGTTTTGTGCTACTTGAAGCTTCTTTATCAGTCTCTGCGATATACCATGAAGCAATCCGTTGCCATAATCCAGATGTGGAGTAACCAGTGCATTTACTGCTGTTTTTGTTGTGTCTTTGTCTAAATTTTTACGCAGCTTCGAGATGTTTTTTAAGTTGAAGTAGGCATTTTTGCACATTTTGTTCACCTGCTTTTCCATTTTCATTTCTTTGTCAAATATGACACCAAGATTACGGACATTGTCTGCTGTTTGAATCTCAACGTTGTATACCCGGATTGATGAAACCTTCAGCTTTTTTAGTTGCTGAGGTGTGCCAATGATGAGAAGTTCAGTTTTGTCACCATTGTTGCTGAGCATGTTTTCGTTAAGAAAATCTCTAATTTCTTTTATGCACTTCTCCATTTTCTCCACTGCTTTTATTTGATCACCAAGGAAGCTCGGTTTAAAGGAGAGCACAAGCTGTTCATCATCAGCATATTTTTCATCTTCGATTTGATTTCTCTGTGCTACTTCACTGACTGGTGCGATGTAAGAATTGAATAGTATGGGACCCAACTTAGACCCTTGTGGGACTCCATACTTCAGGTCCAGCCTGTCTGACATAACATCATTCAGAATTACTGCCTGTGATCGCTGTGAAATGTAGGATCTGAACCACTGTAGAGCTGTTCCACTTATGCCATATCTAGTTTCCAGTCGTTTTATGAGAATGCTGTGGTCAATTGTGTCAAAGGCGGCTGATAGATCTAAGAGTACCAACATTGTCACCTCACCACGACTCATGCTCAACATGATGTCGTTGTGTATTTTGGTAAGAAGAGTTTCAGTGCTGTGAAATTTCTTGTAGGCAGATTGTTTCTTGTCATCCAGCTTGTTTTTAACGATGTGGTCAGTGTACTGTTTTATCACTGCACTTTCTATGACCTTGCTCAAGAAGGATAGATTTGAAACTGGTCTGTAGTTCTTTTTTATGGGTTCAATGCCTGCTTTCTTCAGGAGTGGTTTAACCAATGCATGTTTTAATACCTGTGGCATCTTGCCAAGAGTGAGCGACAAATTGACAATTTCAGCTATGACTGGGAGAAATTCATCAAGACATTCAAGCAGCAGCCATGTAGGGATTGGGTCAAGTGCACAGTGCTTTTTTGGCATATCTAATATCAGTTTTCTAACCTCTGCATGTGAAAGAATTTTGAAATTGTCCAATGGTGTTCCTGTGAGATTGTTGTCACGCATGTTATATGGAGATACTTGCTTGTCGAAAAAAGTGCTATCAATTGGCAATGCTTGATGATTATTTACCTTGTATACAAATTCTACCAAGTTATTTTTAAGAATTACGCATAAAATTTTCTTTTTCGTTTTTGTCAGTAGCTCATTATATCTACTTTTGTTATCGTTACATACAAGTCTTAGAGCTATTTCATTTAGTTTTTAGCAGCACAGCTGCTCTTACCCCAAGAATTTCATGCAATCTTGTTAGCACTCTGGAGGTCACAATCTTTCACCAATCTCATTCAAATTTACTCTACATTCTCTGTAGGTTTTTAACTTTCGACCAGTCACTTTTGGTGCTCTTCTGTGACGGAAAAATTATAAAGAAACTAAAATGGACTGGCTTCCATGGGTCAAAGGTCAACCATGCCTTCTTCTTCTTCTTCTCCTTAGTATATCCCTGACTGGTGCGCCTCCATGCACTGTCTGTGCTGCTTAAAGTGCTTGCACGTTATTTTTCAATTTTCCTATCATGCCCAAGGGAGAAGCTATTGTACGCAACTGAGCAATACACACAATTTGACGCTACAAAGGCTTCATATATCCTAAGTCTGCATTCATAGTCAACATATTTACTTATCCTTTGTAAAGCATTTATTTGTCTCTCAGCTTTTTTACAGATCAGAGATACATGATGGTTGAACGTTAGGTTTTTGTCAATGTGAATACCTAAAAGTTTAACCACTTCATCAGACTTTAGAGTGTTATTCTCTACTTGGAATTCTATTAAATGGTCATTTCTGCTTAGACAAAAGGCCTGGAATTTTGCTGGATTTGCCTTCATATAATTAGTTCTAAACCATGCTATTGCTCTTTCAGAGGCAGTTTCAAGCTTGTCTTTTACTACGGAGATCTAGTTGTGAGAGAATGATAGGGTATTATCGTCTGCATAGTTATACACTTCACATATTGTCTTCAGATCGAACAGAAAATCATTTATGAAAATGTTTAATAAAAGAGGGCCCATGAGAGAACCTTGTGGAACACCACTTTTCAAGTTTAACCATTCACTTTTTACATTACTGAGTTTGACAGTTTGTTTTCTATTTTTCAAATAATTCATTATAAAGTTGCAAGCTTCCAGGAAAACGCCATAAGCATGTAATTTTGTAATTAAGAGTCCATGTGGTAAGGCGATGTATCTATTCTAAAGCATAAATAAATTGGAAATTAATCTAAATTTAGCATATCTCTCCATGATGCACCATAGCACCCATCATTAGCTTCTTTGCACCGTAGGTTATGTTATGTATTCCTTGGACAGATGATCTTTCTTATCTCTTGTGTAAATGCATGAATTTAATAGTGCTCAATATTGTTTTTTTCTTTTATGACTATTGGTGATGAAAGTGACTTCTTAGACAACTATGGTGGACTTATAAATAACTCCCTATTGAACATAGTAGACTCTATTAGCAGAGATGATGAAGAACCAAGGATATTTGAAAATTCGATGTACATGAACGATGATGCACTGATGGATACCCTCACTGATAAGAAGCATGTTTTCAAAGTTCTCAGTCTGAACTGTCAAAGCTTATATGCTAAGCATGATCAACTTCTGATTTTTGTGGAAATGCTAAAAAGTTGTGGAAATGAATTTGATGCAATCTGTTTGCAGGAAACATGGATAGGAGATAATATGGATACTAATCTTTTGGCACTGCCTGGTTATGAATTAGTTAGTAAAACTAAAACTTGCAGCTCACATGGTGGCCTGGCAATTTATATTAGGAAATGTTTTAACTTTAAGATAATTTTATCTGAGATAACAAACTATTCCACTTGGGAACATCAATTTGTAGAGGTATTGATTGATGACAAGAGAAACAAATGATGACTACGACCTTTATATGGACGAATTCCAACAACTTATAGGACACTTTGTAGCTAACACTAAAGATGTGATTTTGTCCGGAGATTATAATACAGACCTCCTGAAAATTTCTGATAAGCCAAAAGTAAATGAGTTCTTCGAACTTATGCTTTCTCTTGGTTACATACCAAAAATAACTTTTCCCACTAGGTTGTCCCAAACTAGTGCAACGCTCATAGATAATATGTACTGTAAAATGTCTCATAATTTTTCAAATACCCTTGCCAGAATACTTACTTGTAAAATCTCTGACCACCAAGCCTATTTTGTTTGCCTCGACTATCTCCATATCAAAAATGTAACAAAACATAAATATGTAAAAATTCGGAAAAATGACAACCAAACCCTAGAAAATTTTAAGTCAGACCTACAAATACTGCTGAATCAAAGTAAGTTGAACAATTTACCAAATGCAGATCCAAATGAAAATGATATCTTAGAAAAAGCTATTACAGATTTGAGAAAACAGCATTTCACTGAAAAAACTGTTCGATATAATCAGTGTAGACATAAGAAGCATAGCTGGATCACCCGAGGTATCATGAACTCAATCAAATTTAGGAACAAACTGTACGTCAAACTTAAAAAAACTTCAGTAGATTTACCACTTTATCAAACTCTAAAGATCAACCTATCGACTTATAACAAAATCTTAAAGGATAGCATTAAACAAGCAAAATCAGAGTACTACGACAAATTATTTGATAAACATAAGCATGATATTAAGAAAACCTGGACAGCAATTAAGGAAATAATCAACAGGAAACAACATTCAAAGGAATTATCTAAAGATTTCAGAGTGGATGGACAAACAATCACAGATCCTCAACAGATAGCAGATACATTCAACAATTATTTTAACGAAATAGGCCTTTCACTTGCTTCAAGTATAATCCCCCCTCCCAACTTAAACTTTAAAGATTTTCTCAGTACTGCAGTGAAAGCATCATCAAACTTTACCTTTAAGCGTGTGGATGAAAGTACAGTTTTAAAAATTATAAATAGTCTACCTTGCAAAACTAGCTGTGGTGCTGATGGTCTCTCAGTTAGATTTCTCAAAGAAATTAAGGAAGTAGTGTTAAAATCCTTAACTACAATTATTAATCAATCACTAAACCATGGCTCATTTCCAAATAAACGAAAAGTTGCAAGAATAGTTCCTGTTTACAAAAAAGACGATGAGAAATTAATCGAAAATTATCGGCCAATATCTGTTCTCCCCGCAATTTCCAAAGTTTTTGAAAAGGTGATGTCCGCTCAAATTTATGATTATCTTCGGTCTGAGAACATGTTTTATAGTAGTCAATATGGATTCAGAGAAGGCTACAATACCGAACTTGCCATATTGGAGAATATTGATAGAGTAATTGAAAACTTAGAAAAGGGAGAAATACCTGTAAACATATTCCTGGATCTATCAAAGGCATTTGATACCCTTGATCATGATTTGCTTCTGGACAAATTATCCCACTATGGAATTCAAGGAAATGCTCTAAAATTATGTGAGTCATACTTGACCAATCGTAAACAATATGTAGAATTCAATGGCTCCCAATCAACTCAACTCACGATACAAACTTGAGTACCTCAAGGTTCAATATTAGGCCCTCTTTTCTTCTTAATATACTTGAATGACTTTGATAGATCCACGAATATGTTTAAATTTATAACATATGCAGACGACGCAACTTTAATAGCTTCGCTCTCACTGAATATGTCACCTCGAGACTTTGAATTTTCATTAAATGAAGAACTAAAGAAAGTAAATGACTGGCTGAAAATAAATAAGCTCTCTCTAAATGTAAAAAAAAACAAATTTATGATGTTTCATACCTTGAATAAATGTATCCCCCAACTATCCTTAGAAATTGAACAAGATCAGATAGAATGCGTTCACTATTTTGACTTTCTTGGTATTATTATCGACAAAAACTTAACTTGGAAAGCACATATTGAGAAAATTGAAAAGAAAATTGTTAAAATTTTGGTTATCTTAAATAGATTAAAGCACTATATTCCAGTGGAAACACTTAGAACGCTTTACAATTCCCTAATTTCGCCACATCTATTTTATTGCATTCTGCTTTGGGGACAAAAAAACAAACGCATCACTAAACTTCAAAAAAAGGCCATGAGGCTGATTACTAAATCAAGATACAATGCCCACACAGAACCTTTATTTAAACAACTAAGAATACTAAAGGTATCAGATCTCTTAACCCTACAAGAATGGAAATTTTATTACAGATTGGTCCACAAAACACTTCCAATTCACTTTTTAAGCACTGCCCTTCAAAGACACAGCGACCTTCACCAATATCCAACTAGATATAATAATCGTATGGTGATACCCAGACTGTACCTGTCCCTCTGATTGAAAGCCTCCACATCGTGGAGGGACAGTCAGAAATGGGAGGTCAGCTGAAACAAAATTAAAATCAGTGTGCCTGCCCAAGCCAAGTCAAGACTGATGGGAAGAGTCTGAACTCTAAACAAGAGAAGCTTGGCATGTCTTATCAAAATCACACATCATACATTTTGACATAAAATGGCTCTCTTAAAATCGCTGTAAACAGGCTTTTAATATGTCAAAAAACTCAAAGTAATGATATGAAGTTGTGTATCTGGTATGTCTCCCCCATGTGGCATGACAAAATTTGAGGTATTGCTTATAATAGATGAAAGATGGTGACTTTATTAAAGCCTGTGTAAAGGTACAGGTACAGATGGCGCCACATGTGGCACAAATGAAACAAATAACTGTCATTTGTCGTCTGCTAATATTCAAACTTATAACTGCCTCATATAAGTGGCTATAGTCTGTTTGTCCAAATAGAATGAATAGTTGGATACTATGTATCATTATGAAGTGTTCCAGTGGACTGACTTTCTATCTCCCCCCCCTAGGATTCTAATTCATGCTGAATTCTTCCAGACTGCAAGCGGTGCTTGCAACTCATCATAGGGAGCATTCTGTGTTTCATTAGAGGGATCATCCAATTAATCTAATAATTTTTAATTGTTGTGAAATAAATAAAGGCTTGGGGAAAGAACTTACCCAAGGGAGCATACTTTATTTCATAAAAGGGAGCATTCAGTTATTTAAATAATTTTAAATAAGGGGATGGGGAAAGAAGCAGTCTGGTTCCAGACTGGGTGATACCTAAGTTAAAATATCAACTCTCCCTTTGTTCAGTAAAAAATCGACTACCTCGTTTGATAAATCAAGCTGCAAACTCAACACTAGAAAAAGTTTACACGCACAGTTTATTTGGAATAGGTTTCTATCTGAAAAGGGTATTCATCAGTGCCTACTCTGATTCTTGCGAGATAATAAATTGCTATATTTGTAGAAGATAGATTTTTTTTTTCCTCCTTAACTTAAATTAAAAAAAATAAAAAAAATAAAAAATAAAAAGCGCCTACAACCTGCATTCATAATTATCGTTAATCTCCTCCCCCCCCCCTATTCACTTGAGCACTGTTTTTCGCCTTTCCCCGTCTTGTTGTCTCCTGTAAGGATCTTAGTCCCAATTGGTCTTTGGCCAAGAATCTTTTTGAACACTCCCATGCTTGCACACATAGTTAAATTTATATTCACTGGATAATCAAATTTTTATACATATTTATGGTGGTTTGCAGACAGCGGCTTCTGCCTTATGCAAATCTCCGTTGCTTCAAGGTTCATTTTATTTTATATCAATTATTTATACTTTCATATATGTTCATTTTGTAACCATTGGATCAAAAATAAATACATTCTGTCTGTCTGTCTGTCTAAGCTGTCGAAGGCCTTAGACAGGTCAATATACATCCTACATTTAAGTTATTATCAAGAGCTTTCCGCCAGTTTTCGATACATTTTACGATAACATTATTACATCTGTACAACTTCCAATAAACAGACAGCTCAAGTGATAGTGAATTGGACATGAATTCAAGTAACTGATCACACATATAACACTTTCAAAAATCTTTTAAGTCGAGCTTAGAACACTAACTGGCCGATAGTTTTCCTTAGGAAGTCGATCAGACTATTTATACAATGGGGTTACTTCTACATATTTGTTACTCTCAGGATATGTAGAGGTTTCAAGGCTTGTATTTAGAATTGGTGTAAGGCTAGCACATAAGTAATTTGAGGCTACTTTCAGGAATTTAGGCGAGATATTATCAAAACCTGTTGCTTTGTTAGATTGAAGTGAGTTGAGTTTGTTTAAGGTTGTTGACTGTTTGATTGGCTTGAAATTATAAGATTGTTCATAGTTTGCAAACTCATGGATTAGTTTAATGCTTGGGAGATTTTTATAATGGTCAATGACCTGATCAGCTGACATCAGTTTGATCTCTTCAGATTCACACAAGTCATCTGTTTATTCATTCAAGGCATTGCTTACATCAAATGGATCACCTATTTACAGAGTTGTTTTCATACAGGGTAATGTTTTGGCTGTTTGTTTTAACTATGGTTTAACTATGTCCCAAAAGTGTTTACCTTTGTTTGTCCTTAAATCACATTTTGATCAAAGTAGTTTTTTAATGAGGTTCTCTTAAGTTTGTTTACAAGATTTCATTGCTTCTTAAATTGTTCCAAGTGCTCTCGGCTTTTACTTTTATCAAACTTCCTTCGAAGAGAAGCTTTAAAATTTATGGCTTTTCTCAAATTATCATTCATGTAAGGAAGTTGATGGCTTTTAATGAGTTTTTGTTTCGTGGGTGCATTTTTGTCCACTATATCTAGGAGTAAAGAGTTATGAAACTATAGTTGGTCATTTACATCATTAAATATTTGAGATACGTGGAAAGGTGCCATTTCAATGTCGTTCTTCAATGTTTCCTCTGCGAAATTTTTAAATGATCTATAGTTTACTACTCTAGGTTCATTTGTAGGACATGTTAGTTTTGTAGCAGCACTTATATAATTATGAAAATCACTAATACGGAGGGCCAAATTAATGGTTTTCGTGATTAATTTTGACTGATTTGTTAGAATGACATCAAGGATAGATGGGCTTTCTATGCTCTTGACGCAAGTTGGTGTTTTAATAAGTTGTTTAAGATCATATGTGTCTTCACTTTCTGAGAAACATTTGTTAAGCATGCTTTCTTCCGCAGTCGTGAGGAAATTAACATTTACATTTGGAGGCTTATATATGTGCAGGAAAAACATATTTCTATTGGCTGTTTTAATTTGAATAACTATGGTTTCCACTCCGTTTTCATTTATAGCAATATCAGATATATTTTTATGAGGAATAGTTTCATTTACATAGCATAACAGACCGCCACCGTGGGCATTTCTATCTAGTCTATGGATAGAAAATTGGTTGACATGAAATTGTGCATTTGGAAAACTGTCTTGCTTAGTTTCTGAGAGAAATAGAATATCAGTTTTATCTTTAGTTAGTATGTCATGAGTCTCCATTAACTTGTTTGATAAGCTATTTACATTTAAATGTGAAAATATGATCATTTTGGCATTACTTTAAGAAAATTATGAAAGATCATCATATGGATTATCCTCGCTTACATGATTTTGGGAGATTAAAGCCAGGGTTTCACTTTCATTTTCTGACATGATCAAATGGTTACGATTTTCTGGAAGTTCAGTATTGTTCACAATAAAGGACCTTTCTTGAATTTGAAGTGAGTTATTTAGCACAGTAGAGATTATTCTCAATTTTAGAGTCATCACTACACTCAATGTCATTCTCACCACAAACATTAAAATCAGTACTAACATTAAAATCAGTACTAACATTAAAGTCAATAGCAACATTAAAATCAGCATTCACATCAGTATTTGCAGTCCCAAAATGACTGGCCTCGTCATCTTGGCCAGACCTTTCATGATGGTGTTGACAAAACTTCTTTTTGTGACCAACTCCATTAGACGAATAGCAGACAAGGGGGGCACGGTGTCTGCAGGTCGACTTAGTGTGAGATACCTCACCACAGTTGAAGCACCTCAGCTGCTGTTCGCGTGACTAGGGCTCCGAGTGTCCGAGGGGGTTACGACGAGGGGCAACGGTCGGGCGAGGGGTAAAATGGGTGGGGCGTACATTCATCTGGGGCAGTTCCGATCAAAGGACCATCAGGAGTTTTCAAAGCATGTTTAGTCCCTGACCATCTGGTCCTCTGCCCCAGAAGTCATTCGGGGTGTCCTCTATGATATCACGCATTTGAGATTGAGTCAGTTCTTGATGGAAATGGGGACATTGACGAGCCTTCGACTTAAGAATCTCATACATGGCACCTTGTTTGATGTCTTCCCACTTGTCACTTGTTGTAATAGAGTCACCGATTTTCTTGGTATCTTGGGTGTGTTGGTGTTTAGGATCGCAGCCGCAGCAGAGTTATCGCCTAAACAAACACACTTGCGATACTGGTACGCATGTTTGGACGTCTTGAAGTGCATGTTCCAAATCTTCAGTGGAGCATAGAAGAAATTACTGAGGGGCGAGTTGGTGCCACAGAAATAGAGAGGAGTAGCGTTCGTAGCGAGTGACATCAAGGGCGGTGGTGGAGCAGGCATGGTTGGGGGCGACATACGATTCCATGCCTGTGCTGGCTTGCGGAGGGGTCTATTTTCAGTTCTTGTCTTTGCCTTGTTCTGCAGGTCGAGGTTTGACAATAGTTTTGAAACTATTTTAAGTTCAGTGTCATTTCATTACAGGACTACAGGCCAGAAAATAATGGAGAGGGGAGAAATGCGGGAACACCTGGAGAAAATGATCAAATTCAATGGGATCAAGAAAGAGGAATTATGGAGAAGAGAAAGAACATACGAAGAGATGATGGCTACACTTGACAATGAGATGACTTTAACAAAATTAGAAATTCAAAACATCAGGACCAACAGGTTGACATGGAATGAACATTTGACATTGTTAACTGAACACTGGCCCATCGTCGCACTTCATGTTGGAACTTGGGAGACAATTGCTCACCTAAGGAGGCATCTGTTAGAGGCAAGATTTCTGAAGCAAATACATGGTGGCAATGACCTTACAGGCTTAACAGGGACAGTGGAGTTTGAAGAGTTTGCAAAAAGGCACTTGGAGATAAAGAATGACCACGTTCTTGATATTTCAGAAGGCATATTAGAAGTGATAACTGACAAAGACTCTTCTCAGAGAATCTATGATGTTTTCATGAGATATGGAATTGAAAATAATAAGCGGGGTTTTGAAATCAACAACTATGCTTTGTTTGATGCCATCAAACGATGCCTTGACAATGGTGCTTATCCAACAAAACCTCAAATCCTTGAAATATCTTCATATGTGGCTGAGTGCAGAGACAATGAAGCCCTGTTGGTCACACTACAGACGATAAAGCATCTTATCCATGCATACCGAAAACAAGGCAACAGTGAGCCGATTGCCATATACCTGAATTCCATGCAAGACCAATGGCTAGTGAGAAAGGACCTCAGAAGAGTTGCTTGTGAAGTCATCAGGGAAGCCTACATGAGTCTTAGTAACTGCATGGAGTCGAACAGTGTGATTAATAGTCTCCTTTTTTTGGACAGTTGCAATAATGGTAAGGACAAAATCACTAAATGTTTTGGGATCACAGAAGATCTTTTGCAGAGAGACAGGACCGACACACCTGTCACCAGATGGATTGAAGAAAATGATGATGATGAAGATGAAGAAAAGCAGGAGACAGAACTGAGATGGACAGTGATAAAGAGGAATGACAACTGGCTGAAGAGGAATCTGCTGCACTTGGCTGCTATGTTTTGTCATGATGAGGAAATTCTGAAGTGCGTCCCAAAAGAAGTAGTTAAAAGACTAATTAATGAAAGAGACATCCATGGTTGCACAGCCTTGCACATTGCACACCTGCATGACAACAAGTCAGCAATTCGGTTCTTGGAATCTCATAATGCAAAAGTGGAAAAAGATTACTTTGGAAAAACTCCCCAAGACCTCAAACATTATCTAGACAAATCTCAAGAGTATAATGAGGAAAATTATGATAGATGTGCCACTGCAGAAACTATTTCATTTGAATGTATGAAATGGTTACTTGTGTTGCCTGAAGAAGAATGCAAGTCGATTAAAAAAGATCTGAGGAAGCTATTCAAAGGAATAATGGCTGAAACAATTAGTGTTCAGATGGGGGGAAGTGTTAGGGAAAAGCTGAAGGTTGGTAGATGGAATGAGTTTGATCTACAGATAGTCACAGAAAACAAACTTTATGAAAATGAGCCTTTTGGATGTCTGAAATATCATGAGTACCTTGTCAAGAGGATGACTGATGTTGACTTGAAATTGACAAAAATTAGCTTACGATGTGTGTCTGTTAGTGCTCCATGGATATTCATTTGGGAAGGAGAAGGCAGTCAAAATGGTCAGGAAATATCAGTTGACGTTGTTCCAATCGCAGTTGTGGAGAAGAAGTTGACAAAACATAGGAGACAGGACTTGTTAGTAGACAAAGCTCCTGGCCACGTGAGCCAAGAATATCTCAAATGGAAGCTGTTGAAAAAGCACATGCAATGGTCAGCAACAATATTCCAGCATGAGTGGGACATCTTGGACAATTTACCACATGATTGTCGGATTGGAATCCAAATAGCTAAAGCCTTGCTTGAGGTAAGAATCTCTTTATTATGCCCCCTCCCCAACGAAGTGTATAGACCATTTATTATGACCGCGGCCAGCCGCTGGCGCGGTCATTTTGCTGTTACCCCCGGATTGTCCCATTTTAGGCACATTTTTGGGGATGGATAAAACAAATTACACTCAATGTACAATCATGAAAGTTGCTATATAAACATAACTTTACATTCTACAATCAGACATCTGAAGACCAGGATGATCCAAGGGGTCTTTCATACCTTTCTGAGATTCATGATTTTTCAGTGAAACACCCCACCTTATTGTTATTTTGGCTGTGTGAATGTTGTTTTCATGATTTTTGGCACTGTGCCAGATTAGACCTGCTTGGACCACTTGACTGCTGGGGGATGTCTCAAAAGCAGGCAAACTCTTATTTCCGAGAGGGAGCAAGCCATCCCAACATGACAAAAAGGAAATAAAACAAGTGGGATACCCTTTACTATTGGGATACACATAAAAGAATGGGGATATTGGTGACATCCAATGGAATACCTTTGTAACAGTGGCCACAGCATATACAGTAGTGGTTCTGCATACAAAGCACCGGTACTGCATGCAAAGCACTGGCACTGCATACACAGCACTGACACTGTAGAGGTTTCAAGGCATTGCAACAATGTGTAGCAGCAATGCCTTACAAAACTGCATTGCAGCTTTGAATTACAGTCAAGAATCACTGCACTGTATAACTTCATTGCATACTCCATCGGATAATAACACTGCATAAACTCTGCACTGCACCTCTGCATTACTGCACCCTATTACAGCACTATTTTACAGCACTGCATTACTGCACTGCATTAAAGCACTACAGTACAGCACCGCATTATTGCACTATTTTACAGCACTGCAGTACAACACTGCATTACTGCACATTATTACAACATGTATCCCTGCACTGTATTGCAGACCACTTTACAGCACAGCCTTACAGCACTGCATCATTGCACTGCATTATTGCACTGCATTACTCCATTGCATTAAAACAATGAATTATTGCACTGCATTACAATTGTGATATTGTGCTGCATTCACATTATGCCACTGCCTTAATACAATGCATTACAACAATGCATTAAGTACTGCACTCCATTGCTGCACTGTATAACTGCACTGCATCACTGCCTTGCATTACAACACTGCAGTCTGCATTGCAGCTCTGTGTTACTGCACCGCATCACAGAACCTCATTACTGCACTACATTACAGTGCTTTGTTGCACTGCATAACTGCACTGCATTACAGACCACATTACAGCACTGCCTTACAATACTGCATAACTGCACTGCATCACTGCACTGCATTACTGCATGCATTGCAGCACTGTGTTACAGTACTGCATTGCAGCACTGCATTGCACTGCATTATTGTACTGCATTACATCAATTCCTCACTGCATTACATTACAACAGCATTACAACAATGAATTATTGCGCTGCATTACAACAACATGTTATTGGACTGCATTCTGTATTCTGCATTAAAGCACTGCACTACAACACTGCATTACAGCACTGTATTACAGCACTATATTACAGCACTGCATTACAGTACTGCATTACAGCGCTGCATTACAGCACTGCATTTAAGCACTACATTACATAGGTAGGCAGGTAGGTCAGGCGGCAGGTCGGTTGGCTTACTTTTCATGACAGTTTACTGACATGGGCGAGCCTATACCAAAGGGTGTTCATAAATATATATCATTGGGTGTATATATACTGTACCAATGGTTGTACAGTGTACACACACCCATGGGTGTACACACACCCATGGGCATACACACACCCATGGGCATACACTGAACGATGGGCATACACACAAAGATGGGCATACACGTGGGCGTACACACAGATGAGTGTACAGGTGGGCATGCCCACACAGCTAGGCGTACAGGTGGGCCTGCACAGACAGATGTGTGTGTACACACAGGTGGCCCTGCACACACACATGGGCGTCCACACAGGGATGGGCATACAGATGGGCATGCACACACAGATGGGCATGCACGCACAGATGGGTGTGATCGCACAGATGGGCTTACACACACTGATGGGCGTGCTGATATGGGTGTATACATGCAAAAAAAAAAGCATCGGCAAAAGGCGTCCAGCAGCGCCCGCGGTCATATTATCATTGCTTGCGATTCTAGTGTCATCTGCTATTAAACAATTCTTTATTCCTAATGAAGCTTCCGAATATTGTCACAGGAGGCAGCAGAAGTCCCAAGACCATCCCTTCCTATTGGAAACCATTTATATATTTGCTTCTGAATTTTAATCATTTAATGTTATCTAACATTTTAATAGTTCTTTAAACTTCCACAAATGATTTGTTTTATTCATTATACATGTACACATCGAGTCTATACGAAGGCAAATTATTGAAAGAAAATTTTGTCGGAGCTGTTATAACTGTGCTGCACAGTATCTAATAACCCATCATGCACCTACAGACATCTGCAGGGCAATACATACATAGGACACAGGCAGGCACAAAGGAGCCTGGTGCTATATTCATTTATAGAACATGAGAGGTCCTGGAGGAGGATTGAGCATGTTCATCATTCATGGCAGTATTTTAGCTTAGCGTAGTTATCTGACATGTTTAGACATTCATTTTTGCCAAACTGTATCATTTTAATTATATGTATCACTTTAATTATATGTCACTTTAATTATATAGTCTCAATAAAGCAAATATATTATTAGTGAAATATAAAATATTTGTCTTAATTTCTTGTAGATGCTTGAACAACATAGAGGCAAAAAGAAAAAGCACAATCACAGCCAGAAAAACAGGGTGACGTCCTACATTATAAAGAACACGCTGTTTTGGCTACTTGCAGGACAAACAGTAAGGAATCGTCTTTTATATCTAAGATAGATGATTTACAGGTGATTTCATTAGTACACGATTCTAAGGTTTTTGGCCCTCAAAATACGTAGCATTTTTGGTTTATCTGATTGGTTCAAATCCAATAGAACGTCACACAGCTGATATATCAATCGTAGTAAGTACTTGTTTAGCATTGATTCCTCACTGTCAAGTGTGAATGACAAGAATCGTATGGTGATGAAATTGCCTATAACGAAATCAATGCTTCAATATACAAAGCACAAGCATGACTAACAGGTTTAATGGTACCTACATTATTAAAATATGATAATAATATTAAGTACTTTTGCAGAGCCCATTCCAGTAAACTGCTCATTGGCAATAAATTAGATTACCTGATATTTCTGTGGTATTTTGCAAAAAGACACATTTTCAGTTGCTTCTTGAAGTCATCCAGGGTTTTTGATTTTTGGTGATGTGACGGCGAAGGCTCTGTCTTCAAACTTGTTTTGATTCTGTGTGGCTCGTACCTCTAAGAACAGTTTTGCCTAGATCACATGGAGACGTAACAGAGGGTTCTTGTCGCGGCGTTTCTTTCTTTTCTAGGAAAGTGGGAGGCTCTTAAGCTACATTCAACAATTCGGCGACGATATTTTCGTCTACGGCGCATCTTATACTTCCTCGCCAAAAGTTCCTAGAAGTCACGTGACTTCATGGTGAGGCAAGAACTTGCTTCATGAAAGATTCAACCGGTTGAATCTTTACGAAGGAAGAAGCCACGATGCAAACGACCAGAAAAACCCCCAAAATGATTGGGCAAAGTTAGAGACAGCTTGGGCGAAGTTAGAGCCAGGTTGGGCGAATCTAGAGAGTGCTTGGGCGAGGCTACTTATCATTGAGTCAATGGAACTTCGGCGAAAAAAGAGAACAACTCGCCGACGCAAACAAGCTGTTGAAACGCCGAAACAGCTACTTACTTCACCGTAACAGGTATTTGCTAGGGCGTAATAGAGTATTTGTCAGGTGCTTGGGCGATGCTAAAGCTGCTTGGGCGATGCTAGAGCTTGCTTGGGCGATGCTACTTTAACATGGAAGCAATGGAACTTCACCGAAGCTCCTGCCAACTCGCCGACACAGTCCTGCTCCTCTTTGGGGGTTGCTACGGCTCCAATTACGAGCGATTCGGCGTAGAAAACGAGTGCCTCGTCGTCCTAGGATCCATCCACGACGATGTATATCCTCTAATTGATTATATAATTGTCCAAAAATGGCTTGAAACGCCGAAAGTTGGCGAAACTTGAGTTCCTGGCACCTCTACAACTTCGCCGTCACTTAACCACTCTCGTGAGATCCATGCATTTGTCTCATTATATTATCGCAAACAATATTGTCAATTTTGCTTGGCATGGTCTTACACATATATATACACATATATGTACAACTTTTTAAATTGTGTCTCCAGCTCATTTGAACCAATTATGTGACAAAAACATCATTTCGGGACTCAAAGCAGTGGAAAAAATGGCAAAAATCATGTTATTTCAATATTACATTATGTAAAGAAATTTTGTGTTTCTAATAAGTTTGGTATTATATAGTTATAAACTCACTTTCAGGTGTTTAAATCATGTTTCTATCTCATTCATAACCTATTTGTGTGTGTGGCAAAAAATAACTGCATTTTTTGACGTCTCTCGAAACATTGAAAAAGTTTTTTTCAAAATGCCCATGGTAGGACGTACGTGTCACAGAAATGACTGAAATCACCTGAAATGATCATAAATACTTATTTAACTGTATTTGTCCTGTTTTTAGGGGGGCTCTTGCTTGAATTTCACATTTTGATTTTCTTTTTCACTCAATCCTAATAATATACATGTATGTAATAATTAAATATTGTAAAGCCTACTTGAATGCCTTAGTTCTGGCAAATGGTGGTGCTATTCAAATGAATAATAATCATAATAATAACTGTTTTCCATGAATGATACTCAATGAAAACTTTATTTTCAATCTCAGTCTTTACCACTTTTATCATGGTTACACATCCTTATACTTTTAAACCTATCTTGTTATTATTACAATTTTTTTTGTCTTTACTAAATGACCTAATTTTATTATTTTTCCGCACTATTGCAGGGAATTGGTTTTCTAAAACATCTTGGAAGAAATGAAAAAAAAGTTGAAAAAAAAAATTTAGGAAAAAAGATTCTCAAAAAAAAAAAATTTGTAAAAAAAGAATTTTGGAAAAGAAATTTAGGGGGAATAAAAATTTTAAGTAAGAAAAAAGAAATAAGAAAATTTATTAATTTTTTTCAATTGGGAATAGAAAAAAAGATTTTCGGAAAAACGATTTTGGCGGACAATAGTCCCAGGGCAATATACGAAAATATTTACTGACAATTCCCTGTCAGCGTGCCTCGGCGGTCCGGCGTCGGCCCGGCATCGGTCCGATGTCAGCAGCATCGGACCGGCTTTGGGCCGACGTTGGGCCGCCGAGGCACGCTGATAGGGAAGTGACCAGCTCTCAGCCAATGACAGCACTGCTTTCATGGTGGAGGTATAATAAAAATGAATGTATCATTATATTATTATTATTGTTAATAAGGGGGTGGGCAATGGATTGGCGACAAAAAAGGTATAAATTTGCCACCAGTCATTGAAAACACAAAAAATGTTTTTTCCGCACATCTCACAAAGGAGTTTGTTTTAATCCTGTTAGTTTGGTGGGTTAGGTCAACAAAATAGGTGGTTGACTTCACTTTCTGATGCAAAGGTCCCCTTTGGCACAGATGTACCTTGGGTTCATAGGAAAAGATTTATCCAAAGACACCAGTGAGATCACCCCCTGGATTGGAAATACAGCCATTTTTCAAAATGGCTGCCGCAAGTGCAAAAAGTCCAATATCTCCTCTTCTATTTCAGCTAGAGAGACAAAATTAGAGTCAAAATATATGTTTTTGGGGTCAGAGAATCCATAAAAATAGTTCCTGGGCATGAAAAAACAATATTTACACATTTTATTGTAGCACCTGCTTTAAAGATGGCCAACAAGCAAGGTTGACGGCACCAGGGTTAGTGAACATTTTGTGTTACTTTGATACCATTAGGTTGCATAATCTGCAAACATTGTTGGAACATCAATCTCTACTCAAAATCAACACACTCTAACACAATAGAAAAGAAGATATGCCCAACATCAGCATTATTGAAAAATATTTATGTGGTTTTCAAAGCCTCGATCGATCGCATTTTAGCATGCTTATATATATACATTTCATGATAATTTTTCCAAATCATAATCTACATTGAGGATATTTACTTTCTTGATATCAGCAGAAAGAAACAGCTTTTATATAGACAGCATCAAGCTGTGTTCTGTTTACCTGTAATTTCAGTTTTCTCCGTTCTTACATGTACATTGTGTCCATTTACTAATTTTTTCATCATCGCAAAGCTTTCATTTTGATAGTCCAGTAATTCAAGCATCGTATGTATGCTCAGTGAGTGAGAAATAATATATGTCAAATTAATTTCGCTGTACATTTAAGATAGGGGAGACCGGGGCTGGTTGTCACAGGGGCAGGTTGTCACACTTTTTATTGCACTAAACTATGGAGTCACACAGCTCAACCAATCATTGTTTATTGCTTTTATAACCCGCTGGAGTATTTTTGAAAAATCTTGACCCCTGGAAAAGAGTCTGTTAAAAATTTTCTGTCACAAAAAGTATTTTTTTACCTTTAACTTGTATGCAATGTTAGTCTTTATATAATAGTTGTTGAAAAAGTTAGAGTTAATACACTTACCATATGAACATTTCTTTAAATCATCATTAGAACAAATAGTGAAAATTTTGATAACAACGGCCTTGGTCACCCGTTTTTGGAATTTTCATCATTCGGGGCAGGTTGTCACAAAAAGGCGGGGCAGGTTGTCACACTTTTTGGAGCTGGTTGTTACCTATGAGGACCAGGCTTTTAAACCAAAAAACTAACATAAATATAAATTTGTGCTTTATATATGCTATTGATGACTGAAGATGTACATGCAGATATTGCATTGTGTTTAAATAAATTGATTTCAAATTTATATGTAAAATTTTCAAAAAAATTGTAAAAATCCTACACCAGATCAGAATGCTTTCCTGCTGATTGGTAAGCCTTCATTTGTAGCACCCTTGTACACAGTAGCATGTTTGTTAAGGTCTTCACTGGGCAAGTAAAGGATTCCTCATATGTCCAAAATACCGTTTCTTGGTCAAGATCTATTCTACAGAGTTCCACTTCCTGCATTCGAGCTCATAAACAAAAGTGTGACAACCTGCCCCGAGAGTGTGACAACCTGCCCCGAAAATGTGACAACCTGCCCCGAATTCTGAATTTTAAAAAATGTCCACAAGGACATCAATATTTCTAATGATATAGGTATATATTCACCAGATAGGTTTAAGTCACTCCCCTTTTGCCATTCACACAGAATGGCAGTGCTCCTGCATCCTTTATATAGAAATAGTAGCATGTTTAAGTTTTACACACTGTGACAACCTGCCCCTGTGACAACCAGCCCCGGTCTCCCCTAATAGTGTTATTTAAGGCTGTTGTCCAGTCACTTCTGTAGGGTCAATCACGAGACACACTTCACAGCATGTTCTCATATGCTAAGCTAGCAAAGTCACCAAGAGAGCACCCCACCAAGCCCAGACTCAGGAGTTTCCACTGCAGGTGTGAAAATATGTTTTGGGCAAAAAATATTGGTGAGGTGTTTGTGGATGATTCAAGAAGTTTTTTGCAGAACATTCATGGTATGCCATGCCATAGTTAGACATTTCAGACACTCAGTGAACGGAGGTACAATATGTAGCATGTACGACTTGGCTGAGGGATATGAATTATGCTAAGAAATATTAGCAAATTATCCTGCCCAGTGCCCAGGATATCCAGTTACCACTGTCATGTCTTTGTTTTCTACTCTTTCTAGCCAGTCAGAGCCATTTTGATGACCAATGTTACTAGGCATAAAGCTTGTAGGGATGGTACATAGCCTTTTAGAGATGTCACAAACTTTTAACTTGCCTTTATTCCCACTTCAACTGTATCAAGGATGTTTTACTTCTAGTGGTTTGGTTACTTGTATAGAAGAGCTGGTTGATTCAATGCCTATTCCATGTGTAAGAGAAGTACACATAGCTAAAGAGAATAAGGGGTTGTGATGAATATTGTTGTATTGTAACCAACTATGATAAAGACTCCATGAGCTGCTTGAGGTGGTACCATAACTCCAATTTTTTCTGAGGGGCTGATCATTAAATCAGCCACATCTATGCTTATTGTCTTCAATCTGTCATATATAGGCCTACATAACACACACAGCCCACTGCTATGATGGTTGAATCTGCATTAAGGTTTTGTTGAAATTTGAATAATCTGTTGACCAGAGGAGACTGATCAATACCTAACCCTTTTACAGTTAGAGAGATAATAGTCATGTTAGGACTATTGCAATTCTAGTTAAGTCCTGGTCCTGACAGGATGATTGAGTTTGTGGGGTTGATTAGGCTGGTGTCAGAAAAAAAGTCTGACCTCTGTGCAGCTATCCTCATCCCCCACCAGCATATCAGTAGCTGGACTGACTCTACCCTATTTCATTGAGTCATCGCCTCTCATGACAGTACACTTGTTTTCTCTTGAACTAATGGGTTCTTTTCCTGGTTATGAAATGGAATGGGCTGGCAAAATAAGTTGAGACCCTGATAAGACTACATGCCAACTTAGGCAGTGTCAAGAGCTACATGTGTCTTTAACTAGCTTGTCAATGATGATACTGTACACTGAAAGAGTCCTAGTCATGGTAGTGAAGACAGTCCTGGGTTGAGAGTCATGTGAGGCTGAGGACGTAGGAGTACTCAGTATATGGTATTCCTCAAGACTATTCAAGCAGCATCTGGAGGAATGAATCAGCCTCACATTAAGATGAAAGGGAACTGATGAATGACTGCTTCATCAGAAGATACTCATGGTGTAAGATTTTGGCTCCCTTTGAACAATTGCATCATCTAAACATATGTCCTCCAGTGCGCATTTTAATTAATTCCTTACACAAAAAAAAAGGACATTTTTCTAACTTTTTGCTTACTAGTTTTAGTATTGGTCTTCAAAGATGGTTATGGCTGGCAGGAAAGGGTAGAAAATCATCAAAATAAACACATGAAAGTGATCACTAGATGTCCTGGGCAGGGGCAGCATACTATTCAAGTTAATATCCCTCAGCTCATCTAAGTCATGCATGCCACCTCTGTTTACAAGTCATATAGCTTAGCACACTATAAATGTTCTCCACCAGTCTACAAACTTTCATGAATACTGATTAAACCCATTTCAAACTATTTTTGTATCTCAAAATTACTGACACTCATTTTGTTACTCTGATTGACAAAAACTGCAGTGGCTGGATTATTTCTTGGTGACTACTGTAGCTATGCACATAAGAAAATTCAGCCAAATACTATGGCACAGTGTATACATATTAAAAAATCAACTTGTCATATTTTTCATTTACTGAACATACCATGATTGAATTGCTGGACAATTAAAATGAAAGCTAAGTGATGACGAAACAATTAGTAAATTGACAGAATGTTTACAAGGTCAGGATACGACGAGATAACTAAAATTAAATGGAGCCACAGCTTGATGCTGTTTATGTATAGGCTGTTGATGCTGAATGCTGATATAAGGAATGCAAATGTCCTAAATTTAGATTGTGATTTGGCAAAATTATCATGAAAAGCATATTCCAAAATGTGATGGATCAAAGTGAAGAAACTTAAGAGGCTTTGAAGACCACATAAATATTGTTCAATGGAGCTGATATTGAGTATGTCTTATTTTTAATTGTGTTAGAGGATGTTCATTTTGAGTAGAGATTGATTTTCCAACATTTTTGGCAGATGATGCAACCTAATGGTATCAAAGTCACACAAAATGTTCACTAACAGTGGCCCTGGTGCTGTCAACCTTGCTTGGCGGCCATTTTTAAAGCAGGGGCTACAATAAAATGTGTAAGTATTGGTTTTTCATACTCAGGAACTATTTCAATGGATTCTCTGACCCCAAAAACATATATTTTGACCCTAATTTTGTCTCTCTAGTTGAAATAGAAGCGGAGATATTCGACTTTTTGCCCTTGCGGCGGCCATTTTGGAAAATAGCTGTATTTCCAATCCAGGGGGTGATCTCATTTGTGTCTTTGGATAAATCTTTTCCGATGACCCCAAGGTACATCTGTGCCAAAGTGGACCTTTGCATCAGAAAGTGAAGTCAGCTTTGACCTAACCCACCTACTATGTAGCTGATCTTGGAAATTGTATGCTGTTTCTTGATAGTTTACTCTTTCCCTCACAAAAAAAGTCCCAAATGCACCTTTGAGAGAAGAGAACACTTTTTTTGTAGGTTTTGCCTTTTTGCTATTGAAGTCATGCATCTGGGGTCACATTATTGTCTTGGCCAAATTAAACGAGACTCAATATTTTTCTCAATTTTCCTGAGACTAGCAATGGCAGATCCATACAAGGTTGTCAGGGAGCCCTAAACTTTTCTTATTATTTGCGAGCGCACCTCCTTCGTCGGTACATTATCATCCAGTAATTCATAGTGTACACTATACTTATTACGGGCTACAGATCATGAAGGACCCTGGTGCCCCCCCTCTTTAAAAGAAATAAAATTGCTATTTAATATGTTAGCTTGACATTACCAAGTTTTACAACATTTTCATGGGTAATTTTCATATTATAAGCCCACATACTTAAAAAAACGTCACGTCATCTTTCCTATGTTTTTATTCAAGTGTCACTAGTTCTTTAAAAATGCTAATGACCTACCATTTTAATTCTGCCATCTATTCCTAATAGTCTCAGCTTGCTTGTCACAAAATTTCATTCACTTTTCATGGTTTGGTCTGAACTGCATCATTTCCCCCCCCCCCTTTTTTTTGTGCACTTTCGGCTTTATATTATTTAATCTTTAAGTTTGCTCAGGAGTACTGTGTCACATGTGGTGTGATATATTTGAAATAGCCACTCTATTATTGTTGTTTCTTTTCATTTACAGCCAATTAAAATTCTTGGAGACCATGAAAATATCATTGGGAAGAGATATGCTGACTGTCAAAGACAAATACCCTTCAGGACAAATACCCCGGAATGGACGAATGAGCAGCATCTGGAGAGACATGCAGAGGAAGGGAAAGTGTGGGCTAAGAAGATATTTGATGCGATTAAAACACTTGCACTGATGTATAAAATAGTGCCTGGCAGCTTCTTAGAGGACAACTGTTACCCACTTTACTATGATTACGAAGTGATTGACGTACTGGACACATGTGAAAAGTGCTTGAAGCAACTGAATGCAAAGGACTCAGGTACTGTTCATATTTAAATTTGTTAGATTAACTGCAGTTTTTGCAACAATGTCTTTGATGGTATTATGCAGAGCAATATTTATCCAGCAAAATTTAATGATTATAGATGCTTGATATGTATATATATCCCTGCCGGGTATAAGATCAAAAAATCATGGGTGACAAGCTCACTCCTGCCACACCTAAAAACGCATTTCCCAGCCCTCACACTCACCTCAACTATGCACCTATCTTTATAATTCTATCCTCTCATCCTCATAACAGCAGAAAACAGTTCCACTGCTGTTTTATTGTCGTTTTCAACGGCAACTGTCCTCTGCCTCCAGGGGCGCATGAATCTGCTCAGTAGTTCTGCTTATGACATCGCCAGGGACTGGCGCCACTACTCCATTTTCCCGCCAAAATCATCCACACAGGCCATAGCCAGCCACAGCTCAATAATGCACAGTGGCGATCTGCATCATATTACCCTAATTTTAAAGCTCTTCTCAAGCCCTTCCCTTCAATTGTATCGTTTGGTATCCTGGTCTGCCACCTGCTTCACCATTTCGCCCCTAAACCCACTGTCTACAGTGCATCATTCAATCCCATCTCAAGATTGCATGCACCTCTCACAGCAAACACAAAATTGTCAGAACTCACAAAAGTCGTATGCAAATATTCATATTATGCCACTTATACTCTCTCACCTCAATCTGCTTACTTCAACGCCACCTACCGTAATGAATACAACAAAGTGCCACTTCACCATTGTTTTTACGCCATGTACTTTTGTTTTATAATGGTAATGCATGCAGTCATGCACGCAGCTGGGTTGCAGTGTACATAACACTGCACAATCGTCCTGCCTTTTATCAAAGGGTAAATCTAGTAGGCCTATAAAGCAGTTATACCATGGTAATATGTGGTGCACCCTCAGGTTTCTTCTTCTTTTGTCGTTATTTTACTCCCTCACTTCCTTGCTACTCCCTCTGTCACTCTGTCACCTCCTCCCTCTCTCCCTCTCTCCCTCTCTCCCTCACTCCCTCACTCCCTCTCTCCCTCACTCCCTCTCTCCCTCACTCCCTCTCTCCCTCACTCCCTCCCTCCCTCTCTCCCTCTCTCTCTCTCTCTCTCTCTTCCTCTCTCCCTATGACCTTCTCCTTGCTTCCTCTTTTTCCCATATTTCCTGTTTTCCTCCCTATTTCTCCCCTTTACCTTCCTTTCTCCCTTTCCAGTTTCTCACAATGCTGTTTCATATTTTCTTTGTTATTGAAGTTTTTGGAATTGTTTCCCTAAAGATTTTGACATGAGACACAAGATAGGAAGACCCACCTTGATACAGTTGTCAAGGATTGAGCAGTACAGAGAAAATTGAATTCTCCCAAACCCTTGATTTAAAATCTCATGATTTTTCAATGGGACGATTCATGACCCCTGTCCCACAGGGGTCCTGGGCTAACTTTAAATAGACATTTTAGTGGAGAGAAACTATAATGAACAATAGAATAGCTTAATCAGAGATTCATTACAAAGTAATGGTTGTCAGAAATATACTGTACAGGAGCACTGGAGAGACTCCTGCAGATTGATGTCAGCTAATTGTTGTTACAGAGAATGAGCCACTGATTGAGATATTGGAGAAAACAAATGATATGTATTTTTCACATGATTTGTCAATGCGGAGAACTGTGACTGAGTTGCCTACAGCACCAGCAACACCAGCAACAGAGCACCTGGGACTAAAGCCCCTTTCCCACTGAGCACATATGACTACGTTTGAACACATGGGCTAGATATTTAGTGGATACGCAAATGGTTATGCAGAGCTATGCATTGATATGCAACACAATGCAATGCAAGGCAATACAACGCAATGAAACGTGTACAAATGCACTAGGAGGGCATAAAAATTAAACATGTTTAATTTGAACGCATAAGGGCTGCGTTTTAAGCCTGTATGCAATGCAGTGCAAAGCAGTTTGCAGGCCTAAGTCAGAAATGCAGACTTATGCAGAGTTATTGCAGACTTATGTAATGCCTATGCATGGACAGGCATCAATACGCAGCTGTATGCATTGATATGAAAGTAAATTGTAATTTCAAAGCTAATTTGTTGAGTTTTGAGTGGTGTAAGAGGCTATTTTGCAGAACAAAAGACTGCAAAACGCAGACAATTGCATTAATATGTATCAATATGCAGTGCATTTGTAAAGTTATTGCAAGGTTATGCACACCAGTTGCAAACATATGTACAGTTCTGCAACTGCTATTCATCTGGTCATTTAGCATGGGTAATCAGACACAAGAGAAACGCCTACCCCTCTGCATATGTACACATTTTCTAAATTTTACCATTATGCTATGAAACGTGACTATATGCATCCAGTGGGAAAGGGGCTTTAAGTGGATAGATGGGTAGGTAGGTAGTAGTAGATAAGTAGATGGTGATAACCAAACGTTGTTTTTTTTTAAGTTAAAAGGTTCTCCTCCTGCTCACTGAAATCTTGGTTGCCCATTGAGTTTAAAACACCTCAGGTTAAACCAGATGACCTCTTATCTCATGTTGCCTTCTGTTTGCAGTTTGCTATTTTCTGTTGGCAATCTGTTGGTTTTCTGTTTGTCTCTTGTTTGATTGTTTGTTATCATCACCTATTTCTTGTAATGATTTAAAGAGTGCTCAGCAACAGGAATGTCTTCAGTCCACGTTGCCTGCAGCAACGTGAAGACTGTGATCTAATGAGACACCTGTAAAGACGAAGTCAGAGCAATTTAAATATCAGCCCTGTTCAGATTGTGACTTTTTTGGTTGAGTGTATAATTGTTTGTTGGTGAAACAGTCTCAGTCGTTTAGACAGGTCTCTGGTGACGAAACACTATTCCAAACATGGGCTTCCTTTTTGGATGAGTCTGAAACTGCGAACTCAATACTTGAGACTGTTCCCAAATTTCTCACTGTTGATGAAATCAGATATACATCAAGGCTGCAATATTTGATATGAGTACAGTGGTCACTGCGTTGTAAGACCCCCTGCTTTTAGAATTCCCTGCCTTATGTGAGAGCCCTTCTCCTGCACTAAGTAGCATTTTTAGTGCATATTGCACCTACGAGAGACCGCACCCCCACGATAGACTGCTTCATGACCTCAGAAGGGGTGGTCTTATAACACAGGGACCACTGTACTTATCAATGATGTTGACAAGGTGGGGTTTCGGCCATTCAGTCCATGCATCACAGCTCCCAAGAGTGAATATCCCATTCATCTGACCTTCAGTATCCGGGTCTTCACTGTGACACTTGCTTTTCCATCTTCTGTCCTCTTTAATCACAGATGCCTCTCCTGTTTAGTGTATACATCCAAATAGGACTTTAAAGAGGGGGGGGGCATTGGTGACTTATTATTTCACAGTACAGCTGATCAGTTCTGTTATGCTTTAAAGGGTGATTGCATGATTAGCATAGTGTGTGTGAAAGTGGAAAATAGCTGCTTCATAAGTCATTTAAGTGAACAGGATGTGCATTTTGTTGAGAGGCCAAGCCCCATTAACCCAATTGCTGAATACAGTTTTCATCAGAATTGAAATAACACACTGGGTTTGGAATCATTAATTGTAAATAATGTCAACTTGTTTCATGCATAGAAATGTTCAGTCTGTGTGTTCCCCGCAGATAACCCTTTAGTCTGTCTAAAAGTGTATCCATAATTATTTCAATGAAAACAGTTAATCATTTTTTGTCAATTTCAATATTCTGAGTGTCACTTAGTGCACATGATATTCTATTTCTCAAGGTGTTTGTCTGTCAATCTCTCAATGTATCCATCTATCATCTTTGTATGTGGGTCATTCTCAAATTTCGGGACAATTTGCGTCAATCCAGTTCCATGACATAAATTTGAATGCAATTGATATCTGAAGCGTCACTCTACATCTGTTATTCATATTTCTATTTAGAACCATTGCATTAGGAACAAAAAGTCATTTTTTAGACTTTTTTTGGTGCAATATGTCCAGATCCACTAAATGTCGTCAGATGCACATACGCCATACTACCACAGCTTTGCAGATTTCATTAAACAGGTATTCAACAAATTAAGGCATAATTTTCTTTGGAACACTTTTTGGTCCAACTAAAATGTCTACTCAGTTCCCTTCATTTCCAGGCTTACCAATGATACTTTTTCGAAGAATTTAATATATATATTTTCGAGGGTGACATGCTTCAATAGACTGCAATCATAACATCGTATCTCCCAAATCGAATGCACTATTGAGGGAACACCAAACCGTTCCTTTCCACTTAGTTAACCCAAAAAAAATTGATATTTAATTGAAAAAAACGACTGATCTGAGATGAACTACTTCTGAAAATAAGACTTACATCTTTTCTTCCTTTTTTACTATTTTTAAATTGCTCAAAAAGCAGGTTTTTTGCATCAAAATACACTCAATGACCACATTTTCCAGGGCACTTTGTCCCGAAATTTGAGAACGGCCCATGTATCCATTATGTTTATTTATTTAATCCAAAGGTCAACTCGACATCAACCTGCAAATATGTACAATCTTTAAGTATATGGCATATATTATAACATAATCAACATTTAATCCATAATATATATGCAAATGCAATTCAACAAATGAAACCTAATTACACTTTAACACATTTATAACAAATAATTGGTGCTCACCTTATATCAGTGATTAATGTATAAGACACAATTTGGAGTTTTGCTTGTGAATTTGTTGATCTAAGTTTGGCTTGCCACATAAATGGTCTGGCCAATGAGTTGAATGTCAAGACATTCTGCATGTTCAGATGTTAACTTTATTCTTGTATATTGACATAAGTCAAACTGGATGTAATAGTCCTGAATTTTTCTGTCACATCTCTGGTAGTGGTTAAAGTATATAATTGGTGACATGTAATCATATTTGCAATTATATTCCATATTTGCACAAGAGTCTTGTCATTCAGTAAGGTTACTTTCTTGGCCCCTGGCTAACAGTTCAACATTGTTCATCCCGATTTGACACAACTGATGACCTCAGTTGAAAATTTCTATCTGTTCATATGAGTGGAAAACACACCACTAAGCACATTGGAAAATTCATCCACATAGCAATTTTTAACTTGACTTATCTAATTGGACTGGGAAAGCCCATCAGGGCACATGCACAGTTATATAGGTCTATATAATTATCTGTTCATGAAAACGCAGGGAGCAGAACCACAAAATATTGAAAATGATTTAGTTCTAAAACATTGGTGCATAAAGGGAAAGCAAATAATTGTAATTTAAAACCACAGCAGTAAAAAGAAATGTTGAAAAATAAATATTTAAATTAGAAAAAAAAAAAAAAAAGTAACCCTGTTGCCTAGGCATGACAAAATAAGTACACTCTGGAAATTTGGTGGTCATGGGTCAGTCAGATGCGTATAAAAAGCGTCTTTTTCAGGTCCATTAATGTCCTCTATCTCTGCACAGCATTCACTTGTTCAAAAACAAAATATATTCTCATAGTCTAGTTGGCTTCAAGCTTTATATCAAAAAGTCGGTCATTCAATCATATACTACATCATGTACACTTCAAAATTGTTACATTTGCAATAGAATATAATTTACTTAATAGTAGGCTACCCTTAATTTCTCTGTTATCTATACAATACAATAGATCAATTATCAAAAATTAACCATTCAAGTTTTTTCCGAAAATTATATTATTCAACAACCACTGTTTATTTGCTTGCATGTGCGGACGCTCCTCTGTTCTTTCTTTTTAATTTTCATTGGGGGTCACTTGACAACGAAAATAATATTTTCCTAAAGTGGCCTCCAGTCCCTGTTGCTATATATTTTCTCTTACGATAATTCAATTTAATTTTTATAATAACTGTACTGGGACAATAAAGATATTCTGATTCTGATTCTGATTCTTTATTTAGTTTTTTACGAATTAAAAACCTTCAACTTCCTTCACTAAAGATTTGAAAAGTTGTGATGTATTATGATAGCTGTTGAATGCTGAGGGTATGCTGCCACACAGCTTCTGTTAATTTCTTTTCCGACACAACAGCTTCATCTGGTGTGAATTCATTAAAAGGCATGGAAAGCAAGAAAAAAACCAGAATACAGTAATATAAATGGAATAAGTCAGTGTATTATAAGTAACTCCTACACATATAGTAGTTTGGGAGACAAAATTGCAACTAAAAGAGGTTTTATTAGCCAAAACACTATTATTATTTTCTCCACTTGGGGGCCACGACGCTACAGCAGTGATCACATGACCGTGACGTCATCACCCATAACAGAGCATAAACATGACGCTCATTGTAGGCAGGACTGCTGGATGATCATAAGTGTGGAAACAACAAATTTAGGGCCTGTTGAAGCACAAAAAGTAGCTCTGTCGCTGCTGTGTGACAATGTCAGTACCCTGTTCGAATTTGGCCGTTGCGGGCAACCCACATTCCTCAATCTTAAAAGGGAAAGATGTGGCTCAAGAACATGAACTTTATTCAGTAAGATATCATAGACAGTCTGCCAGTTGTCTCTGTGTATAAATCAATTTATTTACTATATTTCAGAAAATTCAACCGGCAGTGAAGAACCAAACCGATCTTTGCCTCCAAACCACGGAAGCCAGTCACAATCTCACTCAGAACTTTCAAAAAAAGAGAAAAAATGTGTGGTATCATAGCAACCTGTCACTCAACAAAACTATGACACAAGACTGTAAAGTTATGGCGTAAAGAAGAGGCACATCCCAACCGAAACAGTTATCAGTATAGCCATGTAAAAGAAGAAGTACCTTTCTCTGAAAAACCTGCAACTTCAATGATGACTCACTCACAGATGAATGAGCCAGCACCTTGGGCTTGGGCAACATCATCAACAAAAACATATTACCATGACCCTCATTGACACCATCAATAATCATCATAGAAGAGTGACATCTAGGTAATTGAAGAGTCAATTAAAAAAAGAAAGAACTTCTCAATCAATTGAAACATTGCAAAACACTGGCTTCGAAACTTGACAAATAATCACCGAGGTATAGTAAATCAGTTATAATTAAATGTATTCAGATTGGACCATTAACTTTGAACATATATCTAGGCCAAAATTTAACATAGGTCCTACTACAGGTCTACAAAAATGTGTACTTCATGGACAGTTACTCTCTGTCCATTATTAAAAGGATAAAGGGAGATTGTTGAACATTTCTTGGAGTGGTATTTGTCAATTTTGCAAAAGAACTTCTTTCCGCAGATACTTTCACCATCCTACAGGATAACCAAGTCACTTCTGCAATGCAAGTGTTTTCCAGGTTAGATGAGAGTTTCATAGTGATACAGAGCAGCAACTTTAGCATCTGACATTGTATAGACTGAAAGGATATATTTAAATTCTACGAGTACCTGGTATACTCGTACAAGTCGCTCTGTGACTGTTTGTTATTAATTTTATATTGATGAGTTATACATATTCATGAGCTTCTGAAATATCTATACATATATATATCCCTCCGGGTAATATTGCAGTTAAATCTTGGCTGACATGATCACTGCTTGCTTACCTAAACACACCTTCTCTGAGCGTCCCACTCACCCCAACTTTCCATCTATCCTTCTTTTTCTTGCCTGTCTTTCTGTGATGACCATATAACCTTCTGACTCCTCTTTTATTTCCAATTTCTACTCCATCTCAAAATCGCCACCAGGAGTGCATGCATCTCTCAAACCAGCCATGAAATTCTTCTCTCAAATGTCTTCTCCTTGTCAACCTCTAAACCGCTATCAAAGGCTAATTATTTCACTATCTTTGCCCTTTTTAATGCATGTTCACTTTAACCCATTTCATACCAAACTACTACTACTGCCATATATTCATGAAGTTGCACTGCAGCACACCTGGTGGTCATCTCCAAAATTACATTTCTTTCAGCTGCATCACAAAAATGCAAACTCTTACTTCTTTGTTCCTATCTCTCATTTCCTCTTTCAGTTGCTTTTTCCCCATTGTAACCTGCCTTTAACATAGTTTAATAATGGGTAAATTCTAGTAATAAATATGTGTGTAATATGAATATATTATGTAGATAAAACTGATTAATTCACTTAATTACTTATTATTGAAACGTGAAATTGTTGATGTGTCATAGGCATTTGGACATTGCTATGATACAAATGCTTGCCTGTGGGATGCTTTTAAAAGCTTTAAAAGTGTATCTAATTAAAATACGTTTGTTGATGTTAATTTGTTATCGTTGCGTTTTACAGACGTATAATACATATTATAGATTTTTATTGTATTTCCTTTTGTTTTGCTCCCTACCACATGCATACTTTTACATTCAATCTAATGATTATTGATTGAATTATGCGTGTGTTTTATCTTTGTTGATCATGTGAATGTTGTTCGCCTGTGGCAAGTGTATGTTGTTTGTGTGCTCGATCATGCGTAACTGAGAAAACTGTCAATCCTTACACATGTAATTCAGTTGTGTGCAGAATTGGTCAACTAAGTTAATTGGTTGACTAAACTTGGCAGCAAAATTATTCAACCCCGTTGATGTTTTCTAGACTCCAATAGTAAACAGGTTTTCCGAAAGTAAGTGTGGTGACATCAAGGTGTTACAAATTATAAAAATAACAGTACCAGTCACATGGACTAGATAAATCCTATGAGTATCAGGGACTGGAACCAAAAACTGTTTTAACCAGGGGAAAACAACGGTCTTAAGCCAAGCAGATATCTACATCGAAATGCAGGCTAACCCACATTTCTGTGTGGACCATGTTAATGAAACTATCACCACCTCAAATCTAGACTTGTTTTTCTTGGATTTGCACACCTCAAACCTTAGTAGGAAAACAATTCCGAAAATTGACAGTTTCATTTTTTAATATTTCGGTCTTTATTAAACCATCTTCAGGAGAGTAATGATTAGGAGGCATACATGTTGAAATGTTAGCTTCTAGAGCCCGGAACTGAGTCAGACACCTTTGGTCAGCTCACTTGAAGAATTTGTGGCTCACTTTTTCAGCTAGCTGAATTTTGTTGGCTGCAACTTGAGCTGACTTAAGTCAGCTCACTTGATGCGTTATTTTTATGAATTTTTCACAGATATATATAAATTGACCAGTTACTGTAACATCAATCTTTAGTCTTTGCCAAGGTCCAACCCTGATAGTCTACCTGGGAAGTCATACTTATAAATAGTATAAAGAAAAGACTCTAGTAGGCTTAGGCCTGTGGTCTTTGGAGGGGTGATAATGTATTAAATTTGTTAAACAGTATTGTAGGCCTGCTGAAAGTATGCAAATTCATGTACAGGGCTCAATATAATAACAATTAACAAATGTATTATTCAAATTAAATAGTGTTGTCCTAATTATTTGGGTTTGGTCAATATATCTGCATAATAGTTATGGCTAAAAATGTATTTCAAATTTTGCCCCTGAACGGACTTTTAATTATTAAATTTGGGATAACCCATGCATCAAACTTCACAGTACATGGGCCTTTTCACTCTTCTGGAAGTCAAAGGTGAGCATTGCAATCAGAATTATCAGATTGCCAACTCTAGTTGCCATCATGAGAAATAAAAGTAGGTAACTTCTCTTCTTCCTTATTTTCAATTATGAAGTCCTATTGATGCTCCTGTAAATTAAACCCCAATTGCCATAGAGCTAAGGGCTTTAAAATTGGCTTCAAGCTGGCTTTTCAGCTCAGCTGACTTGAAGCAAAGTCAGCTGAGAGTAAAATCAGCTCACGGCGGCGCAAAATGTTGGCGGTTTTGGGCTCTAGTTAGATACAGTAAACAATGAAAACAGATTACAATGACAAACAACATCAAACAGTTACAACATACAATCATATAGAGTGTGAAATAAAGTGGAAATCAATGGAACAATACTAGTTGTTTGGTGGCCTTCAGTCCATGGTTAAGATTTGGCATATTTCTTCTAATTGCTAATGATTCTTTAAATAATAACAAGGCCCAATGTTTGTCCCTATCAATGATTTTGGTGTTCTGTAGTATAATTTGATGAACACCAAAGGGACCATTGTCATCAATAGTGTCTGGAAGGCTTAACAGATCATGAATGTCTTTAAAGTCAGTACAGTGTTGAACATGTTGAAAAATTTCACTATTATTACTTTTACTGCGTTCAATGATTCTAGTTAGTAAGTTTCTATCGGTTTTGCCAATATAGCATGAGTTCATAAGCCTTCCAACACATTCATGATCTGTTGAGCCTTTCATCAAATAAGAGCACAGAAAAAAATTTCAAAGGCAGCAAAAGTAAATGAATGAAATCAAGGAAGTTGTACTTATGTATTACATATTTATCCACAAGGTAATTAAAATTACAATGAGAGAAATTACTCAAATTAGCAAAAGGGAAGCAAAAATAAAATGGTTCTTCTGAATGAAAATTTTCCATCTTTTCAGCGTCTAAAGAATAGTTTTAACAGAACTCGAAAGTGATTCCAATTGCAAAACTGAGAGTCTAAGACATTTTAGATATTGAGTTGATAGGTACCTATATTTTCCGCTGTGCAAGTTGGCTGTTTGTTTGTGATAATCATAATTTTCCTCCAAATGCCTTGTCCTCGGGAGTGGAAACAATATGTCAATTCCTAATAAGTCTGCCTGATATGGTGGCCCTGAAATTTAGAAAATCAAAAGGTGAAATTTATAGTAAAGTGATTTAAAAGTGTCTGAGGTCTGTGAATTATCTATAAGAAGAAAAAGAAGAAGTCAGTCTGTTAGAAGAAATCTTGATCCTTCACAACAGAAAATAAATTATAAAATAGATTTAATGAACTTGAGAAAACAAAAATATTTGAAGTGAAAAAATAGGAACAGTGGCATAAACAAACAATGTAACAGAAAATAAAACTATTATTCGGGGACTTTGCATGCTTAAAATAAATAAACACTTTGGCTGTTTTCGTGAAATAAATAATTTTCCGTGGAGGAAAACTCCAAAACCCCCCTAATTATTAAATGGTCGCCCCCTAAAAGGTATTTTCTAAATATGGAGTTGTTTGATTTTAGAAACAAGTATACCTGTATGTCATAAGCTCAAAATAAATCATTACAGTCACTGTTAAAACAGATAAATAATTTCCCATCGACTGGATGATAGAGGAAAACTATAAGGGGCCAACCAGACGAGTGAGGGAGGGGGTATGGATTTGACCCAAGGCCACAGCGATAATTTTTTTTTCCCTAAAAAAGTGCAACAAATTTTTTTTCGCATGCGGAAGAGCGAAAAATATTTTTATCGCAGTTTTAACATAACGGTACCCTAGCTACAGGTGGAAACAAATTTTTTTTTCATTTTCATGTGCTCAACTTTTTTTTTAATGTCAAGTGGGATACAAAACATTTCACCAAAAATTCAAATTTGTAAACAAATTGAAAATTATCAGAAACAATAAACATGCTGTTGCAGTTGTGTCGATGAACAGAAACTGGAAGCCACTTCCCCACAATCACACACCAGTGACACCACACACAGATTACCAAGCAGGACTAACCTTTTTTGTATCCAATAAAACTGTCATTTGTATACCTGCGTATAATTTTTTTCATGTCTTTGCCTAAAATTGTCTTCAAAGAACTTCTCTGCTGTCAGCTCTGTGAAGATCAACAGTGGAATGAAAGAACAATGCAATGACATCACACTCACCTGCCTGCTGTGATGTCATCAACAATCACCTTGGAGATGACGTCACACCACCTGCTGGAAATTACAGCAGCAGCAGAAAACAACAAAAACAAAGAGAAAGCAGAAGATAGCTCTCAGTCTCAGTTAAAGCAAGAGAAAAACTTTACTTGAAAGTTAGTCGACCAGTTCAGAGTTTTAAAGGTGAGTTGCGACTTGCTTGTACATTATTGTACTACAGTTTCATCTTTGAAAAGTTCAGGGAAAAGAAGTAAATATAAACAAATGAAGATTTCTTTGACCATGTTGACTTTGCCTTGGCTTTTGACTCTGCTTTGGCATGTCGTCATGGTCATGTTGGCTCTATTAAATAGTACCTGTGAGTGTGATTTTAAAATTTACGCCTGCTACCAGTAATTATGAAACTTTAGAAAGTCCTAAACTGGGTGTCTGGCACTGTCAACCAATCCTTGAATAGCCTTGAATTTGGTTTCTCATAATTCCAGGCCTTTAAAATATTTGTTTTGCACAAAAGGTCTAAAGACTGGAATTTAGTTCCTACTTAATATACCTCTGACTCTGAGCTGATAATAAAACAATTAACAGCTGCATATTTGGCGATTTCTTGTGACAATGAGCCGGTACGGTAGAAACATTTATAGCCAGGGTCCCTGCCCAGTGCAGGCTGCAGATTCCTGATCGTCCTATATCAGGCCTGAGATGCCCAGATTTTGGGAAGGACGGCCAGGTTTTCAGAAGGATGAGACCAGATTTTGTACTATGAAACAATAAGCTGGGCTTCCACAATGTGGGGAAGGACCCTCAAGCTCCCAAGCACTGACAACGAATCTGGGAACCTGTTTATAGCACTTGTTCAGAAAAAAAATTAGACCTACAGTGATTTTCTGCCTCGAAAAGCCTGCAATTTTGTTTCAAAAATTTTGCAGACACCCTGCCTGGTCTATCGTCTATGCAAGTTGGCTGCCCCTGATCCGTGGCGCGGGATCTGGGGAGGATCCAGAAAATCTGGTGTAGGGGTTACGGGTTATCGCGTCGTTTAACACATACTATATCCAATGGTACAATTGCTGGACAGCGCGTTGATGTAATAAGAATGTAAATATTTTAAAATTTCATCTGGTGGGGGGGGGAAGCATCCCCCCTGCATCCGTCCCTGCGTGGGACGGGTACCCACTAAGAATGTTGTTGTAGAGGCGCTGCTGGATGGTTCAGGTTTTTTAGTCTCCTTGGATTAAAATGGTTTTGGTTTTTTGGCAATACACTTTTCTGATAAATTTGGTTATCATTTTTTAGATCAGCAGACCTATCCGTTTGTGCACCCTCAATGACAGACAACGTATTTTCTAGTATTGTTGAGTCGGCTTGAAAAAGACAATTCCAATCACCAATGGAATCTAAATCTTAAAGATAACTTCATGCAAGCAAACCCAAACAAATTCCAGTCAATGTTTCTAAAGCCCAGTCATTATAATGTCACTGTCCCCAGCTACATAGAAATAAACATTCCCATAGAAGTAAGTAACGAAGTCTTATTACTAGGAGTCAAAATTGACAACAAATTAAATCTTGACTCACATGTATCTAATTTATGCAAAAAGGCAGCAAGACAACTCAAGATCCTAATGAGATTCAAGCGCTTACTCAGCCGTAAAGAGAAAGAAATTCTTTTCAAGACGTTTATCTTGTCCAACTTCAATTTTTGTGCCGTGGTATGGAACTTTTGCAGTAAAACATCATTGAAAAATGTAGAGAAAATCCAAGAACGTGCATTAAGATTTTTACTTAATGATTCTAAAAGCCCCTATTATGAGCTGCTACGAAAAAGTGGTTTCAAGACTGTACACCTCAACAGACTAAAGACTATACATATATGTAGCAAGTGAAGTATTTAAATGTGTATACAAATTAAATCCATCATTCTTGAATGAAATATTCACAAAAAAAGAAAATGTACAAAGCTTAAGAGATCCATCTTTATTAGCTATACCACGATTTAATACAATTCAATATGGAAAAAGATCATTTTCTTACTATGGCTCGCATTTATGGAATTTAATGCCTAATAATATTAAAAAGTGTACAGATTTACATACATTCAAAAGATTTATTGAGGACTTGGGAAGGGCCTGCCTGCTCATGTTCTATATGTTACCTGTGATATTGTTAGTTGAATCTTACTGTGATGAATAGTATTATTTTTTTTGTTGTTATTAGTTTTGATTGTTTTATTCTGTCACATAATAGCACTTGTGCTAATGTTGTTTGTTTTTAACTGTGACTTTAAATAAAGATTTTCATTATTATTATTATTATTAAATTTGGTCTGGGAAAACCCATGCAAGTTCGACATCACAGCCTCTAAGCCAATGGGCTGCCAGAAGAAAAACACATCACATAATCCATGAATTAACAAACAAATTTTCAAAGCCTTTTATTCATGGCAAGTTCCATCAAAGTTAAATGCTGTAAATTGGCAAGTTTGTATAATCAAACAACTCTGTGGGGATTATAACAGTTGTCTGCTGTGAACTGTTTGAATTGTGATGCATAGTTTACTGTCAGCCCATTGGCTATCAGGTGTGATGATGTGGTGCAGGGGCTGTCCCTGCTAAAATGCTTACTCTGACACTGTAGAAACTGTGATGCTCAGTTCAGGCGGATCCACATTGGCTAGAAGCTTGGGAATCTGACCCTGTTTTAAATGACATCACACTTGTAGTTATTACAGGGAAACAAGAAGTGCAACAAAATGACAATGTGTTTGGTGCTCAAGTAGCTTTGCCACGTCACAGATTTTCATGCTCCTCTGATCACAGACAGTGTATCGCACTTGACAATTATTTTCATTATGTGAAACAACACCATTGAATGTTTGTGCTACCTGAAATTGTACTGTATAAAATTCGTGGAGACAGAGCCTCAACATGTAAGCTGAATCCTATCAACACACAACTGAATAGATCATGTGCTTTGCGCTTGTTGAATTTTTGCAATGTGTCTTATTATCCTTCCAAAAAATATTTAGAATTTGAAAAATTTTGCAAAGTTGGTATGTGACCTCACACTATTAGTAGAGGACCCCACCATAGATCCCGTGACCACTTGAGTGGGAGCAATTTTTGAATGTTGATCCAAGTTTATGAGGTCAAAACAAAAAATTTTGGCCGGGGCGCACCTCCAGAAAGTGCGGGCTAACTCCACCAGGCGGCCATTTTCAAAATGGCCGCCAATAATCGCAATTTTGTTATATCTCGGCTTCTAATTGGTCTAGGACGATAATCATTGGGTCAAAATATATGTTTTTGGGGCCAAGAAATTCAATGGTCACCATTAGAATTGTCTATGACCACCACCAGGGGGCAGAATAAGAAAATGTATGAGAAAAATAGCTGAAATACAGTATATTCGGGCCGAAACCTAACACACACATGCAGAATCTGTAAAAGTGAGCAAATGACAGTTAAATTATAATCTTTTCATACCTCTCAAAATTACATAGTGCAAAGTGATCTATTGTCACTCATCAACAGGAAAAGTACGAACCCTGTGAGTTTGTGAGCTCATAAAAATGCGAAAAAATTCGTAAAACAAACTGAAACATGTTGTCGTAAGTATGTGTCATTATCAACTGAACACTTAGTAATCATCGTAAGAGTCCTCATTTCTGTCATCTGTGCAACTATCTTAAGACTATCTACACTCTGTTAATTTCCACCTGTGCAATAGTGTCACTGAGAGTGCAGGCTTCGGATAATGAATAGAAGCGCATTCTTCCTTCAAGGCATCATCAATAAATATCCCAAATCAAAGGGATTAAGGTCTGATTTGTCAATGTTGAAGTAAAGAGGGGTCAAGGAATTTCCATATAGAACATAAAAATCATGCAAATCCTAGGCCATGGTGTGGTTGCCATGGACTTTTGTCTGAGGTTCTGCTATTACAGAGCGATTGTCTGACTGATTTTGTCTCCATATTTGTATTGGATAGTGAAGAGAGTCATGTCATCTGCCATCCCTTTCTTGGCTGGAGGCCTAGGATGTGTCTCCTTGGTACAATGGTTAGCATGCCTGCCTTGTACACTTGTGGATGTGGGTTCAAAATGTCCAGAGGTTATCACTATAATGATTGGTATGATTGCCGTTCAGTATGGTGAGTGCCGGTGAGCAGATTTATCTGGAATGGGCACTATATAAAATCATACTATATTAGTATTACTGTATTATTGTCTTGAAAGGAATTCTGGTTATTCTATGCTTCCTTTCCAGTTGCCTTGTCCAATATCACCATCTTGCCACCATCAAAGAAAGCTGCAGTTGTTCCGTTGACAGAGTTCACATACAGTGGCACACTAATTTCAGCAACTTATTTTGGACAAAGGGAATGAGAGCTCAACAATGGTATTTCTTCTCTGAAGTCCCAGTGTACCACTGGCCTTGTCAGCCACATGTGCATTGACATTTTCATGACTTCAGCTTCCTCTGAACCAACCACATCAGACCCATGACTGCCATTTTCTTCGAATCTGCGAGCAAATTAAAAGGAGCAGAATAAGCTTCAATATGGTTGCATCTGTGATCAGCCACTTCTATTCCAGTAGTGATTCTCACCGCTAGATCCTGTGAAATATATCAGTTCTGTGTTACCAATGGTTCGCGACTAAGTAGTTAATTACCTCTCTAGAAATTCTGAAGCCTACCCTTGTTATTTAAGTTGCCAAACAGCTCAATCTACACAGCAGGATTGGGAAAGCCATCTGCTGCTCAACTGAAGATGTTTCTGAATCCGTTCACAGATTTTTTCATCTGTTACCTCCTGTCCGCATCTTTATGGATACCATACTGTTTATTCATCATGACTAGTAAGCTTCAGACCAATGATCTCTTCGAATATTTAAGTGCATAATCACAGTCAAAGCCAGTGGAGCCCAATTGGCTGCAGATAGGCATAACGATTTAAGTGTGCTCCATTTGCTTTACCAACTAAGGACAGTCTTGCGAAGATTTTGAATCAACAAACAATGATGGCCACAGGCAGTTTTTACTGTTCTGCAAAGATCATTCTCTTCCTACAAATCATTTCATGTGAGCATAAAATGAACTCACAAAGGCACTCCAACTATAATCTGTCCTTTAAACTTTCTAAAAGAGCACAGACTGGAAAAAAATAAAATGTGATGTATAGTAACTGAGTATAAAGAATGACAAAAAAGTAGAACTTGAAGATGTGATGAGTCACAGATGCAAATACATAACAAGTGACAACCAAGAAAGACTCAGAAATCCAAAATGGTAGATGTTCTCCATCTCGATGCCCTATGAGACTAGTTGTGGCCACATAGCACTAATTGACTTGAGGTTGATGAGGCATACAGCTGTTCCATCAGCAGAACAGGCAAATAAACAAGATGGAACCACATATACCTGAATGGTCAGACAAGCTTTATGTGATATGAAGATCCACATGCAGCCGCACTGATCAGACATTGTGAATGATTGGTGTGGATGCATTTGAAATCTGTGAATGGGTTCAGAGACATCTTCCGTATAGAGTAGCAGATAGCTTTCCCCATCGTGCTGAGTAGACTGAGCTGTTTGGCACCTCAAGTAACAAAGCTTCTAATATTTCTGAAGAGGCAGTTAACTGCTTTGTCTAGAACCTTTGGCAACACAGAACTGATATATTCCATAGGAACAGTGAGAATCTCCCTACAGGAGCAAAATGCAGCCATATTGAAGATGACACTGCTCTTTTTCAATTTTTGCTCAGGGAAAATGGCAGTCTTAGGTTTGATATGGTTGATTCAGAGGATGGCAATCATACCAATCATTATAGTGATAACCTCTGGACATGGCAGGCATGCTAACCATTGTACATCCTAGGCCTCCAGCCAAGAAAGGGATGCCAGATGACATGACTCTCTTCACTATCCAATACAATTACGGTGAAAAAATCAGTCAGACAATCGCTCTGTAATAGAAGAACCTCAGACAAAAGTCCTTGGCAATAACCATACAGCCTAGGATTTGCATGAATTTTATGTTCTGTATGGAAATTTCTTGAATCCCCCTTTACTACAACATTGACAAACCAGACCTTAATCCCTTTTATTTCGAAATCGACGATGCCTGGAAGGACGAATGCACTTCTATTCGTTCTTCCAAGCCTGCACTGACAGAGAATCTCAGTGACACTATGGCACAGGTGGAAATTAGAGAGTGTAGATAGTCTGAAGATAGTTGCACAGATGACAGAAATGAGGACTCTGGCAATGATTACTAAGTGTTCAGTTGATAATAACACATACTTACGACAACATGTTTCAGTTTTTTAAATGTATTTTTGTGCATTTTTATGAGCTCACAAACTCACAGGGTTCATACTTTTCCTGCTGATGAGTGACAATATGATTCCTTTGCACTATGTGATTTTGAGAGGTATGAAAAGATTATAATTTAACTGTCATTTGCTCACTATTACAGATTCTGCATGTGTGTGTTAGGTTTCGGCCCGAATATATTGTATTTCAGCTATTTTTCTCATACATTTTCTTATTCTGCCCCCTGGTGGTGGTCATAGACAATTCTAATGGTGACCATTGAATTTCTTGGCCCCAAAAACATATATTTTGACCCAAAGATTATCATCCTAGACCAATTAGAAGCCGAGATATAACAAAATTTTGATTATCGGCGGCCATTTTGAAAATGGCCGCCTGGTGGAGTTAGCCCGCACTTTCTGGAGGGGCGCCCCGGCCAAAATTTTTTGTTTTGACCTCATAAACTTGGATCAACATTCAAAAATTGCTCCCACTCAAGAGGTCACAGGATCTATGGTGGGGTCCTCTACTATATTGGGACATAGTGATTGGCTGTGGTGAGCGGTGTGATGCAGTGTTGGCGTATGATGCAGTATGGAGTATGAATAATTTATCAAGCATAACTGAGTAAAAGAAGAAGATTACAAACTGTGAAATTCAATAAATAACAGTTACTCATGATACTCATAAACTGTCTTATCTGAATGTTTTTTACAGTTTGCTGCCAGTGGCATATCTAGGATGTCCCAAGAAGGGATACACAGTTGCAGATTTTTTGTTGGATGGATTACGTATTTTTGAAATTAAGATCATTATTTTTGTATGTTCTTGGTTCATGGTTCAGGGGCAAGGCCCTTACCCTGCATGCCCTAAATGATCATGGAAGAAACAGGAAATGCAGAGCACTGCATTTTCACCAAATGTTATTTCCCCCCAGGTGATTTCTACATTGTAGATACGCCCCTGCTGGCCACACCTTTCGGTGTTTCATTTCTACACACATGGCTTGAAGTCATATGCCTGTATACAACCTCACAGATTTGATATGACATACTATGCAAAGTGAGCCATGATTGGCTGAACAACCTGTGACCTCACATATAACACCTGATTTTCAATGCTAACCTATGGGAACTGCCATATGATGTCACACTTCAACATTACAAGAAAAAAATCACTTTCTACATACTTTTTGGAAGGATAATAATAAACTGACAGAAATTGTAATGCTTTTTTCTTAAATCTCAAGGGAGGGGGTTGCAGTTTTTTTAAAATAGATAATTTCCTCCAAAGTTGTAAAATTAATATATTATTATTTTTGGGTAGTCTTGAAATAAATACTTCTTGTTGGCGTATTGTGCTTGTTTGGGCAACAAATATTTGAGGAATTTGAGCAATCGAAATAAATAATAACTATCCCCGTTACCGTGAAATAAATAATTTCTCACCAAGGAGAACTCAAACCTCCCCCGTTATTAAATGGTCATCCCTTAGCATTTTGACAGGGAGATGAGTGATGGAGTGATGGATGGATGATGGGGGCTTTACATCCGGTATTTATGCACTTGGTACGCTAGGACAGGAGGAGGAGACGGCAATAAGGCAGAATATGATTGAAACTGCCATCCAACATAGACCCAGGCCCCAGATGACCCAGCAAGAGCTGGATTCGAACTCTGGCAGCCCATCACCCCACCACTAGACCAACCCTACCCCCAGCGAGATGGAGGGATAGAGAGATATTATGAGATATGAATAGATAGATAGACATATAAATGGGGAGGGACACAGCATGGTAGAGAAATAATGATAGATGGATTCATTGATTTATTCACATGTATATTTTGTCACTTGATGATGCTGATGACCACTTTGGCCACAAGTCAGATGATCCTTTCGTTTCACTTCTTGATTCCCTGTAGTAATATATATATATTGCAATGCTGGAATGGAGACATCTCTGACATCACAGTTCAACAGCATAGAAAATAACTTGAGATTCCATGTAAATATGACGAGGACTGTAATAGAATACTCCCTCCGAAACTCATAGGGTGACGGAACATGGTTATGATGCTGTGGGTTGTTTTTCTCTGAATGAGGTGTCAAATGAAGGCATGTTTCAGATGAATTAGAAGGTGTCCAGCAATAACAAAGCTTATTTCATGGTAAAATGTCATTATATAAAGTTTGGTGGCGATTGAGAAAGAAGTGGCAGAGAAATAGGATGCAAAACAAGGTTAGAGAGATGTGAAGTTTGTGTTGGGATGTTGGGATAGAAGTATAGCTGAGGGCCTTCCTTTCTATGTTTGTCCCTCACTGTGTTGTATAACAGCACTTTGGTAGTCCTGGCTCTGAATGCATATCCGTCTTTTTTGCATTTTTTGAGCCTTGAGTAGGTGTCTGAGCCCCAGAAGATTTGGTTAAATACTTGCAAATGTTACAAGACAGGATTCACCAATGGGACATATACCATGAGAGCTTGATATATATATTTTTTAAGTTTCAAGGAGGTACTGTTCAATTTATGACACCGTAACAGTTCCAAATAATTTAGCTTTATAGGCTGATGAAAAGAAAAAGACACTGCACTTTGGAGTTTTTCTTGTGAATTTGTTGATCTTAGTTTGGCTTGCCATATAAATGATCTGGTCAATGAGTTGAATGTCAGACATTCTGCCTGTTCAGATGTTAACTTTATACTTGCATATTGACATAAGTCAAACTGGATGTCAGAGTCCTGAATTTTTCTGTCACATCTCTGGTAGTGGTTAAAGTGTATAATTGGTGAAATGTAATGGGAACTGTCAATACTGGAAGACACAATGTCATGTGAAGAAGATACATTTCTTACTTCTTCTGGTAGGTTGGTGTTATCTGCCAATTTTGTCTGATTTTTTTAAGCAGGTCTCTTGATCACTTTGGGACAACAATCTTTGCAATTATATTCCATTTTTGCACAAGAGTCTTGTCATTCAGTAAGGTTACATTCTTGGCCCCTGGCCAACAGTTCAACATTGTTCATCCAGATTTGACACAATTGCTGACCTCAGTTAAAACTTTCTATCTGTTCATATCAATGGAAAACACACCACTAAGCACATTGGAAAATTCATCCACATAACAATTATTAACTTGACTTATCTAATTGGACTAGAAAGGCCCATCAGGGCACATGCACAGTTATATAGGTCTAGATATGTGTTCATGAAAACGCAGGGGGCAGAACCACAAAATCTTGAAAATGATTCAGTTCAAAAATATTGATACATAAAGGGAAAGCAAATGATTTTAATTTCCGCAAGAACTATACCATTTTAATCCAAGAAGGCAAAAACAGATCTATATATTCTTTTTTGGTTGAAGCCCCTCTCTCCAAACCTGCCTATTAAAGAGAGGTTAACAACCACGCAGCATGAATTGATCTGTCCAAAGCTGCAGGCTTTGCAAAGATTTTCAAGCAACTGTTAGACATTCGGTCTGACCAGTGATGGAAATGGGGGGGAGCTCAAGGGAGCTCAGCTCCCTTGATCAAAAAACAGGGGGAGCTATGACCTGCTACAGCTCCCCCAATCATCAGTGGTAAATATATAATTATTATGGTCACTTTTTCGGTCCTCCATGTATTATTATCCAAAATATAGTCTGATTTCTGAATTTTTCTCCTTTCAAAAATTAGGTAAGCCGTGCCGCTACCGCGCCAGCCAAGAGCTCCCCTGACGAAAATTTTCCATTTCCATCACTGGGTCTAACAAATAGCTAGGCAGTAGGCACCTGTTGTCAGACGGTCTGGGAACAAAAAGATTTTTGTCAGAATCAAAAGTGTAGGGAAAAAATTGTTGGGGAAAAAGCAGTTATGAAACTAAGAAATTTGGTTTAAAAAAAAAAACTGAAAAAGAAAATTGTCAAAATAAATATTTTTTTTAAATTTAAGTAAAAAGAAAAAGTGAAAAATAAATATTTTCTTGAAAAAAAAGTAGCCCTGTTGCCTAGGCATGACAAAGTAAGTACACTGTGGAAATTTGGTGGTCATGGGTCAGTCTGATGCGTATTTTTTCAGGTCCATTAATGTCCTCTATCTCTGCACAGCATTCTTTTATCTTTATTTAGTTTTTTACGAATTAAACTTACTTCACTAAGGATTAAAAAAGTTGTTATGTATTATAAAACCTGTTGAATGCTGAGGGTATGCTGCCGCACAGCCTGTTATTTTTTCTTCCACACAGAAGCCCCCCCTGGTGTGAATTCAGTAAAAGGCACAGAAAGCAAGAAAAAAAAACTGAATTCATACAGTAATATAAATGGAATAAGTCAGTGTATTATAAGTAACTTTTACACATACAGTATTTTGGGAGACAAAATTGCAACTGAAATATTTTTTATTAGCCAAAACACTATTATTATTTTCTCCACTTGGGGGCTACGACGCTACTGCAGTGATCACATGACCATGCGGTCATCACCCATAACAGAGCATAAACATGACGTTCGCTGTAGGCAGGACTGCTGGATGATCATAAGTGTGGAAACAACAAATTTAGGGCCTGTTGAAGCACAAAAAGTAGCTCTGTCGCTGCTGTGTGACAATGTCAGTACCCTGTTCGAATTTGGCGGTTGCGGGCCACCCACATTCCTCAATCTTAAAAGGGAAGATGTGGCTTAAGAACATGAACTTTATTCAGTAAGATATCAGAGACAGTCTGCCAGTTGTCTCTGTGTATAAATCAATTTATTTACTATTTTTCAGAAAATTCAACCGGCAGTGAAGAACCAAACCAATCTTTGCCTCCAAACCAAGGAAGCCAGTCACAATCTCACTCAGAAGTTTCAAAAAAAGAGAAAAAATGTGTGGTATCATAGCAACCTGTCACTCAACAAAACTATGACACAAGACTGTAAAGTTATGGTGTAAAGAAGAGGCACATCCCAACCGAAACAGTTATCAGTATAGCCATGTAAAAGAAGAAGTACCTTTCCATGAAAAACCTGCAACTTCAATGATGACACACTCACAGATGAATGAGCCAGCACCTTGGCCTTTGGCAACATCATCAACAACAACATATTACCATGACCCTTATTGACACCATCAATAATCATCATAGAAGAGTGACATCTAGGTAATTGAAGAGTCAATTAAAAAAAGAAAGAACTTCTCAATCAATTGAAACATTGCAAAACACTGGCTTCGAAACTTGACAAATAATCACCGAGGTATAGTAAATCAGTTATAATTAAATGTATTCAGATTGGACCATTAACTTTGAACATATATCTAGGCCAAAATTTAACATAGGTCCTACTACAGGTCTACAAAAATGTGAACTTCATGGACAGTTACTCTCTGTCCATTATTAAAGGGATAAAGGGAGATTGTTGAACATTTTTTGGGGTGATATTTGTCAATTTTGCGAATGAAGTTCTTTCTGCAGATACTTTCACCATCCTACAGGATAACCAAGTCACTTCTGCAATGCAAGTGTTTTCCAATTTAGATGAGAATTTCATAGAGATACAGAGCAGCAACTTTAGCGTCTGATATTGTATAGACTGTAACGATATATTTAAATTTTACGAGTACCTGGTATACTCGTACAAGTCGGTCTATGACTGTTTGTTATTAATTTTATATTGATGAGCAGTGTTGTGCTCGTTACTCAGCCATAGTAACTAGTTAGATATTACATATTACTTTTTAAAAATGTAATATGATCCGTTACATATTACTTTAACATTTGATAAAAAGTAATATCATTACATATTATATATTACTTATTACTTTAGCTTATTCGTGTCGCATTTAGTTCGTATTATGGGCCAAATGATGAGAACTGGGCCTGGTCCAAGTGGACTTATAAAATAATAAAAAATACCAGAATGACCTGATAGAATTTTTGAAACTTAACTCCCCCTTCTTCACCTCCCCATTACTTCCCTCCTCCCTCACCCCTTCCTCCCTCTTACCTCAGCCCCCTTTACCTCGCTGTCACAGGCATCTCAATTGTTCACAGCAGTTCTGCACCAGACCACTACCAGTGGTACAGATACACCTTGTACTGTTTAAGGAGGCCAGTATCATGCAGGCCATAGAGCTGTGTTGGTGAATGATTGAAATGCCTGTGCTCCCTGTCCTCTGCCTCCCTAGCTATCCTCTACCTTCCCTGGTAGCTCCTTGTCATACCACAATCCAATGTCATATTTGATTATAGGTGGAGCCACAAGTACTGAAATCAGCATGAACAACTGAGGGCAGCAGGCATTTCATTATTACTAAGATTTTGCTATCTTTACACATGAATATGATATCCATATTAATATGAAGACATTTTCTATGCTATGAGAGTGTCAACTACCTCAACAAAGAGCAGATATCAACAAATATCAGATAGTTGCAGTGAACTGAAATGTGGACTCAATTTGGCTGCAAATGAACATGAGAGATATCTGTATACAGGCTGCTGACCAGGCAATGAAGTAACGGAGCATATGCTTGCAAGTAACTGTAATATTATTACTTTGGTTTTGCATGTAACTCGTTATATTACTGAGTTACCTGCCTGAGTAATAATATTACATAACGCAATCCGTTACTAACGCGTTAGTCGCATCACTGTTGATGAGTTATACATATTCATGAGCTTCTGAAATATCTATACATCTATATATATATGTATATATAAATATGTGTTTAACATGTACTATATATTATCTAGATATAACTAATTAATTCACTTAAATGACTTATTATTGAAACGTGAAATTGTTGATGTATCATAGGCATTTGAACATTGCTATGATACTAATGTTTGCCTGTGGGATGCTTTTAATAGCTTTAAAAGTGTATCTAGTTAAAATACGTTTGTAGATGTGAATTTGTTATTGTTGCATTGTACAGACGTATAATATATATCATAGATTTTTATTGTATTTCCTTTTGTTTTGCTCCTTACCACATGCATACTTTTACATTCAATCTAATGATAATTGATTGAATTATGTGTGTGTTTTATCTTTGTTGTTTGTGTGAATGTTGTTTGCCTGTGGCAAGTGTATGTTGTTTGCGTGCTCGATCATGCGTAAGAAAACTGTCAATCCTTACCCATGTAATTCAGTTGTGTGCAGAAGTGGTTGACTAAACTTGGCAGCAAAATTATTCAACCCCGTTGATGTTTTCCAGACTCCAATAGTAAACAGGTTTTCCAAAAGTAAGTGTGGTGACATCAAGATGTATCAAATGATAAAAATAACAGTACCAGTCATATGGACTAGATAAATCCTATGAGTATCAGGGACTGGAACCAAAACTGTTTTAACCAGGGGAAAACAACTGTCTTATGCCAAGCAGATATCTACATCGAAATGCAGGCTAACCCACATTTCTGTGTGGACCATGTTAATGAAACTATCACCACCTCATATCTAGACTTGTTTTTCTTGGATTTGCACACCTCAAACCTACTTAGTAAGAAAACAATTCCGAAAATTGAGAGTTTCATTTTTCAATATTTCAGTCTTTATTCGACCATCTTCAGGAGAGTAATGATTAGGAGGCATACATGTTGAAATGTTAGATACAGAGCCCGGAACTGAGTCAGCCATCTTTGGTCAGCTCACTTGAAGAATTTGTGGCTCACTTTTTCAGCTAGCTTAATTTTGTTGGCTGTAACTTGAGCTGACTAACAGCTCTAGCAATTGATCTGAAGAAATCAGTTTTTTTTTCTCAGTGCCAGAGCGGACCTATGATGTCATAGGTGGATACAACATTGCCAAGCACTAGAGGATATGCAAAATTGGTGCAATCAATGATGCCATAGGTCAAACTGGCCAATAGCATCCGTTGTGGACCGTTTCATCATAGCCTTGCAGTTACATCATTGCCAGAGGGGCCAATAATATCACAACAACTCAGGTGCAAGGGGAGGGGGCACTCTGCTCAAAAGCAGTCAATTGATCCTTATGTCTCCATATTAACTCCTGTGAACTGTGGTAACCAATAAAACAATATAGGGTTAAAGTAATTGTTGGTAGTTTTACACTGAAAGGAGCCGCCAACAATCAGTAAACAAAATGCCTGACTTGACAGCTCCATATCAAATCCAATTTAGATCAGAAGCATGTTTGTAAATAACTGTGATTAATTTCCAGTTATCCTATTAACTACGCTTGGTTGAATTTTTGGTATCACCAAATAATAAACAATCCCCCCTCCCACTTAACACCTGAGTTTTTGCAGTGGTATCATTGGCTCATCTGGCCATGACATAATTGCAAGGCTATGATGAAGTTGTCTACATGAAATGCTATTGGCCAGTTTGACCTATGACACCATAGCTTGCACCAAAGTTGTGTAGGTTCCAATGGAGTCTCCAGCTTTGACATCATAGGTCCACACTATGAAAAAAATGTATTTCTTCAGAGCAATTGCAAGATCTGTAAGTCAGCTCGCTTGATGCGCTATTTTTATGAATTTTTCACAGATATATATAAATTGACCAGTTACCGTAACATCAATCTTTAGTCTTTGCCAAGGTCCAACCCTGATAGTCTACCTGGGAAGTCATACTTATAAATAGTATAAAGAAAAGACTCTAGTAGGCTTAGGCCTGTGGTCTTTGGGGGGGGTGATAATGTATTAAATTTGTTAAACAGTATTGTAGGCCTGCTGAAAGTATGCGATCAATTCCAATTCATGTACAGGACTCAATATAATAACAATTATCAAATGTATTATTCAAATTAAATAATGCTGTGCTAAATATTTGGGTTTGGTCAATATATCTGCATAATAGTTATGGCTAAAAATGTATTTGAAATTTAGCCCCTGAACAGGCTTGTATTATCAAACTTAGGATGACCCATGCATCAAACTTCTAAGTAATGGGCCCTTTCACTCTTCTGGAAGTCTAAGGTGTGAATTGCAATCAGAATTATCAGATTGCCAAATCTAGTTGCCATCATGAGAAATAAAAGCAGGGAACTTCTCTTTTTGAAATTTAGCCCCTTCCTTAATTGCAATTATGAAGTCCTATTGATGCTCCTGTAAATTAAACCCCAATTGCCATAGAGCTAAGGTCTTTAATTGGCTTCAAGCTGGCTTTTCAGCTCAGCTAACTTGAAGCAAAGTCAGCTGAGAGTAAAATCAGCTCGCGGCGGCGCAAAATGTTGGCGGTTTTGGGCTCTAGCTAGATACAGTAAACAATGAAAACAGATTACAATGACAAACAACATCAAACAGTTACAACATACAATCATATAGAGTGTGAAAATCAATGGAACAATACTAGTTGTTTGGTGGCCTTCAGTCCATGGTTAAGATTTGGCATATTTCTTCTAATTGCTAATGATTCTTTAAATAATAACGAGGCCCAATGTTTGTCCCTATCAATGATTTTGGTGGTCTGTAGTATAATTTGATGAACACCAATAGGACCATTGTCATCAATAGTGTCTGGAAGGCTTAACAGATCATGAATGTGTTTCAAGTCAGTACAGTGTTGAACATGTTGAAAGATTTCACTATTATTACTTTTACTGCGTTCAATGATTCTAGTTAGTAAGTTTCTATCGGTTTTGCCAATATAGCATGAGTTCATAAGCCTTCCAACACATTCATGATCTGTAAAACCTTTCATCAAATAAGAGCACAGAAAAAAATTTCAAAGGGAGCAAAAGTAAATGAATGATATCAAAGAAGTTGTACTTATGTATTACATATTTATCCGCAAGCTAATTCAAATTAAAATGAGAGAAATTACTCAAATTAGCAAAAGGGAAGCAAAAATAAAAAATAAAACAGTTCTTCAAAATGAAAATTTTCCATCTTTTCAGCGTCTAAAGAAATGTTTTAACAGAACTCGAAAGTGATTCAAATTGCAAAACTGAGAGTCTAAGACATTTTAGATATTGAGTTGATAGGTACCTATATTTTCCGCTGTGCATTTGGCTGTTTGTTTGTGATAATCATAATTTTCCTCCAAATGCCTTGTCCTCGGGAGTGGAAACAAGATGTAAGTTCCTAAGAAGTCTGACTGATATGGTGGCCCTGAAATTTAGAAAATCAAAAGGTGAAATTGATAGTAAAATGATTTAAAAGTGTCTGTCTGTTAGAATAAGTCTTGATCCTTCGCAACAAAAAATAAATTATAAAATAGATAATGAACTTGAGAAAAAAATATTTGAAGTGAAAAAATAGGAACAGTGGCGTTAACAAACAACGTAACAGATAATAAAACTATTATTCGGGGACTTTGCATGCTTAAAATAAATAAACACTTTGGCTGTTATTGTGAAATAAATAATTTTCCCTCGAGGAAAACTCCAAACCCCCCTAATTATTAAATGGTCGCCTACTAAAAGGTATTTTCTAAATATGGAGTTGTTTGATTTTAGAAACAAGTATACCTGTACATCATAAGCTCAAAATAAATCATTACAGTCACTGTTAAAACAGATAAATAATTTCCCATCGACTGGATGATAGAGGAAAACTATAAGGGGCCGACCAGACGACAGCTGGGGTGGGGGAGGGGGGTATGGATTTTAAATTTTTTTTTTCGCATGCGGAAGAGCGACAAACATTTTTATCGCAGTTTTAACATTACAGTCCCTAGCTGCAGGTGGAAACAATTTTTTTTTTCATGTGCTCTACTTTTTTTTAATGTCAAGATGTAAACAAATTGAAAATTATCAGAAACAATAAACGTGCTGTTGCAGGTTGTGTAGATGAACAGAAACTGGAAGCCACTTCCCCACAATCACACACCAGTGACACCACACACAGATTACCTAGCAGGACTAACCTTTTGTGTATCCAATAAAACTGTCATTTGTAGACCTGCGTATAACTTTCATGTCTTTGCCTAAAATTGTCTTCAAAGAACTTCTCTACTGTCAGCTCTGTGAAGATCAACAGTGGAATGAATGAACTATGCAATGATGTCACAAGCACCTGCCTTCTTTGATGTCACAATCACCTTGGTGATGCCATCACACCACCTGCTGGAAATTACAGCAGCAGCAGAAAACAACAAAAACAAAGAGAAAGTGCTCAGAAGATAGCTCTCAGTCTCAGTTAAAGCAAGAGAAAAACTTTACTTGAAAGTGAGTTGGCCAGTTCGAGTTTTAAAGGTGAGTTGCGACTTACGTGTACATTATTGTATTTCAGTTTCATCTTTGAAAAGTTCAGGGAAATGAAGTAAATATAAACAAATCAAGATCTTCTTTGACCATGTTGACTTTGCCTTGGCTTTTGACTCTGCTTTGGCATGTCGTCATGGTCATGAAGGTTCTAACAGTTCCTCTGAGTGTGATTTTAAAATTTACGCCTGCTACCGGTAATTATGAAACTTTAGAATGTCATCGACATGGTGTCTGCCAATCCTTGGAAAGCCTTGAATTTGGTTCTCAAATTCGAGGCCTTTAAAAAATTTGTTTTGCACAAAAGGCTTAATAAAACAGTTAACAGCTGCATATTTGGCGATTTCTTGTGACAATGAGCCGATACGGTAGAAACAATTATAGCCAGGGTCCCTGTCCAGTGCAGGCTGCAGATTCCCGATCGTCCTATATCAGGCCTGAGATGCCCAGATTTTGGGAAGGACGGCCAGGTTTTGAGAAGGACGACCAGATTTTGTACTATGAAACAATAAGCTGGGCTTCCACAATGTGGGGAAGGACACCCAAGCTCCCAAGCACTGACAACGAATCTGGTAACCTGTTTATAGCACTTGTTCAGAAAAAAAAAATTAGACCTACAATGATTTTCTGCCTGGAAAAGCCTGCAATTTTGTTTCAAAAATTTTGCAGACACCCTGCCTGGTCTATCGTCTATGCAAGTTGGCTGCCCCTGATCCGTGGCGCGGGACCAGGGGAGGATCCAGCAATTCTGGTGTGGGGGTTACGGGTTATCGCATTGCGGAACACATACTATATCCAATGGTACAATTGCTGGACTGCGCGTTGATGTGATAAGCATGTAAATATTTTAAAATTTCTTCTGGTGGGGGGGATGCATCCCCCCTGCATCCATCCCTGCGTGGGACGGGGTACTCACTAAGAATGTAGTTGTAGAGACTCTGCCGGATGGTTCAGGTTTTTTAGTCTCCTTGGATTAAAATGGTTTTGGTTTTTTGGCAATACACTTTTCTGATAAATTTGGTTATCATTTTTTAGATCAGCAGACCTATCCGTTTGCGCACCCTCAATGACAGTCAACGTATTTTCTAGTATTGTTAGAATCGGCTTGAAAAAGACAGGTCCAATCACCAATGGAATCAAAATCATAAAGATTCAATTGGTTAATCAAGTAAATTTGAATCATGATTTAAATCACAATTTAATGTGTTAAAATCACTATTTATTTGCATTAAATTAGTGATATTAATAATTATTTATGTAGTAATTGTAGGTATTGTATCGACTGCCAAAACTCACGGAATCTCGCCAGGTCATGAGAGTAACCAAGATGACGTCCAGCCACACCAAGCGAGAGCGGCGGCGACCACATTTAAATCACTGGATTTTAAAAAAATCAACAACTGATTGGTTGCAGATATTGTCCCTGACATCCTCCTGATATGTTATGAGTTTTAAATTAAGGCGGTCTTGGAAGTTCATGCATCGGTCTCGGTCTCGGAGGGTCATGCCTCAGTCTGGGTCTCAGATGTCCTGACCTTGGCATTCATAAACACTAGAATTTTCTAATGAAACTTTGAAGGGAATCAAATTTTCTCAATCCTTCACTGTCACATTCACTAATGATAATCATGTGAAGCATTAATCACTCTTGTCAATTTTCTGGCTTAAAAATATAGAATAGGCTACTTACGTTTGTGGATACTTCAGAGTCAAAACCTGTAGAGTTTTTCCATGACAAGTCAATAGAATATTGTTACTCATAAATATTCTCACATCTGCTCTCCTCTTTTTCAGATTGGTCGACACAAGTGCAGAAGATCAGTTACCAATTTATCAACACCCGAGAACATCCGCTGAATGAAATTATGAAATTTTAAGGAGTTCCACAAGTAATCTCACCCTTTGCACATCAGTTTTGTCTACGTCTAACGCCACTGCATGACTGTCTCTAATGCTCTTGAAACTTTCAATTTTAAAACAATAAACTATCAGGGTCTAAAAGGCTGTGATTCAGAAATAGATATTTTCTTGATCATTACACGGTAGGGTGTCCCAAAAAAAGTGAAAGTCTGAAATTCATTGGGGCTCACCTCTAAATGTGTTCTGCAGCCCCTCTGTCGCTCCCATATAAAATTTCAGCTCATTTGAAGGTATTTTAGATGTTGCTCAAGAGCTCCAAAGGTAGATGGGAGTTTAACATTGAATTGTCATGCAAAAATGGCTATTTTAGCCAATAGCAAATAAATTATAGGTTTCAGTCCACTGAAACACGTGGATAGTTGATACAAAGATGTATAAATTATGCTGCACACCGTGGTACCAATTTCATATTTGTAACTTGCTTGGGTATTGAGAAAATCTAAATGTATGGGATGTACTTATTTAAGTGTGATTTTCTGTGATTTAAAAAAAAACTTCTAAGATTGTTTCAGTAGTCTCAAATTGATTGTAAGACATTGGTTGATATTATTGTGTCTCTGTCACACTATGGAACCAATTTGTGATTGTCTCATGGTTAAAATTCATAATTAGACTGCAATTAATCTTCATTAAGAAAGGTTCTTTGCCTTGGCGTCAATTTTTCATGTAAATTGGTATACATTTGCCAATTACATTAGAACAGTAAGGTACAGATATGAAATTTGTACCATAGTGTGCAGAATAATTTACACATCTTTGTATCAACTATCCATGTGTTTGGGTGGACTGACACTGATAATTTATGAGCTATTAGCTAAAATAGTCATATTCGCATGAAAATTCAATGTTAAACCCCATCTATCTTTGGGGTTGTTGAGCAATAAGAGTCATAATATCTACTCCCCTAACCATGCTTTGCCAATATCCCTACAAAATATCCAAAAAGTGCAACCAAGCCACATTTTCTACTGAACTTTTCCATAAGTTCTAATGTGCTATGTTAGAAACTTTGTCATAATATATTTGACAGCCATCTCTTCTACATCAAATAGTGACCAAATAGTGCCTCATGGTTAGAAACTGTTTTGACAGTATTTGATGTAGAAGAGATGGCTGTCAAACACTGCCATAAATCCTACTGCACAAGGGGCATATATATTTTTTGTTAGAAATTGCACATACACGAATTTGTGAATGTGTGAAAACACACATATTCACGAGCACTGAACTCGTGTATGTGTATTATTTAACACTCTTGTAAGTGAAATATCTTGCACATACATCAGACTCGTCTATGTGGATTGTACAACACTCTTGTAAATGAAATATCTTGCATATACATCAGACTCGTCTATGTGTATTATCTAACACTCTTGTATATGAAATATCTTGCATATACATCAGACTCGTCTATGTGTATCAACTAACACTCTTGTATGTGACAATTGTGACATAAATAGCTCTCTGTACTATTCATTGCAGTCACTCGTCTAAATGACATTTCTAACACTCGTGTATGTGAGTCTTATCAATGCAGATATATTTATATGTTTCTCCATAATTACGAGCCTTTCAGTAGTCATTATTAACTTAGTATCTGACTCTTACAGTCAATGTGGGAATCTCCAATTATATTATAAACACATGAAAAAAATTGTACAATTAAACAAATCAATATAACTCTTTTAAATGCATATTTATTAGTCTCTTCTTCAATAAATCAATGCATACCTTCTGCTTCATTTACCAGCACCATCGCCTGAGGTTGCTCAAACCTTTGATGTAATGTGTAAGATAGCACACATTCAAGAGTCCTATATGTGTCATATCATACACATACAAGAATAGGACGTGTATGTGTTAGATCAGACATATACACTAACAGTCTTGTATGTATCATATACGCCATGTACACGACAACTCTTGTATGTGCTACTTCTCTCATATACACAACCAGTCTTGTATATGTAATATATATCATATACACGACCTGATGTCGATATATTTGACACATTCATGAGTCAGAAAAGTGTTAGAAATGCCACATCCACAAATGGGCAATTCGTGTATGTGTGATTTCTTGCACTCGTGTATGTGTAATTTCTAACAAAAAATATAGCTCCAAGGGGGCAGCACTCCTGAAGTGCGCAGGCACAGGAGAGACACCTGGTGACAGGCGGTGAAATGACATCAATTTAGCCAAATTTACTTAAATTAGCCTGTCTCATGAAATTCCTGATCTTTTCTCAAAGGAAGTCAAATCATTGTCAATCTGAACTGCCAGGCATGGGTTGAGTTCTAGTTCCGTGAAGCCGATATTGATAATTTCTGTCCAGATTCAAAAAATTATTTCCCAAATGATGTGAAAATATTTTTTTTGAAGGGGTTGTTAATCCAATAGCACTGACCAGCAAGCAAACAAAAGGCACTGAAAACGCTTGCAAACAAAACAGTCATTGCAAACAAAGTGACATCAGGCCATGACGTCACTTTATAACGTCACTTGATGACATCACAGGCTGGCCAATTCATGTATGCCAAAAAGTTGCAAAACCGAAATATTCTTGGTGCAGAAATTATTTCTTAAAAAATTGTATTTCAATGCAATCGTCATGAAACTGCTAAACAATGTAGCCAAGTGATGTCTGCATCTATTCTACGCTGCAAAGGGCGTGAAGATACATGGAACAAATTTTATTCGCCAGCCCTCTAAATTTAGACATGTGAAAAATTTGTTTTTCCGCGGTCAGAGTGCCGTATAATAAAAACGGTTCACCCGAAATTAATGCCGTGTTCAGCGAAGACGCAAGAAGTACCCAGGAAGGTGCTCTATCAATTTCAAGGCTTTAACTGCAAAATTGAGGGAGCGAGGTCATTTTTACTGTCATGGAAATTGTTTTTTTCTGTCTTTTTTTCCCATGTCAAATGATGCTAATAGTTTTGGGATAACCCCGGGAATCCCCGTAAAAATTGGGATAATTGTCCCTCACAACAATAAAAAGACCTTAACCAGTTATTTGTTGATACAACACAAGCCAATTTTGTAAATCCGGTTAACTAACACAAATTCACTAACACAGGCTAGAGTTAAGTTAGTTAACCCAATCGTAGACACAATCTAGGACAGAAGTCACAGGTCCCTCTCCTTGGAGTAGATCTATATTGATAGTTTTAGGTCCCTCTCCTTGGAGTAGATCTATATTGATAATTTATGTCTAGATTCATCAAAAAATTATTTCTCAAGTGTTCCCTGGCTTTCATGATTTTTCTATTGATAGTCTGTGAGTTCCACGGCTCTGAACATGGTAGGCCTATATTTCGCAAAAGAGAAATAAGCTTTTTCGGATCTGAATTTGCGATGTTTTGTGTTTAAACAAATGAAGTTTTCGGCTGCTATAAAATTTTAAACAAATTCTGAAAGCCAGGTGACATAATTCAAGTATTGACTCAAGCATTCCCTTGCTTCCATGATTTTCCTATTGATAGTCTGTGAGTTCCATCGCTCTAAACATGGCACGTTTTGAAACCGAGAAATAAGCTGTTTCGGATCTGAAATTTGCAATCTTTTGAGTTTATACAAACGACATTAGACGTTTTTGGCCACAAAATAAATTGTAGAAAATTTCTGAAAACCAGCTGATAAATTTCAGATATTGACTGAAATATTTCCCAACTTCCATAATTTTCCTATTCATAGTGTTCGAGTTTCAGGCCTCTAAACATTGTATGTTTAGCAAAAAAGTCAGCAGCATGACGCACATGAAAATCGTGATTTTTTATGTTAAAAAAAATAGCCCCACTGACTGTTAAAAAAATTGTGAATAAATTCTAAAAACCAGGTGATAAAATTCAGGTGTTGACTGAAATATTTCCCAACTTTCATAATTTTCCTATTTATAGTATGTAAGTTTCAGATGTCTGAACAATGTATGTTTTGCAAAAAAGTTAGCAGCATAACGCACATGAAAATCGCGATCTTTTATGTTAAAAAAAATGGCCTTATTGACTGTTAAAAAAATTGTAGACGAATTCTGAAAACCAAGTGATAAAATTCAGGTGTTGACTGAAATAGGAACCAACTTTAATAATTTTCCTATTCATAGTATTCGAGTTTCGGGTCTCTGAACATTGTATGTTTTGCAAAAAAGTTAGCAGCATGACGCACATGAAAATCGCGGTCTTTTGTGTTAATAAAAATGACCTTAGTGATTGTTAAAAAAATTGTAGATGAATTCTGAAAACCAGGTGATAAAATTCAGGTGTTGACTGAAATATTTTCTAACTTTCACAATTTTCCTATTCATAGTATTTGATTTTCAGGTCTCTGAACATTGTATGTTTTGCAAAAAAGTTAGCAGTATGATGCACAAGAAAATCGTGATCTTTTGTTTATAAAGAAATGGCCTTATTGACTGCTAAAAAAATTGTAGATGAATTATGAAAAGCAGGTGATAAAATTCAGGTGTTGACTGACATATTTCCAAACCTTCATAATTTTCCGGACTGTAGTAAGCAAGTTTCAGGGCTGCAAACATTGCTGGTTTTTCCTGAAAATACAAGCAACTCTACTGCATAGCAGGGTAACGTCACAAAAATGGGACCCGTAGAATAATTGGCAGCCAAAAGTCCATATGGTCAGGCAAAGCTCCATACACTCAGCCAAAGCTTAAGATGAAATATCATCTGATGAAATAGGGTCTGATGAAATATCCAAATAGCATCTTGGGGGATATTTGACCTTTTCAAATATCCTCATAGTGCTATTTGGAATATCCAAAGTCTTTTTAAAAACGCTTTTTGATATTAGACACAATGCCAGTAGAGACATTGTCACAAGCAATAGTGTTATTTGGAATATCCAAAGTCTTTTAAAAGCACTTTTTGATATTAGACACAATGGCAGTAGAGGCATTGTCACAAGCAGCTGGCATTGGTGACTTATTATTTCACAGTACAGCTGATCAGTTCTGTTATGCTTTAAAGGGTGATTGCATGATTAGCATAGTGTGTGTGAAAGTGGAAAATAGCTGCTTCATAAGTCATTTAAGTGAACAGGATGTGCATTTTGTTGAGAGGCCAAGCCCCATTAACCCAATTGCTGAATACAGTTTTCATCAGAATTGAAATAACACACTGGGTTTGGAATCATTAATTGTAAATAATGTCAACTTGTTTTATGCACAGAAATGTTCAGTCTGTGTGTTCCCCACAGACAACCCTTTAATCTGTCTAAAAGTGTATCCATAATTATTTCAATGAAAATTTTCAATCATTTTTTGTCAATTTCCATATTCAAAGTGTCACTTAGTGCACATGATATTCTATCAATATTTCAAGGTGTTCGTCCATCAATCTCTCAATATATCCATCTATGTATCTTTGTGTGTGGGTCATTCTCAAATTTCGGGACAATTTGCGTCACTCCAGTTCCCTGACATAAATTTGAATGCAATTGATATCTGAAGCGTCACTCTACATCTGTTATTCATATTTCTATTTAGAACCATTGCATTAGGAACAAAAAGTCATTTTTTAGACTTTTTTTGGTGCAATATGTCCAGAAACCCATGCCAAATCAATGGTTTTTCCCTGTCACTGGGCCTGACATGACGAGATAAAATGGTAATTTTTAAGTTTCTTTGCACGGTTCATGAGTATATAGACTTTAATTAATATATACATCATATATTAACTTTTTAAAAATTTATTTCATTGAATTAATTGATGTAAAAGAAGTGTCATTAGTTTTTTGTGGTTTTTTTTCACTCCTTTCCTTGCCATAGCTCGGCTCGCTGTTCTTTTTAATGAGCATTTTCCACTAAATGTCGTCAGATGCAGATGCGCCACACTTCCAAAGCTTTGCAGATTTCATCAAACAAGTATTCAACAAATTAAGGCATAATTTTCATTGGAACATTTTTTGGTCCCTCTAAAATGTCCTCTCAGTTCCCTTCATTTCCTAGCTTACCAATTGATGATACTTTTTCAAAGAAATTTAATGTATATATTTTTGACGGTGACAGGCTTCAATAGACTGCAATCATAACATTGTATCTCCTAAATCGAATGCACTATTAAGAGAACACAAACCGTTCCTTTCCACTTAGTTACCCCAAAATTAGCCAAAAAAATTGATATTTAATTGAAAAAAAACGACTGATCTGAGATGAAGTACTTCTGAAAATAAGACTCACATCATTTTTTCCCTTTTTTATATTTTTAATTTGCTTAAAAAGCAGGTTTTTTGCATCAAAAGTTCACTTTGTCCCGAAATTTGAGAACGGCCCATGTATCCATTATGTTTATTTATTTAATCCAAAGGTCAACTCGACATCAACCTGCAAATATGTACAATCTTTAAGTATATGGCATATATTATAACATAATCAACATTTAATCCATAATATATATGCAAATGCAATTCAACAAATGAAACCTAATTACACTTTAACATGACCAACTAATTAACCTTCCCTCAAGTTAGCAGTTGACTAAATACAATCCTAGCAACGTTACCAATCTACCATCATCCGCAGTGAAGCCCAATATCATAAACCTGCGAGAATTGTGCATAACACAACCTTTTGGACTGAAGAAGTTGTAAAACTAATTATTAATGGAACATCTAAGTTTATAACGAATAACTGGTGCTCACCTTATATCAGTGATTAATGTTAATAGTCAATCCCAGAACAATGTTTATGTAATGGTAACTTGAAATGTAATGACTATTTGCACTGTGCAGTGAAAGTAGGAAGAGCTGGAAAACTGTCATTATTGCAAACTGTTAAAAACCCTCAAATAACAACTCAACACATGGTGGTTTTGTACAAAAAGTTAATTCAGGTTTCTCCCGTAATACCCAATGTGCCAGAGGTACATCCTGTCACATAAAGAAATTGTAGAAATACATCCTGTCACAATATTCTGTTTGTATTGACTTCATCCTCTGATGAGAGAGGGCTATTTTGTGGATGTCACTCTCAATTGTATTGTACAGAGGCTGAGACAGAATAAAACAGGCGTCTGTATTTATATGTAGTGGATAAAGACCACTTGCAACTTCCAGATGTGATGTAATTTTAAAATGGGTCTGATTCCTCGGCTTCTAGCCAATGTAAATCCCCCTGAACTGAACATCACAATTTCAACTCTTTGACAGAGTGAAAATTGGGTCTGGGGAAACCCATGCAGTTTGAAATCGCCATCCTCCCATTGCAGGGTTCATTTACTCTTACCCTGCCAGCAAGCACAATAAAATGACGTAGTGTTATGAATATGCTAATATGTTTTTCACGCTGGAGGCTGCTTAATCTTTTAATGATTACTTCACTAGGCCTTATGGCAAGATACACCCTCAACCCCCTGGGGTTACCACTGTTTTATCATGGGGTAACTGAGGGTAGTTGAGGGATAGCGAGGGATGTGAGTTTAGCCGAGTTTACTTGAGGGCAGCCGAGTTTACTTGAGAGCAGCGGAGTTTACTTGAGGGGAGGTGAGTTTAGTTGAGGGGAGGCGAGTTTAGTTGAGGGGAGGCGAGTTTAGTTGAGATAAGTTGAGTTTAGTTGAGTTTAGTTGAGGTTACTTGAGTTTAGTTGAGTTAAGTTGAGGGTAGTTGCGGGTGGCGGAAGTGAAAAGGGGTAAGTTGAGGGTAAAAGAGGTTAAGTTGAGGGAGCTGAGTTTATGAGAGGGTTTGGGGGGTGTATCCTGTCATGAGGCCTTTCACTGAAACACAGCCCATGTTGTCAGGGTAAACTTACCCAAGGCTACTCTGAGAGGTGAGGTTGGAAATTAAGCCAAATACATATCACATAATCCATGCATTTACAAGGATTTGGTAGGATCAGACTAGCAATTGCCTGTGATAGATCATTTGGATCACCAATGTAATGCTTCCTTCAATATATCAATGTTTGAACTGCGATGCATAGTTTACTGTAAGCCCGTTGGCTATCAGGTGTGATGTAGTTGCAGGGGCTATCCCTGCTAAAATGCTTACTCTGACACTCTGTTGATATTGTGATGCGCAGTTCAGGCAGATGCACATTTGTTAGAAGCTTGGGTATCTGACCAAGTTTTAAATGATATCACAGCTTGTACCGAGTTATTTTTTAATTAATTTTTTATTCACCCCCCATATTTGTGGAAAACTTAAAGGATAATACAAAAAAAAAGTACACCCATGATAATGAAATCAAAATAACAAAACATTAAATGTCATAGAGTAAAAATAATGATTGTTATATATATTGCAATTCTAGAATGGAGACATCTCTGACATCACAGTTCAACAGCATAGAAAAGAACTTGAGATTCCTCATAAATATGACGAGGACTGTAATAGAATACTCTATCCGAAACTCATAGGCTGAAGGAACATGGCTATGATACTGTGGGTTGTTTTTCTCTGAATGAGGTGTCAAATTAAGGCATATTTCAGATGAATTAGAAGATGTTCAGCAAAAACAAAGCTTATTTCATGGTAAAATGTCATTATATAAAGTTTGGTGGCGATTGAGAAAGAAGTGGCAGAGAAATAGGATGCAAAACAAGGTTAGAGAGACGGCAGGCTTTCCTTTTCATTTCTGTCCCTTACTGTGTTGTGTAACAGCACTTTGGTAGTCCTGGCTCTGAATTCATACCCGTCTTCTTCTGCATTTTTTGAGCCTTGAGTAGTTGTCTGAGCCCCAGAAGATTTGGTTAAATACTTGCAAATGTTACAAGACTGGATTCACCAATGGAACATATACAATGAGAACATGATGTTATATTTCTTAAGTTTCAAGGAGGTATTGTTCAATTTATGACACTGTAACAGTTCCAAATAATTTAGCTAAATAGGCTGATGAAAAGAAAAAGACACATCTTTTGGAGTTTTGCTTGTGAATTTGTTGATCTTAGTTTGGCTTGCCATATAAATGATCTGGCTAATGAGTTGAATGTCAGACATTCTGCATGTTCAGATGTTAACTTTATACTTGCATATTGACATAGGTCAAACTGGATGTCAGAGTCCTGAACTTTTCGGTCACATCTCTGGTAGTGGTTAAAGTGTATAATTGGTGACATGTAATGGGAACTGTCAATACTGGAAGACACAATGTCATGTGAAGAACAGAGATACATATCTTACTTGTTCTGGTAGGTTGGTGTTATCTGTCAATTTTGTCTGATTTTTTTAAGCAGGTCTCTTGATCGCTTTGGGACAACAATCTTTGCAATTATATTCCATTTTTGCACAAGAGTCTTGTCATTCAGTAAGGTTACTTTCTTGGCCCCTGTGCAACAGTTCAACATTGTTCATCCAGATTTGATACAATTGCTGACCTCAGTTAAAACTTTCTATCTGTTCATATCAAGGGAAAACACACCACTAAGCACATTGGAAAATTCATCCACATAACAATTATTAACTTGACTTATCTAATTGGACTAGAAAGGCCCATCAGGGCACATGCACTGTTATATAGGTCTAGATATCTGTTCATGAAAACCCAGGGGGCAGAACCACAAAATATTGAAAATGATTCAGTTCAAAAACATTGATGCATAAAGGGAAAGCAAATAATTTTAATTGTCAAAAGAACTATACCATTTTAATCCTAGAAGGCAAAAACAGATCTATACATTTTTTTTTGGTTGAAGCCCCTGTGTCCAAACCTGCCTATTAAAGAGAGGTTATCAACCACGCAGCATGAATTGATCTGTCCAAAGCTGCAGGCTTTGCAAAGATTTTCAAGCAACTGTTAGACATTCGGTCTGACAGATAGCTAGGCAGTGGGCACCTGTTGTCAGACGGTCTGGAAACAAAAAGATTTTTGTCAGAATCAAAAGTGTAGGGAAAAAATTGTTGGGGAAAAAGCAGTCATGAAACTAAGAAATTTGGTTAAAAAGAAAATTGTGAAAATAAATTTTTTTTTAAATTTAAATAAAAAGAAATAGTGAAAAATAAATATTTTCTTGAAAAAAAAAAGTAGCCCTGTTGCCTAAGTAAGACAATGTAAGTTCACTGCGCAAATTTGGTGTTCATGGGTCACCCAGATGCATATAAAAAGCTTCTTTTTCAGGTCCATTAATGTCCTCTATCTCTGCACAGCATTCATTTATCATTATTTAGTTTTTTACAAATTAAAAACTGGTGTGAATTCAGTAAAAGGCACAGAAAGCAAGAAAAAAAAACTGAATTCATACAGTAATATAAATGGAATAAGTCAGTGTATTATAAGTAACTCCTACACATATAGTATTTTGCGAGACAAAATTGCAACTGAAATAGGTTTTATTAGCCAAAACACTGTTATTTTTTTCTCCACTTAGGTGCCACGACGCTACCGCAGTGATCACATGACCATGACGTCATCACCCATAACAGAGCATAAACATGACGCTCACTGTAGGCAGGACTGCTGGATTATCATAAACAACAAATTTAGGGCATGTTGAAGCACAAAAAGTAGCTCTGTCGCTGCTGTGTGACACTGTCAGTACCCTGTTCGAATTTGGCGGTTGCGGGCCAACCACATTCCTCAATCTTAAAAGGGAAGGATGTGGCTCAAGAACATGAACTTTATTCAGTAAGATATCATAGACAGTCTGCTAGTTGTCTCTGTGTATAAATCAATTTATTTACTATTTTTCAGAAAATTCCGCCTACAGTGAAGAACCAAACAGTTCTCTGCATTTTACAGATGATTCAACTGCTCGGAGTGAAGAACCAAACAGTTCTTTGCCTCCAAACCCCGGAAACCAGTCACAATCTCACTCGGAACTTTCAAAAAAAGAGAAAAAATGTGTGGTATCATAGCAACCTGTCACTCAACAAAACTATGACACAAGACTGCAAAGTTATGGTGTAAAGAAGAGGCACATCCCAACGGAAACAGTTATCAGTATAGCCATGTAAAAGAAGAAGTACCTTTCCCTGAAAAACCTTACTCTCTGTCCATTATCAAAAGGATAAAGGGAGATTGTTGAACATTTCTTGGAGTGGTATTTGTCAATTTTGCGAAAGAACTTCTTTCCGCAGATACTTTCACCATCCAACAGGATAACCAAGTCACTTCTGCAATGCAAGTGTTTTCCAGGTTAGATGAGAGTTTCATAGTGATACAGAGCAGCAACTTTAGCGTCTGACATTGTATAGACTGAAAGGATATATTTAAATTTTACGAGCACCTGGTATACTCGTACAAGTCGCTCTATGACTGTTTGTTATTAATTTTATATTGATGAGTTATACATATTCATGAGCTTCTGAAATATCTATACATATGTATATAATAAATATGTGTGTAATATGTATATACTAGAATATACCCATTACAGGACGTTTGAGTGAATTTTTAGTTTGTTTTTATCCATTTATGAAACAGTGATTGTATTTTTGATATGAATATATTTGAAAAAAATTGTAAGGGCTTAGTTGAAAAGCAGTTTTGAAACACTAAAGAAATGACCCTTGTGAAATAATTGTGAAATAGAATAAATAAATGAAATACAAAGTGAAAAGGAGTCATTCATGGGAAGCTGGAGTGGTTACTATGTTAAATGCAGTGCGGATGAAGGGAAAATTGTATTGCAAAGCTGATTGAACACAGTTTTAGGCAATAAGCATTGTTCTTTAATCTTTATATATATGAAGAGGCAGCGATTTTTTTAAACATAGTAGCATAACTGGGAGACCATTTGGTGTCCCAGTGGAAAAATGTGATCTCCAAGTCATGGCGAAATTGGTATGACTGGGAGACCCAATGTTTTTGTTGTGTTTTTGAGAGAGAGTCCAGTAGGTGTCATAAATCGCACTTTTGGTTGTCTTAATTTCAAGTTCATTTTTACATTTGAAAGCGATGTGTTGTCATTCCATTTGAAAGATATTCTTCACTTTTGTTATAATATATATTTCTGCTTATTTTATCTGTCATACTTTTGGGCCTACATTGAAAGGATTGGAAAATTAGTAACTTCAAATGGGAGAATTTGATCCAGTTCATATAAATTGGGAGTAACCTTGCACCTTGACAGTTTTTACTCCTTGAAGTACTGCAAGCATATGAGGAGGCATAATCGATTCATCAATATATCTTAAAGGATCTTCAACTGATGTACACCATGCTAAAAAGCACTGTTTGAAACTATTCGGTTGGTAGCCTAGTCAAAAAGGCTTTAAAAAAATGCTGTATGAAGAGGATTGAAAAAGAATTAGTTGTTCACTCATGAATAGGCCTACACAACGTGACAATGGCAGGTGAAATGCCAAGTGCACTTAATGAAATTCACACCTTGAGAGTTTGACAAAGAAGAAACCCCCTTGTGTGTAATTACAATTAGAACGACCCTGTGCTTCTAAGCAATTGGCATTAGAACAGTGTAATGTATTGTTTTAATAAACACTGATATAGCTGGTTGCACGCACTGGTTACATGCAACGGCAGAGCGCCCTCTGGCATGGCTGCAGGGATGGTAAACAAAACTATTATGGGATGGTAGCAAGTACGATACGAATCGAGGAGAAAGGTGGCGAAGGCAGGTGGCTGGACGATGGTGGATATGAAAGCTATCGAAAAAATAGGAAGATATGTGTAGGAGAGGTGGGAAGAGAAGTGCCAGAGGTGGAATGCTGGCACACAGAAAAGGTGAGCAGGGATGACGTCATGATGACGTCATGTCACGTGCGCAATTGTAATATGATATTAGATTATATGTAGATAAAACTGATTAATTCACTTAATTACTTATTATTGAAACGTGAAATTGTTGATGTGTCATAGACATTTGGACATTGCTATGATACAAATGCTTGCCTGTTGGACGCTTTTAAAAGCTTTAAAAGTGTATCTAATCAAAATACGTTTGTTGATGTTAATTTGTTATTGTTGCATTTTAGAGACGTATAATACATATTATAGATTTTTATTGTATTTCCTTTTGTTTTGCTCCCTACCACATGCATACTTTTACATTCAATCTAATGATTATTGATTGAATTATGCGTGTGTTTTATCTTTTTTGATCATGTGAATGTTGTTTGCCTGTGGCAAGTGTATGTTGTGTGCCTGTGGCAAGTGTATGTTGTTGCTCGATCATGCGTAACTGAGAAAACTGTCAATCCTTACACATGTAATTCAGTTGTGTGCAGAAGTGGTTGACTAAACTTGGCAGCAAAATTATTCAACCCTGTTGATGTTTTCTAGACTCCAATAGTAAACAGGTTTTCCGAAAGTAAGTGTGGTGACATCAAGGTGTTACAAATTATAAAAATAACAGTACCAGTTACATGGACTAGATAAATCCTATGAGTATCAGGGACTGGAACCAAAAACCGTTTTAACCAGGGGAAAACAACGGTCTTATGCCAAGCAGATATCTACATCGAAATGCAGGCTAACCCACATTTCTGTGTGGACCATGTTAATGAAACTATCACCACCTCAAATCTAGACTTGTTTTTCTTGGATTTGCACACCTCAAACCTTAGTAGGAAAACAATTCCGAAAATGAGAGTTTCATTTTTTAATATTTCGGTCTTTATTCGACCATCTTCAGGAGAGTAATGATTAGGAGGCATACATGTTGAAATGTTAGATATAGAGCCCGCGACTGAGTCAGCCACCTTTGGTCAGCTCACTTAAAGAATTTGTAGCTCACTTTTTCAGCTAGCTGAATTTTGTTGGCTGCAACTTGATGTGTTATTTTCATGAGTTTTTCACCGATATATTGACCAGTTACCGTAACATCAATCTTTAGTCTTTGCCAAAGTCCAACCCTGATAGTCTACCTGGGAGGTCATAATTATAAATGGTATAAAGATAAGACTCTAGTAGGCTTAGGCCTGTGGTCTTTGGAGGGGGTGATAATGTATTAAATTTGTTAAACAGTACTGTAGGCCTGCTGAAAGTATGCGATCAATGCCAATTCATGTACAGGACTCAATATAATAACAATTAACAAATGTATTATTCAAATTAAATAATGATGTGCTAAATATTTGGGTTTGGTCAATATATCTACATAATAGTTATTGGCTGAAAATGTATTTGAAAATTTAGCCCTTGTACAGGCTTGTATTATCAAACTCAGGATGACCCATGCATCAAATTTCAAAGTCCATGGGCCTTTTCACTCTTCTGGAAGTCAAAGGTGTGAATTGCAATCAGAATTATGAGATTGCCAACTCTAGTTGCCATCATGAGAAATAAAAGTAGGGAACTTCTCTTCTTCCTTAATTGGAATTATGAAGTCCTATTGATGCTCCTGTAAATTAAACCCCAATTGCCATAGAGCTAAGGGCTTTAATTGGCTTCAAGCTGGCTTTTCAGTTCAGCTGACTTGAAGTAAAGTCAGCTGAGAGTAAAATCAGCTCGCGGCGGCGCAAAATATTGGCGGTTTCGGGCTCTAAATAGATACAGTAAAACAATGAAAACAGATTACAATGACAAACAACATTAAACAGTTACAATCATATAGAGTGTGAAATAAAGTGGAAATCAATGGAACAATACTAGTTGTTTGGTGGCCTTCAGTCCATGGTTAAGATTTGGCATATTTCTTCTAATTGCTAATGATTCTTTAAATAATAACAAGGCCCAATGTTTGTCCCTATCAATGATTTTGGTATTCTGTAGTATAATTTGATGAACACCAATAGGACCATTGTCATCAATAGTGTCTGGAAGGCTTAACAGATCATGAATGTGTTTAAAGGCAGTACAGTGTTGAACATGTTGAAAAATTTCACTATTATTACTTTTACTGCGTTCAATGATTCTAGTTAGTAAGTTTCTATCGGTTTTGCCAATATAGCATGAGTTCATAAGCCTTCCAACACATTCATGATCTGTTTTAAAGCCTTTCATCAAATAAGAGCACTGAAAAAAATTTCAAAGGCAGCAAAGGTAAATGAATGAAATCAAAGAAGTTGTATTATGTATTACATATTTATCCACAAAGTAAGTAAAATTAAAATTAAAGAAATTACTCAAATTAGCAAAAAGGAAGCAAAAAGAAAAAAGAAAACAGTTCTTCTGAATGAAAATTTTCCATCTTTTCAGCGTCTAAAGAATAGTTTTAACTCGAAAGTAATTCCAATTGCAAAACTGAGAGTCTAAGACATCTCAGATATTGAGTAGATAGGTACCTATATTTTCCGCTGTACAAGTTGGCTGTTTGTTTGTGATAATTATAATTTTCCTCCAAATGCCTTGTCCTCGGGAGTGGAAACAATATGTCAATTCCTTAATAAATAATAAGTCTGCCTGATATGGTGGCCCTGAAATTTAGAAAATCAAAAGGTGAAATTGATAGTAAAATGATTTAAAAGTGTCTGAGGTCTGTGAATTATCTATAAGAAGAAAAAGAAGAAGTCTGTCTGTTAGAATAAGTCTTGATCCTTCGCAACAAAAAATAAATTATAAAATAGATAATGAACTTGAGAAAAAAAAATTATTGAAGTGAAAAAATAGGAACAGTGGCATAAACAAACAATGTAACAGATAATAAAACTACTATTTGGGGACTTTGCATGCTTAAATAAATAAACACTTTGGCTGTTTTCGTGAAATAAATTATTTTCCATTGAGGAAAACTCCAAACCCCCTAATTATTAAATGGTCGCCGACTAAAAGGTATTTTCTAAATATGGAGTTGTTTGATTTTAGAAACAAGTATACCTGTACGTCATAAGCTCAAAATAAATCATTACAGTCACTGTTAAAACAGATAAATAATTTCCCATCGACTGGATGATAGACGAAAACTATAAGGGGCCGACCAGACGACAGCTGGGGTGGGGGAGAGGGGTATGGATTTTTTAATTTGTTATTCACATGCGGATGAGAGACAAACTTTTTTATTGCAGTTTTAACATTACGTTACCCCAGTTACAGGTTCAAACAAGCTTCTTCTTTTTTCATGTGCTGAACTTTTTTTTAATGTCAAGTTGTAAAAAAATTGAAAATTATCAGAAACAATAAACGTGCTGTTGCAGGTTGTGTAGATGAACAGAAACTTAAAGCCACTTCCCCACAATCGCACACCAGTGACACCACACACAGATTACCTAGCAGGACTAACCTTTTGTGTATCCAATAAAACTGTCATTTGTATACCTGCGTATAATTTTTTTCATGTCTTTGCCTAAAAATGTCTTCAAAGAACTTCTCTACTGTCAGCTCTGTGAAGATCAACAGTGGAATGAATGAACTATGCAATGATGTCACAAGCACCTGCCTGTTGTGATGTCATCAACAATCACCTTGGAGATGATGTCACACCACCTGCTGGAAATTACAGCAGCAGCAGAAAACTACAAAAACAAAGAGAAAGCAGAAGATAGCTGTCAGTCACAGTTAAAGCAAGAGAAAAACTTTACTTGAAAGTTAGTCGGCCAGTTCAGAGTTTTAAAGGTGAGTTGCGACTTGCGTGTACATTATTGTATTTCAGTTTCATCTTTGAGACGTTGAGGGAAAACTGGTAAATATAAACAAATCAAGATATACTCTGCTTTGGCTTGTCGTCATGGTCATGTTGGCTCTAACAGTTCCTGTGAGTGTGATTTTAACATTTACGCCTGATACCGGTAATTATGAAACTTTAGAATGTCATCGACATGGTGTCTGCCAATCCTTGAAAAGCCTTGAATTTGGTTCTCAATTCGAGACCTTTAAAAAATTTGTTTTGCACAAATGGCCTGGAAAAGACTGGAATTTAGTTCCTATTTAATATGGCTCTGACTCTGAGCTGTTAATAAAGCAATAAACAGCTGCATATTTGGCAATTTCTTGTGACAATGAGCCACCCAGAGAATCTGCTGAAGTGCAATGAGAGGGTACGGTAGAAACATTTATAGCCAGGGTCCCTGCCCAGTGCATGCTGCAGATTCCGGGTCGTCCTATCGGCTATCGCCCGAGACGCCCAGATTTTGGGAAGGACGCTCAGGTTTTGAGAAGGACAACCTGATTTTATACTATGAAACAATATCCTGGGCTTCCACAATGTGGAGAAGGACACCCAAGAGCTGACAACGAATCTGGGAACCTGTTTATATATATATTATAGCACATGTTCAGAAAAAAAAAAGGCCTACAGTGATTTTCTGCCTGGAAAAGCCTACCATTCTGTTTCAAAAATTTTGCAGACACCCTGCCTGGTCTATCATCTATGCAAGTTGGCTGCCCCTGATCTGTTGCGCGGGACCAGGGGAGGATCCAGACAATTCTGGTGTGGGGGTTACGGGTTATCGCGTCGCGGAACACATACTATATCCAATGGTACAATTGCTGGACTGCGCCTTAATATAATAAGCATGTAAATATTTTAAAATTTCATCTGGTGGGGGGGGATGCATCTCCCATCCCTCCCTGCATCCGTCCCTGCGCCGGACGGGGTACTCACTAAGAATGTAGTTGTAGAGGCGCTGCTGACTGGTTCAGGGTTTTTAACATGGTTAATTTTGGTTTTTGGCAATACATTTTTCTGATAAATTTGGTTTTCATTTTTTAGATTGTTGTGTTTTGGTAAAACATACAACTGTCTTGTTGGAAGCTATTTTAATACTAACTGTTACGTAATGCAGTTGCTTTAGGATACAGTATCTTGAAACCATGTGATGCCATCTTACGCCATCTTGTGACGTTACCAGAATGAGGCATAATATAAATATATAACATTCTTCCCTAACAACATGATATTCTCCCCCCACAAAATAAAGTATTTAAATGGAACAATTTCAAAATTTTCAAATGATATCGAAATACATGAAATGAAATATGGAAATTTGAAATGAAATTTGATTTGACTTTTTAGTAATGAATGTAGTCATGCAGATATTTTGGAGCTTGTCTGAACCTTGACAATTTCCTTCTAGCTCCAATAGCTTCTGTTTGTTTGATTCCAAACTTAGTAAATATTTCAGATTTTCTTATTCCTCTTGATTTTTGTGACCTTTCTTCTTCTGGAGGCTGTAGATGACCTTTCATAAGACCAATATGAGTCCTATGCCATGGATGTGTCAGCCTTTTCCTTGAATTTTCCTTAACTTCTACATGACCTATCCTTCCTTGATTTCTAATTGAGTGTGTTTCCTTCTTGCCAAACATGTTGGCACATAATTTCTTCCAGTTTAATTGAATGTGACTGATCCATTCTCTTCCAAACAAAGATGGACCCTTTGTGTCGACAATATACAAAGGTAGCTTGTTTACGGACTGATGACCATGCTCTACGTTAACTGTACATTTCCCAATAACCTTCACATTTTCTCCTGTCAATGTCTTCACTGTATTTCCAGAAGGCTTGACACGGACTCCAGGCAGGAGCTTATTCTTCAAAGTATTGGGAATGAGGGTAATTGATGCCCCTGTGTCTACTTCCATGGTCGTTGATTTTCCATTCATCTTTAGGTTCATGATCATTTCAGGTTGCTAGCTCTTTACATTACAGATCTGTTGCAACTCATACTCCTCAATGTCTGTTTCACTGTCACTGGACAGTACCTTTTTTACTTTTGAAGAGGATTTCTTGTCGTAGGATTTCTTGTCGTAGGATTTCTTGCCATAACGGTGAGGCTTATATTTACCGGAAACAGAATTTCTGTTGTTTGGTTCCTCCCTGACATCCTTGCTCTTTGGACATTTTGACGAAATATGGCCTGTACCACCACAAGAAAAACGTCTGGCGTTTCCGAAATAGCAATTCGAAGGATGGTGATTCGTCTTTCCACATCGAAAGCAGGCTTTTCGTTCTTTATGTTGCATATTCCTTACATACTCATGTCCACGCATAGTATCCATATGAAGACTGGCAAGCTCAAAACTTTGTGCAATTTCATATGCAGACTTGAGAGTTAAATTTGTCTCACCAAGTAACTTCCTCTGCATATTTCTGTCGCGTAATCCAATAACGAATATGTCGCGGAGTACCTCCTCCAAAAAATTTCCAAAGTTACAGGATTCGGATAATTTTCTCAGTCCTGTTAGAAAGTCTGTTGCTGTATCTCCGGATTGCTGCTTCCTGGTATAAAATCGAAATCTCTCAGCAATAATTACCGGCTTCGGAGATGCTGTACATATGGCTTCCAATGATACTAAGCAGCAGAGCCCTCTTCTTTTGGACCTTTTCTGTGTCTTTTACATCATTTGCTATACAAAACTGGTCGAACCGATCAACATAATCATCCCAATCTTCTCCTTCATGGAATTCGCCAATTGAGCCAAATGAAGACATCATTTTCATGAGTCAGTTACAATATCTATAATGGGTTGTGAACTATCCTCGTCGCCAATTTGTTGTGTTTTGGTAAAAAATACAACCGTGTTGTTGGAAGCTATTTTAATACTAACTGTTACGTAATGCAGTTGCTTTAGGATACAGTATCTTGAAACCATGTGACGCCATCTTACGCCATCTTGTGACGTTACCAGAATGAGGCATAATATAAATATATAACATAGATCAGCAGACCTATCCGTTTGTGCACCCTCCATGACAGTCAACGTATTTTCTAGTATAGTTAGAATCGGCTTGAAAAAGACAATTCCGGTCAACAATGGAATCAAAATCATAAAGATTCAAGTGGTTAGGTAATCAGGTAAATTTAAATCATGATTTAGAATCACAATTTAACATGTTAGAAATAGAAATCATGATATATTTGCATTAAATTAGTGATTTTAATCATCATTTATGTAGTAAACGTAGGTATTGTATTACCTGCCAAACCTCACCAAATCTCGCCAGGTCATGAGATTGGTTGCAATAATTTCCCCTGACATCCTCCTGATATGTTAACTTGTTAAGTTTTAAATTAAGGCGGTCTTGGAGGTTCATGCATCGGTCTCGGTCTCGGAGGGTCATGCCTCAGTCTGGGTCTCAGATGTCCTGACCTTGGCATTCATCAACACTAGAATTTTCTAATGAAACTTTGAAGGGAATCAAATTTTCTCAATCCCTCACAGTCACTAATGATAATAATGTGAAGCATTAATCACTGTTGTCCACTTTCTGGCTTAAAAATGTAGAATAGGCTACTTACGTTTTTGGATACGTAGAGTTTTTCCGTGACAGGTCTATAGTATATTTTTACTCATATATATATTCTTACATCTACTCTCCTCTTTTTCAGATTGGCCGACACAAGTGCAGAAGATCAGTTACCAATTTTTCAACACCCAAGAACATGCGCTGTATGAAATTATGAAATTTTGAGGAGTTCCACAAGTAATCTCACCCATTGCACATCAGTTTAGTCTACGTCTAACACCACAGCATTACCATCTCTAATGCTCTTGGAACTTTCAATTTTAAAACACTAAACTAGTAGGGTCTAAAAGGCTGTGATTCAGAAATGGATATTTTCTTGATCATTACATGGTAGAGTGTCCCAAAAAAAGTGAAAGTCTGAAATTCATTGGGGCTCACCTCTAAATGTGTTCTGCAGCCCCTCTCTCACTCCCATGTAAAATTTCAGCTCATTTGAAGGCATTTTAGATGTTGCTCAAGAGCCCCAAAGATAGATGGGAGTTTGACATTGAATTGTCATGCAAAAATGGCTATTTTAGCTAATGGCAAATAAATTATAGGTTTCAGTCCACTGAAACACGTGGATACAAGAGGTGTTCAACTTATTTTGACAAAAAGTTCAACCCTACACAAAACTGTCAAATGCTACTTTTTTCCTGTCTGATGACAGAAAGGGTTAACTATAGATCTTGTCAATATAAGACATGCGTTTGAAATGTTTTGGAAGAATTTGCACAATTTTATTATACTTTTCCTGAGATAGGCCCTCCCATCAGTTTTGAGAGCAATATTTTGGCCAGTGATAGTGGTTAGAAGTGTTTTTGCAGATTCTTTCCAATTATACCAATTTTGCTAAAACTTCTCAGACATCATCAGATGGTCTTTGGTGACCAATCCACCAAGGTACAGGAATATTGCTTGCTTTTGTTTTTAGAAATTGAATGTTGTTTAGGCCCCATGGCCCCGAACAGTCTTATAATGAATAGTATCTCTTTTCTCCCTGTGGAAATATCTTAGGAAGATTCTCTTGAAAAATATTTTAGATTTAAGCTTACCAGGTATTGGGCTATCCTATTTGAATTTCTAGGCGTGAAAGTGTGACTTTTTCTGTGTTTAATCACCGGACAATTTATGCATGAATTTTCGTACTGGATTGCTCAACTTTTCAATCTTCTAACTTTAAAGCACTCTGTAAATTGCTTTTTTTGCTGAAAACCACTTATTAATTGGTGTAGTCTTGCAGATGAAGCTTAGTTTTATTCGCTGTGTACCTTTAATGGTCCTATGTTTAAAAGTTTCAGGTGGAGCAAAGATATAAGATTCCTTGTTTTCCGCGACTTTTTTTCAAAATTGTGTTACTTTCGGCTTTATTTGTGTAATTTACACTTTCAGAAGTCAGGTAAAAACCTTCTGTATTGTTACTGGAATGCTGTGCCATCTTTGTTTGAATACGCTGATAACAGAACTTCGTCACCGATCTCATTTTGTTTATCACCCCTTTTTGAATGCTACCTCCCAGGGAAGGAACAACGAAAAGTTTACTTGTACTTCAGCACTTTTATTGCACACTTGAAGATCAAGGTTTCGAGATCAAGGTTTCAAGGTGAAACTGAAAAACAACATAAAATAACCCAATAAATAAATTGAATATCATAATGACTGACCAGTGACATGAATCTACACAAAATATGAATTGAGCACTACAAATGAAAAACACTCACAAGATTGTGCATACTCCTGGGTACACTGTAGCATCCAAGGTCTATCAAGATACTCATATACATAGTCAACCTGAAACATCATATGATTTATCTAAGTTGGAGCTACACCTCGCATATACATCAAACATTGACTAAATTATTATGTTCATCAAACTCAAATGTCTGAGTACTATATGCACAATGCACATTGCATGTGTTTTTAAGCTAATGTGATTTTAAGCATATACACCATATTTTATATATACAGAAATAAGCATATATTTATACACATCAATTTTACATTATTTTACAAGAACTTTTTATACAAAAAACCAGTAAATTGTACTAACCTTATGAGCATCAAAAATTTGGTAAGCAATTTTAGAACATCTTCACATCTCCTGAGTTAAACTTCAACTAACTAAAAATTGCAGGATGCCCCACATGTGTAGGGAAACTGTGAATGCATCATGGAATACATGTTAAAACAATACAAGTGGTCGCATGTCACAAGGTCGTACAATTTGCGTTACATGGCCGTTTTGGACCAAAAATTGTTTACTTCAAAAATGACTAAAATAGACTAAGGACAACCAATTAAGACCAAAATTAACCGCGATTATGCAATAATGAGGTCTGTATATGGCATAAACACAATGTTTCACCACACAAATCAATGTAAAAGCCAGATTTCAAATGCGTTTTTCTCGAAAACTACTTCATTCCACTAAAGCTGCTGTAAAATACAAAGTACTCCATGTATCACCATGAAATTGTCACTGAAGTTGGCCAAGATGATGATCTTACTGATTTGAGCAGTAAAAAGAAGTATCTCTTCTCCAAAACTTAATATTTAGATCCACAAAGTTATGATACAGTAACCCACAAAAAACGTTTTCAAGCATCATGTGTATAACTATGCTAGAAGCCTGAGTTCATCTTAAAATCTCAAGTAAAAGGTTTCAAAACATTACCAATATACCTTAGAACTAGTTCAAACATCTTACTTCAATAATTATCAAAAATGCATATGACATCTCACATATATCTCCAGTTTCAATTTTTATGCGGTGATAAAAATCAGTATCTCTAGTGAGTATTTAATTTCAAAGCAATCCTTATAATTTAACAGAAATTCCTGCCCTTTTTCATGATATGAGGGCACAAAAGTAAATTATGACTTGTTATTTATTAGTTTGATCACTTTTTGGTCATTTTTGAAGTCCAGTACATTGCTATGAAGCCAGCTTAAAAATCTGTACCAATCATTAGTACATGTGTTACATTTTTTTCAGGGTTTTTCAGAGCATCACAGAAGTCACAAAATCATTGCAAACCTAACCATATTTTATGCCACAGTAAACCCTGATTTATGAGCATTTGGAAACTAGCACTTTCCAGATTGTATGATTTTACTGGTTGAAGTTCTGATGGTTTGAAACTTACAACCCCTCTCCAATTTGACTGTTTTTTACAGGTGTTACAAAAGTTTCAGGGTAAACTAGACATGCTGTACAGCAAGTGGTTTACCTGCACACAAAATCTGAGATATGCAATTGAAAGTAGAACTCATGAGCATTTATTTGATATATGTTTGAAGTCCCTAGCTTCAATATTAAGAGTTTCAGACTGAATTTTAAAGAACACGTTGATTTTTTTTGACAAGAGGGACAGGTTTACATTGCTTTGCATTAAAGGCTCTACCAAAGACATGCTAATAGTTAGATAGATGATGTAAGCTTTTTGGGCTTGTCAAGGAACTGGGTATTACTGCAGAGAAAACCAGAACAGGATATCTTTTGTCATTGGCATGCAATCTCACTTTTAAGATGATTTTTTCAAATCTGATGTAACGCGGGACACAAAAAAATCACCTGTTTTCTCAAGGTTTTTGGTGGCTAACAGCCTTATTCTGTAAGGAAGATTAATTTTTTGAGATCGATATGAAGCTGCAGAAGCTACGCATTCCAGTGATGTATAATAAAAGATGGAACATACAAGATATGTGTTTGTAATCATCACATAAATGTAAAATTTCTCAAATTGTACGACTTCGCGACACACGACCATGTGCAATCCACAGCAATATCCAACACTCAATACAACATTGAAACACGGCAATTTATCACAGGTTGTGCAGAACAGCTGATCATGAGTAATGATGTGTGCAGTGTAATAGAATTTTATTATAATAAATTTGTGTAATAATTAATGAATATATATTTAAATAGGCAAATTAAAAATGAACCATAGTGAATGTTACACCCCTGATTTGGCCATGAACCATCTCTAGGGGAATTAAATTTTGAAACCCCCTATGAAGGTGACATCCAATTGTTTCTTTGTGCAGAGGTTCACAATGAACATTAGCTCAAATGAATACAATAATCATCCTCCAAGACACAAGACAGTATGCTTGAGGCGGTGAAACCACCCCTCAAAAGGTGTTTTATCACACCTTCCAAATAAAATGCAATAAATTACCTTTGCTATATTTCTGAGACATTTAGGTGATAAGAAATGCAAGATAAGCATCATACAGATCACTCACAGTAATTTTGGCTCAACGAAGCAAAAATTCTCAATTAACTGGCAGTTTTCCTTTTTGTCAAATTAAGTTGAACACCTCTTGTAGTTGATACAAAGATGTATAAATTATTCTGCATACTGTGGTACCAATTTTATATTTGTAACTTGCTTGGGTATTGAGAAATTCTACATGTATGGGATATGCCTATTTATGCGATTTTCTGTTATTTAAAATAAACTTCTAAGATTGTTTCAATAGTCTCAAATTGATTGTAAGACATTGGTTGATATTTTTGTGTCTCTGTCACACTATGGAACCAATTTGTGATTGTCTCATGTTTAAAATTCAAAATTAGACTGCAATTAATCTTCATTAAGAAAGGTTTTTTGCCTTGGCATCAATTTTTCATGTAAAATGGTATACATTTGCCAATTACAGAAGAACAGTAAGGTACAGATATGAAATTTGTACCATAGTGTGCAGAATAATTTACACATCTTTGTATCAACTATCCATGTGTTTGGGTGGACTGACACTGATAATTAGCTATTAGCTAAAATGGTCATTTTCGCATGAAAATTCAATGTTAAACCCCTTCTGTTTTTGGGGTTCTTGAGCAACATCTAAAACGCCTTCAAATGAGCTGAAATTTTACATGGGAGTCAGAGAGGCGCTATAGAAAGCATTTAGAGGTTAGCCTCAATGAATTTCAGACTTTCACTTTTTTTGGGACACCCTATTACACGGCCACTGTGACATTGCAGCTTGGACTGATGAATTAAGTTAGTTTAAAATCTTTATATCTAGGCCTACACATCTATTTATAAGTGTACCGGCTTAAGCGTCGTTTTTGTATTCCTTTTACAATTTAATGGGCAGTTAATTTTCGTGATGTCCAATTAAAAAAAATTCATATATCAGAGTGTATTCATGAATCTTGGAGTCTCCTTTGTCATTCCTGTTTCTATCAGCATGTCTCAATTTAGTTTGGTTCTTCTGAAACCTGTGCCGAAACTTTTTTCTTATATTTCGTAATTGTGCCATATCTGCCTTGAGCACAGTGGATCTTCACCGAAATCGAATCAGATCTTCGTTGTGATGATTGGAAAAATCGTGCAACTATTTTCCTCAATTGTGTTGACAGACGGACAAACAGACAAACAAAAGGCTTATATCTGTGAATGAAAACTTTAGGCCTGTCACGGTGGGCTAAAAACATTATTTTTCCAGAAAAAACTATAAAAAGGTCTTAGCCTATAATATCTTACCAGTATAGCTCTTATTTAAATAGTAAGCTATATGACTGTTTCATTGCAAATTTGTGTGTCTAAATGATGTTAACATGTAATGTTTGCCAAAATGTTTACACTGCATGTAATTGCTGCTTGTTCTTAGTAAACCCACTAAAAATCAATTAAAACAAGGAACTTCACCTATGTGTAGGAAAGAATTGAAAAATGTTTTTGAAAATTCTTTTTAGCATTTTGGGTTATAGCGGTATTTGGAACTTTTTCGTATAGCCAAAATTATATCAGACAAATCCTTGAAACCTGGATAAGTTGATCTTGTTTGAAAATTAGAGACACTCAGGCCCTGTCCTAGTTCTAAATATTTGGAAATAACTATCTGTAGGGTGCTGAGACTACATCGTATTCACTTAGTGCCTGCTATGTTGGTCATACACTCTAAATTTCATGGGTCTTTTAATCAACACCAATTCCATGGGCTGCTCTTCATGAATCCTGACATTTTCACCTTTAAAACACCTGAATTCCATATTTTTCTTGACCATGTGGTTTTCACCTACAAATCACATGAATTACATGTTCCTTATTACCAGGTGGTTTCCACCTTGAAACTTCAGGGTGAAATTCACCTGTCAGGAAGACACATGAAATCCATCTTGTTTTGAACCAGGTGATTCCAACCACCAGAAAGAGCAGCCACATGGTTTTCACCCTGTGAACAATTGGCCATGTAAGTTGGATCTTCATAACACCAGATCACATCAAGTCAATCATCATAAGTTGGATCTTCATAACGCAAGAGGAAAAAAAAGACTCAGCAATAAAAGAATATAGCCATAGAAGACAGCCCGCTATATCAAAGAAAAAAATTATGAGAAAACAACTGACTAGTTTCGTCCTCAACAATTGACATATACATCTATACACAGAACAGAGTGACCTTTTAAATTTCTTTGAGTAATCTTTTCTACTTTCCCCATTCCTGATGGACATTTCCAATGTTACTGCAATTTTAAGAAGTATGAGTTTCTATGGCAAGTTTTGTGACTATCTACGTAGCATTTTAGGCTCACCTGATTGGTTTGTGAGCAATAAAACGTCCTCAAATCTACAAGTTGGACGTATGGTGAGCTGTGAAAACGTAATTTTTTGCTTCAATAAGCAGCAAAGTTTACAGTTTGATCAGATTATCAAGTAAGCACTGGCACTGTGACTGCCATAACCAGACACGTCACTTACCTCGAGACACGTTTTTAGTGCTATTCAAATGAGTTTATGCTATGTTATTCAGTGCCTCAACCAATCACATCAACCCAATTTGCTACGTTTTACTATCCTATGACAGAAACTCATACTTCTCTAAATTGCAGTAAGTCTGAGTGATAGTTTGTTCCCAAGAATTTAGACATTTTTTCACAGTTCAAATTTTCTTTTAAAATGAATAGGCCGAGGCCAGGGAGACGTCGCAGGGAGTTCACCAACAGTTTAATAGACTATAAAAGCATAACTAAACTATTAAATAATTTGTTGTGTAGACAATTATAATGTAAAATATCTCAGGGCATATAAATGCAGGGCATGTACGTAAGTCATCAATCTGTTATCCTGAAAGGGAGATGAAATTATTAGGCCAAACATATCTGGCCTGTCTCAAAAATAATAGACCCCCCTGGAAAATATGCCATTTTATGCTTTAACTTGTACAATGTATAATATTTGTTGCTTCTAAGTATTTCAGTTTGTGGGGACACACATGGGTGAAGAAGTTTTGAAAGAAGTGGTGGTCTACAATGCCTAGTTTAGGAGAAATGGCATTAATAGATGTCAGGAGTGTTACGTTTTTGCGTGACAAAACAAAAACAGTGCTTATATATAATGGTCTATTTTCAATAATTATTTGAATCGGTGAGCTCTACCATGTTTTAATGATACTATGTATAGTTTATAATGTAACATAATTATGTTAGTAAATAAAAATATCTGTCATAAATTGTACAGTAGACCCATCTTTCACAGCTCATGCGCGAAATACCAAAACATAATTTTTATTTAAATATCAACTTATTCAGTGGCGCACAGGAGACAATAGCACATATTTTACATGGATGCATACCTTTGATGACACTTTTGGCTAGGTGTCTGTGCTTGCTGGAACCCAGCTTCCATAGTTCTGTCAGGAGTGTTACGATGATGCATGTGCCTCATTTACAAAAACTGAAAAAAATCCTCATCTTACCCATGATTTGACAAAAAATTTCCTACAGTGTCAAGCAATATAGAATTTACAGTATCATTTTGAGAAAATACACGGTCTATGCTTTGTAGAAACATGTATCACAATTCCTGAATTTTGGTCTTAATTTGTACCTCTCTGTCACACCAGGGGGTCTATTATTTTTGAGACAGGCCATCTAATTTTTACCTCTTAGAGTGACTGACCAAAAAAATTTTCTGCATCTGCAAAAACAGATTCAGCTTACCCACAATTTTTATCAAATTGGCATGACGAAAATTGAATATAAGGCTTTGTATTTGTCCTACTGATCTACCAAAGAAACAGCGCCTCAAGACAATCAGAGAAGCAGAGGATTAATTAAGTCTGGCCTTATAAAGTTTGTGGTGTGTACAAGGGTAAAAATCGTGTGTAAAAACACAATTGACATGGCAACACAGCCCTCTTAAAAGGTGACACAGGGACACTGGCCCTCCTTAAAATCAAGAGACACTGACAGGTTGACTGATAAAAAGTGACAAACGACATTTAATAGTTTTCTTTATCATTTATGCTTTGATAAAAGAAACATGAGATATTTGTTTTCCGTTTAAATTCTTACAATTGCAACTCCATGTGTTTTTAGTAACCCATGTATACTCCTGTTCGTCTGTTTAATTACCTGGTGGCATCAGTCGAGGTGGGGAAGGTGGGACATTTGCCCTACCACTTTTTGACCAAAGTGTGGTTGCAAAGTGGGGACATTTTTGAGGATTCCCTGAGACACCATTCTTTGAAGGCTTCAGCCCAATTTGTCCCACGGCACTTACCAGAATGATACTTTCATGGGAATATGTTGCTTGTCATCCAGAGGACCAGTGCACCAACATGTATTTACATGTATAATCCACTGTGCCTTCGCAATGAATCTGTTGGGAAGAAATTAAAAAAGATCTGGGTAGCTGATGACCATCGTCTACATTAACTGCACATGACCAGTCAGGTGATTTTCTCAATATGTTATTGAGTTATTGTTTTGTTCCTGTTATATCTAAACCAACAAGGTGTACTTGTAGTAATGCTACTCTTATCGACAATATCTTTACAAACTCCATTCAATTATTTCATGGTAATGCTATAAGTGGTATACTCTTTGAAACTATTTCTGATCATTTTCCGGTATTTTTACTGAACAACTTCAAAGAAAAAATATTAAGTAAAAATCCAATAATCTACAAAGAAATGGTTAATCCTCAAAATGTTAATCGCTTTAAAGATTTCTTACTTCACCATAACTGGAATAATGTTTTGAATTGTCATGATGTCAATCAGGCGACAAACAAATTTCTACATGAAATCAGTCATTTTTACCAAATCTGTTTCCCAATGAAAAAAATTGTTATCAAAATTAATCATAAGCCGTGGGTTACTCAGTGTTTATTGAACTCAATTAAACGAAAAAATAAACTCTACAAAGCATACTTAAAAAACCCATGCAATGCTACAAAATTAAGATTTTCAAAATATAGAAATAAGTTAACACATTTGCTTAGAATAAGTGAAAAGAAATACTACAGTGATAGTCTAAAAAAATATACTCATGATTTGAGATAATCCTGGAGTGTAATTAATGAAATACTAGATCGTGGTAGATCAAATGATAGTCTGCCAGATGTCATGGATTCGAACCATGGTAATATAACTGATGAAAAAAACATAGCTAATCATTTTAACCAATATTTTTCTTCCATCGGAATAGAATTAGCTAATAACATCAGACATACATCAGTAGATCCGTTAAACTATATTACGTCAGTCCCATCACATAACCTAACACTAACTGATATAAATGAAGAAGACTTAAAAAAGGCGTTTTCAACACTAAAAAACTCTGCTGCAGGTTATGATGGAATTCGTCCATCAGTATTAAAATCAGTATTTGATCAAATAAAAGTGCCTCTTATTCACTTAATCAACATGTCATTTCGTCATGGTGTATTTCCAGACAAACTAAAACAAGCTGTAATTACCCCTATTCACAAGCAAGGTAATAAAAAAATTGTAGGTAACTATCGTCCAATATCAGTTTTAACAGTTTTTTCCAAAATATTTGAAAAAATTATGTATAAACAAATCAACAACTATTTAACTAAATATAATATATTATATTTACACCAGTATGGATTTCAAGAAGGCCATTCTACTGATCAAGCACTTGTTACAGTTACAAATTTTATACATAATGCTCTTAATGATAAAGAACAAGCTATTGCCGTTTCAATTGATTTAAAAAAAGCATTTGACACTATCAATCACTCTATCCTGGTTCGTAAGCTGTCACGCTACGGTATAAAAAATAATGCCCTTTCTTGGCTCTCAAGTTACCTCGAGAATAGATATCAGAAAGTTAAATATAGTCCAACTGTTTTTTCTGACAATGAATTAATGAAATGTGGAGTTCCCCAGGGTTCTACCCTTAGTTGGGTCATATATGCTAATTCCGTGACCGTTGAGAGCAAAGGATTGTTTCTTCGTGGATTCGTGTTCTATAAAGGATTATCTAAAAATTGAGCGGGGGCGTCCCTCCCAAAAGTGCGGGGAAACCCCGTCAGAGCCCATAATCCAAAATGGCCGCCGTTTTAGCATTTGAGAACTAACTTTGTAATGGTTTGAGGTACAGTGCTGTTCAATACATGGATTTTGGGGTTCTCTGGGTCAAGGAATTCATATCTGGTGTTACTTTGATGATTTGACCCAACCTACATCTCATTAGGCCAAATTAATCCAAAATGGCCGCCGTAATTCCTTTTTTTGATTGACGATGTAATGGATTGAGCTATAGTGCTGTTCAATACATGGATTTTGGGGTTTTTTGGGTCAAGGAATTCAAATATAATGTTATTTTGATGATTTGACACAGTCTGCATCCTATGAGAGCCAAAAATCCAAAATGGCCACCATAACAATGATTAAATATGTGGAGTTTGAACTACAGTGCTGGATTTTTGGGTTCTTTGGAGTGAGGAATTTAAATCTGATGTCATTTTCATGATCTGACCCAGTCTACATCCATAAATCCCACATGGCTCCCAATATTTGGCTATATTTGGCATATTTGTCACTAAGCTTGAAGAAAAGAAACAAGCCAGGGGACAGAGTATGACCATTGGCAAACCAAACATTATTTGACAAACCAGTATTTTGTGATATCACTAAAACATATATTTTCAAATAATCTTAAGGCTAACTGGAAATGATATGGTTGCATAGCTCTCTCTAAATGACCGACAAACCATTTTGTGCATATACTTAACTTTACTTACCTCACTATTTAGACAATTGCAGATCTAATACTTACGTTTCTATGAACTATATCAAATTAAAGTTAAAAAATAATGCAAGATATCCATCAGTTTCACCTACTATTATCTATATCCTGAATCTCAGTATGCTGATGCAAAAACTGTGTGTCTGATCATACGATTATTGAATATCTAGGATTTTGGGTTCAATAGACTCATTTCTATTGCTGAAAATCCCGAGGGACATAACATTAATACTCTTGAAAGCACATCAACTTGAAGCTATGAATACAAGGATCCCTTTTATTTTGCAATTTGGTAGCTGCAGACCCAAACAAAATTGCTTTTCAGAAACTTAATGTAGGTGTTAGGCCCCTGCATAGGACTAAATTTTTGCCTCACTACCAATCCCACTCATTCCTTCCAAATCTGCTCCCGTTCCTGTCCCATCCTCTGCATTACTATGTTAAAATTTTCTTAATTTTGACAAGATTCTGGCAAGGTCAGTCTCATTCCCGTCTCGTGCACTAGTAGGTGACCAATGACGGTCATGTCTTTTGATAAGAATGTCTCATTCGAATGACCAATGCTTGGCGACTGCAGAGCAATGCTAGCGTTGCCCAGTATATAAAGCAGTCTAGCGGAGACTCAATGAAAAACACATTACCAGTTCAAAAATTCTTATATAATTACAGATGTATAGATTATGAAAAGAATATAGATTTATTTATACAAATGATAGCTGACAGAATGATACTTTTTCACTCAAGTGTGTCCTGTTTAGGACAAATAATAATGATGTTTCGAGGGGGAAGGCTACCCTGGAATCAAACCCAGTTCCCCGGCTTCGAGGGCAAGCATGTCAACCATTAGACCAAAGAGTCACTCGTTGGTCCGAGGCACTACATTACTTTTCTCTTAACTAGTCTCTCCCCCTGTTATCAATCCATTGCCAGATTTTTGCCTTTTGGTTGAAATGTGTTGGCAGCTCACTCAAGCAAAGTCTAAGTAAATTTTAATGTAGGAGATCCAACAGGGTCTGTAAAATACAAATATTGTCGGTATGTGTATTGAAGAAAGTTTCAAAGTATATTGGGTTCCGTGAAATGTGAGAAATATTCCTTTATCAGCTACATTGTCTATGTAAATGCCACAACCTATTGTTTTTAAAGGATATTTAAGCAGATATATGTCGGAATGACTCATAAATTTAACACAGGTAGTGTCAAACTAAAATTCATGGCTTATGCAACTGAAGACCAAGGACAATTTGACCAGAGAAGGAATAATGTAGTGATGTTGGCCCTTTGATGAACAGTGACTCTTTGGTCTAATGGTAATGTGCCTGCCACCTATGCTGGGGGACCAGGTTCCATTCCAAGCTGGGCTTCCCCTCGAAACATTACATTAGTTCCCCAGAAAAAGCTGTAGAGAGGCAGATTGGTGGTGAGAGAGCAATGGATTGTTAAGAGGGGGAGAGGGTAGTTGAGAGGAAAGGAATGTAGTGATGTTGGCCCCTGGACCAACGAGTGACTCTTTGGTCTAATGGTTGACATGCTTGTCTTCGATGCCGGGGAACTGGGTTTGATTCCAGGGTAGCCTTCCCCCTCGAAACATCATTGTTATTTGTCTTAAACAGGACACACTTGAGTGAAAAAGTATCATTCTGTCAGCTATCATTTGTTAATTGTATAAATAAATCTATATTCTTTTCATAATCTATACATCTGTAATTATATAAGAATTTTGGAACTGGTAATGTGTTCTTCATTGAGTCTCTGCTAGACTGCTTTACATACTGGGCAACGCTAGCATTGCTCTGCAGTCGCCAAGCATTGGTCATTCGAATGAGACATTCTTATCAAAAGACATGACCGTCATTGGTCACCTACTAGTGCACGAGACGGGAATGAGACTGACCTTGCCAGAATCTTGTCAAAACTAAGAAAATTTTAACATAGTTATAAAAATAGCAACAAGAATGACAAGGAGGGAAGGAAGGAACCGATATATTGTTGCCAATGGTTTATTCAACTCGTGTACGGTAAATCTAAAATAAATACAAAAATAAAGATGGTATGAGAATGGGATAATGAGATGATTATTAAACAATGTGAAGGAATCTATGACAAAAAATGTAAAATATATTTATGATAACAACTTACAAGATCATTGGCACACATTTGGGTAGTCTGATGCCTGAATACTGCCTAGGCCTATCACATATTGACCTGTAAATTGATAAAGACTATTTACTAAAATACTAAATTGGGCTAAAGGAATAAACATAAAAAATGAATAAATATATAATATTGATAGCTAACATAAAAAATACAAATAAGACTAACATACCTGAATTGACTATGAACTGTTGACATGAAAATCTTGTGACTGAATGAATGACATGGCTATTGAAATGTACAGAGGAAATGTGGAGGGGAAAAAACTGTGAAATGTGTTGAATACAATGTTGAACATAGAAGCAGCTGATGACATGGTTGGGTGATTTTTAGGAGAAAGAACAGAATGATCACTTGTTGAATGAAGGATGAACAGAATGATCATTTATGAATACAGTAAAGATAACATAAAGTTTGAATAAATTTAATTAAGCAAAAAAAATGCCTTGCGTTGAACGCAACACTCCCCCACATTAGAGAAACTGGTTGAAAGCGATAAATGACAATAAATAAATATAGCAATATAGCAATGACATAAAGGATCAGCTGGATGAATAACATATAATATATATATATTTTTAAACAATTACACAATATTATGAACACAACTTTGGACAATAAACGTGTGAATATAATAGTAGGACATTGAATACATGATAACCAAATCAATATTAATAATTGAAGAATGATATTCAAATATTTACAAGAAGTTAACTTTAGACTCCCTCTAGTAGGACCACTTTGGTGATGGGACGTGTTAACACTGTAGATTTAGTTTTGATCTTGACGCTTCGCACAAGTTGATCTCTTCCCTCTCTCACTTCAACAACAATTCCCATTGGCCAGAGGCCTCTTGGGGTCCCTTCATCACACAAGAGGACTAGGTCGTCAATTTTGATGCTCCTAGTATCTCTGGACCACTTCTGCCTCTTCTGCAACTCAGGAATGTACTCTCTCATCCATCTCCTCCAGAATTGGTTGGCAAGATGCTGCACGTACCTCCATCTTCTGCGAAACATATCAGTTGATGAGAAAACACCTCCAGGTGCATCAGGACCTTTCCTCAGCAACAGTAACTGGTTGGGAGTGAGTGGCATCAAATCAGTAGCATCTGTGCTGACTTTGGTGAGAGGTCTACTATTAACGATTGATTCAACCTCACAAAATAATGTCCGTAGCACGTCATCAGTTAGCCTCTGTGTGGTGTCCATCAAGAGACTGGTGAAGACTTTTCTCACTGTTCGGATGAGCCTTTCCCAGATTCCTCCCATGTGGGAGGCCTGGGGAGGGTTAAATGTCCATTCAATTTCCTCCCGGACAGAGTATTGGTGGATTGCTGCTTTCTCAACTTCTCGCAATGCCTTGGCTAATTCGGTCCGTCCACCAATTATGTTTGTGCCGTTGTCCGACCATACTTTACAAGGGCTCCCTCTTCTTGCCACAAAGCGACGGAATCCATTTAGGAAGGAATCTGTGTCCATGGCGTCTAGTACTTCAAGATGGATTGCCCTTACAGTCAGGCAAGTGTATATGCATCCATACCTCTTCCTTTCTGTTCTTCCAGCCTTTACAACAAAGGGTCCAAAGCAATCCAGACCAACATAGGAGAAAGGAGGGTGATTTGGTTGGAGCCTTTCAGCAGGTAAATTTGCCATCTTCTGAACACAGGGTGCATGATTCAATCTACGACATCTAATGCATTGATTGATAATTCTTTTGATCACCACCCTGGCCTTTGTGATCCAGTACTTTACCCTCAAAAGGCTGAGTGTCCACTCTGTGCCAAGATGTGCATCTTCATGAAATTCTCTGGCGATTTTGTCAGCCAAACAGTGCTTGTGAGGTAATAAAATCGGGCGTTTGCTACATTGAGGCATATCTGCATGCTCAAGCCTGCCCCCAACACACAACAGACCAGCATCATCAAGAACAGGGCAAAAGGCACTTACGGAACTTGCTTTGGAGACTGGCAAACCAGACTTTAGATTGCTGATTTCTTTTCCATAGGATTTGTCCTGGACATGTTGGATGATGACGACTTCTGCTCTCTTAACTTCTTCAAGAGACATCCGACCATATTCAGAACTTCCCTTGTTTTCAAGGATCTTCTTGAAGCGCATCCACCAAGCCACAGCCCGCCTGAGTTTTGTCCAACTTGAATAGTACTCTATCAACTTGTCCAGAGGGTGAGTACCAACAACTGTAGCACATGAAATTTTCAATTTCTCGATACCCGAATGAGCCTCCCTCTTCACTTCCGCATGGTCGTGTGTCGCGAAGTCGTACAATTTGAGAAATTTTACATTTATGTGATGATTACAAACACATATCTTGTATGTTCCATCTTTTATTATACATCACTGGAATGCGTAGCTTCTGCAGCTTCATATCGATCTCAAAAAATTACTCTTCCTTACAGAATAAGGCTGTTAGCCACCAAAAACCTTGAGAAAACAGGTGATTTTTTTGTGTCCCGCGTTACATCAGATTTGAAAAAATCATCTTAAAAGTGAGATTGCATGCCAATGACAAAAGATATCCTGTTCTGGTTTTCTCTGCAGTAATACCCAGTTCCTTGACAAGCCCAAAAAGCTTACATCATCTATCTAACTATTAGCATGTCTTTTGTAGAGCCTTTAATGCAAGGCAACGTAAACCTGTCCCTCTTGTCAAAAAAAATCAACGTGTTCTTTAAAATTCAGTCTGAAACACTTAATATTGAAGCTAGGGACTTCAAACATATATCAAATAAATGCTCATGAGTTCTACTTTCAATTGCATATCTCAGAGTTTGTGTGCAGGTAAACCACTTGCTGTACAGCATGTCTAGTTTACCCTGAAACTTTTGTAACACCTGTAAAAAACAGTCAAATTGGAGAGGGGTTGTAAGTTTCAAACCATCAGAACTTCAACCAGTAAAATCATACAATCTGGAAAGTGCTACTTTCCAAATGCTCATAAATCAGGATTTACTGTGGCATAAAATACGGTTAGGTTTGCAATGATTTTGTGACTTCTGTGATGCTCTGAAAAACCCTGAAAAAAATGTAACACATGTACTAATGATTGGTACAGATTTTTAAGCTGGCTTCATAGCAATGTACTGGACTTCAAAAATGACCAAAAAGTGATCAAACTAATAAATAACAAGTCATAATTTACTTTTGTGCCCTCATATCATGAAAAAGGGCAGGAATTTCTGTTAAATTATAAGGATTGCTTTGAAATTAAATACTCACTAGAGATACTGATTTTTATCACCGCATAAAAACTTGAAACTGGAGATATATGTGAGATGTCACCTGCATTTTTGATAATTATTGAAGTAAGATGTTTGAACTAGTTCTAAGGTATATTGGTAATGTTTTGAAACCTTTTACTTGAGATTTTAAGATGAACTCAGGCTTCTAGCATAGTTATACACATGATGCTTGAAAACGTTTTTTGTGGGTTACTGTATCATAACTTTGTGGATCTAAATATTAAGTTTTGGAGAAGAGATACTTCTTTTTACTGCTCAAATCAGTAAGATCATCATCTTGGCCAACTTCAGTGACAATTTCATGGTGATACATGGAGTACTTTGTATTTTACAGCAGCTTTAGTGGAATGAAGTAGTTTTCGAGAAAAACGCATTTGAAATCTGGCTTTTACATTGATTTGTGTGGTGAAACAATTTGTTTATGCCATATACAGACCTCATTATTGCATAATCGCGGTTAATTTTGGTCTTAATTGGTTGTCCTTAGTCTATTTTAGTCATTTTTGAAGAAAACAATTTTTGGTCCAAAGCGGTCATGTAACGCAAATTGTACGACCTTGTGACATGCGACCGCATCTGCTTCAGTAATGATCGTGTCAACTTCCTTTTCTGGCCATTCGGACTTGAAGGTTCTCAGGAATTCTGGTCCTTGTAGCCACAACCTCTTATCAAGCTGCTTGAGATGCTGCCCTCTGGATACCACGTCTGCAGGGTTGTCCTTACCCGGGATATGGTGCCACTGTGTCGGTTCTGTGAGCCTCCTAATCTCACCGATCCTGTTGGAGACATAAACGTGAAATCTACGAGTGTCATTTTTAACGTATTTCAAAACGATTTCACTGTCAACCCAGAAGAAAGAATCAGCAAGTTGAAGGGTCATTTCTCTTCGTAACATTAAATCCACTCGAGCTGCCAGTACAGCTGCTTGCAATTCTAAGCGAGGTATGGATACAGGCTTGATAGGGGAGACACGGCACTTGCTGAACAACAGAGAAGTGTGGATTTTACCTTCCCTGTTTATGCATCTCAGGTAGCTGCAGGTCCCATATGCCCGTTGGCTTGCATCACTGAAGTGATGTAGTTCAAGAAAGGAGTCGTCAAATTCACCCGGTTTGGCACATCTTGCAACTCGTAGATCTTGCAGGTCTTTCAATCCATGGAGCCAATCTTGCCATCTGTGCTGAAGATCCGGAGGCACCTCTTCATCCCAACCAAGCTTTATCCTTGTTGCGTCCTGGAACATCATTCTGCCAAGTATCAACACTGGTGACAGAAATCCAAGCGGATCAAACATACAAGAGACAAAACTTAACATGATTCTTCTAGTTACAAGAACATCGAAATCTAAGTTTACATCAAAGAAAAATTCATCATGGGACACGTTCCATTTTACTCCTAAAGCCTTGCTATTGGATTCAAGGGTGAAATCTTTGACTTCTTGGGCTCTTTCGGTTTCGGGTATGCTATCTAGCAAGTCTTTCTCACTACTGATGAACTTTGTGAGTCTAAACCCACCTTTACGTAGGAGCGAAGTAGTCCCATGAATAACCTCCAACGCATCAAGTTTCGTCATCACTGACCTGAGACAATCATCAACATAAAAACATTTCAAAATAGTCTCATCAACCAACTCATTGCCGTCACTGTAGTCCTTTACCACTCGTCTAAGAGCATAAGTGGCCGCGCTGGCAGACCACACACCACCAAAGATGTGGCGTGTCATTCTGAAATGTGCAATATCGCCACTATCATGCCACAAGAAACGAAGAGCATCACAGTCTTTTGCTGGCACAAGAACCTGGTGGTACATTGCTTCCACATCCGCCATAATGGCAAATGTATGCTCTCGGAATCTGAGTAGAACATGTAACAATTGATTATTAAGGTCGGGACCCTGATTACATTTGTCGTTGAGACATTCTCCCTCGAACCTTGAAGCGCAGTCAAAAACAACTCTGATCTTGCCTGGCTTGTTGTCGTTAGTTACAGCATGGTGGGGTAGATACCAAATTCTATCAACATTACAATCATACAAAGGAATCCGTTCAGCATAACCTTTGTCAAGTAACAATTTGATTTCGGAGTCATATTTCACATACAAGCCAGTTTTGTTTAAGCTAGTGACAAGAGAATTTAACCTAGCTGCAGCTACTTTGACGTTATTAGGAACATACACTTCTGGTTTCCACGGTAAGGGGAGCTCATAATGCCCTTTTACCACCTTAACTTCCTGATCCCAAAGTTCTACAACCTTCTTATCATCTTGTGACCATCCAACTTCATTTTGGAGATTGCTGTCATTTTCCAAGTTCCACAACTTGGCGAGTCCATCATCCAAAGCTGTGGTGATGAAGTTGTTTACGACACGTTTACAGACGGGTGTCACAGATTGGGCAGGGCCATTGATAGACCATCCAAACAAGGTGCGGACTGCAAAGGGTTCCCCAGAACGACCCTTCTTGACTTCTAAAGGCAGCAAGGCTTCACTGTGGTCCTGTCCTATTAATATCTGCACATTTGGAGAAAGATCAACTGGCAGGTCAGCAAGGTGAGAGTAGCTTGAGAGTTCTACACGAGGCACCTCTACAGGGATGGTTTCCACAACGTAGACATTAGACAGGTGCATGGATGTCATTCCATCCAGAGATGAAAGTGTTAAGTCAACGACAGCCGTACATCTCCTTTCTTCAGAACGACTCATCGTATTCATGACATAATCGACTCGTGAACCTTTCAGACCAAGACTGTCCACAAGAGCTTTGGTACAAAATGTTGTGTTAGACGCTGTATCCAGGAGAGCAGAAGCGCTGCACTTGCCATTGACGAACACAGGAACTACAGGTACGAAGACACTATCACTCGAGGCTTCATTGGTCGCAGCCACACTCACTGAATGGTTAGATACACCTCCACTGACTGAAACAGGGTCAAGATGAATGAACTTGGTATGCTTAGCCCCGCAGCCTGGCACAGAACACACAGAGGGTTTCCTGCAGTTTTCGACTGTGTGATTTCCGAGCAGGCAGTTCTCACAAAGTTTGTGGTCTTTAACTATTCTTAAACGCTCGGCAGGCTTCATTTGTTTGAAAGTTAGACAGTAAAACAAACGATGCCCCTCACCACACAAGATGCATGGAAATTTCTTCTTGGGAGGATCATCCTTGCTTGACGTGACAAAAGTCGAAGACTTGTGAGGTTTTCCATCTTGAGCTACGGCAGACCCTTGATCACCATAGACAGGGTCGGTTGCATCTTCAGCTTCTCTGTGAATGAAATCCACAAAATCACGAAAAAGGGGGTACTCGTCTTTATCCCTCTTCATCTTCATCGCCAACTTACGCCAACGATCACGTAGACGGGACTCCAGGCGTTTGGCAATGTCCCCAATGCATGAACGAGCATCAACTTCGTGCAACTTCTTCAGATTGTCTAAAATATTTACTGCACTGTTCAGTTGGTCAGAAAGCAACAATAAATCCTCAGCGTTTTCGATGCGGCCACCACTCGTCAAGCCATTAATGACACAGTTATATATCAGATGATGATTGCCAAATCTATTTTCAAGGATTTGTCTGGCCTGTTTGTATCCCACTTCACCCCCAATGAGGGCACACGATTGGATGGCAGAATTTGCTTTACCACTGGTCTTTGACAGCAGACGAGTCAATTTCGTGCGCCCAGTGAAAGTACTTCGCTCCATATTCTCATCAAAGATGGTGAAGAAAGAGTGGAACTTTAGTGGGTCGCCGTCATATGGTTCTATCTCGAAACCTTGCATATTTATCAAATTGCAAATGTCACTTGAAAGATTAGAGGAAGATTGCTCACCACCCTCTGCTTTTGGCTGCTGATTGTTGACAGTTGAATCTCTGACATTATCGACATTGGGAGGTTCAGCGTCAGCCTTTACTTCAGTTGGAGGTTCTTTGGTGACAGTTGCAGGAGGAATGCTGGAAGACAGGCAAGCTTGGATTCTGTGCTTCGCATCAATATATTGTCCTTGGACTTCCTCGAAATGTGAATCACTCTGGTCGACTGCCTCCTTATCTACGAGAGTGACGTGGTAGGCTTCGTGAGCAGCTTCAAATGCGACAAATTTTTCATCAATGGTCTTAGCTCTTTCAGATACAACATCACGAAGTCCTGAATCAGCAAACTTGACAATTTTGTTTATCTCTCTTGTCAGGGCTCCTTTTCTTGCAGTCCTCGCATTCTTTAGTTCCTCTGCCATGATCTTATTTACTATAAAAATAGCAACAAGAATGACAAGGAGGGAAGGAAGGAACCGATATATTGTTGCCAATGGTTTATTCAACTCGTGTACGGTAAATCTAAAATAAATACAAAAATAAAGATGGTATGAGAATGGGATAATGAGATGATTATTAAACAATGTGAAGGAATCTATGACAAAAAATGTAAAATATATTTATGATAACAACTTACAAGATCATTGGCACACATTTGGGTAGTCTGATGCCTGAATACTGCCTAGGCCTATCACATATTGACCTGTAAATTGATAAAGACTATTTACTAAAATACTAAATTGGGCTAAAGGAATAAACATAAAAAATGAATAAATATATAATATTGATAGCTAACATAAAAAAATACAAATAAGACTAACATACCTGAATTGACTATGAACTGTTGACATGAAAAACTTGTGACTGAATGAATGACATGGCTATTGAAATGTACAGAGGAAATGTGGAGGGGAAAAAACTGTGAAATGTGTTGAATACAATGTTGAACATAGAAGCAGCTGATGACATGGTTGGGTGATTTTTAGGAGAAAGAACAGAATGATCACTTGTTGAATGAAGGATGAACAGAATGATCATTTATGAATACAGTAAAGATAACATAAAGTTTGAATAAATTTAATTAAGCAAAAAAAATGCCTTGCGTTGAACGCAACAATAGTAATGCAGAGGATGGGACAGGAATGGGAGCAGATTTGGAAGGAATGAGTGGGATTGGTAGTGAGGCAAAAATTTAGTCCTATGCAGGGGCCTAACACCTACATTAAGTTTCTGAAAAGCAATTTTGTTTGGGTCTGCAGCTACCAAGGTGCAAAATAAAAGGGATCCTTGTATTCATAGCTTCAAGTTGATGTGCTTTCAAGAGTATTAATGTTATGTCCCTCAGGATTTTCAGCAATAGAAATGAGTCTATTGAACCCAAAATCCTAGATATTCAATAATTGTATGATCAGACACAGTTTTTGCATCAGCATACTGAGATTCAGGATATAGATAATAGTAGGTGAAACTGATGGATATCTTGCATTATTTTTTAACTTTAATTTGATATAGTTCATAGAAACGTCAGTATATGATCTGCAATTGTCTAAATAGTGAGGTAAGTAAAGTTAAGTATATGCACAAAATGGTTTGTCGGTCATTTGGAGAGAGCTTAGCAACCATAACATTTTCCAGTTAGCCTTAAGATTATTTGAAAATATATGTTTTAGTGATATCACAAAATGCTGGTTTGTCAAATAATGTTTGGTTTGCCAATGGTCATACTCTGTCCCCTAGGCTAACGTCAGTGAATGGCTAAAATTAAATAAACTATCACTTAACGTCTCCAAAACAAAAGCAATACTTTTCCACATGCCTCAGAAAAGAGTGTCCTATCCAAATCTGGTATTAGATAACCACGAAATAGAATTTGTTAAAGATTTCAATTATCTTGGCATAAGAATAGATCAAAATATTAAATGGAAAGTGCATAGTGAAATTCTCTCAAAGAAGATATCAAAAACACTTGGCATTCTAAATAGACTGAAACGCTTTCTTCCGACAGAAATTTTATTGAATATATACAATGCACTCATTCTCTCGCATATAAATTATGGGATACTTATATGGGGTAGGCAGTTAAGCAGAATCTATAAGTTACAAAAAAGGGCAGTCCGTTTAATCACAAATAATTGCTACAATGCCCACACAGAACCATTATTTAAGAAATTGAAATTATTAAAACTGAGTGATATACTTGTGGTACACGACTTAAAATTCTGCTTTAAATATGAGAATGACTTACTTCCAAATTACTTTAGCACTATTTTCGAAAAAAATGAAGAATTACATCATCATCGGACAAGACAACATACAGACTTTCGCTTACCTGCTGTGAGACATGACTTCGCAAGGTATTGTATCAGCTACAGGTTTCCTGCTTGCTTTAATAGTATGAAATGTAATTTCAAAAGTAAAATCTATACTCATAGCCTAGATGGCTTTAAATTGTATGTGAAAAACGATTTTATTCAATCTTATCAGGCAGAGTGTATGATTCAAAACTGTTATATTTGTGGTCATTAGTGCCTCCACTGCCTCCAGATGATTCTCCTACTGCATTTTGCAATTACCTGAGCTATCAAACATGTGCTGGCATCTCTTTTGTCTGGTCGATTTCAATTTCAATTTCAATTTTTGTTTTTTGTGATATCAATAGTTTAACTTTCCTTTTGTATTCTGTTTAGATTGACATAATTTATATAATCATTATTATATTTTGTATTTTGATATTTTGGGTGGCCTCTCTGCAGCGACTTGTGTCTTTGAGAGGTCTCCTATACCCCTTCACTTTAGAAATGTGTAATATTAATGAGATGTAACTTAATTATTTTGGGAAAATAAATTAATCTGAGTCTGAGTCTGAGTCTGGCTTGTTTCTTTTCTTCAAGCTTAGTGACAAATATGCCAAATATAGCCAAATATTGGGAGCCATGTGGGATTTATGGATGTAGACTGGGTCAGATTGATCAATAAAATGACATCAGATTTAAATTCCTCACTCCAAAGAACCCAAAAATCCAGCACTGTAGTTCAAACCTCCACATATTTAATCATTGTTATGGTGGCCATTTTGGATTTTTGGCTCTCATAGGATGCAGACTGTGTCAAATCATCAAAATAACATTATATTTGAATTCCTTGACCCAAAAAACCCCAAAATCCATGTTTGAACAGCACTATAGCTCAATCCATTACATCGTCAATCAAAAAAAGGAATTACGGCGGCCATTTTGGATTAATTTGGCCTAATGAGATGTAGGTTGGGTCAAATCATCAAAGTAACACCAGATATGAATTCCTTGACCCAGAGAACCCCAAAATCCATGTATTGAACAGCACTGTACCTCAAACCATTACAAAGATAGTTCTCAAATGCTAAAACGGCGGCCATTTTGGATTATGGGCTCTGACGGGGTTTCCCCGCACTTTTGGGAGGGACGCCCCCGCTCAATTTTTAGATAATCCTTTATAGAACACGAATCCACGAAGAAACAATCCTTTGCTCTCAACGGTCACGGAATTAGCATATATGACCCAACTACCTGGGCCCTCTTTTATTTTTACTTTATATAAATGATTTACCTTGTACCAGTGACATACTTACATTTGTTTTATTTGCAGATGACACTAATATTTTTGTAAAAGGCAAAAATTTAAGTGAATCGATAGATATTTTTAATGCTGAGCTAGTTAAGCTGTCTGATTGGTTCTCGGCGAACCAACTGTCGTTAAATGTCCAAAAAACCAAATGTATTCTTTTTTCGAATAATAGGAGTAATCCTGATATTTTTATTAGGTTAGATGGTATGCTAATAGAACAAGTTAAAGTAATTAAATTCTTAGGAGTTTTCATAGATTATAAGTTAACATGGAAGTATCACATAAATCATATAAATACTAAAATAAGCAAATCAATAGGTATACTTTACAAAGTAAGGCGCATCTTGAATAAAGAATGGAAACTAAATTTGTACAAAACCTTTATTTTACCGTATCTAAATTACTGTAATATCATTTGGGCAACAACCTATAAAACACCACTTAAACCTTTATTTATTAAACAGAAATAAGCCCTTAAAATTGCTCTTAATTTACACCATTTATTCTACAATACTGTTTTTAAAACGACCGAGGTTCATCCTATTTGAAATCAATGACATCCATATCTGTATTTTCATGTTTAAGTATATTAATAATCTATTACCATTAAGCTTTACAAATATGTTTCAACTGAGAAGAAATACTCACTTATCAACTAGAAGTGCTTCTAATCTGTATTTACCTTTTCCTAGGATAGAAAAATTCAAATTTTCAATTTTGTATATGGGACCCAAACTATGGAATTTGTTGCCAGATAGTATGAAAAACTTTAATACTTTAGTCCAATTTAAAAATAACATTAAGAAATTCATGTTTGTATCAAACAATAGAAAATTCTGAATTTTATTATATTTTGTACCATTATTTAGTTTACTAACATTTCTTGTTTAATTTCACTATACATACTGATTTATAGTTCTCTGTTGATTTATAATTCGCTTGTCACACCTCACTTGGACTATGGAAATAGCCTGCTATATGGGACTACTAAGAAGCTACTGAACAAACTGCAAGGTTCTCAAAATGCAGCAGTACGTGTCATTGAGAAAATAGGAAAATTTGACCATGTCTCCGATCTACGGAGCAAGCTTCACTGGTTGCCGATACAAGCCAGAATCGAGTTCAAAATTCTCGTCACTGTTTGGAAATCTCTCAACTCCCAGACTCCAAAATATCTAAGTGATCTGGTGAAAATTAAATCGACAGAGCGAAATCTTAGGAGTGGCGCTGGAATTAACCTCGACACTCCCCACTTATCCTCCCGCAACAATTATGGAGACAGAGCATTTTCAAAAGCTGGTCCAACTCTATGGAATAAATTGCCAAATGATATAAGAAATCAGACAACACTACTTAGTTTTAGAAAGAGGCTCAAAACACATTTATTCACAAAATTCAATCAAAATACATAATGAGTTGACTGGTTAAGCGCCTTTGAGCAAATTAAGTTTTGGATATTGGCGCTATACAAATTACTATTATTATTATTATTATTATTATTGTGTGTGTTTGAAGCTATATGCCTATTTTGTAACTGTTTTCCAGGCTAACAAGCCCCTAGGGGTTTTATGCCTGCATATGTTTGGAACTGCTAATATTGTACGTCTTATGGTGAAAAAAAAAAAAAAAAACTATTTGAGCAGGCTGTTGTCAAACGTAATGGAAGTATGAGAGTACCTGTGACAGCAACAAACAGATGTAGGTCCCCATTCGTCCCTCAAGCAATGAGGATATTCAACAAAAAGTAGAAGATTTTGTATAGGCCTATTTATTGTATTTTTATTTATGCTGCTGTTCAGGCATGCAATGACCTGTATAAGTTCAATGAAATTGAATTGACTTCTCACGTTTTCATAGTGGCTCAATGTTGATGCCTCTTTCAAACTGCAATGAGTTATGACAAATCACTTGCCTATGATGGATCATCATCCCATGACAAAATATTTCTCATATATATATAGTCTCCATTGTTGAAACGTTTCAATGTTTATTTTATGTTTATTCTATTTGTGTGTTGGCTCTTATCTGATAAACTGGAAAAATTCTCACTTTTGTACAAGTGATAGTTTGACACCAATTTTGAGGGATCTAACATGCATCATGTTTGCAAGATCCTCACAGGAGGAAGCTGCAGCCTTGGCTAATATTATTCTCACAAAATATCTTAAGTTATATTATTGCCAATTATACCATAGAATTGTTTATCTGTGTTTATTTGATATGTGCACTGTCTGGAGTAGAGCATTACTATCCTTCCAGAATGTACGCAGAATAGGAATAATCTAGCAAAATTGGTGTGTGACCTCATACTGGTGGGGCATTGTGATTGGTTGTGGTGTGCAGTGTGATGTAGTGTTGCCGTATGATGTAGTGTCCTGTGTGTGAGAATCTGACAATCGAAGACAGTCTTCATTCAGCCTAATGAGACTTAACTCTATCCAACCGTAACAACAGTCAACCAAGAAGATTACAGGCTGTGACCAATAGTTAGAGGCCTGCAGTTCCTCCTTTCTTATGTCAGCAACATGGCTATTGGGTGCCTCAAATAAGAACACAAAATCTCCCGTCACCAATTATCAGACAGTGGCTGGATATGTATAGTAGACAGCATGTCAGAACTTCCTGAGGACACAGCTAATCGCATACATTATAGTGAGAGTGATTGACTGCGGAACACCCCCCCCCCCATCCCTATGTGGGAGACAGGGGGACATGTGCCAGGGTGCATCAGTTGCCCCAACATTTACCGATCAAGCTGTACCTTGGTCCATAGTTGGGTTTCATCATACAAAATAAGATACTAAAATTTCAGCTGGATTGATGGATATTTAGGGGTGCCTCCGAGAGCATATTTCTTGTGAATTTTTCAGGAAAAGTTACGTTTCCGTGGGATCGCGGTTTGCGTTAACTTGAGTAATATAAAAGATAGAAAAAAACTAATGACATATTTGGATTCTGCAGACAATTTCCTTAAAAATGAATACCTGGAACCTATGTTTCCATCAATATTATGGTGATCATGTACTGCAAGATATGCTTTTTCCTCAATTATTATGTACGACGTCACTGATATACACAGGTTTCTGTTTTTATGACTGCATGGTACTTAGTCTTTGCTTTTCTCTTCATATAAATTATGTTTCATACATATCAGCAGTGATTTACTCAGTATTCCATTTTATCTCTCAAAGCTATTTCAATTATTCATGATGATCTCAATAAACGTTTTATGGCTATGAAGAAAAAAATACAAGCTTGCTATGCTATGTGTTGATAAGTCCCAATTTATTTTAACCTTATGAAAGCCCTAATACTTTTGTGCATAAGGAGATGGGTCCATTTACAATGTACATTATGGATCATCACCTGTCCAATGAATAACAAAAAATAGAGCCAGGAAGCCGTACCATGGCTTGAGTTTGTGTCATGGTAGTTAGAGGAACACAAGTACTACTTTTCTTTTTCTTTTTTTTACATTTGAAATTATATTCTATTTCGTCATTATTAATTTACTGCAATATCTTAAACTTGAAATTAACATTCTTAACACCTGCAGGATGATTGGTTTTAATCTGATTTAATTTATATTTATGAAAATATCCTTTTAAATGGCCTATCCACCTTGCCTCTCAAAGACTTTTCTTGAAGGTCACACAGTCACACAGTATACCATCTAAAACATTTATCATTAATTTTATGCAGATATCACACATTCCTAATATAATGGAATTCAAGTGTACTAATGTGCAAGGTTTGTACCCTTCTGCATGAGACTACAAGTAATCAATACCTTTTTTCAAACGCCATGTAAGTTTGAGTGAAAATGTTAAATAAAAATTACATTTATTCAATTGCTTCTGTTCTTGTCATGGAATTGTGTCTATAGATTAAATCTATGAAATAAATCCTTCTTGGATCTTGCCATCCATTTAGTTCAGGATATACAGATTATGTATACTGACAGTCTCGGTGAACATAGTCCCTGATATAGGCCTATTCTAAAAATTTTGGTTTGAAGCTTACAGTGAAACACTTTGTTATAGGAAAAATCCTTTCAAGTTCATGTTGATTTTTGCATTCTGTGAGTCATGATACACCATGATTTGTCATGATCATTGCATCAGTATAGGAAGCATATATGCTGTTGATGATTCATGATCGAGATTACATGCCATAGCGGTGAATCGGTAAGATCCAAAGCTGTGTATGAAAGATATTGACATGGGATGATTGGTCATCATTTGGATGATCTGTCATAACCAGGCTCTGCCAGTGATTGGTCTTCCTTCATGATGACAATTTCCTATTCATCTGCCAAAATGAAGGCGTATCCATCTGAGCTGAGATGGAGTGTCATTTATCTAAAATATTTGCATGATAAAGCGTACGAGAGATATCTGAAAGCCTTTGTGTCAGCAAGGGATTTGTGTATAGAATGGTACAACTACAATTTACTACATGCAGAAACAGGTGGCGTCCATAAGAAGGAAAGGCCTGGAAGAGTCAGGAAATTGAACAGTAAGTAAATTTGGGGTCAACCATTACATATTGGGGGGGGGGGGGGTTGGAGGAGAAAGTACTGCACTGTGATACATGTACCAGAGTCAGTTATTTATTTCAAGCACTCGCTATACAAAACTTGATTTCAAGATCGAACAACACATTGTAAATAAGAGAAAGAAGGAATGATTTTTTTTACTGAGGCTAGACGGGACATTATTGTCATTTAGGACAGACTTTTTAAATTTTTCGCTTCTCAGAGCGACCGAACCAACCGATTTTCTGCCTATGGAAAAAAAAATTTATCATACCCACAATTTTTATCAAATTGACATGTATAAAAAACTGAGATTTCACCTTCTTTTTCGTCCTACCGACCTACCCTAGAAAAGTGCCTTGAGAAGATTAGAGAAACTAAAGATCAATTATGTCTGGCCTTACAGAAAGCACCGAGCCAAGCCAATGCTAATTCAACATTGCAGTACCCAAGCTAATGATGGAAGTATCCCCACTAATATTTGAGTTAAACCTCACGTCACATGACCACCTCAGTTGCCAGCAATAAACGCCTGCCATGGGCATGTCACTCACCCAATCTATATACCTATCCTACTTTTTTCGACTCATATTTCAGATGGCAGCCCACGATGGTGTTACTCCACTCTCATTTCCGTTTACCGACTCCACCACCGATCTCCCACCAGGAGTGCATGAAACAGCATATTCTCATATTTTACTCCTCCACAGAGGGAGCCACTTCTAATAACCATTTTCCCTCGAGTGGCAGCACCTGTCTTCATCGGTTTTAGCCTGGTGACAGCCCGACCCTTATGCAACAGGCACGTTGTTCCTATGTTATTGTTGATCTGATTGCCTGCTAACCTGCTGTAACAAAACCTCTCATTGCCTTGCATGCTCTTTTTAGTACATACCACCTACCAGGGGGAATTTCTCCCGCTACAAATCAGGCTCTAAGGTCTCAGGCAGGCCTCCAGCCAAATCTGCTTGACATCTATAGGAACGTGTCAACAATTACCCATTTTCAACTTTAAACGCCCACACCTTACTTTAAATACCACGTGTTCCTAAAACATCTCCTTATTTCAACATGCCAGCATCGACATGCAGCATCACTTCACAATAATGCGTTGTCAAACTTTTTTCACTAATGGGCATTTTCTAGTATTTCTATATTATCCATAACCGCTACTCCTATGGTATCATCCTGTTGGCCTCAAGTTGCCTTGGACTGGCATTGGTGCTCACAAGAGCTGACAAACAAAATTTCTTGAGCATATGGGCGGTGGTTATGCAGTTATGACAAATCATGCCTATGATGACTCATCATCCCATGTCAAAGTGTTTCACATATTTAGTCACATTTACAACTATATTACATGGTAGTGATCATGAATCATCAGCTGCATATATTTTTCCAATACTAATGTAATGATCATGACAAATCATGGTGTATCATGACTCACAGAATGCAAAAATCAACATGAACCTGAAAGGATTTTTCCTATATCAAAGTGTTTCAGAATGTGGCCTCAGAAAAGTAATTCCAGAAAACATAAAATGTGCAGACAATATTTATATTTCATTAATTTGCGGAATATGAATAGTTGATTACCATATTATATACAATTGTACATGGACCAATCTGCTTGCGCACTATAATAATTTTTCTTAGTGTTAAAACAGATAATGACTTATCAATGCATCGCATATTAGTAAGGTTGTTTCTTTATTGTCATACAGTCGTAAAACATTGATCAAGTTCATTGGATCCTTGAATAATAGAAATAGCTTTGAGAGCCAAAAAGAAATACTGAGTAAATTATTACTCATATGTATCCAACATAATAAATAATGAAAGGAACAATTAAAGACAAAGTATCTTGCAGTCATTTAAAGAAAACTTTTTGTATATCGGTGAAGTTGTGTGAAATATGGAAAGTATAATACATCCTGCAGTATGGCATCAACATTATTCCTACAAAAGTATAGGTTCCATGTATTCGTTTAGAAGGAAATTATCTGCAGAATCCAAATATGTTATCATTTTTATCATATCTTATATATTAATCAAGATATCGCTAACCGCGATTCCACGGAAACATAACTTTTCCTGAAAATGTCTCAGGAAATATGCTTCCGGAGGCACCCCTAAATATTATTTGATCAGGCTAATTTTTTAGTATGTTCATCTGACTACCAAAACACAACTTCATGCCCAGGTACAGATGCCTAGCTCCATTTTTTATTTTTCATGGGGCGCCTGATGCACCCTAGCACTGCCCCCCATTTTGACCTATGCCTCAATATTTGGCCTGTGCCCCCCCATATTTATTAACTTTTTCTCTTTCTCAAGTGCTGTCAATAAGCAATTTTCTTGCATGGGAATGCACAACAGACTTTTATTTTTGCAATTTCAGCATTACAGTACCCAAACTTTTGTTTTTATTTTGATAGTGCTATGTTCATGAAGTAACTCTTACAACTACAATCAGAGTCCGTGAAAAGTGCTTTTGTCATACCGGACATTTGGGCAGGTAGATCTTGAAGTTTACCTGCCCGAATGTCATTCTGTCTGCCCGAAATTCCAATTTTATTAATTTACGCCAGTATGCCTGATTTTGTATTCCTTCAGAATAACTTAAAACTTCTCACAATAAAGATATAGCCCACTAACTCACTGCATTCAAGCTACTTAAGCCTTAAATCTGTATTTATATGCTTTCAAAAGTTTCAAAATTTTGTATTGAATATAATTATATAGCAATAATTGGCCAGGTAAGTTTTATTTCAATTGATTATATATTCTAGGTTCATTAGTATAGGTGCCAAGCTATCTATCATTTTGTAGTGAGCATAACTCACTTTGCTGAGTTAGCGTGACTACAGAAAACCCGTCAGAACCCATGCTATGATATACCATTACAAATAACCTTGCAGGGCCTCTTATTTTTTTGAATTTGGTGAGGTATTGACTATTGTTGCGATTATTTGCAATCCATTTGACACCTGTGACTCCCAATTTGAGTTTTCGATTACACTGGCGATATCCAAGGCAAGCACTAATTGCATTGGAGGCTGAATTGGCCCATTGACTCTCCTGTAAATCCTTCGGACATTTGGGCATGTAACCACTCTATTTTTGCCAGTCACACAATATTTTTGCCGGTCACACGCTATTTTTGCCAGTCACACACTATTTTTACCGGTCACACGCTATTTTTGCGAGTTTTGACCGGCAAACCGGCACTTTTCGTGGACTCTGACTACAATGGTTGCTCTTTTGCAAACTAGAGCAATATGGCTGCCGTAAATGGGGAAAATGCCAATGTCGTTGAACAAAATATACTACACAGGTATGTAATACATCAAAATTACCTGATTTCTGGGTTGCTGAGCCGAAATATGTAAAATGCTGATATGTCCTTGCAAAAAACTGCAATGGATGGATGGAAGATATGGCTTTACATCCTGTATTTATGCACTTGGTAGGCTAATTAGGCATGTATATATTTTTCATTATTTCACTGTACACACATTTTTGGAGGAGTAAAAACGAGCATGTACCAATTTGTGGACATGAAAAAAGGAGCATAGGTGCTCGTTTATAAATGTGCAATAACTAGCACTCGTGTATTTGCTTTATTATTCATTTGTGTACCTGATATTACTAACATTCGTAGAGGTGTTATATTGTTCAGTTTTAGGGTCAAATTTAGGTTTCGAGTTAGTTTTAGCCAAGTTTAAGGTTGCAATGTTCGTTATTGCACCTACACAAATTCGTGAACTGCAATATTTCACACTTACAGTGTCTTACACGAATGCTAAATTCGTGTATATGTTCGTTTTTACAGGTTTACAAATTTGTGTACATGCCAAATAGTGAAAAATATATACCTCAATTAGGGCAGGAGGAGGACATTGAAATGAGGCAAAGGATGATTGAAACAGACATCCACCATTATGCCCAGGTAACACCCGCAAGAGTGGGATCCAACGATTGGCAGCCTTGCATACTACTAGTAATTATCACTACCCCAAAACCAACCATTTTATTACTCACAACAAACAATAAACCAGTGGGTGATACATGACAAGTGAAGTTTTCTTGGTTGCTTAGTCCAAATATTCATTTATAAAATATTGTGATATTTTCCATAAACCAGTGGGTGATACATGACAAGTGAAGTTTTCTTGGTTGCTTAGTCCAAATATTCATTAATAAAATATTGTGATATTTTCCATAAACCAGTGGGTGATACATGACAAGTGAAATATCTTGGTTGCTTAGTCCAAATATCCATGCATAAATATTGTGATATTTTCAATATTCATTGTCTATGCTGGGCAAGCAAAAGATCCCTCACATGGTGTAATTCTATAACATGTTGAGGATTCCCGCTCTCACTCTATCTCATCAATCGACCCTTGTGAGCACCCAAAACTTACAGGGCTGCACTTACCATATCTATCCATCTATCTGACATATTCAGCCAAATTTTGTCACCATCTTGGATTTCTACTGCCGTGCCACACCGCCAGATGTCTGCCCTGACTTTTTTAAGACAAGAATATGAAGTGAAATGCTCTCCCTCTCTCAGTCACAGACATGATCCCTGGGTATAGACTGCCATAGTCCCAATACTGGTCAAAGGTCTCTAATGCTGTAGTCACATGCACAGAGGCTGCAGGCTGTCATCTGCCAGTGCCTACTGCATTGTCAATCTTACTGTGACGTATAAGGAAGGGCTTACATGACTATTCCTTGGTACTTTTTTTCCAATTCCTTAAAATAAAAGACAAATGCACTTTTTTTGCTTGTCATACAATGCAAAGCAAAATAAATAACAACTTCAGGCCATACCGGTAGGTTATGCTTGAGACATCATGGAATAATACGGAAGTTATTCAGTTAATTTGTATAAAATGTATTATTTACCTACATTTAGGATTTATTGACATAAAAAACGTCCATTCCTTGCATATGTCTTTAAAAAATAAAATTTAAAGAAAAAATAGATGTAAAGAGCACAAATCAACAACTGCAATCTTCAGAGATATAAAATCATATATATACAGTAAATTCTATTACTGGACATATTACATACCTTTGGTGTAAAATATATAACAAAATCGGCACTCATTCAGGTCATACAGTACAACAAGTACATAATAATTATATAATATCTAAACATTAACATCTACAAAAAAATAAAACGAGAATGGGCACTCGGAGAGCATATAGCTTCACTGTCCATTTAAAATTTAACTTCGACTACTGCAAGATGCCATACATATTATTACATAAGCAGTTGATTATGAATTAGGCCTTAATGTTATCAACTCGTCATAGAACTTGCAGCAGCATGCTTCGGATTTTGTACAATTTCATGCTGATTTCGCCAATTATGGTCAGATTTTCATCAAATAAACATTGAAATGTTACCACTTTAGTGCTTTGGCACCTTCTACGGATGTATAATGGCCGTTGTTGTGGACAGAATGGATGAATACATACCCTCTTGGCTGCCAGTGCTACAGCAAAAAATTATAGTATATGCAGTAACCCTCCTAAGGTCCACAGGGGCCTCGATGGCACCCCTCTAACTTTAATGCTCTGTCTTAGTCTGACATTGAGTTTTATTGGCACATGTAATCTTTCCTTATTTTGAAAGGAATCAGATGTAGATTTAATTTTTTAAGTATGCCCCTCCCCTGCCCACTTCTCTCATGTCAACCTTTTAAAATTTCTAATGACTGAAAATGTCTTAAAATATTCCTTAGGACTCACAAAACAAAGATTCATAAACGTAAAAGATTTGTGCACATATTCAGTTTAAGGTGGCTCGATACTCGTGAACTTTCCAAGATAGGATTTGTTAAAAATAGTTTAAAACGATCCAAAATATAGTTTATAGCAAACATATATAAATGAAAGTGGTCGCTACCAGCCTTTCTTTCAAAATATTTGAGGTGATGTAAAAGAAAGTCAGTCCAAGCAAACCAGAAAAACTCAATTTTTTTACAGTGAAGTATTCCCTGCCATTCAGTGGCCATTCATTCTATGTTATTAAATGAAGCATGGAACTAAAGAGGACAGTTCTATGGAAAAGCTGATTAAAATTCCAGAAAGATATATTTAGTTTAAAGAACTTTTCTAGAGGTTCGGAACAAAAGTTTCGATTTTGAAAATTTTTATCTTTTTATGAATCATAGCGCTAAAAAAAAAAGACTAGATAGAATTTTCTATTTCTTTGTCATCTGTTTCCAAATTAAGTGGGGAACAATGTAATAATATTCACAAGGCTTCCAACGGGCCTTTAAATTGATATAGAAATTTATTTGTATGGCAGAGTCATTTTTGAGAAATTAGACATGCTTGCCGAAAATTGCCTGCAGAAATTTTCTATACAAGGCAGAGAGCTGAAATTATCATTGCATATAGTAAACTTCATGGCAAATCCAATGCTGCAAACGAGAAGTTTCTAGCCCAAACAGAAGTGGCGCAAATGTAAAACGAAGCGGCCGTCGCATAGAATTATCAGAATTGAAAAAAGATGTTGAAGCAGTGTCAGCACAGTGGTGACGTTACGATAGATAGGGCCTGCCTGGATGCGCGTGAATGTGCGCTCACTACCACTTGGCACGAGTAGCGAGCCACCTTAATGAGGTACAAAACACAATTACTATCAATCAAGAAATATCCATTAGGACAATACCATGCAAAATCAAGTTAAAACCGGTCATTTTGCAATAACACATAATTCTTTATACCACTGTTCCCCATTGATCTTAAATAATGAGGCTGAGTTGCCATGAATCAAAGGAATAGTATTTCACCTTCTGGATCTAAATTTATAGTGCTTCTGGCCTCTGAGGCCCATGTGGACCGTTCGTGTCACAAAATGTGATGGACCATAGAAAGAGGAGTGTTAAATATGGGCCCAAAAAAGCTCCAATAGTCACCAAAATTTAACCAGGTATCGTGTTGTACAAATGAACACATCACGCCAAGGGAAATCTTAATGCATCCAGTAGTTTTTGCAGGAGGCAACTCACATACCCACAAACGCACATGCGGAAGTGCCTTGGACCACAATACGTACTTTGCAAGGAGTTGACTCAATCTGGGCATGAAGCATCATGGATGGCTAGTACTTATAGAAGGTAAACCATTTTTCATTGATATTACCATACTTAGAACATTTTATTTATGGCATATTTTGTCATAGCTTCCATAATACACTGTGTCTGACGAAATTACGCAAGTAGGTTATTTCGCAGTTGGACAAAAACTTTCGGGCTCAGCAGTGCATCATTTTCACATAATCATTGGATTGGGCTGAGAAATATACCATGTGACTTTCATCAAGATTCGTGCAAGCATAGTTGACTTATGCCATATATTAAAATATTTTGGTGTTTGACGAAATTATGCATAAGCAACATGGTAAGTGGAATGATAGTACGAAAGTTTAATTTTCAAATAATTGCGCTCAAAACATTAGCGTTACATTATTTAGCAACTATTCATTTCAAAAAATTTTGCTTACTTGCTGTCACTGCCAAGCAATATGCATAAATTGCCTCCATTGGAATAACATTGATTTTGCATAATATTTTCAAATTTATGCTCTGCAAAATCTCAAAAAAGTTCTGATCCTTTTAAAAATGCCTTCAAAAGTTACCATCTGATATAAATTAAGTTCAGTTAAACTGAGAGATAAGTTGCACATTGGAAATTGACAAACTGTTGAATAAGGAACTGCACATCGTAAACACAATGCAATTCCAATGGGAGGTCGCGGAAATATTTTTTGATTGCTAGCCATTTCAAAGTAAGAGATGATACTTCAGTTTCCTTTTCACACAGCTAAATAGACAGAAATAGATGACTGCTAGAAGCATGTTTCAAATGATTGGAACCATTTTGAGGATTTGGGGAGCATACATTTGAAAAAAATATACAAAATTAAAGTTTTGGACTGTCTTTCAAAATCCTATGTTGTTTTTGCATAATTTTGTCATACACCAAAATATTTGAATATATGGCATAAGTCAACTTTGCCTGAACGAAACTCGATGAAAGTCACAAGGAATATTTCTCAGTGCAATCAAATGAATATGCGAAATGGTAACACTGCTGGACCCAAAAGTTTTTGTACTACTGCAAAATAAGCTACTTGCGTAATTTCATCAGATGCGGTGTAGAATCCCTGACATTTAACATATGATGTATGCTACAATAGTAGTTGGCAATTATGTTTAAAATGTAAAATAACTTTGAGATCGCTGCTGGTTGCATAATTAGACTCGATGTGACATCATATGACAGACCTGACAAGTCATGCATGAATTAAATAAATCATTCAATTATGATTTAAGCTAACTGCAGAATCATTCTTGTTTTATTTCATCAATAATTAGTATCACTATTTTTCTGTCAAATAATTTGCCCATAATCATTTCACTTCCTTTTTCTGCAGATTTATGTTCCACCTTCCAGGACACTTGAATTTTGTCTTTATGGCAGCTATTCTATAGCTCTTCTTGTCTTTTTTTTGGAACTTTCTTTGAATCTCCTAACCATTCATGAGTATCGAACCAGAAATCAATTTACATGTCTTTTCAGCAGCTATTCTATTGCTCTTCTTGTCTTATGTTTTTCAGTACAAAAAAGGAATGTCATCCTCAGTATTTGGAACTTTCTTTGAATCTCCTAACCATTCATGAGTAATTGAGTATCGAACAAGAAATCAATTTACATGTCTTTTCAGCAGCTATTCTATTGCTCTTCTTGTCTTATGTTTTTCAGTACAAAAAGTGAATGTCATCCTCAGTATTTGGAACTTTCTTTGATTCTCCTAACCATTTATGAGTATCGAAAAAGAAGTCAATTTACATTAAATATACCACAGTGTAACACATCTCTCTCTCAAAAATGTATCCGTTATATCGGAGTCAAACTAAGTCATCATTTTCTTGACATGATAGAATGTAATAACATCTACCATGCTTTTAAACTAAGTCAAAAAAATGTCCTCCTAATTAAGACTATTGACAAACTAAGAGTAAACGAGAAAAAAACACAAACCAGCTATTGTCAATATGACTATGTTTTAATTTCCACATCTTCCCAACATTCCGTGTTTCAGTTTGGTTAATGAAGAAACTCCCTCCAGTTTGGAATGACTAGAGCAATCGGGTTAATGGAGTTGCCTCTGAGGCTTGGTGTTTGAAGATATTTTGTTTCTGGTTATGGAATTTATCTGATTGTTAAACTTACCCGAAATACAGACTGGGATTTTATTTTCCTAAACCCTTTGTTTCTCATTGAATTTGATTTTGAATGGTTTTTGGTTTTTGACTATCGTTTTGAAAAAATGAAAGATGGTTTGGGATTCATATTCCAGTGCCTTGTGATTTTCATCAAACCTGTTTCCAAAAATACATCTCTTCTTTGTACTTTATGTATGGTGATGCAGTTACGTTTCCAAAACGTCCACCATGATCAATGTCGATTCAAAAGTCTACAGGCAGTTTTCTCAGCCTGTTGAACCAAAATATTTAATGTATATGTTTGAGTTGACCTGACATCATTAACTGGCCAGCTTCTGCTTCTATTTCTGCGAATTTGCATTCTAAGTCAAGGCCGTTAGAAGGGTAACTCAAATTTTTAGGAGCGTAACTATCCGTCTTCGGTATAGTAGGCTGTGCAGTTTTAGCTTTTTTAATCTCTCTTCGTAAGGAAGGTCTTTGATCTCGTACACCATCTTAGTTGCCCTCCTTTGTACTTTTTCCAGGTGATCCGCATCTGTCTTGTTGATAGGGTGCCATACTTTGTTTCCTGTCTCTATGTGACTGCGAATTAGTGCCTTGTAGATGTTATTGAAAGTATCCCTGTCCATGTATTTAAATGATCTTCTCACCAGTCCTACCATTTGATTGGCCTTTTTTACTGTCTTAGCAACTTGTTCCGTGAATTTGTGGTCTCCGGTGAAGGTTATTCCTAGATCTTTCTCTTCCTCTGTGACTTCCATGGTGTTATTCCTGTCCTCCGTCATGTAGTATTCATATTTCTCATTGTTTCTCCCATAGTGGAGCACCTTGCACTTGTCCAAGTTGAATCTCAGTTGCCATGTGTCCGCCCATGCTAGCACTTTGTCCAGATCTTCTTGTAGCTTCTTGTTTTCTTCTACATTGTTGGCCTTGGCATATATTTTTTTGTCATTAGCATACATCAGGACCTTGCTGTCTAGCTGCTCTGGGAGGTCGTTGATATATAGTATAAACAGTATTGGGCCCATGACACTTCCCTGAGGTATTCCACTTTTAACTTCCTGCCAGGAGCGTAACTATGGACTTTGCCAAAGCTTTTGATTCGGTTCCGCACAAAAGGTTGATGTCAAAAGTTAAAGCCTATGGTATAGGTGGAGGAATATACAAATAGATAGAGGACTTCCTAACAGGAAGAAAGCAGAGGGTAGCAATCAACTCTACACACTCATCATGGCAGGAAGTTCAATAACATCTACAAGGCACTAATTCGCAGTCACATAGAGACCGGAAACAAAGTATGGCACCCTATCTACAAGACAGATGCGGATCACCTGGAAAAAGTACAAAGGAGGGCAACTAAGATGGTGTACAAGATCAAAGACCTTCCTTATGAAGACAGATTAAAAAAGCTAAAACTGCACAGCCTACTATACCGAAGACGGAGAGGAGACATGATCCAGGTCTATAAATTTGTGCATGGATTAGAAGACATGGGAAGCAACAATTTAATAGAACAATCCGAAAGTACAACCAGAGGGCATTGTTTCAAGCTCAGAAAACCGAGATGCAACACAAGACTAAGACAAAACTCGTTCAGACACAGAGTAGTCAATGATTGGAACCAACTGCCAGAGCAAGTTGTAATAGCACCGAGTATACACTCATTCAAAAAGAGGCTAGATGCCCATTGGACTCACCTCCACTATATCCATTAAGATAACTAAAATCTATTGAGTAAGATGAGTAAAAAACCCAAATTGGTGATATTTAGGAAGAAAAGTAAAGGGAATAGGGCAGCAAGAGCAGCCCCGCTCACCCGAAACTAGAAGATTATTTATAAAATACTCTAGAGAAAACGGAACTGGGGCAGCAAGAGCAGCCTAGGTTTTCCGTCTAAATAGAAAATAGTTTATTTCATGTAAATATCTTCACATATATATAAATATCTAACCAGTGGGAGTGTAAATAGGAAACAGCACATGGCAGCAAGAGCAGCCATGGTAAATAGTAGTTTTTAAAGTTCATATAGGACTTACTTCTTTTTAAAAATATAAAATAAATTAGTCTCGTTTGATTTTAGCCTTGTACAAGGCAGCAAGAGCAGCCAAAAATGTACAAAAACAGGATTTTACTACGCCACACCACGGAACATAAGTGAAGAATCGGAAAAAAAGGAAGGCTTATAAAGGAAATTATTCCTAGCAGTGCCTGAAACTTTGTGATTGTGATTGTGATTGTAACTAAATTGTGAATTTGGCTGAGGAGAGTGACTTTTTGAAACAAATGCTTTGTTGGCGGGGAAATGCCTAAATATTTACCTTAAACTAGTTACCTTCCCATATAGGGGACAGTATAGGCTCAATATGCACAGGATTTATATTTTAATAACTAGAAAAGCCCACTGGGGCAACTGTTCTGTTAAACCCTGAAGTCATTTATTGTTGTGTCAGATTTATTACAGCTCTAGCAATTGGTCTGAAGAAATCAGTTTTTTTTTCTCGGTGCCAGAGTGGACCACTGATGTCATAGGTGGATACTCCATTGCCAAGCACTGGAGAATATGCAAAATTGGTGCTATCAATGATGCCATAGGTCTAACTGGCCAATAGTATCCATTGTGGACAGTTTCATCATAGCCTTTCAGTTACATCATTGCCGGAGCGGCCAATAATATCACAACAACAACTCAGGTGCAAGGTTGGACTACTCCTGGGGAGGGGGCACTCTGCTCAAAAGCTGTCAATTGATCCTTATGTCTGCATATTAATTCCTGTGCACTGTGGTAAGCAATCAAACAATATAGGATTAAAGTCATTGTTGGTAGTTTTACACTGAAAGGAGCGGCCAACAAAACTGCAAACAGTAAACAAAATGCTTAACTTGACAGCTCCATATCAAATCCAATTTAGATCAGAAGCATGTTGGTGAACAACTGTGATTAATTTCGAGTTATCCTATTAACCATGCTTGGTTGAATTTCAGCCACTTTTGGTATCATCAAATAATAATAAATATACCTATTTCACTGAATGGCTTGAACATTGATCCAAAATAACTTTTTTTGTAATTCAGCGATTCTTCGTTTGCTTTTCACACATAGGAGATATATGCACTCCAAATCCAAAACCACAACTTTCAAAATTTAAACTGAAAGGATGACCAAGTTATAAGGTCTTAAAGTTACATTAGAATGCTCTAAAAAATACTCCAGCTTGGGGTCACCTTGGCTGGACCAATCAAAGGCAAGGGCGGGAAATCTCTTAGCCAGTGGGATTCAAGTATTTACCACTTTTCCCCTAGTTTTAAAAGTCCGGCGGCAGGAAGCGACAAGCGCGCGTTAGAGTCTGGACAATGTTTATTTGTTGATTCTATATCTCTGAGGTGTGCTCTTTCAGAATCTGAACGATGCCACTCTGTCCTCATTGGGCAATCTGCATAATTTGCAAATTAAGGCAGCCATTATCAAAAATCTTGTTCTCGTCTGTATCTCAATAACTATGCGTGATATCAACATAATTTTGGTGTCTATCCCCATGTTTTGAGGGGTAAATAATCCAACTAGGCCATTTCCATAAATTTCACACCAATCGTTTCAGAATTGACATATTGAGGCTGACATTACTGAAAATCTTGTTTCTGACGATATCTCCAAAACTACAGGTGGTATCGAAATAATTTTGGTATCAACCGCCATGTTTTGAGGGTTAAATAATGAGATGAAGCCATTTCAGTAAACATCACACCAATATTTTGTATTTAACAGGCATATCAACAAAGCTGCCACTACTGAAAATCTGGTTCTGACAATATCTTGTTACTATATATATATGGTATGAAAACACTATTGGTGCCTATCACCATGTTTTGAGGGATAAAGAAACATGTTAAGTTATTTTTATAATCATCAAACAAATATTTTATACTGTCTCTCACAACAACCTTAGAAGTTTAGCTGAAAAACCATGTGATTCACACCATGTGGTTCATCGTTGTGAACCACATGAATAATTATCTGACCTTGGCATGTACACAATGATTAATGAAGTGATGATGTCACAATGTTCTGGGGCTCTGATTGGTCAGTGTGGTTGCCAAGAATGTTCTTGGGCCTTCAAGCAAAATAATGCCATATGAAATGACTCAATATTTTTTGATTGGTGTGTTATTTTTGTGTTGTGAGATATAACTTATTATCACTGATTATTGTGTTATTCTGCAAATTGACATTCAAAAGATTAACTGTTGTGAACCACATCCCTTTATGTTTTATCAAAGAATAAGCATATGAATATCAAAATAATTGTTGGGAAACAAAACTAAGCCATTTCAGAAAGGACCAAGCAAATGCGTTTGGATAAAGGTGCAAAGTCATTACAGAACAATTATTGCGCTGATGCATCTTGCCATTATTGATTTTTCTGTGAACAAAAAACAAGTCACTTTCAACAATTTTGTCCCTGGGAACTGAACAGTGAACACCACCAATTGTAATGTCCACACTTCCATTTATTTTAATTCAAGGCTCATTAAGTGCTAAGGAAAGAGTTTGAATGCTCCAGTCTGTGAGCATATAACATCGTGAGTGAAACAGCCAAATAATGTCATACCAAATTACAAACATTGTCACAGTAATTACCTTATCAGGTACTAGATTTACCCATGATTTGGAGCAGGACTATAATGGGAAATAATTAGCCCCCCTCCTCTCTACCTGCATGGGCATCTGGCCCGTGTTGCATGCTGACCATTGGAAATAGTATTTGAGTGATAATTGTAATATAAGTAAAGCTTGGTGGTAGCGGAATTTAAGTTACAAATGCACTGCCATATGTATTGGTGTAAGGTACAGTCAAGTGTACTTACACCTGAGCTTGTAAGTGAGGGCATTGCTAGGTGAGACTGAAGTGTGTGGATCTTTTTGACGGGAAGGCAGATGGTGGCGCCAGTCCTAAACGTGAGCAATAGCAGAACTATGATGGAGATGCATGCGCCCCTGGTGGGGAAAAACAGTAGAGGCAGAAAACGTAAATAAGGGAGCTGTTTCACTGTTATTTGCTGTTATCAGAAGGGCAGGATAGATCAATAAGGATAGGTGGACAGTTGAGGTGAGTGCCATTGCTCGGGGAGGAGTTTTTAGCTGTTGTAGGTGTGAGGATGTCACCCATGATTTTTGCATCTTATACCCGCAGGGATACTTGTTCCCGCAGTGTGCTTCCCCATGAAATCTGTAAAACAATGGTCAAGTAAGCTATTAAACAAGATGTGCCTTGGACTCGGTCTCGGGTGCCTTTGGTCAGTGATGTAAGTCTAGGGACCTGCCTCGAGCCCTCGTTTTGATGCCCTTGGCCTCAGTCTCAGAGGCTCATGCCTCAGTCCGTGTGGCGGATGTCTTGGCCTCAACTACAACACTGGAAGTGGAGCTTGTGTCACATTTTTCTACCAATCTGGCAATAATAAAACTTCTCCAACTACCACAATAATATTCAATGTAAGCAATGCTGGCTACTGAAGCTCATTGAAAGGCTAGCAAATAATTATCTCCCTAGAAAAATTTAATAGGTTTATAAAGTTGCTGTATATCACCAGGGAAATTAACTTCTTAACAATTATTTGTGGGGCATTGCTAATTCTGGGCTGGTCGGTGACCAGCTATGATGATCATAAACTGTAGGAACTGTTCTGAAACTGTCCTCATGCTTTTACCAGGCCAATGCACTACTTTTTCAATGTTAGTTCCTCCCATTGGAAGATCCTGAGGGTACAGGAAAGAAGCTTTAAAAATAAAAATTCAAATGTTTATTCAAATTGTGCGTTGTATTATGATATAAATGTCATTCTTTACAATTCTGCATGAGTCCACTTCCCTGATTGGAGCACAGCTCCAGCGCTACTTTTCTTCTCTTGCCTAACTTTTATGCTTTATAGAAGTTGAACCTAACCTCTCATCTTACAATAGAAGGACCAAGTTCTCCTCTTATGCACTCCCATGCTGACATCACAGGAGAAGGCCAACAGCCCAAAACTCATGGGTGCCTGTCAGGGGATCAACAGCCATAGTTGACATTGAATATTTCTCCGGTCCTTGGCAAAGTCTGGTCATGCAAGATTGGTAGAAAAATGTGACAACGTATTTTTAGTACCCCCCCCTCGGCATACAAAGCAAGTAATGCACAAAAATACTGTTATACACGGCCATACGTACAGATTCGCGTCATTTCGGGACTTTTGAGCGTGAAAAAGTCCAAATAAAATGAGTTAATGCGTGTTTTTAAATATTTTCTTTGTTAAAATTTCTTACCCCCCCTTGGAAGTGTTGTCAAAATCAATACCCCCACTTGAAACACATGTGAAAAGTTAGTACCCCTCGGCCAAAACTCCAACCCCCCCAGTCATAAATTCTGAACGGTCCCTTAATGAGCCTTGAGTTTAAATAAATGGAAGTGTGGACATTACAATTGGTGGTGTTCACTGTTCAGTTCCCAGGGACAAAATTGTTGAAAGTGACTTGTTTCTGTACACAGAAAAATCAATAATGGCAAGATTCATCAGCGCAATAATTGTTCTGTAATGACTTTGCACCTTTATCCAAACGTATTTGCTTGGTCCTTTCTGAAATGGCTTAGTTTGTTTCCCAACAATTATTTTGATATATATATGCTTATTCTTTGATAAAACATAAAAGAATGTGGTTCACAACAGTTAATCTTTTGAATGTCAGATTGCAGAATAACACAATAATCAGTGATAATAAGTTATATCTCACGACAAAAATAAAACCACCAGTCAAAAATATTGAGTAATTTCATATGGCATTATTTTGCTTGAAGGCCCACCCTGTCAGCATGCCTCAGCGGTCCAACGTCGGCCCAGCATCAGTCCGATGTCAGTAGCATCGGACCAGCTTCGGGCCGACGTTGGACCGCCGAGGCATGCTGATAGGGAAGAACATTCTTGGCAACCACACTGACCAATCAGAGCCCCAGAACATTGTGACATCATCACTTCACTACTCGAGTACATGCCAAGGTCAGATAATTATTCATGTGGTTCACAACGATGAACCACATGGTGTAAATCACATGGTTCTTCAGCTAAACTTCTAAGGTTGTTGTGAGAGACAGTATAAAATATTTGTTTGATGATTATAAAAATAACTTAACTTGTTTCTTTATCCCTCAAAACATGGTGATAGGCACCAATAGTGTTTTCATACCATATATATATAGTAACAAGATATTGTCAGAACCAGATTTTCAGTAGTGGCAGCTTTGTTGATATGCCTGTTAAATACAAAATATTGGTGTGACGTTTACTGAAATGGCTTCATCTCATTCTTTAACCCTCAAAACATGGGATAAATACCACCTGTAGTTTCGGAGATATCGTCAGAAACAAGATTTTCAGTAATGGCGGCCTCAATATGTCAATTCTGCAAAAATGATTGGTCTGAAATTTTTGGAAATGGCCTACTTGGATTATTCACCCCTCAAAACATGAGGATAGACATCAAAATTATGTTGCTATCATGCATATTTACTGAGATACAGGCGAGAGCAAGATTTTTGGTAATGGCCGCCTTAATTTGCATATTATGCTAATTGCCCAATTTTGACAGAGTGGCATCATTCAGATTCTGAAAGAGCACATCTCAGAGATATAGAATCAACAAAAAAACATTGTCCAGACCATACTGCGAGGTTCCCATGAAATCTGGGGTTTGGCCGCCGGACTATAACTGAGAGAACCATCCATGAAATTGATCTATTCCCCCCTCACAATTAACACCTGAGCTTTGCAGTGATATCATTGGCTCATCTGGCCATAACATAATTGCAACCCTGTCAGCGTGCCTCGGCGGTCCGGCATCGGCCCTGTAAAATGCAATCCACAATGGTGAAATTTGGTTCTGACTGGTCGTGAAGAAAACATGCCACCATAAACACTGAGACTTGGAGGACCCTGAGATAGTGGGTATCTTTTAGCAACAGGATATTTGTAGCTTTAGCCAGTTTGGCTGCAGTTTATTATTTTAGCTAAATGAACTTAAATAAAGGTTCAGGTTTTTATTATGCTCTCACTGCTGTTTGATTCCTGTATGCTTTGATTTGACTCTGCCAGTGTCGCTGGAAAAAGTAAAGAAATCGTTCTTGTCATTAACTGGAAATTTCTAAATTCCCAGGAAATTTTTGAAGAAAGGTCCAAATTTTTGACTCGGCAGTTGTCGCTTAAATCGTGACAAATTGTGGGAAATATACTTTATGAAATTGCCTGGAAATTCATATTTTTTCTTGCCCCGGCCAGTCCATTGACTCTACTCATTCTCTAATAACAAGGTGCGAGTCCGTGGGACAGCTTGAAGATCCCAGCAGACAAAGTTCTACACAGTCAGTGGTAGGCTATAGATAGATAGATAGCTAGATATGGTGGTATACCTGGTCATTTCAAATTCAAGCAGCATTCATTACGTACATAGATAGTATCATCCAATCACCTTACACTCATTGAAGTCAATATGACATGTGCTGGTGTTACATGGTTCAACTCTCTTGTCATAGACACAGAGTATCATCAAATTGTCACTATAATCACAGGTTAGATAGCCGGGTTAAGTGGGTTTCTTCTTCATACAGCCGCACAAGCTGCAGTGTATTGTAAGATTCAATGCAGTGTGTCAGTAATACGTGTATCTGGTGAATGGAATGCTGGGAGTCTTCACTCATATTTTGCATCAATAAGATGAGGATAATTCACTTCTAAATGCATTTTTTACAGTTACCTCAGTCGTCTGCTGTGCCATATCCGTACCAAGCAAGCTGTAATACCTTTCCACAGAGTGGTAGGTTAGATACAATGCAGCACCAGGGCACTGAAGATAGGAAATGTTGCTGATAAACAAGTTTATCATCGTTTTCATTGCTGTTTTTTTTTAACTTCATTTAGCAGTTAAACCGTGACATCATGGGCTGTCTGAGATAGTGATTGGGCTAATCTTCAACCTGTGACACTCAGTTTAAAGTTGGACATCATGGTTTATGACAAAGGAATATCAAACTGCCACGCAATGTTGTTGTTCATGTACAACACCAACAAACAACCTGGCCCGATTTCACCAACCTGTTGAGACCAGTCTAATTGCTTTAGACTAGTCCCAATTCAGAAAACCTTTTCACCAACGTTTCACATATTCATGTAGAATTATCAAATTTGCACCAACAAAAAATTATACATGCTTAAGAAATGCTTGCAGCAATAAATAAATGTAATTTTGTTGACACAATTACATTTTTTGGTGATGTTTGATTGAAAATATCAAATTTTTGTTTAAATTAAATTGCAAAAAATTAGAATTTCAATGTTGCGCTATAAGCTATGGTTCTTCCTAAAGATGAGAAAAATATTAAATTAGACAAAATCTTAAAAAACTATGAAAACTTGTTAAAAATGTTTTGAGACTGGTCTCTTTGAGACTGATGGCAAGTCAAGTGTTTTAATGGAATTTCAAACCATTTCACCAACAAATTAGAGACAAGTCCCAATTTCTTTTGGATTGGACTGCTCCTAAGCTGTTGTTTGGCATTCTTAATAAACCGTCAAAAAAGAATGGTACACTTTTGATTCTTCTTAATTTCTAAAGCAGTCAAAGTTTGTTCTAACTTTAAACTGTGGAGAACAGAGATTAAGCCATGGGTCTGTCTGACAAGTCTGCCTGCTGCAATAGATGGATGGTAGATTGGGGCTTTATTTCCTGTATTGGTGCACTTGGTAGGCTAGTTAAGACAGGAGGATGACTCAGCAATGAGGCAAAGGATGATTGAAACAGTGGTCCAACATAGGCCAGGTGACCCGGCAAGAGTTGGAATCAAACTCTGGAGCCGACAATTGGCAGCCTAGTATGCTACCATCAGACCAACTCTCCGCCCCCTCCTCCCTCTGTAGTTTGCAAGATAATCAAGCAACTTTAGCCAAACCCTTTTTATTTAATTTAAGAAATGAGTAAATATGAATATGCTGTTCAATCATCCATATTTTTCCTATTTTCCTACTTCCTCGACAGTTGCTTCATCCTTTGCCTCATCAATGTGTCCCCATTTCGTATAAATTAGTGTATCCTTTTGTGTGGATCCTGGACAGAAAACGCTATCGTCCATCCCTCCCTACTCTGTCACCTCCTCCCTACTCTGTGACCTCCTCCCTGCTCTGCCACCTCCTCCCTACTCTGTCACCCCCTAACTGCTCCCACTCTCCATATCCCTCCTCCCGCCCTTCTTGACTCCTTTTTCCATATTTCCTCGGTTTTCCATACTTCCTCCCTTTTCCACCCTTACTCCCGTTTCCACCCTTTCTCCCTTTCTAGTTATTAACATTGTGTTTCACAGGCCACTCCCAATTATTTGTAGTCCAACCTGAACTGGTTCATAATTCTTGTTTTAGAGCAGGATTTCTTTGTGATTTTGACATCAGATACCTGCAAAGACCCGCTCAGAGCAGGTCTTAATTTTACCTTGTTTAGACTGGTGACTTTCAAGATTGAGTGTTGGATTATCTATTGGTGAAACAGTTTGCTGATTTAGACTTGTGTCTCAAAATATTATAACATTGCAAACATAGGCTTAACTTTGGGACCAGTCTAAAACTGTGAACTCAACACTTGAGACTAGTCTCTAATTTTTCACTGTTGGTGAAATCGGGCCCTTATTTCTAAGCCAAGTATTACAACTCACAAGAAGAGTCTCAATGTATTGTAAACTAAGTGTGTTTTTTTTTTTCAGAAGACACTACTTACAATAATTTCAAATAACTTTTCAAAATTTGTTGTCAGTCATTATAAGAGACCATTCAGAATTTATGACTGGGGGAATGGGAGTTCGCCCCAGCGGGCATTAACTCTTCACGCGTGTTTCAAGGGCCCGGGGGCACAAATTACAGACAGCATGTCCCAGGGGGGAGGTAAGAAATTTTAAAAGATAAAAAATGTCAAAAACGCACATACACTCAGTTTAGAGTTTTTTAAATAATAATAAATAATAATATAGATATTTGTATAGCGCCAGTTTCAATAATATTGCTCACCAGCGCTCTGAGATTTTAATTATAGTACTTTTCAAAAAGGACTGTTTTTAGGCATTTTTTGAATTTTTCCAGGGTGTTTGCGGTTCTTACAACCTGGGGAAGCTTGTTCCATAGCAACGGGGCCGACTTAGTAAAAGATCTATCCCAAAAGTTGTTTGTCCCATAGCCGTCAGGGATGTTTAGTAGTTCTTTGTTCCCATTTCTTAGATTTCGTTCATGTCTTTTACGATTTAACAGACTCACAATATATGCAGGCGCTTGCCCATTCAGAGCCTTCCATGTCATCATCAGAATTTTGAATTCAATTCTCGCCTGTATAGGCAACCAATGTAAATTCTTCCTGTATATTGATATATGTTCTCTCCTTGTTACCTTCTCAATCAAGCGGACTGCTGAATTCTATGCTACTTGGAGTTTATGAATTAGATTCCTTTGGATTCCTACTAATAATCCGTTTCCATAATCCAAGTGTGGTGTAATGAGAGCATTTACTACAGTTTTAGTGTCATTCTTATCCAAACATTTACGAATCTTGGCAACATTTCTGATATTGTAATATGCATTTCTGCACATTTTATTAACATGCTTTTCCATGGTCATTTGTTTGTCAAAAATCACCCCTAAGTTTCTAGCCGATTCAATCATTTTTATGGTTGTATCGCCAATTTCAATTCTGTCTATCTCCGCATGTTTTTAAAAGTTGGGATGGAGTCCCAATGACCAAAAATTCAGTCTTTTCTCCATTATTGCTAAGTTTGTTATTGTGAAGGAAATTTCGTATTTCGTTTATACATGCTTCCATTTTAGCTTTCATTTCATGTTGTTTGCTTGTTGGTTTTGGCTTAAAGGACAAGAATAACTGGTGATCGTCCGCATACATTTCATCAATTACACCATGCTTCTTTGCAATTTCACTAACAGGGGCAATATAGGCATTGAAAAGAATAGGCCCCAGTTTTGAACCCTGTGGCACCCCGAAGAGTAAAGCCTCTTTCTCAGATTCAGTGTTGTTTATTATAACTGATTGCGTTCTGTTGGTTAAATATGATTTGAACCATCTTAAGGCAGTACTCTCAATCCCATACAAATTTTTAAGTCTAGAAAGAAGAATATTATGATCGATTGTGTCAAAGGCAGCCGAAAGATCAAGAAGGACCATCATTGTAATTTCGCCTTTGCCCATGCTTAACATTATATCGTTGTGAACCTTGGTCAGTAGTGTTTCGGTACTAAAGTGTTTTTTATATGCTGATTGCTTACTGTCATGAAGATCATACTGAGAGAAGTGATCTAAAAGCTGATCTATAACTGCACTTTCAATGACTTTACCCAATAGTTGAATATTGGAAACTGGTCTGTAGTTTCTAAGTTCCAGTTGCAGGCCCAATTTCTTCGGTGCAGGCCTCACATGCGCATGTTTTAGATCTTGAGGCATTTCACCCAATTCTAATGAGGTATTTATGATTTCAGTATTTGTGGGAATGAGTTCATCCATGCATTCATTTATGAGCCAAAAAGGCATCGGATCAAGGTTGCAGTGTTTATTTTTCATCTTACTCATTAGCTTTTTAACTTCCGCTTGTTCTAGGTTTTTGAAGCTTGATAAGCGCTTACCGGTAAAAGTGCTCGTTTCAGTGTTATTACTACATTCTATCCTAGAGTCAAGCTTTTTTCTTATTGTGTTGATTTTGTCATCAAAATAGTTAATAAATTTGTTTGCTAAGTGCTTTTCGTCACTATGCGGAGGTAATGGCAATTTTTGCTTCCTGTTAAGGGCAGAATTAATTGCCGAGAACATGTTTTTGGGGTTGCCTTTGTTGTCATTTATCCGTTTGGCCAGGGCATTAGCTTTTAGATTGTTAAGTAGGCAGTTATATAAGTTTTTAAATACACTTCATGATCTGTTACTTGTCCAGTTCTTCTCCATTTCTTTTCAGCTCTTCGTTTAGCAGTTTTTGCCTCTTTTATTTCATTAGTCGCCCGTAATTTGGACTTGCCAATAGTGATGGCGCACTCAGTTTCCGGTGCATGTTTGTCTAGTATCTTTTTGGATGACTTGTATAATTCTATCAATTTATCCAGACTTGCTTTAGTTTTACCCGAGGTGCAGAATGTCGACAGTTTATCAAAACCTATTTCTGATATCAATTTTAAAGCGGTTTATGTCTATGTCCTTGAATTTCCGAGATTTTATTTTAATTTTCACCAGAGGGGCCTTTTTTGTATTAATTTTGAAAAGAATGTTGCAGTGATCTGAGTTTTGATCATCTATTTTTGCTTCAGATACTAGTGATTCCTTACGAGTAATAAATAGGTCCATAGTGTTGCCGCTAACATGAGTTGAGGTTTGAATGTGTTGATCTAGTTTGAACATATCTAATATATCAAGAAAATTTCTCGCTTTCGCATTATCTTTTTTATTAACATGAAAATTGAAGTCACCAACAATGATTACTTCATTGATATTGTTGTGGTAGTTAGCAAGAAGAATTGTGACTTCATCATAGAATTCTTCCATGCGGTATCGATTTTTACTTGATGATTCAGGTCTATAGATGGTCACTAATGTAATCTTTTTGCCATGATGACTTAAGACAACTTCCATACATTCAAATGTTTTGAACAATTGTAATTGAGACTTGGATACCTTCAGGGAAGACTTATATATGCAAGCTATGCCACCGCCAGGTCTATCTTTCCTTGGCGTGCTTAAGAATCTGTATTTGTCACGGCATTGAAGTTCACCAATTTCTAGGCAGTCCTGTTCTTTAAGCCAGCTTTCAGCAATGAGATAAATGTCAAGATCATGTTCAGTCATGTAGTCATTGACCAGACTGGTTTTATTTCTCAGACTTTGAGCATTCCAGAAACCAATACTAAGCTTATTTCTAGATTGTTGACATACAGGCTTACCATTCGCCTTTCTTTTGCCAGAAAAATTTCCAATTAGATTTGCGTTAGAGTATCGAGGAATTCTATTTGTAGTAGTAGGCTTATTAAAAGTCACACCTTTGCTCGCCACAAAGGCCCAGGTTTTAGTCATTTCATTTACAGGATAACTATTACTTTTACTCAAGTGAAAACCAGAAACATTTCCGATGCTGCAACGGTCGTATTTATTCATATTATCAGTAAGTCGGTTCGGGGTCTGTGGCCAAAAACATCAGGCATTTCTAATCATTTTCTTTACTTCATCAACAGCATTGTGCACATTAGTGGCTTTTCCAGAGATCATTGCGCCATCTCTCTTTGATTCAAATTCATCTTTCTTGTCTCTCTTTTTCTGTCCCCAGTTACCTATGTTCATGGTCGCTTCATACCTCTTACTCAGAGCAGTTATGGTTGATCCTCGGAGACCAATCACCCGGCCAATCTGGTTTCCCACAAGTTCAACGAATTCATTGATTTGCCGATCATTGGGCACATCATCGGATTTTTTCAGTACGCCCTGCGATTTGATGATTTCAGGGGGCACAAGGCAGTTTTTGGTTTCATTGGAGATAGAGGCAGCTGCTTGGTCCATTAGTTCATCATTCTTTGTCAGTAACTCTTCTTTCAAGGTTTTAGGATTAGAGGCGATTGTTTCAATGTCTGTGACTTTGGCGAGCTTATAGTTGAAAAAAGTCACATTGCCAACTGCAGCAGCTTTGCCCTCCAGAGACGGGGCAATTTCTGCAATCAATATCTTGGTTTTGTCTTTGACTCCACGAGCAATATCCAGTAGTTTCTTGAAAACATCAGAGCCTTTCTTACTCATACGAATATTGTCGGAGCCCGTCATAAACAACAGTACATCAACTAAACATACTCTGCAATTTCAGAACATTTTTCGGAATCAAGGTCTTCCACATTACTCCTATATTCATCCCAATCAAATCTGCCGTCAAGATTCTTAACCACTTTCTCCATGGTGTTATCGTATACTACAAGACCTTTGGGTTTCACTTGAGTATCAGCATCACAAATGCTCCAGTCTAGTTGCTCGAGAAGGCCAATTTTCTCGGTTTCACACTCCTTCAATAGTTTATCCCATTTTTCATTCTCAACCTGTGCTTGCTCTAGCAGCTGATTTACTGCCTCCAGTTCATTCTTAAGTTTTGCTTCGTGACGGTGGTGTCGTCAATCTTTGTCAGAGCCGCAACTTTCTCATTTTTCAGACTGTCGATAGTTTTCTTGTGTTCGGCCAATTCGTTTTGCAACTGCAGTTCATGCTGAGTGATGACATTGATCTTCGCCGACGCATGTGCTTTCTCCCTATTCAGATTGTCGATGGTTATTCTGTATTGCGACAGGTCTTTTTTCATATTTGTATTCTCATTCTCTAGCTGGTTGATGCGAGCAGGGTTCAGGTCTAGATCACTTTTAAGTCGTTCAAATTCTTCATTCATTTTATCTTTGTCCATTAGCTCTGCCTGACGTCGGACCTTCAGATCTTTTATTTCATTCTCGTACTCTTCCGCCATATCAACCAATTCTTGCTTAGTGGAGTCCCATTGTTGGTGGATTTTTTGGATTTCTTGTTCGTGTTGTTGTTTCATTTGTACAATGTCACTTTCAGGGTCTCCCATTTTTTTAGCTTCATTTTTACTTTCTTCGAGTCTTTTGTTGTCAATGACCAAGCTGGTGCATTTAACGTTAAGATCTGCAATTTCCTTCTTACACCTCTCATTGTTCTTTTTGACGGTTTTAAGTTCCATTTGCAGTTCGGTTACTTGTTGTTTCAACTTTAGATTTTCTTTTAAGTCTTCATCACTACTACTTCCTTTTTTCGATCTGCATCTTCTCTTTGTGTCATTTTGCTGATCTGTGGAGTTAAGTTCGATTGCATTGCTAGGTTGAGTGACGAGGGTCGATTCGGGCTCCATCCCTTGTTCATCATTCCGACCATCATTAGTATGCTAATGAGAATTTGCGTCGCTCATTTTCTGCAAATAATGAGAGCACTTCATTATTTATAAGTAGTATGCGAAGGGTAAATAGAATACAATATTGTACTCCTAATAGTAACCGATGAGGCAAATTAGGATTGTTGTTTCAGGATCAGAACTATACGGTTGAGGTTGGTTACAAGGTGACCAAGGGAGTCAATTTTGGTGACTGGAGATAAGTTATGATTGGACACTCTATATGGTGGCCAGAAAGATAGGTAGAGATTGGATACTATTTGGTGACCGGAAAAATAGGTTATGATAGGACACTCTGTATGGTGATCAAAAAGATGAGTTAAGATTTGACACTATAAGGTGACCAGAGATGAGTTAAAATTGGACACTCTTTATGGTGACTAGAAGGATTAGTTAAGATTGGACACTCTATATGGTGACTAGAAGGATTAGTTAAGATTGGACACTCTATATGGTGACCCGAAAGATGAGTTATGATAGGACACTCTGTATGGTGACCAAAAAGATGAGTTAAGATTTGACACTATATGGTGACCAGAGATGAGTTAAAATTGGACACTCTTTATGGTGACTAGAAGGATTAGTTAAGATTGGACACTCTATATGGTGACCAAAAAGATGAGGTTAAGATTAGACACTATATGAACAGAAAGATTGAGTTATGATTGGACACTCTATATGGTGACCAGAATGATGAGTTAAGGTTGGACACTCTATATGGTGACCAGAAAGATGAGTTATGATTGGACACTCTATATGGTGACCAAAAAGATGAGGTTAAGATTAGACACTATATGATGAACAGAAAGATTGAGTTATAATTGGTCACTCTATATGGTGACCAGAATGATGAGTTAAGGTTGGACACTCTTTATGGTGACTAGAAGGATTAGTTAAGATTGGACACTCTATATGGTGACCAAAAAGATGAGGTTAAGATTAGACACTATATGAACAGAAAGATTGAGTTATGATTGGACACTCTATATGGTGACCAGAAAGAAGAGTAGAAAAAGTGGACACTCCATGTGGTAACCAGAGTTAAGAGTTAAGGTTGGACACTCTATATGGTGACCAGAGAAAAAGTTAGAGATTGGACACTCTATGTGGTGACCAGAGTTGAGAGTTAAGGTAGAGTTTAAGATTAGACAAATTATAATTATGGTGACAGGATCAAATGGAATTATATAATACTGTGTAGACTGGTAACAGGGCTATTAATAACAAATTAATGCAGAGTTTAAAAAAAAACAGTTCAAGAACGTATTTTATACCTTGATGGAAAAATTTGATGCTTCTTAGGCTGTAGAATTAGTACTCCAAGATCAGACAATGACCAGTGCGTAGCGTGAGAGAGTTGTAATTGATTTCCAAAATAGCCTGGATCTGTAATAGCAGAAAGACAATCGTGAGTAAACAGAAATAAACAGTGGAGATTAAAGTGAGCAATGTTTGAGAGACTGAATCAGAAAGTGAGAGGATTACAGAAATGTTTGACAAAGTAGATTGTGTTTGAAGTAAGAAATTAGAACAACTTGAAATCGAAGTATATATATAGGTTATATATGTGTAAAGTCCAAGATAAATAAGAGTTTTAAAATTGAGATAAAAATAATCAAAAACGACTAAATGTAATAGATCTATTGTACCAAAAATATAAGTGGCAATTGTAGCAGTTATTACAGATTTCGTATAAGTGTGCCATGTTCCATGTGAATATATGCACAGATGATGTCAGTATTGCAATACTGACATCACTATTGGCACTCCAAGCTTGAGTGTTGATTCCAACTGCTACCAACAAGTCAGGCTGTCTAAGTATGAATAACAATTGATTAATCTGCATTCCTTGGTATGGTTGTTTGGATTCAGTTGGAGCAGGTGAAACTGATATGTTTGAGCCACTTGCTTGATCCTTCATGGACATTCATGGTGTCCTGTTGAGAAATTTCTCCTTGAGGGCAAAACCTTGTGGCTTTTCAGCCTTTTACATAAGATCTGTGCCAAAGAAACTGTTCAGAATTGATGACTGGAATGGGAATGATGGGGAGATTTTTTGGAAGTGAACGTGGCGGCGTTGCATGGGCATAACAGAGGACGAGAAATGGGGGGGGGGGGGGAGTTGCTCCCCAAAAATTTGGAATAAGGCCAGACAAGGAGGCTAAGAATTCGATCATTAAATAAACATTATTGGAAATCAGTGATAAGGATGCTCCCAAGCAAAACTCCCCCCCCCCTTAGGTCTTTAAATTCTGGATGGTTCCTGAGTATATTATTTTTGCCAAGACAGAGCAGCACATGATAACCTCTCAGACCAACAAATGAATGTGAGTGTGAATGAATTTGTTTTGTTGTAAAAGTGCTAAAACTGATAGCAGTTATAGACAAAATCCTTGCATTATATATAGCTGGATATTGTAACTTTTGGATTTATTCAAAACATCAAACTGAATAATCAATGTTGAGCAACAATCTAACAGCTCATTGTGGATTTGTAATGGTGTGATCAGTATGGGTTCAAAGTGACACAGCTGGAACTGCGAATATACCAACTGTGAAATCATTATGCTGATACTGACATCACAAGAGCACTGTGGCAGTTGAAAAGAACATGGCACACTAATACGAAATCTGTAATAACTAAAAAGGAAACGATTGTAGCAATTAACTTTGAAGAGAGATGATAGTAGCAATTGACTCTGAAAGGAAACGATAGTTGGAATTAATTGATTCTGAAAAGTATAGTGAGTCAACCAATTAAAGTGTGAAGTGAGATAAGTGTAGATTGGAGAAGAGGCGTGATAAGTTGAATTAATTTGTTCAGGTTATATAAGAGAATTAATTAGAAATAGGTTTGATAGGTTGACAGTAGGGCAAGAATAAATGAAAGAATTACCTGTGAGTTACGGCAAAAACACTAATGGTGGACGTAAGAGCAGTTAGGTAAGGAAAGTTTCAAGCATAGAATGAGGGCGTAAATTAATTTATAAGTTATATAGCGAAAAATACAATAGTTGTTTAGAAACTAGTTGTATAAAGATGATGAATGGTGAAGTTAGATACAGAAATAATCAAAACAGGAGAAACAAAAAATAATTAGGACTCGGGAGACGGTTGAGTGATTTAGGAAAAACGAGGAAGAAGGCAGTTATGGCGGTTAGATCAAAGACATTGACATAAAACGAAGTAAGGAAGGAAGAAAAAAAAGAAGATGAGAGCTAGAAAATGCATACAAGATGACAGAAAAAGTGTCAGAAAGATAGGGGGAAGATATTAGCTGAAACAAGGTATTATAACAGTAGAAAATATAAAATAAAACTGCTTATTTACCGGAGCTCTGCTGATACGTCTTCCACCTATGAATGCCAGACCGGAACTTTTACGTGCAAATGCCTCCAAATCTGTATGCATGACTGCCAAGGTCACAAGTATTACAGTAGGCCTACATATGTGAGTTTTGCCTTATATGTCGAGGGGGGGTACTAAAAATCTGCTTGTAACCTAATCATGGTGTACAAAAAATCCGCATGAAACTCAGGGGGGTATCGACTTTTGACGGGAAGTTCTGGCAACACTTCCACCCAGTCATAAATTCTGAACAGTGCCTGAATCTCTTTTGAGGATAAGTAGTCTGTTTGATTCAGTTATAGTTCATTGAAGCATTTATCAACCAGAGCAGGTATAAAAGCCAAATAAGCTAAACATACATAATCCGTGTGTCAATGCATTTAGTCAGTTTCTTGAAAAATGTGCTTGTAGTATACAAAGTTATGTAACTACATCTGTGACATCACAGTCTTGGAATAAAGCAAATAATAAGGTTGAAAAACACACAGCTATGAAAACGATAATAATGTCCATCTCTGGAAAGTACAAGTAACTTCTGATTCAATCGGTGCAGGCTCAAAAAATAAAACAGATTTGAATTGCTTCGGACCGCTTACGTGTTTTAATTAATACACAAAATTTGCAGGAATAGTGTATTAGGCCTATAGAAAACCAGATGGAAGTTGCTTATATGTGCAAAATACTTGTCAATGAATAGTCTTGAATAATGCATGCATATGTGCCATATTATGTGGCCAATTTGCAGAAAAATACACCATTTTCATTAGCCACATGTAGCAATTGTAGCATGCATTAGCCAATGCAAATGTTGCAACATGTTGCTTATTGCTAATTTTCATAATCAGCAAAATGTAATGATTTTTTATTGGGATTATTGGATGGATTAGGTACTTTCCTCCCAAAGACGGTATTGATTGCTGTTGGAAAGTTTCTCGCAATTAGGCACTAGTAAAGTATTTTCAAATTGCAATTCACGATTGTCAATCACTTATAAGTTAAATCTACTTCTCTGTACTTCCTCACACAGTCCTAGGCATGTCTACCCCATGGTTTTGGAGTCTTATCTCCTGAGCATTTTTGTGGTTTGCCCTCTGCCCTTTTATTGCTACTTTAATGTCTCCAGTGATGGAGACTCCAGATTTGGGTTTGCAACTGTTTGTGGTTTTGTTGACATTCCCAAAATTGGTTGGCTGCTTCACAAGTTTATAACATTGCATTCCAGTTCTGAGTCAACAGAGAAATGTTCAAAGACAATGTGTTTTCTGAAGTTAGCAAATAACAAGGGTCCTGGGTTCAAATCCAATCTGGCCCAATCCTTTTGACCTGTGACAAACAGCAGTTTCAATAATCTGATAATCATTTATTTCACTGAGCACTGTGTCCTCCTCCTGTCCTTATTAGCCTGCCTGTCATAACAAATGTTTAGCTTGACTAATTGCACAAATGTAGGACATAAAGCCCCAATCGTCTATCCAGATAGATAGATAGATAGATAGATAGATAGATGACTGATGATTGGGGCTTTATGTCGCTTTATGTCCCAATCGTCTATCCAGATAGATAGATAGATAGATAGATAGATGGCTGATGATTGGGACTTTGTGTCCTGTATTTATGCACTTGGTAGGTAATTAGGGCAGGAGAAGGACACGGCAATGAGGTGAAGGATGATGGAAACAGCCATCCAACATAGGCCCAGGTGACCAGTAAGAGCTGGATTCAAACCCGGGACCCAGCGATTGGCAGTTCAACGCGCTACCAGACCAAAAAACCTCCCCCTGTATAGGTAGATAGATAAATTGATAGATAGATAGATAGATAGATTAATAGATTGATAGATTGATAGATAGATAGATGGTGGGACGGGACTTACTCAGTTGGTAGCACTCACATCATTCTATGACTGTGTCCCAAGTTCAACTCCAGCTCTGGCCTGGTCACCTAAACCTATGTTAGACAGCACTTTCATCTTTTGCATCATTACCGTATCCTAACCCTGTCCTAATTGATTAACCGCGTGCATAAATACAGGATGTAGGGCCCCAGTCACCCATCCTGACAGATGGATATTTTTGATCGATTGATGGATAGGTAGGTAAATAGTATTGTTGCAACTCCACATCTTAGATCATTCTTGTATGATGAAAGGTTGCTCTACTTGCCCCCCCCCCCCACCTCCTGCATCAGCTGCATGACCTTTTATTTTTACACTTGATTTGAAAATAAGAGATTCAATGACTGCCACTTTACTTTTCAAAAATAAATAGCAAAATCAGCTCTAGTTTCTTCATGGTAGAATGTAAGTTATGGTTTTACCAAAGGCAGATCTACCTTTGGTTTTACTTTATACAATGTAACTCTAAACTATGTAGTAAACATAGCTACTACTTGGGGATTTTGAAAATCCAGATGTGACTCATCGAAAGGGGTAACCAAGGGACTGGGGCTATAACAGGTCATTTTGTGGTTTGTGGTTGAATTAACACCCCATTTGGGCAAGATTGTGGGTTGCTCAACTTGAGCAGTTCTGAGCAGACCTGCCTAGGACTGCACAACTCATATACTGCTCTTGAATCCTGTTACACTGCATATTTGCTGTATTTGAAATGATGAGTTACGCTCTCAAAATTTTGAGTTACGCTCCTAAATATTCTGGAGATCTAAGAGTTACGCTCCAACCAAGCAAAGATTTATTTGGAATTAAAAAGTTTTGGGTAGTTTATGAGGCAAAATCATAACTTCGTCATTCCTTTAACTAACCAAATAACACCCTTGCAAACTGCCGTGATCTGGAATGAATTTGTCATTGAATAACAGCCAGTCAAACTTCTGAATTGAGGGGTATGATGGGGACGTTTTGGGAGCGTAACTGCAGTTACGTACCCAATTGATTTCCGGTTGGATACAGTGAATTACTTCGTCTGGAAGTCTTCACTTAGTTTTAATACATAGAATAATGGATGAACTTTGAAAGCCTTCTTGGTCCAGATTAGCTGACCTCTTTTTGAATAAATATCACATGTTAATTACATAACATTAGCATTGGAAATTGCATCATTCTGTCTGTGTTGAAAACTAAAATATGAAATTTCAAGAGATTGGAGAAAAAAGCAGGCAACAAAAAAATAATTATTTGAAAGGGAACAGAAACTGCCATTTTCTTCAGGCCAAAGCCAGAAATTTCAGTTGATCCAGGAGAAAGTGGTAAAGATTAAAGTGAAATAATTTTAGTGAGAGACTTTTGGCTTTATCAGAAAAACAACCTGGTGAAGTGACTCCTTACCAAGCAGTTCTAGTCAAACAGATCAGGCTGACCGACAATCCGTACAAACATGGCAAGACTCTCTGGCAGTGCCATCAGAATTGGATTATTCTGGAATTTTCTCAGTTGGCAAACATTCTGGCGTGTGATGCTGTCCCAGACATTGATCCAGTCTCTCTGATGATGCAGGATCCATGAACAAGATTAGCTGCTTTGATTGTTTCACTTGCAAAAGCTCTCTGACGGCTTTTTCAGAACAGTATCATGTGAACTCTTCTGCTTATAAAACAGTTTCTGGCATCTTAAAAGTGTTTGGTAACTTTGAGTGTGCTCAAGATAAAGGATCCTATCAACACCTAAACTCTTAAAAACTGGACCAGCATTTCCAAAAAGAAGGTGAAATCTCTGATGTTTGTCCTAGAGATAAATTGAAATTATTTACCTTCACATTGGCTTGATAACAACGCAAAAGTGTACAGGTCTGTTACTGCAATTTCAATTAGTATGAGTTGCTTGGCCAGGTTTTCCAGCTATCTACGTTGCATTTTAAGCTAATCTGATTGGTGTATGAGCAATAAAACGTCCTTCAAATCTGTATGTTGAACGTTTGAAGCTGTGAAAAATGTGACAATTCTGTTTCAGTGAGCAGCTGAGTTTGGTTTGTAGATAAGATTAGCCACAAACAAGCACGTCTACTGGGCTTGATATACGTTTTTATGATATTCAAATTAGTTTTATGCCATGTAATTCAGTGTCTCAACCAATCACATCCAGTACATTTGCTACGTTTTACTGTCTGATTGCAGAAACTCATACTTCTTGAAATTTCATTAAGAGGGGTACTTCAAAATGTTTCTAAACAGTAAAGTATTGATAATTTCATATAATATCATAAAGATAAAAATCTGCATTCTGCATTTTGATGAGGTTGCAAACAAATTTAAAATGGTATTTCACAGATGCCGCTATTGCAATGATAGGGGCCCATAAATGATTTCGCCCAGGGGCCCACAGCAGGGCCAGTCCGCCCCTGCAGCTGTGACATATTCTTTAGAGAGTTGGAACAAAATAAGGTCATGAAAAATAAAAAGTGTGCTGATAAATCTTTAAAATAAGATCCCCATTCTCCTTGAAATATTCAGTTTAACTAAATGCATGTAAGTGATTGACATGATTCGTGATAACCAATCACTTTGTCAAAGGTGTCATTTTTACTGTAGACAAATACTTTACAATTACATGCAATAAGTTATATAGGCATATTACACAGAATACCATGATCAAGCAATAGGTCGTGGGCAATACACAGTCCATTCAAGGTAAGTTTTAATGACTTTCTACCAGGAATGCCCCTGGGGCATAAACGAGTTGTGACCATGGCAATTATGATGTCTATCATTTGGAGGGAATCTGAGGTGACTATGGGTAATTGGTGTAACAGGGAATCATAGAGAGTAACCTGCAGATATGAGGTTTAATGTACTTATGCTCATTGAAGTAAGTAAGTAAGTTGTTTATTTAGCCAAATATATTAAATATACATGGAATATGACTTGCTGCATCAGAGATCAATTAAAAACACAATAAAACGGTAAAAACATGTATAATTATAAATTGTAAGAATAATATAAATTGACTAGCAATACATAATAAGATATTCAGGAGTACAAATTAAAAACATGAACAGCAGAAGGATAAAAGCTACTAGTAAAACGCTTATTTCCAATAAAAGTTCTCAATCTTTTCCCAGATCTTAAAAATACAAAGTGATTATTTGCTGGGTGGTGGGTGTCTTTGACAATAGCAAGAGTTCTCTTAAGTGTCCTTTCATTGTAAAGTTTATCAAGTGATGGTAAAGGTGAGCGGATGATTTTTTCTGCAGTTCTAATGATAGATTTAAGTTTCTTGAGATCTTTTTGTGTTGCTGCCTTGTACCAGACTAGAAATGACCGTGTTAGTATACTCTCAATGGTAGCTCGATAAAAACTGACTAGAATTTTGCTTTGAATATTAAAAGAATTCAGAGTTCGTAGAAAAAAGAGTCTTTGGCGTGCTTTTTTGCAGATGTCATTGATGTTTTCTTGCCATTTCAGATTATCGGCTATACATGTGCCAAGAAATTTAAAACTTGTCACTTGGTCAACTGTCTGTCCATCGATGACTAGAAGCTCCTTTGTGTTCTTTAATTTTCGGAAGTCGACAATAAGTTCCTTTGTTTTCAACACATTTAATAAGAGATTGTTTTCCTTACACCACTTCACAGTACTCTCTATCTGGGCTCTATATTGTGTTTTGTCATTCTTGGAAATGAAACCACAGATTGTGGTGTCATCAGCAAACTTTGCAATGTAGGTGCTGTTGTCAATAGCCACACAGTCTGATGTGAAAAGCGAGTACAGACAAGGTGAAAGAACACAGCCTTCTGGAGCACCTGTTGATAGGGCGATTGATGATGACATCATATTGTTAATTTTGACGACTTGATGGCGATTTAATAAAAAATCTAGGATCCAGTCACATAATGTTTCAGGAAAATGCAGGTTGTTGATGAGCTTGTGATGTAGTTTAGCCGGAATGATGGTATTGAAGGCCGATGAATAGTCAATGAATAGCACTCTTACATAGGAGGCTGGTGATTCTAAATGTTTCAGTATTTTATGTAAACATAGTGAAATAGCATCCTCAACGGAGCGGTTGGTTCTGTACGCGAACTGATTTGAATCGAACACTGGTGGCAGAAGTGACTTGATGAACTTTAGCACGATCCTTTCAAATGTTTTCATCGGAACTGCAGTTAAAGCGACTGGGCGATAGTCATTCAGACAGGACACTGATGTTTTCTTAGGTACTGGAACAATCGTAGCTCTTTTGAAGATAGCTGGTACTTTCCTTTGTTTGAGAGATTCATTGAAGATTGTAGTAAAAACGATGAATGAAAATAAAAGATAATATGTTATTATAATGAGAATTAATTTGCTTATTAAAAATAAAGTATAAATACATATATATAACAAAAACACATGTATTTTAATCTCAGATTTAATTGAACAATTAATCTATCAATCTTTTACCATTCAACTGGACAACTCACAATTCAATTTTAAGTATTTTTCACTATATATCATCATAATCATCCCAGGAAATTTTCAATTACATTTACTCTAATAAAATATTCCTTTGCATGTGCTGCTTATAGTCCTCATCATATTTAGTTGATTCTCAATTTCTTTTCTATGCTGTTGAAGTGTGATGTCAGATATGACTCTATTCTCCAGTATTGCAATTGCTTGCAATATAATTATGTAAAATAACTACAAGGTGTGATGTCATTTTAAACTGGGTCAGATTCCCCAGCTTCTAGCCAATGTGAATCCATCTCAACTGTGCATCACACTTAAACACAATGTCAGAATTAGCATTTTATCAGGGATACCCTATCAGCGTGTCTCGGCGGCCCAACGTCGGCCCAAAGCCGGTCCGATGCTGCTGACATCGGACCGACGGAGGGCCGACGCCGGACCGCCGAGGCACGCTGACAGGGTAGCCCCTGCAACCACATCATCACAGCTTAATAGCCAATGGGCTGACAGTTTAAAATCTATGCATCACAGTTTCAACATTGATATATTGAAGGAAGCATTACATTTTATTCTATGATCACAACATAACTTTTAATGTGATCCCAATTAAGATATCATCGGCAAGCACCAGTCTAATCTTACTAAATGGCAGCTTCCTATAAGCATTCACAGTAGACAACAGTCATAATCCCCACATAGTTGTTTGATTAATATGCAAACTTGTGACTTCACAACTTCAACCTTTAATGGACCTCGCTATATACAAAGGGCTTTGACAATTTTTGTAAACACATGGATTATGTAATGCATATTTGTTCTGGCAGCCCATTTGCTGGAAGGGGTGTGATGTCAAAGTTTCATGGGTTTTTCCAGACCCAATTTTCACTCTGACATTGAGCTGAATCTGTGATGCTCAGTTTTGGGGGATTCACATTGGCTAGAAGCCAGGGAATCTGACCCAGTTTAAAATGACATCAGAGCTTGAGGTTATTTTACATACATTGCAATGCTAGAGAGTAGAGTCTTCTCTGACATCACACTTCAGTAGCATAGGAAGAACTTGAGATTCCTCATAAATATGACAAGCCTGTAACTTGCAGAAAACAAACATGATGTTGCCTGTTGCTCTATAGAAGTTCTTGTATTTTTTGTTATGATGAAACGTTAGCTCTGAAATATTTACATAAAACAGTCATGATTCCACAGAATCTTTTGAGCAAGATACAAGCAACTATAATGAGCAGTATTACAGCTATCTTGAGGCCTACCCTTGACTTTCTAGGTCTGTGGTAAGTTGCTTTGATGTCTTTTTTGTTCGACTGATCTTGTGACTTTTTATTGGACCAAATGTTCACAGCACTGTTGTCACTATCTTCCTCATTGTCTAGTAGTTCTGGTTCTCGACATGATTTCCTCCACGGTTCAAAATGTTTTAGCTTTCGTATCGGCGTCGGTTTTCTCATCCACTCAATCAGCTGATACATTGAGATGATCCACACATCGTCCCTTTTACACATTTCATCTAAGAATTTCCCAAGGGCGTTAAACTGGAACGTCTTGAAGAGCCATCCTTCCTGCATGTTTATCTCTAATGGAGCGTGGTTGTTCTTGTAGTGGCGGTCGAAGTTCTTCTTTAGATATTTCAAAGCGTCTTCTTCTGTCTGCAAGTTTTGTTTCGCACAAGCGTCCACCATTGAGCACAATTCCCCATCTAACCCTAACCACCTATTCATTGGAATTTCCCAGATACCAGGGAATTTCCTCCTTGGACAAATGTTGTTATCACAATAAAATGAGTTGACGGGGTAATCAAGAGTATACGGCCAGGCTGGCATTGAGTTTTTCGTACCAGTCATGAAGGTTGAGTCATACTCAAAACCTTCCTTCTTCATAACTTTGAATTGGTTATTGGAGCCAACGTGTTGGAATGGCGACCGTACTCCTTTCATGAGATGTTTTGGAATACTCGCCTTCTTCATGAGCACATCTCTCTGCCCCACGAACTCCCTTCTCCAGTCTTTGTATTCCGCATTGGCCCACCACTTCCACGAATCACGATGCTTCATCGCGTGCACTCCAATTTCATGTCCGTCTAGATACAAATCGCTCACCATCTCGTTCACCGTCCAATCGCCCGACACGAAAAACGTCGCTGTTATCCGACAGCCATTTGGGTTCTTCCTGTGTTTGTCAAACAACTTCCTATACAGGTGAATATTCTGCTCGTTTATGTCATCCTCAAATCCAAACACTATGATCTGTGGAGTATCTTCCAACCTTACTTCATCCGGTCCCTTTTGGCCGGGGCAAAAACAGTTGGGCAACTTGCAGTTCTCTTGAGTACAAGTTTGGGTAGCTGCTACAAATGTCACTGATATGCATATTAATAATACAATCAATACAAAAAAGAAATTAGAAACTTTTCTGCTATCCATGTTTTCATTAAACTTTGATAATCAGGATATCCAATAGTCAAAAGATGATATATGATGTACTTTAGAATTCAACTGAGAATTTCATGATCCTGGTACTCTATCCATAATTGCTGAATAAATTGTGATTGAAGTCTCCTTCATATAATGAATCAGTCAGGTTTTTTTTTCAGAAGCTGGAAATTTTATATGATAATGAATCCGTCAGGTTATATTAAGAAACTGGAAATTTCATATGATAATAAATCCATCAGGTTATATTCAGAAACTGGAAATTTTCAAGCGCTCTTTAAGATATCGCATGTCTATTTTCCTATCTGCATACACCATGTTTTCAAGTGTAGCGTTATTTGAATTTCCGACCTCATTGTGGTCCATCAATATCTGTACTGCACAAGCTGTATTTCCAACAATGAGACATATGTTTATGAAAGTGGTAACCTGTCTATTCTCTATTCCTAAAGACTGACTAGGTGGTGGCCATTTGCTGACACGCATTTCAATTTAGATTTTCCAACATGAATCATTGCTCTTCTACGACATCTAAATCAACGGATAGATGATTACTTTTACGTCCTGTATTTATTAATTATGGATGCACTTGGTAGCAGAGTTGCATAAAAATCTGATTTAAATAAAAAAAATAAAAAAAATCTGATTTATTTGATTTAAATCAGATTTTTTTATTTAAATCAGATTTAAATCAAGCATTTGTATTTTTTCAAATATAATGTCTTTCGAAGAAATTGAAGTCATAATAAATAATAAACTGTTCTTAATTAGGTCTTCCGTAATGGGAAAAAAAATTTCTTTCGCTCCCCAAAAGTCACGAAATCAAGTTGAAATTTGAAGTTGTAGATCGTTCATATTTTTTACTTTTCCCGGCTGCAACAAATTCCCTCAGAATAAGAAATTTAATGTCAATTCAAGTGTGGGATTTTGTCAACTTTTTGGAGCTACTATTCAGTTCAGTTCAGTTGTGTGCCTGCCCGGGTCCGCCGGGTTGCTCAACCCCGCTGGGGGAGCTGCACTCGATTTGGTCCATTAGTTCCTCCAGTTTCCTTGCTGTTTCCTCGAGTTTGGCTGGCTCTTCTTCGAAGATGTCTTGGACTGTCACTTTTCCAGCTGTTTGCCGGTCTATTTCTGCACAATTTTCTAGGATGTGTTCTTGGCTTTCCTCTTCTCTTTTGCACATCCTACACTTTGTGTCCGGGTACATTTCCTTGTAGTTGCACTTTACTTTGAGCATCCTTGTCCTTGCTTTGAAGATTATACTGGCTTCCATCCTGTTACACTGGTCCAGATATTCCGCTCTTCGACCTGGTGTTGTGTTCTTTTTGTTGTCTAGATAGAACTTCGTTTTTGTTTTATTTGCCCCTTCCATGATCATTTCTTTTAGCTTGTCCATCATCTTTTTCTTTGTTTCCTTTTCATAGCTTCTTTTGCCTCCTCTCTGTGCTCCGTTTCTCCCTATTGTGTCGTCTTCGATTTTTCTGCTGGTATTCCACCATCCGGTTGGATCTTCATTTTCCTTAATCATCCTCAGGATGGAGTTGCTGCTGTTCTTCATTTTCTCCATGTAGTTTAATCTATTCTTGGTAATCGTTAGCCCGACTTCTTGGATTCCCGTCTCTATGTACAGCGGTTCCCATGGTGTTCCCCTTGGCGTCATCAGGATCCTTTTTATCATGTTGTCTACAATCTGCTTCAGCTGTGTTGCATCTTTTTTCCTAGGCATTGTTGCTTCCCAGCCGTATGTTATGATTGGCAGGATACAGGTGTCTATCAGTTCCCATATCACCTTCATTTCTACATTTTTTGGGTCGACACTCCCTGCTATTGCCATGACTGTGTTGTAGGCAGCTTCAACTTTCTTTTTTGTCTCCACGATGTGCTCTTCCATGTTGTTTTTTTCCGTGAAAGTGACTCCCAGGTATTTGTATTTTTCACAGTATCCAAGCTTCATTGGTCCGAGGTGGAAGTCGACTTTCGGCAGCTTCTTTCCTATTTTTAGGATTTTGCTCTTTTCTTCTCCAAATTTGATTCTGTACTTTGTTCCTATCTCGTACGTTATGTCAAGCAGCTCTTGGAGTTCTTCTCTTTTCTCCGATATAAACGCAACGTCATCCATCCACAGGAGGCAGCCTATCTTTTCTTCGTTCCTTATGGTTATTCCAAGTTTGCGTCTTTTCACTTCTTTGGCAATCTCGTCCATCAGGGCTGCATACATGATGACGGAGAGGACTCCTCCTTGTCTGATGTTGTCTTTCATCCTTATTTCTCTAGTCGTTCCGTGTTTTGTTTCTACGACTGATGTGAGGTCTTCATTTAAGTCTTTGATCTTCTCCCATAGGGGAGACCGGGCTTGGTTGTCACAGGGGCAGGTTGTCACACTTTTTATTGCACTAAACTATGGAGTCACACAGCTCAACCAATCATTGTTTTTTGCTTTTATAACCCACTGGAGTCTTTTTGAAAAATCTTGACCCCTGGAAGGGAGTCTGGTAGGCACAAGGACTGTTAAAAATTTCCTGTCACAAAAAGTAATTTTTTACCTTTAACTTGCATGCAATGCTAGTCTTTATCAAATAGTTGTTGAAAAAGAAACAGTTAATACACTTACCATATAAACATTTCTTTAAATCATCATTAGAACAAATAGTGAAAATTTTGATAACAACAGCCTTGGTCACCCGTTTTTGGAATTTTCATCAGTCGGGGCAGGTTGTCACAAAAAGGCGGGGCAGGTTGTCACACTTTTTGGAGCTGGTTGTTACCTATTAGGACCAGGCTTTTAAACCAAAAAAACTAACACAAATATAAATTTGTGCTTTATACATGCTATTGATGACTGAAGATGTATGCAGATATTGCATAGTGTTTAAATAAATCGATTTCAAATTTATATGTAAAATTTTCCAAAAAAATCGTAAAAATCCTACTCCGTATCAGAATGCTTTCCTACTGATTGGTAAGCCGTCATTTGCAGCACTCTTGTACACAGTAGCATGTTTGTTAAGGTCTTCACTTGGCAAGTAAAGGATTCCTCATATGTCCAAAATAACTTTTCTTGGTCAAGATTTGCCCTACAGAGTTCCACTTCCTGCATTCAAGCTCATAACCAAAAGTGTGACAACCTGCCCCGAGAGTGTGACAACCTGCCCCGAAAGTGTGACAACCTGCCCCGAATTCTGAATTTAAAAAAATGTCCAATATCACATCAAGATTTCGATTGATATAGGTATATTTTTGCCATTCATACAGAATGGCAGTGCTCCTGCATGCTTTATATAGAAATAGTAGCATGTTTAAGTTTTACACACTGTGACAACCTGCCCCTGTGACAACCAGCCCCGGTCTCCCCTAGTTTGTTTTTGACTCCGTGTGTTTCTAGGACGTACATTATTCCTTCCGCCCAGGCTTTGTCGTAGGCTTTAGTGACATCCAGGAAGGCTATGTATACATCCTTTCCTTTCTTGGTAGCCTCCTTGAGAGCTAGTATGTGGTCGGCAGTGTTGGCTCCCCTTTTTCCCCCTCCTTGCATGTCACTGATGTCGAGGAGTTCTTTTGTTCTCTCATTTATGATCCTCTCGAACAGTTTTCCCACGTTGATGCTGATTGAGATCCCCCTTTCGCTGGAGCACTTGCCCTTTTCGCCTTTTCCCTTGTATATGGATATTATTCTGCCTTTTTTCCACGCTTCAGGGACTCTGTCAGCATGAAGTATCTCATTGAATTGGAATCGGATGGCCTCGCTATTTTCATTGTTTGCATGGATTAGGGCCTCATTGCTGATATTGTCTGGGCCACAGCTTTTCTTGCTTTTTAGTTTCTTCTTGGCATTGTCCAGTTCTTTTCTGGTTACAGGTGGTAGTTTTTCTTCATGGCTGAGTCTTCTTTTTGTTACTTGGTTGGCCTCTAGGATATTTTTGCTCCATTCTTTCCCTTCTTCACTTGCTTCTCTTGCTTGGTAGAGGCTTTCAAAGTAGTTAGCAATATGTTCCTTTGCTTCTTCAGGGTCAGTTAGGGTATTGCCGTCTTCATCCACCGTGTCGAATTCCGCCCTCTTCTTCCCCAATAGTTTCTTCCTGATGCTCCACATTGGTAGGAATGACCAATGAAATAGTCAATTAAGCGCTAGTGAGCAGTTTACTGAAATTAGCGCTATAATAATAAATGGCCCGCTATATAAATGTCTATTATTATTATTATTATAGGAAAAGTTTTACTTGGCTTCCAAAAGAGACCTAACAGGGTTTAATCCTATTCCGAAGTTACAATTTTTGAATACTTGGAAGCCACTCTCCATAGAATATAATACTTTGGAGCAGAGGAATGGTTGAAATCACTAACGATGCCCACAGAATCAGTATTTTATAATTACTATTGTTTGTTATTGTTGTTTTCTTGTTTAATGAGTGCTACTTTTGGCATGAGATTAGGAATTTTTTGCTTGAAAGAGGATTGCTGTTTAACCTGGATTAAAGTAAGCCAAAAACCACCCTGGTATCTCCATCGTAGCAATGATTCCTTACCAATTCAAGTGCGAAGGTGTCAACTGATCCACTATAGCATTTATTATGCAAACTATTTGCAGTTTTCTAAAATATTGTGATTTTCAGTGAAAATCATTGATTAAAATCACTGATTTAAATCATGATTTAAATCAAATGATTTAAATCAACTGATTATATTTGTGACGTCCTTCAATTGTATCAACTGCAAAATGCACCACGGCCTGCTAAAGTGAAGCATACCCCTGTCCAACTCTAAGAATTCATTTCCTGACTTTCACACACCAATTTTGTGATTTTAAACTTGGTTATACATATTTGTTTGTATCTAACCATTAATTATTAGATGCCTCAGGTTGCCAACCTGAAAAGTAAAACTGGAGATACAACTTCAAACTTTTGGGGCTCCTGGTTGTGTCAACGTCGATCCACTTGCACATCTTTTTCTTGTCGTGACGGATAACTTAGAGTGATATTAAAAAGAGATCTGTTCCTAAAATGTAATTATATGCTCCGTAGTGAATGTTCAGAGCAGAAATTCTCAATGTTTCCAAAATGAGGCTTACAGTCTGTCACTTTGATATAGAAGAAATGAGGACCAGTTCACTGTGAAAAATGCACTTTGTGACTCATCATGATAGCTGTTGAAATGTCATATGCTCCACTTTCAACATGCATGGCAAACATAGAGGCTGTGTATTAGTCATGATCAAGAGAATGTCATTTGACTTGTCATAACTGGTTTTAGAGTGAAAATCAGATGCATAATCCTTTCATTTGGCTGTCACCAACAAGCGGGATTTATCATTGAAAGTATTGGGTATGATCATGACAAATCATCAGTATGATGACACAAGAAGTGCCATTTTCACAGTGCAACAGTCCACTCTTTTTCTATATCAAAGTGACAGACTGTAACAGGCAGCAATAAAGGTTGCATCCAAAAGGAGGATGAATACACAAGTCGTTGCTAAAGCCTGGAACCATGTCAGCCACCTTTTGTCAGCTCGATCTCTTGAAGAAAACGTAATTTGACTGACATTTTCAACTGGCTAGTTATGGGTTCATTCCCTATTTCAAATGAATTGCCATCATGATGCATGCCTTCAATGACCTTCCCTCAAATGCAATTATGAAAAGTCAATTGATTGTTCTTCAAATCAGGCCCGGGGTGGGGAGGGAGGGGGGCGGGTAATCAACCGACTTTTACATACTTATGGCTATGCGCCATGGCAATTTTCAAACCATTCTAATCCTTCAGTAAAAATTAGGCAAGTAATTTAATCTTTATGCCTTTAAAACCATTTTCATCCTCTTTTAATCCGATTCTAAGGACATCAAATATGTTGGGGTTGCAAAAACCAGAACCAAATAATTGGAAATTGTCAAAAAACCACACTGTTTTAATCCAATACAGCCAAAAACCTAAACTATCCAGCGGCGCCTGTGTATACATCCTTCCACAGTGAATACCCCCTGGGAAATCAGTGGCAAGACTTGTCATAGAGACAATGGCTTTAATTGACTTTAAGCAGGCTTTTCAGATCAGCTGACTTGAAACAATGTCAGCTGCTGGATTTCAGTTGAGTGTAAAATCTGCTCGCAGCGGCACCAAATGTTGGCAGTTCCGGGCTCTTATAGTAACGCCAACCTTAGCAGGGCAGATTGGTCATGAATAGAGAAGTAATTGTGCATTTACACATAAAAGCATGAAATTTGGCACATAGTTTAAAAACATCTTAGAGAATATATTTAGATAGGGAGCCACTTCAGATTGACCTGGTTGACCAATGGCAGCCATTTTCCAAAATGGTTGCTAATTCTCTCATTTTGTACCTGCAATTTATATGATAATATGATATATGTTAATTTGCAACAAAGGGTATACATTGATGAAATATGTTAGTTTGACCATATGAGAACAGTGCTCATCATTCCTTCTACCTATCAACGAAACAAAACCATTTATTTTTGGCCTGAACTGAGGATTTTTGTTAGAACCATAGAAGAAAATGCAGCATTTTCACAGTTTCCTGTAGTTTTTTGGAATCTTGATTGATATTCAGACAGAATGCAAAGCTGGATTCCGTGTAAAAAAGAGCTTTCAAATGAATGGTAGCACCAATAGTTTCCTTGGAATCTTTGTCAAAGTGAACCTTAAAACCGTAATCTTCAAAAATAATTTTATTTTTATTTTTCCATTTTCTTACCAAATTTACGAAACCCATTGATGTGGGTACCCATTTGAATGCTCTTTTTATAAAACTGGCGAAACCATGCAAAATCGTGAATATCAGTATTTGAATCAATATTTCTACCAAAATGCACTTTCACAGACCGAAAATGTTTCAGAATACCAAAAAAGTTATATAATAGTAATGTTCTGAATACCTATAGAAGGATTAAAAAACACTATTTGTGAGAACTACACAGAAAACAGAAAAATGGAAGAATTGACCGCCATTTTGGAAAATGGCTGCCAATAGCCACCTAAGCTAAATCTGAGGTGGCTCCCTATCTGAATATGTTTGTAAAGTTGATTTTTCTTTTTTAAGTGTATGCCAAGTTTCATGCTACTATATTTAAATGCACAATCTTTTTACATACCTTCCCCGCTACCTGGGTTCGAAGGTCACACAGTGCATACGACCTTAGGCAGCTTTTACTAACATCTGCGATCTGATTTGTCCAGAGAACAATGTGAACATTTGCTGATTAACAAAATTAATGCTTTGTGATGTCACTACTACCTGCTAGTCCACTAATGGATAGAAACGAGCCTGCGCAGCGCCACTTCGAAACCCATAGATAGCAGCACCAAACCAGGTTTAGAGCCCCAAAATTGGAGAGGGCACCCAGTGCCACCCACATTTCAAAATGAGCTGAGCAATCATATTCAATATATTCTAATCAGTGGCTGCTTCAGGATATTTTTGTTGGGGGGGGGGAGGGAGGTTGAGGGTGGTTCCTCAATGATTTGCTGGGCTGCCAAAACTAATCAAAACCCTGTGATTGAAGTGTATAGAAAGATAGATGTGGTAAGTGCAGCCTTCATTTGCCTGAAACATAAATTTTACTTGGTATATTATCTTACTATAGTAACTTCAAGCGCATGGGATTTTCGTGACAGATGGATATGGTAAGTGCAGCGGCTGCAGCCTTCTAAAACAAACATTTTAACATACACTGTTGCTCATAAATATGGAATACTTCAACATTTTCCATTGAAATTGACAATTTTAGCAACTTCTGTTGGAGCACATGATAGTCTGATTCAATGGTAACTGCTTCCAATGACCGCCAAAGGGAAGAACATGCTGTCATTTAAAATGCATGCTGAAGCATAAACACCAGGAAAAGTTACAGCAGAATGAAATATGGAAATTCAGGTCTTTTACGGTGAGGCGCATCCAACCAAAAAAAATTCTTGCATAAAATGTAGCTAAGGCTTTTAAAGAGTTATTAGAGGAGATGACTTGACCTTTACAATGGACCTTGCTTACATTCACACTCTGAAATTTACTTTTATTTGACACATTTTTTCAAAAAAGTATTCCATACTTACGAGCAGGAGTGTATTTTCTATTATATCTTTTCTCCATGTTTTATTCTAAGAAAAATTTGCTTGAAACATAAATTATATTTCTTTTGATAATTTATGCTAATATAAGTTGCAATAAGCCCAAGTAGTAAGATTTTATGAAGCACAATTCCAGACAAATCTGCTCACTGACACGCAAGATACTGAACAGCAATAACATACCAATCATTCTGACTTCAAGACATGGCCAGGGTGGAATTTTAACCCACATCCTCATTCCTCATATGTACAACGCAGGCATGGAGGACATTTGGAGTGTGTGGCTGAAATAGAATGTGCCTTTTGTTCCTATTGCAAAGAAATCGCATACGCTGCGGAAAATTTTGGTTATGGAGTTTCTTTGTAGAAGCTTGATAAGTATATCATAACATTTTAACTATGCCTCCAAAAAAGACATAATACACGTAACCTATATTATTTACTTAAATATGTGTTTTAATTTATCACAGAATAATATTGTTATTGATTCTTATATAAAACTGAACCAGAATTTATAACAGTAAGATTCCATAGATAGGTAAAGTTAGATTCCATAAGAGCAACAAATCACCTGTTATCAACTTATCATTTATGCTTGACAACTTTTTGGAAGTCAACTTGAGATAGAATAATAAGATAGCAATTTGTCTTGAACCTTGGTGTTTAGTTGAAAAGATAAAAACGTGAAAATATACACTCCCATTCATAAATACGGATTACACTGGTATTATGAAAACATGTACGTGCAGTGGAGTGCATGAGGGTTCTGACTTTACTCTCAGGGTTATAATGTTAGGACGATTGCACTACACCCAAAAACAGGGCTATGGAGTCAGGAGTTAGAGTCGTGGGGTCAGACTTTTTTTGGGTGGAGTTGGAGTCCGAGTTGAACTTTGATTTTCAGGTGTAATTAGAATTCAATGCAGATGGAGTCGTTAATGGAACCTTGCACAACATCTAAAACACCTGCAATTGAGCTGAAATTTTACATGGGAGTCACAGAGGGGCTATAGAACACATTTAGAGGTTAGCCCCAATAAATTTCATAGTACCTTTTATTTGTGGTCCACATGTATTTATGAGTAAGAGTGTGTACACAGCCCCTGCCATGAAAGACAACGTTCGGCAGTTCTATAGAGCTGAAGTATATCTGTGTAAGGAACACATTACAATACATTCAAAGATAACTTTTTTTTATTTTACTGATAAAGTTGATTGACTGTTGCAACCTATATATGTCACTTTTTTTTATCACCAGCACTAAACGGTATAAACCAGTGCATCTATTGTTTTAAATTCAAATATATATTCTATCTTATATTACCTATATAGTGAATAATAAAATCAGTAGAACAGCAATGCACTATTGCTTATAAGGGAACATGTTTGATATAATACAGACTCAGATGATTTATATTGCCCACAAGCATGCATATTTGATTGAAAATATCTACTTTCAATGATGGCTTGGTGACTTCTCAGAGAAAGAAAACATTATAGAGAGGCCACCATAAAACTAAAATAAACTAAACACCCGAATAGTCATAATAATTATGTATTACTATATATATTGCATGAAAGGAAGTTAATGTATATTCTTCACTGAGGAATATGCATTAATTTCAGGAATGGAAATTTAACATGTTAGGTCAAGGTTCAAAGCACAAACACATAAACATACCACGTGACTTTCATGAGTCCAGTCTTATGAATAGACTTTCTTACAACCAAGCCAACCAGATTTCAGTTTTCCTATTTAATCTAATTAGCATTTTATCACTACCTTTCATTATCTTCTGTTCAAAAATTTAAAAAGAAAAAATATTGATAAAAATTATGGGCAATGAGCAATAAAAACGAATACCCACAAAATGATAATTATTGCATAACTGCACGGTGTGCATGTACAAAGAGGAACATTTGGACCAGTTTAACAAAAACTACTCAAGATAACAAAAGTAGATAAGAGATCAAACTTGACTCTTGAGATATCCAAAGAGTGACTTTCAACCCATTCTGGAAGCGTCTGACAAACAGACACCAGAGGCAATCGCAAGGCGGAGTTCTTACTCAGAGGATACGATGAAGCAGCCCCGAAATTAGAGACTTATTTGCAAGGAGGAGTTCTTATTCAAGGATACCATGGGGCAGCCCCGAAATTAGAGACTTATTTTGTCCAGGTATGTCCACAGTTAAAACAATACAATTTGGCAAGACCTTTGATTTGATTATTATACACTCAGAGGCAGTTGCAAGGAGGAGTTCTTACTCAGAGGATACCATGGGGCAGCCCCGAAATTAGAGACTTATTTGGGCCTGGTATGTCCACGGTTAAAACCATAAGATTTAGCAAGGCCTTTGTCTTTGATTTGATTATTATAAATAAAAGGCAATTTCAAAGAGGATACCATGCATGAGGACGAGAAATTAGAGATTTTTTTGGCCAGGTATGTCTACAGTTAAAACTGTAAGATTCAGTATTGCCTTTGGTTTAATCATCACAACTATAAATACAAATAGATTTTTCGTGTATGCTCGAAGGTTGAAGAGTAAGTGGGTGACTCTGTTTAACGTAATGCACCACAACGGTTTGATAAATATCGACCATATATAATGGTACAATGCGGACGGCACCTGAACCAGTTTTGAGGTATGTAGTTTCGATTCGATATGATAAAGCTTTACCCGCCCCAAAAGTTCATTTTATTTTCGAGAGTAAACAGAGTATGTCCACAAACTCATGAACTGAACTTTAGAAAGTCGTCAACTTGATGTACACTTTGGTGCGAGGGCAACATTCCATACTATAAATACTGCTTTCGGGAACAGATTTCTCTAAAATACAGACCGGTTCGAAAAATGCGGACCCAAGGTACGAATCATGTTTCGATGGATTGTACTGATGGTACTTATCTTATCGAATCTTACCAACAGTACAGAGCCCTAGTTTTACGACCTATCAGCACTGGTGTGATCAAAGGTTGAAGAAAACAAGAGAAAATATTAACCAGCTTAATTAAAAAGTTATAGTCTGAAAGATAAAATAAATATCAGAATGGATCTATCACATTACAGTCTGTCACTTTGATATGTGCAAAATCATGGGTGATTATGACTCACAGAATTAAAAAAAATTAACAGGAATCTGAACTCAATTGTCCATATCAACGTGACAGACTGTAATATTTGGCAAAAACTCCTGCTGCCAGCTATAAACATTTTCCCCAGCTATCCAACTCACCTGAACTATCTACCTATCCTTATTATACTATCCTGCCCTTCTGGCTTCTGATGAGAGTAAATATCACCTCTGCTTTGTAACCAGATGTGCAAGGGTCTTCTTAATAAAAATTTCAAAATAATTATTATCTTCCCCTGCTTTCAATGCTGTATTTTCTAATCCTCCACATCGCTGTCAAGGGCATTTCGTTTCGCCAAATTTGTAATTACTATTATGCATTCCCGCTTTTGTTTTTCATCCAACCTTTTTCTTCTTATTTTTCATCAAGATTTTATAACCGATCACTGGAATTACACCAAATTTTAGCATAATAATCTACAAAAAATATTCACATTGTGAAAAAGAGCTAAATGACAAATTTAAGAGTTGTTGTTATATGAATTTTTGAAATCCGAGAATTTCCAAAAATGCTTCTTAAATTTTTCAGAAATTACTATGGGGGCGACCATTTAAAATCCAGGAGGGCTTGGAGTTTTCTTCGACAGGAAATTACTTGTTTCACGGTAGCTGCAGCAGTAATTATTTATTTCAAGCATGTGAAGTCCCAGACTATTCATTCCAAAATCAAGCAACACCTTGTTAAGAAATACCCCAAGCAGAAATTGCTTATTTTAAAACTGCCCCAAAAGAATTTATTTCTCAAACAAAGAGCAGGAAATTATTTATTTGAAAATATTTCAAATATTTGAAATTATTTATTTGAAAATAACTCTATTAAATGGTTGCCCCCCCCCCCTAAGAAAATCTCCAATAAATTTATAATTTCAGTAAAGCAAACATTGCCTGCAGCTAAACTTTGTGAATCAGCGAATGGTAGAGCTTCAAGACTCAAGATATTTTATTTCTTTCTAAAACGTCATGTTACAGTAAAGCGGGAGGACATCTCTAAGACAAGTACTTAACGCTGGCGAGAGCACCCCCCCTAAAAAAAATTAAAAGATCATGTCATCATCTCAGAGAAATCCATTAAAGAAATAAAATATACAATAGCATACAGAAAATCAAAGTAACAATGGTACTATGCTTGCATATTGGGTGAAGAACCAAATATATATTATGACGAATATGATGAAAAGAAAAATATGAGGACACAAAGACAAGAGTGATATTTCAGGAAAGGATATTTTCACATTTGGTGGAATATGCAAGTCCAAAGAATCTGAGCATATTTCATAAATTTGATGAGAATCACATGTCAACAGATTCTGAACTTATTTTTAATATCCTTGTAGAATTTGCAATGCGCGATATACAATTTAAGAAGCAGCTCAGAGACTGAAATTCCTTTGTAACATGGTATTAACTAGGTATTCAGATATATATAGCATAATGGGATATTACACAGGTTTTCATAGTTCTGAATAATTTGTAATTTGATGTATTTTGCAAAATCCTGTAAACTGTGACTATATATACCTTATCTTTGAAATTCATTGGAGCATTATTTATGATAGCAGGTAATCTAAAACGAATGCTATTTATGCTTCTGCTGGGGTGTTCGGAGAGCATATGCATGCCTAGTGTTGTTATTATGCATGTCGACGTTTCTAGTGAAGACAGAAGTTAGGAATATTGTCAGCAAACATATATACAAATTTATACTCATTTAACTGCAGAATATCAATAGCTTTCAATAATCTAAGAGATATAAAAATTGGTTCTGTGTGGGCATTGAATTTTACATTCATTACAATTCTGACGGAACGTTTTTGTACTTTCACGAGTCTCTCAGCATGGCTTCCCCAGATTGATGAGCATGCAGCTTCATTGACTAGATGGTCGACCTGGTAGCAATATAAAATCATACCATATTAATATTATTATTATCAGGTTTGAAACTTTGTCTTTTATAACTCCAATTTTAACAACACAAAATTTGACGTCCGTTCCTCTGCAGGCCTTCATCCACTCATGTTCACATCGTTACATGTAGGGGGAACGGGGGCACAGCGGGACGCGGGGCACTGTGGGACAGTGGGGTTTTCTTGGATCCTGGCAAGGTATATGATATGGTAGTGCCATCATATCTTGTAATTTCACATCCTGATGTTTCCTTGGTTTAATAGACAAATTACAGCCACATGCAGCAGTATGGAGAGCAAAAGTTTATTTTCCTACCACTAAAGTAAATATGGACGGTTTCAATTCGAACCATTCTGTGGACAAACCATGAACAAAATGAGGCATTCTCAGTGCTTGTATGAATTTTATATATTGTAACGAACAGTTATGAATTGCTATCGTGATAAACACACTCACTGGTGTCCGAGAAATTAGCATTTTGGTGTAAAAGTCATATCGGGGCTCATTGGGACAGTGAATTCGGGGCACATTGGGACGCACTTAATATGGCAGAATTTGAGTGTCCAAGGCAACTGAATGACCTGGGACAGCACACAAAAGGTATTCAGGCCACAGGGAATAGAGGCATAGTGGATTACCATGCTCTGTGAACAAATTTGTCGCAAAGCACTGTGTGTTACTTACATAGATGTCTGCACCCAGGACAGTTTATGTTAAATGTTTAAAACTGTTTAAAGTTATGAACTATTGGCACTACAAGGTGTTAATGCACTGTATATTATCTTACGCACTACTTATATGTGATATCTATTGCACATGGAGTGTTAAAATTATTTTTTAATTGATGTCCCAATGTGCCCCGCCTGTGCTAGCCAGAGCACATTGGGACAGTCATTTTTTACGACTCTCTGGCTGCAAAAGGATAGGTGCAGTCTAGTTTATTATGCCTTGCATTTAAGCTTTCAGCATTGAGCAAAATTAGTAGACGTTAAAAGCGTCCCAATGTGCCCCCGCTCCCCCTATAGCTGTCTTCGCTCTACCCACAAACAGTGGCTTATTTCACGGGGGGGGGGGGGACGTCATTTGGCCATGGCCCCCAGCTCACCAAAATTAATATGGAAAAGATAGGATACACCTTGGAGCTTTTTCTGACGTTGAGCACTGTCAATCATGCCCTTTTTATTGGATTATGTCGAAAATGGTGTTGTCTCACAGCAATAGAAATAATCTTGAAGTGTGATGCAATAGGCATTATCCTACTTTAGCCCCCTTAAGGGTTTGAAAATTTTATAGGTATTTCCATAGATATTGATCAACAAAAACTGAAACTGAAAAATAACTCAATTATGTTTCCAGTCCGTATATCACAGAATAAATACTGTGAAAGTGTGAAGGAGATCATTACCAAGAATACTCACAGTTATATGTTTCTTAAAACATTCAAACTGAAGTGTGATATATTGCAAAATACTGTCTTATATATACTCCCACTTTAGCCCCCTTTCCCATTGACTGTACCATTGAAAAGGGGGCTAATGTAGGAGTATATATAGACAGTAGGATATAGCAAAAACTGTCTTATTATACTCCTGCTTTAGCCCCCTTTTCCATTGACAGGACCATTGAAAAGGGGGCTAAAGCAGGAGTATATATAGACACTTGGATATAGCAAAAACTGTCTTATTATACTCCTGCTTTAGCCCCCTTTTCCATTAGCAGTACCATTGAAAAGGGGGCTAAAGCAGGAGTATATATAGACAGTAAGATATAGCAAAAACTGTCTTATTATACTCCTGCTTTAGCCCCCTTTTCCATTGACAGTACCATTGAAAAGGGGGCTAAAGCAGGAGTATATATAGACAGAATTTTGCTATATTTTGGAGGTATTTCTACTGTATAAGCATCATTGTGTTTATACACAATATGGCGTTTATACAGTTATTGAAACAACTAAAAAACTTGTCTCTTTTTTGGTGGTATTTCTACTGTATAAGCATCATTGCGTTTATACAAAAGATGACGTTTATACAGTCAATGTAACCAAGAAAAACTTTTCTCTTTATAAAAAAAAATACTGTCTTATATATACTCCTGCTTTAGCCCCCTTTTCCATTGACAAAACCATTGAAAAGGGGGCTAAAGCAGGAGTATATATAAGACAGTATTTTATATATCCTACTGTCTTATATATACTCCTGCTTTAGCCCCCTTTTCAATGGTACTGTCAATGGAAAAGGGGGCTAAAGCAGGAGTATAATAAGACAGTTTTTTGATAAATAGTTAGACATTTATTTCTTTGTTACATTGACTGTATAAGCGTCATCTTGTGTATAAACACAATGACGCTTATACAGTAAAAATTACCACCACTATTTCCCATGAAAAAAGGGCCTAAATGTTTAGACCCCTGAGGGGGCTAAAGTAGGATAATGCCATGCAATAAAATATGCTCAGTCATGTGTGGAAATTTGTGATGTGGCAAAGCAACTTGAGTACCAAGCAAATGATCATTTTCTTGCATGTCTTGTTTGGAACAATCTAATACCAGTTTTCTTTTCATGATGCCTGTGATCGATTGTCCATATTTCTTTGCAGAAGTTCTGCTCACCCAAACCTGGACATGGCATCTAGAGCAGAAGCCTCAGAGCCACCAGGCCAAGTGAGGTGAGTAACAGACAGTGACATTATTAGCAGAATGTAATATAGGGTACACCTCAATGGTTCGAAATGGTTCGAAATGATTCAAAATGGTTTTTCAGGGTAATATCTTGCAGGATCCATTAATTGCTTATTGTACATGTATACTAATTTTACTTTCTATCTATATAGCCCAGTTTTTGTTTGTTGATCTTTTACAGCCTGGAAATTTGATATGCAAAAAGAGTGGACTACTGCACTGTGAAAATGGCACTTAATGCATCATCATCCTGATGATTTGTCATCATCATACCCAAATGTCAATGTTAGATTGATTTCAGGAGACTTGTTGGTGACATGCAAACGAAAGGATTATACATCAGATTTTTAGTCTAAATCATTTATGAAAAATCGAATGGGCTTCTCTTGTCTTGATCATGACTAATCAAACAGCCTCTATGTCTCCCATGCTGAATGTAGAGAAGATGACATTTCATCATGTATCATGAGTCACAAAGTGGCATTTTCAAAGTGCAAAGATCAAATTTCCTTCCTGTAATACCGATTAATGCAGTTGTCACAGAGCTAAGATCCGTTGTGGAGCTCCATTAGCCATTTATCTTGCTTTGAGTCTTAACCATTAACTATCATATCAAATCATTTTGGAACAGTAAGCATCCCTTGTAATGTCAGATATTTTGTCTGACCTGAACCTAAGATAGGTCGGACATTAGTGAAAAATGTCGGCAAAAGCTGATTGTCCAATGTCTTTGGCGTGCAGTGCCGTGCACTGTGATTCTGCTGTAATTTCTTGGCATGGCAAATTGCTGGTTATGACATTTTAATATCATATGACTATTCTTAATAAATGTGAACAACATAGAGGTGACAAGAAGTCCTAAGAACATTACCTTGTGATCGTCACTCTTGCCACAGCAGAGATAAAGCAAAAGCGTGCATGTACAGTAGCAGTTGTGTATGTATATTAGCTGTTGTGTATGTATATAAGCTTCACACTGAAAACTTATAAATGATAAATGTTGCATGAATTTTTACAGGTACAAAAGAATTGAAGAAAAGATCCAGCATTTGACAAGACATAACATTGAACGAGAGACAAAAGAAATTTTGGAAATCTTGGATGAAGGAAATATCATTTCTGTCGTTTACTTCTTACCTTCTACTATGATACAGCTTGTTGGTAAAACTAATGGCCTGTATCTGGAACCATCTTTTGCAACGCTTGTTCGGGTAAGCATATGTTGAATAATTCCTTAGCGTTTGCTTAAGCCTAAATGAGCTGTTTGAGAGATTATCAACTGATGAATCTGGACTTTTCATGGTGGGAAAAATGATCCCCAACACCAAGATCAATTTCCACCACTTTGGAAAAACTCAAGTTTCGATTCAATGCAATGTCACTGCCAAAATTTAACTAACAACGCCGTCCAAGCCAATCTCTCCCTTTTGAATAATAAACATCTCAGCGAGAGATCATTAGAAACTAACTTTGCTGGTGCTCAGAATCAATATTAAAGATAATCATAAGTATTGCACACACGTGGATTGGTAAATCTGTACTGTGTAGGTCTTGCAACTCTGGCAAGACGATTGTTGTGATGGAAGAGAAGGGACACATGACATAATCTATCACCAAGAATCAAATAGGATCATAACAGACACTAACTAGCATGAGATACCACAAAATAAAAAAATATGCTCACAGAAGTTTAGAATTGCAAATCAAAGGTAATCACAAACTATTTCTAGCTACACATTGATAGGTAAATCTGACCTGGTCGCATGTCACAAGGTCGTACAATTTGCGTTACATGGCCGTTTTGGACCAAAAATTGTTTTCTTCAAAAATGACTAAAATAGACTAAGGACAACCAATTAAGACCAAAATTAACCGCGATTATGCAATAATGAGGTCTGTATATGGCATAAACAAATTGTTTCACCACACAAATCAATGTAAAAGCCAGATTTCAAATGCGTTTTTCTCGAAAACTACTTCATTCCACTAAAGCTGCTGTAAAATACAAAGTACTCCATGTATCACCATGAAATTGTCACTGAAGTTGGCCAAGATGATGATCTTACTGATTTGAGCAGTAAAAAGAAGTATCTCTTCTCCAAAACTTAATATTTAGATCCACAAAGTTATGATACAGTAACCCACAAAAAACGTTTTCAAGCATCATGTGTATAACTATGCTAGAAGCCTGAGTTCATCTTAAAATCTCAAGTAAAAGGTTTCAAAACATTACCAATATACCTTAGAACTAGTTCAAACATCTTACTTCAATAATTATCAAAAATGCAGGTGACATCTCACATATATCTCCAGTTTCAATATTTGTGCAGTGATAAAAATCAATATCTCTAGTGAGTATTTAATTTCAAAGCAATCCTTATAATTTAACAGAAATTCCTGCCCTTTTTCATGATATGAGGGCACAAAAGTAAATTATGACTTGTTATTTATTAGTTTGATCACTTTTTGGTCATTTTTGAAGTCCAGTACATTGCTATGAAGCCAGCATAAAAATCTGTACCAATCATTAGTACATGTGTTTCATTTTTTTCAGGGTTTTTCAGAGCATCACAGAAGTCACAAAATCATTGCAAACCTAACCATATTTTATGCCACAGTAAACCCTGATTTATGAGCATTTGGAAACTAGCACTTTCCAGATTGTATGATTTTACTGGTTGAAGTTCTGATGGTTTGAAACTTACAACCCCTCTCCAATTTGACTGTTTTTTACAGGTGTTACAAAAGTTTCAGGGTAAACTAGACATGCTGTACAGCAAGTGGTTTACCTGCACACAAACTCTGAGATATGCAATTGAAAGTAGAACTCATGAGCATTTATTTGATATATGTTTGAAGTCCCTAGCTTCAATATTAAGTGTTTCAGACTGAATTTTAAAGAACACGTTGATTTTTTTTGACAAGAGGGACAGGTTTACATTGCTTTGCATTAAAGGCTCTACCAAAGACATGCTAATAGTTAGATAGATGATGTAAGCTTTTTGGGCTTGTCAAGGAACTGGGTATTACTACAGAGAAAACCAGAACAGGATATCTTTTGTCATTGGCATGCAATCTCACTTTTAAGATGATTTTTTCAAATCTGATGTAACGCGGGACACAAAAAAATCACCTGTTTTCTCAAGGTTTTTGGTGGCTAACAGCCTTATTCTGTAAGGAAGAGTAATTTTTTGAGATCGATATGAAGCTGCAGAAGCTACGCATTCCAGTGATGTATAATAAAAGATGGAACATACAAGATATGTGTTTGTAATCATCACATAAATGTAAAATTTCTCAAATTGTACGACTTCGCGACACACGACCACCTGTGTATGTCTTGCAACTCAGGCAAGATGCTTGCTGTGATACAAAAGGGGGACACATGACAGAATCAACCACCCACAATTAAATGGGGTCATGTAACAGACACAAACTAGTGTGAGATACCACAAATTGAAAACATTTGAGGAGTCATGAGGACGACATCCTGTTTTAATTTTGCTGACAGAAGTTCAATTCTGCATGTTTTTCTGTTTGGTGACTTAAATTAGGACTTGTGTTCCAAATTTGTGTTCTGATGGTTTTTATGATTATATATGTTACGTTTAATTTTGAGATTCATTCTTATCTTGCTATGGATTGACCAGGACCAAATTAATTTTGGGAAGTGTTTATCAGGAGGAATAATTTCTCCAGTGAGCATCAGGACATGTAATTAAAGGTTTTTAAATCTAATAATGGGCATTTCTGAAATAAAGGTCCATGAACGAAACATCTAGGTCTTTGTTTCCTCATATCTTAATCTACCAGGAATAGGGTGTCCCAAAAAAAGTGAAAGTCTGAAATTAATTGGGGCTAACCTCTAAATGTGTTCTGCAGCCCCTCTCTCACTCCCATGTAAAATTTCAGCTCATTTGAAGGCGTTTTAGATGTTGCTCAAGAGCCCCAAAGATAGATGTTAGTTTAACATTGAATGTCATGCAAAAATGGCTATTTTAGCTAATAGCAAATAAATTATGGGTTTCAGTCCACTGAAACACATGGATAGTTGATACAAAGATGAATAAATTATTCTGCATACTGTGGTACAAATTTCATATTTGTAACTTGCTTGGGTATTGAGAAAATCTACATGTATGGGATATACTTATTTATGCGATTTTCTGTGATTTAAAAAAAACTTCTAAGATTGTTTCAATAGTCTCAAATTGATTGTAAGACATTGGTTGATGTTCTTGTGTCTCTGTCACACTATGGAACCAATTGTGATTGTCTCATGCTTAAAATTCGAAATTAGACTGCAATTTTAAATCTTCATTAAGAAAGATACTTCACCTTGGCGTCAATTTTTCATGCAAATTGGTAAACATTTGCCAATTACAGAAGAACAGTAAGGTACAGATATGAAATTTGTACCATAGTGTGCAGGATAATTTACACATCTTTGTATCAACTATCCATGTGTTTGGGTGGACTGACACTGATAATTTATGAGCTATTAGCTAAAATTGTCATTTTCGCATGAAAATTCAGTGTTAAACCCCATCTGTCTTTGGGGTTCTTGAGCAACATCTAAAACAACTTCAAATGAGCTGAAATTTTACAGGGGAGTCAGAGAGGGACTATAGAACACATTTAGAGGTTAGCCTCAATGAATTTCAGACTTTCACTTTTTTGGGACACCCTAACCAGGAATGAAAAAGAAATTTAACTTCAGTTATTTACAGCTCTCGCAATTGCTCTGAAGAAATCATCTTTTTTCATAGTCTGGATGATGTCATAGCTTGAGACTCCATTGGATCCTACGCAACTTTGGTGCTAGCTATGATGTCGTAGGTTAAACTGGTCAATAGCATTTCATGTGGACAACTTCATCACAGCCTTAAAATTATGTCATGGCCCGATTAGCCAATATTACCCCTGCAAAAACTCAGGTAGAAAGTTTGGGGAGGGGTATTGTCTATTTAGTGACGCTTAAAGTACCTGAAATTCAACCAAGCATGGCTGATACGATAAATAGCAATTAATACAGTTGTTTACGAACATGCTTCTGGTCTAAATTGAATTTGATATGGAGCTGTCAAGTTCAAGCATTTTGTGTACTGTTTGTAGATTTGTTGGCTGTCCCTTTCAGTGTAAACTACAAACAATTACTTTAATCCTGTATTTCTTTGTTGGCAACCACAGAACCTGGCATAAATATGAAAACATAAGGATCAATTGACAGCTTTTGAGCAGAGTGCCCCCTCCCCAGGAGCAGTCCAACTTTGCATCTAAGTTGTTGTTGTGGTATTATTGGCCACTCTGGCAATGATGCAACTGCAAGGCTATGATGAAACTGTTCACAACGAACACTATTGGCCAGTTTGACCAGTGGCATCATTTATTTCACCAATTTTGCATACCCTCCAGTGCTAAGCAATGGAGCATTCACCTATGACATCATAGGTCCACTCTGCCACCGAGAAAAAAACTGATTTCTTCAGATCAATTGCTAGAGCTGTAAGTGAAAATGGTCCAAATTAAGTTTTTGAAATTAGGCTTGATAAGTTGAAAAACTAAGTTTATCTTTTCAAAATTGTTCTAAATTAGAGCAAAGGATCTATTTGTCTTAAATTGTACAGCCATTTTGAAAGATAATATATAGTACAGTTGAGTTTTAGAAACTGAAGTTACATCCTAACAGCGTAATGTGCCGAAATGCTTATTTGCGAACTTAATACTTCATATAGAGCAAACTTAATAAATTAATTGAATTCGGAGGAGTTTATTTAATATACACAGATCTTTAAATTTTGAAAATCGGACATGTATTAAGGACTGTAGCTCAATTTATATTATGAGACCCTCTTTCCACTGATGCGAACTTTTTGATGACGTTTGTCATTCCTCACAAATTTTATATCAATATCTTCTGTTTCTTCTGAGTTGGAGCTGGAGTTTGCCCTTGGTTTTCCCCCATGATAGTGCTGCCTTTACAAATGGGAATCCAGTATAGGATACCAGAAAAGCCCATCTGGGCACACGCACTGTTACATCTATAGGCATATTAATAGGTCTATAGATATCCATGAACACGCAATTAGGGAACTGTAGCAAAATTTAGGGAAGAAACAATGTGTTTTAAAATTTGGAAAAAGAAATTTGTAGTAAAAATTTGGAAAAAAAAAATTTGTAGTAAAATTTGGGGAAAAAAAAGAGAAAAATTATTTTCTTGTGAAATTCTTTATTGGAAATTGGAAAAAAGGAAGCTCTGAAGCCTAAGTATGACGATGTTAGACGCCTCGTGAGAGGGAACAGAACTCTAAAAGTTGCCTTTTATAAATTGTAAGATAGATAGGATTTCAGGAACATGATTGTTTCCATGCATGGTGATACATGAAACGCTTGGCCTGCCATTATATATTCTAAAGGCCATATAGGCCATTTTTTCCCAAATTATTTCTGGAAATGTTTTTAATGAAGTGACAATCAGATATTGGAATTTTTGTGATCGTGACTTCATCTACCATTTGCATTTCTATTAAAAACCCTCACTCGTGTTATGTAAGATTAAAAGTCACCTATTTTGAACTCTTGGTTAATCAGAAAGTACTTTGTAGAATACTTTAGATAAATTCAGTGGACTTTTTTGAAATGTTTGATATTTCATTCAGGGAACAAATGATATAAAATGGATCTCCACAATGAAAAGATGCTTTATAGAATGATGACTTCTCAAGCACTGGTTTTTCCTCCTGGGAGACTGATTTATCAAGAATGTCCAGTCTGGTAAAAAGTGCATGACTGGTTGTTAATTATCTCAATACTTCCTTTCAGACTATGCATCCGAGTTATGAGGCGAGTGCACTCGCAGAGGTAGAAGACCTGGCACGCCTAGTTTGGTACAATACAAAACGCATTACTAGCGACTCAATTGTAAGAGAAACTATTGCCAAACTCAAGGTAAGATACTTCAAAATTATTCCATTAGAATCAGACTGTGGTTACATATATAATTTTCTGTTTAAAAAATGAGTGATTTTAATTGATTTAGCTAGAATTGTCAAATCAACAGAAAAGCATCCGCTGTTACAGGACTTATGACTAAGCCCTGTTAATACTCCTGAAACAAGAAACAAGAGGAAACAGGATAAACAGCTCCTTATATCACCAGTGGCGGCTCCAGGATTTATTTGTTTGGGGGGCTGAGGGGGGGGGGCTTCTCCATTATTTGGTGGGGCTGCCAAAAACTAAGCAAAGCCTGTTTTCGATGCGCATTTTTACGCCCCATGCATTTTAAAGCCGCAGCATTTCTTCATATTCAATCCCCCCCCCCCCAAAAAAGTACTTGTATGAAAGTTGGTCTGGCTATCATATAATTATAGCAGACCCTGAAGCTGAATGCACCTTATTTTATTTATTAATTAATTTTAATCCCAAACAAGTGGAGAACATATATATTTTCTTACCGGAAAACAAATTCGAAATATGTCTCCATTTGGCACTCAAAACACTATTTTCAGGTTGTTTTTTCACTACAATTTTACTGGACAATGCTAAAACTTTGCATGATGAACTACATGTTCTTGGTTTGCTCATTATTTATGGACAATTATAAACTTATTATTCATCATTTTCTGTACCAATTTGCTGCAAGGAAATCAATAACCATGATGAGACATATCATATTTGGCCACAAACTAGTTTACAGATAGCTATGAATGTTCTTTTTATGACTAGAGAATGACAGCCAGCTAAAGACAATTTGTGATTTCTCGGCCTTTTTATTATTTTGGGTAATTAGTTTTTTGAGTCGGTAGTGATCAATACTTAAAAGTAGCTCTGGGACCTACACAGAGGTCAGGCGCTAGGAGAATATTTCAAGAGCAAGAACTATGATCACACCTAACACTGCAATTAGATGCCATGTTGGCATGGCTTGACCTTTTAGGAAAGAAGTGATGGCTTGAGTTCAGAGCAGATATTCCAAATAATTTATTTTAAATCTACACTGTACAACACTGTCCCTTTTCCTTGATTTACATTGACGAACACAATGGGGACCTGGGGGTAGACCTAGGAGTCAGTCGAAAATAAAATCATGACTGACCAAACAGGAATTCAACTGATTAATTGAACTTCTTGGCGGAATTTAACTCTAACTAGTTGAATAAATTACAACAGACTAAATCCAACTTTAAAAAAAAAAAAAAACGGTGAAAGGCAAGATTGATCAACACTAGGATTCCCATTTTCAAAATTACAATTATCTAACAAAATTTGTTTTTAAAACATCAGTAAAGACAACAGATCAAGGTGGTTTTCATCCGTGGATAACTGGATATGCTTTCTCAGTCAGATTTAATTGAAACATTTCAACTGCCTTAGGCAAAACACACAATATGACATTTTGACTAACCGAGTCGAAAAAGAAATCCAACTGACTTTTTCAACTTATTCGACTGACTCCGGGGTCTACCTAGGGGGCCTGGATTGCTCCTAGACCACTGATATAAGCGGCATTGTGACAAAAAACACTGCGACACGGGCCCGGGAATGCTGGAAAATCCTCGGGACCCCCGTAGACAACGTGATCTGGAACAACCACAGGTTCGTTCTCGCGGAACATACATGTGGCTTTCTGCATGATGCCATGATTCATAGAGACTTTATTTCTCTGTATAAGAACATATTTTTTTGGTCAAAAGTTGGGGGGGGCTATGGGGGGCCTCAGACATTTTGGGGGGCTTCAGCCCCCCCCCCCCTCGCCTCCCCTTGGAGCCACTACTGGATATCACTCCCTATGTTGTCAGCTGTAAGCCACTGAAAGTGAAAGTAAGGGGCCTACCAGATGATAGTTGGGGGAAGGCGTCCAGGGGGGCGCTGTGGATATTTCTCTCTGAATAACTCTTTTTTGTAACTGAGCTATTTTTGAAGGTTGTGTGAGATGGAATGACAAATTTTCCATTGCGTTTGTAATGTTTCTATTGTTACTTTGGCCTGGCTGCAGGTGGAGCAACAATTTTTTTTTTTATTCCATGTGGTGGAGAAACTTTTACCCTTCCAAAGGGTAAACAAGGCCCACAATCGCTTCATAACAATGAGTCTGCTTTGGTGCTGGGTGAAGTGAGGAAGCCGTTGGGCTGTTTATCAGAATGGAAAAATGTTCCTAAAATTCTATCTATCTTTATCTATTGTCATTTTATCAAATGTAGCATATCTTTAACCTATAGATTAGATTAGATTAGATATTCTTTATTGACTTGTGACATGACATGGTTCTGATATGAATATAAACTGTATTATCGTCACCGAGCCTTACAGGCTTACAATTTTAAATCTGTTGAAATAGGAAACTTGGTACAAAACACACTTAACATAATGGAAATTGTAGATTAGATACAAACAAGGTACCAACAGTCAAAGCGAATAGTAGTTCAGTTCTTTAAGCTAAGGCTTTCAAAACAAATTTACCCTACAGCACTTGAAAATTACAACAAATGCAAATAAATTTATCAAAAAAATCAGCATTTTGGAAATCAGAATCAATTAATTGTATAGTTTGGAATAAAAATCTATCTTAAATTTTGTATAAAGGGCACTCACACTAGACATAAAACTCATCTTCAATGACATTAACACTGAAGTGACAGGTGCGGTTTTCAATTGGGATGCTACGATATCTACCAACCTCAATTTGTAATGGAAGGATTCCAAAGCGAAATTGTGCAATGAGTGATCTTACTCGTTTGTCTAAATTTTGACAAACATATTCTTCACAGCCATAAGTCCATTTGAATAAATTGTAAGTTCTGAGCTTGTTTTTGTTATGTTTAGCAACATCCCAATTGTTTACCTCTTTGTACTCAAGCAAACCCTTCATGTAATCTATATTACATAATTCTCTTTTATTAAATACAACAGTACATTCGCATGTATTATTATCCTTCCAAAAAGTACGTAGAAAGTGATTTTTTTCTTGTTAGGTGGAAGTGTGACATCATATGGCAGTTCCCATAGGTTAGCATTGGAAATCAGGCGTTCTATGTGAGGTCACAGGTTGTTCAGCCAATCATTGCTCACTCTGCATAGCATGTCATATCAAATCTGTGAGGTAGTATACCAGCATATGACTACATGCCATGTGTGTAAAAATGAAACACATTCAGTTGTGGCCTGCAGTGGCACATCTAGAAATGACATGGGAGGATGCATGTTAATCTTTGGCCTGAGGGGGGGGCATGCCCCTCAATGTTGAACCAAGGGCACATAAAAAAGATAGTTGATGATTCCATATATTGATCACAGAGTTGATCCTCCCTCCCTTCCCCAGAAGAGTTAATGCATCCATTAAAAATGTGCAAATGTGTATCCCCTTCATGAGACACCCTGGCTGTGCCACTGGCAGCAAACAGTAAACAACATTCAGATCAGGCAGCTTATGAGTGACAGTTGTTTATTGATTTACACAGCTTGTAATTTTCTTCTTTCACTCAGTTATGCTTCATGGCACTCTCATACTATGTCATATACCATATATGGCAATTCTGTACACTACATCACGTGCCAACACTACATCATACTCCACACCTCAGCCAATCATGATGCCCCATCTGTGTGAGGTCATATACCAATTTTGCTAGATTTTTCAAATTCTACATACTTATTGGAAGGATAATAAATATATATATTGTTTTATTGACACAAGAATATCAGTAATGATACATTTGTCAATGTTAGTATTGCGAGAAAACATTGGTTAGTAAAATGTGATAATATTTAATAGTATAAAAATTTTATAAGTATATATATATACAATAAAAAATGATAACTTTCATAAAATAGGACATGTAGGTTATATTACTTAAGGTTCCAGCCACCGTTTACTTCCACTAATCAATCATGTTACATCTAATGAATAGTATATAACAATTTATACCTAGTTATCAAAAATATAAATATGTTTAAAAAACGATTTTCCAGACAAAACAACTAGGAATAATAAATAATAATACAGTGCATACATTCATTTTCAACATTGATATCATAATATCTGTCAATAATCATAGTGAACTAAAAATAATAGGCCTGTAACCACTTTAGAGACAAAGCATCAAAAAGCATTCACATCTATATAGTATATTCATATATAGTATATTCATTACTTTTCAGCATTTATGTATAATAATATCCCTTAATAATCATATTCTTTTGCAAGCTAATACTATTGTCCATTTTTCAGAATGTTCATGATATATTATTTCGGTCTAATGTACACGATGGTGTCATAAAGAGTTTGCAGTTATAATCTTGCAAAATGTCATCAAGAATATTTACAGAGATTTGCACAATAAGTGTATATTGTAAGTAAAATGGTGTATCAAATTATCTATACATTGTAACATAACTCATGCGAAGGTAGGAGATGTTCTGTTATACATCAGCCTGTTGCAGGAACTTTCCAAGGCTAATTTGCATTTCGGCCTCTTTACTGCTCATTATTGCTATAAACTTATCTGTGTCATCAAGTGATCTAAAGTTATTTATCAGATTTTCTGCTATCTGAAATAGTTCATTACGGTTGCTCTGATTGCTTGGGCAAATAATCAGGCAGTGTATTTCATCTTCAGTCATATTTAAGCTACATTTCTCACAGATTCTATCTTCTGCCGGAATTTTTGGCCGTTGATGGCGACCCGTTTCTATACGTAGACTATGCGAGCTTGTTCTAAATCTGGCAATTTTGGTTATGATTTTACCGCTATGTCTTAAAAGCAAGTACGGCTCTAACCTGCAGTCTGTTTTAAATAGTTTATATGTTCTTAATTTAGGTTGCTGTGTACTGTCATTTATGGACTCGATTAATCTCATCTGTTCAATTTCATACAATTTTAGTTTAGTTCTACTGCCTATACGATCAATGTTATGGCTCCCACTGTCATGCATGTTATAAAGAATATTACAGTTATTTAGAATCTGGATCACTTTACCGAGCCAGCTGTTACGGTTGCCATCTCTGTGCATGTCCTTTTGAATTGATAGACATTTCTTAAGTATTTTATGATCAGACATTTTTTCTAACCTAACCCAATAATTTATCATCCTTACTTTATGCCTAACATGTAGTGGGAATCTACCAGTCTCGCCATACACTGCAAGAGATGGGGTTTGTTTTCTTACTCCTAGAACACTCTTAAGATAACCAAGTTGTAGGTTCTCTAACTCACTTATAGATTTTTCACCTGTCCAGATTTCACTGTTGTACTCTAGGATAGGTAGGATATATGTATCAAACATTTTTAAGGATAGCTGGGGATTTATGAGGCCCAATGCCTGCTTTGTGTCACCTTGTAACGCAAATAAGGCTTTCAGCCCTTGCGTCGCTAGGTATTCCATCATTTTACCATGTATGTTTCGTTTATTAGTGAGCATATGACCTAAATATTTGAAACTATCTACATTTTCAATATTTTCACCATTGTAAATCATATTACAAACAGTTTTGTTTCCTATCTGCATTACTTTTGTTTTGTTTACATTTACAATTAGGTGCCATTTTTTGCAGAAGTTGTGTAAGGAGTTAATGCTATTCTGAAGGCATTTTGGTGAATCAGCTAGTAAGACAATGTCATCTGCATAGAGAATATGAGTCAGAGTCAAGTTACCAAGTGTTATTCCATCAGTTTTGTTCAGATATTTGGGGAGGTCAGACATAAATTCATTGAAAAAAATAAACAACAGCTCATACGCCCAGTTTTGATGACAAACAGATATATCCCAATTGAAAATTTTCTTGAAACTTCCAAATTTGTTTTTTTGCTTCAAATAACCCCGGCCCTGGGGTTAATTATTTTTCAGTCTTATGAAATTCGCATAACAAAATGCTTCTGGGTGTGAATTAGGAATGGGTTTGCTCATTTGGAACTAGGGTTAGTTTACCTGGATTTAAGTATTTACTATACCACAACTTCAATCGAAATCTATTCAAAGAAGTCACTTGGACACCCAAAAAACTAACTCTCGTGCCTACTGAATTAGCATTTTGGCAATTTGGATGATTAAGGGTATGATAACTTGTGCCAATAAATAGGGGGGATGATAATCCTGAAAGTCTGCGGGGACGCCTTCAAAAGTTGCTAATTGCCAACAGAATCAAGAAAAAATTTACCAAATTGCATTTCATGGCTTATTCTGCCTGCTACTGGCCAAAATGTCGAACCATGTCTTTTCTAAAGTCGAAAATAGTATTTTCCATCTGAACTTGAAAAGTATTGATTTTAAGTCATACAAATGTATTGACATTGAATAGGTAATTGGGCATTCCGAACATTTTGGTTTATATTTCAAATGTATAGGTGCAGTGGTTCTTGATATATGGCCATTTAGGGCGCATTTTCAAAGAAGTTTCAAGAAAATTACCAAGTATCAAGTGTTGTTTAAATCTGAAAATGACAAGAATTTTTATTAATAGTCATGTGAATCATTGAAAATATATATTATGACTTCATCAAGAAACAGAACAATACTCTAGCATCTAGATGTCAGTTTGGCTTTACACCAGGGGCTAGCACCACCGACTGTGTCTCTGTTCTTGATACTATTATAAGCTATCAACAAGTAAATCGAAAACCCGTGTATCTATGCTTTGTTGATTTCACTAAAGCATTTGACTATATTAATCGAAATGCTCTATACCACAGACTTAGGACTCAAAAAATTGGAGATAAAATGTTGAAGATAGTTATTAGTATGTATGACAAAGCCAAGGCTAGAGTTCATCAAAATGGAAATATAGGTGATTCTATTGACAGTAAATGTGGTGTACTGCAAGGTGGAATTCTTAGTCCCAAATTCTTTAATGAATTTTTGTCTGATCTTCCCAACTATTTAAGCAAAGCTGATGGTCTATCCCTAGGGAATACGGTGCTCACCCATATTTTGTATGCTGATGACATTGTTCTCATCGCTGACTCACCAAAACACCTTCAAAAGAGTGTGAACTCATTGCACAATTTCTGTAAAAAACGGCATCTAATTGTGAATGTAAATAAAACCAAAGTAATGCAAATAGGTCATAAGACTTTAACTTTAACTTTAACATATACAATGGCCAAAAACTAGAGAATGTGGACTGTTTCAAATACTTGGGCCACATGTTGACAAATAAACAAAACATACATGGCAAGATGAAAGAATATCTCACAACACAAGCTCAAAAAGCCTTGTTTGCATTACAGGGAGACACGAAGCAGGCTCTAGGCCACATTAACCTCCAGTTATCTTTGAAAATGTTTGATACCTATATTTTACCTATTTTAGAGTACAACAGTGAAATATCGAAAAATAGCAATAAAACTTGCCAGATTTAGAACTAGCTCGCATAGCTTATGCATTGAAGCAGGACGGCATCATAAGCCAAAAATTCCTGCGGAGCATCGAATCTGTGCGAAATGCACTTTAAATGTAGTTGAAGATGAGACACATTGCCTTATTGTTTGTCCGAGTAACTCAAGTTATAGGAATAACCTTTATTCAACTGCAACAAGATTTATAGATAATTTTCAAACACTAGACAACATAAGTAAATTTGTAGCAATAATGAAAAGTAAAGAGCCTGAATTGTTAATGAGTCTTGGTAAATTCCTACAGCAAGCTGATGTATGAATCAGGTAAAACATCTCCTATGCTCACACAATCATGCCCTGGTGTATGTACTCTGATTGACTTTATGTTCTTAATGTCGCATCTTCTATGTCATTGAATATGTACATAAGTCTGAATCTGTCAACTTCAATAAGCTTGTTATGCAATTTTTTATAACTGTTCTTGACTGTGAATAACTATTGAGTGGGCATCAGATTGACTGTCTTGACTTTCCAGAGCATCAGTGCATGGACTTTTTAGCGGTTACCGCTGTCTTTGCCTGGTTGTTCTGGACTGATCTTCATGAAAACGCCCGATTGTAACTTTTTAACAATAGGCCGATATGTATACTTATCATTAATGAATACCTGATATTTATGTCTCAATAACCGCAGTCATTTTACTAATCATAAAACAATGACTTTTGTGAAGTAATTTTGTTTATGGCGCGTATATACATGTATATAGTCAGCAACTAATTCTCTTTATCTGAATCGCTTATCAATTGGGTGGCTGGAACCTAGATTTATAATGTTAGTATTCATATTGATTGATCTTACATGTGCCTGCTTATATTTTATGTAATCAGCTTTGTCTCTGTATAACTTTTAAGCATGTTGTTTGCATTTTGTATTTTATATTTTATTTTGATGACAAATGTATCTGTGATGATATGAGATTGTCAATAAAAGATTATATATATATTTATTTCCAATACATGTGTATTGACATTTTTATTTTGTTGCACTTCTACTTCAGAATCTACGGCCCCGATTTGTCCTACCCATGCATGCTCCAATTTTTCTGCTCCATAACTAATGATTTTTCTGCAAATTTTCAGTTAGTTCTTGTATTTGTGATGCTATTATGAAGTTACTCCTAGAATTTCAATTCCAACTGGTAAATGTCATTACAATTTGTGAAATTTTTTACTTCTCAGAAGCACATACTAATATTATTTAGTATTAATACACACACTGTTATCAGGACTCCCACTTTGCCATGCATGCAGGCTACAAGAGAACTTTAACTTCAGGATTTAGTTGTTTATTTGCAGCACTTTTGCAATTCATTATTTATCAATTAGAAATATTTAAGTGCACATTATTCATAAATAACAGACATTCATTTTTAAAAAGTGCAAGATTTATTATAATATCCTGATTTAGCTCGATTATTTCAGTTGGATCCTTACTGATTAGCAAATCAGTAAAATATTCATGAATGTACTAAGGCTTTATTTAACATGATTCTACAGTCTACACAATGTCATTGATTCTTGAAAATGACTAGTCATAATTTATGCCATTATTTCCACACTATGTCTTTGATATAGTTGTGTAATCATTATAATTCAAAAGAATAAAATAAATATTTAACTGATCTTTGTGGTTGTCACAGACTATAATTGTTGGTATGGAAATGAAAGCTCTCTTTACACTCAGTTTAATGGTGTTGTTTTCAACTTCCTATCTTTTAATATTGTTAAAATCAACAAAGACCGCAAATAGGCGAAAGTGCACAAAATTGTCGCAGCTAGTAGCAGGTCCAAAATCCAGAAATTTCAGTATGGATTTCATATAACCCCGCGCTTCAAATAGCCCCGGTCTCCCCTACTCATATGTGGTTTAAGTGAATGTCGGGAATTACTTGTGCATAAAAAGTAATAATATTACATGCTATATAATTTTTTGTGTCTTTAGAATTTCAATTCTAAATATAGTTTGAGTCTATTCCATCTGCCTGTCCACCTCCCAACTGACCTCCCTGAAACTGGCAAGAATTCAATGTCCCATTTGATTATAGATTGCGCCACCAATACTGCAATCAGCATGACAAACATGAGGGAACGGCAACTTCACTTTAACTCTGTTTTTACTATCTGTACACATGAATATTACATCCATATGAAGATGAACACATAGCCTATGGCACTCCCATACCGACTATCTCATCAAAGAGCAAGTATCAAGACATATCAGTAGAGCCTGAAGTCACTGAGTTCTGGCATCATGACTTGACTTGAGTGCTTGGTGACTTGACTTGGAAGACTTTCATGACTTGGAAATTTACCATGACTTGAGTGTTTCATGACTTCACTGATCCAATTCAATTGACTTACAGTTGTGGACTTACAAGTGCTTACGTATTTTCACCAAAATGCTCCTCATAAGTTAGAATTCTTTGCTACCTTATTGAGGATTGAGGAAGTGGTTCCCACTTCCTCCTTGTAATTGTCCAAGTTGTTAAAATGCTGCACTTGGAGGATCAGAACTTTTGCTCAGTTTTGGGTTTTTCATGGTCCATTTAACCAACACAAAGTGTCGGCATTCACTGTTTATCTAATTAAACGTCACATGTGGGTACTCAGGATGTCATACTTGCTTGCTAAACTTGAGAAAACTTGCTGTCAAATTTCCACAAAAAGGACTCTGCAGATTCATTTTTGCATTGAATCTCGCGCTGCTAGGGACTACCTAAATCGCGGGCCAAGCGCGCGGAACGCGACGCAGTCAAACTGCATTAAACCATTGTGATTCTCTGTCTATTGGTGTGTCTTACCCCAATTAATTGATGTTTCCTTTCTTTTATGAAATTGGCCTATTCAGTATTGACTGAATGTCACTTGATGTGCCTCTGTGTCAAAATACCACTTAGATGTGTCACTTTGTCAAGTGCAATTTACCTTCACACCTATCAATACACAATTAAACAAACAGCTCAATCAGAGAATTACCAATTCAATCACCCTTTAACCTTCACTCTCTTTTGATACACCATTGCACTTGACATATCAATAATGAATCTGTTGATGCATGCACATTTTAAAATATATAGATAAATAACTGATATAGATAGACAGACAGATAGATAGATAGATAGACAGACAGATAGATAGATGGACAGCTAGACAGATGGACAGATAGACAGCTAGACAGCTAGTCATATAGACAGATAGACATGTGCAGATAGACAGATTTGATTTGATTTGATTAAATTGCACTCCTCCTCCTTTATTTAATTATCACTGGGCAATTTTAGTCATCTATATTTTACCAAATCCTAAATCAGTCAATTGTTACTTAGAATGCAGACCAAAATTACTATCATGCTGAATAAATTACCATGCAAATCAAATGCTGATCAAATGCAGGCCAACAAAAGATGCAGAACAAAGCATCAGTTAGCAATGCTTACTTAGCATTTTTGATATTTCAAAATAATTACTAACTTAAAAAAATTATTAATCTGAATGTTTCCTTTTAAATTCATGTAAGTTTCAAATATGCCTAGATATTGTGGTAGGAGAATGTATAGATCCCTGAATAAGTGTGCCTTCCAGTTGGTCCGCATTGTCTGCACTCGGTCTGCACGATGGCTCATGATTTAACCCCTTCCAGGCTCCTTTATCCCCATGAATGTTTCTTTTTGGGATGGTCCACAGGGCCCGAATGGTCACATTTTACACTAAATTAGCAGTGTAAATGTAATGGGGATTCTGATTGGTCAAGACCCAAAATCACATGCTAGCTGATTGGCTCTGAAGAGAAGTTGAGTCTACTTCTCTTGATGGGGTGTCAATTAGTGTCATTATAATTAAAATGTGATTTAGAGGTTTCAGAACTTGAAATAAATTTTCCTCTGAATCCTCTTCGTTGGATCTGCATAGGTTTTCATTTTATTCATCAAACCTGCTTGATACTTAGATGTTTCAATTAAAGCTCTGTTCTTGTAATTTTTGTGTAGTACAGGGAATTGCTAGTTTTGTCTTACAACCTGTCTGACAGTGTCTGTGATATTTGGCTACTGCTTTTAAAAGCATTTCTTTTCCAGACTATGTTTTTACTGCATTCATGAATATAGATAAATAGAAAATACTCATTTCTGAGTAGACTCTGTAAAGTTAATATACTACAGAAATGAACCAGTAGAATGGCACATGTCTTCGGTGAGGGCACATTCTCCATTATTGGAATACATGATGTCCAGGCTACGTGTTTGAAGGTAGGCCAGAATATTGCTGATGATAGAGGACAGAAGTGAGTCAATAACAATTGAAGTTGGACCCCTTCACACCTGACAAGAGGAATGAAAGGTGTCAAAAGTGTGAAGACAGAAGCAGGGGAGTATCCAGAAATGGCCTGGGGGGGGGGGTCATGGCCAAATGCCCCCCCCCCCCAAATACATCACTGGACAAAAGTGAGAAGTGTAATGGACTTAGCCTGTGAAGCGAATCAGAAGTTTCAGAAGTACCATACCTTTGAGACAGTGGTAGAAAGGAAATAGTAAGCACTACCGAGCATGGATAACAGTTTCAAAAGTATAGATAACACATTTAAAAGTGCCATCCACCAGGCTACCACTTCCTTTCATTCCGCTTTGCGGTATGAGTTCTAGTTCTTAATGACTATTATGCAATGAGTGAGGTCATATCCCATATAATGTCATGTCATCGCAAAAGTTATTGAGTGAACCATACCACTCACCAGTGAGGTCACAAGTTGGCCAATGACAAATTGGCGGTTCTGTGCCTGTTATGACATCACAACTGAATGTTAGCACTCGTCATTCTTCAGCTGTAACTCTTACACTCTTTAAAAGCTGCAGGTCATTCATTGAACTTGCACAATGACTCATATATTTAAAATAAAAGGTCAGGTTTATACAATTTTTAAATTTTAACTTCATAGCCTATTATATGTGAACCTGCTCATTAGTGGTAAAAAAATGGAAACATGAAACAGGCTACGTTTTACTAATAATTATTCATTAATTCAATGAATCTGCTTTGTAACTTGTAAGTCATCAGTATTTGTGTTAGCCTAATAAAGAGACTGACAACTTGACCTAATAACTTAAAATGATCTAACTAGTACTGTAGCTAGACATCAAAGCACATGCCCACGCCATATCTTTTTATGAATAAAAAAAAAACATGTAAAACTGAAAAATTTATCATATTATCCCTTTGCCTTAAAGTATAACATATCAATGGCTAATACCAAAAATTAGCTGTAACTGAAGACTTTCTAAGCAATAATATTATGTTGCAAAGTGCAATCAGCTTTGATATACCTTCTGGCTTGACCCAATGCTGTTTCTCAATTGCAATTTAATAAACTGGGTGAGACAAAGCTTAAGAACTTCCAGAATTGCAATTTGCATTACTGCACTGCTTCTCTAGTTAATTGTCAATTACACAAGCAGTCTACTAGAGTTTTTTTTAGTTACAGTAGACGAACTTCGAGTGCTTACAAGTGACTGGTTTCAGAGTATCAATGAGGTCACTAAAGCTGTTGCTTCAATCTTTACCATTGAAACTGGTGGCTCTTTCACTGACTCATAGGACTTCTAATGACATGTATAGATGCAGCAGTGACCAACATCTGGCTCAGTGACGTGTATCAGAGCAATGCTAAGTGAATGGGCAGTAGAACAGATGTCATATGAAGTGCAGTCACTGAGTCATAAATCTGACCCATTTGACAATAATCATTGCTCTCTTCATGAAAGATGTGGTGTTGATACAGTCAGTCAACATGAAAGCTTATCCATCTGAATTGCGATAGTGAGTTATAAATCATGGCAGAAGTGCGATAGAATTATATGCATGCTTGTGTCTAAGCAGGGTTTTTGTGTATATCAAATGGAGCAACCTGTTTGATGAACAAGGGAGTTACACAAGAAAGCCGGGGGCATCCCTCCATTGCATAGCTCGTTTACACTTGCCCGCCAACAAGTTCAATAAAATTCTGAAGTATTCTAATCCTTCACAGCTTTTTCTGGCCTGAAATATCTATAATTTAGATAATTGTTTGTGTTTTTCCTCAAAGAAATATTTGGAACAACAAACAGACAACAATTAAACATTCAAACATAGATACAATTGCTTTGAATATCTCAAACTGTGAATTTTGTTTGTCACACAAGAGGAAGATTAATATGTTTGTTATAACTTCGCTAAAATGAAGCATTGGTGGTCAGGATGGCCAGGAGCAGCAGACCCCAAGATCAGCTGGGGATCAGTAGCATTGACAGTGGTCAAGCTCTGTTGATTGCAGGCCTATTACTCAGAGAGACAGGAGTGAGGTCACTGGTGAATGCTATGACACCTATCACACAACATGGTATGTATGGGCTATGAGTCAGTCACACGTTTATGAGGTATCAAAGTTATGGTCACTTAACATGGCAGGGATAGGGCTGTGATGTCAGTAACAGCCCAGAAGTGTATTGCTGGTAAACACTCGAAGTGCGTCTACTGTAAGGACCAGGGACTATAGAGTATAGACTTAGACCTCAGAGGACCAATTTTTTGTTTTTGTTTGTTTGTGTTTTACGCCTCTGCAGCACCTTAGTGGGCTATATCGAGGCAGGCGACCGCTGTATGATGATGAGATGAGAAGACTGGCAGTCTGGCACATACCCTAATATGTAAATGGCACTGCCATGAAATCGCGCAGCATTGTCATAGAAGGCCAATTTATCTTTTTAAAGGACCGGGCAGATAGATAAGATTAGAATGATAAGATCAGATCTATAGATAAGATTAGATAGATAGATAGATAGATAGATAGATAGATAGATAGATAGATAGATAGATAGATAGATAGATAGATAGATAGATAGACAGATTGCACTAAATTGTTGATTTTACATAACTGAGATCAATAAAACCATAGCTATTCAGAGGTGACTGTTTACTACTAGACTGTTACATAATTTGTTGATAGTTAATGAAGATTATGTAACCTTAAGTGTTGTTATGATTTCTTACTTGGTGATCTATTTAAGTCATTAACATTTGTATTGACTTTTAATTTTTATTTACTTCTTGCAATCAGGTGGTATGGAATAATTATTTCCAATGTTGATACACATGTTGATTTAAATCCCTGAAATATGTCATTGGAGGTTGTTATAGGACAAGACTGACATTTTAAATCTATTTTGGAATTTATTTAACATATTTTAATTAATTACTAAACTACACTTTGACTAAACTACTAGCTCCACTTTTATGGCAACTACAGGCACTTCCTGTTCAGGCAGTCACTGTAGACAGGAGCACCACACAGAATGAGCTGTCCTTGTGCTAAGTGAGCTTTGCTCATGGCTGCCTTTGGCAGCCATGAGCTGCGCTCATATTAATTCAGGGATGTCCAGGGTCTTTAAGTTGCCCAGCATAGAATACTGGATACAACCCGCCCCAGAGGACCACTAATCTGCCTCAGAGGACCAATTAGTTGTTGATACAGATTAGTGGACCATGCATGGCTTAAGTAGTGATAACAAGTAACTGAAGATATCAAACAATTAAGTTGCACTTGATGCTTTGAATGAGATGCCTTAAGCTTTTATATATATATAATACAAATACGGCATGATATGGGAGCAATATGAAAATTTATTTGCACGAGGAAATTCATATTGAATGAGGGCGCAGCCCGAGTTCAATATGAATTTACGATGATAAGTGCCATATTTGTTTAATTACGCGACCACTATGCTTCCAATATAACGTTCTATTCTGAAAAAAAATTTCGAAAAAAAGTGAGTTTTTTTTAATTGGTAAAAAATAAAAAATTGGAAATAAAATGTTTGGAATTTTTTTTTTCAATAAAAAGTCATATTGCACTCTAACCATGCAACATGGAAAAATCTGAAAAAAAAAATTTGAGAACCTCTCATATTACCCTCGAACCATGCAATATGAGTTTTTATGATGTCGTCATGTGACTGATTTTGGCCAATCAGCATCGTTCTAGCAGAGTGCTCATGTGTAATAAATATATTATGCTGTGTGCATGAAATCATTTTACATGAACCAGCTTTATTTCACAATTTGGTATTGACATAACATTTACTGGGACACAAGCCTATCAAATTTTTATTTGAAACAATTTTGTATGCCACAAACATTAAAATTAGTGTAGGTAGCTTATTATAAATGTACATCTTGGCCCTTCAACTTAATGTAATTCCATCCATGGTGTTTTTAACGACTTAATAGTTATTTGATGAATTTACTCTTAGAGGGCCACCATTTTATCTCAAGGGAAAGGGGGGGGGGGTGTTCGAGTTCCTTTGAAAATAACTTGTTGCACAGCTTTTGTGGGCAGTCTTGAAATAAACTAGAGTTTCGATCGGGACCGATGCGAAGGGAGAGCTCTCGCACGTCGAGTGGGCGTGGTGTAGTTAGGTTGATGTCACCTTTTCGTCACTGGGAATGAGTATTAAAAGAAATAGTGTGTATCTTTCATTAGATATATTTCAATGTAGCGAACTGTGACTCTGTTGCATATATGCAGCATCAGTAACAAAGCACCGGGGACTAGTTTTTGCTCTGTATTTGGCATTTTTCCGAAAGTATATATATAGAATGGTCTGCATTTGGTCAGCATTTGGTCAGCATTTGGTCTGCATTTGGTCTGCATGATGAGAACTTTGGTCTGCATTCTCCTAATCTCCTAGAAAAATTCTTGGTTATTTATGCTCATTACCTTTTTTATTAATTATCACTTAAAAGACTGGATTTTATTATTTTAAGGCAGGGTCTTGTAATCAACTGTGGATTACAGAGAGTGGAATTCATTGATGATGGCTTAAATGCAGTTAATAGAAACAACCTCGATTGGATGAAATTCTAGATTATACAGCCTGCAAAACAAAATTTGTGTAGCCTTCTTGAAATAAACTTTGTTGATAGGGGTATACATGGGTCTCAAAAACAGATGGGGTGTCAAATGTTGGAATTTAAAGGAAAAATGAATGTCTCATGTCCCATTTTATCGAAGCATAAATGATAAAGAAATGTATCAAATGTTTGTCACTTTTTATTAGTCAATCTGTCAGTGTCTCTCGATTTTTAAGAGGGCCAGTGTCCCTATGTCACTTTTTAAGAAGGGCTCCATGTCGATTGTTAATTGCCATTGATTATTGAACTTCCTCAACACCAGTAGGTCAGGTGTCATCTTCGAGTGAACTAATCCACTCAATTACAATTATAGTCATTTATGTTTTTCCACTTTTCTGAGTTGAATAAAACGAGTTTCCATATTTTTTACTTCGATTTCTTGTAGGCCTATATAGGCCTATAATAAAAAATTCTGATAAATTGTTGTTGTTTTGCAATCTATCATTTTGAAGAAAAATAAAGTCTTGATATTCAGTCATAACTAGATCTTACTCAACTTTTACATTTATCTCCCATCTATCTGTCTATCTATTTTTCATCTGATTTTTTTAACTTGTTCTGGTGTTTACAACTCTGTTTTATTTTTCATTTGTGTTTTGTTAAATACTATAAATTTTTAAGTATTTTCTGCATTTATCATGATGAGTGCAATCCACTTTCCTGCTCACTTGCCATTCAGGTTTTAATTTAGCTAGCAACTAGAGGTAGAGTGGAGATTGATGGATCGCCTATGCTGTCCCACAGGGACTAAATGATCGCCTGTGTTACATAATACGCAAGCCAAAACCTTGTTTTGAGAATTTGATTGGGCAATACTTCACCAAGTTCACTTATACTAAGGAAGTAATCCATCTCTTGCATGACAAATGGGGCTCTTTTTTTTACGAGGGGTGGGGGTTGCTGGGTATTTATGCAACAGAAGTTTGCCAGTATTAACTAGAATGGTGTGCATGAGATGCACAAACAGAGCTCTGCTACCAGTACATGACACCATGCTAAGTGGGGCAGCCGAGGAGGTTGGGCACCCCAGGGGGGAGGCACCCTAACAGCAGCAACGGGGGTCTGCGGGGGTATGTTCCCATGTCCACGGGGGTATTTCCCCATGTCCCCGGGGGTAAGTCCCCATGACCCCAGGGGTATGTCCCCATATCCCCGGGGGTATGTCCCCATGTCCCCGGGGTATGTCCCCATGTCCGCGGGGGTATGTCCCCATGTCCGCGGGGGCATGTCCCCATGTCCGCGGGGGTATGTCCCCATGTCCGCGGGGGTATATCCCCATGTCCGCGGGGGTATATCCCCATGTCCGCGGGGGGTATGTCCCCATGTCCGCGGGGGTATGTCCCAATGTCCCCGGGGGCATGTCCCCATGTCTGCTGGGGTATGTCCCCATGTCTCCAGGGGTATGTCCTCATGTCCCCTGGGGGTACGTCCCCATGTCCTTGGGGTACGTCCCCATGTCCGGGGGGGTATGTCCCCATGTCCCCGGGGGTATGTCCCCATGTCCGGGGGGGTATGTCCCCGGGGTAATGTCCCCATGTCCCCGGGGGCATGTCCCCATGTCCGTGGGGATATTTCCCCATGTCCGTGGGGGTATGTCCCCATGTCCCCGGGGGTATGTCCCCATGTTCGGGGGTATGTCCCCATGTCTGCGGGGGTGTGTTCCCATGTCCACGGGGGTATGTCCCCATGTTCGCGGGGGTATGTCCCCATGTTCGCGGGGGTATGTCCCCATGTCGGGGGGGGGTGTGTCCCCATGTCCCCGGGGGTATGTTCCCATGTCCCCGGGGGGTATGTCCCCATGTCCGGGGGGGTATGTCCCCATGTCCGCGGGGGGGTATGTCCCCATGTCCGCGGGGGGGTATGTCCCCATATCCGCGGTGGTATGTCCCCATGTCCGCGGGGGTAAGCCCCCATGTCCACGGGGGTATTACCCCATGTCCGGGGGGGGTATGTCCCCATGTCCGCGGGGGGTATGTCCCCATGTCCCCGGGGGGTATGTCCCCATGTCCCCGGGGGGTATGTCCCCATGTCCGCGGTGGGTATGTCCCCATGTCCCCGGGGGGTATGTCCCCATGTCCGCGGGGGTATGTCCCCATGTCCGCGGGGGTATGTCCCATGTCCGTGGGGGTATGTCCCCATGTCCGCGGGGGGTATGTCCCAATGTCCACGGGGGCCGTGTCCCCATGTCCCCGGGGCCGTTTCCCCATGTGCTTGGGTTATCCCGGGGGATGTCCCCATACGTGGGGGGTGCTAGATATTAAATGGTTGCCCCCTTGATTCATTTATGCATGTACTTTTTTTATCTTAGCAACTTAGTAGATATTAAATGGTTGCCCCCTTGGTTCATTCATGCATATACTTTTTTTATCTTAGCAACTTAGTCGATATTAAATGGTTGCCCCCTTATTCTTAGTAATATTAAATGGGCACCCCCTCCTTAGAAGATATTAAATGGTCGCCCCCTTATCCTATCTATCTATTTATCTATGTATCTATGTATGTATGTATGTATGTATGTATCTATGTATGTATCTATCTTGTTACCTTAGCACCTTAGTAGATATTAAATGGTCGCCCCCTTATCTATCTATCTGGCAAAACAACATACGCATAGAACTCGCATGACGCATGTGTTCCGCTTGCGACACAAATTCTAGATTTGTTTTCAATGTGCAGTCCCCCCCCCCGTACTCATCCTATTTTGCTTGTCAGTAAGCAATACTTTGGCAAATATTAAATTACTGTGAAAAAGCACTCACTTCCAATTGCATGACTATTATTAATTTTGGGGGTTTTCCTAATCATTGAGCCATGAAGCTGTGAATGCAATGTCATGGGTGAGCAGTTATTGAACACTGAAGCAAATCAAATCAGAGGAAATCCTACATCAGTTAAATGTGATAATAAGGAATAAACTAAAATTTTATTTTACATCGACACAAAATAAAACAAAAACATTAGCCATGTGTGACCATGGTCTAAGATATGACAAAGTGGTGAATTGCAGAATAAAATGCATTTGTTTATTCTACACATTTGTATGTCAATTGCAATAAACAATGCTTTTTTTTCTTTGCTATCTTTGCACATACTGTAGAATATCACAAATACAAAGTTTAATTTCCAGAGACATATAGACAGATTGACAGATATTTGAGGGATTCCAGATAGATGGATTGTGAGCTGATTGACAAAGTGATGAAATCAATTTAACCCATATATAATTCTAAAAAAAACATACACAATTTTGTTGATTGGAAGTCAAGAAGTGTATAATTATAAAATGTATCTACCAGTTTGTGGTTCACACTTGCAAGGGAAATTTTACTTAGAATTGGGAAGCCCAATAACAGAATAGCATTTAGTTAATTTTATTGTTATAAATTGTTAAACATACCTGAAATCACTCTATCGACAGTATTTTAAATCTGCAGATATTGATATAGTACCTTCAAAATACCTTTTAGGTTATATTTGTCTTATTTTATTGAATTATACAAGAATTACTCTTTTGACTGGGTGATTGATGGGTGATTGACTGATTGTTTGATTGATTGATTCATTGATTGCTTTCCTGATTGATTCCTATGGATGAATATGCTGTCTTATTGTTTTACAAGCATCATTAAAAACATTCAATTGATAATGAAGAGAAGCGCTTCCTGAAAGTACAATGTGTAAACTTGGTCATACCAAGTTAAATTATGGTTTATAATATAAAATTTATTTTCATGTTATCTACATGAGTGTTACAACAAATTCTATTTTGGTATTTTGATACACTGTGAAACCTAAATCTCTCTTATCATGGCTAAAATAGCTTTTTTTTAAATACACAAGCAAATCATTTGAAAAATATCAAATGCATTTGCAAATGTATTTGCATTTGCATTTAAATGCTTTTTGAAATAGAAAATTTGCATTGCATTTGCATTTGAATCATTCTGAAACATTTACATTTGCATTTAAATGCTTTTTGCTGGGAAGGCATTTACATTTGCATTTGCATTTGGTCATTTCCGAAACATTTTCATTTGCATTTAGGGCAAGTTGACCTAACTTCAGCCTACTTTGGTTTTTGATCGCTTGTCATTGGCTGGCTATTCATGGGAATAACCTGTAGCTGTGGACCTAATCCCAGCCTTCACTCCTCTTTACGACTATATTGTAAAAAAACAACCACATGCTTTATAAGGCAGTGCAAATGTGTTCAAAAGACAATAGTGGGAAATGTACCTAACTTCAGCCGTGTTGTACCTAACTTCAGCCTAGGGTGTACCTAACTTCAGCCCCGCTCCTAACTCCAACCAATTGATCCTATTCTGTCATAAAAATCAGCAGAATGATTAAATTTGGCCTTAATTACTTACCTGTATATTAAACATGACAGTCTGAAAAAAATCAATACTCCAAAATGTATTTAAAAAAAGCTTGGAAAGAAGTCATCGTTTTCACGGAAAGAGGATAAAAATTTATTTTAAACTCCAGTTCAGACAACTGGTCTATTCCAGTATGCCAGATGTAAAAATGATTTAAAAATTAAATTTTTAGATAGATAGATATTCAGGGATGAATAAACAAACTTCTCATGTGAGTGGTATTGGCTGGAGTTTGGAAAACCTGGGGGCTGAAGTTAGGTCATATGGGGGCTGAAGTTAGGACCATGGGGGCTGAAGTTAGGTAAGATTGACATGTCTGATAAATCACCTAATTCATTGAATGATCAAGTAGAAAATATTGAAAAAAACCTTAATTTATGGAAGATTATTAATTTTTCCTTGTGATGAAACTTTTTTTGGGCTGCTCCTGCTTTGGTGAATTGGTACAGCCAACTGACAGATTCAACGTTTTATCAAACTTTTTTTCGTTTCGCGTTGTATTCGTGTCGCAAAATAAGGAAAATGCGGTCCACCAAAAAAACATGTAAAATTCCTGATTCATTGTTATGATGGTCATAACTTTTTGATAATTTATTCTAAACACATTGACAATAACTTTAAACCCAAATACTGGCCCCATTGGCTTCATCAAAATTTAATTACAAGGAGTTTTCTGTGGGGGGGCTGAAGTTGGGTGAGAGGCTGAAGTTAGGTCAACTTGCCCTAAATGTTTTTTATTGCATTTGTACCCAACCCTGACACATACTATACAAAAAAAAGTTATAACCAGTATTAATCCTACTTACCAGGTCCAAGAGTTCATAGGTTGACCTAGTTAATTTTCTGAACTATTGCAACGAACAATCCTTGCTCGTGAAAAGCTGAATGGACTTTCAAAAAACATACTGTAATGGAATAATCAGCATTTCCAGAAGTTATTATGGGTGAATATTTCCACAATAAAAAATGGATGAATGGCCTAATACACCTGTCACAGATAGACAAGAAGGCCAAAAGTGAAAACTCAGGTCATCCTTCATGGGTGAAGTATCACTTGTCCGCCATGACTGTTTTGTTGTTGATTTATTAAATAATCGAACAAAACAGCACTCTAAAAAATCCAATGACAAATTTTATTTATTTTTCGATACAAAAACCAAACTGCCATGCAAAAACCGCCTTGAATTTTTCAGTCAATCATTTCAAGATTAAGCAGATTTGAAGTGGAAAATTCATGCACAAATTTCAAGACATAATTGGGTTTTAAGATACTAAATGCTCTGAGCTGCCAAACATGGCACACGAACCTTGCAATTCCTGCAAACTGTTAAGCTTGCAATACATACAGCTCATCTTCACGAAGCAGACACACTTTTAAAACTACAACAAAATCTTGGAAGTGTCATAAAGGAAGGTAGGAAACAATTTAAAGAGGGTTAAAGAGCCTAAAACTATTGACCAAATAACCTTTTTCTCATGACCTTTTTCTCATGACCCCAAATGTGTTTTCTTGTCTATTTTACTTCTTAGATAGGAAAATCTACCAACAATGTGTGAAAAGGCTTATTGGTTAATGTGGAAAACAACTTGGTCAATAGTTTCAGGAATCAATTAACTCCATTTAAATTGCTTTATAACTTCCATTTTGGAACATCCCAGATTTTTGTTGAAGTTTTAAAAGTGTGTCTGCTTCGTGGAGCGACACCATCAGTTTATTGATCAGAGTGATCAACTCAGTCTTTGACGTCACCTAATTTGACCTACAATTTGCATTGGCCTGATTGCTTAACATCTACAAGTCGCCCAACCGACAAATACATACTCAGGTGTATATTAGTTAATTTGTAATCATTTGTCACATTTATATATTTTGATGTTGTTTTTGCCCAATTTTTGACAACACAAGTGGGACAGACTGTTGAAATGGTGTTTGGCCTAAGTATCAAATATAACTCCAATGAAAGAATAATGATGGGTGGCAAAAACTGCCCATATAATGTATAACATATTGATGCATTCATCAATAGAAATCACAATATTTCTGCTAAAATTTCATAGAAAATATACCTTTAAAATATATTTAAGAAATGAAAATCAACAATTTAATCAGACCTTTGTTAATATCTTCCTGCGCCTGCTGATCGTGCGAGGAAGTAAGCATTCAATCCTATTGTTTGTTGTTCTCGGTTTCTCTAAAAACCTATTGTTCCTCAGGAATTGGTCTGGTTTGGTGGGATTTGGTGGTATTAGCTCTGTTACAGTCACTTAAGGTGGTCTTAAGTATTGATGCAACTAGGAGTAGACTTTTTGTACGCTTTATTAACACAGCACTAGGTACAGGTACATCTGAATAAAACAAAAAAATACAAAATTATAAATAAGACTACAAATAAATCACAATCACACAAACCACATTCACACACAAAATACTAAGTAGAAAAAAGGTGTCATCAGACCATGTCTCATAAATAATTATTTTGTAGTCAATAGCTTTAATTTATAAACCAAAGTTCAAATCATAGGATAAATAACGATATCAAATAAACCAAATAAACTAAGTACAAAATTATATCATCACATATAATATAAGTTTGTCATAATCAAAGAAATATTGAAATAAAACACCAAACTAGTCAATCATCATTTGTCATAATATAAATAAATTTGCATAAACTTCTTATTAAAACCACTTACACAACATGCATCTCCTAGGCACCAAGATCAATACATATCACAAGTGTTGTAGGTTGACTTCAATATGACATTATTCTGAATAAAATATAAATAATTCCAATCACCAAATGTTAAGATAAATATAATAGATTAGCCAAATGTGTCACTTAAATAAATAAAGCATGTATGGCACAATGTGAGGCCGAACTATCATTGACATAACATAGGCCTATAAATGTAAAGCAGAAATGCTTAATGGCAGCCATTTCAGAGCTATAATATTCACAAATTGTATCAATTATTTTCAATAAAAGTAAAAATTCCTAAATTCACAAAATAAGCATCAAATAATCTTTTTGTGGGGTATTTTTGTGTACAAAATTCAGCAGACAATATATATGTAAAACATAAATTTCACATACCTTTTAAAACCATTAAAGTTGACATTTAAAGTTGACAATATCCTTTAAGTTTAAAATCCATTTGAAGTGACTGATTAAAATATAAAATAAAAATTGTACATCTTTCTCCTTCTGTGTCTAATGTAATTCTGACCTGCTATCCAACCTACTAACAAAGCTGTGAATACAAGGTGTTGGAAAACAAGCTGTCAAATTAGGGAATATCTGAGGTGAATGGTTGAGTCTAAAGACAGGTGTCCCCCATGGCTCAATGATGGGTCCACTACTATTTGACATTTTTATAAATGATATCTTGGTTGACCAAAAAACACTCTCAGTGCAAAAGCTGCTGGTAGATGCATTATCTAATAAAGCATTTGTAACAATCTTGTTATTCACATTCACTTTTACAATAGGCACAAGAACATCAGCTTGACGAGAACAGGCAAGAACCGCTTCAGTAGAATGCACATTTACACGAGATGCGTCTGGTTTCTGTGAAGGAGATGAAGATTCATTAATGTGGATGAATTTGGTGTGTTTCAAACCACAGTCTGGTACGCTGCAGACTGAAGGTTTCTTGCACTGTGAAGTCGAATGATTATTCAGCAGACAGTTATGACACAAGTTGTGCTTCTTCACAAGTTCAAGTCGATTCACTGGCTTCATACTCTTGAACACGTCAATTGAAGTAAGTTTGAATAATTCCCTGCTGTGAATAACAACAAACTTTCAGAAATTCACAATCTTGTTTGCAATATCTTGTCAATGTAGCTAACCAGTGGCAGATCCAGAGCAGGTACTCTTGTGGGGGGGGGGGGTGGAGGGGGGATTCACAGGCCCATGCAGACGTCATTTTGGCATTTACGTGCCTGCATTGCCCCATATTTTTTTCAAATTGTTATTTCCATCTCATTGGTCTGGGGGGGGGACAGTAGGCTGAACCAAATTTCAAGTTTGTGTCTGCTGGCAGGCTATTCTTGTTGACGATGCATAATTAATTTGCTTGGTACATTTTGCCCTTCTAGTTATTGAAACTTGCGTATTTCTGAGTAACAGAAGACGAAGGATACAATTGTTGTTCGATGTGTAGGCTAAATTCAATTAAGGGTACAGGAAATTATTTATTTTGCGGTAACGGCCGCAGTTATTATTATCTATTTTGATCACGGAAAGTCATCAAATATTCATTCCAAAATCAAGCAACACTTTGAGGAAGTTATTTATTCCACGAAAGCTATGCAACAAGTTATTTTCAAAAGAAGTCGAACCCCAGCCCCCCTTCACCTTGAGATAAAATGGTGGCCCTCTAAGAGTACATTCATCAAATATCCATCAAGTTGTTCAAAACACCATGGATGGATTTACATTGAGTTGAAGGGCCCAGATGGACATTTATAATAAACTACCTACACTAAGGCTACACATAATTGATTCCTAGCTTCATGGACCCACCGACACAATTGATTTGCTGCCAACAGAAAAAAATGAAAAAAAAAATAATTTTTTTAGACATAATAAAATTTTTTTTTCTTCACCTCTTTCTTTTTTCCTACCAACCGACCCTAGAAGAAGTGCCTTGAGAAGATCTGAGAAGCTAAAGATCAATTATGAGTGGCCTTATTTGAGTGTTTGTGGCATACAAAATTGTTTCAAATAAATCATTTGATAGGCCTATTTCCCAGTAAATGTTATGCCAATACCAAATTGTGAAACAAAGCCAGTTCATATAAAATGATTTTATGAACACAGCATAATTATATATATAATAATATAATATAATATACATATAAAAGCTAAGACATCTCATTCAAAGCATCAAGTGCAACTTAATTGTTTGACATGCTCAGTTACTTGTTATAACTATTTAAACCACGCATGGTGCACTAATCTGTTTCAACAACTAATTTGTCCTCTGAGGTCTAAGTCAATGGTCCCTGGTCCTTAACTGAAGCAATTCCTGAAAACTGTTGTAACAGGCGATTTCATTACCATGTGATTCTTGTCATTCACACTTGGCTGTGAGGAATCAATGCTAAACCAGCTCATAGTACGTTTGATATATCAAATGTGTGACGTTCTGTTGTTTCTAAACCAATCAGATTAACTAAAAATGGCATGTATTTGGTGGGTCCAGAGCCAAAGAATCTCGTACTAATGAAATCACCTGTAAGCGTGCAATTCATATTTGCTTGCGGCACCATCTGTTTATTGATCAGAGTGATCAACTCAGTCTTTGACGTCACCTAATTTGACCTACAATTTGCATTGGCCTGATTGCTTAACATCTACAAGTCGCCCAACCGACAAATACATACTCAGGTGTATATTAGTTAATTTGTAATCATTTGTCACATTTATATATTTTGATGTTGTTTTTACCCAATTTTTGACAACACAAGTGGGACAGACTGTTGTAATGGTGTTTGGCCTAAGTATCAAATATAACACCAATGAAAGAACAATGATGTATGGTAAAACTGCCAATGTGATATATAACATAATGATGCATTAATCAATAGAAATCACAGTATTTTTGCAAAAATTTCGTAGCAAATATACCTTTAAAATACATTTAAGAAATGAAAATCAACAATTTAATCAACCCTTTGTTAATATCTTCCTGCGCCTGCTGATCGTGCGAGGAAGTAAGCATTCAATCCTATTGTTTGTTGTTCTCGGTTTCTCTAAAAACCTATTGTTCCTCAGGAATTGGTCTGGTTTGGTGGGATATGGTGGTATTAGCTCTGTTATAGTCACTTAAGGTGGTCTTAAGTATTGATGCAACAAGGAGTAGACTTTTTGTACGCTTTATTAACGCAGTACTAGGTACGGGTACATCTGAATAAAACAAAAAAATACAAAATTATAAATAAGACTACAAATAAATCACAATCACACAAACCACATTCACACACAAAATACTAAGTAGAAAAAAGGTGTCATCAGACCATGTCTCATAAATAATTATTTTGTAGTCAATAGCTTTAATTTATAAACCAAAGTTCAAATCATAGGATAAATAACGATATCAAATAAACCAAATAAACTAAGTACAAAATCATGTCATCATGTATAATATAAGTTTGTCATTATCAAAGAAATATTAAAATAAAACACCAAACTAGTCAATCATCATTTGTCATAATATAAATAAATTTGCATAAACTTCTTATTAAAACCACTTACACAATATGCATCTCCTAGGCACCAAGATCAATACATATCACAAGTGTTGTAGGTTGACTTCAATATGACATTATTCTGAATAAAATATAAATAATTCCAATCACCAAATGTTAAGATAAATATAATAGATTAGCCAAATGTGTCACTTAAATAAATAAAGCATGTATGGCACAATGTGAGGCCGAACTATCATTGACATAACATAGACCTATAAATGTAAAGCAGAAATGCTTAATGGCAGCCATTTCAGAGCTATAATATTCACAAATTGTATCAATTATTTTCAATAAAAGTAAAAATTCCTAAATTCACAAAATAAGTATCAAATAATCTTTTTTTTGGGTATTTTTGTGTACAAAATTCAGCAGACAATATATATGTAAAAAATAAATTTCACATACCTTTTAAAACCATTAAAGTTGACATTTAAAGTTGACAATATCCTTTAAGTTTAAAATCCATTTGAAGTGACTGATTAAAATATAAAATAAAAATTGTACATCTTTCTCCTTCTGTGTCTAATGTAATTCTGACCTGCTATCCAACCTACTAACAAAGCTGTGAATACAAGGTGTTGGAAAACAAGCTGTCAAATTAGGGAATATCCGAAGCGAATGGTTGAGTCTAAAGACAGGTGTCCCCCATGGCTCAATGATGGGTCCACTACTATTTGACATTTTTATAAATGATATCTTGGTTGACCAAAAAACACTCTCAGTGCAAAAGCTGCTGGTAGATGCATTATCTAATAAAGCATTTGTAACAATCTTGTTATTCACATTCACTTTTACAATAGGCACAAGAACATCAGCTTGACGAGAACAGGCAAGAACCGCTTCAGTAGAATGCACATTTACACGAGATGCGTCTGGTTTCTGTGAAGGAGATGAAGATTCATTAATGTGGATGAATTTGGTGTGTTTCAAACCACAGTCTGGTACGCTGCAGACTGAAGGTTTCTTGCACTGTGAAGTCGAATGATTATTCAGCAGACAGTTATGACACAAGTTGTGCTTCTTCACAAGTTCAAGTCGATTCACTGGCTTCATACTCTTGAACACGTCAATTGAAGTAAGTTTGAATAATTCCCTGCTGTGAATAACAACAAACTTTCAGAAATTCACAATCTTGTTTGCAATATCTTGTCAATGTAGCTAACCAGTGGCAGATCCAGAGCAGGTACTCTTGTGGGGGGGGGGGGTGGAGGGGGGATTCACAGGCCCATGCAGACGTCATTTTGGCATTTACGTGCCTGCATTGCCCCATATTTTTTTCAAATTGTTATTTCCATCTCATTGGTCTGGGGGGGGGACAGTAGGCTGAACCAAATTTCAAGTTTGTGTCTGCTGGCAGGCTATTCTTGTTGACGATGCATAATTAATTTGCTTGGTACATTTTGCCCCTCTAGTTATTGAAACTTGCGTATTTCTGAGTAACAGAAGACGAAGGATACAATTGTTGTTCGATGTGTAGGCTAAATTCAATTAAGGGTACAGGAAATTATTTATTTTGCGGTAACGGCCGCAGTTATTATTATCTATTTTGATCACGGAAAGTCATCAAATATTCATTCCAAAATCAAGCAACACTTTGAGGAAGTTATTTATTCCACGAAAGCTATGCAACAAGTTATTTTCAAAAGAAGTCGAACCCCAGCCCCCCTTCACCTTGAGATAAAATGGTGGCCCTCTAAGAGTACATTCATCAAATATCCATCAAGTTGTTCAAAACACCATGGATGGATTTACATTGAGTTGAAGGGCCCAGATGGACATTTATAATAAACTACCTACACTAAGGCTACACATAATTGATTCCTAGCTTCATGGACCCACCGACACAATTGATTTGCTGCCAACAGAAAAAAATGAAAAAAAAAATAATTTTTTTAGACATAATAAAATTTTTTTTTCTTCACCTCTTTCTTTTTTCCTACCAACCGACCCTAGAAGAAGTGCCTTGAGAAGATCTGAGAAGCTAAAGATCAATTATGAGTGGCCTTATTTGAGTGTTTGTGGCATACAAAATTGTTTCAAATAAATCATTTGATAGGCCTATTTCCCAGTAAATGTTATGCCAATACCAAATTGTGAAACAAAGCCAGTTCATATAAAATGATTTTATGAACACAGCATAATTATATATATAATAATATAATATAATATACATATAAAAGCTAAGACATCTCATTCAAAGCATCAAGTGCAACTTAATTGTTTGACATGCTCAGTTACTTGTTATAACTATTTAAACCACGCATGGTGCACTAATCTGTTTCAACAACTAATTTGTCCTCTGAGGTCTAAGTCAATGGTCCCTGGTCCTTAACTGAAGCAATTCCTGAAAACTGTTGTAACAGGCGATTTCATTACCATGTGATTCTTGTCATTCACACTTGGCTGTGAGGAATCAATGCTAAACCAGCTCATAGTACGTTTGATATATCAAATGTGTGACGTTCTGTTGTTTCTAAACCAATCAGATTAACTAAAAATGGCATGTATTTGGTGGGTCCAGAGCCAAAGAATCTCGTACTAATGAAATCACCTGTAAGCGTGCAATTCATATTTGCTTGCGGCACCATCTGTTTATTGATCAGAGTGATCAACTCAGTCTTTGACGTCACCTAATTTGACCTACAATTTGCATTGGCCTGATTGCTTAACATCTACAAGTCGCCCAACCGACAAATACATACTCAGGTGTATATTAGTTAATTTGTAATCATTTGTCACATTTATATATTTTGATGTTGTTTTTACCCAATTTTTGACAACACAAGTGGGACAGACTGTTGTAATGGTGTTTGGCCTAAGTATCAAATATAACTCCAATGAAAGAATAATGATGGGTGGCAAAAACTGCCCATATAATGTATAACATATTGATGCATTAATCAATAGAAATCACAATATTTTTGCTAAAATTTCATAGAAAATATACCTTTAAAATACATTTAAGAAATGAAAATCAACAATTTAATCAGACCTTTGTTAATATCTTCCTGCGCCTGCTGATCGTGCGAGGAAGTAAGCATTCAATCCTATTGTTTGTTGTTCTCGGTTTCTCTAAAAACCTATTGTTCCTCAGGAATTGGTCTGGTTTGGTGGGATATGGTGGTATTAGCTCTGTTATAGTCACTTAAGGTGGTCTTAAGTATTGATGCAACAAGGAGTAGACTTTTTGTACGCTTTATTAACACAGCACTAGGTACAGGTACATCTGAATAAAACAAAAAAATACAAAATTATAAATAAGACTACAAATAAATCACAATCACACAAACCACATTCACACACAAAATACTAAGTAGAAAAAAGGTGTCATCAGACCATGTCTCATAAATAATTATTTTGTAGTCAATAGCTTTAATTTATAAACCAAAGTTCAAATCATAGGATAAATAACGATATCAAATAAACCAAATAAACTAAGTACAAAATCATGTCATCATGTATAATATAAGTTTGTCATTATCAAAGAAATATTAAAATAAAACACCAAACTAGTCAATCATCATTTGTCATAATATAAATAAATTTGCATAAACTTCTTATTAAAACCACTTACACAATATGCATCTCCTAGGCACCAAGATCAATACATATCACAAGTGTTGTAGGTTGACTTCAATATGACATTATTCTGAATAAAATATAAATAATTCCAATCACCAAATGTTAAGATAAATATAATAGATTAGCCAAATGTGTCACTTAAATAAATAAAGCATGTATGGCACAATGTGAGGCCGAACTATCATTGACATAACATAGGCCTATAAATGTAAAGCAGAAATGCTTAATGGCAGCCATTTCAGAGCTATAATATTCACAAATTGTATCAATTATTTTCAATAAAAGTAAAAATTCCTAAATTCACAAAATAAGCATCAAATAATCTTTTTTTTTGGGTATTTTTGTGTACAAAATTCAGCAGACAATATATATGTAAAACATAAATTTCACATACCTTTTAAAACCATTAAAGTTGACATTTAAAGTTGACAATATCCTTTAAGTTTAAAATCCATTTGAAGTGACTGATTAAAATATAAAATAAAAATTGTACATCTTTCTCCTTCTGTGTCTAATGTAATTCTGACCTGCTATCCAACCTACTAACAAAGCTGTGAATACAAGGTGTTGGAAAACAAGCTGTCAAATTAGGGAATATCCGAAGCGAATGGTTGAGTCTAAAGAGAGGTGTCCCCCATGGCTCAATGATGGGTCCACTACTATTTGACATTTTTATAAATGATATCTTGGTTGACCAAAAAACACTCTCAGTGCAAAAGCTGCTGGTAGATGCATTATCTAATAATGCATTTGTTACAAACTTGTCATTCACATTCACTTTTACAATTGGCACAAGAACATCAACCTGACGAGAACAGGCAAGAACTGCTTCAGTAGAATGCACATTTACACGAGATGCATCTGGTGTCTGTGAAGAAGATGAAGATTCATTAATGTGGATGAATTTGGTGTGTTTCAAACCACAGTCTGGTACGCTGCAGACTGAAGGTTTCTTGCACTGTGAAGTCGAATGATTATTCAGCAGACAGTTATGACACAAGTTGTGCTTCTTCACAAGTTCAAGTCGATTCACTGGCTTCATACTCTTGAACACGTCAATTGAAGTAAGTTTGAATAATTCCCTGCTGTGAATAACAACAAACTTTCAGAAATTCACAATCTTGTTTGCAATATCTTGTCAATGTAGCTAACCAGTGGCAGATCCAGAGCAGGTACTCTTGTGGGGGGGGGGGGGGTGGAGGGGGGATTCACAGGCCCATGCAGACGTCATTTTGGCATTTACGGGCCTGCATTGCCCCATATTTTTTTCAAATTGTTATTTCCATCTCATTGGTCTGGGGGGGGGACAGTAGGCTGAACCAAATTTCAAGTTTGTGTCTGCTGGCAGGCTATTCTTGTTGACGATGCATAATTAATTTGCTTGGTACATTTTGCCCCTCTAGTTATTGAAACTTGCGTATTTCTGAGTAACAGAAGACGAAGGATACAATTGTTGTTCGATGTGTAGGCTAAATTCAATTAAGGGTACATTTATTTCGCGGTAACGGCCGCAGTTATTATTATCTATTTTGATCACGGAAAGTCATCAAATATTCATTCCAAAATCAAGCAGCACTTTGAGGAAGTTATTTATTCCACGAAAGCTATGCAACAAGTTATTTTCAAAAGAAGTCGAACCCAGCCCCCCTTCACCTTGAGATAAAATGGTGGCCCTCTAAGAGTAAATTCATCAAATATCCATCAAGTTGTTCAAAACACCATGGATGGATTTACATTGAGTTGAAGGGCCCAGATGGACATTTATAATAAACTACCTACACAAAGGCTACACATAATTGATTCCTAGCTTCATGGACCAACCGACACAATTGATTTGCTGCCAACAGAAAAAAATGAAAAAAAAAATAATTTTTTTAGACATAATAAAATTTTTTTTTCTTCACCTCTTTCTTTTTTCCTACCAACCGACCCTAGAAGAAGTGCCTTGAGAAGATCTGAGAAGCTAAAGATCAATTATGAGTGGCCTTATTTGAGTGTTTGTGGCATACAAAATTGTTTCAAATAAATCATTTGATAGGCCTATTTCCCAGTAAATGTTATGCCAATACCAAATTGTGAAACAAAGCCAGTTCATATAAAATGATTTTATGAACACAGCATAATTATATATATAATAATATAATATAATATACATATAAAAGCTAAGACATCTCATTCAAAGCATCAAGTGCAACTTAATTGTTTGACATGCTCAGTTACTTGTTATAACTATTTAAACCACGCATGGTGCACTAATCTGTTTCAACAACTAATTTGTCCTCTGAGGTCTAAGTCAATGGTCCCTGGTCCTTAACTGAAGCAATTCCTGAAAACTGTTGTAACAGGCGATTTCATTACCATGTGATTCTTGTCATTCACACTTGGCTGTGAGGAATCAATGCTAAACCAGCTCATAGTACGTTTGATATATCAAATGTGTGACGTTCTGTTGTTTCTAAACCAATCAGATTAACTAAAAATGGCATGTATTTGGTGGGTCCAGAGCCAAAGAATCTCGTACTAATGAAATCACCTGTAAGCGTGCAATTCATATTTGCTTGCGGCACCATCTGTTTATTGATCAGAGTGATCAACTCAGTCTTTGACGTCACCTAATTTGACCTACAATTTGCATTGGCCTGATTGCTCTACAAGTCGCCCCACCGACAAATACATACTCAGGTGTATATTAGTTAATTTGTAATCATTTGTCACATTTATAATATTTTGATGTTGTTTTTGCCCAATTTTTGACAACACAAGTGGGACAGACTGTTGAAATGGTGTTTGGCCTAAGTATCAAATATAACTCCAATGAAAGAATAATGATGGGTGGCAAAAACTGCCCATATAATGTATAACATATTGATGCATTCATCAATAGAAATCACAATATTTCTGCTAAAATTTCATAGAAAATATACCTTTAAAATATATTTAAGAAATGAAAATCAACAATTTAATCAGACCTTTGTTAATATCTTCCTGCGCCTGCTGATCGTGCGAGGAAGTAAGCATTCAATCCTATTGTTTGTTGTTCTCGGTTTCTCTAAAAACCTATTGTTCCTCAGGAATTGGTCTGGTTTGGTGGGATTTGGTGGTATTAGCTCTGTTACAGTCACTTAAGGTGGTCTTAAGTATTGATGCAACTAGGAGTAGACTTTTTGTACGCTTTATTAACACAGCACTAGGTACAGGTACATCTGAATAAAACAAAAAAATACAAAATTATAAATAAGACTACAAATAAATCACAATCACACAAACCACATTCACACACAAAATACTAAGTAGAAAAAAGGTGTCATCAGACCATGTCTCATAAATAATTATTTTGTAGTCAATAGCTTTAATTTATAAACCAAAGTTCAAATCATAGGATAAATAACGATATCAAATAAACCAAATAAACTAAGTACAAAATCATGTCATCATGTATAATATAAGTTTGTCATAATCAAAGAAATATTGAAATAAAACACCAAACTAGTCAATCATCATTTGTCATAATATAAATAAATTTGCATAAACTTCTTATTAAAACCACTTACACAACATGCATCTCCTAGGCACCAAGATCAATACATATCACAAGTGTTGTAGGTTGACTTCAATATGACATTATTCTGAATAAAATATAAATAATTCCAATCACCAAATGTTAAGATAAATATAATAGATTAGCCAAATGTGTCACTTAAATAAATAAAGCATGTATGGCACAATGTGAGGCCGAACTATCATTGACATAACATAGGCCTATAAATGTAAAGCAGAAATGCTTAATGGCAGCCATTTCAGAGCTATAATATTCACAAATTGTATCAATTATTTTCAATAAAAGTAAAAATTCCTAAATTCACAAAATAAGTATCAAATAATCTTTTTGTGGGGTATTTTTGTGTACAAAATTCAGCAGACAATATATATGTAAAAAATAAATTTCACATACCTTTTAAAACCATTAAAGTTGACATTTAAAGTTGACAATATCCTTTAAGTTTAAAATCCATTTGAAGTGACTGATTAAAATATGAAATAAAAATTGTACATCTTTCTCCTTCTGTGTCTAATGTAATTCTGACCTGCTATCCAACCTACTAACAAAGCTGTGAATACAAGGTGTTGGAAAACAAGCTGTCAAATTAGGGAATATCTGAGGTGAATGGTTGAGTCTAAAGACAGGTGTCCCCCATGGCTCAATGATGGGTCCACTACTATTTGACATTTTTATAAATGATATCTTGGTTGACCAAAAAACACTCTCAGTGCAAAAGCTGCTGGTAGATGCATTATCTAATAAAGCATTTGTAACAATCTTGTTATTCACATTCACTTTTACAATAGGCACAAGAACATCAGCTTGACGAGAACAGGCAAGAACCGCTTCAGTAGAATGCACATTTACACGAGATGCGTCTGGTTTCTGTGAAGGAGATGAAGATTCATTAATGTGGATGAATTTGGTGTGTTTCAAACCACAGTCTGGTACGCTGCAGACTGAAGGTTTCTTGCACTGTGAAGTCGAATGATTATTCAGCAGACAGTTATGACACAAGTTGTGCTTCTTCACAAGTTCAAGTCGATTCACTGGCTTCATACTCTTGAACACGTCAATTGAAGTAAGTTTGAATAATTCCCTGCTGTGAATAACAACAAACTTTCAGAAATGCACAATCTTGTTTGCAATATCTTGTCAATGTAGCTAACCAGTGGCAGATCCAGAGCAGGTACTCTTGTGGGGGGGGGGGGGTGGAGGGGGGATTCACAGGCCCATGCAGACGTCATTTTGGCATTTATGTGCCTGCATTGCCCCATATTTTTTTCAAATTGTTATTTCCATCTCATTGGTCGTGGGGGGGGGACAGTAGGCTGAACCAAATTTCAAGTTTGTGTCTGCTGGCAGGCTATTCTTGTTGACGATGCATAATTAATTTGCTTGGTACATTTTGCCCCTCTAGTTATTGAAACTTGCGTATTTCTGAGTAACAGAAGACGAAGGATACAATTGTTGTTCGATGTGTAGGCTAAATTCAATTAAGGGTACAGGAAATTATTTATTTTGCGGTAACGGCCGCAGTTATTATTATCTATTTTGATCACGGAAAGTCATCAAATATTCATTCCAAAATCAAGCAACACTTTGAGGAAGTTATTTATTCCACGAAAGCTATGCAACAAGTTATTTTCAAAAGAAGTCGAACCCCAGCCCCCCTTCACCTTGAGATAAAATGGTGGCCCTCTAAGAGTACATTCATCAAATATCCATCAAGTTGTTCAAAACACCATGGATGGATTTACATTGAGTTGAAGGGCCCAGATGGACATTTATAATAAACTACCTACACTAAGGCTACACATAATTGATTCCTAGCTTCATGGACCCACCGACACAATTGATTTGCTGCCAACAGAAAAAAATGAAAAAAAAAATAATTTTTTTAGACATAATAAAATTTTTTTTTCTTCACCTCTTTCTTTTTTCCTACCAACCGACCCTAGAAGAAGTGCCTTGAGAAGATCTGAGAAGCTAAAGATCAATTATGAGTGGCCTTATTTGAGTGTTTGTGGCATACAAAATTGTTTCAAATAAATCATTTGATAGGCCTATTTCCCAGTAAATGTTATGCCAATACCAAATTGTGAAACAAAGCCAGTTCATATAAAATGATTTTATGAACACAGCATAATTATATATATAATAATATAATATAATATACATATAAAAGCTAAGACATCTCATTCAAAGCATCAAGTGCAACTTAATTGTTTGACATGCTCAGTTACTTGTTATAACTATTTAAACCACGCATGGTGCACTAATCTGTTTCAACAACTAATTTGTCCTCTGAGGTCTAAGTCAATGGTCCCTGGTCCTTAACTGAAGCAATTCCTGAAAACTGTTGTAACAGGCGATTTCATTACCATGTGATTCTTGTCATTCACACTTGGCTGTGAGGAATCAATGCTAAACCAGCTCATAGTACGTTTGATATATCAAATGTGTGACGTTCTGTTGTTTCTAAACCAATCAGATTAACTAAAAATGGCATGTATTTGGTGGGTCCAGAGCCAAAGAATCTCGTACTAATGAAATCACCTGTAAGCGTGCAATTCATATTTGCTTGCGGCACCATCTGTTTATTGATCAGAGTGATCAACTCAGTCTTTGACGTCACCTAATTTGACCTACAATTTGCATTGGCCTGATTGCTTAACATCTACAAGTCGCCCAACCGACAAATACATACTCAGGTGTATATTAGTTAATTTGTAATCATTTGTCACATTTATATATTTTGATGTTGTTTTTACCCAATTTTTGACAACACAAGTGGGACAGATTGTTGTAATAGTGTTTGGTCTAAGTGTCAAATATAACTCCAATGAAAGAATAATGATGGGTGGCAAAAACTGCTAATGTATAACATATTGATGCATTAATCAATAGAAATCACAATATTTTTGCTAAAATTTCGTAGAAAATATACCTTTAAAATACATTTAAGAAATGAAAATCAACAATTTAATCAGACCTTTGTTAATATCTTCCTGCGCCTGTTGATCGTGCGAGGAAGTAAGCATTCAATCCTATTGTTTGTTGTTCTCGGTTTCTCTAAAAACCTATTGTTCCTCAGGAATTGGTCTGGTTTGGTGGGATATGGTGGTATTAGCTCTGTTATAGTCACTTAAGGTGGTCTTAAGTATTGATGCAACTAGGAGTAGACTTTTTGTACGCTTTATTAACACAGCACTAGGTACAGGTACATCTGAATAAAACAAAAAAATACAAAATTATAAATAAGACTACAAATAAATCACAATCACACAAACCACATTCACACACAAAATACTAAGTAGAAAAAAGGTGTCATCAGACCATGTCTCATAAATAATTATTTTGTAGTCAATAGCTTTAATTTATAAACCAAAGTTCAAATCATAGGATAAATAACGATATCAAATAAACCAAATAAACTAAGTACAAAATCATGTCATCATGTATAATATAAGTTTGTCATTATCAAAGAAATATTAAAATAAAACACCAAACTAGTCAATCATCATTTGTCATAATATAAATAAATTTGCATAAACTTCTTATTAAAACCACTTACACAACATGCATCTCCTAGGCACCAAGATCAATACATATCACAAGTGTTGTAGGTTGACTTCAATATGACATTATTCTGAATAAAATATAAATAATTCCAATCACCAAATGTTAAGATAAATATAATAGATTAGCCAAATGTGTCACTTAAATAAATAAAGCATGTATGGCACAATGTGAGGCCGAACTATCATTGACATAACATAGGCCTATAAATGTAAAGCAGAAATGCTTAATGGCAGCCATTTCAGAGCTATAATATTCACAAATTGTATCAATTATTTTCAATAAAAGTAAAAATTCCTAAATTCACAAAATAAGCATCAAATAATCTTTTTTTTGGGGTATTTTTGTGTACAAAATTCAGCAGACAATATATATGTAAAACATAAATTTCACATACCTTTTAAAACCATTAAAGTTGACATTTAAAGTTGACAATATCCTTTAAGTTTAAAATCCATTTGAAGTGACTGATTAAAATATAAAATAAAAATTGTACATCTTTCTCCTTCTGTGTCTAATGTAATTCTGCCCTGCTAACCAACCTACTAACAAAGCTGTGAATACAAGGTGTTGGAAAACAAGCTGTCAAATTAGGGAATATCCGAAGTGAATGGTTGAGTCTAAAGACAGGTGTCCCCCATGGCTCAATGATGGGTCCACTACTATTTGACATTTTTATAAATGATATCTTGGTTGACCAAAAAACACTCTCAGTGCAAAAGCTGCTGGTAGATGCATTATCTAATAATGCATTTGTTACAAACTTGTCATTCACATTCACTTTTACAATTGGCACAAGAACATCAACCTGACGAGAACAGGCAAGAACTGCTTCAGTAGAATGCACATTTACACGAGATGCATCTGGTGTCTGTGAAGAAGATGAAGATTCATTAATGTGGATGAATTTGGTGTGTTTCAAACCACAGTCTGGTACGCTGCAGACTGAAGGTTTCTTGCACTGTGAAGTCGAATGATTATTCAGCAGACAGTTATGACACAAGTTGTGCTTCTTCACAAGTTCAAGTCGATTCACTGGCTTCATACTCTTGAACACGTCAATTGAAGTAAGTTTGAATAATTCCCTGCTGTGAATAACAACAAACTTTCAGAAATTCACAATCTTGTTTGCAATATCTTGTCAATGTAGCTAACCAGTGGCAGATCCAGAGCAGGTACTCTTGTGGGGGGGGGGGGGGGGGGGAGGGGGGGATTCACAGGCCCATGCAGACGTCATTTTGGCATTTACGTGCCTGCATTGCCCCATATTTTTTTCAAATTGTTATTTCCATCTCATTGGTCGTGGGGGGAGGGGCAGTAGGCTGAACCAAATTTCAAGTTTGTGTCTGCTGGCAGGCTATTCTTGTTGACGATGCATAATTAATTTGCTTGGTACATTTTGCCCCTCTAGTTATTGAAACTTGCGTATTTCTGAGTAACAGAAGACGAAGGATACAATTGTTGTTCGATGTGTAGGCTAAATTCAATTAAGGGTACATTTATTTCGCGGTAACGGCCGCAGTTATTATTATCTATTTTGATCACGGAAAGTCATCAAATATTCATTCCAAAATCAAGCAACACTTTGAGGAAGTTATTTATTCCACGAAAGCTATGCAACAAGTTATTTTCAAAAGAAGTCGAACCCAGCCCCCCTTCACCTTGAGATAAAATGGTGGCCCTCTAAGAGTACATTCATCAAATATCCATCAAGTTGTTCAAAACACCATGGATGGATTTACATTGAGTTGAAGGGCCCAGATGGACATTTATAATAAACTACCTACACTAAGGCTACACATAATTGATTCCTAGCTTCATGGACCCACCGACACAATTGATTTGCTGCCAACAGAAAGAAATGAAAAAAAAAATAATTTTTTTAGACATAATAAAATTTTTTTTTCTTCACCTCTTTCTTTTTTCCTACCAACCGACCCTAGAAGAAGTGCCTTGAGAAGATCTGAGAAGCTAAAGATCAATTATGAGTGGCCTTATTTGAGTGTTTGTGGCATACAAAATTGTTTCAAATAAATCATTTGATAGGCCTATTTCCCAGTAAATGTTATGCCAATACCAAATTGTGAAACAAAGCCAGTTCATATAAAATGATTTTATGAACACAGCATAATTATATATATAATAATATAATATAATATACATATAAAAGCTAAGACATCTCATTCAAAGCATCAAGTGCAACTTAATTGTTTGACATGCTCAGTTACTTGTTATAACTATTTAAACCACGCATGGTGCACTAATCTGTTTCAACAACTAATTTGTCCTCTGAGGTCTAAGTCAATGGTCCCTGGTCCTTAACTGAAGCAATTCCTGAAAACTGTTGTAACAGGCGATTTCATTACCATGTGATTCTTGTCATTCACACTTGGCTGTGAGGAATCAATGCTAAACCAGCTCATAGTACGTTTGATATATCAAATGTGTGACGTTCTGTTGTTTCTAAACCAATCAGATTAACTAAAAATGGCATGTATTTGGTGGGTCCAGAGCCAAAGAATCTCGTACTAATGAAATCACCTGTAAGCGTGCAATTCATATTTGCTTGCGGCACCATCTGTTTATTGATCAGAGTGATCAACTCAGTCTTTGACGTCACCTAATTTGACCTACAATTTGCATTGGCCTGATTGCTTAGCATCTACAAGTCGCCCCACCGACAAATACATACTCAGGTGTATATTAGTTAATTTGTAATCATTTGTCACATTTATAATATTTTGATGTTGTTTTTACCCAATTTTTGACAACACAAGTGGGACAGACTGTTGAAATGGTGTTTGGCCTAAGTATCAAATATAACTCCAATGAAAGAATAATGATGGGTGGCAAAAACTGCCCATATAATGTATAACATATTGATGCATTAATCAATAGAAATTACAATATTTTTGCTAAAATTTCATAGAAAATATACCTTTAAAATAGGGGAGACCGGGGTAAGTTGTGCCGCGGGGTAAGTTGTGCCGCCCACTGTTGGGGTTAAATGAAGAACTGGGCAAAGAAGGCAATGCCACCCTTATATACCCACTTGGTCAACATCATCAGGCACCAAGAAAAAAACTACCAAATATAATGGTATGAAAAGCTACACTAATAAATTAAATTTTGTTGCTGAAAACTTGGAAGTGCAGAGGACTGACATTCTGGTTTCTCAGTCATTTGGTATTTGTAATAAGATAATGTCCCTCTGGTAGGTTGGAGTTAAGAGGTTTATCTAGACATCTCTGCTGTTAGATTTCATTTTGCGTTGTTTGTTTATTTTTGACGACCAGTTTCATCTAGAAAATCAATTTCAGGTAAGTTGTGCCGTTTTGATTGGGGTGAGTTGTGCCAATGGTATGACATAGGAATTAATATTTTATTCATCTTTTTTTGTCTAAATTTTACACAAGGCCTAAAAATGTTGTGAAATAACTTACACTGAAAGGAACAAATGTTAAAAGAGTTATAACACCCTCTAAACAATAAATAATTCTGGTTTTTTCAGCATTTTTAATTTGTGTATAAAATGGCTCATAAATGTCTGATTAGTTTCATGTAACATGTCAGTCATACGTTAAAAACATGATACAAATGATCTATCTGAAGAAATGGGTGAAATACAAGACTTTTTTGGAATAAATTAGGCAGCACAACTTACCCCGTCAGGCGGCACAACTTACCCCGGCACCGGGGCAAGTTGTGCCACTTGACCTACTTTTTTCAAATGCCTGTTATGACCTTCGCAATGGTCGGACTGCCCTGAAACTTTGGTTGATTCTGGCCAACGTATTATATTTTGATGTCTGATTTTCAGATTGCATGATTAAGCTTCTGTTTTTGGAAAATCAGCCTGACGAAAAAAATGGCACAACTTACCCTGGTCTCCCCTACATTTAAGAAATGAAAATCAACAATTTAATCAGACCTTTGTTAATATCTTCCTGCACCTGTTGATCGTGCGAGGAAGTAAGCATTCTAGAGGAATTCAGCAGCTTTCTACAATCTGTGCAGTTCAGCAGGAAATCTGCAATTCAAGGTTTCTGTAGGATCTCTGCAATCACTCAGTGCAATCCAATACGTATTACCCTGTCAGCGTGCCTCGGCGGTCCGGCGTCGGCCCGGCGTCGGTCCGATGTCAGCAGCATCGGACCGGCTTTGGGCCGACGTTGGGCCGCCGAGGCAAGCTGATAGGGTAGTCAAGGAGCCACTCCACAAAACAGGACTTATTTTAGAGTTGGGTCATTGCGTATCAGATCAGGCTATGGTTCTGAGGTTGTTAATGAAGTTTTTCAGGATAAGGGAACTAAGGTGGTTACTAAGACATTAAACACCCACTTATGAGCTACTTAGGTACTAACACTAGTAGCCATGGCCCCTTAAATGGGTCCTTACAGCACATTTGGCTACTTATGACAACTGTAAGGCACCAAAGAATCCACTAGGGATTTTTCCCGAAGGGACTGAAAATTTAGGGAGGATGCCTTAAAAGTGCCTGAAGAGGTACTAAGCTAAGGGAAGGCTTAAAGAGTTCCTATGTCTGGCCTAAGGTGGATTACCAGTTGTAACAGCAAACATTCAAATTACAAGTTATGATGATGATCTATCTGAAATGAGCAAACATTATAACAAGAATTTAAATTGTGTAAACACATGAAACTACAATCGATTATAAATTGTACAAGCACACAGGTACATGTAGATATGAAGGCAGCATTGCACATAGATGGAAAGATAGAAAAAAAGAAAGAATGACGGAAAAAGAAAGAAAGAAAGATAGATAGATAGATGGATAGATAGATAGATAGATAGATAGATAGATAGACAGATAGATAGATGGATAGATAGATAGATAGATAGATAGATAGATAGATAGATAGATAGATAGATAGATAGATAGATTATTAGTTGCCACTTCTTGTATTAATTTCACTGGTATAACTGTATATTGAATATAAGCATAAATGAACCATTCCGGAATTTGTATGTTACTATAGAAAGCCACCATACAGTGCAATCTGGCTTGTAAAATTTTAAATTTTGAATGAGATAGATTGATTCTCAATTCATATATATTACACCACACTCTGATAATGGATACATGGGAGATTTATCTTAACACTTGAATGTCCCAACATGTACAGACTCTCCACTGAAACAACCTTTCTTCCTGAAACACCCTGGATCAGAGCAAAATAATCATTAACTTATTATTCACCCTTGCGGCCGTCCCCCATTAAAAGTGCTAAAAAATCAAGAATTGCCAAGTATCATCAATCTGCACAGGGGATGGTAAGAGGGGGGCAATTGCCCCCAATCATGCCACTGGCTATGCCACTGGTGTCTTACACATAATTATTTCTGGAACCCAGTTTGAACCTTCTCACATTTTTGGAACCCCGACTCCTGGACTATATGAATTCTGTATGATTGTGATTTTGCATTAAAGGCACTGGTTTGGTTCTGTAATTCTGTGCAATACTCACCCCGACAATGTAATGACACAATTTTACATCTTTTTGAAGAGTACTTAAACATGTTTTTTTTTTAAATTGCTATGTTGGGATATAATTGTATTGTTTTCATTATAATTCTATTCTCCAAATTGTGGTTGGGATTACTATAATACCCCATAACGTTTACAATACCACATGAAAAAGCAGTGGATATATCCCATGTGGTACTACGTTGTATACTCAATGGTTTTTTGTATACCACATGGTTTGATCATTGTTGATGATGTCATTGCATTGTTTGCCATTGTGGTGTCATGCCCATGGTGACGTCACAACATTGTGACATCATCAGTTGAGCTGCAATTTGTGCTCTGATTGGCTGAGACCACTGTTGAGTATTGATCTTTTGAGTGAAGTTCAGCTTTCTTTGGAGTTACATTATGGGGTATAAATAAGACCAAATGGTTGTATATATGGTGGTATTTTGAGATGTACTCCCACTCGTGACGCACTCGTGGGTACAGAGGACTCAGGATATCTTCAACTCGTGGAGTACATCTCAAAATACCACCATACTCATTTGGTCTTATTATGATACTTCATTATTACTTTGATATTTTTTTCATTTTATTAATATTTTTAAAGTGCTCTATATCAAGAAATGCACATCATCATTCTCATCCGATGAAATTCATTTTTACTGTTGTAAATCATCCGTGTAAATCTGCAATTTCTTAGTGGAATTCTGCCGTAATTGGCAATTCTGAAATGCGTCCTGATGCATCATCCAAAAACCAACACGTGCTGGTTTGCACATCTCTGAGGTGTCCTTTGGACAATACAAATACAATTACAAGGGTAAGGGCATGCCAATCTACAATCCAGACACTTCTTTGTTATTTTCTTGAAAGCTAATAAAAACCATCAGTACCTCAACAAACTCACGCATGCAGCATCTGGGGGAGGCCACAGGCCACTCCTATGTGATGCAAACCAGTGGGGGCCCAAAAACAAAAACTGCTGGAAATGTAGAATTTCCGAATTCAAGAAGAATTGCTGAACTGCTGAAGTAAAGGAGACCTGAAGGGAACTGCAAAATTATGCAGAATTAATACAATAATGAAGCACAGCAGAATTCATAACACTATTCTTGCAAAACAACAGAATTCCTACAGGAAATTGCACAATTGTAGAATTCTTTAGATCTTTGTATCAGTGCCGAATTACTTCGGAAGTATACACTCTGATGGAAGAAATTTAATACTCAAAATCCCATGTCTGGAAGATTTGCATAAGTTGCGAAAAGATAAATTTTGATAATTGCAAGGCAAAATGCAGTTATGTATGCTGCTGCCATTGTGCAGTCATCTTGGCTAAAAAGTAACCCGACTAACCTCTCTCTTTTTTACATTCCAGATTTACACACCTTTGGACCGAGAGCTGTGCACAAGGTATATTTCATATTTATCATTTTTACCCCGCAGGCTATACATAGCCTACGGGGTTCTGCAGTCCTCAATGAGACTAGTTGCTGGGGATTTCGTCAAGCATAACTCACTTTGTGTTGCTCATATTTCATTCAAATTTTGCCTGTTATCTTATTTTGTCATGCAGATGGGAATGACAAGTTTCCAGGCATTTCTAGCAATTAGATGTGCGTAATTGATTGTTACCAAGAATCTCATGTACACTGTCAAAAATTACTGGAATTATATATTTCTTCTACATGCTCCAAAATAGTGATGTCAGTGTCAATAAAATCTTCAGACCTGTCAGAGTGTCCGTACGTCCGTACGGTCCGTCCGTCCGGACGCGGACGGACGCGGACGGACGGCCACACGGACAGAAGGGTGGACGGACAGACACACAGACACACGGACGGACACACGGACGGACGGACACACGGACGGACGGACACACGGACGGACGGACACACGGACACACGGACACACAGACGGACAAAAGGACGGACAGACACAAGGACGGACAGACACAAGGGACAGACACACGGACACACGGACAAAAGGACGGACACATGGACGGACGGACGCACGGACGGACACATGGACGCACGGACGTACGCACGGACGGATGGACACACGGACGCACGGACGGATGGACACACGGACACACGGACGGACACACACGGACGGACGGACACACACGGACGGACGGACACATGGACGGCCGAACGGACACACGGACGGCCGGACGGCCACACGGACGGACTGACGGACACACGGACGTAGGGACGGACGTACGGACACACGGACGTAGGGACGGACGTACTGACGGACGGACGCACGGACACACGCGGACACGGACGGACGGACACACGGACGGACAGACACACGGATGGACGTTCACACGGACGGACGGACACACGGACGGACACACGGACTGACGGACGCACGGAATGACGGACGGACGCACGGACGTACGGACGGACACTTTGACGGACGGACACACAGACGGACGCACGGACGGACGGACGGACGCACGGACGGACACACGGACACACGGACGGACCGTGTGGACGGACGGACACACGGATGGCCGGACACACGGATGGCCGAACGGACACACGGACGGCCGGACGGCCACACGGACGGACGGCCGGACGGACACACGGACGGACACACGGACGGACGGACGGACGGACACACGGACTGACGGACGCACGGACGGACGGACGGACGGACGCACGGACGGCCACACGGACGGACGGACGGACGTACGGAAGGACACTTTGACGGACGGACACACGGACGGACGGACACACGGACACACGGACGGACACATGGAAGGACGGACACAAGGAAGCACGGAAGGAGGCAAGGACGGATGGACGGATGGACGGACGGACACACGGACGGACACACGAACGGACGGACACACAGACGGACGCACGGACGGATGCACGGACACACGGACGGACACAAGAGATGTGGATCTCCACCTTAGGCAATGTGAAGTTGCAATGTGAACTGTCACAGTAAACAAGAACAAGTAGGCCTAAGTTTTTACAGCAAATCCTTCACAGTGCACGTGCTTATATGTCATGTGTCATGATGTGGGAAAACAAACCAATAAATTGTCAATCTGAGGTGCCAGTGACATGCCACATGTGTTGTTGAGGGGAAGAGAGTTCCAAGGGTAAAATACCTTTCAAATCCTGTTAATGCATGACCTGTCAACACTGAGATAAGAGGGTGCATGGTGCAGTGTGTTTTGTTGAAGGTCCCATTGTTTAAACAAGTCAGGAAAAAGAATTACCGCAGACAATAAAAAAGAGCAGTGCACTGTTATTGTTTGCAAAAACACTTTAAACAGTTCAAATGGGAAGTATTCAGCCTCCTTTGAAGTAACAGAGCAGAGGTGATGCATAGATCTGCAATTCTGCATCCATGGACCTATGTACCAAATGAATCATTCAATGAGTTGTCGGGATTTTTAAAATCCCCTGGTAGAAGGCATATATATATATGTTTACCACAGTCTACAAAACCTTCATACTTTCTCCACTCCATTCATGGTCCCAAGTGAACACAATTCTTGGCTGTCATGAAAAACAACTGCTATAGCACATTTTATAATGGTTTCAGGGTAAATCAACCAAATTAAAGTGCATTCTGGGACTTTTGGTGATGTCTTTACTTCATGTGTATTGCACTCCCAGCCATGCCATGATACTGGAGTTGTCTGTCGCACTTTGCAACCGAGTTGTTTACGTGCTTGCACGGTATTTTTTTTCTTTGCAAACAATACTGGAATTTCTTACTTTTGTATGCATGTAACAGTATCCGAATGGTCTCAATGGCTTCACATAGAGCCGGCGGGGTTTACGTGCTTGCACGGTATTTTTTGAGAGAATAAATTCCCTGAAGCAAAGCTGCTGTTACCCGCAGTAAATATAACATTCAATGAATCCTGTCAACTGACACTTAGGTTATTTCATGGGGGGTGTATTCACCTTTGGGTCATAGTAGTAATACTCGAGTGCACCCCCTGTTTGCCCTATTCAGACTATAATCTAAGTTTTAAAAATGAATAAGAGTTGATCTATATTTGTAAATTAATATACCTGGTATGGAAAAATAAAGAAATCTCAATATAAATCACTTGTCAAAAGAAGCCCACACAGAGCTTCATGAATAACCATATCCATATTCTGTTATTCTGAAAATTGCGTATCTTTAAAGAATTAATAAAAACCCTCTATCCGGTCACCAGGAACTACAATTCCATGTATAATATTGCATATCATGCTGTGATTTGGTAGTTCTAAAGAAAATAAAATTGTTTATTTTGCAAACAAATCCCATGCAAGGCAATTTTGATAGGAAGTGTCTATATTGATTGCACTATATTTGAGTTTTCTCCCCACACATTCATAACTGTAAGTTAGTATAGTTTAATGGGTTTGGTATAAGGTTGCTACTATAAGGTTAGCCATTTAGCTCTTCTGGCAGGCCATCCGATTCTTATAATAAATCTTTATTCTTTTGTACTAAACACAATGTAAAACAGAAAAAAAGTAAAAGCAGAACTGGTATAACAAAGCCGGACGTAAAAAGTATTTATACAAAATGAAGTTAAAATAAATATATTAAGATAAATTGAACTATTCTTCAATATTGACATAAGTCATCGATAATACTTGGGCACTCGTGATCTAACAGCCTGGGATCAAAAGAATCCCTCAACATAACAAGCTCTCGAATTTGAGTGCCAATTCTTAAATCTTCATCACATATACCTTTTCTCCATGAAGTAACAATATTCCTATACATAAAATGACTTTTTTATAATATCTATACAGTATTTATTATTTATGCATCTCAGATTGCGTAGTATAGGAATATATAGCCTGATGAAATATAAAGCTTAACACAGGATTATTGCTATAGCAACAACATTTAAAGAAATTAACAAATCTTTTATCAAGGGAGACTTCTAAAGTTACAGAATTTGATATATGAGGTACTAAGTTACAGTCGGGGAGGTTATTGATGATGACAAGACCTGTAGATTTCAGTGAAAATTTCCCGCTTGTTTGTCTCACTCTTTCAGTTAAGACCTTTTTTGAATTTTCTAACTACATTTTAATCCCTATTGGTTTATTACAATTAATCAGCTCTACTGCAACTAATTAGAAAAAGTTTTTATCTGATGCCTTTTGATATTTAGGAACACGCATACCAGGTCCTATTCTTTGCTTTGTGTGGGGTAATTGGTATAGCTTATTTTATTTCTGACATGCACCACAGGGTGATGCAAAAACATGAAGTTTGGAAATAGTAATGGGGCAGCCCCTGAAAAAAAAATTCGGTAAATTTTGAGCTCAATCAGACAAAAATTAGAGGGTGCTACCGCATCATGAGTATTAACATTGGTATTTCATGCAAACAAATCCAATAATTTGGCATGCAGCGAGTTCAACTATATCTGGTGCACCAAACCAATGAGGCATGGTATTAATTTTTGGGTCTGGTTGTCAGAACAGCGGATCAAAGCAAACATTGACTGTTCTGGACTTCTCCACACTGCTACCACCAGACTAACAAAGATAAAATAGTAAAAATTTATCAAATTTGCGGTATTCTATAACATTGCCAGTTTCAATGTCACGGAAATAAAAGTAGCTCTAATAGATAGAGCACAAAAAGATCCAAATTAAAGATCTTTTCTTGTGTGATAAGATGAGGTAACTGAAATTTGTATCCTATTTCCCAAGTGATGTTGTTCTAACCTTTCAATGCTGTTATAATCGGGCTAAATTTATTCCTGATGAAAATTGTGGAGTGCATCAATAAACAAAAAATTACCATAATACAAGTGGCAGGAAAACTTCTTCAACCCATAACCCATAAAACTGGCTTTTCGCCCATTGAAATTCTATGTCATATTTCAAATTGATCTAGGGCCTAACACCCTCTAAAATATGTCTGATTTGGCTCGCATTTTTACTGATTTTTTAAAATTTATTTTTGGAACATTTTTGTCCGGTGCCCCATTAAATACTCAAAAGTTTATATTTTTGTGTGCAATCTGCACGGAAATAAAAGTATCTCTAATAGATAGAGCATTTGGCTCAATTTTTACTGAATTTTTTATTTATTTTTGGAAGATTTTGGTCGGGTGCCCCATTGAATATTCAAAAGTTTATATTTTTGTGTGCAATTTGCATCACCCTAATGTACAACACCAATACCCAGCGGGCATAGTGATGTCAGTCTGGTGTTGAGTGAGAATATGATGTCCGAATGATGGTGAGAAAGGACGCCACAAGAAGATTGTATTTGAGTCTGGTTTTTGACTGACTTTCTACTGACATCAACCCAAACCCACAATAAACATCCCATTAACATTAAAAATGATTTTAGAGTAAAGGTGTCCTTTTGATAGGTTTTGGACTGACCTTCAACTGACATCAACCCAAAGGCAGAATATAACATCCCATTAACATTAAGAAATGATGTTGGAATAAAGGTGTTCTTCTGATGGGTTTTTGACTGACCTTCAACTGACATCAACTCAAAGCCACAAAATAACATTAAGAAATTATGTTAGATTAAAGGTGATCTGATAGGTTTTTGACTGACCTTCTACTGAAATCAACCTAAAGGCATAATATAATATCCCATTAACATTAAAAATGCTGTTAGAGTAAAGGTGTTCTTCTGATAGGCTTTTGACTGACCTTCTACTGACATCAACCCAAACCCACAATAAACATCCCATTAACATTAGAAAATGATGTTAGAGTAAAGGTGTTCTTCTGATAGGTTTTTGACTGACCTTCTACTGACATTAATCCAAAGCCACAATATAACATCCCATTAACATTAGAAAAAGATGTTAGAGTAAAGGTGGTCTTCTGATAGGTTTTTGAATCAGAATCAGAATCAGAATCAGAATTATCTTTATTTGATGGACCTTCTACTGACATTAATCCAAAGCCACAATATAACATCCCATTAACATTAAGAAATGGTGTTCGAGTAAAGGTGTTCTTCTGATAGGCTTTTGAATGACCTTCTAATGACATTAACCCAAAGGCAGAATACAACATCATATTAACATTAAGAAATGATGTTAGAGTAAAGGTGTTCTTCTGACAGGTTTATGACAGGCCCTCTACCGATATCATATATCACAATTTGATGAGAGGATGGTGATGACAAAATCACTTAGTGTGACGTTGTCTGCCCATCATGATTTTGACCGATTTCCTTGTGACACCACATTGAAAGCAGAATATGACATCAGATTAATGTTGAAAAATAACTATAGAGAAACGTTTGCCAGTTATGTCTGATCTTCTACGGCCACCACTCTATGGTCAGAATAAGACAACACATTGATGTTGATAAGTGATGTTAGGGTGACGTTGTCCTCCAGTAATGTATGTCTTTTACCTGCTTCCTACTGACGCCAGGTTGAAGTAAGAACATGATCTCACATCTTAAATTGCAATCGTTGCCGATCCTTCCAACACTAGTCATGTACGTACTGAAAAATCATGGTATACTGTCACTCTCAGAATTTCGTGTCATTTCTCTTGGTCATTACATCGTGATTGTCATAAGTGTGGAGCTGCCGTATTTGTTTTTAAGTGGACGAAATGAGTGACACTGGCGTAGGAGATTTCAACTCGCTTTATTGAAGTAGAATTAGCGTAGTAAGCATTGTAAGCGTAGCAAGCGTTGTAAGCGTAGCAAGCGGTTAACTGCAAATAAAACAAATAAGCAGGTCTTACTAATATGTTAAGTCATTACACAATACATATATAAAGCACATAATACTAAGGAAAATAATCACACATGTATAATAATGACAATGTATAGTTTAAGAAAGCACAAAGTATAAAGTATATAAAATATGTATAATAATTAATTGTTCACTGGAACTTACTTTTTTGACATAACGTTTCAGCCTCTCAGCTAGAGGCCTTGTTCACATGTGAATGGAACACAGGATGGCTTGTTGTGTTTGGTGTTGTTAACACTCAGGAGTTGATTGTACACAGGGGGGAGTTGGTAGCCTTGGTCACGGTTCATGTCGGGGTGTTGTTGCCTGATGTATATGGATTCCTTGATCTTCCGCTTTATCCAGTCTGGCTCTCTACACAGTATCTTGGCGTTGCGCACGGAGATGGTATGTCCAGTGTTGATGCAGTGTTGGCCAACGGCTGTAGGGTTGTCGAACTTCTGGTGCTCTTTTAGTCTGGTGTTGAGGGACCTCTTCGTTTCTCCGATGTATGTGTGGTTCTGATCTTGATCACAAGTTATATGGTAGATTATGCCACATTTGTTTACCTCAGGTGTTTTGTCTTTTGGATGTACCAGGAGGGAGCGGATTTTATTCTGGGGCTGATGGTAAGTGCTGATGCCATGTGATCTGAAGATTCTGACGAGGTGCTCAGAAAGGCCTTTCACATATGGGATGCCTACTGTTTGTGGTCTCCCTGTTGATGCGGGTTGTCTGGGCTCCGTCTGGTCTTTCACCTTCGGTTTCGGCAGCTGCATCGCCCATTTGGTGTAGCCATTTGCAGCCAGAACAGTTTTCACATGTTGGACTTCTTTCAGTTGGTCTTCTTCTGTTGTGATGCACTGCTTGGCTCTGTACATTAGTGTTCTTACAACAGACCTCTTATGTTCGAGCGGGTGGTGCGACTGAAAATGGAGGTACTGGTCTGTGTGTGTTGGTTTTCGGTACACAGTTAACTTAGTGTCGCCGTCGTCCAGAATGTTGATGCACAGGTCCAGGAAGGGGAGTTTTCCATCCTCTTCAGGTTCGATGGTGAACTGGATATGCTGGTCAATGCTGTTAATGTGGGCAAAGAGTTCATCAACAAAATATTCATGGGTGACTGCTACCACATCATCAACGTATCTCAACCACAAGGAGGGGGGATAAGGTGCAGTGCAATTAATTATTATACATGGATATACCTGGGACCAAGAACAACTTATTCTCCATTATATAAAATATGTTTAAAGTTCATGTAAAGTTGACTAATAATAAATTAAATAAAGTTGACTAATAATAAATTATGTTAAGTATTTAGCATGGCACTATCAAATTAAATGCATGAACTAAGTCATGAAGTTTGTGTCCATGAATAAAGTGCATAAAGTAAAGTCCATAAATGTTTTATGAAAAGCGTTTTCTAAGTAATTTAACAGTAAAAGTTTATGAAAATAAATCAATAAATGCTAAATAAGTTCATCAAATAAGATCAGATACATTGTAAGAAAGCAATGTCTTTTTTTTTGTAGGTTTTATAAGTATGCAAAGCCTAGCAATAATCATTCATACAATGTAATACACAATTAAATAGTAAAAAAGAGAAACACTTACAATTCATTTTCCTACTGCATGAAACATTCTTGAAAATCCATTTTACATGTAAAAAGTCCAGTTAAAGAAATACATGTTTCCAGTTGGAAGGAAAAGCTTGAAGTGACCAAATTGACCAGAATTGACAGGATGCATTGACACATTCACAGTTACACAAGAAGTTGCACAAAAGACATAAAATCACAGCTATAGGAGCAGAACAGTTACAAGAACATGACAGTTATGAGCATGACAGTTATTGAAGTCAGTTACAAACATTCACTGTTTCACAGTATTGTTCCAAAAAATATCTTTGTAAATAGATAACAATCACTCAGATTTCTTTCTTAAAAGCCCCTTATGCTATACTCACAATCAAAAATGATAAAAACCGTAATTGACCTATTTATGGCAGTTGAGGTTGAACAAGAGAGGACGACACCTGTATGGACGGTGGCACCCCTAGCGGATGAAACAAAATCGGCAAAAACGTCGTGAAAATGTGCCAGATGACTTTTACAACAGTGTTGTAAGTCCTTACCGCTCTCCTGCTTTGACAGATTACATATTAGCAGTGTAACATTGCCTTTTGGTCAGGATTTTGGTTGACGTAATACTGATGACATTAAGTAGGCATGATAGGACCTCACTTCAAAATTTATAAATGATTTTTTACTGAGGTCTAAATAGGACCTTAGAAGGAAGCTGGAAACCAAATAGTGATGCAGACTGGACTGCTTTTAAGAGGGTGGTCTGGTATTTGCCAAAGTTCTCTAGTTCAGATCCAATCCAGGGTTAGTTGATCTGATTTTGTCACTGGATTGGTCCAGATGTGGCACTGGAATTATGATAAACATTAGGGGTTTTAAAACATTTTTTCATATTCTTGTTTTTAGAGATGGCAAAATTCATGTGATACCCTTCATGACACGAGACCAGTCCAGACAGTAGTCTACCAGCACATGTTTTCTGTAGGTGGTCCAGTATTTTGGTGATCCAGGGCTAGACTGCAGACCAGACCATTCCAAAGCGTTTCAGTCTGCTTTACAGTGCCGCGGCCAAAGCTCTTGTGACCCTGTCTCCTCATTGATACAATGTAAAGGCACAAAACTCTCCAGCTCACGGATATAGTATAGTATATTCTTTTTTTTTTTGTCAGAAAAATAGCTAGTCATTCCCTGTTTTTTTCATGTAATTGGCGGTGAGAGTAAATTAATATGTTATTTCAGGGCCCTGGTTGATAATCTATAACCCATAGACCATGCAAGGAGCTACTTTCAGAACTGGGTGACCAGACTGCAGTTCTTGATCATTTAACCCCCTATCTTTCCCTTTTCCCTCCTCCTGTCCCTTTCCTTCTCTTGGTATATTGGGTTATTGGTTAGTATCAAGTTGGTGGCCAGTTTGTCTGGATTTGATGTTGATCATCACTTGACATCATCCTGACGTCAGTAGGACATGATTGGACGTCAGGATTATAGATGGAGCCACTAGTACTGAAGTCAGAACAGTGGATGCATGTGCTGATACATACATCAGTAACTTCATGTAAACTTGAGTTATAACATATTTGGAAATTAATATGACATGAAAATTAGATGTAGTCCATGTGATAGAGAATTTTTAATAAGCTTAACAAGGTATCAACTTTCGACAATTAATACAGACTGAGTAAAAAATTCATGCATGAAAACTGCTGACCCAAAATTCCTGATGTGATCTTGGAACATAGTGAGAACTGAGTCTGCCAATGCACAACTTGTGAAACAGGTCAGGTAAGGTAATTCACAGGTCAGGTCAGGTCAGGTAGGGTATGGGAAGATAATGCAGTGGCCAACACATTCAATTTCAAAATGTGGTTTTAAGAATGAACCATAGAAATGCGTTGACATGCTGGTGCTGAAACCAATGTCAGATTACTACTTCAACTGGGGTCATATTCTGACCCAAATCTGCTTTTGACATCGTAATTGGGCAATACCTATTTTTAATTGAAATCCAGCCTTGATATGGCCTTGTGCAGATAAGAGCGTGACAAAGAGGTGAAAAATAAAAGTGCTGTTTATGCACTGTATCTTGCTGCAAAATGTAGCAAGCTACGTAGTGATTAAAATCCAACAGACTCAGCCTTAATAAGCTGTGACCACAGTTACGTCCTCTCCTACATTTTCATCACTGACTCAGAATTCTCCTGATTCCATGTCTCTATTGATATAAATTTTTTCAGTCTAAAAACTGAACAAACACATCAAAGGCTATTTTTGAGTAGCCAGTGGCAAAACTGCATCATTGGTTTAGGCCAGAAAGCTGCACGGGGCAAGCAGAAGTGCCAGACAGAAGATGTTAGGGTCGGGACAGAATGTTAGGGTTGGGACAATCAACAGTTTTTGGCATCAACTGTAATTACAGAAGTGCAGGGGCATCTTTTCTTGTGATAATGAACTGATTCACTCTTAAGGAAAGATATTGTAATGACGAATTGTTAGCAGCATGTCTGAGTATAGGTGAAACAGGAAACTGGGCGTTGGGATTGGGACAACTTCTTGGTTTCATTTGCGACTTGGCACTCTGATTGCCACTCCTTGATGTGTAGAGTAGGTCGGGGCAAGAAGCCCGGGTTAGGTGAGAGGCCCCCCCAGGCTTATATCCAAACTTACATTTTTGGTGCATTTATCTATTGATAGTATTGAAGCTAGAGGCGTTTTAGGTGACGTCACAAATTTTCAGGTCAAACAGCACTAAACCATAGTAGAAATTAAAGAAACGAAAAAATGTGCATGGTTTTTGTAACTTTGACTAATTCTTTGAAAGGGGTTGTCAGAAATAACTTTGGAAATTTTTAAAAGTATATTGGATATCTGCATTGCTTCACTTTATGACCATCACATAAATATGATTTGGATCATGTTTTTTGCATTTTAGTTCAAAATATAGAGGTCAAATTAAAATATGTGGGTTTGGGGCGAGAGGCCTCACATGATATGGGGCATGAGGCCCCCTTCACTGGGGGTCGAAGCTGCTTCAGGAACCATTTAATAATGTGTACTTTACCTTAAATCTGGATAGAATAGCTAATTAAAATATAAAAAATTTGGCCCGAAATTGAAACAGGGCAAAAAATATAAAAAAATTAAGGTATGAACAGAAAAATTCTGAAATTCAGAAAAAGTGAATAACATGCCTTAAAAATGATAGAAGAACCCTAAGAAATAACTTTTAGGCTGAATGCGCTCGCAAAAAAAATTGCCATAGGATTATAATAGGGGGGCTTCTTGCCCGATGGGTGGGGTAAGAAGGCCATTTTAATTTTTTTACAAAAATGGCCGTAACTCCTTTATTAAAATTGGTAGACTTTTGTTTCACTAGTTATTAGTAGAGTCAAGTGATCCCTTCCTGACAGCATAAGCTTTCAAATAATCGCCCATAAAAAGTAGGTCAAATCGCACCTCGAACTTAAGGGGGGCCGCATGCCCCGACCTACTCTACACAAAGTATCAAAAATCAATTGCTAGGCGCAGTTTCAGAACTTCCATGGCTGCAATTTAGTACCCTTGCCTTTGACAAAATGTTGAATATTATTTCACTTCAGCAAAATTGTGCATGTCACGGCCACGCTAAAATGCTAAATAATCATCATTTTCTGGCTGTTCAAGAGTTCATATATTTTGAACCGGCGATCCGATTTTGCTGTTTTAAGTCAAAAACAAACCTCAGAATGAAGCCACAATTAGTCGTCATTTTTTTACATATCCAACCATAGTATGACTCTAGCCGAACATCAGACAAAGACATCAGGGTTAGGTCTGGGTGATGTTGGATCAGTGTCAGACGCCCAACTTAATATAACTCCAATTCACAGCAGCTTTTGATGTCCACCCAAGGTTATAATTCAATGCTATTTTTTTTTGCAAATCCTCCTTCACTGTAACATAATTTAAACGTCAAACGCAACTTCAAAATGACGTCGTGTTGACATGACAATGCCCGATAGGTATGAGGCGTTATATTGTGCAAAATCTGCATGTACAATGGCAAGTTCATGTCAGTTTACACCAGTTTGAGGTTTACTATGTGACCATATCGAAAATTATACATGCATGGAACCTTTTACAGTTCTGCCCAAAAGTTTACATACCCCTCTGAAAAATGGCCAATTATTCTATTTAGAAGGCAATTTTAACAACAACAGGCAAATCATACATGAAATACAATGCACTACATGTGGCTAAACACTTCTGAACCATTAAAAATCCAATAGCAATAATGATATTATCACTTAATTGCATTTTATGACAGTTCCAAAAGTTTACATACCCTCCTGTACTATTACATATTTTCCCGCTTAGGATCAAAAACGGCTTACAGGATTTTACCACAATATGTCAAAAGTACTCAGACTACATCAGCAGTGATTTTAATCCATTCTGCTTCACAGAATTTCTGTAACTCCACCTTCAATGTAGGTCTCGGCTGGGGCACAGTCTGTCTCGGATCAACCCATAATTTATCAATAAAATTCCAGTCTGGACGGTGTTAAACCACTTGAGAAGCTTTACCCAACTGTCCGGAAAAAATATTTGGACAGGATGGGTGGAAGGTTTGGATTGTTGTCATGCTGCAGGGCTTTGCTTCATCCCATTGCTAACTTTCACACTGAATAATGTCGGTTCTCCCCCAAAATTTTCTGGAAATCAGTGGTGTTACAACTTTTATTAGTATTGACCAATTTTTCAGTGCCATGTGCACTCAAATAGCCACAATGTATCATTAATGCAGCGCCTTGGTTCACTCTGTGAATGACGTACCTGATTGACTTGCGTCCAAACATAGCGCGGGTGATTATGAGACAAACTTGAATGCAATACACCAGAAGCAGTTTAGTAAGTCCCAAGCCATCTGCCGAAATGTTTTTGGATGGATGAGACTTAGCTGAGGTGTTTTATCATTAAAATTCCTTGCAATCCCTTGCAATGTGTTTCCAGGAGATCATTCAGAATTACGGCAACAAGAAGACCACTGCCAAATTGAACCAGGGTGGTTCGCTTTCAATGCTTTGCAGCTGTTTCAGTTCAAATAGCACCAGAGACATTGTTTAATACACTAGTCTACAAATTTTTTGAGTCGGTCTGCTTCTGGGATAAATGTGGCTAAATCTCATTTATATTAATAAGATGAACTGAAAATCAATTGAAAAATTTTCTGATTAGCTTATGCATTGTAGATATACAATGACATTGTAATACATCAAAAACGCATCTATTTATTTAATAGATTTAGTCACTTGTGCTTCAAAATAACGTTTATGTTATGAAAAAATTTAAGTTGCAATTATTTATCTGTCAAGAACTGTTAAGAAATAATATCTTAAGACATCAGGTGATTGAAAATCATTTGAAAAAAAGCTAAAGTATCACTTAAACCCTAAAGATCCCCTTATTTTGTATCTGAACGACACTTTTTTGCCTGTCTATTATATTTTGTAGCTGAGTCATCCCTGACAACATTCCAATGGTAGTCAGTCAACATGGATGGATTCTACTTTGAACTTTCCCTGATATCTTTTCTCCATGCTGGAGTCCATAGTTCTTGAAATTGTTCAATCTGTTCATCACTTACTTCTCCACAGTTCAAAGGAAAGAAATCTAGATGGGAACTCAAAAATTGTGTCTTCAGCACATATTGAAGCCAAGAGCTTTGTCAGAGTTCAGAAGGTGTTTATCACCAGCTTTTGATTATCTGCCTTGCAGTTTCCAAACAACTGTTACTACTGACTGAAAAGCCATATTTTCTCTTCAACATGATGTTGATTGCTCAGGGCCAACTGAATCCTGGTTTTTATCTTCAGCTGTGTCCAAAATGTACATGATTCTAAAGAGACAGGAATTCACTCCCTGTAGTACAGGGCACAGAGCTGATAGAATAAGCACTTGGATAATAATCCACTGTCCATTTTTTGCTGTTACTGTTCAATATTGCAACTGGGGGAATCATACAAAATAACAGTAACTGTTGCTACTGTGATATGTTGGTTCTCACCAAACCATTGCGGTTCAATGGGCATAGGTTTTCTTTTCTTTTTGAGCCACTGCTGAAGGTCAGTTGCAGTTGTCTTAAAACAATAGTGTGAGACCCAAATTTGGTCCGGACCTCCAGCTTTGCAACCACAGTATTGCTGCCTTTCTAACCACTGTAGTTAAATGTTGCACTTTCGTGAGAAAATGTCATTTCACCACAAATTTAACAGAAGTTATTTGGGCTCTTCATACAAATTCCAGGCATGTTTTTTAATCTTAAATAGAACAAGAAATTCTTTTAAAAAAAAGAATTGTAGGAACCGTTGTATGAAATATGAGATTTATTCAAACACATATTTTATTTTTTATAATATTCTGTTGATTTGTTATGCATGTGCAGTTACATACATGTATACCTCCATGTACCTACTGTGATTTCAAATTTAGTTACCTCATTATTAGGCATGCCTAATTACATTGTACAGGTGTTACAAACACAGATAGCAAACCAGGCAATGAGAAGCCCTTTTATATTCCTTGTCATGCATGAACATGAAATTTCTATTTCTATAACAACAAACTAATGCTGGGTTGCATATTTGGACTATTACACCTTTCATGTGCTTATGAAAATCACAGGAGTTGTGAGGAGTTGAATATATAATATTTTCATACAGTGTTGTTTGGTCACATCTATTATATCATCCCAAATCTTTATGTAAACACATACAGTACTTATATTTAACCAATTTTCTGAAGGAAATTTCTATGAGCTTCTATGGAATATGCTCCAGGTGTGCTTTGGATATGGTCCCCAATCACTCAACCATGAACACCAAGCAGCTGCTCACTCAACCATGACCTTGATGCTATGGGGGAGTGGCTACTTCCATATCAAGAGGGGGCAATATATACTTGATCTGAAAATTGTACTCACAGACACCTCCTCTGTGGTCTTTACACCCTCCTAATATTGGAGGTCAATCAGGAAGGTACTCCTACCATAAGGAAAGTATCTCTGCAAGTCCAACTTCCTATTGGCCCCCTCCAGAAACCCATGTAGCTACACCACTGTAGTACACATAAATTGATGACAAAGCACTTTGCTGATGCTTTATGGCCAATAAGTTAGGGACTTCCCATGTAAAGTATTTCTTCATTTGGAGCTTTTAACACAGATCTGAGATGGTCCCTACAAAAAGGGATGCAGTTGAGTTGAGATACATGCAGCTCGTAGTGAAAAAGTAGATGTTTGCTCCTGCTCATCGAATTTCTCTACTTGCATACATTTTGTACACATCCAATAGTGAAATTCTAAAAAATAAAAAAACTCTCTGTCAAAACTCAAAGACATATTAAAGATACATGTATTGGAATGTGCAGAAAAGCTTTAAGATAGAAATTGTTGCTTGTGGATGCACTGTGCTTTCTGATATACCGACGTTTTTGCCTCATTTTACATAAATTTCATAATTTGGCACTATACTGTATCTTGGAAACTGAGCCAATCTGCACTTCTGACTTACCATTTCTTTATTAGTGACCTAATACTAGAAAAGTTTCACTACTTTTGTTTCGGAAGCATTTTGCTTGTAGACCAGTGATATCACAGATTTCCAAAAAATTTGGAAGAGAACTGACATGACTGAGTGCAAAAGCTAGGAGCGGGATGAATAAGTCATAGCAACAGGACAACAATCCGAAACCTTTCACCAATCCTGTCCAAATATTTTTTTCAGGACAGTTGGGAGAAGCTTCGCGAGTGGTTTAACACTGTCCAAACTGAAATATTATTGATAAATTATGGGTTGATCTGACACAGACCGTGCCCCAGCCGAGACCAACAATGAAGTTGGAGTTGCAGAAATTCTGTGAGGCAGAATGGATTAAAATCACTGCTGATGTAGTCTGAGTACTTTTGATATATTGTGGTAAAATCCTGTAAACTGTTCTTGATCCTAAGCAGGAAAATATGTGATACCACAGGAGGGTTAGGGTGATGCAGATTGCACAAAAAAAAATAAACTTTTGAATTTTCACTGGGGCACCCCCAAAAGATGTTCCAAATTCCAATATATATTAAAAAAAAATTCAGTAAAAAATTGAGCCAAATCAGACACATTTTAGAGGGTGCTACCGCAATTTGAAATATAACATGGTATTGCAACGGACGAAATCCCAGTTTTATAGGGGACGGGTGAAGGCAGTTGTCCTATCACTCGAGTGTTGGTAATTTTTTTCTTATTTAAGCTTTCCACCATTCTCATCACAAATCAATTCATATTTTGCCAATATCCAGTCATTTCAGGCTACAGGGCACTCCTAAAGCAACAAATTTTGCCCGGTTTTTACAGCATTAAGGTTAGACGAGGTATTGAATAACATAACCAGGAATATAGTTACACAAATTGAAGTTACATCATCTTATTAAGCAGGATAAGAGCTTTAATTTGAATACCAGCATAATGATTGCTATGTTGCTATATTCAACAGTATTGCAGCAGTGCTTTGAATATTGGGAATTTTCGCAAATAATTGTTAATGACAAATAAGCTAATTCAACGGGGTCAGATGGTCGGAGTATAGCATTGTAATTAAAGCTTTTTTCATGCTCTATCTACAGAAGTAACTTTCATTTCTGGGACATTGAAACTCGTAATGTTATTAAATACCGCGAATTTGGTATATTTTGACTATTAACCCAGTGGGCACACGACGTAAACCCCGACGTTGGTAATTGGTGGAGAGCTGGTCAGTTGGTCACGTAGATATGTATGGTAGAGATTATGTCGCCCCAACGTGAATACGACGTCGGGGTTTTTTTACAACATTGCCACAACGTCGCAAGATAACGTCGAACTCCTGACATTGCCTCACAATGTTGTAAAACGTCGCCACAACGTCACATGCTGACGTCATATCTTTTACGTTTCTTCATAACGTTGTGACAACATAATTTCTACCATACAATTCTACGTCATTTGACGAAAAGTGTGACGAAAAGTGTGACGCTGCAACGTCGATGTGCCCATGGGGTTTATCTTTGTAAGTCTGGAGGTAGCAGCATGGAGAAGTCAAAAATAATCCAAATTTGCATTGATCCGCTGTTCTGACAACCAGACCCAAAAATTATGACCATGCCACATTGGTTTGGTGCACCAGGTATATAGTTGAACTCGCTACATGCCAAATAATTGCATATTTTTGTATTGAATACTAATGTTAATTTTCATGATGCGGTAGCACCCTCTAATTTTTGTCCGATTGAGCTCAAATTTTTACTGAATTTTTTTTTTATATATTGGAACAACTTCAGGGGGTGCCTAACATTTCAAAACTTCACTTTTTTGCATCACCCTAAGAAGAGTATTAGTCCAGGAGCTTATGGGGAAATAAGGGGTGGATTGTGCAGGTTTGTCTACAAGCATGAAATTTGGCACAAATGTTGCTGAGGGTATATAGATTAAAACTTTTGAGGGCGCCGGAGCGGGTGCTCGTCTTGGTTGCCATAGCAACAAGTTCAAAATGGCCGCCGCTCGATATCTAATTTTGAGTATAACTCAGTAACAAAAGGTCATAGGATTGCAAATAATAGCTCTAAATATATGTTTTTGATGCCAGGGATTCTGATTCTGCCATTATTTTTCATGCCAAACATATATTTTGGTCTATAGAGCCAAAATTACCGGTATATTGGGGTTATAGAGCCTAGTTTATCGAAACTTTCAACGTATTTTCAATTTCCTGATAACATTTCACTCTAACAAGAACCAAATTATCAATCATATATATAGTATATACATTGATACCAAAGTAACCAAATGAATGTTGCAGACAAGGGTATTGTTAATGTAGCTGCATCTACGTACTCCTTTTCTTTTGCGCACGCAGTTACCGCCACTAAATCTTTTAAATCTATAGCACTACATGACGCCAGCCAATAAGTTGTGTAGTACACCCAGTACCAAAAGAAACATGTTGCTGTCTTTGTGTGTGGCCAGTATGAAATCTATGATGTACTTATCCACTTCTGTTTGCCATCCCCCTACTTTGAAATCCTGAATTTTTTAAAGATACAATGGCGATTGATTCGAACAAGGACTTTTTTTCTGTTACAACCTTTATCTGTGCTCAGCAATACATGTAAATGCTTCTTGGGTATATATCTGAGGGATACTGTCACACTACCAAGATATTTGTTTCATATGTGCAGTGACTGTGCACAGACTGTCTTGTTTGATTAACTTCAGCCGCATCTCACAGGTCTTGAAATTGATTTGATTTGGTTTCTTGCATGCTACAGCAGCCTGTTCTATTGCGACAATAGGGAGCAGGCTAAAACATTTCACCAGAGGTGCTGTATTTCACGTCTGTGTATGCATTCATGAATTTTTGAGGCAGCCCTCCACAGTTCTGCAGAGTTCTGCTTAGTGCGGACCTGAAAGGCAGCTGCTCTAGTGCGCCAGATGCCAATTCCATACCCAATTCAATGTGAATTTCTTCAGTCTGCAGCCTCGCTAGCTTGCCTGCCTCTACAGCAGACTGCTGTCAGTCAGGGTTTCTTATTATGATCCGACATGTGGCACATGGATTTTGTGGAGAGCCTTCAACCAATGGCACTGCTCAGGGCAGCCACAGTGCAGTACCCATGCAGGGGACAAGAGAACATTGCTCAAGGTTCCCTGCCATAGCACCGTCACTTTTGGTGATCGCTTTTGTGTATGATGAGTGATGAGAAGACTAGGAGTCATGCTATAAAATCAGTGGTGTACAGCGTCATTGAGTAGCTCCAGACAGTGGCGTAGCCAGAAATTCATGAGTGGGGGGGCCAAGGGGGGGCCAGGGTCTGAACTAGGGGGGCCAACCTTTCGCGGCATTTTTGCGACATTTTTGCGGCATTACATAGATAAAAATTGACACAGCGTTATAAGCCTTCTTCACAAATGGCTTAGCAATGTTGACCATCTTATCTTTTGTGACTGATAAACAAAATTACCATATATCTCATACTCACACTCAAATCAGTTTTGACAAAAAATAATGGAACAGATTCTATATATATGGTTCCGATATTAAAAATATAACAATGACAACTCATCAATTATCACGAGTCACAAACAGCATCTTTTGCAGTGAAACATATATATATGGTCCTCTTGTTTTTTGTTAGTTTTTTTTTGGTTTTTTTATTAAACAACTTTACAAGTTTTGAGTATATTCCTGTTAAGAATGCTCTCTTTTTTATACATGTAGTCAAAGGTCTTAATCCAAAATTTATAAAAGTCCTTTTGATAGAAATCTGCCCAACTCCTAAAATAGACCTAAAAAGTAGTAGCAATTTGTGCAAATGACAGATATACCAAAATGAAGGGAAATTACATGCACATATGAAAAATTGAACAGTTTGTACACATCACTCTGGTAAATTAGACCTGTTTAATTAGAAAACTTTCAAAGGAGCATTACTTCTGTAGCTGAGCAATGGCGACAGAAAAATTTCCTCAAAACACCCTGATTTTAGATGTTGCATGGAATCTCTAGATACATAGTCATTCTGGAAGGGGGAGTAGTCACCCTCCCCAATAAACATTGAATAAACATAACTAACAATCAATAGTTTCAAAGATATTTCTTTTGGAATATTTCCAAATCTAGATCCTGATATTCGGGCAAATGTCGCTCATCCCCTAACAGGTTTACCTGCAGTACATATTGCTAGCTATATTCAAATAACGATATCACAAATTATCAAATGCCTGAGAACTTTTCAAAGGGCAACTATCATTCTAGTGAAAATTGGGTATAAGTGAGCGCCAGAGAAGGCCACAACTTTAGATGGATGGGTTCCAGTGATCGTTGCTGCTCCAATATTTTTTTCAAAATTTTCAAATCTCAAATGGGGGGGCCGGTGGGGGGGCCACTTATCCATTTGGGGGGGCCCTGGCCCCCCCAGGCCCCCCCAGGCCCCCCCATAGCTCCGCCACTGGCTCCAGAATAGAATACTCCATCTAATATCTCACGGACTTGAAATAAATTGAGTTCAAGGGTTGGGGTTCGAACCTAAGCTCTTGAAACCTGTGTATATACTATCATGCACTCTAAACCATTCAATCACAGGGAACTCATTACATTGTTAATATGTTATGTCAAAACAATACAGAATTGTGATGGATCATTCTTCAGACCATGGTGTTACTGTAACTGGAGGACAATTCTCCTAATCTGACCAAGAGAGACTGTTTTTCCAACAGGCAATACCAAAGGAAAATCATGTCGCACCCAAATGAAGCATGAAGGACAATACCAAGTGACCAAACTTGGTCGAGTTTGGCACAAGTTTAATTTGCCAGAATGTCACATAATTATGTTTCTGCCAGTTCCAAGAGAATTCAAGTACACAAGAGACTGCATGACTCATGTAGAAGAAGCGGTCCTGTAATACAGGGACCGTTGTAGGCCTACCGCTGTTTCACTGTCCGAAGTTCACACACTGGTAGAGTGGTAGGCTAGCTGTTTTATGACTTGCTACATGTAGATTGTAGAAGATAACTGAGATAGGGGAAGAGGGGTTTTTGTGCCTAAAAGTGATAGCTGGTGGGAGTTGAAAGATCCAAGAAGATTTCTTTTGACAAGACAATCTTGAAATTAGTGCTGCCTAGTAGTGTGTCACCAATGTCTTGCCTGTTGAATAAAAGAAAAACTTTTGACTTCTATATTCATCAGGAAAATGTGTACCTCTTTTTCTTTATTGTCTGAAATATTGGCTGCGATTCCCACCATGGCTGTGTTTGTTCATCTCAATGTAAGTTTGGAGAGTCCTACCAGTACATTGACAAACAAACATATTTTGACTGCACTTCCCATATCTGTCTAGCATTGTCCTTCTTCCATGCTTGTCTACAGTGTGAGAATTTCCTTTTCCTTTGGTATTGGAATAACAGTGTCCTTGGTCACCTTACATGTAAGAGAATTACTGATACCTTGGTCCTTTTGAAAACTAATCCTCCACAAGTGAATATTGTCTTGACATTCCATGCAAATAATTTCAAGATTTGTGGGATGTGGGTTGGCTAATTCAATGAAACATGACAATCTGTTCACAAGTAGAAAAGAAAATCTCTTGGTAGTATCCCTTGGATACAGACTGTACCTGTCAGTCCTGTCCCTCTGAATAAAAAACCTCCACCATCGGTCTGTTTTGGGAAAGCAAATATATAGACCAATGTATCAGAGGAAGAATTGTCCATGAGCCATCAAATCAGACAGTGAGACACCATACACATGACAAAATTAATGACATGTAAAAAGCATTTAAGATTAAAACTTAGAATGAAGGAAAAATAAAGGAAAAGGGTCACACCTGTTTACAATTAAGCATTAATATATATGCAATGAACAATGAACATTGTCTGCTTGTCTTTTAACCATTTAATTATTACACTGATGAAGATAGTCCCCAATCTCTCCCTTTGAAACTGATCACATCAGTTTCCGACAATCAACTTGGCAACGTCACATTATTTCACCTATTCATTTGGCTTTCTATTTCCCTCCCCCCTCCTAGGACTGCAATTCATGCTAAAAATGTATCAGACTGCTCACTATGTATCAGACTGCTTGCTACACTAGTACAATATTTTTCCTTTTCTTCTTCCCATTGGACTTCCATCTGTTAGGAGCATTCCAAATGAGAGTTATGATGTGGTACTTTTGGGATGGGGCAGTCTGATCTCAGACTGCCTCAGATATATACCAAGAATCATTTATGCTTGAGCACAGATATAGGTTGTTACTGCAAACTAGTCTTTCTTCAAATCAATCGCCATTATATCTTCAGGAAATCAAAAATTTCAATGGAAGGGGATGGCAAACAGGAGAGGGTAAGTACATCATAGATGTCATACTGGCCAATACTTGAAACAGCAACATATTTCTTTTGTGTACCATATAAATTTTTGGCATGCAACATGTAGGGCTGTGGTTTTGAAAGATTTCGTGGAGGGGACTGCATGCGCAAAAGAATCTGTAGGTGTGCGTAAGGCAGCTGCGTTAACAATACCCATTTCTGCAACATTTGTTTGGTTGCTTTGGTATCATTGTACAGAGGATATGTTGATCTATTTCTATTACATAAAGCTGGTGTTTATTTTTCTTGTCAAAACTTGATGAATTGCTATCACGAACAATTTGCCATAGTTTAAGTCGAAGATTTGTTGTGAATTTCGATAAAATAAGCTCCATAACCCCAATATACCGGTAATTTTGGCTCTATAGACTAAAGTATGTGCTTGACATGAAAAATAATGGCAGAATCAGAATCCCTGGCATCAAAAACATATATTTAGAGCTATTATTTGCAATCATATGACCTTTTGTTACTTAGTTATACTCAAAATTATATATTGAGCGGCGGCCATTTTGAATTTGTTGCTATGGCAACCCCGACGAGCGCCCACTCCGGCGCCCTCAAAAATTTGAAGCCATATACCCTCAGCAACATTTGTGCCAAATTTCATGCTTGTAGACGAATATGCACAATTATCCCCATAAGCTCCTGGACTATATGTAAACTTTTGAAACTGCCATAAAATGCATTTAAGTGATAATATCATTGAATCTCATTGCTATTGAATTTTTAATGGTTCAGAAGTGTTTAGTCACATGTAGTGCATTGTATTTCATGTATGATTTTCCTTTTGTTGTTAAAAGTGCCCTGGAAATAGAGAAATTGGCCATTTTGCAGAGGGGTACATGTAAACTTTTGGGCAGAACTGTACATGATGGTGTAAAATCTAAACAATTAACTTATTCCCTGCCACACATTCCTATCAAAACTTCAGCATTATTTTCCCAAAAAATATTCCCAACCATGTTTAGCTCAAAATTATTATATTTCGAACAATAACTAAAACTTCCAAAAACCATAAAAAAATTAAAATAAAAAAAATCAGCAACCAGTAATATATATCAAATCACATCAAAATAAGACTTGTTAAGATCTAAGAATTTTAATTTATGTAAATTTTCTTATTGCAAAAGACACATAATATGTCAAATGTTTTCTCTTTATTTGATTAGTTATTTTATAAAGCTACACAACCAATCAGGGAAATTACACTAAATACCCAATAATCTCTAAAGACATACACAGTGCGGAAAGGCTCCTCCTGGTATTGACAAAAGATGTTTTGATCTGGTTTCCCTGTTGTAATTCTCAATTACTCCCCAAGGTCTTACAGTGAAACACTTTGATATAGGAAAAATCCTTTCAAGTTCATGTTGATTTTTGCATTCTGTGAGTCATGATACACCATGATTTGTCATGGTCATTGCATCAGTATAGGAAGCATATATGCTGTTGATGATTCATGATTGAGATTACGTGCCATAGCTGTGAATCTGTAAGATCCAAATTTGTGTATGAAAGATATTGACATGGAATGATTGGTCATCATTTGGATGATTTGTCATAACCAGGCTCTGGCAGTGATTGGTCTTCCTTCATGATGACAATTTCCTATTTATTTGCCAAAATGAAGGCGTATCCACCTGAGCTGAGATGGAGAGATATCTGAAAGCCTTTGTGTCAGCAAGGGATTTGTGTATAGTATGGTACAACTACATGCAGAAACAGGTGGTGTCCATAAGAAGGAAAGGCCTGGAAGAGTCAGGAAATTGAACGGTAAGTACATTTGGGGTCAACCATTACATATTGGGGGGGGGGGTTGGAGGAGAAAGTACTGCACTGTGATACATGTACCAGAGTCAGTTATATATTTCAAGCACTCGCAATACAAAACTTGATTTTTTCAAGTTCGAACAACACATTGTGAATAAGAGAAAGAAGGAATGATTTTTTTTACTGAGGCTAGACAGGACATTATTGTCATTTAGGCCAGACTTTTTACATTTTTCGCTTCTCAGAGCGACCTAGCCAACCGATTTTCTGCCTATGGAAAAAAAAATTATCATACCCACAATTTTTATCAAATTGACATGTATAAAAAACTGAGATTTCACCTTCTTTTTCATCCTACTGACCTACCCTAGAAAAAGTGCCTTGAGAAGATTAGAGAAACTAAAGATCAATTATGTCTGGCCTTACAGAAAGCACCAAGCCAAGCCAAGGCCAATTCAACATTGCAGTACCCAAGCTAATGATGGAAGTATATTTTTATATTATCCATAACCACTCCTCCTCCCATGGCATCATCCTGTTGGCCTCCAGTTGCCTAGGTCTGGCATTGGTGCTCTCAACAGCTGACGAACAAAATCTCTTGAGCGTATGGGCTGTGGTTATGCAGTTATGACAAATCATGCCTATGATGACTCATCATCCCATGTCAAAGTGTTTCACATATTTAGTCACATTTACAACTATATTACATGGTAGTGATCATGAATCATCAGCTGCATATATTTTTCCAATACTAATGTAATGATCATGACAAATCATGGTGTATCATGACTCACATAATGCAAAAATCAACATGAACCTGACAGGATTTTTCCTATATCAAAGTGTTTCACTGTAAAGCTTAAATTGTCTCTCTAAGTGTTGTTATCATTTTCATAGCTATTTGTTTTTTGAAAACTTTGTTTTGCAGTTAAACCGTGTCATCATCGGGTATCGGTCAGTGTGATTGGTCTAAACTTCAATCTGTGACATATCAGGTCAGAGTTTGACATCACAGTTAATGACAAAGGAATTTAAAACTGACAGGCAATATTACTATTTGTGTACAACCTCAACCAACAACGCATGTCTAAGCTGAGTTTTACACCTCATTGTATTCCAAACACATTGTGTTGCTGTTTTTCATAAGACACCAGTCATCACAATTTCAAACTAGATTGGGCGCTCGGAGAGCACATAGCTTCGCTGTCCATTTAAAATTGAACTTTGACTACTGAAAGATGTTGCACATAAGGGACCAATGAGTCGATAGTTGGGGGGGGGGCTATGGCTTTTACCCCCGGGACAAACTTTTTTTGGTGCGCGAAACGTCAACAATTTTTTTTGCACGCGGACACATGACAAACTTTTTTTTAATTTTAACATTGCGGTACCCCAGCTACAGGTGGAAACAAACTTTTTTTTATGTGCTGAACATAATATTTTTTTCAGTGACAAGTTGGGAACAAACTTTTTTTTCACCAAAAAGTCTTGCCCCCCCCCCAAGATTATCTGGTCGGCCCTAAAAAGTTGATTGTAAAAGACTTCTACCTATATGAAGGCTTGTATGTTATTGCAGTATATCATTCGTTGGATTATCTACAATTGCATGCTAATTTCGGCAATTCTGGTATGATTTTCATCAAATAAACATTAAAATGTTGCTCATTTAGTGCTTTGGCACCTTCTGCGAAAATTGTGGAGAAAATGTAGAAATATATACCCTCTTGCATGGCTGCTAGTGCTGCAGCAAAAAATGATAGTGTATGCAGCACTGTAGAGACCTTTTTCAGATATCTTTAATTGTGGGCCCAAAAAAGCTCCCATAGTCACCAAAATTTAATCAGGTCTTCTGTAGTGCAAATTAATGCATCACGCCAAAGGAAATCTAAATCCATCCAGCAATTTTTGCAGGAAGCAACTCACATACACACTAACGCACATACTGAAGTGCCTGGGACCACGATAGCTTCTCAGCGAAGATAACAACTGTTTTTGTCAGTAATTGCAACTCTCCTTTGGGGCTAAGTAGACTGTTTGGTTTAGTTACAGTTCATTGAAGCATCTTTCAGCCAGGGCAAGTTAAACAAGTGAAACATACATCATCCATGTGTCACTGCACTTTGTCAGTTTCCTGAAATCGGTGCTTGTAATAAAAGAAATTATTCAACTAAATCTCTGACATCACAGTTTTGGAATTAAGTAAATTGCAAACTTGAAAAACACGTAGCTATGAAAACAATAATAAGGCATCTTCCGTGGAGCCTTTAATAAAAAGTGACGCAAACCTGTTCCGCCGACAAAAAAAATTCAACATATTTTCTTAGATTTCTCCTGGAACTATCTATATTGAAGCTAGGAAATTCAAATATATATATGTATATTAATTAAATGCTCATAAGTTCTTCTTTCAAATGCATTTCTTAGATTGTTCTTGTAGATACAGTCCTTGTGCATAGCTCATCTACTTCAGGCTGAAATGTTTGCACTTGCAAAAAACCATGAAATTGGAGAGGGGTTATAAGTTTAAACCAGTAGAACTCTAAGTAGTTTCACCACATATTGTGGATAAGGCTATTGTCCAAATGCTCATAAGTGTTTGCAATCATTTTCTGACTTCTGTAAAGCTCTGAACCAGGCTGAAAAAAATGTTTCGCTGAATGCAATGGACTTCAAAAAGGACAAAAAAGAAAAGCTGCATCATCAAATGAAAAAATAACAACCATATTTAGCAATCACGATCTGATATAGCAGAAAAATGGACAAACACTGGTGAAAATCCAAGGATTACTGTAAATTGTAGGCCTATGCTCAAGTGTGATATTGATCTCTTATGTACTAGGCAAAAGTTGACATCAGATATCTCAATATGCAACATGTCATGTAAATATCTTATTATTGATGTACGATAGTAGTATTTGTTCTCAGGCGTCTTAGGCAATCTTTCACTTGAGATTTCAACATGAACTCAGGCTTCTGTCATAACTTTACACATGATGACTAAGAAAGGTTTCTTCTCTGTTGCAGTAACATAAATTCATTGATGTACGAGGGGTGTCCCAAAAGTTCTGACCAATTTTTTTGGCAGACCTTTCTATTTTAAGTAGCTGTGTGAAATTTTAAATAACTTTTCTGTTGCCATGGAAACAGAAGGTCAGTGCACCCAGCGCAGCTCAATTTTTTAGGCCAAATCCAAGTGTGTAGGCTTGTGAATAACCAAGGAATTTACTGTAAATATGCAATGGATGATCATGAAAAATATTATTTGGAAACCTAACAGTATCTCAAAGTTTTTCATTTACATTTAAAGTCACTGTGAATCAGTTTTACCCATGTGCTGAGGCGATCACCCGGGTCCTTCAAACTGGGCTGTTCCTAAATTGCGGAATTTCAGAGTATGTGGCGACTGCTTCATTTCTTGTTATGACTATTATTTCTTTAATTTTTGAACTGGTATACATACTTTAGTATCACACAAAGTTACAGAAGGCCAAATTTGGTAATTAAAGCAGATGAGATAAGGTTTTGAACCTAATGTTCTTGAGCACTGCCTCTTGACAGCAGATTGTTTCAGCCAAACCGTCTCAAGCGCTGTTAGGCAACTGCCGGAAAAAGCCTTTGGTAATTGCCTCAGCTGATCAGGTTGAAATATGAATAAATATTTATAATCTAATGGAAGATATCTTGAAAGACTGCAAGCTTATCAGGAAAAACATTTTCTTGCAATCATTTGCTTTTTTACTATATATTCTCTGACTTTTGACACGGCTAATTTGCTGAATTTCGTCAGAGAAATTGAGCTGCGCTGGGTGCACTGACCTTGCGTTACCATGGTAACAGAACAGTAACTTAAACTGTTCTTACAGTCGTGATTTTTTCAGAATAGAAGGTAAAATACCTGAAATTTATTCTGTGAAAATTTAATTTAGCTATCACAAAAAGAAAGGTCTGCCAAAAAATTGGTCAGAACTTTTGGGACACCCCTCGTATGCAGTGGCGCACCAGGATATTTTGGTTGGGGGGGCTGAGGGGAGGCTTTGAAATATTTTCCTGGGCTGACAAAAACTAAGCCAAACCCTTTTGTTGTTGCCCATATTTACTCCTATGTGCTTTAACAGAATCAATTGGTGACAGTAAGGACAACATATTATTAAACAGTTTAAGAAGGGTAAGTTCCTCTCCTAGAAAAGAAACTTCAGAATTCAAAAAGGCCTTGACATGTACTGTTTTTATAATGTCGGCCAGAGTGTGACCCTGTCATCTTGATTTCAAAGATTCTAATTTTAGCCTCATCCAAAATAATAAACAGGAGAGCAGTATTCAGACACACCCCCACAAATCCAGTATAGCTTCACAATCTCTGCTGCTGCTTCATCATCTTTTCTTGTGATTTTGAAAGCACAAAAATCGGCCTCTCTTTTGCAATTTGCAAGGGATGTATTAGGGTTAGAGAGAAGCGGTTTGAAGCATTAGATCCAGAAGAAAATAGTGCATGTCATTTATGAACTTTTGACTTTCTATTCGGTATAGAAAATTTTCAAATGCGATTTTCGTAAAACTTGTTTAATTTTTCCGAAATGACTTAGTTGTACAAATACTATTTTATACAAATTTCCATCGTGATGAGGACCCCTTTTTATTTTCTTATATTGTTTTAGACAATATTTCACAACACATGACTAAGTGATAGTGTTAAATTCTGTTTATTGGTATAGTTTCAGCACTGTGGTTCATTTATTTCAGAAACGTTTTTCTGCATTCCACTGCCGTTTTATTTGATTTATCTGAATCTAATCATCCCAGATGTATGAAAAGTAGCAGGTAATGTTACACAGATAGTATAGATATCAAATCCAAAATTTCAAGACGATATCTGAAAAACTCTTGCCACCAAAAAATTAAAACTGAAACAAGAATTTTCAGTTCTAGCGTGAAATTACAGATTTAAGTAAACATATTATAAAGTTTAATGGCCGTTTAATTGTATATCTCAGGATCTTATAACAACAGCAATATGATATTCTCTAGTCCTTTCCGTTATATTCCAAGGATTCTTGATCTAAAATTTCAAGGCATTATCTCAAAAACTCTTGCCAACAAAAAATTATTAGTGAAACAAGAATTTTCAGTTCAAGCGTAAAATAACAAATTTGAGTCAACGTGATTTTAAGTACCATGGCCGTTTAATTTTATATCTCAGGATCTAATTACACCAGCTCTATGATATCCATCAGTCCTGTCTGTCATATTCTAAAGGTTGTTGATCCAAAATTTCAAGGCAATATCTTAAAAACTCTTGCCGTAATAAAAATATTACTGAAAAAAGAATTGTCAGTTCAAGCGAGAATTATAAGAAGTAGTAATAACACATTAATTTATCAGTAAAAGTTTGATATTATTTTGAACATGTGCCTAGACATGGGATAAAAAGGTCATATCATGGGTAGGTGCAGTACATCCCCGTATACTCCCCTCGACCCCAGTATATTCCCTCGACCCTTCGGGTCTCGGGAATATACTGGGGTTTCGGGGAGTATACCGGGGATGTACTGCACCTACCCATGATATAACCTCTTATTATTTTCAGATGTTACACTTCACCATATAGGCTGCATTTACTGGTACGTTCTTATGGAACCAATATATGTTGCTTATGTCATGATATCATTTGGAGATTTTTTCTGTTCAGAACTTAATTTTTTTTAATCAAAAGTGGGGGGGGGGGTTAAGGGGGGCTTCAGACATTTTTGGGGAGGCTTCAGCCCCCCCCCCCCCCCCCTGGCCCCCCTTTGGAGCCACCACTGGACGTCGGAAAGCCTTTTTGGGAAGAGAAACTACTTTTCAATGCTTAAATCAATAAGACCATATTCTCATCTAACTCCAGTGACAATTTCATGGCAATACATGTAGTACTTTGTAATTCCCAGTAGCTTTACTGAAATAATGTAGTTTTTGAGCTAAATACGTTTAAACTTTGCATTGACTTGCATGGTAAATAAAAGCCTATGATAATGCAAACAGACCTAATTATTGTGAAATCATGCTTGATTAAACATGTAAACACAATATTGCCAATTCGTGGAAGGCTCATCTGATTTAATTTAGATGTCTATTGTAGAAATGATGTGAACACAATATTGAGTTTTTTCACAACATTGTGACAATGTTGCCAAAATGTTCCATGCAAATGTCATATTTTGAAATTTCACAATGTTGTGACTAAATGTCATTTCTACCACACAATTAGCGTAAATTTTTACCAAAATTATGAGGTTGTTACTACATTGCTGCAACGTATAGATGTACCCATGAGGTGATGGATATAATACAGTTATCGCACAGCACCGAGTGGAATATTAGTCACCGAGGTGCCATAATATACAGTTATCGCACAGCACCGAGTGCAATATCAGTTTTTATGGCACCGAGGTGACTAATATTGCACGAGGGCGCAGCCCGAGTGCAATATTAGTCACCGAGGTGCCATAAAAACTGATATTTCACGAGGTGATGTGCAATAACTGTTATATCATATGGTTTTTTTGTGTCAAATGCAAAGAAAGGGGCTGGAATTCCTTGTCCAAACTTTTTTTGTGCTTCTTTTGATCCACCTTTTTATAATGTATCTCATCAAAAGGCAATAAATATTTCACTCACAAAAAAAATGTTCACACTATCGGAATGGAAAAATGATTTACTTGATGATGGATTTTATTTTAGATTTTTTTCTGAAACTTTATAGCAGACTTTAGACCTCTAAACACAAAAAAATCGGCAAAAAATGCTGTTTTTTGGTCACTTATTTCTTTATTCTGGAAATAAAAATAATATAATCAGTACAAAAAATAAATATCCTGATAGCCCTTAAAAAGACGCATATTTTGCTGAAAAAAACGAGCTTTCTAACTGCCTCCGTTGCTGTACAGGGTGGTCAAGAAAAACTTTGCAGTCTTTGGCCCATGAGGCACAACTCGGTGAGTTCTTATCCAATCAGTCTCATTCTTGCACGAAGTTAAGGCAGGAATCTCAGTATCATGTTTCTACTCTTGATTCAGATTTCAATAAGGCGTTATGACAGGAGACACATTTTGGCAAACTATGGTAGCGTGCAATTTCTATCAACCTTCTTCTCTTTCAAGCTCCCCACTGTACTGAGTTTCACTCAAAGAGAGCTGAAATCTAGGGACCAAACACCTCTGAAGAACTCTAAGTAACTGTAAGAATATGAAAGCAATGGTAAAATATTTGAATTGATGGCAATGCCTTGCATTCGGGACAGCAAGATGTGTGCAAATGGCCTTTTTTTATTTCTGCAAAAATCATAGCTCAAGATTACACATTATGTCCCAGGAGGACAAACTACAGATGATATGTTGCCATGACTATCCTCTTTACATTGGAAAAGATTGGATAGTAATAACAGACAAATTTATAGAACTATGCCAAAGAAAGAGAGTAATATAAAGTTTTTTCTTGACCACCCTGTACAGTGCACTTTTTTCTAAAATCGGAAAACACAAATTGTATGCCAGCCTGTGGCTGCAGCAGCACTGAAACGTTGTGCTTCCTCTCAGGTCCGTCCAATCTCTCACATGTTAAAATGACCATGCAGTATAATGCGTGCAATATCGTATAATATTGCACGGCTGTCAGCCAATGAGAAGCGAGTATTGCCACTAACCATATGATAAAAACTGATATTGCATGAGGTGATGTGCAATAACTGTTATATCATATAGTATTTTGTGACAAATGAAAAGAAAAGGGCTGGAATTCTAATGTCTAATCTCTTTTTTTGTTTCTTTTGACCCACATATCTAAAATGTATCTCTTGAAAATCTAATAAATATTTCACCCAAAAAATGAAATGCTTCACTCTCTTGAAATTCATAAAAAGACGGTTTGGGATTCATATTCCACTACCCTGTGATTTTCATCAAACCTGTTTTCAAAAGTACATCTCTTCTTTTTACTTTATGTCTGGTGATGTGGCAACGGAGAGCATGTTTAACTTAAAAATGTTCCTTGATTCTCATTTTCATTCATCTCATTTTCATACCACTCCATCTTGGTGAGTCTTCAAATAACTCAACAGAGTTCGAAGGCCACCAATTTATATTGTTGAACATAAAAATTTGTATTTTGGAAAGACATTCAAAAAAAAAAAAAGAGTATACTTTAAATTTATTTTCTAAAATTGGGTAGCAGACTTGAGATCTCTTAACACAAGAAAGTCACTGAAAATTGGGAAAAATGCTGTTTTTCGGCCTGTTAATGCTTTATACTGATTAAACAAATAACATAAGCAATACAAAAAGTTGATGTCCACTTAGCCCTTTAATATACGAATCTTTTGCCACCCCAATCATTTTTCTGTTTATTTCCATTGCTGTGCGGTGATTTATTTTTTACAAAAACCAGGAAACGATCTTGTGCTGCTGCAAGACTGTGTTTCTTTTGAACTACATATTTAAAATGTATCTGATCAGAAAACAATTATATTTCACTCACAAACAAATTTTTCACACTTTTGAAATCAAAAAATGATATACTTGATGATGGATTTTATTTTCGATTTTTTTTCCAAACTTTATAGCAGACTTTCGACCTCTAAACGCAAAAAAGTCACTGAAAAAAATCGGCAAAAATGTTTTTTTCTGTCACTTATTGCTTTATTCTGATAAGAAAAATAATATGATCAGAACAAAAAAATTATATCCTAATAGCCCTTAAATAGACGCATCTTTTTCCGCAAAAACCAGCTTTCTAACTACCTCCGTTGCTGTACAGTGCACTTTTTACTAAAATTAGAAAACACAAATTCTTTGTCAGCCTGTGGCTGCAGTAGCACTGGAACGTGGTGCTTCCTCTCAGGTCTGTCCAATCTCTCACATGTTAAAATGAGCGTGCAATATCGTAGAATATGGAACGGCTGTCTGCCAATGATAAGAGAGTATTTTCTCTTGCCATAATATGCTTATACCATTGTATTTGGAAAATAATATATAAAATGTATAACTAAGCTTTATTAGACTTTTACCTATGAAAAGCACAACAACCAGAATATAGAATGTCTCAGTAGAAGCACATTTGCAACTATTTAGGTATTTGCTGGATCTTGAGGTAACTTTACCCTGAGGCAGGAGTAGTTACCAGATAGGATGTTGAATGGATAAACAGACAGATTGATGGATGAACTTTGTCTGCTTGTTTTCGTTGTTAATGTTATTTGTCATATACAGTCTATTCAATACTTACCATTTCTCTTATAATATTGCAATTAATTGTTAATTCTCTTTATTCTCTTGCAGCAACTTGCAACGTTACATTTTTAACTGCGATATTGACAAGGAGTGGAATTCACATTTTGTTGGCGTACTGATATTCCTCATCAAAGAAGGAGCAGATCCCTTTCATCCACAAGGATATGCAAGAAGTGCTTTCAGTTGGTTTCTGGAGAAGTGCAGTTCTCATCTGTCAGACTCATTGATGCCCTCAGTTTCAACTTTTCTGGAGGAAGCATTCAAGAAATGGGAAGTGTCAAGGAAAAAAAAAAGCATCTTGTATGAAATCATCAAGGATCTTCCTATTAAGATAATAAGAGGAGATTCAATTCATCTTTCTTCTCTCAAGGAACTCATTGTTAGAAATTGTCTTGAAATTATTAAAAGGAAATCTCATCTTTGTTATTATGTCTTTGTTGGAAAAACTCCACTTCACAAGCTGATGGAGAAGATTTTGAAGGATGATTTGTGGAAAGAAATGCCAGGATTAGTTGCAGGAACTGACAAACTTTGGGATCTCATGTCTGGATTAATAACAAATAAGAATGTAAATATCAAGGACATCAACAAAGTGACTCCTTACACTTGGATTCTCTGGTGGCAGAATTCTGTGACAGATCTCCAGACATTTGATGCAGACGAAAATGAAAAATTGGCAAAAAAGATTCAGGATATGAAGAAACAGTTCCAGGAAAAAGGGGCTAGTGAGGAAGATGCTCTTGATGGAGTGATATACATGAAGAGGTGAGTGAGTCACTAAAGTTATTATTAGGTTTGCACTTACTGTACTGACAAGAACAAACAACAGTTATACAATAAAACACCATGGGATAAATGTTAGGGTGCATCGTCTGTCCTCTAAAAATTAAAAATTTGTTGTATTCTTTTGCAGTTTTCATAATTTGTCAGTGAAAGGACACACTGCAAAATTTCAATAAGACTGGATGTGGCCTCAGGGTGGCCTAATTCCCTTAAAGCGCAGTCTAAAATTGACAAAAAGTGATGCTTTGCAAAGTCCCGATTAAAAATGCCTCCCCTCAGGCCAAAAATTAACATGGAAGAGATAGGAAAAGCCACGGAGCATCCCGTATTCACGCCATGTAATGCCCCCCCCCCTCAGGCCATTTCTAGATACGCCCATGGCAAAGCCAGAGCTTTGTCAAGAAGGACTCAATGCAGAACTTCACCAAGAGACCATAATACAAGGCTGATTTTAAAATTTAAAATCCTACATGAATGAAGTAGACCATCCCTAATTCAATGCAATTAAGGCCTGGTGCATGCACCTTGTGACTTTTTATTTTGAAGTCAACGGAACGATGGTCGCTGCGATTTCCTGCCTTCATTGAAAGAGCAGTCGTGCACGGTAATCTATCTCACTGTGCACTAACGAAGGGGGTACCCTCGTCATTAGGGTAGCCATTACCTGTACTGATTTGTGATTTCAAAGTGAAATGGCAAAAAATGTAGGGGGAGTGAAGCCTTCAAATTGTTAAGATAGGTCAAATGGCTGGTGGAAAGAATCATTGCCAAGTGCCAGACCCAAACAAGCAAGATGAAGTAAGAAATTAATGAAACTAGAAATCAGGCGAGGTGAGGGTACCACAAAAACAGAAAAATGGTCGGGCAAGGGTAACAGCATTCTGGCGAGGGTACCAGCACGATTTTGGCGAGGGTACTAGCGTCTTGGCGAGGGAACCAACGCCGCAAGTGGCGAGGGTACTGCAAGATTTGGGCGAGGGTAATTTCCGGTTGGCGAGGGTAACCCACCAAAAAGAAATAGGCGAGGGTAGGCTCCAATGCAATCTGAGACAATCTAAGCTAACAGTCTTGGAAGCAAAAGGCATAGAATCAAAGTGACTACCAATCAGGAACTCCCAATCAAGAACACAATTGCAATACCCTGTCAATAAAGGAGAATCTTAAACTAAATTAACTCCTAATGAGAAAACGGCTGCACAATATTTAATAGGCCTACCCATTCTTCTACCCTACTGTGGAAGTTAGTACAATGTTGATTTAAAATGTCCATCATTCCTAAAACCATTGTTAATCTCTCAACTCTAAATATCTGACAAGCACGTTATATGTCACATTCACTAAACCTAAGATAGAACATCTTTAGATATTATTAGCCATGAGCATAATCATGCACAGTATCACATTTTATATTTCTGTGTATAATATATATGAATGTTTCTTTGTCAAAAAGGCCATTTGAGCCTTTTTGGCATCTCTGACCTGACAATGTTTGCAAATTTTGTTTAATGGCATGGAAACTGCATATACAAAGGTAAATAAATGAATCAGAATCTGAAATATATGAATCGGAATTAGGGGAGACTTGAGGAGAGCAAGGCTAGCTTTTCCCAGGAAAAAAACCTGAACACCCTTGTCCTGAGCAGTACCATCCGCAGTGAGACTTTCTAATTTTAACCCTCACCCCTCCATACAAAATTGCGCACAATGAATCAGCAGCTATCAACAGCTACATACTATACAGCAGCTATCAACAGCTACATACTGGAAATATTAAACATGTTTAATTTTTCCATGTGGATGCTTTTGGGTTAATCAATACAAGATTATACATAGTTACACAATATCTGTGCATAATGTTAACGAAATGCACATAATAACACGTATCCTATGCATAATAGTGATCAAGCAGTCCCTGCATGGCTGTTTGTCTCATTGTACCATGCTAATTCCCTCTATTTTTAATAATTCATAAATTGGCCAATCGATCAATGAAGTTTAAAACCCATGCTTTAACACTTTAAATCATAACACAAAAAAATTCTATTTCATCTCAAGTCAACCTGTGTGTTGGTATTTTACCAATCAGTTAACACATTTCAGTGGCGGATCCAGACACGATAGTCTGGGGGGGCCCGGACGTGTTTCGCCTGTCGCGGGCCCGCGTTATCGCAATTTTTCTTCAAAATGCTACTATTAATCTTGGTGGTCTAGGGGGGCCCGGGCCCCCTAGGCCCCCCCCCTGTATCCGCCACTGCATTTTTGAAGATCCTTTTAAATCACCCTTTAATGTACATATACCACGTGACATGACTTTGTATTCAATCATTCTTGAGTCTGTGCTTTAAACTTCAGCAGTAAAATCTTCTTCTCCCTGTTTTCACATGTAAATTTTTTCTGATAATAAATACACTTGATGGTTATGTAGAATATTGTCAAGTGCTAAACTCTAATCCTATACTTAACTGTGATCACATTCATGAAGACTTACAAATGCACAAAAGTGGACTTTTGGTCTTCAGATTTTGTTGTCATGATGGGCAGTACATTGTAGCTAATAATTAAGACAATTTATGGCTATTTCAAGAGAATTACGGACTTCAGCGCATTTATTTCGGTATAGGCCTAAGTTATTATTACTCTACCTGCTACACAGAGAGAAAGTAACTTCTTTGCAGTATAGACATGACACAGGTGTAATTTTGACAGCAAATTAAAAGATCTCATAGGCTGTTGTAGGTCTAATCCAATCAAAAGTCTTGAAAATTTGATGTTCTCTAGCACTCGACACTCAAGTTTTGAGCACTTCAATCTATGCTTTTGAAATTACCTGAAATGACAGTAAATTTAGCCTGTCTGATAAACTGACAAATTAAACAGCCAGATTCTGTTTTCACCATGCAGATATAGAGTGAATTTGAAATGTTTATGATAGCACTTTTACAAAATGTTTATGTTAACAGGACAGGCATGGACCACTGTTACTCGGCTGTCGTTTTTGCACGTAATGAAACATCTGTTTAAAAAGGGTATTTGCATTGGCGTAGGGCGCTCAATTTTTGGGGATGCGAGCAACATTTGCCCGAATTTCAATATTCGAAATTGCCTGGAAATAATTAATTTTCCATTGTTTTAAATTTAATCATCTGCCCAAATTTCTTTGCCTTTTTGCCTGAATCTTACTGTTTCCCAAACTTTTTTTTGGTGGGGGTGGGAATAGATAGATAGATAGATAGTTAGATAGATACATAGATACATAGATAGATAGAAAGATAGATAGAAAGATAGATAGATAGATAGATAGATAGATAGATAGATAGATAGATAGATATCATATAAATCTTCAACATTGCACTTTTGGCAACAGCAAACAAAGAAAAATAAATAACTGTTACAGTCATCTCAGGTGGTACCCTCGCCATGACAATTATTGGAAATGGTGGTACCCTCGAGAGCCTTTTTTGTTACCCTCGCCCTGACGATGTATTTTAAATGCAAAATCTCATAAATATTTGATCCATTACACGTGGAATGCATGTCCAATGGTTAGTTTAACTTTAGAACTACGTGCTTGATAAAGATGGGCTTTGGACTTGATGAAATAACCTCAGGATGACAGAAAATTACTTTGAATCGAGTGTTGTAATGGCTGCCCTGATGGTGAGCGTACCCCCTCGTTAGTGCACAGTCTATCTGGTACATTATAATCTCTATATATTTCAAATTTCAGCCAAATCGGATGATTATTAGCTGAGATATAATGCAAAACGTTTACGAAAATGTGATGAAATGCACAATTTTAGGGTGACACCCTCAAAAATACTTTATTCCTAGCCATGAGACAAAAATACTGCCCACATTTTTCATCGATATTGTGTACCAACGTATTTATTCAACATCTGAGGTGGTTGAATGAGAGTTTTGATCCATTAATATCTGAAATTAGGCATATAAAAAATTGAGCAAACTGAATGTCTCAAATGAAGTCAAATTTTAATTTTTTGATAGTGTTGTCTGCATAAGCCGATTATGCGAAGAAGAAATAACTCATAGAAAACAGTTTCTCTTTAAAAACATTGTTTTTACATTAATCCGATCATAAAGTATTCTATTGCCACCTTCCATTAACTTAATAGCTGATAAAAGCATCTTTATCACAAGATATTTGTGTGTCCCAACCATAACATTGAAAACAACAAGATGAACTCCTATCCAGTATTTCACTGACAGATACTTTGGAAAGCCATGTCCTTAAACTGAGTTTCCTTGGCACATACACAATTCATTGCACTTCAGGTTTTTTGGTTACTGAGAATACTTCACGAACAGTAATACAAAGATGAAAGTATCCCAACCATAACGGTTTTGTCCCAACCATATGCCTCACATAAGTGGCTATTCTACAAGAGTAATAGAGTTTTGCCAGGTCTGGTAACTATATTATTACAAAACCAGCTAAGAAGAAGAGGTAAAATTTATTTTCGGAATATTTCAATTTGATATCATGCCATCACTTGCTCTTGAATGAGGTAACTCTTTGGATAGCAAAATTTTGCGGGAGAAGAATGATTAGCCTTGTTATGCCATATAGCAGAATGTCTATTTAATTAAGATATCAGATATGGTTCACATCTTTAAAAAAAATGGTAAATTAACAATATTCATTGAATAGATCAGAAATAGATCATTAAATAAATTTAATTTGCTTCGAGTTTCTGTCAGATGGAAATATTCCTGGGGTACATCATTTTTCCAAAAATTTTGGATATTCAGCTTATATCTATGATTGAAATGCCACAATACGACAAGTAACTAAACTTGTAGAAGAAAAGGTGGCCTGATTATCAATTCCTAGGTCCTCAGAGACTCAGACGTTTTTTTTTACTCAAATTAATGAGCACTAATTATTTTGTATGATGACGTGGTTTGTAATATTTCCGTCAAATCTTGGTAGGAAGCCTGGGTTCTACTCTATTTTACCTGATTTCAGATATTTTCCATCAATCAATTCATTAATATTTCATATCAATGTTTCCCTTTTTCTTCACGCGACGAAAATAATTTTTTTTCAAAATTTTTTCTATATTGTTTCAACAATTAATTTAAATGATTCAATGAATATTTAACCTAATCATTATTCTCCCACATTAATTATAATTGAATCAAATTAACATTTTATATCATGTATCGAAACTAATTGATTTTTTATCCATCAAGTCCGGTCAAGTAAAGTAAAATATATTTCAATTCGGTTTAAGATACAAAATACATAAACACATGCCGTGGGCTTTTTGTACCAAAGATAAGTAATAAGAAAAACCTGTAATAGATATATATGAACCATGGTGAAAACACATTTAGAGTAAAACAACAGATCAAGAACAGGCACCAATTAGTAAAATATTACTAGCTTGTATATCACCCAAAGCTTGTATATCACAACACGGGGGGAGGACTATTTGGAAATTTTCCTATAATCAAGTAATTCAACCTTATCCATAGCATTAATTATTTTCAGGTTCATGTTTAGCATGATGTATGACAGCAATAGATTTAGCAGTTCTACAGTTTGTAAGCATGAAGTCGCTATAGTGCCCTTTTTTTAAGGGTATTTTTCTTGTTTACATATGTAATGCGAACAAGAAATAATAAATTAGATTAAAATAAAATAGTGAAATTCAGTTAATTTTTTTAGAAACAAATCTAACCTGTTATTCTAACTGGCTCCAATTCTCTGAAGCAATGTTAGATGTAGTCAGCTGCGAGTGAAAGTGAGCAGACCACAACATTTCACTGGAGGTGTTTTATTTCACGTCCTCACTCAAAGTGGAGCAGCAGAAACAAAAAAAGTGCTTTATTTAAAGAGTTACCCCACAGGGCTTTGGAATAGCTACATACATTTTTGAGCAAATCTAAGGGGGCGAATATTTGATATCAAGGGTGGCGTGGAGTTTTTAAAAATTAATTCTGTCTTGCTCAATTTTGGTGAAATAAATAAATTCTTTTTAGGCAGTCTTGAAATTAATAGTTTCTGGTGAGGGTGATGCTTGATTCAGGAATGAACATTTGGTGACTTTGCTCGTTTGAATTAAATAATTACAGCCGCCCTTACCCTGAAACAAATAATTTCCTACCAAGGTACTCTACAAGCCCCCCCCCCTGGAACTTCAGATGAATTGACAGACTAAGGAGTGTAATTTAAGATGTTATGTGTAGAGAGAAAAAAAGCCTTATGAGTGAGATAAGATTCCTGCTATGGCTATTATTATGATTAGAAGATATAAGCCAACATGTATTTACAGGAACTGCCAACTGATTTGCTGACGATACTTTAGTTTATTGTACAGGTAATGATTTATTAGAAGCAAATGTCAAGTTACGACAATGTGTAAATGAAATTTAAAATTGGTATACAAAGAACAATATTGCTGTGAAAGAAGATAAATGTTGTTCTATGTTGATTGGACCAAAAATGAGAATGAATGATGATGGATTAAGTATTTCAATTAATGATTGTACTGTCCAAAATGTAAAATCTATGAACTATTTAGGTTTGGAAATAGATGAAGCTCTAACATGGAACAACTATGTTAACAGATTATGTAAATCTTTATGTTACAAAGTATCTAAATTTGCAAGATTAAGTAAGACACTTCCAAAAGACATATATCAAAATTTACAATTCTACCATTCAACCAAGCATAGGTTATGCTATTTCGGTCTGGGGATGTACAAATTTAACTAACATGAATAAAGTACAAAGACTACAAAATTACTGTGCGAGAATAATAGAAAAGAATTTTGATTATATACAGTGTCGGGGTATAAATTTAGTGAAAAGACTGGGATGGATGAATGTGAAAGAGCGACATGAATATTTCCAAACCTTAATAATATTTTTAAGTGCATCCATGGCTTAGCTCCTCATTATCTAACAAATAACATTATAACGGAAATCGAAATTAAATAAAAAAGAACAAGGAAACATAATATGGATCTTTATCTGCCCATTCCTGAAAATAAGTCACATAAGAAAATGTTTATCTACAGACGAGCTAGGTCATGGAATAATTTACCAAGTAACCTTAAAGAATGCAATGACCTAGAACAGTTCAAGAGAATGTTGAAGCACCATATTAAAAATGCAGCTCATGTGTAGTTGTTATGCATGTCTGTGATATGTATGTTATTTTATGTTTTTAGTTGACTTTATGTCGTTAGTGACATTTAAAAATATTTTTACATATATTATGTGAAAATTGATTTTATCATTGTTATACTCCACCAAGACAGTTTTCTATTGTCTTTTGCCGTGGTATAACCAACAGATTTGTTAGTTATACCACTGTTGGGGATTACAGCTCTCGCAATTGCTCTGAAGAAATCACTTTTTTTCATAGTGTGGACCTATGATGTCAAAGCTGGAGACTCCATTGGAACGAATACAACTTTGGTGCAAGCTATGCTGTCATAGGTCAAAGTCAATAGCATTTCATGTGGACAACTTCATCATAGCCTTGCAATTATGTCATGGCCAGATGAGCCAATGATACCTCTGCAAAAACTAAGTGAGAGGGGGGACTGTTTATTATTTAGTTATACCAAAAGTACCTGGAATTCAACCAAGCATGGCTAATAGGATAACTAGAAATTAATCCCGGTTGTACACCAACATGCTTCTGATCTAAATTGGATTTCATATGGAGCTGTCAAGTCAAGCAGTTTGTTTACTATTGCAGTTTTGTTGGCCACTCCCTTCAGTGTAAAACTACCAACAATTGCTTTAATCCTATATTGTTTTATTGGTTACACAGTTCACAGGAGTGAATATGCAGACATAAGGATCAATTGACAGCTTTTGAGCAGAGTGCCCCCTCCCCAGGAGTAGTCCAACCTTGCACCTGAATTGCTGTGGTATTATTGGCCACTCTGACAATGATGTAACTGCAAGGCTATGATGAAACTGTCCACAGCGGATGCTATTGGCCAGTTTGACCTATGGCATCATTGATTGCACCAATTTTGCATATCCTCCAGTGCTTGGCAATGGAGTATCCACCTATGACATCATAGGTCCACTCTGGCACTGAGAAAAAAAACTGATTCTTCAGATCAATTGCTAGAGCTGTAAGATAGCTTGTTGTACTGTTTTTTTCTGCAAACAACGCACCTAAAAATGACATCAAAGCCATAAAATTCAGTTTAAAATCTTTCAGGAGTCATATATGGTGTATAAGTCGCTTATACAACTAATTTTCGGTGTATAACTAACATTCAGGGGTTATTTACCTTGGGCTAAAGCTCTCGTAATATAACCACCTGAAATGTTGGTTTAAACATATTTATTAGTCACTTTACCAACGAGCCAAAGGCTCAATTACAGGCTCACCTGAAATGTTAGTTATGCACCTCAAATTTGTTGTATAACCTATACTTAATGATGAAGGACCCGGTTGAGAAACAGCAAATGCTGAACTGGCTATCCTTCTAAAATATATTTGAAAAAAAAAATAAATAAATAAAAAAGCTCAAGACTCCATTGCTTAGCATTGAAGCATATGTAAATTTGGTAAAAGCTATGATGCCATAGGTCAAACTGGCCAATGGCATTCCTCATGGACAACTTCATCTTAGCCTCACAATTATGTCATGGCCAAACTGGCCAATAACACTGAAAACAACTCTGATGAAAAGTTGGTCAACTCCAAATGAGGGGGTGGGAGGATTATGTGTGCTTGGTGATATTTTGAAGTCTGTGAAATACAAACAAGCATAGTTAATAAGAAAACTGACAATTAATCACCTGTGCAGAACGCAATTATAAACATGTATCATGGTGTGAACTGGATTTGATATGGTTGAGTAGATGTTATAGAATGTCTCCCTTCCTTGTACATGTAGGGGAATGTGGAGTAGGATGGGGCAGTGGTGGAAGACTTCTTTTTTTTCAGAACGTAACAGCCTCAATCAGACTGACTGCATATACAATTACTTCAGTCAGATTCTGGCATTATTTTGCATATATTATCAATATAGCATTCACACCATTTGCATGGAAGGTTTCTAAGAGTCCAACAAATGTGCTGATTTCTTCATGGACATTTTTTCCTCATTTTGCCCATGTGAAAGTCCATTTTACCAGCAAGAAGTGTGCAGTTTTTTATGATTTTTCTAGATCATAATTTTGGTTGTGGGAAAACAATTCACTGTGCTTGTACAGGTTTTGACACTTCATCAGCTATCTGAAAAAAGTTGTATACAATGAATGTATACAGTGGTCCCTGAGTTATAATACTGCTCTTTTGTGGTCATGAAGCGGTCTCCCTTCGGGGCGTGGTGACTCTCATCAAGATGCAAAATTCACTTAAAATACTACATTATTTGTACTTAGGGCGGGAGGAAGGAGGTTATATGAGGCAAGTCTTACAACAAGGGGTCTTGGAAAGCAGGTACCTTTGTTCAATGTGTTAACTGTGTATTGGGGACCTTCAAATTTAGGGGGTTAACTTGTCCCTTGTTCTCCTATGTCTTGATAATCTTGTAGAACCAGGATAAACTAACAAATAGCATGGCTGCTATTTGATTTTACCTGATACCAGCCATGAAGGGAAGAAAGATCACTGTCCATCTTAGATCTCAATCATAATCTTTTAGTTTGTGACCCATTTCAAAATGCCCTGAGAATTATGCTAATTAGGTTTCATTCCATTGGATCATGATCTGTGATGCCATAGCTAGTTCAGCAATTACCTCATAGGTAATAATAATATTATGCATTTTTGAACTGAATCAATAATGAATAGCTAACCCTTTGTAATAATAATTTCCATACCATCCTATAGTCGAAATCAATTAGAGTGTAATAAAATGCTCATGTCCAGTATACAAATATTGACTGGTGATGAGGGCAACAGTTCAATCTGTGTGCGAGAGGGTGTGATAATTACTTACTGTTGCCCGAACACACCAGCCAATAATTGTTTTATAACACCTCCTCCTCCCAAGTGTAAGAAAAAAATTAGCCAATTATTTTTTATTTTTTACTTTTTGTAAAAGTTTTTGGAAATTCTTTTTTTTTGAGAAGATTTTTTTTTGGATGTATATATATATTCAAACAATTCACGAAGTACTGGTGACTGGGCAACAGCAGGGCATGAACTGTTGACCAGTCAACAGTACCCTACATGGCCAATTGTGCAGCGTACGTAAAACGTACGTAAGCTCTTTCATGCGTATTTCGTACGTAAATACCCTGTTTTCACGTACGAAATTCGTACGAAAATTTACGTACGTGAAACGTACGTAGATTTTCGTACGAATTTCGTACGTGTTGACGTACGTAATTCATACGTTAATTTTACGCATGAAAATCGTATGAATTACGTACGAAAACCATACGTTTTCTAGACTTAGAAAAATTCTGATATTTTACGACATTCTCATTCCAAATAGGCCAGTGGGCCTATGGGCCTACCTCAAAGTTTGGAAGTGACTCTGTTTCTATCAAATTGAGGCGATAACCATGACATTTTTTTGACAAACAAATAAACATTAGATTCTACCCATTAATTACTGGTCTTTGGACTATGATTTGCTTTGTTCGCTGATTGTTTTTAGTTATTCTAGGTACGTCTAAACTTAAGCCCATCCCGGTAACTACTGCACTGAAAGGGCCAAAGTAAATGACCTCAAAATATACTGAAATCTAGAAAAAATCATTCGAAGACAGAGCCTTGTTTTTTTCATTTCTTTATTTTGTAAGATTAGATACAATGTATTTTATCATTATACCCCTATAACAAGCATGGCGTGGCTGACATGACCAATGATCAGAGGGTTACTGACCGTTAGGCCAGACATAACAGTAATTTACTGATTCTTACCTTCTCTGACCTACTGAAACAACTGATTTACATACCCATGATGTTGCTTACATGGTTGACACAAAAAACCTTGTTGCTTTAAGAAGGCTTTCAAAAATATAATCATTATTCATTAATGTTATAATTAAACTGACAGTTCATTCTTTGAATTTGTGTAGTCAATTGTTGGGAGGTACTGATAATCAAAGAACAGCAAGCATGTACATTGTACATGTAAATAATACAATTAAACACATCATAAATATATCAATAAATAAAAAGATTTGGGAAATACTTGAAAATCTGATCTAAGGCCTAACTGGTACATACCACTGTTCATGATATTACACAAGTTTGTTCATATTAAGTTCTGATCTCCTTAAGTAGGGGGGAGGGTTGATCTAATGGTAGCGTGCTAGGCAGCCAATCGCTAGATCGAGGGTTCGAATCCAGTTCTTGCCAGGTCACCAGGGCCTATGTAGGAAGGCTGCCTCAGTCATCCTTTGAATCATTGCTGTGTCTTCTTCCTGTTGTTATTAGGCTACCAAGTGCATAAATACGTCCTGGACATAATCATCCATCCATCCATCTCTTCTGAAGTTAGATCCTTGTTCGATGTGGTCACTCAACCTGGAATAAAAAAAAATGTAACATTTGAAAATTGAAAATCCATAACTATCATTGCATGATTAAAAAAAGTGATATTCATGGGAAATTTATCTCAGTAACGGAACCCTTTTTTAACTGTCAATCCCAATTTCTTACAAAGTCAAAAGATAAATTTGTCTTTAGATTGACACATGCATGAATGAGTGACTAATAGGCCGCGTTAGTGGAACTCTCCTTTTATCTGCTCTCTGGCGTCTCGGCGCAGAAATAAACTTTTTCCTGGAACACGCCGCCATTTTTTACCATTGCGAAGTCGATTGACGCTTGGATTCCAGGCTCCAGGACAGTTGTAAAACCACTAAAACACTACGGATTGTATCGCAGTCTTAAATGGAATGTTTACCATGGATTCCACCATTATTCAGTCGAATGACAACTTGTATCTTCTGTTACGGCCCGACCAAGATGGAAAAATGTGGCGGGAGTCGGCCTGACGGACTAAGTCTTGATCGAGCAAAATATCCGGATTAATCACAGGTATGTCTTGTAAAAGTGGCGGGATCCAAGGATTAGACCCATAAGTACACGCGGTTGGGCTAATCCAGTGTTGTCAAGCTGCTTCATTTTAACGATGTTATGGACCTCGTGAAACCCGGCCCCATTGCATTGTACAGGCCTACAAAATGGCGGGTGTTCCCGGAAAAAGTTTATTTGTGCGCCGAAACGTCAGAGTGCTGGAAAAAGGAGAATTCTACTAACACGGCCTATCGGTTGAGAGAACCTGCTTAGAGTTTATGTAGCTGGATGCTCCACTCAAGGTTTGCTCAGTGGTAGATGGGGCTGGTGGGGCATTTGCACCACCACTCAAAAAATTATAATTTTTCCTGACATCTTCCATGAAGGTGTGACCAAATTATTCATGGATCCACAGATTTGTTTTATAAGTTAGTCTAGCCCTACAGTAGCTTTTTTTTAAATGGAAAATAGTTGCTTCATCATTTCTTATAGCCTTACTTCTTGTTATCGCTTCAGGCTCCTACTCCTTGGTCTGGAAACTATGTTGATCTACCTTGTCTGGCTGCCGCCCTCGTTTGCCTTCGCCTCGGCCAAGCATTTATAATTCTAATATATACATAGGTGTACGGGTGGCCGTTTCGCAGGGGGGAGGCTGTCACTAATTTGCCCTGAAATTTCTCCCCTTTGTCAGGGGCGGGGGGGGGGGGGGCAGGAGGGGCTCCCCTCTCGCAGTGGATTTCAACCACCGTCAAGTTAGAAAGATTCTAATGCCATGGCACCTGCTGGATATGGTACACAATGACATGCAAATTACTTAATTGAAAACGGGGAAAAAATCTGTGGGGAAATTTTGAGAAAAATTTTTACTGTGTGGCAGTTTGTCACATTGCCAATGGCTGCAACATAAAAATTCATTTTTTCTCACAAATTTTCCAACAAATTTTTTTCCCATTTTCAGTTAGGGCTATTCCATTTAAAAACCTGGGGGGGGGGTGGTCGGGCTGGTTTATTTTCGTATGATGTATGTACGGGTGAGCGATAATACGATGTAGATGCTTGGGGGGCACTCGCGGAATTCTCTGTAGATGTATGGGGGGGGGGACTATCGTTCTATTCAGGCCTACGCATTGTAATAACGAAAATTTTTTGTGATGTATGTACGGGGGGTGAAAAAATCGAAGTTAATGCATGGGGGGGGTAAAAAAAAATCGTTTTAGATGCATGGGGGGGGGGGTCAAAATCGTAGCCCGACCACCCCACCCCCAGGTTTTTAAATGGAATAGCCCTTATGTAATCTGCAATGATTCTGCATGTCCTTGCGGACCATATCCAGCAGGTGCCATGCCATTACTAGAATTTTTTTTTATGGTGGTTAAAACCCACTATGCTCTGACCCTCTGGGCAAATGTCTATAGATAGGCCTACCGGAGTATTAATTATTTAGATCTAATTCTGACTGTATTCTTCAGTGGCGCCATTTTCAAAATAAAGTGGTGGGGCACTGACTACTTTTTAAATTTTTTTGCGTGGGCACAGCAGTTACGGAAGCTCTGAATTTTTTTACCCTTTTTTTGGCAAAAAGTTGTGGGGCATCAATCCTAGCTCCTGTCCGTACAGCAAGGGGCAGTCCAGACGATTGTTGGAGTGGCTATAGACTTTACTCCCACAAAGAACTTTTTTTTCCTTCGCAGTGCGTCAACGAAAATTTTTTCCCACATGCGGACTCTCAACAAAACTTTTTATCGGAATTTTAACATTACGTTACTCTAGCTCTAGAGGTGGAAACAAACTATTTTTTTAATTTCCATGTGCTGAGCAAACTTTTTTTTCAGTATCAAGTGGGAAACAAACTTTTTTTTACACCAAAAGTCCATAGCCCCCCCCCCCCAAGACTTGGCAACAGATCATCTGGTTAGACTGGTCGGCCCCAAAGCCATCAGAAGAGCAGCCACTTTCATAGGTGTACGGCACGTGCGATTTTTGGGGGGGGGAGCGACATTTGCCCGAATTTCACGATCTAAATTTATAAACATTTCAAATTAAATTTCCTGGAATGCAATAATTTTCGGTAGTTTTTAGGCCTATTTAATTATCTGCCCGAATTTTTTAGCCTTTTTGCCCGAATCTTACTGTTTCCCAAACTTTTCGGGGGGGCCATTGCCCCCCCCTGCCCCCCCCCCCTCCGATACGCCTATGGCCACTTTACTGGGGCTAGCACAGTCCAAGCCTAAACAATAAAACCAGGGACAGTCAGAAGGCCTTACTGAACAGTAATGTTTCTGAATCTGATTAAAATACACACAAATTCTCGCAAGCTTGGAGATTTTCATGACTTGAAAATTTAGTAGTCCCATCATCAGTCATCACACACAAAAAACTTACCAGCTACGCCTACCTTCCAAGGAGAGATCTCTGATTTTGTTTGCATCTAGTCTTCCCAACTAAGTCCAGCCTGTGATGACACTGATAAATGAACACGGAGGCCAGAAATATTGCATTATTGGCTGTCTTCTGCTTCTTCATTTTTGTTGTTGTTTTTTCTGCTGTGAAGACAAATCCACCAGATGGCATGACGTCACCAGTGACAGGTTGCCAAGGTGATTGTTGATGACATCACAATAGGCAAGGTGCTTGTGACGTCATTGGAATGTTGATCTTGGGTGGACTGACAGGCAGGAAAGCTCATCAAAAATGTTTAGAGAATTTATTGTTGTGTCTACAAAACAATCATCGACAAAACAACAATACTCAAAAGGTTAGTGCTTCAGAATATACTCAACTGATCAATAGCTCTACTGGTGCTCAAATTTATGATTAAATTCCGTTTAAAGCTACCACATCATGGTAGGCCCTACTGCTGGTAATTTTTTCCTGAGATAATCATTGTGTTGTCATTTGTCAACTTGTTGTTGTGGCTTCTTAAATGGCATTACTCAGGTCTATTAATTTTATCACTTGTGCGGAGTTTACAAACGCTGGAGCTAAGTCCAGTAAAATTTTAAAAAAGGTGCTCCCACCTTTATGACTAGTTAGGGGGTGACCCCGGGGGCTGACCCCGGGGGCTGACCATTTAATAATATCCATGTCCAGGGTTTTTTTTTTTTTTTTTAATTGATAATTTTTTTTACTCGGTTTTTGTGAAATAAATAAATTTTTTTTGTGTACATGCTTGCTATAAATAATTTCTGCAAAAGATATTTTTAACAAGGAGTTGCTTTATTTTGTAAAGAAAATTCGGGGACTTTGTGCACTTGAAATAAATGATTAGTAGGCCTACCCCCATGGGCACATCGACTTTGCAGCAACGTTGCAACGACGTCACACTTTTCGTCAAATGACGTAGAATTGTATGGTTGAAATTATGTTGTCACAACGTTGTGAAGCAACGTCAAAGATATGACGTTAGGGGCCGACCAGATGATAGATGAGGGGGGCTATGGACTTTACCCCCAGGACGAACTTTTTTTTCGTTCGCGGTGCGTCGACGAAAATTTTTTTCGCATCCGACAAACTTTTTTTATCGGAATTTTAACATTAGGCCCCTACGGTACCCTTGCTACAGGTGGAAACAAACTTTTTTTTTTATTTCAATGTGCTGAACAAACTTTTTTTTTCAGTGTCAAGTGGGAAACAATCTTTTTTTTCACCAAATATCCATAGCCCCCCCAAAGATCATCTGGTCGGCCCCTTAGCATGCATCGTTATGGCGATGTTTTACAACATTGTGAGGCAATGTCAGGAGTTCGACGTTCGCTTGCGACGTTGTTGCAACTTTGTAAAAAAACCACGACGTCGTGTTCACGTTGGGGCGACATAGTCTCTACCATACATATCTACGTGACCAACAGACCAGCCCTCCACCAATTAGCAATGTCGGAGTTTACGTCGTGTGCCCACTGGGACTGCCATTTGCGTGATTCCATGAAATAGATAATTTCCACCGATGGAAACTGCAAGCTCCCCCCCTTCCCCCGGATATTAATTAAATTGTCACCCGCTTATAGTCTGACAACAACCTCAATTCCTCAATTAAGCTAGGATTAATTTATATCATTAAATTAAGTCATGACTTTATGGGTGGATTGAGACCATTTTTGAAGAGGTATCAGATGTAAAAGCTCCATAAAATTTTAACAGCCTATAGATGTTATTCCAATTTTAATATAGGCTAACTGATTCTTTTTTTTGTATTTCAGGGAACTGAAGGAAGCCATGTCTTACTTCATTGTAAGGAACACAAATTTCGAGGCTGAAAAGGGAAATTAAAATCTAAATCTGCTGCTGCAAACATGCACAGAAAGGTACTAAAGCAATTTCAGAATTTTATCTGCACTTCGATGTTATGGTGGCCCATAAATTGTTTGTCTTTTTTTTTTGGGCATGGCAGACGAGGGTCGGGCATGGCGCGGCGCCATGCTCAAATGGCCTAGCTGGAACACTGATAAATTTATCATGACATATCATAATGTTAAACATTGAACGATGTCCAGCCCTAATATTGGGAGGTGTCACATAGCCCTTATTTATTATGTAAATCCCCTATGGCGAGCCCTGTAATCTCATGATTTTCAAAAATGAGATTTATAATATCTTACAAAACCATGGTATTCCAGTGCTTTTCCTAGGACGAAAATCCAATTAGCCACAAAGGCCAATTTTGAGTGAAATGCATGCATGTGTGGCTAATTTGCATGCAAAATATGTGATATTCATTAGCCACAAGGAGGATGCTAATCAGTGGCGGATCCAGACACGATAGTCTAGGGGGGGCCTGGACGTGTTTCGGTATTCGCGGGCCCGCGTTATCGCAATTTTTCTTCAAAATGCTACTATTAATCTTGGTGATCTAGGGGGGGCCCGGGCCCCCTAGGCCCCCCCCCCTGTATCCGCCACTGCTAATGTGGCTAATGGATAGAAAAAGCACTGGTATTCCCGTTGCTTTTCTTGTGTTGTTTTCTGTTGAATTGGATGTTATTTACGCATATTTGGCAATTACAAGACATTTCTTTTTTTAATTGGATTTTTAACTGATATTAAAAACTAATTAACTGGGTTTAAAAAAAGTACAGATATAGGCTATTGCCACCAACACAGTATTTTTGTTATGAAGCTCTTATAGTAAACAGTAACACAGCTGGAAATAATTTTATTTTCGATTTCAGGTCTTCTTCACAAGGAAAAGGAATGCCCTTACCTGAATTAGAGAGATATATCTCTATGGTCGCCATTCCAGAAGCTTCAGGTCTTCCATACACTTCCAGTAAGCATTAATGTTGTAAAATTCAGTTTAATATTGTTTCGTCTCAGACTCGCAGTGGCACTATGATAGAACTTAATGAGAGTATGGTTCACAACAATGAGCAATGAACATAATGAATGTCATGTCACAGGGGAATAGCCTACAGCACAAGTCTGTAGGACGACTGTTTATTCTGCAGCAGACATGACATGGATTTATATTTATATTTTATTAATATCTCTCAGTCAAAAAGTAGTAGACCCCCTCTCAAAACTATTAATAATTTCAACTTTTCAAGAGCCACTATTTTATTTGAATGGCCCCAAGAATATCCATAGCTACCACTCCGACTAACCAGAGCCTCAAAACATTGTGACGTCATCACTTCACTACCCCCCCCCTTGTTTCCATGACAATATGTATGTAGTTCACAACGATGAACCACATGCTGTGAATCACATGGTTTTTTGCCTGAACTTCACTGGCCATTGTGGAATATCGGCTCTGAAGTATTGAGGTAGCACATATCACCAAAAAAAAAAGTTTTCCAAGGGCTGTTATAAGAAACGCTTTAAACATTCAGTTATGTTGACTTAAAGTTCGAGAGATGAAGTCGAAAATTTTGTCAGTGCTTTGCAAACTTGAGTAGACATAATAACATCCTACCATACTCTCCCTGATGTCTGTGTTTTTCTGTTTGCAGTGCGGGCAGTGCCTAGAGCAGAGTGACGATGAATTGTTGGGACTGCATAATGTGCATACGTTTGGGACCTGATTTTGCAACCAATCAATTTTGACTAATCAAGTTACACCATATTGGATTACCAAATTTATTTGGTGAGAGTAATTCTTTTTTTAAAGCTGCCAATGAACAATTTTTGCATCACTGTATAGTTTTAATGCTTTCTGTCCAGTTTTATTTTGCAATCACAGCTAATTCATTCATGGGCTATAATGTTTTTCTTTATGGACACGTCCTTTTTCAATAGGGGTCCTTCGAAATTGTTACTCCAAATCTCATAATATTCCTTTATAAAATGTGTCTTGTGAACAGCAGGCTCATTTGGTAAGCCTGGAGTACTCTGTCTACTGCAATACACTAGTCCTACAAAGGCTGACTCAAAACGAAGACTTGATCCCGCCAGCATATTTAGGTCCAGCGATACACCACCCATAATTTTTGTTCTTTTTGATTTCAGCTCTTTTTCACAAGACAAGGTCAGTCACTCCCTAATTTAGAGAGACACCTCTCTGGTTGCCATTCGAGAAGTCTTCCCTGTTCTTTTGGTAAGCATTAACTATGTTCACTTCAACTTACTTACACAGATCATAGTTTAACATAAATTACAATTATTACATGTTCAGGTGGGCCTAACCAATATAATATAGCCTAAATGTCATACAGTTACTCTTGGAAGTAAGTACACCCTTCAATGATTTGCCTTTGAAGACTATGTTTAAGTTGGCTCCCGGTTTTGACTAATATTACACAAATAATTTTTGCAACGATTCTTGTATCACACCGTTGAGTTTTCCTATTACATGAACATCCCTGGCCATTTAATTTGCACATGGGGCCTTTGTGCTAGATAGGGGTTATAATCTCGCAAAAGTAAGTACACCCCTAGTGCAATGCCAAAAGATAGGAGAGGATGTACTTACTTTTGCAAGATTATAACCTCTCTGGCATAAAGACCCCTGGTACATATTCAATGACCATGCTAGTAGATATAGTAAGAATCTTCAATGGTGTTAATCAACCATCATATTGATGATGCAGTTATTAGTGCTGCTATGGCCTAGCCATTGCCGCAAGACAAGTTTAAAATGCCATTGGGGAGTTCAATGGCATATCACTGAGTGGTTTACTTACTTCGGAGAGCAACTGTACATGTCCAAGATACTGTGATGAAAATTCAAATATCATAAATTGCAGTTTTGCGTTTTACTGATATTGAATGAGGGGAAATTCATGAGTATCTTTTCAAAAGAGCATTCAGTGGTGTCTTTATTGGCCGAATCGACACTGAACTTTGCAATCTCCATCATCACTATTTCCTCAACATTGTTACCAAACATTACCTTCTTGAAAATGTTTTCGTCCGTTAAGCCCAATGACTATGAAATTGTATTTAGACTTAATCTAATATTATTTCAATTATCTATTTTTCAGAGGCAGCTTCTCATGTTGTGGGACAAGCCATGCTCAGCAAGACATTTTGGATTGGTTATACAACGTATGTCTGAAGCTGGGTGACACGTTGGAATAAAATGAGGAGAGGCAGATGAAAAATTATTGAAAATATGGACTATTGACTCAAATACAAGATAAACAGTATCTATCGCAATAATCATGGTTGAAAACGAAGCATAAAGAAAAAAAAGCGGGGACAAAAAGGACAATTGCAATTGAAACCAAATTAAATTTCATTGAATTTATACCTGTATACAGTATAAGCATAATTGTACAAATAAATATTTTAATTTCATATCACTGTGTTGTTCTACCCATCATGAATTACAAAATTTCTAAATGAAATAGACCTGATTAATAAGCTAAATTCCAATGCCTAAAATAATAGATTTAACGTATGAAATTCGTACGAAAAGTGCCTATGCGAAATACGTACGAAATTCGTACGAAATTCGTACGAAAATGTACGTACGAACTACGGATCGGCTCTTTCTTGTGAGTTTCGTACGTAAAATTTACGTACGTTTTACGCACGTTTTACGTACGTAATTCGTACGTTGCACAATTGCTAGTGTACCATTGACCGGTCAACAGTTCCAAACTGTTGACTGGACAACAGTACCTTTGCTGGGTCATCAGTCATTTCTGACTCATGTCATGTGACCTCACTTCAGCCAATCAGAGAAGAGCTTGCATCTGTGAGGTGTTATAATAATTACTAAAACATGGTTATTGTTGTTTTGTCTGAATTTACAAACATACTGCAAAGAGTCTCGAGGGCTGAATCAGAATATTATTGTGTGTTACGAAGTCATCTTGACCTCTCATGAGAATCTTTCTCAATTTATATCACATAGCATTTATCGTACAGCTCGATCTCAAGAAATCTGTATTTTTCTCAGTAATGTGGCAGAGTGGACCTACGCCCAGGAAAGTCAAAATCGACTTTTCCCAAAATCGACTTTTACTACCAAAATCTACTTCTTTTGAAAGTCAAAATCTACTTAATTTTGCCAAAATCTACTTCTACCAAAATATACTTTTTCCAAAATATACTGTATAGCTCTAGCAATTGATCTGAAGAAAACAGATTTTTTTAAGTGCCAGAGTGGACCTATGATGTCATAGGTGGATGCTCCATTGCTCAGCACTAGAGGATATGCAAAATTGGTGCTATCAATGATGCCATAGATCAAACTGGCCAATAGCGTTTGTTATGGACAGTTTCATCATAGCCTTGCAGTTACATCGTTGCTAGAGTGGCCATACTCCAACAACAACTTAGGTGTAAAGTTGGACTACACCTGGGGAGGGGGAACTCTACTCAAAAGCTGTCAATTGTCCTTATGTTTGCGTATTCACACCAGGTACTGTGGTAACCAACAATGCCATACAGGATTAAAGTAGTTGTTTGTTTTACACTGAAAGAAACAGCCAACAAAACTGCATGCAAACAGTAGACAAAATTCTCGAAATTGACAGCTCCATATTAAATCCGATTGAGACCAGAAGCATGTTTGTAAACAACTGTGATTTAATTGCAAATTATCCTATTAACCATGCTTGGTTGAATTTCAGGTACTTCAAGTGTCACCAAATAAACAACCCCCTCTCCAACTTAACACCTGAGTTTTTGCAGAGGTATTATTGGCTAATCTGGCCATGACATAATTGCAAGGCTATGATGAAGTTGTTCACATGAACTACCATTGGCCAGTTCCACCTATGACATCGTAGCTAGCACCAAAGTTGCATAGGTTCCAATGGAGGCTCAAGCTGTGACATCATAGGTCCACAATATGAAAAAAGACGGATTCTTCAGAGCAATTGCTGGAGCTGTAAAAGAAAAACGTTATTTCAACCTTAATTTAGATACTTCTTGTCTGACATTATCTTTACATGTTGAAAAAAAAAACAACTAAACTTTCTTGATATTATTACAGATGATTTCATATTTGTAGACATTTGAGGTAGAAAATACATCATTTTTCCTTCAATTTTCATTGGTGGAGAGATGGTATGACACCACTCTCTCCACAAAAGTGACATAGTGTTTTACATGGGTGGCCATGGCATTTTAAGCCATTGATCTTCTAACAAAGACTGACTCTGGCAGTTTCAAGTGAGAGTTTCACTTGGTGTTTCACACATTTTCAGTACATACATTCTGCAAGTCCAATGTCGTGCATTCAGATGATTAGGATCAGGTGTTTGGTTTCATGCTTATTAGTACCTCTCATACATTCCATGTAGATTTTCAGTATGTCCCCTTTTCTTTTATTAAAATTTCATACCCCCCTTAAGCATGTTGCGAGTAATAAGTACCCCCTTGAAACATGTGAGAAAAATTGGTGCTCCGTCAGGCAAAACTCCAATTCCCCTCAAGTCATAAATTTTATTTAGCCTGTCTACATTCTGGACAAAAGGTAAAACTTAGTACTGTCCAACTTGAAGCATGTAGCACCCGCTCAGGTAAAACTCCCATCTCCCCTGCAACCCAGTCATAAATTCTGAATGGTCCCTTACTGATGTCATAGACAATGCTTTTGTTCAAGGCATGATAATTAAGTGTAAATAGATTTGAAGCCATTCAGAGTCAGCTTGAAACTGATTTAATATCAATTGAAACAATCAACAGTTGTACACTGGAGTGTGAAATACAACTGTTCATGAAGAAGTGAAATAGTTCATGTGGATTGCGGTTTGACATGTGTGAACAACTGCCACAGTACCAAGTTGGCCTTTGCTGTATACTGTTGGTCAAAATTATGACATCATTTTTCCAGCACACATCACTTGAAGCAAGCTGAAAAAAAGTGACAAGCAATGGGCAACTTGACCAATCACCTGGCAGGATTCTCTGATGTCAGACCAGAAATTTTGCTAAATATTTTGTTATTTGAGAAAAGTCTACAAATATGAAATCATCTGTAAAAACTGACATCTTTTTATACTAAAAATAATTTAAAATACACACGAAAGACCAGGTTTGGGTTCAAATGTAGGTACACGCAATTGAATACAAATAAAGATACAATTAAATTGAGCTCAGAAGTATCTGAATACAAATGAAATACTTCAGCCTTAGAGGATATGCAAAATTGGTGCCATCAATGAGGTCAAACTGGCCCAAAGTGTTTTGTGGACATTTTCATTATAGCCTCACAGTTACATCATTGCTAAATTGGCCAATAATACCACAACAACAACAACTGAGGTACAAAGTAGTGATGGGGTAACTGAGTAGTTGAGCAGCTTAGTTCAAAATTTGGGGGCCCTTCCAATGCTTATCCCACGAAGTACCCAATGGATCTTGCACCTTTTAAGGGTAGTAAATTTCAGCGAATGCTAAGATAAGATAAGATAGATAAGATAAAACTTTATTTCAAGTCAGTGAAGATAATAAGACAAGTAACACAAGCTAAAGGAAGCTTTAACCGACAGATAATATAACAGAACAAGATGGGAAGATGAAATTATTTACAAGATGATATATGTTGAAAATTATTTACAAGTTTCAAATGACTTATCATAAAGAAGTAGCATGCATATATTCGTCTTACTTAAGGATATCACAGTGAATTTTTGAGGCATATAAAACAATTTCCACATTCACACTTGTTCAAACAATCACTTTTTCTTAAAACAGACTTAAAAGTGGCAAAGTTTGAGCAACACTTTACATGAGGCGGAAGGATATTCCATAATGACGGACCTTTGTATCTAATGGATCTTTTACCGAATTGCATTGTGTTAAACACAGGCTGAACTAATTTGTTGTTGTCATGCATGTTATATGGAGATACTTGCTTGTCGAAAAAAGTGCTATCAATTGGCGGTGCTTGATCATTAATTACCTTGTATACAAATTCTACCAAGTTATTTTTAAGAATTACGCATAACATTTTCTTATTCGTTTTTGTCAGGAGCTCATTATATGAACTTTCATAATCATTACATACAAGTCTTAGAGCTCTTTCATTTAGTTTTTCAATTTTCCTATCATGCCCAAGGGAGAAGCTATTGTACGCAAATGAGCAATACACACAATTTGACGCTAGAAAGGCTTCATATATCCTAAGTCTGCATTCATAGTCAACATATTTACTTATCCTTTGTAAAGCATTTATTTGTCTCACAGCTTTTTTACAGATCAGAGATACATGATGGTTGAACGTTAGGTTTTTGTCAATGTGAATACCTAAAGGTTTAACCACTTCATCAGACTTTAGAGTGTTATTCTCTACTTGGAATTCTATTAAATGATCATTCCTGATTAGACACAAGGCCTGGAATTTTGCTGGATTTGCTTTCATATAATTAGTTCTAAACCATGCTATTGCTCTATCAGAAGCAGTTTCAAGCTTGTCTTTTACTACGGAGATCTGGTTTGAGAGAATGATAGGGTATTATCGTCTGCATAGTTATACACTTCACATATTTTCTTTAGATCGATCAGAAAATCATTTTTGAAAATGTTGAATAAAAGAGGGCCCATGAGAGAACCTTGTAGAACACCACTTTTCAAGTTTAACCATTCACTTTTTACATTACCGAGTTTGACAGCTTGTTTTCTATTTTTCAATAATTCATTATAGAGTTGCAAGCTTCCAGGGAAACGCCATAAGCATGTAATTTTGCAATTAAGAGTCCATGTGGTAAGCTGTCGAAGGCCTTAGACAGGTCAATATACATCCTACATTTAAGTTATTATCTAGAGCTTTCCGCCAGTTTTCGATACATTTTACGAGAACATTATTACAGCTGTACAACTTCCGATAGGCAGACAGATCAAGTGATAGTGAATTGGACATGAATTCAAGTAACTGATCACACATATAACACTTTCAAAAATCTTTGAAGTCGAGCTTAGAACACTAACTGGCCGATAGTTTTCCTTAGGAAGTCGATCAGACTTTTTATACAATGGGGTTACTTCTACATATTTGTTACTCTCAGGATATGTAGAGGTTTCAAGGCTTGTATTTAGAATTGGTGTAAGTAATTTGAGGCTACTTTCAGGAATTTAGGCGAGATATTATCAAAACCTGTTGCTTTGTTAGATTGAAGTGAGTTGAGTTTGTTTAAGGTTGTTGACTGTTTGATTGGCTTGAAATTAAAAGATTGTTCATAGTTTGCAAACTCATGGATTAGTTTAATGCTTGGGTGATTTTTATAGTGGTCAATGACCAGATCAGCTGACATCTGTTTGATCTCGTCAGATTCACACAAGTCATCTGTTACATTAATGAAATATTCATTCAAGGCATCGCTTACATCAAATGGATCACTTATTACAGAGTTGTTTTCATACAGGGTAATGTTTTGGCTGTTTGTTTTAACATTGTTAGTCATAAATGGTTTAACTATGTCCAAAAAGTGTTTACCTTTGTTTGTCCTTAAATCACATTTTGATCAAAGTAGTTTTTTAATGAGGTTCTCTTAAGTTTGTTTACAAGATTTCATTGCTTCTTAAATTGTTCCAAGTGCTCTCGGCTTTTACTTTTATCAAACTTCCTTCGAAGAGAAGCTTTAAAATTTATGGCTTTTCTCAAATTATCATTCATGTAAGGAAGTTGATGGCTTTTAATGAGTTTTTGTTTCCTGGGTGCATTTTTGTCCACTATATCTAGGAGTAAAGAGTTATGAAACCATAGTTGGTCATTTACATCATTAAATATTTGAGATACATGGAAAGGTGCCATTTCAATGTCGTTCTTCAATGTTTCCTCTGCGAAATTTTTAAATGATCTATAGTTTACTACTCTAGGTTCATTTGTAGGACATGTTAGTTTTGTTGCAGCACTTATATAATTATGAAAATCACTAATACGGAGGGCCAAATTAATGGTTTTCTTGATTAATTTTGACTGATTTGTTAGAATGACATCAAGGATAGATGGACTTTCTATGCTCTTGAAGCAAGTTGGTGTTTTAATAAGTTGTTTAAGATCATATGTGTCTTCACTTTCTGAGAAACATTTGTTAAGCATGCTTTCTGGCGCAGTCGTGAGGAAATTAACATTTACATTTGGAGGCTTATATATGTGCAGGAAAAACGTATATTTATTGGCTGTTTTAATTTGAATAACTATGGTTTCCACTCCGTTTTCATTTTTAGCAATATCAGATCTATTTTTATGAGGAATGGTTTCTTTTACATAGCATAACAAACCGCCACCGTGGGCATTTCTATCTAGTCTATGGGTAGAAAATTGGTTGACATGAAATTGTGCATTTGGAAAACTGTCTAGCTTAGTTTCTGAGAGAAATAGAATATCAGTTTTACCTTTAGTTAGTATGTCACGAATCTCCATTAACTTGTTTGATAAGCTGTTTATATTTAAATGTGAAAATATCATATTTTTGGCATTACTTTTTGAAAATTATATATGGATCATCCTCGCTTACATGATTTTGGGAGATTAACGTCACAGTTTCACTTTCATTTTCTGACATGATCAAATGGTTACGATTTTCTGGAAGTTCAGTATTGTTCACAATAAAGGACCTTTCTTGAATTTGAAGTGAGCTATCGATTTGAGGATTTCTAGAGATATTTGACATAGAAATGCTTATAACATGTTCAGAATCTATAGTATCAAGGTAACAGTCATTATGATAATTTGTACTGGTAGCACCGTAGAGATTATTCACAATTTTAGAGTCATCACTACACTCAATGCCATGCTCATCACAAACATTAAAATCAGTAGTAACATTAAAGTCAGTAGCAACATTAAAATCAACATTCACATCAGTATTTACAGTCCCAAAATGACCGGCCTCGTTGTCTTGGCCAGACCTTTAATGATGGTGTCGACAAAACTTCTTTTTGTGACCAAGTCCATTAGACCAATAGCAGACAAGGGGGGCACGGTGTCTGCAGGTCGACTTAGTGTGAGATACCTCACCACAGTTGAAGCACCTCAGCTGCTGTTCGCGTGACTAGGGCTCCGAGTGTCCGAGGGGGTTACGACGAGGGGCAACGGTCGGGCGAGGGGTAAAATGGGTGGGGCGTACATTCATCTGGGGCAGTTCCGATCAAAGGACCATCAGGAGTTTTCCAAGCATGTTTAGTCCCTGACCATCTGGTCCTCTGCCCCAGAAGTCATTCGGGGTGTCCTCTATGATATCACGCATTTGAGATTGAGTCAGTTCTTGATGGAAATGGGGACATTGACGAGCCTTCGACTTAAGAATCTCATACATGGCACCTTGTTTGATGTCTTCCCACTTGTCACTTGTTGTAACAGAGTCACAGATTTTCTTGGTATCTTGGGGGGTGTTGGTGTTTAGGATCGCAGCCGCAGCAGAGTTATCGCCTAAACAAACACACTTGCGATACTGGTACGCATGTTTGGACGTCATGAAGTGCATGTTCCAGATCTTCAGAGGAGCATAGAAGAAATTACTGAGGGGCGTGTTGGTGCCACAGAAATAGAGAGGAGTAGAATTTTTAGCGACCGACATCAAGGGCTGTGGTGGAGCCTGCATGGTTGGGGGCGACATACGATTCCCTGTCTGTGCTGGCTTGCGGAGGGGTCTATTTTCAGTTCTTGTCTTCGCCTTGTTCTGCAGGTCGAGGTTTGACAATAGTTTTGAAACTATTTTAAGTTCAGTGTCATTTCATTACAGGACTACAGGCCAGAAAATAATGGAGAGGGGAGAAATGCGGGAACACCTGGAGAAAATGATCAAATTCAATGGGATCAAGAAAGAGGAATTATGGAGAAGAGAAAGAACATACGAAGAGATGATGGCTACACTTGACAAAGAGATGACTTTAACAAAATTAGAAATTCAAAACATCATGACCAAAAGGTTGACATGGAATGAACATTTGACATTGTTAACTGAACACTGGCCCATCGTCGCACTTCATGTTGGAACTTGGGAGACAATTGCTCATCTAAGGAGGCATCTGTTTGAGGCAAGATTTCTGAAGCAAATACATGGTGGCAATGACCTTACAGGCTTAACAGGGACAGTGGAGTTTGAAGAGTTTGTCAAAAGGCATTTGGAGATAAAGAATGACCACGTTCTTGATATTTCAGAAGGCATATTAGAAGTGATAACTGACAAAGACTCTTCTCAGAGAATCTATGACGTTTTCATGAGATGTGGAATAGAAAATAATAAGCGGGGTTTTGAAATCAACAACTATGCTTTCTTTGATGCCATCAAACGATGCCTTGACTATGGTGCTTATCCAACAGAACTTCAAATCCTTGAAATATCTTCGTATTTGGCTGACTGTAGAGACAATGAAGCCCTATTGGTCACTCTACAGACGATAAAGCATCTTATCCATGCATACCGAAAACAAGGCAAGAGGAAGGTGATAGCCATTTACTTGAATTCCATTCAAAACCAATGGCTAGTGAGAAAGGACCTCAGAAGAGTTGCTTGTGAAGTCATCAGACAAGCCTACACATCTCTTGGTAACTGCATGGAGTCGGAGAGTGTCATTAATATTCTCCTTTTTTTGGACAGTTGCAATGATGGAAAGGACAAAATCATTAAATGTTTTGGGATCACAGAAGATCTTTTGCAGAGAGACAGGACCGACCCACCTGTCACCAGATGGATTGAAGAAAATGAAGACAATGAAGACAAAGAAAAGCAGGAGACAGAACTGAGATGGACAGTGATAAAGAGAAATGACAACTGGCTGAAGAGGAATCTGCTGCACTTGGCTGCTATATTTTGTCATAATGAGGACATTCTGAAGTGCATCCCAAAAGAGGTAGTTACAGGACTAATTAATGAAAGAGACATCCATGGTTGCACAGCCTTGCACATTGCACACCTGCATGACAACGAGTCAGCAATTAGGTTTTTGGAATTGCATGAAGCAAAAGTGGAAAAAGATTACTTTGGAAGAACTCCTGAAGACCTCAAACATTATCTAGATAAATTTCAAGAATATAATAAGGAAAATTATGAAAAATGTGCTACTGCAGAGTCAATTTCATTTGAATGTATGAAACCGTTACTCATGTTGCCTGAAGAAGAATGCAAAACAATTGAAAAAGATTTGAGGAAGCTATTCAAAGGAATAATGGGCAAAGTCGAAAAACTGAATGTTCAGATGGGGGGAAGTGTTAGGGAAAAGCTGAAGGTAGGAAGATGGGACGAGTTCGATCTACAGATAGTCACAGAAAACAAACTTCATGAAAATGAGCCTTTTGGATGTCTGAAATATCACGAGTACCTTGTCAAGGCGATGACTGATGTTAACTTGGAATTGAAAAAAATTAGCTTACGATGTGTGTCTGTTGGTATTCCATGGATGTTCATTTGGGAAGGAGAAGGCAGTCACTGTGGTCAGGAAATATCAGTTGACGTTGTTCCAATCGCAGTTGTGGAGAAGAAGTTGACAAAACATAGGAGACAAGACTTGATAGTAGACAACGCTCCTGGCCGCATGAGCCAGGAATATCTGAAATGGAAATTGTTAAAGAAGGATATGCAATGGTCACCCACAATATTCCTACATGAGTGGGACATCTTGGACAATCTACAACCTGATTGCCGGATTGGAATCCAAATAGCTAAGGCCTTGCTTGAGGTAAGAATCTCTTTATTATGCCCCCTCCCCTTCGAAGTGTGCAGACCATTTATTTCATCTGCTATAAAACAATTCTTTATTCCTAGTGAAGCTTCTGAAAACGGTCACAGGAGGCAGCAGAGGTCCCAATACCAACCCTTCCCATTGGAAACTATTTATATATTTGCTTATGAATTTGAGTATCTTTTAATATTATCTAAAATTTTAATAATTCTTTACACATCCACAAATGATTTGTTTCAGTCATTATACACATCGAGTCTATACGAAGGCAAATTATTGAAAGAAAATATATAACCAATTTTTGTCGGAGCTGCTATAACTGTGCCGCACATTAATAACTCACCATGCACCTGTATGCCAAACTTAATCACTTTAATTATATGTATCACTTTAATTATACGTCACTTTAATTATATAGCCTCAAAATAGCAAATATGTTATTAGTGAAATATAAAATATTTGTCTTAATTTCTTGTAGGTGGTTGAACAACACAGAGACAAGAAGAAAAAGCACAATCAAAGCCAGAAAAATAGGGTTACGTCCTACGTTATCAAGAACACGCTGTTTTGGCTACTTGCAGGACAAACAGTAAGGAATCATCTTTTATATCTGAGATAGATGACTTAACAAAATTAATGCTTCAATATATAAAGCACAAGCATGACTAACAGGTTTAATGGTAGGCCTACCTACATTATTAAAATATGATAATAATATTGAGTACTTATGTGGAGTCCATTCCAGTAAACTGCTTGTTGGCACCAGGTTAGATTACCTGATATAACCCTAGGGTATTTTGTTCTTTGGTATTTTGCAAAAAGACACATTTTCAGTTGCTTCTTGAAGTTATCCAGGGTTTTGATTATTGCACGTTTTCTGGTAAGCCATTCAAATATGTTGGTGATGAGAAGGAGAATTCTCTGTCTTCAAACTTGTTTTGATTCTGTGGCAGGTACCTCTGAAAACAGTTTGTCTCATCAATTATCACATACAATATTGTCAATTGCGCTTGGCATGGTCTTACACATATGTTAACTGTTTAAATCATGTCTCCAGCTTATTAAGAACCAATTATATTCATGACAAAAACATCATTTCGGGAACCAAAACTGAAAAAATTGCAAAAATCATATAATTTCTATATTACATTATGTAAAGCAAGTGTCTTTGAATTTTGTGTTTCTAATAAGTTTGGTATTATATGGTTTTAAACTTATTTTCAGGTGTTTAATCATGTTTCTATGTCATTTATAACCTATTTTTGGCATAAAACAGCATTTTTTGACATCTCTCGAGCTCTCGAAACATTGAAAAAGATGATTTCAAAATGCCCTGGGTAGGTGTCACAGAAATGACTGAAATCACCTGAAATGGTCATAAATACTTATTTAACTATATTTGTCATGCTTTTAGGGGGGATTTTTCTTGAATTTCACATTTTGATTTTTTTCACTCATCCCTAATATATTCATGAATATAATAATCAAACATTGTAAAGCTCACCTGAATGCCTGAATGCTGGCAAATGGTAGTGCTATAAAAATGAAAAATAATAATAATCATAATAATAACTGTTTTCCATGAATGATACTCAATGAAAACTTTATTTTCAATTTCCGTCTTTACTGATTTTATCATGTTTAGACATCCTTATATTTTAAAACCTATCTTCTGTTTTGTGTTGTACTGCGCTTCTGACTTGAGTTATTGATATAGGTGCTTTATGATATTTTTCCCTCGAGGGTGCGTATGTGAAAACTACTTCATGAGGCCGAATTTTTCTTACACACGAGAGGGAAATATATTTGACTAATGCCCAAGATAGTCACTCTATATTTGTTTTATTATACAGAATAGATAAGTGGACACAAACATTGCACTATTATTACTAGTTTTGACGATTTTTTTTTTGTCTTTACTAGATGACCTAATTTTTTTTTCCTTGCACTATTGCAGGGCTTTGGTTTTCAAAAACATTTTGGAAAGAAAAATTTATGGAAGACAAAATTTTTGAAAAAAAAAATTTTTAATGTGGAAAAAATTTTTGAATAAAAAAAGTTTACAAAAAAATGTTTGAAAAAAAAAAAAAAATTGGGGAAAAATGTAAAAAAAATGTTGGGGGGAAAAAAAGTTTAAAGTTACCCAGAAACATAAATTCTTCTGCTAAAAATGCGTTTTACTTTAATTGAATTATAGCATAAACTTGTGTTCAATAATATTTTTCAACAAAATACATTATTTAGTTTTTTCCTTTACTTTTTCTTGATAGTGCCTCCCACTTCCAGCACATAATAATAATCTCTTATATTAAAATGATAACATACTGGATTTATCTCAAGTTATACTCAATGTCTGGTCTTCTAATTTTTCCCATGCCTTTTTGTTCCCTTCAAGGCAGAACTCTCCCCTTTTCAAGGTCATTGCACTTTTTTAAATGCCCTAATCAATTATGATTAGCTTGAAGCTACTTCCCACATTATACACAAGAGGGCAGCACCTGCAACCTCTCTCCCACTAGCTCCCCAAACAGCATCAGTGTCTCACAGCAGGTTGCTTACTCCCTTTTCAGCACCATTGTACTTCACTTGCATTTGTTATCATTGAATTTCAATCTAATTATGCAGGTTGCTCAAGCTTGGCCTGGCTTGCTATAAATTACAATTACACAGTATGTGCACCCATCTCAACTTAAACGTAATGTCTTATCTTCTAATTTGCCATCTGTGTTTCTATACCGACACAGGGAAAACTCTACCCTTTTCAAGTCCATCCCACTATCCTGTTCCCTTCAATCTACGGGCAACTTCCTAGTAATGATAATAATAATAATAAGTACTTATGGTAAGGTTCCTTGAGTCGGACACTTGGATTTTTTACATTTAAAAAAAAAAAGATATCTTGCTTTGGCTATGGTTATTGATTGTCAAGCAGGGTCTCAAATTAAACATTTTTACTAAGTTTAACAGAAAATTGACAACTGGCACAGCACAAATACGAAATTAGTGGCTAAATTTCAGAAATAAAAAATGACGTAGGTTATCTTTGAGTTAGATAGCGGTGATCTAAAAACATGACATCAAAGATACAGGTGTTTTAGAGTCTTCTTTTCACTTCAAAAAGCCCATATTACAGCACAGAGGGGTTAAACTTACTCCTAGCTGAATGACAAAGACAGTGAAGTCAGGTCAATTCCGTAGGCCAGCAAAATACTATCTGAAACATGATAAAATTCTAATAAAATTCACAAATTTCTGACTAAAAATTATCAGAAAAACAGGGTTTTTATCCAATCTTTATAGCCTTGAAAAACATGCTTTCATTATTCATATCATGCTGATTTTGGCATAGGTAAAGGAAATACATTGGTATCAAATATAAAAGTATAGAAGCTCTCAATTAGCCTGTGGAGCCCCACAAAAAGTGTCCGACTCAAGGTTACCTTTGCTAAGTGTCCGACTCAAGGAAACTTACCCTATAAAGCGCCAATTCCAATAAACTGCTCATTGGTGCTTGGTTAGCTTGGTTTGATGGCTTAAAATATAGCTATTCATTCACAAATTCCTGTCACTGTGAATGGCAAATTTTCAGCCAGCTCCAAAACCACACATCAATTAAGCAGCCACCTGCCTCAAGCAGCCACTTTTGCCAATTCCCTTGGCTGGCTGCTTAACACAAGTTTGACTGTATCTATGCCTTAGCTAAAAATAACATGCACAAGGCACTTTAAAGGGCATTCTGCACATCATCTAACTACTTATCTGAAGTCCTTAGCAACACATTGATGAAGCCTGCAGTGGTGTTTTTACCTCTTCCCTATCAGCGTGCCTCGGCGGTCCAACGTCGGCCCGAAGTTGGTCCGATGCTACTGACATCGGACTGACGCTGGGCCGACGTTGGACCGCCGAGGCATGACAGGGGTACATGCTGTTTTGACAAAATTCTCAGTGAGCTATAAATAGATCTGGGCTGGGGAAGCCCCTCAATGACATCACAGGACTTCCTCTTTCTAGTTTTTATAGGATGGTTTTCATGGTATTTACACAATGTGCACGTTCCTGTAAAGTTGACCAACACAATCTTAGGCAAATTAAAGCCCGTGTGCAAAGTTTGAATGAAATTTGAGCAGTATTTTGTCTCGAAATTGGTCCACAAGATTCCAGAGAAGACCAGTGACAATAGAGCAGAATGCCCTAAAACGTGGTGCGGACATGTGCCCCACCAGCTCCAGCTATACTGATGCCACTGCACATCTAACACAGACACGGATATTAGGAATGTTTATTATCAAAATTATATTCTTTTTCTAAATGTGTTAAATCACTAAAGCTTCCCATGTCAGTATCAAAATATAAGTGTGAAAAAGTAAAAATTTAAATCAATATAACTCAAAATTAAAAAACAAATTGTTTTGTCAGAATTTTGTCTCGTGACTCTGCTCTTGAAAGGGAAATGAGACAGTTCACAACAGTGCCTCCTAGTGTAAATGAAAATTTGAGAAATAATGCCTTGTTTAGCAACCAAACATGCTTTAGAGAACAATGACTGAGAGTATTTACAATTACAATTACAATTACAATCCTGTGAAAACTTAAAGAAAAACGTAATTATAAACTTGTTTTTTGGAAATTTTTGACATGAACCCATCTGAGGTACACAACTATGAATATCTCTGGGTTCCGTTTGCATTGTTGCAACACTTCAAGCCGTTTAATGCGTCAAAAATACGGCTCTCGGATTGGTCAGATTGCCGGAAGTTGGCCGTTTTAGTGGGTTGGCAATGAATGTTATGGTTTTAAGTTGTACTGAAATTTTGCAAAAAAAATCAGATGCTAGTAATAATCGTGACATTCTTCGGCACCTTATTATCATCCAATAATTGATAGTGTACACTATACTTATTACGGGCTGTAGTTCATGAAGGACCCTGGTGCCCCCCTCCTTTTAAAAAATAAAGTTGCTATTAGACATTACCAAGTTTTACCTTATTTTCATGAGTAATTTTCAGCTTATGAGCCGACATACTTCAAAAAACGTCATTTTCAATGTTATTTCCAAAGACCAATTTTGGTTCATTCAAGTGTCAGTACTTCTTTAAAGATGCTGGTCACCCCCCATTTTTATTTTTGCTATCTATTCCTAATAGTCTCAGCTTGCTAGTCACAAAATTTCATTCACTTTTCATGATTTATTCTGAACTGTATTATTTTACTTTTTTTTAAAAAGCGTGCACTTTCGGCTTTACTGTTGATTTTTTTTTCCTGAGGAGCACTGTGTGGTGTAAAATATTTGAAATAGTCACTCTATTCTTATTGTTTGATTTCATTTACAGCCAAATAGAATTCTAGGAGACCATGAAAATATCATTAGGAAGAGATACGCTGACTGTCGACAACAAATACCCTTCAGGACAAATTCCCCGGAATGGACGAATGAGCAGCATCTGAAGAGACATGCAGAGGAAGGAAAAGTTTGGGCTGAGAAGATATTTGATGCGATTAAAACACTGGCACTGATGTATAAAATAGTGCCTGGCAGCTTCTTAGAGGACAACTGTTACCCACTTTATTATGACTACGAAGTGATTGACGTACTGGACACATGTGAAAAGTGCTTGAAGCAACTGAACGCAATGGCTCAGGTGAAACAGTGATGCCTGTGTTAGACCTGTACTCTTCATCATATTTATATTTGTGAGATTAACCGCAGTTTTTGCAACGTGTTTTGTAGTATCATGTAGTGCAATATTTATCTAGCAAAAGTTTAATGATTATAAATATGTTTGATTTGATTTTCTCAAAGTTTCAATTGTACCATTCTATGTATATTTTACCCAAAGTTGGCAATGTGTCTTGTCCTGAGTATTGCAGTTACTTTCAAATTGGTGTATTGGTTTCACAAAGACAGGTTTTCGACTTTGTGTACTGTGTAGTATGCCAAAACTATGGCAAATAGATTCAGTGAATTTATTGAATTAACAAAACATTTCATGTAACTCAAAATGGGAGATTGTGACAAAATAAAAAGGGGTCCTCATCACGATGGACATTTTTATAAATCAGTATTTGTCAACAAAGTTATTTTGGAAAAACTTAATGAATTTCCCGAAAGTCGCTTTGGAAAATTTTCTATACCAAATAAAAAGTCAAAACTGCTCCAGTCCAATGCATTTTTTCTTCTGGATCTATTGCTTCAAACCGTTAATCTCTAGCCAAAATAGATCCTTCAAAAATGGAAAAGACTGTTAATTTTTTGTGTCGTCAAAATTACAAGAAAAGATGCAGCAGCAGAGATGTTGACGCTATACCATATTTGTGGGGGTGTGTCTGAATACTGCTCTCTGATTCGTTGTTTTCAGTATATTCCCAGGGAAAAAACGCCGTATACAGGTCAGGTGACCATATACTGCTTTTTCTCCCCATTACTGACTTTTTCCCTGCTGTACAGCCCAGGGAAAAACACAGTATCGGGGAGAAAATGTGCCTAGACATGGGATAAATCTTGATATCCTTTGTGACTTGTTTCTTTTGTATATTGATCGTTCTATATTCATATGTTGACATGTCTATTTTGATATCATTTGGTGATTGTTTCTTTTGTATGTCGAGTGTTGTTCATAGATATTTTGACTTGTCTATTACAGTTTTCCTGAGGTTTTTATTGACAGGTGTATATTCATTTGTTTAAATGTCTATCTTGATATCATTTGATGACTTGTTTCTTTTGCATATCGATTGTTGTAAATAGACTTTTTAACATTGTCTTTTTGGATGTCATTTGGTGATTTGTTTCTTTTCTATATTGAGTGTTGTATATTAATTTGTTGACATGTCTACCTTGATATCATTTGGTGATTTTTCTATTTGTATATTTGTTGTTGTATATTAATTTTCACATGTCTAGTTCGATATCATTTCATGATTTTTTCCTCTTGTATATTGATTGTTGTATATTCATTTGTTGACATGTTTGATATCATTTGATAACTTTTTTTGCCGTGATTGTTGTATATTCATATGTTATCGATTTTGATATCGTTCAGTGCATTTTTCCCTTTATGCATAGATTATTGGCTATCACACATTAACTGTTTTACTTTGCATAATTTCAAAAGTATATTTTTTATCGTTAACTGGAGTGATATCAATGGGTGCATTTTTACTTAGCACATTGATTGGTGTGTCACTTTGATGTCATCAGATGTATTTTGCTAATGTGTATTATGAATCTATACACATGCCTTGTGTCAGCTCCTAATTAATTGGTATTCAAATCTGACAATTTGTATAATTATTAAAACGTAATTGTATTTTGTGTGTCAATTGAGAAACTCCCATGTTGGAAGTCAATATAGACCTTATATTGTAACTACATGCATGTACTTGTATACATGTCCATTTTCTATGAATATTTTGTGATAACTATCACTCTGGTGCAGATGAGAGATTCTAATATAAGAAATAACCTGAGCATGCTCTGTGAACACAAATACTTACTAGGCTGATGCAAAAAAAATTAATTCTGTTCAATTCAATTCAATTTTTTAACATAATTTCCTCCATGGTGTGTGTACAGTTGTGACTGGTTTGAGAAATAAATATTAATGTGTAGGCCTAAATTGTTTTCTACAGGGCCATTCCATGTTAAGGGCCAAAATCAGATAAACAGCAACAAGTAACGTCCGTCACTTTCACTTTTCATTTAAGCGTGTTGCGCAATGCCAATATCGGATTTTTTGGTTAAATAGGCAGCCTTTCCATACAGGGAGATAGAAAAGACAACTTCATGGTGCAACGGCTAACGATAGATGTGTAATTAAAGTTTTCGTGAGAAATGTCAATTATTTTTGGCGGCCATTTTGTGACATTTTCAACATGTGGTTATAAATGGATCTCGTTGTTCAAAAATTAGGCAAGACAGGACACATTGTCCAGTGCAAAATGTAATTTAATATGTGCTTTGCATTTTGCACTTATAAAATGATTAAATTTATTGATTTAGCTTGGAGAAATTTTGATTTGAAAAATGGTGTTCGCCCGTTATTTTTTCTGTCAAAAACAACCAAAATTTAAAAAAAATTGCCACAACCAGCAAATTTGCTTATACAGTCCATATTGATCTTTAAAGGCAAGGTTAATGTATAAATTATAGGTAAGACTGCATAAATACACTGTGAGATGTCACATATTGATGTAATTCTGGTCGTAAGATGTTGATGTCATTTTCTGTCAAAATCATAACGTCCGAACAAGGGCCCCTGCAACAGAGCACAGGGGACCTAATTAAAAGCAGGTGCCTGGAATTGATCTGAATAGGTCATATTTTGATGGCCCCCCACTAAAACAGAACATTTACAAATTGAGGGGGGCAGGAGGAAGGTGAGTTGGCATTCTGTCAATTTTTTTCCCTCAGTAACAGGCGAACACAATTATAATTATTTTGCCAGTATTTCCATAGTTAGCACAGTTAATGCTCAAACTGTGATCCAGCATTAATAGTGATGTTGATTTCCATAATCTCCATCATCTGCACCAGTTTTCAATGCATCTAAATGGTTGTATTGAAGTTTCATGCTCGCCTGTTACACTTGACAAAAAAGCTGAAAATAAGGCATGTCAATGTCACGTCCGTAACAGAATTTCCAGATAAAGCCAGTCCTGAATGTCTGTCTTTGTTCTTGTTTGCACTGTCCTAAACAGTTTGAAAAAATAAAAAATTTAAATAAACCCTAAATACTGTAATTCATCCCTAATTTAAATTATTTAGCTTTATGATCAGATGAGATATAGGTTCTAATACACAAATTTGAAAAATGTCAATACAGTCAACGTAACATCCGAACAAAAGAGTGTCAGTGCTCGCTTGTTTATCAGGTTATTTTACCCTATGAGATTGAAAACATTACTTTAGATTCAAGATTAACCTTTCTAATACTTTTAATGTCACTGTGATATCTGTGGGAAGGCTACCAAAAACTTCTTTATAGGATTTCCGAAGTAACGTCCGTCGCATCTAATTAACACTAATTTATGCAATAATTCTTCAGTTTTATTAATTAACATTTGGCACTGAGAGAAAGACCCTGAGCTCTTACACATTCCAATTTATCTCTCATTGCAAAATATCTAACCAGTTTTGAAAAATTAGGCTTGAAAGTTTGACATGTCACGTCCGTCATTTTATGACATACCCTAATTAAAATCCAATTTCTAGGGTTCCAATAGCATCAATTATCTTTTAAACCATAAAATAACATACTTTAGACATTCTATTGCCCATAGAAATGAATAATTGTGACCTGTGGTGAGATTTTTTGGACCATGATGATGTCACACAAATGTTGCACTTTATCTGATTTTGGCCCTTAAATCAATCACATTTCAGAAAAGTTCCCACCTGTCCATCTCAGATTTTCTCCATATTAAATTTATAGTATTACTGCCAGACTACATGGAAACATGGCATTGTTCAAATTTAAAGGTCTGTGTTGATAAATCAGAAAATGACAAGGCACCTAAATATTGTTAACAAATTTCTTAAAATGGCTGATACTGACATATTTTAATTATAACTTACTGTTGTAAGATCGGTTAATTCAATATGGCTGCTGGAATATCCGCCCACCTCAGCTGTTTCGAGCCGAATTAATGTTGCGTCACACACCTCGGTCCAATAGTTGAGAAGGGCCCTCCAGATTCACTGGGGCGACTCACCCAGCATATTTAGGCCTGAGTCAATTTTTGCGGCACACACGCCTCCTTCATCTCGATCAATATATGATTTTTACATTCTCCAAGATCTTCCCAAAATTGAGATGAGATAGAAATTCGATATAATAAACATTTATCATTTGGATTGAGGAAAAGAGATGTAGCAGTTTGGTTGTTTTGGCCTGAATTTTTGTTGAAAATATAAGAAAATAATGAAATTGTTGTATTTTGGTTTATTAAAAAATGCTATGTGGGATAGGATATTATAACAAAATAAAGATAGCAAATCCTGAACCACCTGATTAATCTTTCATTCCATGTCAAAACTCCTCAGATTCCCTCATACCCAATCTAATGCAAAAATGTAACCTAATCTTCCATACACCATACCTGAGGTGCCCCAATATTGTCATATCAAGTCTATCTTTCTGTTGTTACTTTTGTTTGATACCAAAAGATTCATCTGAATTTTTTTTTTGAGATCAGATTACTTCTTTTGAATAGGGTGCAATTGAATTTCACTGATGTACAATGAAAAACAGAAATTGTGGTTTGGTTTAATTTTCAAGCAGAGTAAATGGTGTCAGGCTTAGTTAATAATATTACTCATATATTACAAATTGTTGTCGAATGTTTTCTATTCTTGAAATAAGGAGAGTAAATTTTTAAGGAGGAGGGGGGTTCACACATTAGCTATGTGGAATTGAGATTGGTCTGCCTCAGGCAAAGTGGCCTGACACAGTGTCACAGACTGCACTCTGCCTGACTCAGACTGGGGGTGAAGTTCAATCACCCCAATGATATCTCCTGCAGGGTGTATGTGTCCAATCCTAGGGCAAGTGATGAACTGCCGTGGGGCTTGTTGGATGTCATGTTGCAGCAAAAAGAACATCTCATTCTTGAATGATGGAGTTAAAGAAGTTGACTCTTGGTGCAGCTGTAGCCTGAATCAGACTGGGCGTGAAGTTCAATCACCCCAATGATATCTTCTGCAGGGTGTATGCGTCCAATCCTGGGGCAAGTGATGAACTGCTCCATTTCCCAACATTAGACTGTATTGGTGCAGCCTGATGGGAGATGACTCCAAGGTCCTTCGAAACCAGTGGCATATTTAGGGGGGGTATTGGGCCATGCCCCCCTCAGGCCTAAATTAACATTGCAAAGATAGGAAAAGCTGCGGAGCGCCCCGTATTCACCCCATATAATGGCCCCCCTCAGGCCATTTCTGGATACGTCCCTTTTCAAAACATACGTTTCAAGTCCTGTGTTCTGGAGAAGCAGCACTCCACATTGACCTTGGAAATTGTACTCCTGACCTTCTTTTTTTTATAAATTTTAATGGCATTCCTGGTGGTGATGAATGACATTGCATGTCACCTTACAGATGTACTCACCTAGTATTCCTATGGAGCTGCACCTCCTCGATTGTACTATGATAATATTTGATGAAAGTCCTAAAACCCTTTTTGTGTCCGAGGTCGCCTCGGGCCTTTTGTCATGATGGAGCTTCGTCAAATATAAACAATGAAAATATGAAAGTTGCTCTTGAATATAAGATTGTAATTGACCAAAGTTTTCTCAGATTGCTTGAAACATTTGACATCCAATACACATTTGTTTTGCGATAACCAGATAGTGGTAGTAGTTTGGTTCTCCCTGGACTTCGAAGAGGGAGGTACGTAAACAAACTGCAGACTGTCCTGCCACCTACCAGGCAGAGGAACAAATTTATTTTATTTTATTTTATTCAATGGTCCGAGGACACGGTGCATGCATTGCATGCTATTTTCTTCCATTGGTGTTACATGGCTCCTGTCCTTTTACTCTTCTATTGTCTTCCCGTGGAGTTACATGACTCTGCCCTATTTGCACCAACCTGGTTCACTGCCTGAAAAAAAAACCTGGGTGGCAGTGAAGCGATTGATGCCTTGATTCCTAGGAGATGAAAAAGAGGCGAGTGATAACCAGCAGAAGGACACGAAAAACAAGCCAGGGTGGAGTGTGGCAGGTGGCAGCACTTGCAAGCACTGTCAGCATGTGCCATCTAGTGTCATCATCATGCATCAGTGATTCAGTGCCCTTCATCAATTGTTCAGTGTATTCTGGAACAGAATAACACACTGTTACACACATCAGGGTACCCAAAAAAAGATGTCCTGATCACTAAATTCTTTTTATTTTTTTATCATTTAGCTTCTTCAACCTTTGAAAAACATTTTTGGTCACATGTGGTGGAGGCACTGTGTGAAAAAGGAAATGTCTAACCAGTTCCCAGGTTATTCTTTGAAGGAGATCAGATTTAGGTTTACTCAGTCAAGGAGCCGAGTGACTGTCCTGGATCAGTTTACCCATTTCTACTTGTCCCTGGACCAATTTATTCCAAGGATTGCTACGTATCATGTCCTGTTACTGTTCTTAATTATAAAACATTAGAATAGCTTCATCTTTAAAGTAAATTTCATCAATTAACAAATATTTCAGGATTGATGTGTTTATCAAACATATTCATAATTGTTTCATCATTGCTTGTAAATTGTTATCTATGGAGCTTGGAACTCTGGGCCAAAATAATTATTATATCATGACGACTTTGTTCGGGGGAATCTGCTGCATGTGGTAGCATTTATATATCACAGAGTTTTCAATCATAAATTGGCAAACAAGCACTCTTAGAGTCGAAGCACCGCCCATGCACATGTTTGTCAGTGCAATACATGTGATTAATAGTGTATGGTGGATGGGGAAAAAAATAAACAATTGAAACTAACTTAACTAAGAAAAGTGCTTGTCTTATTTAAACTAATAATCCTTTTAAGCAAACATGCAGTAGGCCAACCTGTCAATAGAGCCAAACCTACTAAATTATCAGAACTAAACAGGAAATAGTTTGAGATTTCTAAAAAAGGGGTCTGCCATATCTGTAAACCTAATAGTTTTGTGATTGTGATCAGTTCCATGGTCAAATATGCTGTCCACTATGTGTACAGATAATGACAGCGCGGATACACAAAAAAAAATGGCGGCGCAAAATCAGCCTGACCTGCCCAGCACTATACAATTAAGTGCGTGTTTTAACTGTAATAATATTTAATTAAACTGGAAAAACCATCCGTTGTTGACATCTACAATGTTATTGATGCGATATGCATCAGCTGTGACATATTCTTTAGAGAGTTGGGACAAAATAAGGTCATGAAAAATAAAAATCAAGATCCACCATTCTCCTTGAAACATTCAGTTTGACTAAATGCATGTAAGTGATTGACATGATTCGTGATAACCAATCACTTCATCAATGGTGTCATTTTTACTGCAGACAAATGCTTTACAATTACATTTAATAAGGTGTATAGGCCTATTACTCAGAATACCATGATCAAGCAATAGGTCGTGGGCAATACACAGTCCATTCAAGGTAAGTTTTAATGACTTTCTACCAGGAATGCCCCTGGGGTATAAACGAGTTGTGACCATGGCAATTATGATGTCTATCATTTGGAGGGAATCGGAGGCGACTATGGGTAATTGGTGTAACAGGGAATTACATAGAGTAAACTGCAGATATCAGGTTTAATGTATTTATGAAAATTCAATAAAAGATAATATGTTATTATATTATAATGAGGATTAATTTGCTTATTAAAAAATGAAGTATATATACAAAGGAACAAAAACACAAGCATTTTAATCTCAGATTTAATTGAACAATTAATCTATCAAGCTTTCACCATTCAACTGGATGACTCACAATTCAATTTTAAGTATTTATCACTATCTATCATAATAATCATCGCAGGAAGTTTTCATTTTCATGCACTCTAATAAAATATTCCTTTGCATGTGCTGCGTATAGTCCTCGTCATATTTACGTGGATTGTCAATTTCTTTCCTATGCTGTTGAAGTGTGATGTCAGAGATGAATCTATTCTCCAGCATTTGCAATATAATTATGTAAAATAACTACAAGATGTGATGGCATTTTAAACTGGGTCAGATTCCCCAGCTTCTAGCCAATGTGAGTCCACCAAAACTGAGCATCACAGTTTCAACACAATGTCAGAGTAGGCATTTTATCAGGGATAGCCCCTGCAACCACATGATCACAGCTTGATAGCCAATGGACTGACAGTAAATGTATGCATCACAGTTTCAACATTGATATATTGAAGGAAGCATTACATTTTATTCTATGATCACAACATAACTTTTAATGTGATCCCAATTAATAATAATAATAATATGTTTATTTCTATAGCGCCCTAATATATAAATAAATAGCTCTAGGCGCTTTACAATGTATGCACATATCAAAATATTACAGATAAAATGGACATCTAATATCAAATACTATTAATAAATGGTAAATATATAATAGCATACAAATATCTAACAACAATAGTACTTTTTGAAATAAAATGTCTTTATGGCCGCTTTGAAGCTGGAAAGTTCTTTAATGGCCCTCAATTCAAGTGGCAGTCCATTCCACAATAAAGGAGCACATACACTGAAAGCCCGATCACCATACATCTTGCTTTTCCTTGACAACTCCTTTAGCTTTCTCTGTGAGGAAGAACGTAACGCCCTGCTTGGTATGTAGTCTGCCACCAGGGATTGAAGATATGATGGACTGAGTTCATTTTGAGCTTTAAAAGTCAACACATTTATTTTGAGTTTAATGCGATCTTCTACTGCCAGCCAGTGGAGCTCTTTCATCAATGGTGTTATGTGGTCAGACTTCGTTTTGCACATGATCAGTCTAGCTGCATTATTTTGCAATCTTTGCAACTTTGAAGTAAGATACTTTGGAAGGCCATAAAGCAGACTATTTGCAAAATCCATCCGGGATGTGATCAGTGAGTTTACCATAATCTCTGCAGCATGTTTTGTGATGAAAGGTCTAACGTGAGAAAGTTGTCGAAGCTGTCCATAGCACATACCAACAATTCTATTTACATGACTCTCCATGTTCATTTCAGAATCTAAAATTGAGCCTAAGCTTCTGACAGACTTGACATTGTAAACTGTATTATCCCCTATGTTGATGCAAATATTTTCCAATTTCTTCAAAAAGGGCTTCTTTGCAATGACCATAAACTCCGTCTTGGCTTCATTTAGTTTTAGGTGATTTTCGATCATCCATCTTCTCATTTCTGAAATTGCACTTTCGAGCCTTTTGATCGCAATATCAATACATTCGATATTTGAAGCAACATATAGCTGGGTATCATCTGCATACATATGAATGTTTACTTCATGTTTCTTAGCAATTTCAAAGAGTGGTGATGCATACAAGGTATACATGTAGGGGCCCAGGACAGAGCCTTGTGGAAAACCAGTTCTAAGAGATTTGACTGAAGATTTAACTCCATTGATAGTCACAAATTGATTCCTGCCTTCAAAATATGAATTGAACCATTCTAAAGCTTTGCCTGTAATACCATACTTTGACTGTAGGCGATGCAAGAGCAATTCTTGATTCACAGTGTCAAATGCTGCACTTTGGTCAAGTAAAACAAGTAGTACACACTTGTTGGCGTCGACTGCTCTAAGAATGTCATCATTTATCTTCAGTAGGGCTGTTTCACAACTATGATGCTTCCTGTACGCTGACTGGTAGGTGTCATACAAATCATTGTCCAATAAATGTTCATTTATTTGGTTCAAGACCACTTTTTCAAGGAGTTTTGCCACAAAAGGAAGATTGCTGATAGGACGATAATTTTTCTTGTCTTCGGTGTCACCACTTTTCACTTTAATTCTTGGTGTGACAGAGGCCATCTTCAATTTGTCAGGGACAAATGCCTGAGAAATAGATGCATTGATTATTTCTAGTAAGTTCTGGAAGCAAACTATCCAATACCACTTTCAATAGGGAAGTTGGAATAGGATCTAATTCACATGACTTGGAGTTTCAAACCCCTCATGATGATGCTTCTTAGCTGTTCTTGGGTAATTGGATGTAGCGCTTCAAGAGGTGTGATGTCATTTGGAACTTCAGGACTAGCTTGGTTCTTCACAGGATCAAATGTCTGTTTGATGTTCGCAATTTTATTCTCAAAATAATCAGCAAATTCATTCGCAAGTCCCTGATTATTTTGATGCTGTGGTAAGACTGTATCATTTGATTTTTGCATCAATTGATTCATGATTTGATATAGACTGCTTTGATCCCCTTTTTTGTCCTCTATTTTCTCTTTGAAGTAGGCAGATTTTGCTGATCTACACATGTTGTTATACTTTGCTCTTTCTTGTTTAAATATTTCATAATGCACTGTGAGGCCTGACTTCCTCCACTTACGCTCTGCTCTCCTTCGAATCCTTCGCGTTGCCTGCAGATCACTATTGTACCATGGGGAATTATTCCTGACAAGGACTTCTTTCATTGTCTCTGGGGCATGTTTATTGAGGATTTCAGACACGGATGAGTTGTAATGATTTACAAGATTCGAAACTTCTTTTTCTGAGGGATCCGACTGTGTGAAAGATGAAATATCTTGCAAAAACTTCTGAGTATCTATGCTCTTTAAATTTCTGCATCTTACTGTTTTAGTCATTGCAACTGGCTTATTCACTGCACATTTTATTATGATTGGAAGGTGATCAGAAAACATGCCTGTTTCTATTTTGACATCACCGACTAGTTCCTCATCAGACCTTGTAATTACTAGATCAAGGAGATGACCTTTGATGTGAGTTCTTGCACTAATGTGTTGCATTAAATTCCGACTGACAAATAGTTGCTTTAATTTGGTGACACTCCCATTAAGATATCATCGGCAAGCATCAGTCTAATCTTACTAAATGGCAGCTACCTATAAGCATTCACAGCAGACAACTCATAATCCCCACAGAGTTGTTTGATTAATATGCAAACTTGTGACTTTACAACTTGCAGACAACAAATATGATGTTGCCTGTTGCTCTATAGAAGTTCTTGTATTTTTTGTTATGATGAAACGTTAGCTGTGAAATATTTACATAAAACGGTCATGATTCCACAGAATCTTTTGAGCAAGATACAAGCAACTATAATGAGCAGTATTACAGCTATCTTGAGGCCTACCCTTGACTTTCTAGGTCTGTGGTAAGTTGCTTTGATGTCTTTTTTGTTCGACTGATCTTGTGACTTTTTATTGGACCAAATGTTCACAGCACTGTTGTCACCGTCTTCCTCATTGTCTAGTAGTTCTGGTTCTCGACATGATTTCCTCCACGGTTCAAAATGTTTTAGCTTTCGTATCGCCGTCGGTTTTCTCATCCACTCAATCAGCTGATACATTGAGATGATCCACACATCGTCCCTTTTACACATTTCATCTAAGAATTTTCCGAGAGCGTTAAATTGGAATGTCTTGAAGAGCCATCCTTCCTGCATGTTTATCTCTAATGGAGCGCGGTTGTTCTTGTAATGGCGGTCGAAGTTCTTCTTTAGATATTTCAAAGCGTCTTCTTCTGTCTGCAAGTTTTGTTTCGTACAAGCGTCCACCATTGAGCACAATTCCCCATCTAACCCCAACCACCTATTCATGGGAATTTCCCAGATACCAGGGAATTTCCTCCTTGGACAAATGTTGTTATCACAATAGAATGAGTTGACGGGGTAATCAAGAGTATACGGCCAGGCTGGCATTGAGTTTTTCGTACCAGTCATGAAGGTTGAGTCATACTCAAAACCTTCCTTCTTCATAACTTTGAATTGGTTATTGGAGCCAACGTGTTGGAATGGCGACCGTACTCCTTTCATGAGATGTTTTGGAATACTCGCCTTCTTCATGAGCACATCTCTCTGCCCCACAAACTCCCTTCTCCAGTCTTTGTATTCCGCATTGGCCCACCACTTCCACGAATCACGATGCTTCATCGCATGCACTCCAATTTCGTGTCCGTCAAGATATAAATCACTGACCATCTCGTTCACCGTCCAATCGCCTGATACGAAAAACGTCGCTGTAATCCGACAGCCATTTGGGTTCTTCCTGTGTTTGTCAAACAACTTCCTATACAGGTGAATATTCTGCTCGTTTATGTCATCCTCAAATCCAAACACTATGATCTGTGGAGTATCTTCCAACCTTACTTTATCCGGTCCCTTTTGGCCGGGGCAAAAACAGTTGGGCAACTTGCAGTTCTCTTGAGTACAAGTTTGGGTAGTAGCTACAAATGTCATTGATATGCATATTAAGAATATAATCAATACAAATGAGAAATTCGAAACTTTTCTGCTATCCATGTTTTCATTGAACTTTGATAATCAGGATATCCAATAGTCAAAAGATAATATATCATGCACTTTAGAATTCGACTGAGAATTTCATGATCCTGGTACTCTATCCATAATTGTTGAATAATAAGTGGCGATTAAAGTCTTCTTCATATAATGAATCCGTTATGTTAAGAAACTGGAAATTTTATATGAAATTTTCAAGCGCTCTTTCAGATATCCCATGTCCATTTTCCTATCATACACCATGTTTTCAAGTGTAGCAATATTTGAATTTCAACCTCATTTTGGTCCATCAATATCTTTACTACACAAGCTGTATTTCCAACAATGAGACATATGTTTATGAAAATGGAAACTTGTCTATTCTCTATTTCTAAAGACTGACCAGCTGGTGGCCATTTGCTAACATGCATTTCAATTTACATTTTCCAACATGAATCATTGCTCTTGTACGACGTCTAGCTCAACGGATAGATGATTACTTTTACGTCCTGGATTTATGAATTATGAATGCACTTGGTAGGCTTAGGGGTGGACTGGCCCTCTTGGCTGGCAGGCTATGCTCTGGAGCAGCCACCTATAACGGTTGTATCAACGCTTAACACGGGTTCCTGAAGTGGTTAGCGGGCCGTCAAAATGACCATATTTGGTGAACAATCATTTTGTGATGTCATTCAATTGCATCAACTGCAAAATATTTGCACGACGCCATCAGCACATGACAACGATCTAGTTTTGGCGATGCAACAAATGGCAAAATAGTCTAAAATAGTAAGTTTCAAGCTAAGTTGAGTTATGATTTATTGAAATAATGTCAGGGTTACTAATCGGCCAGGGTTTGGGGTGGCAGCCCCCAAGTTAATCACCAAAGAAAACGATGTTTATCAGTTGCCCAATATGGTCATTTCCACGGCCTGCTAAAGTGAATTTTTTCCAGTTTTAATTAACTGAACTAATGTTACAACCTGACAAATTTTTTGCCATTAACTTGATAAGAAGATGGGTTACAAGAGTTATGCTTAGTTCTCACGAGAGTGGTTAAGTGACGGCGAAGTTGTAGAGGTGCCAGGAACTCAAGTTTCGCCTACTTTCGGCGTTTCAAGCCATTTTTGGACAATTATGTAATCAATTAGAGCTTATAAATCGTCGTTGATGGTTTCTATTACGACGAGGCACTCGTTTTTTACGCCGAATCGCTCGTAATTACGGACGAGGCAAGAAGAGACTTGTGTCGGCGAGTTGTCAGGAGCCTCGACGCAGTTCCATTGCATCAATGTTAAACTAGATTCGCCCAAGGAGTCTCTTTCTTCGCCCTAGCATGCTGTTGCTTTGCCCTAGCATCCTCTTACTTCATCCTAATCTTCAATTACGCCCAAGCAAATACATTTTACGGTGAAGCAAGTAGCTGTTTCGGCGTTTCAACAGCCTGTTTGTGTCGGCGAGTTGTGCTCTTTTTTCGCCGAAGTTCCATTGACTCAATGATAAGTAGCCTCGCCCAACCTGCCTCTAACTTCGCCCAACCTGTCTCTAACTTCGCCCAAGCTGTCTCTAACTTCGCCCAATCATTTTGGGGGGCTTTCTGGTCTCTTGCATCGTGGTTTCTTCCTTCGCAAAGATTCAACCGGTTGAATCTTTCGTGAAGCAAGTTCTTGCTTCACCATAAGGTCACGTGATTTCTAGGAACTTCTGGCGAGGAAGTTTAAGAAGCGCCGTAGACGAAAATAGCGTCGCCGAATTGTTGAATGTAGTTTAAAAACCTCCCTCTTTCCTGGAAAAGCAAGAAGCGACGCGACAAGAACCCTCTGTTAAGTCTCCGTGAGAACTAGCCATTACGGTAACCACTTTTGGATCACCCAGGTTCAGAGCTGTTAAGCGTTCATACAATCCTGTACTGTTGTGACGCAAGTCAATTGAAAGTTTTTGTTTAGATTTAGTGAAGACGTTTTGCAAAATTAGGGGCCCTGGATGATAATCTATAGCCAATTCTTGCATAATACCAATTGGTCCAGCTGTCCAAGGAAAAAATTCACTTTAGCGGGCCGTGAAAATGACCATATTTTGCAAGTGAAAACGATTGTGTTTCCGTGGTTAATTTGAAGGCTGACACCCCCAAACCCCTGCCAAATTAAGTTGTTTACACCTATCTCATCAAAACACAACTAAACCTTACTGTTTTTGATAGATTTGTTACTTTTTGCGTAACGAAGATAATCCATTGTCAAGCACTGATAACAGTTTTTGCTGCTGACATCACCACGGTCCGCTAAAGTGAAGCATACCCTTGTCCTACTCTAAGAATCCATTTCCTGTTTCAGACATCAATTTTGTGATTCAAACTTGGATATACATATTTTTCTTTATTCAACCATTAATTATTAGATGCCTAACAGGAGATCACACTCACGTTAAAAAGAAATCTGTACCTAAAATTTAATTGTATGTTCTGTAGTGAATGTTCAGAGCAGAAATGTTTCCAAAATGAGGCTTAACACACAGCAATGAAGGTTGCATCCAAACAAAGGAGGGTGAATACACAATTATCCAGGCTAGTTATGTACCCTAGGGTGGTCCAACATCCAATGGAAAATAATAAAAGTGTAAAATTTGGTGATGGTACCCCCTAACTTTTTTCCTTTGACCATGTGGAAGAAGTGTACAAAATTTCAGCCAAATTGATTAATATTTAGAGGTGGCTCACCAAGGTTGAAGTTTTGCTATATTTTGCATTAAAACGCCTATATTTAAATAGTGAAAATTGTGTAAAATCATATTTTCATTTCATCTGAGGCCCATTATGGCGCTAACCAACCGGGGAAAAAGCAACATAACACTTGCTTGTATATCTTCCTCTCAACGTTAAAAAAATGTGATTTGCCGCTTATATCATTAAAATTTTATGGTAAGGTTGTAGGATCGTGACTGAGTCATGCCATAGTACTTTCAATAAATCATTATAATCCAGCATGAAAAAGATGTTGAGAACATCACAGTGTCAAAAGTCATGGCAGCTTTCTATTACAGAGTAGCCTATACATACTATCGTGATGTCCAGTGAAATACCTCCTCTTATTAGATCCCGTACTGTCTTCTCAATATCTGGACAAGTGGTATTTTGACACATGCTACTGGAACGTTTTAAAAAGAAGTGAAGGTAGCAATTCCATCTTTCTCAACAACATGCTCCACATTCAATTTACCTCACATTCAATGAACTATTAATAATTCTTAGGTGAGATCTTGGACGAATGACTTAGTTTTATGAGCCAAGTAATTCATGTGCCCCAGAGGAAATTAGATACCCAATAAAAATTAACTTGGCTATGCAAAGATTCCTGATCATTAGTTATTAAGTTCTCATAAAATTAAATTTAGTTCTTCAATAATAGTATGCAGTAAGTGAAGTCATCTTTCCCGAACAGGTATCCCTGCAAAACATAAACGGCCTCAAACATTGTACTGTAACTAACAACAGCAGGGGGAAAATGCTGTCGGATTATTAAGAACCCCTTTCACAACTGATTGGACTTACTAGTTTAATAAGGTGTCAAACAACTGAAATTGTATCGGGTAAACTAATCATGTTAATGTTCAAATCTGAATATTCCGGGAGTGTGAAACTTCCAAGACTGGCTAATATTGGGGGCTATTTATAATATAATGATTACCATGCAGCCAAGAGGATGGGATTTACATTCTTTATCATGCTGGATTATAATAATTGATTGAAAGTATTATGGCATGACTCAGTCAAGATCCAAAAAACCTTTCCATTAAATTTTAATATTTATCAATAAATCTATAATAATTATTGGTGTCACATTTTTGCCAAATTCTTGCCCAATACACATCAATTGACATAACAATTTTAATGATACAACTGACAAATTTATCCCTTTTTTTTAATGTGGAGAGAAAGATATACAAACACGGCGTCGTGTTATGTTGCTTTTTCCTCGGTTGGTTAGGGCCTCAAATGAAAGGAAAATATTATTTTACACAATTTTTACCATTCAGATATAGGCGTTTTAATGCAAAATATAGCAAAACTTCAACCTTGATGAGCCACCTCTAAATATTAATCAATTTGGCTGAAATTTAGCACACTTCCTCCATTATGGTCAAAGGAAAAAAGTTAGGGGGTAGCATCAATGAAATTAAGACATATATGTTTTTGGACCACCCTAATGTACCCATTCCCAATATCAAACGAATTGCTATCATTGCATGCCTTCAATGACCTTCTCTCAAATGCAATTATGAAAAGTCAATTTATTGTTCTTCAAATTAGGCCCGGGATGGGGAGGGGGGGGGGCGGGGTGCTCAGCCAACTTTTACATGCTTATGGCTATGCGCCACGGCAATTTTAAACCATTTTAATCCTTCAGTAAAAATTTGGCAACTAATTTAGTCTTTATGCTTTTAAAACCATTTGCATCCTCTTTTTAACCATAGGGGAAGAGGGGGTGAAAAGTCACAGGGGTAAAAAGTCACAAGCCTTTTTGACCAACTTGCAGTGACCTAATTCTTAAGCTTAAATCATCATTCGGGTGGCTTTTATGAGAAGAAGGTCTGCAGGGAATATGAAAAATATGCTCATTATGCAAAGTGGGTTTTTACCCACCTCATGCGTTTTTGTGGTCCCACACAGGTTTTATGAATTCTGAACTTTCTCTTTTGATGTCTGGTCTCTGTGACATGGGAAGATGAGCTACTGTTTCAAGGTCTTTTGGATAATAGTCTTTCATGCTGTGAACCCATTTTTGGCCATATGGTCACCAAGCTGCCATGATCATGCATTGAATTTAAAAAACAGCTGAAGGGTGAAATGTCACACTGTGACATTTCACCCCAACACAGTGATATTTTACCATAGGGTACCATGAAATCAGTATTCTATGCTGAGGAAAGTAAAGTATTCCACACTTGAGGCTTTTAGCTTACAATCTTATCATCATCCATCATCAATAATACTTCTGAGAGAGTATTACAGTAAGTTTTCATTTTGCAAACTTTGGGCAATTTCTGACACGGGCTTTGCTGATGGTGCATTGTCATTGCATGCCGATAGGTTTGGAAGGCTCACTACAAATCTCATGCACAAGGATGACTATCAAGTCTAGGTCTGCATATTAAGTCATATAGTGCTATATGTCAACGACAATTACACGTGATGTGTTACCCCACGGTCGTGACTTCTTGACCCTCGCATGGGGTAAAAAGTCACATCGGACTTTGCCTTAAATAATTGCAAACTGACTAAAGCCTAATTACATCACAGCAGCAATCATGTGATACAACTATAGTCAACTAAATACTTCATAATTGTGCCAAAGGTCATTCAGATCCAACAAGCACCTGCTCTGTTCTGGAGGTTTTTCTGGATTTTGTGACTTCTGACCCCCGCCTCCCCTATTCTAATGACATTAAACATGTCGGGGTTGCAAAAACCAGAACCAAATAAATGGGAATTGTCAAAACAAAAACCATTTCAATCAAAAGAATTGACTGTCATTTTGGAAAAAGGCTGCTAATAGCCACCTAAGCTATAAGTCTGAGGTGGCTCCCAACCTAAATATGTGTGTATAGACCTTTTTTGTATCGAAGTCCCAACCAATAAAAAACTTATATATCAGTATTCTTAACAGTACATCGATTCTACAAGACAAGGCATTTCGCAGGCGAAATTATTTGCGTGTGAAACGTCATCAAAGATTGTGTACATCATTGTCAATACAAAACTTTCCCTAAAAACCTTAATGAACGTCCGATTCTCAAAATTTAAATACCTGCGTATATCAAATAAACTCTCCCTCATTCAATGCACTCATTCATTTTGCTCTATTTGCTATATTAAGCTCGCAAAATGCATTTTGGCGCATAATGACGTGAGGATGCAAAATTTCTAAAACCAGTGAGAGCAACAAACTTTCTTCTTTTATTCGCAATTCCAGGATTTTTTTGGAATTTGGAGGGGAGATATTTGCTAATTTTTTAAAAAAGAAATGGAGTTAACTTTTTTTAGGTTGCAGAAATAACTGAAGTTTACTTTTATTTCACAAATCCTTATAGTTGTGTCAGATTTTCATAAAACAAAGGGAGGAATTTTTTCTGTGGCCAACTATTCATAGAAATGCCTACTTTGAGATATCAAATTTTTTATTACATGCCTTATGCCCTCAGGTTCATGGTTAGATTGATACAGTACCCCTTTTTAAGGGTACTTTTCTTGTTAAGTGTATGCCAAGTTTTATGACCATAGGCAGCTTTTACTTACATCTGTGATCTGATTGGTCGAGAGAACGAAGTGATATCAACATTCGCTGATTAACAAATGCTTTGTTATGTCACTACTACCTGCTAGTCTTCTCATACGTGAATATAAACGAGCCTGCGTAGCGCCACTTGAAAACCTATAGACCGCTGCACCAACACCAGGTTTAGAGCCCCAACATTGGAGGGGGCACCAATATTTCAAAATGAGCTGAGCAATCATATTTAATTTATTCTATTTAAATGATACATATCTCACAGAAAACCTAGGCTATTCAGCTTTCAGCTGATTACAAAACAATAAGGACATTGCGGATGGTTGGTCAATGTAGGTGGAGGCCTCCGCCCCCCTTTTAGCCCCAAGGTAATATTCTGAAATACCAGAAATTAATTTTTTGCTCCAGAATGTCATTGCTGTGAAAATATGACTTCTAATCAGTGGCAGCTTCAGGACATCTTGGTGTGGGGGGGAGGGTCAAGGGGGATTCTCAATCATTTGCCGGGGCTGCCAAAACTAATTAAAACCCTGTGATTGATGCGCATAGACAGATAAACTCCTTCTAAACTCCTTCCAGATGCTGATGAAAGTGATGATGAAACGGAAGTCCAACCCTCGGGCACCTTGCTGATTGGAGACTCACTCATCCGGTGTGTCCGCAAGTAATCGAAAATGTGGTAGACGTACTCTCAGTAAGAAGGACTAGTGCCAGAAAAAAATACAAGCCTGTCCCTGCAATGGATTAGAAGTTAAGGAAGGTTAAAAATGGCAGGTCATGCAATATCCCAATATGCTCTGGCTACTAAAGGAGCATGCAAGAACCGGTGGTAAAAATCCGCAATTTTTTTTAAAATGCCTCAATTACATCTTTTTTCCATGTTTTATTGTGAGAAAAATTTGTTTGAAGCATAAATTTGGTCCAATGCCGTGAGTTGGTAAAATTTCAGTTTTGGGCCATTATGCCCTTACATTTTAGGTCATATCTCAGCCCCAAAATGGAATTTGTGCCGGTATTATGGATCGACAGATAGACAAAAATATCTTCTTTGATGTAAATAGCAGCAATTGCATCCATATGTCACTGGTCTTGATATAATGAGTAATACATGATTGCAGTTAGGGACATTTTTGGTGTCCCGTCTGGACACTGCATGTAAAATTTTTGCATACAACTTTCAAATACAGAAAAAGGGATGGATTTAGGATCAAAATTGCAATGCATTACTGTTCCTTGGTTAGGTGGGCATCTTGTGAATCCAGAAAAATGCCAATTGGATGTTTATATATTTTTTTAATACCCCTTTTGTAATCCTCAGTTGGTGTGTCCCGGAAGAAGCTTAAAAGTGCAATGTGATTTTTGATGCCACAGATAAACCACTGACCGAAACATTTTGGAAACTTTGATATAGCAATGCATTGCTCATGACCTTGTCTTTCAGGAATATATCACTTAAAGTGGCTAAGACTGTTGTGCCAGAAGCTGTGATGGCTTGTGTAAGACTGACAACAGCGCGACGCTCTTATATTCTGAAAACATTCTGTTGGACTTCTCTTGTTCGGGTACTTCCTGATGAAGGCTTGCTGCTGGAATTTGTGCATTCTTGGTATTATTGTCATGCTCATGAGCCTGGCTTTGTATTAGTGTATAGAATAGGGTAGAAAGTCCAACCCATAATGGCATTAGAGCCCTATCTTTGAGACTGACAAAAAATGTGACGCACTCACATTTTGCAATATTCTTGAGGACCTTTCTTCTTTACAAGCTTCTTGATAAAGGCTAGTGGAAGGAAAGTCACATTTTCTGATATGATTTTGTTGCTCATGAGCCAAGGTTTCTATTGGTTTATAGAACGCGGTTGTAAATGTAACCTATCATGGTATTAGTGGCCTGTCTTTGTCACTGACAACAAATGTGGCACTCTTACCCTTTGAAAAAATGTATGTTCAGACATGTCTTGTTCAAATGCTTTGTGATAAAGACTCTTTGCTGAAATTTTCACTTGTTTGATATTGCGTTGTTACACTTGAGCTTAGCTTTCCATTGTTATATACTAGGGTGGTCCAACATCCTTTCGAAAATAATAAAAGTGTAAAATTTGGTGATGGTACCCCCTTACTTTTTTCCTTTGACCATGTGGAAGAAGTGTACAAAATTTCAGCCAAATTGATTAATATTTAGAGGTGGCTTATCAAGGTTGAAGTTTTGCTATATTTTGCATTAAAACGCCTATATTTAAATAGTGAAATTGTGTAAAATCATATTTTCCTTTCATCTGAGGCCCATTATGGCGCTAACCAACCGAGGAAAATGCAACATAACACTTGCTCGTATATCTTCCTCGCAACGTTAAAAAAATGTGATTTGCCACTTATATCATTAAAATTGTTGCATCAATTGATGTATATTGGGCGAAAATTTGTAAAAATTGGGACACCAATATAGATTTATTAATAGATATTACAATTTTATGGTAAGGTTGTAGGATCATGACTGAGTCATGCCATAGTACTTTCAATAAATTATTATAATCCAGCATGAAAAAGATGTTGAGAACATCACAGTGTCAAAAGTCATGGCAGCTTTCTATTACACAGTAGCCTATACATACTATCGTGATGTCCAGTGAAATACCTCCTCTTATTAGATCCCGTACTGTCTTCTCAATATCTGGACAAGTGGTATTTTGACACATGCTACTGGAACGTTTTAAAAAGAAGTGAAGGTAGCAATTCCATCTTTCTCGACAACATGCTCCACATTCAATATACCGCACATTCAATGAACTATTAATAATTCTTAGGTGAGATCTTGGACGAATGACTTAGTTTTATGTGCCAAGTAATTCATGTGCCCCAGAGGAAATTAGATACCCAATAAAAATTAACTTGGCTATGCAAAGATCCCTGATCATTAGTTATTAAGTTCTCATAAAATTAAATTTAGTTCTTCAATAATAGTATGCAGTAAGTAAAGTCATCTTTCCCGAACAGGTATCCCTGCAAAACATAAACGGCCTCAAACATTGTACTGTAACTAACAATAGCAGGGGGAAAATGCTGTTGGATTATTTAGAACCCCTTTCACAACTGATTGGACTTACTAGTTTAATAAGGTGCCAAACAACTGAAATTGTATCGGGTAAACTAATCATGTTAATGTTCAAATCTGAATATTCCGGGAGTGTGAAACTTCCAAGACTGGCTAATCTTGGGGGCTATTTATAATATAATGATTACCATGCAACCAAAAGGATGGGATTAACATCCTTTTTCATGCTGGATTATAATAATTGATTGAAAGTATTATGGCATGACTCAGTCAAGATCCAAAAAACCTTTCCATTAAATTTTAATATTTATCAATAAATCTATCATAACTATTGGTGTCACATTTTTGCCAAATTCTTGCCCAATACACATCAATTGACATAACAATTTTAATGATACAAGTGACAAATTTATCCCTTTTTTTTAATGTGGGGAGAAAGATATACAAATATGACGTCGTGTTAAATTTAGCACACTTCCTCCATTATGGTCAAAGGAAAAAAGTTAGGGGGCAGCATCAATGAAATTAAGACATATATGTTTTTGGACCACCCAAATGTACGGGTCCATTCCCAATATCAAACAAATTGCCATCATTGCATGCCTTCAATGACCTTCTCTCAAATGCAATTATGAAAAGTCAATTTATTGTTCTTCAAATTAGGCCCGGGATGGGGAGGGGGGGGGTGCTCAGCCAACTTTTACATGCTTATGGCTATGCGCCACGGCAATTTTAAACCATTCAGTAAAAATTTGGCAACTAATTTAGTCTTTATGCTTTTAAAACCATTTTCATCCTCTTTTTAACCATAGGCCTATTCTAATGACATTAAACATGTCGGGGTTGCAAAAACCAGAACCAAATTAATGGGAATTGTCAAAACAAAAACCATTTCAATCCAAAGAATTTACCGCCATTTTGGAAAAAGGCTGCTAATAGCCACCTAAGCTATAAGTCTGAGGTGGCTCCCAACCTAAATATGTGTGTATAGACCTTTTTTGTATCGAAGTCCCAACCTATAAGGTCGCATGTCACAAGGTCGTACAATTTGCGTTACATGACCGCTTTGGACAAAAAATTGTTTTCTTCAAAAATGACTAAAATAGACTAAGGACAACCAATTAAGACCAAAATTAACCGCGATTATGCAATAATGAGGTCTGTATATGGCATAAACAAATTGTTTCACCACACAAATCAATGTAAAAGCCAGATTTCAAATGCACTTTTCTCGAAAACTACTTCATTCCACTAAAGCTGCTGTAAAATACAAAGTACTCCATGTATCACCATGAAATTGTCACTGAAGTTGGCCAAGATGATGATCTTACTGATTTGAGCAGTGAAAAGAAGTATCTCTTCTCCAAAACTTAATATTTAGATCCACAAAGTTATGATACAGTAACCCACAAAAAACGTTTTCAAGCATCATGTGTATAACTATGCTAGAAGCCTGAGTTCATCTTAAAATCTCAAGTAAAAGGTTTCAAAACATTACCAATATACCTTAGAACTAGTTCAAACATCTTACTTCAATAATTATCAAAAATGCAGGTGACATCTCACATATATCTCCAGTTTCAATATTTGTGCAGTGATAAAAATCAGTATCTCTAGAGAGTATGTAATTTCCAAGCAATCCTTATAATTTAACAGAAATTCCTGCCCTTTTTCATGATATGAGGGCACAAAAGTAAATTATGACTTGTTATTTATTAGTTTGATCACTTTTTGGTCATTTTTGAAGTCCAGTACATTGCTATGAAGCCAGCATAAAAATCTGTACCAATCATTAGTACATGTGTTTCATTTTTTTCAGGGTTTTTCAGAGCATCACAGAAGTCACAAAATCATTGCAAACCTAACCATATTTTATGCCACAGTAAACCCTGATTTATGAGCATTTGGAAACTAGCACTTTCCAGATTGTATGATTTTACTGGTTGAAGTTCTGATGGTTTGAAACTTACAACCCCTCTCCAATTTGACTGTTTTTTACAGGTGTTACAAAAGTTTCAGGGTAAACTAGACATGCTGTACAGCAAGTGGTTTACCTGCACACAAACTCTGAGATATGCAATTGAAAGTAGAACTCATGAGCATTTATTTGATATATGTTTGAAGTCCCTAGCTTCAATATTAAGTGTTTCAGACTGAATTTTAAAGAACACGTTGATTTTTTTTGACAAGAGGGACAGGTTTACATTGCTTTGCATTAAAGGCTCTACCAAAGACATGCTAATAGTTAGATAGATGATGTAAGCTTTTTGGGCTTGTCAAGGAACTGGGTATTACTGCAGAGAAAACCAGAACAGGATATCTTTTGTCATTGGCATGCAATCTCACTTTTAAGATGATTTTTTCAAATCTGATGTAACGCGGGACACAAAAAAATCACCTGTTTTCTCAAGGTTTTTGGTGGCTAACAGCCTTATTCTGTAAGGAAGATTAATTTTTTGAGGTCGATATGAAGCTACAGAAGCTACGCATTCCAGTGATGTATAATAAAAGATGGAACATACAAGATATGTGTTTGTAATCATCACATAAATGTAAAATTTCTCAAATTGTACGACTTCGCGACACACGACCATAAAAAACTTATATATCAGTATTCTTAACAGTACATCGATTCTACAAGACAAGAAATTTCGCTGGCGAAATTATTTGAGTGTGAAACGTCATCAAAGATTGTGTACATCATTTTCAATACAAAACTTTCCCTAAAAACCTTAATGAACGTCCGATTTTCAAAATTTAAAAACCTGCGTATATCAAATAAAATCTCCCGCATTCAATGCACTCATTCATTTTGCTCTATTTGCTATATTAAGCTCGCAAAATGCTTTTCGGCGCATAATGGTGTGAGGGTGCAAAATTTCTAAAACCAGTGAGAACAACAAACTTTCTTCTCTTATTTGCAAATCCAGGATTATTTTTGGAGGGGAGATATTTGCTAATTTTTTAAAAAAAGAAATGGAGTTTACTTTTTTTAGGTTGCAGAAATAACTGAAGTTTACTTTTATTTCACAAATCCTTATAGTTGTGTCAGATTTTCATAAAACAAAGGGAGGGGTCTAGGAATTTTTTTCTGTGGCCAACTATTCATAGAAATGCCTACTTTGAGATATCAAAACTTTTTATTACATGCCTTATGCCCTCAGGTTCATGGTAAGATCGATACAGTACCCTTTTTTAAGGGTACTTTTCTTGTTAAGTGTGTGCCAAGTTTTATGACCATAGGCAGCTTTTGCTTACATCTGTGATTTGATTGGTTGAGAGGACGATGTGATATCAACATTTGCTGATTACAAATGCTTTGTGATGTCACTACTACCTGCTAGTCCACTAATGGATAGAAACGAGCCTGCGCAGCGCCACTTCGAAACCCATAGATTGCAGCACCAACACCAGGTTTAGAGCCCCAGCATTGGAGGCGGCACCCACATTTCAAAATGAGCTGAGCAATCTTATTCAATATTCTATTTAAATGATACATATCTCACAGAAAACCTAGGCAATTCAGCTTTCAGTCGATTACAAAACAATTAGGACATTGCGGATGGCTGGTCAATGTAGGTGGAGGCCTCCGCCCCCCTTTTAGCCCCAAGGTAATATTCTGAAATACCAGAAATTAATTTTTTGCTCCAGAATGTCATTGCTGTGAAAATATGACTTCTAATCAGTGGCAGCTTCAGGATATTTTGTTTCGGGGGGGGGGGGTGGATTGAGGGGTTTCTCAATCATTTGCCGGGGCTGCCAAAACTAATTAAAACCCTGTGATTGATGCGCATAGACAGATAAACTCCTTCTAAACTCCTTCCAGATGCTGATGAAAGAGATGATGATGAGGAAGTCCAACCCTCGGGCACCTTGCTGATTGGAGACTCACTCATCCGGTGTGTCCGCAAGTAATCGAAAATGTGGTAGACGTACTCTCAGTAAGAAGGACTAGTGCCAGAAAAATAATACAAGCCTGTCACTGCAATGGATTAGAAGTTATGGAAGGTTAAAAATGGCATGCAATATCCCAATATGCTCTGGCTACTAAAGGAGCATGCAAGAACAGGTGGTAAAAATCCGCAAATTTTTTTAAAATGCCTCAATTACATCTTTTTTCCATGTTTTATTGTGAGAAAAATTTGTTTGGAGCATACATTTGTTCCAATGCTGTGAGTTGGTAAAATTTCAGTTTTGGGCCATTATGCCCTTACATTTTAGGTCATATCTCAGCCCCAAAATGGAATTTGTGCCGGTATTATGGATCGACAGATAGACAAAAATATCTTCTTTGATGTAAATAGCAGCAATTGCATCCATATGTCACTGGTCTTGAGATAATGAGTAATATGTGATTGCACTTAGGGAAATTTTTGGTGTCCTGTCTGGACACTGCATGTAAAAGTTTTGCATACAACTTTCAAATACAGAAAAAGGGATGGATTTAGGATCAAAATTGCAATGCATTACTGTTCCTTGGTTAGGTGGGCATCTTGTGAATCCAGAAAAATGCCAATTGGATGTTTATATATTTTTTTAATACACCTTTTGTAATCCTCAGTTGGTGTGTCCCGGGTGAAGCTTAAAAGTGCAATGTGATTTTTGATGCCACAGATAAACCACTGATCGAAACATTTTCGGAAAATTTGATATACCAATGCATTGCTCATGACCTTGTCTATCAGGAATATATCACTTAAAGTGGCTAAGGCCGTTATGCCAGAAGCTGTGATGGCTTGAGTAAGACTGACAACAGCGCAACGCTCTTATATTCTGCAAACATTCTGTTGGACTTCTCTTGTTCGGGTACTTCCTGATGAAGGCTTGTTGCTGGCATTTGTGCATTCTTGGTATTATTGTCATGCTCATGAGTCTGGCTTTGTATTAGTGCATAGAATAAGTTAGAAAGTCCAACCCTTCACGGCATTAGAGCCCTATCTTTGAGACTGACAAAAAATGCGATGCTCTCACATTTTGCAATATTCATGAGGACCTTTCTTCTTTACACACTTCTTGATGAAGGCTAGTGGAAGGAAAGTTACATTTTCTGATATGATTTTGTTGCTTATGAGCCCAGGTTTCTATTGTTTTATAGAACGCGGTTGTAAATGTAACCTATCATGGTATTAGTGGCCAGTCTTTGTCACTGACAACAAATGTGGCACTGTTACCCTTTGAAAAAACGTATGTTCAGACATGTCTTGTTCAAATGCTTTGTGATAAAGACTCTTTGCTGAAATTTTCACTTGTTTGCTATTTTGTTGTTACACTTGAGCTTAGCTTTCCATTGTTATATACAATATGGTTTTAGTCAAACCTATCATGGTATAATGGCCCTGTGTTTAAATAATGTTTATGGCTGACAAAAAGTGCAAAGCTTGCTTTTGGCATTACCTGCTAATTACACCATAGAAGGTATGAGAAGGCAAATAATGAAAAATCTGTTTTTTGTTTGTTTTAAGAATATTATTCATCAAAACATGTGCAAGTTTCATAGTGATATCTTAAAAAGTCTTTGCTGCAGAGGTAGTTGAAGAAACAAAGTTTCGTTTTGAATAAACTGCATTTTAAGTTAGTATTTTCTTCACATTCATGTTTAAATTTACTAGCATAATGTGGCATAGACATCACAAAAAACGCATATACAACCTCAATTTTTTGGCATTGGAATCTAATAACACATAGGAGCATATCAGTGATTATTGATTTTTTGGCCAATTTCACCGGAAATTCCGAATTTTACCAACTTGTGGCTTTCGATCATTTATTTCTTTTGATGATTTATGCTCAGTTGCAATAAGCCCAAAATTCAGAGCATTTTTTAAGAATTGTCGACTGGGAGACCAACGGAACTTTGCAGCGCCGTGATTCGCGGCATCTATTGATCCACTGAGATCGATTAGGTTTATATGAAGATGTGCTTGGGAGTTCGAAATTTTGACCTGGCTGATTCAGGACTTTGTCCCATTTCCAACTCAACAAGTTTGAAAAATTAAAAATTTCTGACATGGGAAATCAGAAAGATGAGATAAAGCTGAAGTGTTTTTTTAAAGAGCATGGAGAATACTTTTCATATGGAAAGAAGAAGCCTCACTTTCGAATGCACTCAGGAACTACACATTATGACAAACAAATGTGAAATGAATTAAGAGTCTCTGGGAAAATTGGTCTCCCAGTAATACCAATTTGGCAATGACTGGGAGACCAAATCTGTTCACTGGGAGACCATTTGGTCTCCCAGTAACTATGTTAAAAAATGCACTGACCCAAATAGTATGATTTTATGAAACACTCATTCCAGACAAATCTGCTCACTGACACTGAAGCTTGATAAGTATATCATAACATTTTAACTTAACCTCAAAAAAGACATAGTAGACGTAACCTGTATTATTTACTTAAATATGTCTTTTAATTTATCACAGAATAATATAGTTATTGATTCTTATATAAAACTGAACCAGAATTTAGAACAGTAAGATTCCATAGATGGGTCATTCTCAAATTTCGGGACAACGGGTATAGGAAAATTGTCCTTTAACGGAGGGGACAATGTGGTAACGGAGGGGAATTTTGATTTAAAAAACTAACTGCAGGAACAGCAACAAAAGAAAAAACGATAAAAGATTGATGTAACTATTATTTTCAGAAGTACTTCATCTCGTATCAGTAGATTTTTCGATCCAAATGTCGATTTCTTGCTCATGATCTGGTAACGGAGTGGACGGTAACGGAGGGGAACAATTTTTTGCTTTTAGCTCATTACTGCTTTTTATTTTGGAGATTAGACAAAATAATTGCAGAATATTAAAGCGTGCCACCCTCAGCAACATATACATGAAATCGCTCTGTAAAATTATCATTGGTAAGCTTGGAAATGAAGGAAACGAAGGGGACATTTTAGTGGGACCAAAAAAATTTTTTATGAACATTATGTCATAATTTATTGAATACATGTTTTATGAAGTCTGCAAGGCAGTGGTACTATGGCGCACATGCGTCTGATGATATTCAGTGAAAATAGCTCATAAAAAACAATAACGAACAGAGCTATGGCAAGAAACGGAGGGGACAAAAAAATTGACATAAATTAGTGACACGACTATTGTATCAATTTAATCAATGAAATTATACCCAAAAAAAATTGAATATGAACTAAATATAAATTCAAGTCTATATTCCCATGAATCGTGCAAAGAAACTTTGAAAATAATGGTATATTAGGAGGAAAATGAACACTTGATTTTGTCATGTCAGGTCCAGTGACAGGGAAAAACCATTGATTTTGCACGGATTTCTGGACATAATGCATTAAAAAAAGTCTAATGAATGACTTTTTGCTCCAAATGCAGTGGTTCTAAGTAGAAATATGAATAACAGATGCAGAGTGACGCTTCAGATATTTATCGCATTCATATTAATGTCAGGGAGCTAGAGTGACGCAAATTGTCCCGAAATTTGAGAATGACCCAGATAGGTAAAGTTAGATTCCACAAGAGCAACTAATCACCTGTTATCAACTTATCATTGACACTTGACAAGCACATGTGATAAAACTTTTTGGAAATCAACTTGAGACAGAATAATAAGATAGCAATTTGTCTTGAAGCTTGGTGTTTAGTTGAAAAGATAAAAAAGTGAAATGAAATAGTTGACATATATATATATACACTCCCATTCATAAATACAGATTACACAGTATTATCAATAATAATTACAAGCAGTTTAGTGCAAGGGGTTCTGACTTCAGTAAGTTACACAAGTGTGTGGCATCTTACACACTGTCAGCTGAAGAGTGATAAAAAAACTCTTTTTAAAAAGGTGCGAAAGTGCACAGGCGCAACCCTTCTGAAGCAAACTCTCCTGGATGATTGAGTGTTAGACAAATTGTGTACAGTCCTTTGGGCATGTCAATAATCCTACTCTCCTAACACATCTCACCCAAGAATAGATTGTTGATGCCTACTGGGTCTACATTTACTCTCAGGGTTATAATGTTAGGATCCAATTGCACTACACCCAAAAACAGGGCTTTGGAGTATGGAGTCAGAGTCAGGAGTTTGAGTCGTGGAGTTGGACGTTTTTGGGTGGAGTTGAAGTCCGAGTTGAACTTTGATTTTCAGGTGGAGTTGCAATCGATAATCAAATTGGTGCTCCTGACTCCTAACAGTAATTAATATAATTTACAAGAACGAAGTTTCTAAAATGTGAAATGTATCTCGAATTTTACACAAAACTCCTAAACAGTGTTCATGTACAGAATCCCATGAAGACTTTGTAGACGCTAGAATCAAACAGAATCAAACAGTAATTAAAAATGCTGCACTGGGAGCCCAAAAGGACTCATGTCATGCATTTTTAATAAGTAAACCGACTCCGTCTCCTAACACATTTGCTTTTCTAAAATGCGACTTCGACTCTGACTCTTTATGCCTCCTGACTCCGACTCCCGACTCATCTTATCAGCATTACTGCACACAAATATTACATTAATGGTTAAGAGGGAAGAAAAATGTGATAAAATGATAAAGAAAATTGATCAAGATTGAATTCTCAGACTCATGATGGAGAGATCGGTACATAAGATGCTGCAACAATTAGAATTTAATGCAGATGGAGTTGCTAATGAAACCTTCTACCTCCACACTGGCTTTTATTTGTGGTCCACATGTATTTATGAGCAAGAGCGTAGAGCCACCTGCCATGAAAGACAACATTCTGCAGTTCTGTGTAACCCTTACCAGACTGGGCTGTTCAAACAAAACAATCTCCCAGGACGATTGTGACGTCATCAGCATGTTCCTGAGGGACATAAATGGTCCCTCAGGCAGCTAGCTAGGGATGCCATAAATGTCCTTTCAGTCCAGTAAGGGGTAAGGAACACATGACAATACATTCAAAGATAATATTTGTTTTACTGATAAAGTTGATTGACTGTAGCATAACCTATATATGTCACTTTTTTATCACAGGCACTAAACCAGTGCATATATTGTCCCAAATTCGAATATATTTGTTTAATAATATATAGGAAACATGAATTTATACGTATTCGGTTTGATAAAATACAGACTCAGACTCAGACAGAGTTATATTGCAAACAAGCATGCATATTTTATTGAAAAAAATTCTACATTCAATGATGGCTTGGTGACCTCTCTGAGAAGGAAAACATTATAGAGAGGCCACCATAAAACTAAAATAAACTAAACACCCGAAAAGTCATAATAATTATGTATTACTATATATTCTTCACTTGAATTGTTTCATCCAATCACAAGCGAGTATTCTTGTCCGACATTACCGCTATATTAGGCAGCAAAACGTTATATTGGATCCTGAAAAGTTATATTGGATCCTGAAAAGTTATATTGGATCCGTGACAGTTTTTGAATGAAGAACAATCACCTCACTACCTGTTGTTCAATTGTGACGTCACCACTGGTGATGTCATAATGGTCAACTTGTTATTGTGACATCACAACTGATGGCGTCATGAGAGCAAATTAACAATGGTGACGTCACCATTGCCTCCTCTTTCATGGTTTGAACTTTTAAAATTACAGCTGTTTGTAATGTGAGCTTGGGGTGGTATTTAGAATTAGAAGCTTTCTATATATTATGATTTTTTCAATTGAGAGGGGAAAAATACTGTCTTAGCAGCAAGTCATGAAAGTTAAAAAACATCTGAATGCATATTTTTGACCATTTGGCAGCAAATCAACTTAATAAAAGGAAAATATAGCTTATATTGGATGAAGAATATAACAGATATCGGATGGTAAGTCATCCAATATAGAGTATAATTGGATTCAGAAAAGTTATATTGGATTCGGCTGCGCCTCATCCAATATAACTTTTCTTCATCCAATTATACTCTATATTGGACTCCTTCCCATCCAATATTTGTATAATATATTGCATGAAAGAGAGTTAATGTATATTCTTCACTGAGAAATAAGCATTAATTTCAGGAACGGAAATTTAACATCTTAGGCCAAGGTTCAAAGTACAAATACATCAACATACCACGTGACTTTCATGAGTCCAGTCTTATGAATTGACTTTCTTACAACCAAGCCAACCAGATTTCGGTTTTCCTATACATTTTAATCTTTAGAATTTGCATGTTATTATTATCTCTCATTTTAGAAAAGTTAAAAATAAAAAATACAGGTACTAAAAAGTTGCAATGAGCGAAAAAACAAATACTCACAAAATAATTATTACATGATTGTGTATTGTGTATGTGCCAGAAGGAATAATTCAACATTTTGTGTCTTTGTATACTTTTTGTTTCTAATGAATATAACATTTAGAGGAACATTTGCAACAGTTTAACAAAAACTACTCGAGATAACAAAAATAGATAAGAGATCAAACTTGAGATATCCAAAGAATGACTTTCAACCCATTCTGGAAGCGTTTGTCAAACAAGACACCAGAGGCAATTGCAAGGAGGAGTTCTTACTCATAGGATACAATGGGGCAGCCCAGAAATTAGAGACTCATTTTGGCCAGGTATGTCCACAGTTATAACCATAAGATTTAGTCAGGCCTTTGATTTAATCATGACAAATATAAAGACAAATAGATTTGTTGTGTGTGCTCAAAGGTTGAAGAGTAAGTGAGTTATACATAATGCACCTCAACGGTTCAATAAGTATCGACTGTACCCGTACAGTGAGGTCAGCTCGAGAATCAGTTTTGAGGTATGCAGTTTCAATTTGATACATTAATTAATGCCTTACCGGCCCCAAAAAGTCATTTTATTGTCGAGATTAAACAGAAAATATCCACAAATTCATGAACTGTACTTTAGAATGTCGACATCTTGATGTACACTCTGGTGCGAGATCAACTTTTCATACTTCAAAAACAGATTTCTCCAAAATCCGGACCGGCTCGAAAAATGCGGACCCACGGTACGAATCATGTATCGATGTAGTGTACTGATGGTACGTATCGTGTCGAATCTCACCAACAGTACAGAGCCCTAGTTTTGCGGCCTATCAGCACTAGTGTGATCAAAGGTTGAAGAAAACAAGATTAGTTACTGTATCATAAGTAATATGTCAGTTTAGAAAAAAATATTGTCCAGCACAAAGTTATATTCTGAAAGATAAAATAGATATCAGAATGGATCTATCACATTACAGTCTGTCACTTTGATATGTGCAAAATCATGGGTGATTATGACTCACAGAATTTTAAAAAAATCAACAGGAATCTGAACTCATTTTGCGCATATCAAAGTTACAGACTGTGATATTATAACAAAACAACCCAAGTCAGGGTCACTGAGTAACAATATCACGAGCTGTTGTGTGATATTAATTCACACGACAGCGAGTGATATTGTACGAAGTGCCCTGACGAGTGGTTGTTTTGTTTTTATCACCTGGTTTTACCTCAAATTTTCAATTATAAACAGAGACTATTTTCTGCCATTACAAAAAGGTGACGTCACCATGGAGCAACAATGGAGGTGACGTCACAATCCTATTGTTTTGGCCATTGCTTGGTTTGTGACGTCACCAGGCATCTGAAATGCTGATGATGTCATAACCATTGTTAAAAATATCGCCCTTGAAGGGTGGTAATTTTTTACAATATCATAGGCCTTGATATTTTGACTGTAAACAGTGATATTCACAGCCAACCAGGTGATAATTGGCAAAAACTCCTGCTGCCAGCTATAAACATTTTCCCTTGCTGTCCAACTCACCTGAACTATCTACCTATCCTTATTATACTATCCTGCCCTTTCAGGCTTCTGATGAGAGTCAATAACACCTCTGCTTTGTAACCTGACGTGCAAGGGTCTTCTTAATAAAAAATACAAAATAATTATTATCTTAACCTGCTTTCAATTATGTATTTTCTAATCCTCCACATCGTTGTCAAGCTAGGGCCTTTCGTTTTGCCAAATTTGTTATTATATTATGCATTCCCGAATTTGTTTTTCGTCAAACCTTTTTGTTCTCTTTTTTTTCATCAAGGTTTTATAACCGATCACAGGAATTACACCAAATTTTAGCATAATAATCTCCAAAAAATATTCACATTTCGGAAAAGAGTTAAATGACGAATTTGAGAGTTGTTGTTATATGAATTTTTGAGAATTTCCAAAAATGCTACTTAAATTTTTCAGAAATTACTAAGGGGGCGACCATTTAAAATCCAGGGGGGCTTGGAGTTTTCCTCGACAGGAAATTACTTGTTTTACGGTAGCCGGAGCAATAATTATTTATTTCAAGCATGCAAAGTCCCAGACTATTTATACCAAAATCAAGCAACCCCTTGTTAAGAAATACCCCAAGCAGAAATGACTTATTTCAAAACTGCCCCAAAAGAATTTATTTCTCAAACAAAGAGCAAGAAATTATTTATTTGAAAATAACTCCAGCCCCCCCCCCCCTTGGATATTAAAAGGTTGTCCCACCCCCCCTAAGAAAATCTCCAACAATTTTATAATTTCAATAAAGCAAACATTTCCTGTAGCCAAACTTTGAGAATCAGCGAATGGTAGAGCTTTAAGGCTCAAGACTCAAGATATTATATTTCTTTCTGAAACGTTATGTTACAGTAAAGAGGGAGGACATCTCTAAGACGAGTACTTAACGCTGGCGAGAAGCCCCCTAAAAAGAAATTAAAAGATCATGTGATCATCTCAGACAGTTGCATTAAAGAAATAAAATATAAATTAAACAATAGCATACAGAAAATCAAAGTAACAATGGTACAATGCCTGCATATTAGTGAAGAACCAAATATAAATTATGACGAATATGATGAGAAGAAAGAGAAGAAAAGTATGAGGACACAAAGATAAGAACGATATTTCAGGAAAGGTAATTGCATATTTGGCAGAAAATGTATGTCCAAAGAATCTGAGCATATTTCATAAATAAGATGAGAATCACATGTCAACAGATTCTGAACTTCTTTTTAATATCCGTGTGGAATATGCAATGCGCAATATACAATATAAGAGGCAGCTCAGAGACCAAATTCCTTTGTGACATGGTGTTAACTAGGGCAGATTTCACGAAAAGCTGCAAAATAACTTACCATAACTTGCCCACAAGTTACATTAGCACAATAGGGGAGAGCGGGGCACAGTGAGACACTTTTTTTATTTTAAAGTGTTCCAAAATGTTGGCGGTGACAAGTTAAATAAGATCAGGTCCACATTGCAGATAATGATGTTGGGTATATTGTCCAGTAGTTTTAGGTTCCTACCTTTTACAGGTTTGGAAAAAATTTAAGTTACGTCAACGCTCGTTAAGTGTCTCACTGTGCCCCATGGGCGGGGCACAGTGAGACAGGGCATCAGTTGCCATAACCGTCGATCCTCAGGACCTGCGCAATTGTTCTATCAATTGTGCAACAGAAACTACTATACTCTTATAAAAGCAGCTGGCTAGGTGATTTTTTAGGTCCTTTTTTGCGCATGTTTCGAAACTTCAACGCACAGGACACATACACGACTTATTTTACCTGCTGCGCCTGTTACATACTAATGAAAATTCTTTCTGATGCTTCCCGTTGGATATGACTCACTAAAATCAGTAGTTTATAACAAGCATTTTGTTTTTAATAGTGAATTGTGAGTCATGCATCAAATTCAGGTCGTTTCAAGTGTATTTTGTGATGTCTCACTGTGCCCCACCTCAAACTGTCTCACTGTGCCCCACGCAGCTGCCTTTATAAAATTTTTGAATCCTGCGAACCTGATGCCTGTATTGCAGTTCATCATCTCACTAAACTAAGACAAGGTTTGAATCCCTGGCAATCGATTTGCATTATACCATTTTTCTCGGGAATTATAACAAAAAGTCTTTGATCAAAATTATTTACTTTCACTGGCTAAAAACCAAAATATTGAAATTCCACTCATGATATGCTGTGTAGGTATTCAGGATATAGGACAGTCTCTCACTTGCTTACTTTTTGTACTACACAAAATAGGGTTACTCTGTAAACAGTACCAGCTAGACGCTATGGGCTTTGTCTCATTGTGCCCGCCGTCTCACTGTGCCCCGCTCTCCCCTACTGATAAGGGTAGAAAAAATTGATTCGTAGCTTCTCAGATTTTCTCGAGGTGCTTTTTCTAAGGATAGCTGACAGTAAAAAAAAAAGTTGAAATCTAAATCTTTTATTGTGTCAATCCATTAAATAAAATCATGGGTAAACACTGTTTTCTGTTGGATTGGTAGATCAGAGTAACTAAAACTATGGCCTTGTGCTAATGTTACAATGTTAAATGATGGAGGACGGAATTTTTTATGCTGATCCTACTGCAATATAAATGAAATCACCAGCAGGGTACCACCCCTGGCCTATTCCAGGGAGACCTGGCTTTCAGTTCAAAATTTAGATCTAATCATGTGTTCGTTTACGTAATTTATATAGACAAATTTTGCTTATGTAACACTACGAAATGCACAGATGCGAAATTGTAGTTACATTAGCAATAGAAAAAAAACAGTTACCACACCCAGTTGTTTATGTTTTTGGTGATGTATTGTTCATAGGCAAATAAGACACGTTTTTTAATAAAATTTTAGAATTTCACATTTGAAATTGTCATAAGTAGGAAGAACACAGAAAAATTCCCATGTAAAAGTTGCTAATCGATGGTGAAAGTGCAAAACCTCGTATGTCAAAAAAAGCCATTTTTCAGAAATTGGAAAAAACTATCACCAATCTTTTTTTATGGTAATGTTTATCAATATGTGAGTTAGGCTCAACTTGATTTATAGAAAGTGACACCCTGTTTTAGCATAACTTTTTGTCAGAGGTCGTTGACCCCTAGCATTGATGTCACATCAGATATGATTGAAAATGTTGACTTACAAGGTTTTGCACTTTCACTTAGTGCGGTGCAAAACCTTGTAACTCGACCATTTTTCACACTTTAAACCAACTTGCAGTATCCAATGTACCTTTAATCTATAGGTAAACAGTAAAAAATATAATTTGACCATGATAAATAACAACAGCTAATTTTAACTAGTGGCTACAATAGCAAAAATGAGGAAAATGACACTTTTTTCAAATTTTTGTGCACTCTCTTTTTCAATAGCCTATATCACCAAAACAAATATAGGGAGGTAAAAAATTTTTAAAAAGGAAATTTCCTGTGAGCCATAAAAAACGTACCACAATCATAATTTTTCAAAAAAGGTTGAAATATCCTAAATATGTGCTTCAAAGTTCTGATTTGAGTTACGAGGTTTTGCACTTTCACTTTTTGGAACTAATCGACATACAAGGTTTGGTGAAACCATGGTTAAATCATTCTGTTACAGCTTCCAAAAATAGCAAAGAGGCAAGGTGAACAATTGACAACACACTGTAAACCCATGCCGTAGGTGCCGTTGAAAAAGTGCCGTAAAACTGACGCTGATCTTACCGTAAATCTTGAAAAACGGTAAATTACCGTTAATTCAACAGTAAACCGTGAATGTGACATTGACTACCGCAAAACCAACAGGAATGTGCCGTAAGATCAAGAAAACGGCAATTAGCCAATTACTGTTGATTTTACGGTAACTGTTACTTTTACGAAGTTGCCGTATAGGCCTAATTATGCACTACAGCAGCTTACCGTAGAAATTTTGTTGCAGCAGGCCAACTGTTCTGAACCACAACACAAACAATGCTGTCAAAGCAGTTTGTTTGTTTGTTTCTGCAAACATGACTCTTGGCTGTTTATGATTTATAACAACTAGAATCGCAAGCGATGTTTATGTGACCACCAGATGGACGATATATATCACAGTATTCCTTCAAACAGGCAATTGACTGCAAAAAAGTAAATGGCAATGCCAGCCAAGTTCTTGTTGTGGTTTTCAGTGGTTTTCCTTTTCAGTGGTGGCCAGTTACCATCAACGACATCTAATTTCAACACCACAGTTGATTTCGCCACTCACCAACCTGCCTGGCAAGGGATCAGATCAGTCAAGCAAGTTGCTGACATCGCAGTCAACACAATTTAATGTGCAGTGATGCAGTGTTGTGATGTGGTCTGTAATGCAGTGTTGTAAGGCAGTGCTGTTATAACAAAACAACCCAAGTCAGGGTCACTGAGTAACAATATCACGAGCTGTTGTGTGAATTAATATCACTTGAGCCCGCAGGGCTCAAGTGATATTAATTCACACAACAGTGAGTGACATTGTACGAAGAGCCCTGACGCATGGTTGTTTTGTTTTGATCACCTGGTTTTACCTCAAATATTTAGTTAGGGGCAGACCAGACGATAGTTGGGGGGGGGCTATGGACTTTACCCCTGGGAAGAACTTTTTTTTTCATTTGCGGCGCGTCAACGAACAATTTTTTTGAATGCGCACTCGCGACAAACTTTTTTATTGGAATTTTAACATTACGGTACCCTAGCTACAGGTGGAAACGAACTTTTTTTTATTTCCATGTGCTGAAGAAACTTTTTTTTTCTTTGTCAAGTGGGAAACAATCTCTTTTTTTTGCCAAATATCCATAGCCCCCCCCCCAAAGATCATCTGGTCGGCCCCTTATAAACAGAGACTATTTTCTGCCGTAACAAAAATGTTACGTCACCATGGAGCAACAATGGATATGACGTCACAATCCTATTGTTTTGGACATTTTTTGGTTTGTGACGTCATCAGTCAGCTGAAATGCTGGTGATGTCATAACTATTGTTAAAATTAATCGCCGTTGAAGGGTGGTATTTTTTACAATATCACAGGCCCTGATATTTTGACTGTAAACAGTAATATTCACAGCCAACCAGGTGATAAAATACAGTATAGTAATGCAGTGTTGTCAGGCAGTACTGTAATAATATTATGGGCTGTAATCGCAGTGCAGTGATGCAGTTGTAATGTAGTGCAGTTATGCAGTGCAGTGATGCTGCACAGTAATTGGTCAATAACGTTTTTTTGGAGGGCATTATGGGGTATTAATCAGTTATGGCCAGAGGGCAGAAATCATTAACTTAATGCCCGAGCCGTCAGGCGAGGGCATTAAATGATTTCTGCCCGAGGGCCATAACTGATTAATACCCCATAATGCCCGACAAATAAATGTTATTATCATTATTATCATTTTGAACACAATCCATATCCAAGAAGAAAGCTACCCTTTTTTTTGGATTCATTAACGCCCGCTCCGTTTTCGCGTTATCACGCTCTTCTTATTGAATCTAGAGCAAAACCGATTACATAACTTTGTTCTCCTCTTCATGGAGATAATTTTAGGCTTTTAAATTTTTCATTTCTGACAATTTTGGGCCCTTTTAGCCCAAATAAATCAACAACATCACCATGACATCACTCCTGATGACATCACAATACACCAGGTTGCGTTTTCGCGGGCGACGGGCGTTAACGGCCATTAACGCCCGCGAACTGGGCGTTAATAGCCAGACAATGCCCTCTAAAATGATAATAATGTAGTTTAGTAATGCAGAGCAGTCATGCAGTGCAGTCATGTAGTATAGTCATGCAGTGCAGTCATGCAGTGTTGTGTGGAAGTGCAATAACTCAGTGTAGAAATGCAGTGCAATAAGGCAGTGTTGTAATACAATGCAGTGATGCAGTGCAGTAATGCAGTGTTGGTAGTGCTCTAATGTGTGCTCTAATGTGGTCTGTAATGCAGTGCAGGGATGCAGTGCAGTTATGCAGATTTGTAATACAGTGCAGTAATGCTGTGTTTTAATAGAGTGCAGTAATGCAGTGCAGTGATGCAGCGGTGTAATACTATAACAAAACAACCCAAGTCAGGGTCACTGAGTAACAATATCATGAGGTGTTGTGCGAATTAATATCACTCGAGCCCGCAGGGCGAGAGTGATATTAATTCACATAACAGCAAGCGATATTGCACGAATTGCCCTGACGCGTGGTTGTTGTGTTTTTATCAGCTGGTTTTACCTCAAATTTTCAATTGTAAAGAAGGACTATTTTCTGCCATTACAAAAATGTGCACGCCATGGAGCAACAATGGATGTGACGTCACAATCCTATTGTTTTTGCCATTGCTTGGTTTGTGAAGTCATCAGGCATCTGAAATGGCGATGATGTCATAACCATTGTTAAAAAATATCGCCCTTGAAGGGTGGTATTTTTTACAATATCATAGGCCCCGATATTTTGACTATAAACAGTGATATTCACAGCCAACCAAGTGATAAAGGGCAGTAATGCGGTGTTGTAATGCATTGCAGTAATGCATCGCAGTCATACAGTGCAATAATGCATAACTAATTCAGAGCTGCAATGCAGTTCTGAAATGCAGTGCAGTAATGCAGTGTTGTACAGTGCAGTAATGAAGCGCAGTCATACAGTGCTGTAAGGCATAGATATGCAGCTATAGATGGATAGACAGAATCTGACAGATGGATGGAAAGATATCTATCTATCTATCTATCTATCTATCTATCTAGATAGATAGATAGATAGATTCTATAACTGCATATCTATTTATCTATCTTCCTTTTTTTCCCCTTTTTTCCATGTTTTTGTTCTATATCTTTAATGCAGCACAAAGCATAAATTAAATCAAATTTATGTTTCATTGATTAACCTTGTGAACTCAGTTTTAAGTACTTTTAACTGCCTATATTTTATTGACATGAAATATAAAACAGATTGAAGAAAGAAGACAAATATATTTCTGTAAATAAAGTGTGATCTTGCATTGAATGCAGCAACAGAAATATATAAAGTGTGTCTGTTATTGCATTGAATGCAGCAACACTGTGACCAGTATAGAGGGGGCCACATGTCTCTTGACTGGAAAAGATGTGAGCTACTGTTGAGTGTTGCACATGTAAATTTAATTTAAGCAATTCTCATTTCCTAATTGGTCAGGGACTGTAAAACTTGACATGAACATTTAGTACAGTATATTAAAGAATATGATTTAGCTTATTTGGTTGAAATTAGCTTTGTCTTCAAATGAAAGTGGAATTTGAGGTAGCCCAAAAAGAAACAACAATTAGCATGTCTATTCTCCTGATATGAAGTAAATTTCTCAACACTCTGCCTGTCTTTTGGGAGAGGCCTGAGAAGGTTTAGCAATAAACTTTTCTTGTAATTTGAAGGTGACTGGAGTGAGATCAGATATATCATGACCTGATGTGCAAGTCTGGCTCTCTCAGCTGCCAAAATGTCAGATATTCGCTGTGTATCCAGTGCTTTATGCTCCTGTTGTTGGAAATATAGACCTTGGTTTCTTTTGAGACATCCCCCAGCAAAATATAAAGCAGTGCGATCAAGTGTGAAGGAATGCACCAATGGCTGAGCCAGAATTCTGGGGGCTGTCTCAAAACACACCAGTTGCCCTTAAAAAAACAATAAGGTAGACTGTGCCACTAAAAACCCCTGAATTACAAAAGTGTATCAAATACCCTTTTTCTGCATTGGGTCTTAAGAGCCGCGAGTAAGGAGTGTAAAGTTAGGTACATACAGCAAGTTTCATGACTGGCCATCAAGTGGAACTTGTTCTATTCCTCCGCAAAAATGTGCGTTGAATCGTACGATTTCTAAGTGACCACAGCCATGCTGGTGGTCACAATAATCTAGACAACTTAAATCTATTGTACTTAAGTCTGCCTTAATGATATTTTCTGTCAACTATATTGCCGGTTGAACACTGTGTGAGAGACTTGAGAAGATCTGTATTCACAAGGAAATTTTAAGTTTCAAGGTAATATCACTTTAAATATATATGTGCCTATTAACACAGGAGTATCAACCTACCCAGAGAATGTTGTATTAAGTGAAAGAGGTGGGTGGGGCTGACTGCAAAATAATTAATTCAATATTAGTGCTATATATAAACAAATTAATTTTCTAGTGAAATTATGCATTACTAATATGAATAGCTAGCCTTTTACAATATTTTTATGTGCTGGAGTCTAATAGGAAGTACTGGGGTAAATTGTGCTACTCACTGGAGGTCTTTTTATAAGCAGTAGGGGAGAATGGGGTTAGTTGTACCATGGGATAAGTTGTACCACCCACTGTTGTAAATCAAATGAGTTTCATTATTTTCAATGATTCAATAAAGCATTATCGTTGGGGTGAATTGAAAATCTGGGTGAATAAGTAAACCCCACTCATGTATTCACATTTGGTGAATGTCATTATGAGCCATGGAAAAAAAAAACTGCCAAATATAATGCTACGAAAAGCAACACTCAAAAGTTCAAATTTGTTATTGAAAACTTGGAAATACGGAGAACTGACATTCTTGTTCTCAGTCATCTGGTATTGGTATAAGATGATGTCCTTCTGATAGGATGGAGTTAAGGAGTATATCTAGATATATTTGTGTAGTCAGATTTTGAAATCTTGCATTGCTGGTTTACTTTTGACAACCAATTATCTCCATTGTTGGTTTATTCTTTACAACCAGTTTTCTTCAGAAAATCAAGTTAGGGTAAGTACTGTAATTCGGAGTGGGTTGAGTTGTGCCAATGGCATGACATAGGATTTAATTTTTTTTAACCTATTATTCTCTTCATTTTACTCAAAGCCCAGACATCTTTTGAAACAACTTGCACTGAGAAGAAATGTTAAAAGTGTTATATCTCCCTCTTAACAATTAATAATCTGGATTTTGCAGCATTTTTTAATTTTTGTGTAAAATGGCTTATAATTGTTTAATAAGTTTCCTGTAGCATATCAGACAAATGCTGAACTCATGCTATATCGGAAGAAATAGGCAGAATGATAGGTTTTTATGGAATAAACTAAATCGAACAATTTTCACCATCATCTGGCACAACTTACCCCAGCCCTTGGGTACTTGACCTACTTTTTTCAAACACTTGCCATGATCTTCTATATGGTCTGGTCACCCTGAAACTTGCTTTGATTCTGGCCAATTTGTTATATCATTGATATCTAATTATCAGATTACATGATCAAGCTTTGGTTTTTTGGGAATGTCCCTGAAGCAAAAAATGGCACAACATACAATGGTCTCCCGACACAGCTCAATTTTATGCTCACCCTGTAAGCCTTTCATATATTATAAATTATTAGCATAAATTATATTAATAACACAGTTACTGTAAAGCTATTTAAAATGTCCAACCATTAAGGAACAATACTTAAACCTAAGTTTTTTTTGTAAAAGTGCAATTCGACAGCAATGGCAAGACATGAAATTTTGTATGTAGTTATATTGAGTGTCATTGGGTAACAAAAAATGGTAAGATTTGCAAATGCACTTGGAATACTGGTCATATAATATTACGTTAAACAAGAATCCGCGGATCCAAAAGCAGAGCTTGGCATTTCTGTAGGATCTGCCTTTAGAACTCGCTCTGTCCTTTCATTGGGCATGCAGGCCTGTGAATAATAAACAGCTTTAGTTGATCTTCCTGCCCCTGAAAAATCAATCCATTGATTCAAAAAAGTCTGACAAGATGGAATCATTACACATTTTTCAGCCTTAATGAGGGCTCACTGCCCTCATTTGTCATTAGATGAGGGTGTTTCTATTAATGATAGGGAAGGAAGACTGGGGAAAGTTATTTTTAGCAGATTGGAATACATGCATATGGATGATGACGGTAGGCCTTAGAGAAAAGTGGGTAAAGTGGCACAACTACATGTAAGGTTTATATCCTGTATATATGCAATTATTTAGCTTAATATTAGATTAGGGACTACAGCAATGAGGCAAGGTGCACCATTGCACAAGATGCAAGATCCCTCTGACAAGGGTTGCCTGGATTGAGAATCGAACCCGTGTCCCTGAGGTCAGTAGGCCAAACATTACCGCTGAGCCCTTTAAATGGATGGCATTGCCTTCTTTACTAAATTCTTCCAAAAGTGGGCTACACAAGTTGCCCTTTCGCACAACATACCCCCAGTATCCGTTATACATTAAAGTTATTGATCGGCAGTACTCCAAAGCTATTTCAATGTAATTGAAGAGGTTTACTATTTTTTGAGAGTTTAAAAAATGTGCGGTTTGCCTACAAGATTTTGGTTCCTTCACAGCGACTTAGTCTATGTTATCTACTGATGTCATTAAGTTTTCAGCAAACAGCTGCCATATTATAACAATTCTTTTTGTTGCAGGGGACCTTATAAAATCCAGTTAAAGTGACTACAAAATGTTGTCCTTCTGCAACCAGTCACGATGCAGTACCATCCAAAACTCTCCTACTGAAGTCATCTTATTCGATCTGATGAGTTAGACACATCGTCGTTCCTGGCTGAAGTAAACAACTCCAAGAAATATCACAAATGCATTTCAACCCATACTTTCTCACCTCTGCCAATGACCAGCAATATTCATACAAACAATGTGTAAGTCATTTATATAAACATCATGTCAGAGTATAAGATATTTTAAACTTAATTTTTTTGAAGAACACTGAATAAGAATATTTACTTATTTTTCCAGAAAGAGAATTGTAAGGTTGCTGCCTGAAACCAGGATGGCCAGCTTTAAATTTGGATGCCATTGTGATGACTTGGTTCAGAGAAATTGCCCAAATGTATTATACGATATGACATCATAAAAAGTAAAATGGTAAGTTGTGTCACTGTTTGCCTTGGGCTGATACTGTATGCCAAATAAAACAATTTTTTTCAAGGCAATCTCAATATGAGATATTATACAGTTATCCAGTTGCAAAATCAGTGACTGATATTGAACAGGTGCTGTGCACTGATAAATAGTATGGCTTTTGGCTGCAAATGCAAAGAAAATGGCTGGAAATCAGACGTGTGAAGTTTTTGTTTCTCTTGGCATGCTTGTTTTAAACATATCTCATCATAACTCAATAACTTTTGCACCCACAATTAAGTAACATAAGCAAAATGAATAAGGCAAATGGGAGAAAAAAAATCGAAAAACAGAATGTGGGAATGTGAAATGTCAATTCAATCTTTTACACATTGAACTTGCCATGCATAAATCGGCCATGCTATAGATTCAGATTCAGACAGTGGAAGCGTATCACCGCCAAAGTTTTTTTATTTCGGGTTTGATACAAAGAAATTTTCAATTTTCATCGGAGTGTCGGGTGTCAGGGAAAGTTGGAAGTGGAGTTGAGAATTGGAAGGGCAGTTGGAAGGAGCGTTGGAAGGAGATTCGGAATTGAAGATGGAATGAGAGTTGGAAGTGAAGTTGGAAGGAGAGTCAGGGAAGAAATTTGGGAGAAAACAGGAGTCGGAAGTCAGGAATAGAGAATTGTTGAGAGTCAGAAGGAGGGAGTCATGGAAAGGTGGAAGAAGGGAGTCAAGAAGAGATTTGAAAGGGACATTGTTGGAGGTCTCGATGTCGGCATTGTTCTCGAGGTTAGCCTCGGGGCTATATTTTTATGGCCTTGGCCTTGGCTGGGTCTTGGATGCCAAATCACAGGCTTTGCCTCAGTCTCAGGTGTCTTTGGGCCAGTGTTGGAGGCTTCGAGAAGACTCATCTTCAAGACCCGTCTCTGGGTTATGTTTTTTTAATGGCCTCGGATGCCGAATCCTTGGCCTGGCCTTGGTCTCGTATGTTTCAACCTTGACTGCATCGTTGGTAAGAGAGTCTGGAGAACCGAGTAGGGGAGAGGTGATTTTTGAAGTCAGGAGTTGGGGTTGAGTCGGGAGGTGCATCAGGATTAGGGAGTTTTTGAGTCACAAGAAGGAAATCAGGGAGAGTTAGGAGTTTTGAGTTTGGTGTCCCCTCCAGACTATCCCAACTACTGACTCTATCCAACTCCCGACTCTCCCCTAGCCCGTGACTCTTTCAAATTCCTTCTCCAACTCCGACTCTTAATTCCATCCTCCCAACTCTCAAATCCCTCCTCCCAACTCTCAAATCCCTCCTCCTGACTCTCCCTCTTCTCCCAACTCTCCTCACAACTCTCACTTCCTGACTCTCCTCACAACTCTGTCTGACCCCTCTTCCAAACTCTCCTTCTGACTCTCCTCTTGTTTCCCCTTTCAACCTCCTCCAAACTTTCCCTGACTCCCTCATCCCTACATTCTCCTGACTCTGCTCGACTCTCTACTCTCCTTTAACCCCTTTTGCTTTTTTGCTGAGATGGAAAGGTTTTCGCATTAAGCCAAAATTTGATTAAATCGAAAGCTTCTTGGATTAAAGTTTTTCATTTGAACCAAAACCCCTTTTTTGTTTATTGATTTTACTTAAAAATTATTTTATATGAAAAAGGTTCCTGCTTTAGGTTTGACTGCAAAGTGCTCAACTCCTCCTCCTGACTCTCCCCAATTTCCTTCTTCCAACGTTCCACAACTCACTCTTCCAGACTAACCTCCATACTCCTGACTCTCCCCAGTTTCCTTCATCTGAATACAGTGATGGAATTGGGGGGGGGGGAGTTCAAGGGAGCTGAGCTCCCTTGATAAAAAAAAACGGGGGGAGCTGTGACCTGCTACAGCTCCCCCAATCATCAGAAGAAACAGATAATTATCATGTTCACTTTTTCAGTCCTCCAGGTAGGCCTAAATTTAGCCAAAAATAAACTCTTGTTTGTAATTTTTCTCCCTTTTTAAAATTTGGAATGGCGCGCCTGTGCCGCGACAGCTGATAGCTTCCCTGACAAAAAATTTTCGATTTCCATCACTGTCTGACTCTCAACAACTCTCTCCTCCAGACTGCCTTCCTGACTTTCCATGAAACTCTTCCCAACTCCTTTCCTCCCAATTTTGCCTCCCTCCTCCCGATTACTCCCAACACTCTCCAACTCCCTCCTCCCCCCGACTTATCAACTCCCGCGACTGACGCCCCTTTTGATTCCTCCTATGTCCTGCCAACTTTCCCCAACTCCTTCTTCCTGATACCCCACCTCCTGAATCTCCCTACTCCCTTCTAGCAACTCTTGCACTCGCTCTTCCTGACTTGCCCTTCAATCCAAACTCCTTATGACTCTCCTAGATCCTCCCCAAATCCATCCTCCAAACTCCAACTTTCCCCCACTGCATCCTCCCGATTACCAAACCCCAGACTGCATCCTCCTGACTCTCCCCAGCTGCCTCATCATGACCGTTCCTAACTCATTTCTCCTGACTCTTCCTGCTTTTTTGCTAAGACTAAAAGTTATATAAAAAATTTAATCTTGAATAAAACCTAAAGGGTTTCGGATTTTACTCAAAAAGTTTTTATAGATTAAATAAAAAAGATTTTTGGTTCAAAAGAAAAAACTCTGGGATTAAACAAAAAGATATTTCGATAAAAATCAAAATGTTTTTTGGTTCAAATGAAAAACTCTTTAGAGAATCTGGGAGAGTCATAAGGAGTTTTAAATTAGATGAAGGTTTTTGGATTACACCAAATCTTTTATTTGACTAAAGGAAAAAGGCTTTTGAATTTCAACCAAAACGCTATTGGAATAAACCGAGCAATTTTGGATTCAACCAAAAGGTTTTTCATAAATTAAAAAAAAGTTTTTGGTTTAAACAAGAAGTTTTTGGAATAAACCAAAAATAAAAAATATCATTGGCAGTAATACGCCTCCGTACTGAACATTGAGTCATCGGTTCTTGTTGTTTGATGTTTTTTTTTTTTTTTCAGATAAATCAAACATTGTCAATCCTATGCATATAAGTAATAAAGCTACGGTCTTCAGCTATCTTGGTCTCAAATGTCAGTGGTCCTGAATCTCTCTTGAGCATTTTTCCTTGATGGAAACAAGTGTAACTTAAAAATTTCCAAATTACCCTATACTTTACAACTGCATAATGCATATCAAAACTATTACCCAGTGAAGAATTCATTATTACATATATATTTAGAATAATTAAATTTTATGAGCACCCCTCGCATACTAAATTTTTATATGGTTAACATGCACACTCTCTCCTGCTAATTATATAATCAATTATGAACCCTTCTTATAAAATTGACATAAGAGGAATGTGTCACTTTTCTGAGAATGATAAACAACATGCATATAAATTGTACATTTACTTGTCATTATGTTTGCACATTTCAGGAACCAGGCGACAAAAAAGAGAGATCCGTTGCTTCGAAGTTTGGAGGCGAACCAAAAGAAGAAAAAAAATCAATTTTGACCCAGGAAAGATCCAATGGACAAAATTTCAATTTCAACTTAAATATTTTTTTAGACTTTTGGATGAATGAGAAATAAAATCAGAATTTTAAATTTATTTCAATAATTGTTTTTTTGTTTATATCCGCTAATAAATGTGTTCTTATGACAAGCTTTCTTTTGTGTTTGATTCTTTCTCAAATGATAATGCTGCAATAAAGTATGAGGCTAAAAATGATCAATGCATAAAGCAGAAATTAACTGTAATTCCCTGAAAGAGCGAAGGTGACATCTGGTGAACTGCAATCACAGGCGAACAATAGCATTAGTGAGGATAGCCGGCCAATTAATTTGAATTACCTTGCAATGAATATACATATTGATAATCCATAAGGGATATTCACTGAAATTAAAATCTGTAGTATGCTTAAATTTTTTATATGAAGGTACTGATCACACATACCATTAAATTTACGGCATCTTGCTGTCATCCCTACAGCAGCTTTGAAAATTTGTAGTTAAATTAAGGCAATATTGCCGTAACATGACGTAACGGCGTAATTTGTAATTTACGGCAGCTTACTGTTAAGGCAAAGTGTACGGCAATTTGCCGTTAGCATAAAAATACAGCTACGGTAATTTGCCGTCTGTATCAAATTACGGCATGAGAGTGTTAAATTTACAGCAACTTGTCGTAAATTGAATAACGGCATTACCGTTGATTTTACGGCAAGTTACCGGCTAATTTGCTGCCGGTAATGCCGTTAAACTAACGGTTTCGGTTTTACAGTGCATGTATTGGATATTGAATTAGTCATTCCACTCAAAATCTAAAAATAGCAAAATTTTGACATACGAGGTTTTGCACTTTCACCATCGTAATGTAACCTCAGTGTCCTGTGACGGAATCCAGTTACATTCGCAGTGTTTTTGTATTTTTCATTTTTTTTCAAGTGTATAATCACCAACACAATTAAAAATGGTTCCAAAATAATTTTCAAGATGCGTTCTATCAATCACTTATCATTACTTTCCTGAATTGGTTTTTAGCAGATTCCACGGAGTGCCAAAGCAAGCACGTCTGATCACTAGTAAGTTTGGTCGTCCAAAATTGTCCTCATGAGGGATAAAAAAATATCTGTTTAAGAGCAAAAAGATACATTTTTGAGGATTATTTTTTTGATATTTATTCATTAGCTCACAGATGTACTTAGTAATAGGTTTACTTGCTTCAGGAAGCAACAGAGAGATAACAGAAGGGTTAGAAAGTTTAAGTTACCCTCTGAGAGCTCTTTTCGTGAAATCTACCCTAGGTATTCAGACAGCATAATGGGATATCACATAAGTTTTTTCTCATAGTTCTTAATAATTTGTAATTTGATGTATTTTGCAAAACCCTGTAAACTGTGAGTATGTATCTTATCTCTGAAATTCATTGAAGCATTATTTATGATAGCAGGTAATCTAAAATGAATACTATTTATGCTTCTGCTGGGGTATTCAGAAAGTATATGCATGATGCCTGGTGTTGTAATTATTCATGTCGACGTATCTAGTGAAGACAGAAGATAGGAATTTTGTCTGCAAAATTTCGATTTTCAAGCCGGCGGCCATTTATTTTGTCTCAATTGTCGATATAATAATTCCTAGGATCTTTGGTGTTATACTATCTATTTTAATACACTGAAATATTACTAAATATTAATAAATGTTCGTATAAATATTAAGGACATGGAAAGGGTATTGTTTCATTTTGGACCAAGGGTCTGGACACCCAAGCAATATATCCAGCTCGAAGTATGGCAGAAGTTAAATATAAGCAAAAATTTGCGATAGTCCAAATTTTTCAAAGTATGGCTGGGGTGGCTAGATACTTGGTCCAAAATGAAACTGTATTTGCCAAATAGCTTGTTAAACATACTAAACTACCATATAAATTTCAATATGCCTACAATTGCCTACCCATTGTTATGACCACTTTTAAGCCAGTTCATAGTTTAGTAGAAGTTGTTGAATTTTAGCAAAAACCTGTGATAATCCAAATATTGCAAAATGTTGCTGGAGTGTACAGAACCGTGGTCCAAAATTAAACTATATGTGCCAGATAGCCCGGTAAATATACTAAATTTCCATATAAAATTCAATATGCCTAGTCATTTTTATAACCACTTTTAAGCCAGTTCATAGTTTAGGAGTTGTTGAATTTTTGCAAAAATCTGCGATAGTCCAAACTTTACAAAGCTTGACTAGAGTCTCCAGAACCTTGGTCCAAAATGAAACTATATGTGGCAGATAGCCTGGTATATAAGCTAAATTACCATATCAAATTCAATATGCCTAGCCATTCTTATAACAACTTTTAAGGCAGTTCATAGTTTAGGAGTTGTTGAATTTCAGCAAAAATCTGCGATAGTCAAAAATTTTACAAAGTGTAGCTGGAGTGTCAAGATCCTTGGTCCAAAATGAAGCTATATGCGCCAGATAGCCTGGTAAATTAGCTAAATTACCACATAAAATTAAATATGCCTAGCCATTTTTATGACCCGTTCTAAGCCAGTTCATAGTTTGCAAGTTGTTGAATTTTAGCTAAATTCTGCGATAGTCCAAGTTTTACAAAGCTTGACTAGAATGTCCAGAGCCTTGGTCCAAAATGAAACTATATGTGCCAGATAGCCTAGTAAATATACTAAATTACCATATAAAATTCAATATGCCTAGTCATTTTTATAACCACTTTTAAGCCAGTTCATTGTTTAGAAGTTGTGGAATTTTAGTCCAAATTTTACAAAGTGTGGCTGGAGTGTCCAGACCATGGGTCCAAAATGAAACTAGATGTGCCAGTTGGCCTGGCATTTATACCAAATTACCATATAAAATTCAATATGCCTAGCAATTTTTATGACCACTTTTAAGCCAGTTCATTGTTCAGAAATTGTTGAATTTTAGCAAAAATCTGCCTCTGTCCAAATTTTACAAAGTGTGGCTGAAGTGTCCAGACCATTAGTCCAAAATGAAAGTAGATGTTCCAGTTGGCCTTGTAACTATACTAAATTATCATATGAAACTCAATGTGCCTAGCCTTTTTAATAACCACTTCTAATTGAGTTAAATGTTTGGAAGCTGTTGAATTTTGGCAAATCTGCGATTGTCCAAATTTTACAAAGTGTGGCTGGAAAGTCCAGACCCTTGGTCCAAAATGAAACTATATGTGCCAGGTAGCCTGATAAATATATAAAAAAATTACCATATAATACTCAATATTTTCTTTAAAATAGTTGTTTGTTCTTTAAAAGTTAATCAAATATCTTTGTTACCATTTCTGTGCCAAAATAATTTTTGGCTAAAGAAAAACTGGGTGAGGAAAGAAAAATTGCCTCTCTTGTTATTAATGAGCATTCCTGTTATAAATAAGAAATATTTCAATAATTAACCAATTTCTTCTTTTATTAACCCAGGCTGAATTTATGACTTTTGTATAGAATTTACCTTTGATTATAGTGATTGTATGTGTGTGGAAATCTTCTTTTGTTTTAAGTAAAATGTTGGGGTAGGATAAGGAAAATGGCCTCCTGGCAAATTTCAGTCCTTCCTCTTTTGTATATCAACATATAATCATGTAACCTACTAATTTGTGGTTCCAATGACAAATACATTGTGTTTAAAAAATGACTATTGAGGCAGTTTTTGCCAATTTTGTGGCAGAAAATATGTCTCCCTAAAAATAATGAAATTCGGCACCCGGTATTCAGAAAATTGTACTTTTTCTGGGATTGCTAGCATGCCCTTTTGAATAAAAAAGGGGTAAATGCACCATCTTCCTTTCAGAGAAGGAAAACCAGTTGTGATTAAGTTCTTATTTCAGGAAAAATTATGTTTATCCGGAAAACCATCAATGTAGCTCACCCGGACATGTTTGTAACAAAAAATGTTTGGTTGCCAATCTGCAATATGGCTGCCATAACCAAGTTAAAAACATGAAAATACCTGTTTTAAAACCCCTGAAAACATAGTTGGCAGAATATAGAGTATAACAAATATCTAAAATTGTTTTCATAAAGATACACAGAATCCTGGAAGATATATTCAGAGCAGAATCTATGTCGTTCATCCCCTATATCTGAAAATTTTACTTAATTGTACTTAATTGCATTCTAAGCCATTGATCTCCTAACAGGGACTGACTTTAGTACAGTTTTAAGTGAGAGTTTCAGTTTGTGTTTCACACATGTTTAGTGCACACATTCTGCAATTCCAATACTATGCATTCAGATGATTGGGATCTGGTGATCCACGTAATGACTGTTTATACAGAAAAAAACCCATTTAATTGTGAATGTAACATTTTCTCAGAAGAGGGGCTCAGCACAGGTGGCAGGACAATGGGCTACCAATCGCGGGGGTCCCTTATCTGATTTCAACCGTATAGTTTTTTTATGAATGTTGGCAACATCACTGGGCCACCATCCTGTCCTGCGGGCCCATTCAGAATTTATGATTCTTGGGCAGGAGGGCGGGGGGGCTGGTTGGGAGTTTTGTTGGAACTTTCTGTCAATTTTCATGCTTATTTGTACCTCTCATACAGTCCATGTGGATTTCATGTACGTCCCTTGTTCTTTTATTAAAATTTCATGCCCCCCTTAAACATGTTGTAAGTAATAAGTACCCCCCTTGAAACGTGTGAAAAATTGGTGCTCTGTCAGCAAAAACTCCAATTCCCGTGAAGTCATAAATTGTATTGAGCCTGCAAGGCTCATAGGTTCTGGACAAAAGGTAAAAATTAGTACTGCCCCCTTGAAGCATGTAGCACCCACTCAGGTAAAACTCCCATCTCCCTTACTGATGTCATAGACAATGCTTTTGGTCAAGGCATGATAATTTGTGTTAATGTTCATGTGGATTGCGGTTTGACGTGTGTGAATAACTGCCACAATACCAAGTTGGCCTTTGCCGTAGACCATTGGTCAAAATTATTACATCTTTTTTCCTGCAAACATCACTTGCTGGAAGCAAGTTTAAAAAAAGTGACACGCTGCGGGCAACTTGACCAATCACCTGGCAGGATTTTCTGATGTCAGACCAGAAATTTTGCAAAATATGTTTTTATTTGATCAAAATCTACTAATATGAAATCATCTGTAAATTTTGCATTCATTACAATTCTAACAGAAAGTTTTTGTACTTTCATGAGTCTCTCAGCACGGCTTCCCCGACGAATATTCCATAATTCAAATATGGTAGGAGCTTGTACTGTCCTATCTTTTAGAAGTCAGAATTGGAACATCAAGCTAGAGCCATAATCATTGGTGTGATTGATGAGCATGCAGCTTCATTGATTAGATGGTTGACCTGGTCGCTATATAAAATCATACCATATTAATATTATTATTATCAGGTTTGAAAGCTTGTAATTTATAACTCCACTTTCAAAAATACAAAAACTGCCGTCTTTTCTTCTGCAGGTCTTCAACCACTCACGCATCGTTACATGTATAGCTCTCTTCTCTCTACCCACAAACAGTGGCTTATTTAAGGGGGGGGGGTCATTTGGCCATGGCCCCCAGCTCCCCAAATTTAATATGGAAGAGATAGGAAACGCCTGGGAGCTTTTTCTGACTTTGAGCACTGTCAATCATGCCCTTTTTATTGGATTATGTCGAAAATGGTGTTGTCTCACAGCAATAGAAATAATCTTGAAGTGTGATGCAATGAAATATGCTCAGTCATGTGCCAAAATTTGTGATGTGGCAAAGCAACTTGAGCACCAAGCAAATGATCATTTTCTTGCATGTCTTGTTTGGAACCCTGTAATACCAGTTTTTTTTTCATGGTGCCTGTGATCGATTGTCCATATTTCTTTACAGAAGTTCAGCTCAACAAACCGTGGACATGGCGTCCAGAGCAGAAGCCTCAGAGCCACCAGGCAAAGTGAGGTGAGTAACAGACAGTGACATTATTAGCAGAATGTAATATAGGGTACACCTCAATGGTTCGAAATGGTTCTTCTGGGTAATATGTTGCAGGATCCATTGATTGCCTATTGTACATATATACTAATTTTACTTTCTAGCATATATAGCCCAGTTTTCATTTGTTATATTTTACAGCCTTGAAATTTGATAAGCAAATTGAGTGGACTGCTGCACTGTGAAAATGGCTCTTCCTGCATCATCACCCTGATGCTTTGTCATGATCATACAGTGTACCCAATACTTTCAATGTTAAATTGATTTAAGGCAAACGAAAGGATTATGCATCTGATTTTTAGTCAAAAATCAGTTATGAAAAATCAAATGGCCTTCTCTTGTCTTGATCCTGACTAATCAAACAGCCTCTATGTCTCCCATGTTGAATGTGGAGACGATAACACTTCAGCTATCATGAGTCGCAAAGTGCCATTTTCACAGTGAAACAGTCTACTTTTTTTGCATATCAAATTTCTGCTTGAAATACCAATGAATTCAGCTGCCATAGAGCAAGGATCCTTTTAGAGTTCCATTAGTCATTTATAGGGATGCACCGATACCACTTATCACCCTGATGCTATGTCATCATCATACCCAATACTTTCAATGTTAAATTGATTTAAGGAGGATTATGCATCTGATTTTTAGTCAAAAATCAGTTATGAAAAATCAAATGGCCTTCTCTTGTCTTGATCCTGACTAATCAAACAGCCTCTATGTCTCCCATGTTGAATGTGGAGACGATAACACTTCAGCTATCATGAGTCGCAAAGTGCCATTTTCACAGTGAAACAGTCTACTTTTTTTGCATATAAAATTTCTGCTTGAAATACCAATGAATTCAGCTGCCATAGAGCAAGGATCCTTGTAGAGTTCCATTAGTCATTTATAGGGATGCACCGATACCACTTATTCACTTCTGATCCGATACCGAACCTGGTATTTTGTTGCCGATACAACCGATTTCTGATACCATTCCGATACCGATACCATTGCTTAAATGGAGAGTAGTGCTACCGATCCGATACTGCATACATCCCCAGTCATTTAGGGACCATTCAGAATTTATGACTGGGGGGGGTGGTAGTTTTGCTGGAACTTCCCGTCAAAAACTGATATCCCCCCCTTGAGTTGCATGCGGATTTTTAGTACCCCACCCCTAGGTTTCATGCATATTTTTAGTATCCCCCCCTCGACATACAAAGCAATACACACATATTTACTGTTATACACGACCACGCGTACCGGTTCGCAGACTTTTGCGCGTAAAAAAGTCCATATAGAATGAGTTTAAGCGTGTTTTTTAATCTAGAAAAACCTACAATAACTAAACTCAACGCCAAAAAAAAAATCAATTGATTTTGGCTTGTAATTCTGCAGATTTGGTTTTTAAAAATAAAACAAATTATATGTATTGTTCCTATGATCAACTAGCATTTATTGCCAAAAATCATTAAGTTGTAAAAATGTCATGAATTCCTTTTTTTGCAATAAAATATGGCATTACAAACAGGTTATGCCAAAAATAATGGTGCCATTTTAAACAATGCACGAACAGATAATAAAAGCAGAAAAAATTAGCAATCAACTCTATTTTTGAATTTTACAGGACAATTTGAAAATTTGAGTTTTGCCGATTTGCAAATGTAGCAGAAAAAATCATCATGGTTTGGGCCCTTAGAATTGACAAATGAAATTTCAGACAATATAACTATATTGTCCAAGAATTGCCACAATTTTTTTCAACACAAAATTCACTGTTTAAAACATTTTCTTATGGCGATGAAGGCCATATTCTTAAACTCACATTAACATGACTGGTGTGCAATTTTGAGATAAAAAAAACAAAATGCATCAAAGCGCGGGATGTTCCAGATTATTGAGTCCAGAGATAGACCGAACAGCTATTCCAATAAAAAAAGTTCCAGGTCGATAGTTCCAAGTAAACTTTTTCATTTCAGAATTGAAGCGTCATTCTGAAAATTTCCGACAGGGGGTTCTGTAGTTTGGGACTCCAATGGGGGAATTTCTTTTCTTCCCAGAGCTGGGTTATTCTATCTATACTTTCAATAAAAGCAAAAGAATGATTTTTTCTAAAGCCGTACTGGGGTAAAAAATTAATTTTGATCTAAAATGATTTGTAAGTTGTATAGAGATAATTTTTTGACAAGGCAGGTAAAACAGAAATTGGCCAATAATCTTCGATAATATTCTGTTCTTTGCTTTTGTGTAATGGCACTATCTTTGCTATCTTTAGTTGGTTAGGAAATACTTGATATCATGTATGGGAAATGCCATACTTACAATATGGTTAATGCAATAAATGATAAATGTTGTATGAATTTATACAGGTACGAAAGAATTGAAGAAAAGATCAGGCATTTGACAAGATCTAACATTGAACAAGAGACCAAGGAGATTTTCAAAATCATGGCTGAAGGAAATATCGGTTACCCCACAGGCGGACGTTCTATTGTGAGACACCTTGTTGATAAAACTGGTGACCTATATCTGGAACCATCTTTTGCAAAGCTTGTGCAGGTAAGCATATGTATAATATTTTATCTTCTGCTTGGTGCCAAATGAGGTGTCTCCGAGATAATCAGCTGATGTACTGGGATGTTTTATGCTTACAAATGTTCCCAACAGCCACATCTCAGCAACAGTTCATTACAAACTAACTTTGCTGGTGCTCAGAATCAATATTAAAGATAATCACAAAGTATTTCTAGGTACACATGGATTGGTAAATCTGCAGGTCTTTCAACTCTGGCAAGATGATTGTTGTGATAGAAGAGAGGGACCACATGACAATCAATCACCCAGAATGGGGTCATGTACATGTAACAGACACTGACTAGTGTGAGATACCACAAACAGAAAACATCTCAAGTTTGATTCTGCATGTCTTCCTGTTTGTTGATTTAAATTAGCACTTGTGTTCCAGAAATTTGACAAATTGTGTTCTGGTGGTTTTTATAATTATATTTGTTATGTTTAATTTTTTTTCTGGAGATTCATTCCAATCTTGCTATGGATTGACCAAGACCAAATTATTATCCATCCAATAACTATGTATCCTTCAATTTTTTTCATAGACTGAAAGCTTGATGTCATGCTGAGATTGGGTTGCTATTGGTCAGTAGAGGTGTGAGTAGAAAAGCTATATGTCATGCTAGGCTTTTTTGGTGATGTCAAGCTATACGTACATTCTCATTGGTCGGGAGAGTCAGCTACATGACATCAAGCAGTTGCTCTTAAATTGTACTAAATAAGCAGAGTGAAGACTCCAGAGTCATTATCATTTAGTCAATGGCATACATGGATACTCGAAGCATGCCATGTGATGCCAGGGTGGCTTAATTTGGAATCTTATCGGAAGAAGATGGGAAGTAGAAGAGGAAGGTTTTATAATATGCAACAGAGAACATCTGATCCCAATACCTGTCCTCAATATGCATCAACTGAATGCATGTCACTCAAGCTGAGGAAGGAGACTCAAGGAGTTTAGTGAAAAGCTGTAAAACACAAACAAGACTTTCACCAAATCTCACAGTTGGTCGAATCCCAGCTTTATGGTCAATGCAGTGTATCGCCATGCTCAAAACTGTTACTGAAACTTGACCAACTGTTTGGATACTCAGGTGCAATGAATAACAAAAACCAACAAAATTCTTGTAACATGGAACTGTTAAGGATTTGCTTTAACTCTTAGCTGTTGCTAATTATACCAGCCAATTTGATTTGCTGATCAGCATGTTGTCATGCTCTTCAGCTGCGCATCATACAGAGCTGCCAGACAATAGCTAACCTGAACCAGCATGACATCATGCTATCGATCTGACGAAAAAAAACTGTAGGATACATAGTTATTGGATGGATAATAATTTTGGGAAGTGTTTATCAGGAGGCATTATTTCTCCAGTGAGTATCAGGACATTCAGCAGAACTGGTCAAGAAGCTGTTGTCCAACATCCCAAATAAAAGGCAACTCCTGGTCAGAGACCTAGTTCAGCTGACAGTCAGGTCACTCAGCAAAAAGACAAAATAGAAGGAGGTTATATTATTATCATTTTCATAGCTGTGTGTTTTTCTGAAAACTTCGTTTTGCAGTTAAACCGTGACATCAGAGGGTATCGGTGAATGTGATTGGTCTGATCTTCAACCTGTGACATATCAGTTTAGAGTTTGACATTGCAGTTCTTGACAAAGGAATCTAAAACTGCCTGGCAATGTTATTTTTCTGTGTACAACCACAACAAACATTTTCTGTCTTAGCCGAGTGTTGCACCTCACCAGAAGTCTCAATTTTTTGCAAACAAAGTGTGTTATTGTTTTTCACAAGACACTAGTTATCACAATTTCAAATAACTTCCAGAAATTTGTTGTCAGTCATGGTGAGGGACCACTCAGAATTTATGGCTAGGTAAGGTGGGAGTTTGCCTGAGGGGGCACCAACTTTTCAGACATGTTTCAAGGGGGGTTCAAATGCACAAGTATAACAGATAATGGATGGATGGATGATTGGGGCTTTACGTCCTGTATTTATGCACTTGATAGGCTAATTAGGACATGAGGAGGACACGGCAATGAGGCAAAGGATGATTGAAACAGCCGTCCAACATAGGCCTAGGTGACCCGGCAAGAGCTGGATTCGAATCTTGGACCCAGCGATTGACAGTCCAGCATGCTAACACTAGACCAACCCCCCCCCCCCCCACAAATAAAACAGTATATATATGTGTGTATTGCTTTGTATGTTGGAGGGGGGATAGTAAAAATATGCATGAAACCTAAGGGTCCATATGAAATGCAAGGGGGGTATCAAATTTTGACGGGAAGTTCTGGCAAAACTCCCACCCCCCAGTCATAAATTCAGAATGGTCCCTAACTGTCCTTTGAGGATAAGTAGTCTGTTTGATTCAGTTATGGCTGATTCAGTTATGGTTGATTGAAGCATCTATCAACCAACTGGTGCTGGTATAAAAGCCAAACAAGCTAAACATACATAATCCATCTGTCAATGCATTTAGTCAGTTTTTTGAAATATGTGCTTGTCTGTCTACAAGTGGACTGCTCTTGCATTGCCACAGATCAGAACATATGCTGTCTTGTGTTGCCCCCTAGTGACTAGTGTGCTATTCAGCGAGCTCCTGCGAGCGTCCACATACTTTCGACCAGAGGAACACACACAATTTTGTCTCGAAGAAACCGGGGCTGTTTCTGGGTGCTGATGGCCTTGTCTACTTCCTTAGAGAATGTGATTGCCAAGACAGACTCTGGTATACATCAATGTTGGATAGAAATTTTGTGAATTTGCAATGAAATTGGAAATATTTCTTGGGACAGCAATGCTGTAGCATAGGAAATCAACTTTTGTGCCAGGTGGCGGCAGCATGCAGTTCTCAGTTTCACCAGACTGTGTGCTTGTAATATACAATGTTATGCAGCTAAATCTGTGAAATCACGGTTTTGAGATAAAGCAAAGCGAAATTTTAAAAACACACAGCTATAAAAAACGATAATAACTCAAAGGTAGTTCTGAAATTTGGCATGATCTGTTTTTGATGTTCTGTTAATTTTGCCTCCCCCCTGAAAAACCTTTATTATGTATTGTGAAAATACTATAACTAGCATTTTAATAGCAACGAATTATGTTCAATTTCAATGACAGAAAATTTTTAATTTATCATCTTTATACATGTATAAGGGAAACTGTTGCAATGCAGATGAGGTCATTTCAGAATCAGATCAAAGGCCCAGCTACTTATGTCCAAAACTGCTCTGCAGGCCTGTAATTCCTCACGAATATTAAGCAACTGTCCTTCTTATATTAGGTCTTCTGCTTCTTCTGAGTGGGAGGTGCAGTTTGTCCAGCTTTTTCACCCCCCTGTCAGCATGCCTCGGTGGTCCAACGTCGGCCCAGCGTCAATCCGATGTCAGTAGCATCGGACCAGCTTCGGGCCGATGTTGGACCGCCGAGGCACGCTGATAGGGCCATTATAATGCTCCCTAGATTACTAATGGGCAATTCCAGTATAGGACACTAGAAAAGCCCTTCAGGGCACATGCACTGTTACATCTATAGGCATATTAATAGGTCTATAGATATCTGTCCATGAACACGCAATTAGGGAACTGTAGCAAAATTTAGGGAAGAAACAATGTGTTTTAAAATTTGGAAAAAGAAATTTGTAGTAAAAATTTGAAGAAAAAAAAATTATATTACAGCTCTAGCAATTGATCTGAAGAAATCAGTTTTTTTTTTTCTCAGTGCCAGAGTAGACCTATGATGTCATAGGTGGATACTCCATTGCCAAGCACTGGAGGATATGCAAAATTGGTGCAATCAATGATGCCATAGGTCAAACTGGCCAATAGCATCCGTTGTGGACAGTTTCATCATAGCCTTGCTGTTACATCATTGCCAGAGCGTCCAATAATATCACAACAACTCAGGTGCAAGGTTGGACAACTCCTGGGGAGGGGGACTCTCTCAAAAGCAGTCAATTGATCCTTATGTCTCCATATTAACTCCTGTGAACTATGGTAACCAATAAAACAATATAGGATTAAACTAATTGTTGGTAGTTTAACACTGAAAGGAGCCGCCAACAAAACTGCAAATGGTAAACAAAATGCTTGACTTGACAGGTCCATATCAAATCCAATTCAGATCAGTAGCATGTTGGTGAACAACTGTGATTTATACCACTGTTCGCTTTTTCTGGCCAATCAGAAGGCAGGATTTCGCTCTGATATAATGCATATTACAGCTCATACACCTGACCATGATATTGCATGCTTGGCTGACTACAAGTTGACAAAATTGAAGAAAACACTGAAACAAAACTGACCAACAAAGGATTAAAACTGAACACAGAAAGAAAACAAGGAGGAAGATTGTATCAAGTGTAACTGGTCTCAATAAAAAGGCTGTATTCACTCTTTTTTATAACAATATCTGAAATAATATCAAATTAAGGTCACTTGATAAAATAGTTCATTTTGGATAGGCAAACTGCAAAAAAAAAGTGGAGCAGCAGACCAACAATTTTGGCCCCATTTGGCAAGGTCAAAGAATTATTTTTTCTTCTTAATTCGGGGGCTGCCGCCCCCGAACCCCTGCTTCTTGTTTTCTATTATTTTTCTAATGTATTTCGTTACTTCAAAATAAAATTTGCTCAGTGACTGTAATAATCAGCCTCACCGAAGAGACCTTGGCTGAGAGGGTTGCACTATCGACCTACCTATCTATCTATCCGTCTATCAATCTATCTGTCTATCTATCTATAAAACTAATCTATGAAATTAATGTATTGTGTAATTACTATTTATCTATATTGATCTTTCTATTATTTTCCATCTATCTTTCTATCAACAAGATTAATGCATTGTATCATTTCCTGAGAACAAATAATTCTGACCTGTTGCCTGTAGGGCTGCCAACCTTCAAATGAACCGAGGAACATGAATGTGCAACAAATACAATGAAATGTTGTCAAACAAGAAGGATTGAAGGCAAACAAAAGGATTTAAACTAATTTGTTTTGTACTTAGTGGTATAAGTTAGATAACACCCTTGTTTGTGACGATATGCAATAATCCTCGGGCTAAAGCCCTCGGATATATTGCATATCGTCACAAACGAGGGCGTTATCTATTACTAATTTCCAGTTATCCTCTTAACCATGCTTGGTTGAATTTCGGGCACTTTTGGTATCACCAAATAATAAACAATCCCCCCTCCCACTTAACACCAGAGTTTTTGCAGCGGTATCATTGGCTCATCTGGCCATGACATAATTGCAAGGCTATGATGAAGTTGTCTACATGAAATGCTATTGGCCAGTTTGACCTATGACACCATAGCTTGCACCAAATTTGTATAGGTTCCAATGGAGTCTCCAGCTTTGACATCATAGGTCCACACTATGAAAAAAATGTATTTCTTCAGAGCAATTGCGAGAGCTGTACAATTTTGGGAAAAAAATGAGAAAAATTATTTTCTTGTGAATTATTTTTTTTGGAAATATGAAAAAAGGAAGCTCTATAGCCGTAGAATGACGATGTAAGTTCAATGTGCAAATTTGGTGGTCGTGGTGTAAAAAAAAAGTGGAAATTATTAACAAAAAGTAGCCTTGTAGCTTAAGTATGACAATGTAAGTTCACTGGGCAAATTTGGTGGTCATGAGTCACCCAGACGCCTCGTGAGAGGGAACAAAATTCTAAAAGTTGCCTTTTGTAAAGTGAGATAGAGGATTTCAGGAACATGATTGTTTTCATGCATGGTGATACATGAAACGCTTTGCCTGCCATTTTATATTCTAAAGGCCATGTAAGCCATGTTTTACAAAAAATTTTTCTGGAAATGTTTTTAATGAAGTAACAATCAAATATTGGAATTTTTGTGATCGTGACTTCATTTAGCATTGTCTTTTATATTTTCAAAAACCGTTGCTCATGTTATGTGAGATTAACATAAGCAACCTATTTTGAACTCTCAGGAAATACTTTGTAAATATTTTGGAGAAATTTAGGTAAACTTTATTGAGATATTTGTCAATATTTCAGACAGGGAACAAATGATATAAAGTAGATCTCCACAACGAAGTGATGCTTTATAGAGTGATGACTCCTTAAGCACTGGTTGTCCTGGCAGACTGATTTGTCTACATCAAGAATGTCCAGTCTGGTAACAAAGTGCATGACTGGTTGCTAATTATCTCAATACTTCCTTTCAGACTCTGCTCCCGAGTTATAAGGCGAGTGCACTGGCAAGGGAAGAAGACCTGAACAAAATGGTTTGGCGGCAATTAAGAGGTGGGGCAACTGATTGGTCAGAAAGCAAAGGAAAAATTTGGATTACCAGCAAGTCAGTTGCAAGAGACGTTATGGCCAAACTCAAGGTATGAAGTTTCAAATAATTCTTAGCATCAGGGATCATGATTCTAGATTATATAGATTCGTACTTCAATAATTGGTTCTCTTCACCCATTTTGCCAGAATTGTCAAATTACAGAAAAGTAGGCACTGTTACTGGACATATGGCGAATCCCTGTTCTCCCTCTTGAAACAAAAAAAAATTGGGTCAACAGCTCATGATGTCACAGCTTGTGTAGCCAGCTGTAAACGATTGTGGTGAGAGTAAGGGGCTAACCAGATTATAGTTGGGGGGGGGGGGTGTCCAGGGGGTGGTATGGATTTTACTCTAATAACATTTTTTTACGACTAAGCAATTTTTGAAAATTGTGTGTGAAAGAGCAACCAACTTTTTATTGCAATTCTAATGAGTTATTGTGACCAAGCTAAAGGTAGAAACAAACTATTTTCTAACTTCCATGTGCTCTAGATATTTTTTTCAAGTCAAGTGGCGAAAATAAAATGTTTTTCTTTTTTCAAAAAGCCTACCCTCAACACCATTATTTAATAAATTGTATCTGTCTGTCTTTCTATTCATTTTATCAAGTGTAGCCAAATAAATCTCACCACTACAGTGCCGCAAAAACGTTATGGGAAAAATGGGAATGGGTCTGTTTCTGCCTCTACTTACTCAATTATTAATTTCCGAAGGCAATAATAGCACTTCTATCCTTTAGATAGACATCTCATGAACAGATCTGACATGTTGTTTTATTATTTTAATCTGCAAATCGGGTGTGCCAGGTGATTCTTGGCAGCAACTCCATTTTCGACCTCAAAGAAGTTTTGGACTTCTGAAAAATAACTACTTTAAGATGATGTCTCTCATACAAATGACATAAGAAATATGTTATGACACTAGTTTGGTCAAATGGAATGTTGTTTGTCCTTGACAGATGTTAATAAAAATGATTTTTTGTCATTTTGATTTGTCTCTTTGAAGATGAGCAGGCCAATGAATAATGAACATCTTGAAGCAAGATAATGTCTAACAGCATAACACAGGCAGTAAAATGATAAACATTTACCTTGTTTTACTTGGTATTGCATCTTAATAGGTTTTCAGCACCTCTCAGGGCCTTTTCACAATGTTACAAAAGTTTCCAAAAGGATCAGGTAGTATAAATCAATGATTGAGGTATCTGTTACAAACTAGCGGAATATGAGACAAATGATCAAGTTAATTGCTATAACAGCCAAAATTAATTTTTCTGTAAGATTCCAATTACTACAATTTGACGGATGTTGCCTGAAATTAATTTTAACCTTGCACATTCACATTAAATTTTGAGCGTGGTATGACCATGAATATATGGAAAAATGCAATCGAAGATTTGAATACTGTTGCAGTATGGTAGTGAAAATAATTCGATTGATGCTGAATACCAGTACAACACTTGGTGGGCATAAACTTAGAATTAACTCTTGTTTTGGCTTGAATTGATCATTTTCTAATAAAAACAGGAGCTCCTACTAATAAATTTAGTAATAAATGTTGTGTCAACACAGATTTCTATGATTATATTGACATTTGGATGTTAATGTATACTGATTAGAGAATCATTTTAAATAACATAATATAATTAAAATACATATTTTTTTGAAGATTTAACAGCAAGATCTCCATTAAAATGTCTCCCTGAGTCAATTCCCTACTTCTAGAGACTAAAAAAAAGAAGACAATTATTGCTTCTATTTCAGTATTTGCCTTTTCCTGAAAATTTCCCACAACTTTTTGAAGGCAAAAATTGGTTTAGCAATCCGAGATTCACTAGCATATCCATATCATGGCATTGAAGCATACACCTACTAGCCAGACCTGTTCAGGAGATGTATATTGAAGGGAGAGAACATCAATAATTATCACTGGAAATGGCTTTTTTGGAAATTAGAGGCAAAAATGGGAGCTACTACTTTTTTCCCATAACGTTTTTGGTGCATTGTAAATTAGTTTTAAAATAGAAATGGTATCAGTAAAATCCAAGTTTCCAGGCAAAAAGCACCATGAATAAAAAAAAAAAAACATTTTATATTTTAAAAGCCAATTTTGCTCTTAAATGTTTTAGAGTGCATGCATTTTTCACCTCAGATCAGCCTTATCTTAAAATGATTGGCTGATTGACTGCCCTGAGCTGGCAAAGATGGCTAACGGACCTTGCATTTCCTGACAATTGTTATGCCTGCAGTAAGGAGTCATTATCTGTTTGTTAATCAGTGTGATCAACTCAGTCTATGATGTCACCTAACTTGACCTACCATTTGCAGACTGGTGTTTGGCTAATTGCTCAGCATATACACGTCGCATACTCTCCCTGGCTAAATTAGCAAATTTTTAATTATTTACCACATTTGAATGATGTTTGGAGTCGTTTTTGCCTAATTTTTGACAATGGCTGCCCATTCATACAAATTGGACAGAGCTATGTCTGATGTCCAGATAGGAAATCAAGACCTAAAGAGATAATTCCTCAGTCATCGATCTTTATCCACTCCCTTGGCCCAAAATTGGTGTCAAATGGTTGTAGAGAACAGTCCCCTTGATTTTAGACGATATTTCATGAACCTTAAATTGGGGGATGCATTTTCCAGGTTCTTGCAAGACTGAGCAATAGTACTTGAAGCATTCTGAGATTGTGGAAATGGTACGTTTTGAAAATTTACCTGATTTGCCATGGAATGATACAATTGAGAGCTAGAAAACTCCTAACAGTGGAACGCCTTTCCTGGAACACCCTGAATCAGAGCATAATAATTAGTAGCTTATTATGCACCCCCACCCCATTAAAATTTCTAAAACATCAAGAATTGCCAAATATTATCAATCTTCACAGGGGGTTGCAAAAGGGGGAGGCGGTTGCGAAAGGGGGAGGGGGTTGCGAAAGGGGGAGGGGGTTGCGAAAGGGGGAGGGGGTTGCGAAAGGGGACAAGGATGGCTACAGTGGGGAAATTGCCCCCAGCCATGCTACTGACTGTGCCACTGGGGTTATTCACATATTCCTGGCTCCCAGGTTGAACTTTTTTCGTATTTTTGGACCCCGACTCCTGAACTATAATAATTCTGTATGATTGTGCCTTTGCATTGAAGGCACTGGTTCTGTAATGCCGTGCCATACTCACTCCGACAATGTAATGACGTACTTTTAAATTTTTGAAAGAGGACATAAACATGTTCGTTCAACAATTGCTATCTTGGGATATAATTGTGTTGTTTTATTATAGTTTAAACCTCCTATTTTGGTTGTGATTTTACTATAATACTTCATATTACTTTTGATTTTTTTTTCATTTAAACTTGAATGCACAGTGCATTCAAACTTTTTATTAATATTTAATGCACTCTATCAAGAAACTCACATCATCATTCTCATCGGAAGAAATAAATATTGTACTACAGTAACTGTAAATCATGCATGGATAATTCTTCAATTTCTTGCTTGAATTCAGCAGTATTTGGCAATTCTGAAATGCTTCCTGATGCATCTGCGTCCTTCTCAAGCACCCAAAAACCAACACAGGCTGATTTGCATTCCTCTGATGACTGGTGTCCTCTGGCCACCCTCAACATGTCACACTTGTGCACTAGCACAAGCCTTAGAATTATTTTTCACCGCGACTTCTTTGTTATTAAGGCTGTTATGGCTGTTATTTCAAATTGTTTATTTATTAGTTAGTGGCCGACCAGATGATCTTTGATTTTTGGCTTTTTTCAAACTTGACACAGAAAAACAAAGTTTTTTCAGCACATGAAAATTTTAAAAAAAGTTTGTTTCCACCTAGAGCTTGGTTACCGTTATGTTAAAATTGCTTTAAAAAAGTTCGTAGCTCGTCCACATGCGAAAAATCCATAATCCCATCCCCCCCAACTATTGTCTGGTCAGCCCTAATATAAACCTCAGCAATCCCGTACATGCAGCATTTAGGGCAGGCCACGGGCCATTTTTAATGTGGCGCTAACTAGCGCATACATGAAACCTAAGTTCCAACATCCCTGGCATCCCTGGCATCCCTGGCATCCCTGGCATGTCATCAAAAACTGCCAGGAAATGTAGAATTTCTGCAGCAAATGGCAAAGTGTTGGAATTCTAGAATAATTGGAGAACTGCTGAAAAGTTATGCAGAATATAATAATTTTTGCAAACACCAGAATTCCCACAAGAAATTGCAAAATTATAGAATTCTTTAGTTTCTTTGAGAAGTGCAGGATTCCTTCAGAACAGTCTGGTGAAAGTATATTAATTATCTCTACATTTTGATAATCCCTTAACAAAATTAACTTATATTATGCTGCTGCCCATGTGCAATCATCTTGGTTAAAAATACAAAGTAACCTTACTCTATTTTACATTCCAGATTTACACACCTTTGGAGCGTAAGCTGATCACACGGTATATTTCATATTTTTATTATTTTAGTTAATAATATATTTTAATGTACATGGAAATTTGGTACTCATATAACATGGTTTAGTTGTGCCTTTTGATAGTCTGATTAATGGATATTCTGTTCTTTTTTAAAAAAGTACAAAAAAGCTAATTTTTTTTTGTTTGTTAGCCAATACTTTGTAGCTCTTGCATGTACATGGAGGAAATTTGGTACAGATGTAGCCTTTATGGTCTAGTTGTGCCTTTTGATGGTCTCATTGATAGATATTCCATACTTTTTGAAAATAATTAGAATAAATATTTAAAAAAAGATTTTTTTTTAGGCTAAGACTCATTCACTATTGCATGTACATTGATAAAGTTTGGTACCTACACATATGGCTTATATGGTCTTATTGTGCCTTTTCATGGTCTGACTGATAGATACTGAATACTTTTTGTAATATTCAGAATCTATCTGGCCACTATTGCATATACAGCAATGAAATTGTATACATATATATATATAAACTTATATCATATGGTTAGCCAGAATACTCGCTGCTGATTGGCCGACAGCCGTGCAATATTCTACGATATTGCACGCATGATATTGCACGCTCATTTTAACATGTAAAAGATTGGACGGACCTGAGAGGAAGCACCATATTTTCACAAGCTGACAACAAGAGTGTGTTTTTTAATTATACTAAAAATTCAACCACACGGCAACGGAAGTAGATAGGAAGATGATTGTGACGGCAAAAGATGTGTCTATTAAAGAGCTAATCGCATATCAACATTTTGTACTGCTTATGTAATTTGTTGCATCAGAATAAAGCATTAAGTGGCCGAAAAACAGCTTTTTTGGTGATTTTATTGTGTTTAGACGTCAAAAGTCTGCTATAAACTTTTTCAAAAAAATCGAAAATTAAATCTATCATCAAGTACATCATTTTTGGATTCCTGTAGTGTGACATTTTTTTTGTTGAGTGAAATATTCATCCATTTCTAGTGAGATGCATTTTGAATATGTGGTTCAAAAGAAACACAAATTGAGTCTTGCAGCAGCAACAATTTCGTTTGTTGGTTATAAATAGTTAAAGAAAGTCACTGCACAGCACTGGAAATATTTAGAAAAATGATTGTGGTGGCCAAAAGATGCGTATATTAAAGGGCTAAGTAGATATCAACTTTTAGTTCTGTGTATGTTATTTGTTTAATCAGAATAAAGCATTAAGTGGCCGATTTTTCAGTGACTTTGTTGAATTTAGAGGTCTTAAAAGTCTGCCACAAAGTTTGAGAAAAAAAATTAAAGAAGACCAATCCTCAAATATATCTTCTATGGATGCCAAAAGTGTGAAAATGTTTTGTGAGTGGGATAGTTATTGATACTACATTTCAAACATGCAGGTCAAACAAACACAAAAAGAGTTTTGACATCAGAATTCCGGCCCTTATCTTAGCATTTCCCAAAAAAACCATATGATATAACAGTTATTGCACATCACCTCGTGCAATATCAGTTTTTATGGCACCTCGGTGACTAATATTGCACTCGGGCTGCGCCCTCGTGCAATATTAGTCAGCTCGGTGCCATAAAAACTGATATTGCACGAGGTGCTGTGCGATAACTGTATATTATTCGACAACGGAATATCATGAATATACATGTGTCATAAAAACATAGGAATAAAAATAAGTAATGCAGTCAAAAACAGAAGATATTTACAAGAGAGGTATAGTGACTACATCTATATACAAAGGAGGTATAGCAAATACATCTACGAATAAGAGCAGTTATAGTATTGCATTGTTATTGATTATGTTAATTTAAAAATATTTATACTTTTATATTTTATAAATATTATATATTTTAGTATCATATATATATCACCTATACAATGTAGCAGTGTTTTCATTTGTATTTAACACTTTTTGAACAACTTTGCACATGCATGAAACTGCATCATAATATGTGTAAAATTAGTCTAGTAGGGCCTTTTCCTGGTTTTACAAACCCTGGCAGGGCAAATAGAGATAATTGCAGGCCAAGACTCGGCTGCTATTGCATATCTATACAGTTGTCCCTGCATCTCTCATGGGGGTGCGGTCTCTTGTCATGGTGCAAAATGCATTAAATTTCCTATGTAGAGCGGGCAGAAGGCGGTCACATTAGGCAAGCTGGTCTTACAACAGGGGGTCTTACAATGCAGGGACCACTGTATATGCAATTGGGTACACAGTACTACACACACCAATTTCATGGTGTAATAGTTATCTTCTAAAGGCGTTCATCGCTGAAAGTTTGCTGCTACGCAGCCTATGTTTTAGGTTTGAAATGGAGTAGCCATAGATAGAATTATAGATATAAAAAGACATCAATGGTGTTATATTGTTAAAACTGTGCTTGTAACTAACATGTCAATTCACTCAATATGTGGTTTGCTGTTTAAAGCTACACAAAATTATATAGGGGGAAACCAGGGCACATTGGGACGGGGTGTTTTCTTGTTTTCTGACAAGGTTTATGTTATGGTGACATCCATCGAATCTTGTGAATTCCCATCCTGATGTTTCTATCCTTTGGTTGGCAGATCACATGCAAGATGCAAAGGCTTGGCGTAAAAACGTTTGAGCCCCTACTAATCCAATAAATTCCAAGGCGTTTCGAGTCGAACCTATTGCTAGATAAACCGTGAAATACTGTGAAATACTGAATCCGTATCGATGCTTGTATGACAGGGATCCAGTATTTTTGCATTGGGAGTAATTTAGTTAGTTTTTTTCTTTTCCTCATTTGTAACGAATTCACTGAAATGAATTTATTTTCTAGAACAAAATGAATTTAGGGATTAATGCCGATTAATACCTTTGTACAGACAAACTGTCACAAAGCAATCTCTTAGCTGTTACCAGCCCTATCAGCGTGCCTCGGCGGCCCAAAGCCGGTCCGATGCTGCTGACATCGGACCGACGCCGGGCCGACGCCGGACCGCCGAGGCACGCTGACAGGGAGATAATTTGAGCCTAATTAATGTGCCAGCCTAAGGGAAACATTGAATCAAATGTCCGACTCGAGGAACTTCCCTTCAGCTTCTACACAATCGAGTGTACAATTTGATTGTCACTTTGGTCCAAAAATGAACATCATTGGATCTCATCAGGAACAACATCAATGTGTGCATACATATCATAGATATTATCCCCTAAAAAAATTTTGCACAAACTGTTTTTTCCCTTAAATTGTAAAATAATATAATTCATTACACAAATTATGAATATTTCAGGACCGGACGAACTTTAGTGGTATTAATCGGACAAGGGTGTATTATAATCCATTAGATAGGGGAGAATCTAAGCTCTCCAGATATATTTTTATGCTTTCTGTAACTTAATTAGGACCGGAGATATGGTCAGTTGAAAAAACGTTAATATTGTGAATTTTTTTACATAGCAGTAAATTTAGAGAGTCATCCTTTGACATATTTACATTCACTGCGTGGTTATGGTGAGTCAGGGGATCTTCAAATTTTGTGACATTATTCAAGGGCATTGGGGCAACAATTACTCTTAGATTTGTGTAAATAGCCCATTTCCTTTTATGGCAAATTTATGCTGAAAAGCTTCAATAAGGCAATAAAAAGATGAATTCTTCAAAAATTAAAAAAACCCTTTGAAACTAAGAGTGGAGTTCCAGCAAAGTCCCATGTGTTTTTGGGGTCAATTTGTAATTTGAAGTGCGGTAGGAAGGCTTGTCTATATCATCATCCCAACTACTTTTGGAAATAAATGACAAAGATATGAAAAATCCTATCTCGTCAATTTTTTTTAGCGCCATGGTTTATAAAAAAATTTAAAATTGTTAAAATCGAAACTTATATTCCGAGCCCCTTGGAAAGTTCTTTAAACTAAGTATATCTCTTTGAAATTGTAATCACCTTTTCCATGAAAGTGTCTTCTTTAATTTCATGCTTCATTGCATAATATGGGATGCATGACCACCGAATGGCAGAAAAAGCTTCACAGTAGGAAAAATAAGAACATTTTTTAGTTTTTCAGGTTTGCCTGGACTGACTTTCTTGTACATAACCCCAAATATTTTTTTAAAAAGGCTGGTAGCGACCACTTTTGCTTACATATCCTTGCTATAAACTATATTTTGGATCATTCTAAACTGTTTTTAAGAAATCCTATCTTAGAAAGTTCACGAGTATCGAGCCACCTTAAGGATAACCCATGTTAAGTGTTAATACAATCTGGCACAGATGGAGGCAATAGATCAGTATTTGCCAGATGACATGTTGAACAGATGGTCAGACAGATTGATAGATTAATGTTTTTTTGTTTTCTCGTTTCGTTTGCTAATATTTTCCATATATCATCGTTATAAACATTGTATTTACTTTGTGCCATTTCTCTTTTGATATTGCTATTAATTGTTCCTTCTCTTTTTTCTCTTGCAGCATTTTGCATACCTATATTTATTATTGTGATATTAACAAGGAATGGAATTCAGATTTTGTAGGCTTACTGACATTCCTCATCAGAGAAGGAGCAGATCCCTTCTATCCATTGGGACCAGGAGGCAAACCACCATTTGAAACTGCTTTCAAGGTGTTTCTGGAAAAGTTCAGTCCTCATCTGTCAGACTCATTGATGCCCTCAGTTTCAACTTTTCTGGAGGAAGCATTCAAGAAATGGGAAAATTCAGAGACAAAAGAAAGCATCCTATATGACGTCATCAAGCATCTTCCAAGTGACATTGTGAAGGGTGAATCCAGTCATCTTTCCACCATCAAAGGACTAATTGTTAGAAATTGTCTTGAAAATATTAAAACTAATTCTCATATTCGTGATTATCAGGACAGAGAGGGAAAAACTCCACTTCACAAATTGATGGAGACTATTTTAATTGATGGGTTGTGGAAAAGAATTCCAGGATTAATTGCAGGAACTGACAAACTTTGGGATCTCATGTCTAGATTAATAACAAATAGGAACGTTAACATCGAGGATAAAGACAAAGTGACGCCTTACTCTTGGATTCTCTGGTGGCAGAATTCTGTGACAGATCTCCAGACATTTGATGATCAGCAAAAACAGAAATTGGTCAAAAAGATTGAGGATGTGAAGAAACAGTTCCAGGAAAAGGGGGCTAGTGAGGAAGATGCTCTTCAAGGACTGAAAACCATAAGGTAAGCACACAGTATACTTCTCATGCTCTTCAAGTTATTCTCTCTTGTGCACTAATTATTGAAGGGTTTGTCATGAATGGCAGTCATACTACATGAATTACACGCATAAATATCTATAAATATCTATAAGTGTTTGTTCAGTTGGTAATTCACGCCTTAGTACAAAAGAAAGATTAGAGTGATATTGAACTTTTCTTTCTGCCAAATTTAATTATCTGTCATTCTTAGCTCAATATATGCAGATAAATTCCTTTGAAAATCTAAACAAATACTTTTAAAAATCCCTGAAAACCCTTGTTTTGTTAATAAATCAAGCATTGCAGGGCTCTCCTTTAGTAATTTCAGGCTTTACAAGCAGGTAAAACGCAATTCTGTTGATTGGAAGTGTATATAAAACATAAAACTGAATTTATAATCTTGTTTTTTTTAACTGCAAAATGAATTTTGCATGTAATCAGGTGAGATCTAGTCGCTTTAACAGCCAATAACAAGCTTTATTCCTTTAAAATGCAGTTGGAATCAATACTTTATCCAATTTTATTTCCTAAAAAAAGCCTGGAAATTATCTTTTTTTCCGACTCTACACCCGTGATATAACATATTGATGTTGTACCGGAGGGACAGACACAGTGTGGATTGATAACGGTGGTATTGGCAACAAAATACTGTATTGGTATTGGATCGGAAGTGAAAAAGTGGTATTGATACATCCCTACATAAAATTGCTTTGTAAAATTGTTCTTGATAAGCTTGGGAATGAAGCAAACAGCCCAAAACATTTTACTTATGCAAAAAATCTACGATTGAAAAATATGTCTTAATTTGTTGAAAATCTGTTGTATTATTTAATTATTACATCAGCAAAGTAACTTGCGCAAGCAGATCAATGACATTTAGCAGAAATTGCAGAAAAAAGTGAAATGTCTTGTACATCAACTGAATGAATGAAATAATACAAAATATGACTTTTTATGAACTACGGTGTAGGGAATAAATGAATTCTATATTCTACTGAATCATGCAAAGAACTATAAAATTATTTATATCAAGAGGAAAATTTACACTTTTCTTATGTCAACTTCAGTTATATAATGCGAAAATACCATTAATTTGACGTGGATGACTTTACACAACCAACCGTTAAAGTTCTCATAATTGAAATACTTAGTTCCAAGTGCAGCAGTTCTAGACCTGCAGAGCCAGCAATATTATAATCGGATCATTCATCCGTGTCACTGTGCCATAAATTTAAGAGGATGCTGATGGGTGATCCAAAAATTACAGTTTTAGATTGAGCCCGTATTGTCAAAAGTCTCTACCTCAATTAAGACACGATTATTGTGAATGTTGTATCAGAATGAACATGTAGTACCATTTAGAATGTTTAAATAACGGCAGCATTTACTTTGGAATATTTCCATAGATTTGACTTCCTGAAGAGAGTCTCCCAACTTGAGCTGTTTAATATTAAGAATACACAAATGCTGGTTCAGGGCAGTTTGGAAATATCATTTTGTGGAGTGGTCCCTGCCAATTTTTAACCAATGTTTATGTTCACAAGATTTGGCTTGTCACACTTTTATTTTCATGCCGAAATTAGAGTATAGAAAGCCGGTAAATTGGGTAGAGGCACTTGCATTTCTCGGGACTAGAGGAAAATATTAAAAAGTGATTTGTAAAGCGGAGTGTTTTAAAAACCACTGATTTATATATTTGATCATCTGTCTGAATTTTTAGCCTCTGTGCCGGAATTTGTAGCTTTTCTCAAAGTTTTGGAGAGGGGGGGGTAGATAGATAGATAGATAGATATGGTAAGTGCAGCCCTCTAAGCCAGTTCTGGGCGCTCACGAGGGTTGATTGATGAGATGGGAGAGAGAGTGGGAGTCCTCAACATGTTACACATTTACCCCATGTGAGGGATCTTTTACTTGCCCAGCATAGACACTAATACAAGGGGCCGCCAATTTAACGTCTCATCCGAACGACATCCAGCTGGGATTTTGCTCATGAAGGTTCACTGAAAATTTGGGTTCCCCACCCGGGGTTCGAACCCATGCTGGCAAAGACCTTCAGCGGAGCGGCGGCTCCCTCTGATAAGCCTATGAAAGCTCCTCCCCCCTGACTGTAATAGTTGCCTGTTCCCCTCCCCAGCTGTAATGTAATTGCCTGTTAAGCCTAATAGCCCCACAGTGTGCATGAAAGAAATATTATATATTGATGCTGCATAAATTTCAAGTGTAAAGTAATGGGTGAGTTTTAGAAAAGTCAATCAGTGATCAGTCCGGAAGACTGCAATAGGCCTATTGAAGGAATGACTGAGTTGCACTTAATGAGTGAGAGACAGTGACGCTGTAATGGCGTTGGTGATTGGCAGTAGGCCTAATTGCCATCAAGAGGATTAACATCACAGAGACATAGACAGGAAAGGCTTTGTGATGCTGTAAGAATTCTTGGTCTTAAGTATAGGGATTTGAAGACAATTAAGGGCCATTCTCAAATTTCGGGACAAAGTGTAGCAAAAATGTCCATGTAATGCCCTCAGCAATGTATACATGAAATCATTCTCTAAAACTATCATTAGTAAGTCTGGAAATGAGGGAAACGGAGTGAACATTTTAGTGAGACCTAATACATTTTCTATGAAAATTATGTCTTAATTTGGTGAACACATGTTTTATGAAGTCTGCAAGGCAGTGGTACCCTGCTGCGCTGCAAGTGCGCCTGATGATATTCAATGAAAATAGCTCTTAAAAAACAATAATGAAACGAGCTATGTCAAGCAACGGAGTGGACAAAAAATTTGAAATAAGATAGTGAAATATCTGTTATATCAATTAAATCAATGAAATAAAACAAAAAACTGCACTGTAAACCCATGCCGTAGGTGCCGTTGAAAAAGTGCCGTAAAACTGACGACGATCTTACCGTAAGTCTTTGAAAACGGTAAATTGCCGTTAATTTAACAGTAAACCGTAATTGTAACAGTCACTGCCGTGAAACCTACAGGAAGATACCGTAAAATACAGATACGGCAATTGCCGTTACGTTAACAGGACGTTGCTGTAAAAGTAACGGCAAGCTTGCTGTTAGCTGTGAACACGGCTAGCTGCCGTAATTTTTCAGCGGTTACCGTAATTGTAACAGTAAGCACTGTCAAATTTACGGCAAGTTACCGTAAGCCGCAGGTTCAGGTATTTGAAATGAGAAATGTAGCTGCTGTTTCAAAGTCAGCAGTAATGTTATGTAACTTTATAAGATGGCATAGATAAAGGCAGCCTTTTGGACACTTTAGTTCCTTCTCGCCAGAACTTCGCACAGTGTACCTGTGGTGTTGTCCTAAGCAAGCAGGCTACTTTCTTCCAAATTAAAAAAACAAACATGAAAATAATGTAAAATTTAGAAATAAACTGGATTTTTTTATGAATATTGTCCTCAGGTCCTATTTCCAAAAATACATTTTGTCCAATATTTTTCCCCAAATTTTTTTTTCTAACTTATTGTTCACTTAATATTTTTCAAGCATTATTTTTCCCCAACCATTTTTTTACCCAATTTCATTGATTGTATAGTTCTAACTTGAATTATTTGGAATATTTGATCTGAACCTGGTATTGGTTAATGTACAACAGGTTTTGAAAACGGGCTAATTACATTTTTGTACTCGCCAACAAATGCTTTTGAGGCGTTAAACTCAAAACTCAAACAATTTAGAATTGCTGTTATTTTAGATGTAGGCCTGTTCATAAGTTCGGATTTAATATTTCTGATAACAGTTGTTATATATATATTTTGTGACTTTTCTGTTTGTTGTTATTCTTATTGGGCATTTTGCTTGATGGCAGATCTATGTTGCTTGTGAATTTTCAATTCTTACCCTTTGTTGTGCATGTAATGTAAGTTAAAGATTTAAACTCATTTTCACGAATTCAGTTTACCTTTGTTATTGTACTTACCTTTATAATTGCATTTGGACTTATTCATTTCGTGTTTCAAATATATATTTTATACATTTTTGGTGCTAATTTGATTTGCAATTTATTAAATGGATAAAAAGAACCAAAGCTGAACACAAACTTTTGCTTTCTGTGCATCGACAAATATACTATTGCTTCAACTTGTCAAAATTTAGAATTGAGATTTGTTTTTCATATGTCGTATTTCAGTATGTTTCACTTAATAATTTTTACCTTAAATTGATTTTACTATTTACTAAAGAGTTGCAAAAAAAGTGTATTCTTTGTAAATATATATTGTCATTTATAACTGTTGTTGTGAATATATTAAGTTTGATAAATTTTGCGTTGGGCTGGTTTTACCAGTAATACATTTTGGCTCGGAATACCACGTACCAACATCTTTTGTTTTCACATAATCATGTATCGCCTGTTTGAAAATCAGGAAGCTGAAGTAACAAAATCAGTTAAATGAACCTTTTTACATGATCAGAATTCAGTCCGAAATGCATGATGGGACATTGACTCCGTAACAAGATTGATATTATATATATATACCTAGGCATGTGCACTGTTTGAAATTTCAGTACAATCAACGGTTTTATTCCGTAATTTATATGGTCAAACGGCCGTGATCATGAAACTGTAGAAATTACAGCTTTCTTGATATTATGATAACGTGTTTGAATTCACGATTTAAAAACTGTAACTGAAGACTTAGCCTTGTTTTTTTTTCCATGCCCTTAAATAGGCTTAATGGGCAATGCCTTAATCAAGGTGTTTAAACTAAAGAGCATTCATTTAATCTCTGGAAGCAGGACTGATAAGACACATTCATGAGCAAGGTAAGATTACTATTATTTCTTCATTTGGCATTTGCCTCTAAATAGCCCACAACGGTGCTGATGGGGAGTAAAACACAAACTCACTCACTCACTCTGCATTTGGCATGCATGATAATGCTAAATTATATTTAATTGCCTATTATTTAATAACTACCATAATGGTTATATTGAGGTAATGAAATGGTATGGTTCCACAACCCACAATATTTTATTGTGAGAGATATTCCTTGATGAGGATGGAGGGGAGGAGGGTTGGTCTAGTGGTAGCGTGCTGGGCTGCCAATCGCTGGGTCCAGGGTTTGAATTTGGCTCTTGCCGGGTCACCTGGACCTATGTCGGATGGCTGTTTCAATCATCCTTCACCTCATTGCCGTGTCCTCCTCCTGTCCTAATAAACCTACCAAGTGCATAAATACAGGATGTAAAGCCCCAATCATCTATCCATCCATCCATCCTTGATGATGGGGCTTTACATCCTGTATTTATGCACTAGTCTTGATAGGTTAATTAGCACAGGAGGAGGACAGGTGACTCTGCAAGAGCTGAAGTCGAACCCTGGACCCATAGTGGAGCAGCAGAGGAGAGTATTCCTTGAGGCAAGTGATCACCGGAGTAGAACACAAAGTGTCATACACCAAAATTTTCCTCAGAATTTCTACTTTCAGGAATTGACTTTGAAAAGTTATGAAACTTATGGCGAAACCAATGGCAACTGTTTCCATGGCAACAAGTCTATCAATTCAGAGAAGGTTATGTACAACATATAATAAAGATGTTGTCTGATTAATTCAACTCTGTGAATCAATTCAACCATGCATTATGGTACAACTTTGTGTGGGCCACATATTAGGAAAAAATATTTAGTTCAGATTGTAATCCTGTTGCTATGGTGACCTTTGAATCATAACAAATGTGTGCAAATTTCAATACCTCGGGATGCAATCTTATGTATCACACATAATTAAGATTATATGGATTATCTGTTGTGCCACACTGAAAGCCCTTGTTCTTAGCTTTCCATTGATGCCTCACACAAGTATGTAGGTAGTATACTCTTGGAGTTTTGACTGAAAATGTGGCTGAGTATCCATTGTTCGATTCATACAAAATTATGACGTTCATGCCATTGTTTCTGTTGGATCATATCACTACTTACTGCAAGATATGAATTCAAAACCGATTCTACCAAATATTTAACAAATATCATCAAGCTTATGTTGATGACTTCCAAAATGGTCTTGAACCCCTTGGTTACCATGGAAATGAACAGGTAAACAAATATGACTTTGACATCATATTGTCTTCTGTTACAACTGAAACTATCCGGTCAAGTCAGTAAAAACAGCTTTATGCTTTGAATAAGGCAGGTTTGGTGGTCCAAATATTTGAATTGGTTGTCAAGGACAAGAAACTTGTTGTTTTTTGCATAGCAACAAAAAGAACGCGGCCACCAAAATTCAAATGCAGATCTCAATAGACCATGCCTGTGGGTCATTTGTGTGACGAGAGAGAGAGAGCATTTGACTGCATATTCGGTTGCTATACGGTCTGGAACTTTTTTTTAAAATCTGGGAAGACATCTTGGGGTGTGGCAGGTTAGGAGAAATCCAACATGACTGCTATGACATGAAAAATGGACTGAGTTGCTCACACAAAAGCACAGAGGTGTGTAATACATCAAAATGGGGGTTTTCTGGGTTGCTAAACCCAAATATGCAAAGAGGAAAGCTCTCGATATAACTATGTAGACTTAATCCTGACCTTTGGAGATCCATTTTGGTTAGTTTTCATATCACAAAGGTCTGTATAATTGACTCACCAGGAGCTTTCGCCCTACTCTCAAGGGCTTCCTCAGCTGTCTGAAGTGGCTTATTTGGTCACATGACTGCTCAGAGTCAAGTCATGTGACATCACTCAACCGGGACCCAGGCTGGGACCTCCCCCCCATATACTGCAACCTCCTGTCACATGACTTGACTCTGAGCAGTCATGTGACCAACTGAGCCACTTCAGACAGCTGAGGAAGCCCTTGAGAGTAGGGCGAAAGCTCCTGGTGAGTCAATTATACAGACCTTTGTGATATGAAAACTAACCAAAAAGGAAAGCTCTCGATATGTTCTGTTTTGAGATATGCAAGATGGCTGTCCAATCAAGCCAACCGGTTGGCTGTGAAACACAATTGTATTCCTTTGTTGCTGAACTACAAAAACTGCACAGGTCTGTTATACAGTTGCTCTTGAAAGTAAGTATTGGTTCATTGAATTTGTATCAGGGTTCATAAAACCAGATAGGGGTCCTATTCTTGCAGAAGTATGTACAGTGTACACCCTCTGCTCCTTTGGGATAGCATTGGTCTTAGGGTGTACTTCCTTTGGCAAGATTATAACCTCTGTCTATAGTATAAATACACATACTAGATATCTGCGAGAGAACCTTTTTTCTGCCTACGACGCCCCGCACCCACGGTATCCTGCCCGCAATTGCCCCGCACCCGCAGTCTCTGTCAGGATCAGCAGGATACAGCTACACCATGCTGGATAACCCCGCATCCACATGTGAGTGACAGCGGGTACCCGCGCCCGCATTACTTTGGCAATCATCCCTGGATAATCCTAATTCACATAAATATTATAAAAACAATGATCCATATTCATTGACTCATTCTAAATAATTGCATATTGTTATGAGTAATTAAGAAATGGCATACCAGACCAGCGTAAGCAATCACTATTCGCTAATGAACAGGTGAGGACTGTACTATGCGCCAGAGTGGCTGCCAAGGGCCCATCCACTCAGGGTGGTCCATGCAAGATGACAGAAAAATAAAAAGTTTCAAGCAAAAAGCCGAAGCAAAACCTTGCCAGCCGATTCATTAGTGATTCATGCAATCAAATCAATTGGTGAGGGCCCTCAACCTAATAAAAATTTACCAGATTATATAGCCTTTCATAATTAGCTTTTCTCATTTGAAATAATGCTGACGATAGGGATTTATTTTGCCACTGGCCTGAAAGGGTGCCAGTGTGCCCCTGCTAACGAAATTGTATCAATAGGAAAAAAAGTATAATTAATTATATCAAAACAGTTTATTCTCAGTTTTATGACTTTCTGGGCTGAGCTAGGAGATCAATGTACCAGTAATGTTACAATACCAGTATCATTCTGTTGCATAATTACACACGTTGGGACGGTTGGCCGATTAATGAATGAATTTAATGTGTGGTGCAGGTGCTATCTTTCTGCATTAATTCTCACTCAATTTCTTTTGTGCAATGCCCTAATTTTTTTTTGCCAATATATCAGGATAAATCTAGAAATACAAGACGTTCATTCATCAAAATGAGTGTTTTTACTTAGTGGCTTAACTGAAGTTATTTGAATCATGAAAATAGGCTGAAATTGACAACAAAAGATTGCCCACTAGGATCATGCATATTAATCTCTAAAATCAGAGTGATCAGATGGTATACTTGATAGTTGATACACACATGTGACCTGCTCCACCAAAATGAGTTCAAAGTAGGCATTATATATTTCTCAGAAATGAGCAAAATGTATTAAAAGGTCACATTTTGATGTTTTTTAGCTGTTGGTACCATGTTTTAGCAAAAGTAATTTTCTTTAAATATTTAAGACCATTTTACCAAAAATTGATTTTGAATTATCTAAATTGAATGTCCCTCTTGATTTTCTTAGTTCTTTAATTGCAATGGCGGAAATTTCAAGTGCCATTTTCTCAAAGTTTGATGTTTCGTATCATCGATGTTTGAGGTGCCATATCTTTGGATTGGATCGAGATATCAAAACATACTAAACATAATTTTAAAGCTCAATTACAGTACAATAAAGTCATTTTCATAGCTAAATATGATAGGAGGCCGACTTTGAACCCGTTTTGGTGGAGCAGGTCACACATATTTAACTGATAGCAATGAAGTAGCATACATTATGGTTACAACTGCCTAAACAGGGAAGGCAGTTAGTGAAAGTGCCCGCACATTACTGCTCGCACCCGCAGACAACCCTCAAATAATTGCCCGCACCTGCCTCTCGCCCGCAATCTTCTACCAGCGCTCGCCCCGTGCCAGCACTGAGTGGGTACGGGTACCCGCTGCCATGTGGGCATACCCGCCCCACACAGTTCTCAAAGTCAAATACCCTAGATACAAATTCAATGACCATGCTAGTAGTTGTGAAATTCAAGATTACTTCTGACATTGATGCCAAGAAAGAGAAACCTGTAATGCTGACAAAGCAAAAACAGATTATTTTGTAGAAATATAAACTCAGCAGCATTTAAAACACAAACTTTTTGCATTGTGGTAACCAGGTGGGTGAAGTAGGGGAAATGAGGGGATCACGCGGGTAAGTGGTGGGAAACGGGGGCAAGTGTATGAAAGTAGGTGGAAGCTTAGGGAGGCGGGGGAAATCGGGGGCGGTGGGATAAAAGGGGATAATTTATATCATGGGAACGGGAAAAAGTGGTAGGGAGTGTATCCTGTCATGAGGCCAACTATAGTACTGACTATACAGCATGTTTAAAGATCTCAAATGGTCAACAATGATGTTCACCTGTTTTTGCCTGGCGCACAACCCGAGTTGATGAATTGCTGGGTTGAAATCTTTCTGAGAGAGAGATTCATTCATTTATTCGGGTTGTGCGCCAGGCAAAAACAGGTGTGCGTCAAACCAAAACCTCTTTCCCACATTTCTTGGAGATCACATACCAACCTGTCAATGGTCGCCAAAGAGATGCAGCTTGAAACTTTTGTAGAGGAACCACAACGATGCAGATGGTTTCGGGGACAGGTGGCATCAAAAAACCCCTGAGCGCTGTTGATTTTTTTGGTTGTCATGAGAAGGAGCCAAATTTGTGCAGCTCACGAATGACAAATCTGTGACACTAATGACCTTGATGTGTATAAATAGAGGTGAAACAATGATCAAGGCAGGAGCGGAGATTAGACCTGATCAGATCGCTCCTGTATTAGCCTCCTTCACTGACACATGTTAGTTTAGGAATGCGCCAATGCCTCAGATTATGCTTCAAATGTTGGAAAATATGTCTATTGCTACCTTGTTATATAAATAACATCAGTACCATAACCACAAACCATGCATGTAGACACAAAATCAGCATCGGCATGCTGAAAACCCAGGTTTGGTCGCCGATAGGCCCGATACCTTCGTAAAGTTTTGGGTTCTTGAAATTTTTGCTGCTATGTGACGTCAAAAACCTTGTCGTGAGATCTTTTAAAACATAAGTTTTCATGCTGCGTAAAAAGTGTCTTTTAAATGTTGCAGAGTTTATTTGAACTGATACTGCAAAAAAGAAACCTTTCAAGAACAGCAAAATGGCCTAACAACTTTTTCCCTTAATATGGATGGGGGTCATTGGGGGAGTGTCGGTTACGTGGTAATGCTGGGTTGCAATTTGCTAGGTCCAGGGTCCCTATCCAGCTCTTGCCGGGTCATCTGGGCCTATGTTGGATGGCTGTTTCAACCATCCTTTGATCATTGCTGTCCTCTTCCTGTCCTAATAATTAAGCCTAGCAGAGCATAAATACAGGATATAAAGCCCCAATCATTCTATCAGCCCTTCTTAACATGGATGTTTTTGTCCAAATAAATTTGTCATTCTTAAATCTGTTGCTTTACTGAATCACTAGACACTGCAAACTCAGCTCTTGCACTTCCTCTGTATAAATCGTCTTTCCTCAGATGTAAAATCTGGAGACTCCATTGCGAGACTCAATTGCCCAGCAATGCAACATTTTTCTGATATGCTGTCATAGCCCAATTTAGCGAATAGCATTCCTTATGGACAACTTCATCACAGCCTTGGAATTATGTCTTGGCAAGACTGGCCAATAATACCACCACAACAGCTCAGGTGCTCAGTTTGGACTGGAGGGGGTGCTTTTTATTTGGTCATATTTTAAGTGTTTGAACTGTTTAACATGTTTAAGATGAGCATTTTTCGTCCTCAAATTGACTGAGAAATTCCATTTTTGATGTAGAGCCAGGAACTGAGTCGGCTACCTTTGGTCAGCTCACTTGAAGAATTAGTGGCTCACTTTTTCAGCTATCAGAATTTTGTCGGCTGCAACTTAATTTGACTTAATTCAGCTGACTTGAAGTGTCTTTTCATGAAAGGTTAAAGAATCATATAAATATAAATAAACTCTCCTGAATATCAAATGGTAGAAGTGCAATCAGACAAGAACCACAAATTACCACCATGAGGCATAAAAGCAGCTCTAGACCTTCTCTGACCCTCCTACATGTAATTGCAATTATCTGAGTTCAGTTTGTTCTGCTGCAACTTCCGACCTAATTGTCATCTGGAGACAAAGGCTCAAACGGCTTCAAGCTGAATTTTAAGCTCAGCCCCAGATACAATAAATGGATGTCGGACTCCGAGTATTTTACTATATGTGACGTCATCTATGTTGTTTTAGGTCAGCGCCGCCACCGGTCATGGCGGGAACAAGAGAACAATCATGACGTGACGCTATGAATAGGACAATGAACTTTGCACCGTTCACACATAGGCGATCATTTCAGCTGCGTCAGTTTTGTGATTTGAAGTGCAAGAATCAGTGCTCAACAAACAGTGATTTGGGGTCAGGAAAATACTTTTGGGGGGGGGGGCTGAGGATTTTACGCCCAGGACACACATTTAGCATTGTAGGTGCTCCTCCAGACAATAAAGCATTTTTCACTTTATTATTGCTAATTTTACAAACATTTTCTTTTTCATACATGTTCTGATTTTTTTTTCTGTGTCAAGTGGCAAACAAGTTCCTTTTTTTTCCACCAAATTATCAGCCCCCCCCCCTGTCCAATTAACCTTAGATTATCTAGTTTGGCCCCTAAGGGGGGGGGGGGGGTTGGTAGGTCTGGAAACACAGGTCTGGGCCAACGCCATCTTTGCTTTGGTGAAATTACAGAATCTTTAGCATTTAGTGCATGGTTTTGGGGTGATTTGTGGCTTTGAAAAATCTAAAAAAAATACAAGCATCTACCTTTTGTCTTTAGAAAACACGTTGGATAATTGAAAATATTTTTATCAGGCCGATTTATGGAGTAATGACAGGAAACATAACATGTAATCAAAACTTCGGACATCAACCTTGAGTGCTTCGGACGCACTTTTAACATAGAAAGAATGGTCGTACAGAGCCCAAACTTAGCTCAAAATGTAGGATATTGGTATAAGTTAGAAGTTGCTGCGCCCGATACTAAAGGCGCCATAGCGTGCTGTCATTGACGCAGCAATTGCACAAGAAAAGATTGAATAGATACTGAGCTGAGCTCTGCTGATCTAAGGGGGGGGATGGCTATGGAGTTTTGGTGAAAAAAAAGATTGTTTCCACTTGACACTGAAAAAAAAAAGTTTGTTCATCACATGGAAATTAAAAAAAATAATTAAAAAAGTTATGCGATAAAAAAGTTATGCGAGTGCGCATGCGACAAAAATTGTTCGTTGACTTGCCGTGAATGAAAAAAAAAGGTTCATCCAGGGGGTAAAGTCCATAGCCCCCCCCCCAACCAGGGACGGACGCAGGGGGGGGGGATGGGGGGGATGCATCCCCCCCCCACCAGACCAAAATTTATATATCTTTACATGTTAATTTTATCCGCACGCAGTCGCGGAATGTCGCGAATCGTGCGTTCCGCGACGCGATAGCTCAATAGACCCCCCCACCGGAATTTTCTGGATCCCCCCCTGCCCTGCCCCCAACTATCGTCTGGTCGGCCCCTAAGGGGCCGACCAGACGATAGTTGGGGGGGGCTATAGACTTTACCCCCGGAGCGAAATTTTTTTTTGTCCGCGGCGCGTCGACGAACAATTTTTTCGCATGCGCACTCGCGACAAACTTTTTTATCGGAATTTTAACATTACGATACCCTAGCTACAGGTGAAAACAAACTTTTTTTTTATTTCTATGTGCTGAACAAACTTTTTTTTTTAGTGTCAAGTGGGAAACAATCTTTTTTTTTCACCAAATATCCATAGGCCCCCCCCAAAGATCATCTGGTCGGCCCCTAACGGCCTAACATGTGACTAGACTTCTCTTGAGCAAAAATTTGACTTGCTGGTTGGATCTGATTGCAACGTTTTTAAAATCTTAATTCCACTCGCCCTGAAAATATGAATTGTCAGTTTGATTAACATGTACATCTTCATACTCCTGGCTCACTGGAAAAGGAGCAAGATAAAAATCTCTGCATGAAAGTGATGTAGAAGTGGTCAGTGATTTTGGTTCAGAGTATAAAGTATTATAAAATGTATTATGAAGTCAACCCATGCTAATTTGTGACACAGAATAATATGGTTAGTTGAAAACCAGAGTGTTGCATCTTTTCTAGAAGTCAAGTTTCAGCATTCTGTGATTTTTTGATAACCCTGGATTTCTTCAGGTGATTTTTAATTAAGTTTAAGATGCTCAGGTGAGAAGGTCAATCAAACGTCATTCAGTTCTATGAAAGCCTTATTAGAGCAATGAAAAGTAAGACAGTTGGTTTGTCTGGAAATGGTGAACTTGCTACATTGTTGCGCATGCTATAAATGGTTACATTCCCAGACAATAACATATATCTGAAGGTCATTGACATGATGGGATGGATGAAAAATACTTGATTGCACTGGCGTCAGTGTCTTTTTAAAGTGGACAAATCAGGTGAATGCTTTCACCCTTTCACCAGCGATGTCTGGGAAATTTATTTTTTTTCACTGGTAAACTGGTAAAAAGTGGTGAGGCACCGGTGGAAGTCGTGACATAAAAAATTACCATGGGGCATGGGATGCGTTTCTTGGCACTATTGTTTGACATAGAAAAAATAAAAGTTTTGATTGGACATTGTATGCAAATAGCCAGCATTTCCGTGAAAAATGTAAGACAGCCCACTAAATTTTTCCAGCAGGCCCTTCACATTTACCAATGCTGAGAATACCTAGTATATGTTGAATGGATCTGCTCAACCACTCATTCGGTTTATCTGCTTTGGATGATCATGTCATAAAACGAGTCCTGCTCTGTTCATGACGCCACCTTCAATGACAGTTGCCATGACGTCACTAATTCAAGCTAGTGCTCGCCATGACCGGTGAGGTCGCATGATAAAACAACATAACGTCACGTAGGCCAGAGTCCGTCGTCAAGTCTATGGCTCAGCTTAGTTCCGGGCTCTATTTTGATTTGATACAACAGTAGGTGTTAGTATTGGAATCAAGGAAACCCCTATGCATTTTTCCTTTAATGCCAACCATACTGGCTTGTTTGAATATCTTTTTTTGAAGAGGTTTCATTCATACAAATTTTGACTCAGCAACCCATAAAACATCTACATATATTTTGATATATTACTCACCTCTGTAGTGTTACTGTGAGCAACATTTTGCTGCCATGTTGATTTTATCCTGACCAGCCATGCCCCGAGATATCTACCATGATGATCTTAAAGACCAGACAATATAGTAACAGAACACCTCGGTTACACAAATGACGTCCATGCCGGGCATGGACAAGTAAGATTTTCACTTGAATGTTAGAGGTTGTGTTCTTTCTGTTGCTATGCAAAAAAACAACAAGTTTCTTGTCCTTGACAACTGATTCAAATACTTGGACCACAAAACCTGCCTTGCTTAATTATATTCAAAGCATAAAGCTGATTTTGCTGACTTGACGAGATAGTTCCAGTTGTTACAGAAGAAAACATGATGTCAAGGTCATATTTGTTTACCTGTCGGTTTCCATGGTAACCAAGGAGTTAAAAACAATTGTTGAAGTCATCAGCATGAATTTGATAATATTTTTTTTACATATTTGGTTGTGAATTCATATCTTGGAGTAAGTGGTTATATGATCAAACAGAAACAATGGCATGAACGTCATAATTTTGTATGAATCGAACAATGGATACTCAGCCACATTTTCAGTCAAAGCTCCAAGAGTATACTACCTACATACTTGTGTGAGGCATCATTGGAAAGCTAAGAACAAGGGCTTTCAGTGTGGCACAACAGATAATCTATATGATCTTAATTATGTGTGATACATAAGATTGCATCCCGATGTATTGAAATTTGCACACATTTGTTATGATTCAAAGGTCACCATAGCAACAGGATTATAACCTAAACTAAATTTTTTTTCCTAATATGTGGCCCACACCAAGTGGTACCATAATACATGGTTGAATTGATTCACAGAGTTAAATTAATCAGACAACATTTTTATTATATGTTGTACATAACCTTCTCTGAATTGATAGACTTGTTGCCATGGAAACAGTTGCCGTTGGTTTCGCCATAAGTTTCATAACTTTTCAAAGTCAATTCCTGAAAGTAGAAATTCTAAGGAAAATTTTGGTGTATGACACTTTGTGTTCTACTCCGGTGATCACTATCTCCCCAAATATTGCACTTTTTGGCCTTCTGCTGCTCCACTAATTGATTGGCAGCCCAACACTCTACCACTGAGCTGATCCTCCCTCCTCCTTAACAGAGGCATTTATTAATCAATATGACTAAATTATCATCACCGTTTAGACTAGAATAACCTAAATGTTACTTTCTAATTTGTGTACAATGCTGAAATATTAATAGGCCAGGCCTACTATGTAAAAATATCTTAATTTCATTGTTTTTCTTGGAACATTTAATATTTATTTGCATAATTTAATTTATTTGTCATTATTTTATGTTTTACATGTGATTATATGTTACACCACTATCAATGATTTAAAAATAGCTTTGCATTGAGAGTGTCACTTAAGGACTTTGGTCTGGGTTTCATTGGTGATGTTTGCAGACTTAAGACTTAAGCACCGAAACCAATCAACTCAATAGCAAACTATCAACAACAAGCTTCTAGTCTAGGCCTATACAAGTTAAAGAGTGTTGTCTAATTTTCAGATTCAAGACAGAGGCTGAGTCTCAATTGTGCAATGCTTGTTCATGGAGAGGCCTTTCATGGTTGTTTCTTCAGGTATTTGAAGCTGTCAACTCTTCTAAGGTTTGTGGCACATTGATCTCAACAACATTTTTATGTCTGCTCTACCTTTCCTCTAAATAACTAATGCCAAACACTCACTCAGTAACTGTTATATAATATGTCTGCCCTCAACTAGTGATAAAAAGTAATTTGTTAGCAATCACTGAGGTTTGCAATATTTCACATATATTTGCATTAATTTCCAAATGTAATTGCATGTTTTGCAACAGTTTAACTTCCAAATTCTCCTGGCTTATTTTGCAAAGCTATAATTATGGACTAGAGCCCGGAGTCACTGAGTTCTGGCATGATGACTTTACTTGACTGTTTGGTGACTTGACTTGAGGGAGTTTCATGACTTGGAAATTTACCATGACTTGTGTGTTTCATGACTTGACTTAACCAAATTCAGTGGCTCATTATTTTGCTTTTGAAATTGTGGGTCATAATATTATTATACTGTACATTGAAAAATAATAGTAAGCTAGGTTAAAAATCCATGCAGATCTATGTTACAAGACAGTGGTCCTGCTATCCAGAAAATTCTGCATGACTGAAGTATATTTCTCTGGACTGCAAAGGGCAAATGTTGTTTTGGAAAGGACAAAATTTGATTATCAATACTCCACCAAAAGTTGAAAATGCACCAAAAGAAAAAGTAGGCCCTGATAAATGTTTTACTGCAATCTTAAGTTATAACCATGTAAAATCACATTGTGTAGACCTATATATTTCAGAAAATAAAACTGCATGAGTATTTACTATTGAGTCATATAAACTTAAACTTACTTCTATAGCCACAAGGTATGGGGCCTGTAGGCAATCTATGAGAATTGAAAACTTTCAAATAAATTTTGCTTAAATATCAGATGATATAATTTGACTAACTGAATAAAAATTAAATCAACAAAGTAAATATAACAAATAGTGAAAGAGTCATAAGTTGTCAATTGATTTCAATCCTTGAACCAAATCAAATTACAGGTCAAAGACTGAAACCTAGGCCTATGATGTGGGTTATTGTGGCCAGAACATTGCTAAGTGCAATCAGCTTTGACACCTGCCAGCTTAACTATGGCAATAAGAAAAAACATAGGCTGCGCAGCAGCAAACCTTCAGCGAATAACACCTTTAGAAGATTACAATAATATCATAAAATTGGTGCGTTTACGAAATTGTCTATATAGTGCTGTGGCCATTTCTCAAAAGAGGCCTAAAACAGGGTGCAACCCCTACCCACCTTAGAACAAAGCACACCTTACTTTTTCTGGAGCAGAATTTTGTCTAGTTTTAGAAAAATTAGGGTGTAGTTAAAAAAATTATGTTTGACCTACTTAAAATTCAAGATGGCCGCCGGAAAGTCTGTCTGCGGCAATCACCAGAAAATAAGCAATATCTTTGCAACTATTGATGTCAGGAGGGTAAAATTTAGGTCTCTACCTAGGTTTTTAGGTATGGGTCATTTTCACGAAAACGCGCAGTAACGGTAAAGACATAACCAATTTTTTATGTCAGGAAGCTGAGCCAATAATACTCAACTAATATTTTTTTCAATTCATATAATGCAATATGTGGTACTACAATGCTGCATGTAAAAGGATAACTAATTTGGGTGAATATGTGACATTTTCAATTATTTTGAAAAATTGTCTTTACCGTGCACAATAAAATCAAAGCAAATTTACTCGGATGTCTTTACCGTGGCCAACCTTGTCTTTACCGTGTCACAGTGTATTTGCATTGATTTGACCATGGTAAAGACAGATTTTGGCCACGGTAAAGACATGTTATGCAGCATTTCATCCAGAAAAAGTGGACTACATCATTCAGAGTACCACAACTACTTCTGGAACAGCCTCCTAAACCAATGGTGCCATTTACATCATCATACCTTTTCAACTCCCTCTGCTGTTGAGGGTTCGGTAAAGACAAAGTTAAGTTGCGACAACGTCAAGATAAAACCTATTTCATCATCTGACTAACAGATGGCAGCTCTGGCTTTCCCAATGATATGATAAAAAAGTAGTTATATCCTGGTTCTTTACACTCTAGTGGCATCTGGAGACATCATGCTGTATTAACTTACTCTGGTGGTAACTTTACCTCTGTCTTTACCGTTGCCAAAGAGTTTATCTCAAAATTGGAACACAGCTTCAACAAGCCCGGAGATGAGGAAAAATTAGTTATATTTCAGAAAAAACACTTCTAGGTAGTTAATGTAACAGATATCTAGAAATCTACACTTTGCATGTCACATTTTATGCAGTAATTTTTAATTTGCACAAGTTTGAAATTAAAATGTTGAGTTGCGGACATGCCACGGTAAGGACATTTGGACTACTTAATGAGTGATATAGCATGTTCAGCATGGCCGCACCAACTTAAATTTTTTTTTTCTTCTAGGAAAAATGCTATTCGAAATATTTGGCCAAAAATCAATTTCTGTCCTACAAAGGCAGACACACACGAATGTAGGACATCAAATTGCGCGTTTTCGCGAAAATGACCCGTATAAGGAATACAATGGAAGGGTCTAATAAGAGATTAGATTGAAATTACTCTCTGAAAATGTCTTCCAATGGCTTAATTCAAGAGTTTGTCCGCCCAAAAAATGTTTAAACATCTCCGGCATGTAAACCAAGTACACTAGTGGACCAGCCAACACATGATTCTGTACTTTTAAGAGGCATTTCTTGTTTATGGAAGGTATTTCTGCCAGTTAGATAGGTAATAGGTCAGAGTAAAGGACTAGGGTGGATGCCACTTCCGGATTTGAATTTTAAGGTTCATTAGAGGTCATTAAGGTCAAAACCAAGAAAATGGTGATCTTTCAGCAAAAATTGAAAATAAAATAAATCAAAATGACCTAAAGTGACAAAATTGTACAAGCTAAGCTAGAACTATGCCTCACAGCAATGAACTTTACTATTTTAATACTCAATTAATGCACTTCACCTTTAACGATGTATTTTAAAAGGACATGTAATGATTGCCGAGGGCATACTCCGAAAAGCATCCATTTTACTAGTTCAAATCTCGTGAGAAAATTGTCTTGCCGAATGCTTGCATAATAAACATTGTGCATCTGCCTTTTACTAGAGTAAGGCTATCTATACAATAAGTAAGTACTACAATTATACTCATGTCGAACTTAACTTTTCACTCACAGAAGTTGCCAAAGTCAAAATTGAAGTATTTTTGATGCTCCATGACTAACAGGCCAAATTAATTCTCATTAGTTCCATTATGGCAGATTTCACGAAAAGTGCTCTTAAAAGGTACTTTAAACTTTCCAACCCTTTTGTTATCTCTCTGTTGCTTCCTGAAGCAAGTAAACCTATTACTAAGTATATCTGTGAGGTAATGAATAAATATCAATAAAATATTCCTCAAATATGTAGCTTTTTCCTCTTAAAAAAAAATTGTTTATGCCTCATGAGGACAATTTTGGACGACCAAACTTACTGGTGATCAGACATGCTCACTTTGGCACTCTGTGGAATCTGCTAAAACCAATTCAGGAAAATGTAATGGTATGTGATTGATAAAAAACATCTTGAAAATTATTTTTGAACCATTTTTAATTGTCTTGGTCATTATAAAACTTGAAAAAAAAGAAAAAGAAAAAAAGACTGCTAATGTAACTCGATTCCGTCTCAGGACACTGAGGTTACATTAGCAACTTTTACAAGGAAATTTTTCTGTGTTCTCGGTACTTATGCCAATTTCAAACATGAAATTATAATATTTTATTGAAAAACGTGTCTTATTTGCCTATTTACATCACCAAAAACATAAACGACTGGGTGTGGTACCTGTTTCTTTATTGCTAATGTAACTGTATTTTTTCATCCGTCCATTTCATAGTGTTACATTAGCAAAATGTGTACATAAAAATTACGTTAAAAAATAATTGATTAGATCTCAAATTTTTCTTGAAATCAAAGCCAGGTCTCCCAAGAGCAGGCCAGGGGTGGTACCCTGCTGGTGACTTCATTTATATTGCAGTAGGATCAGCATAAAAAATTCCGTCCTACATCATTCATTCTTGTTACATTAGCACAAGGCCATATTTTTAGCTACTCTGACCTACGAATCCAACAGAAAAGATAGTTTACCCATGATTTTATTTAATGGATTGACACAATAAAAGATATAGATTTCAGCTTTTTTTTTGTCCTGCCAGCTATCCTCAGAAGAAGCACCCTCAGAAAATCTGAGAATCTACGAATCGATTATGTCTGGCCTTATCAATATTGTGCTAATGTAACTTGTGGACAAGTTGTGGTAAGTCATTTTGCAGCTTTTTCGTGAAATCTGCCTTATACCTACATGTACTCATGACCAAACTGGTGAATTTAAGTTTTTTTCATTCAATATTAATTAATGTTGCAGTTGCAGACAAGAGGTTTAAACCTAGAAATAACAGTTTCCCAAAGCATTGATTTGTAGGCGGACTTCTTGGCCGAAAATTTTAGTTGGGCAGATCAGAGAGGTCCCTCTGCATCCATGTGAATAGTTAATGGGACCAAGTTTTTTGGCACTCTAATAATGGCTGGTTAGGAATGAGTTATCCAGTGACCAGGAAAGGTGGAATTGAAAAAACATAGAGTTTTGTGTTTCTGAAGAGATTTTTGACTCTGACTGCAACATTTATTTAGCTTTTGGAGGGTTGAATGTTGTAGTAACAAGGAAATCAAGGTGTCAAATGAAACCTTACATCAAGGGCTAATCATCCACATTAATTTTGGTTGGTTAGGAATGAGTTATCTAGTGATTAGGACAGGTCTAATTCGAAATACATGGGAGAATTGCGTGTTTCCGAAGAGATTTTTGACATTGACAGCAACATTATTTAGCTTTAGGAGGGTTGACAGTTGTAGCAACAAGAAAAAAAAGTTGCCAAACAAAAAGCTGAACTTAAGGGCTGTCAATCAACATCCATTTTGGTGGGTTGAGAATGACTTATATAGTGATTAGGATGGATGGTATCGAAAATACATGGGAGAATCTTGTGTTTCCGAGGAGATTTTTGACATTGACCGCAACATTTATTTGCTTTTGGAGGGATGACAGTTGTAGTAACAAGGAAACCAAGGTGTCAAATGAAAGCTTCCACCAAGGGCTGTTCATCCAAATCCATTTTTGTGGATTAGAAATGAGTTATATGGTGATTATAGCAGATTGAATATAAAATACATGGGGGAATTTTGTGTTTCCGAGGAAATTTGTTACACTGGCCGCAACATTTATTTTGCTTTTGGAAGGTTGAAAGTTGTAGTAACATGGAAACCAAGATGGCAAATGAAAGCTTACATCATAGGCTATCAATCCACATCCATTTTGGTGGGTTAAAAATTAATCATATGGTGATTAGGACAGGTGGAATTGAAAACATATGGGATAATTTTGTGTTTCCGAGGAGATTTTTGACACTGACCGCAACATTTATATAGCATTTAAGGGTTGACAGTTGTAGTAACAAGTAAACCAATGTGCCAAGTGAAAGCTTTACATCAGGGCTATCCATCCACATCCATTTTGGTGGTTGGAAATGAGTAATATGGTGAATAGGGCATGTGGAATTGAAAATATAAGGAGAATTTTGTGTTTCCGAGGAGATTTTTGACACTAACCGCAACCTTTATATAGCTTTTTAAAGTTGTAAAAACAAGGACACCAAGGTGGCAAATGAAAGCTTACATCAAGGGCTTTTCATCCAAATCCATTTTGGTGGTTAGAAAGGAGGTATATGGTGATTGTAGCAGGCTGAATTGAAAATACAAGGGAGAATTCTTTGTTTCCGAGGAGATTTTTGACACTGACAGCAAAATTTTTTTAGCTTTCAGAGGGTTGAAAGTTGTAGTAACAAGGAAACCACATCAGGAAATATCCATCCGCATCTGCTTTGGTTGGTTAGGAATGAGTTATCTTGTGACTGTCAAGTGTTCTCCTGATTGGCCGGATGAGAAAAAATTGATTTTTTCATTTTGTCAATGCAATATTAACGATGCTGGCAGGACAATAAATTTGAATTGTTAAGGATAATGACTTCAATATAAACATGATGCAATTCCATATCAGGCAAATATGTATAACAGTATTACTAAGAACATAGTTGAACAGCCATATCATTTTAAGGGAAGTACTCGTTGTTACCCTTATTGCCGACTTCATTACTTATATAATACTCAACCTCTTTATGTGTAGATTTGTATATATATTTATCAACTGAATAATAAAAATTAAAGAAGACAGATAAACTGTATACTTATAATAATCCCTATCTGTCACTATTTATCTAAGTGTACTTGGTTTACATGCCGGAGATGATTAAACATTTTTCTGGCTAACAAACTCATCAATTTAGCAAATGGAACGCATTTTCAGCTAGTTGTATCAATCTAATCTCTTATTAGACCCCTCCATTGTATTCCTTATACATAAAAACCTAGGTAGAGACCTAAATTTTACCCTCCTGACATCAATAGTTGCAAAGATAATGCTTATTTTCTGGTGATTGCCGCAGACAGACTTTCCGGCGGCCATCTTGAATTTTAAGTAGGTCAAACATAATTTTTTTAACTACACCCTAATTTTTCTGAAACTAGACAAAATTCTGCTTAAGAAAAAGTAAGGTGTGCTTTGTTCTAAGGTGGGTAGGGGTTGGCCTTCTCTGGGCTCCATTTGCCACAGCACTAATAGGTATGCAATAGCGGTCGAGTAGTGGCCTTCCATTATCTCTATTTTTCCAATGATTCATAAAGTGTTATACGCATCAAAAAGCACTGCTAAATTAATATCATAGGTGATTTGTTTAGAAAAATGCATTAGGCTACTGTATATGCAATAGTGGGGACGTTTTGGCTCCGATATAAAAAAATTCTTTAAAATATTTTTTCTCAATATTACAAAAACTATAGAATAGCCATCTGTCAGACCATGAAAAGGCACAACTAGACCATACAAGCCATATGTGTACCAAACTTCATCCATGTATATGGAATAGTGACCGGATGTTGGGCCAGAAACAAAAATAATAATTTTCATGTTTTTTCAATATTTAAAAAAGTATATAATATTTTCCATCAATCCTTTCAAAAGGCACAACTAGACCATATTGACCATATGTGTACCAAAGTTTATCCATGTACATGCAATAGAGAGCGAGTCTCAGCCCAAAAAACAAAAAAAATATTTCTTTATATCTTTTCTCATTTTTTCAGAAAGTATAGAATATCTGTCAATGAGACCATCAAAAGGCACAACTAGACCATATAGGCCACGTGTGTACCAAATTTCATCCATGCACATGCAATAGTGACTGAGCCTTGGCCCGGAAACAAAAAAAAATTATTTTTTTATATTTTGTTAATTATTTCAAAAAGTATTTAAGATATATTCATCAGACCATCAAAAGGCACAACTAGACCATACAGGCTAGATGTGTACCAAATTTCATCCCCATACATTCAATAGAGGCCGAGTGCCGGGCCGGAAACGATCTATCCGCCCGCCGCCCGACCGCCCGCCTGCCCGCCCGCCTGCCCGCCCGCCTGCCCGCCCGGCGGACGGACAGCATTTTTACCCAAGTGATTACAATACCTTCTCCGAACTTCGTTCGCTGAAGGTAACTAGGGGTGCAAAAGGCTCAAGAACTATAAATTGCAATTAGCAATTTTGGAATGCTTCTGTCATTAATTGTTGATTACAGAAGCTGTCAAACAATGCTTCAGGTGGCTTGAATCAGCGGCGACTTGGTAATCAACAGTCAGTGGCGGCTGAGACTGATCATGGCTTGACTTGACTTCAGCTTAACATGACTGACGGCGGCTTATTACGGCGGCGGCTCCGGGCTCTATTATGGACTTCCAATGGTTTTTAGAGTTTTTAGAGCTACTGTCGTAACTCGATCGTCAGCATCATTGTCCCGGTTAAGGTTTGTGTAAGTGTCCATTAGTGACCTTACGTTTCCAATTAGAGTTATGAAATTTGGTACAGGTATGGGGCTATGGGTATGGATGGTGAACGAGAAATCCAAGATGGCTGCCATTTTGTGGCGGCCATTTTTGCAGCCATATTTATTCTCGAACTGCCCATTTTGACTTATTATTTCACTTACAGTTATGAAATTTTGTACAGGTATGGGCCTGTGGGTATGGATCGGGAGCATGTGGAGAAATCCAAGATGGCAGCCATTTTGTGGCAGCCATTATGACAGCCATCTTTCTTCATTCTTGAACTGCCCATTGTGCCCTTAATATTTCACTTTCAGCTATGAAATTTGGTACAGGTATGGATCAGGTATGGATCAGGAAAATTTTGAGAAATCCAAGTGGGCGGCCATTTTGGCAGCCATCTTTCTTCATTTCTTGAACTGCCCATTGTGACCGTAATATTTCACTTAAGAGTTATGAAATTTGGTACAGGTATTGGCCTGTGGGTATAGATCGGGAACATGTTGAGAAATCCAAGAGGGTGGCCATTTTGTGGCGGCCATTTTGGCAACCATCTTTTTTCATTCTTGAACTCCCCATTGTGACCTTAATATTTCACTTACAGTTATGACATTTTTTGGCAGGTATAGGCCTGTGGGTATGCATCAGGAACATGTTGAGAATTACAAGGTGGCGGCCATGTTGGCAGCCAACTTTCTTCATTTTTGAACTGCCCATTGTGACCTCAATATTTCGCTTAGAATTATGAAATTTGGTACAAGTTTGGTATTGGCCTGTGGGTATTGATCAGGAACATGCTGAGAAATCCAAGATGGCAGCCAATTTTGCAGCCATCTTTCCTTTCTTGAATTGCCCATTGTAACCTTAATATTTTGCTTAGAGTTATAAAATTTGGTACAGGTATTGGCCTGTGGGTATCTATCGGGAACATCCAAGATGGCGGCCTTTTTGTAGCAGCCATTTTGGCAGCCATCTTACTTCATTTCTTGAACTACCCATTGTGATCTCAATATTTTGCTTAGTTATGAAATTTTGTACAGGTATTGGCCTTTGGGTATGAATCGGGAACATGTTGAGAAATCCAAGATGGCCACTAAAATGGCCACTTCAAAATGGCTGACATCCTTGAACTGCCCATTGTGACCTTGCTATTTTGCTTAGAGTTATGAAATTAGGTACAGTTATTGGCCTGTGGGCATGGATCAGGAACATGTCGATAAATCCGAGATTGTGGTCATTCTGGCAGCCATATTTCTTCAATCTTTAACTGCCCATTGTAACCTTAATATGTCGCTTGGGGTTATAAAATCAGCTACAGGTATTGGCCTGTTGGTGATAATCTGGCACACATTGATAGATTTCACATGGACAGATGAGCGTTTAAACCGCTTGCGGTTCAAGTTAAAAAATAACCTTGATCGCTGGCAAGTCAATCTTCCCACTAGAATCGCCCCCTCCCCCTCCCTCCTACTGTTTGTCACTCTCACCAGTCAATCTTGCTCCCTCTCCATTGCCCTCTGCCTTCACCCTATCCTATCTGCCCTATCCTATCTGTCCTATCCTATCTCCCTTGTCCTCTCCTCATTCTCCTTCTTTCCCTCTTTCTCCCTCTCCTCTCAATCCCCTTCCCTTCTTCCTCATTTCCTTCTTTACGTCCAACCATTATAAAATAACCTTGGTTGCTGTCTGGCCCATCTCTCTCCCTCTCCTCTCCCCCTCTCCCTGCCCCTCTCCCTCCCCTATATGCCCTATTCTATCTCCCCTATCTTATCATCCATATCCTCTCCTTTCCTCTATGCCCTGTCGTCTCTCCTCCTCTCCCTCTCTCTTCCTCTCCCTCTCCTGTCTCCCTCTCCACCTCTCCTTCTCCTATCTCTCTCTCCTATCTCTCTCTCCTCTCTCCCTCTCCTCTCCTCTCTCCCTTTCCTCTCTCCCTCTCCTCTCTCCCTCTCCTCTCTCCCTCTCCTCTGTCCCTCTCTGCTTCTCTTCCCTGTCTCATCCCCTATTCCCTATCCGCTCGCTCCTTCCTATTCCCTCTTCCCTCTCTTTCTACCCCTCTTGCCCACTTTCTCTCCTACCACCTGTCACCCTTTCTCTCTTTCCTCCTTTCCTTTGTTTTTCTCACCTTTGAGTTGAGTCCAACCATTTTGAATAATCTTGGTTGCTCGCTGGTAAATCTCAATCTTTCTCTTTTTCCTTTATCCCCCCTCTTTTCTCCATTTCCCTTCCTTTCCTCTTTTCCTTCTTTTATTCTCCCACCTCCTTCACTTCCACACTTCTCCTTCTTTTCTATCATAGTCTGACGTCCCTAAATCCTCTTTCTGTTTTCCTTCACTCTCCTCTTTCCTGCCTCCATATGGGGTGGGGAAACTTATAAGCCTATGCAATTAACAAGTGTTGTCGATTTTCAGATTCAAGACAGAGGACGATGAAGTTCAAGCGTCTTGTGCAACACCAGAAATTCACAGATGGGTCTTTCATGATTGTGTCTTCAGGTCTTTGAAGTTGTCAGCTCTTCCAAGGTCAGTGGCACATTGATCCCAACAACATTTTCTTAATGAAATATAGCCTAGGACTCTCCAACTAATCATTGCGGTTGCATTATTTCACATACATTTGTATTAATTTTGAAGTGCAGTTTTGTGAATGTTTAACTTCCTAATACTCCTCGCTTAATTTACAAAGTTACAGCCATGGCCGTAAGTTTATGCTCAGTTGCTATGCTTCACTATGGGGCTATCATTGTGACCAATTGCGATATAGCAAATACTTGCTCAATCTTCACAATATTGTCAGGAATTATAACCTGTACACAGCAGCACGTGTCCTGATAGAAATTGTAGCATTAAATGACATAGCATAGTAATGGTGAGGCAAAATACTGAATTTGTTTGAATATAAGCATTAAATCAATTCTGATGCTATATGTTATTTCCCTGATGGTAATAGCCACCAAAGTGTCTAGATGCATTGGGTATACATCAAATTAGGCATTCATGACAAAATTACAATCAAATACATGCTTGAATTTTTGGTTCGTCAGGTTTTACTCGGAAGTATTTTTTTCTTTAGGTATGACAAATTTGTAAGTAGGTGTAGGAAGATAGAGTACTTCTTATCTGAACAGGAAATTGTGTCAAATGCTCTCCATATCTGTTGAATGTAATGAAACAAATTAATTTTTTCAGAAGAAAAAAGTTTTACTACTTCTTTCTTACTTGAGAAAAATAAACAATTTTTCTCATTAAAAACACTGCTAGCAAAAGCTGACGAACCAACGTTAAAGCTGCATATTTAATTGTGATTTTGTCATGAACGCTTCATTTGGTGTGTGCCCAATGCTGCCAGAGACTTTGGTGACTGTGACTATCATGCAAATTATGTGGCATCAGAACTGATTATATGTTAAAAATTCATTTAATTTAGCATTTTGTCTCACAGATATTATGTAACTTTATTCCAGTCAGCATTTTTTATCAGAATCCCTGCAACTTAATACAGACTATAATTGTTGAAAATTTGGTGCAGATTAGGCAAGTATTGGCTTTTTTATGATTAGTCACAATGATAGCCCCACAGTGAAGCATAGCAACCGAGCATAAACTTACGGCCATGGCTGTATGAATATGGACATGCAATGTTCATAAAAATAGTCTTCATTGCTGCCTCATCAATCTCCCCTTTGGCGTCTACCTCTCCATCACCGACCCCCTCCCCTTCAACCCCTCCCACTCCTATCCCCTTTCCCCCTCTTTTCCTCCTCTTTTCCTACTGTTTTACTCCTGCCCTTCTGTTGCCATATAGCCATTTTGAAATAGGTATGGATTATTAACCACAAGAGAGGAAATATGTTATTTGTCACCCGAGTGCTTTAGCCCGAGGTGTAATAAACACATTCCCGATACCATAGTGAATAACCAACTTAACCACGCGACAATCACTCAAATAGTTTAACTCTCCTCTCTCCATCTCCTCTCTCCTCTCCTCTCTACATCTTTTCCCTTCCTCTCCTCTCCTCTCTCTCTCCCCATCTCACATTCCTGTCTCCCTCTCCTGTCTCCCTCTCCTGTCTCCCTCTTTTGTCTCCCTCTTTTGTCTCCCTCTTTTGTCGTCCTCTCCTGTCATCCTCCCCTGTCTCCCTCCCCTGTCTCCCTCCCCTGTCTCCCTCCCCTGTCTCCTTCCCCTGTCTCCTTCCCCTGTCTCCCTCCCCTGTCTCCCTCCCTGTCTCCCTCCCCTGTCGCCCTCTCATGTCTCCCTCTCATGTCTCCCTATTATGTCTCCCTCTCATGGCATCCTCTCTTGTCTCCCTCTCTTGTCTCCCTCTCTTGTCTCCCTCACTTGTCTCCCTCACTTGTCTCCCTCACTTGTCTCCCTCTCTTGTCTCCCTCATTTGTCTCCCTCATTTGTCTCCCTCTCTTGTCTACCTCTCTTGTCTACCTCTCTTGTCTCCCTCTCTTGTCTCCCTCTCTTGTCACCCAGGGCCTCTCTTGTCGCCCTCTCCTGACGCCCTCTCCTGACGCCCTCTCCCGTCGCCCTCTCCTGTCGCCCTCTCCCGTCGCCCTCTCCTGTTGCCCTCTCCTGTTGCCCTCTCCTATCGCCCTCTCCTGTCCCCTTCTCCTGTCTCCCTCTGTTGTCAACCTCTGTTGTCAACCTCGTTTGTCTCCCTCGTCTGTCTCCCTCTCCTGTCTCCCTCTCCTGTCTCCCTCTCCTGTCTCCCTCTCCTGTCTCCCTCTCCTGTCTCCCTCTCCTGTCTCCCTCTCCTGTCTCCTCCCCTGCTCCTGCCTGAGTACAGTAAAGTACTGCCTTCCCCTCTTTCCCCCTTTCCCTCTTTCCCCCTATCCCTGCATCCCCACTCTCCCTACTTCCTCTTCCCTTCTTTCCTGCTTCTGTTTTCCTTCTCCCTCCCCATCCTCTTCCTGTCCTCATTAGCCTATGAAGTTCATAAGTACAGGACGTAAAGCCCTAAATCATCATCTTGTGTCTCCCTCTTGTGTCACCCTCTCATATCTCCCTCTCATATCTCCCTCTCATGTCTCCCTCTCGTGTCTCCCTCTCGTGTCTCCCTCTCATCTCTCCCTCATGTCTCTCTCTCTCATCTCTTCCTCTCGTCTCTCCCTCTCGTCTCTCCCTCTAGTCTCTCCCTAAGATATTCTTAAACAATGGTTAAGAACTTAAGACATCACTGGCATTGCAGCTGCCTGATGTCAAAAGCAAACAAAAGCCCAAACAATATCAATGTGTTGTCATGATACAATTCTTGATTACTTTTCAGATGCTATATATTATGACCCCACAAATTTCTGAATTTTGTTCAGTTTCTCTCGTATTATGCTGTGAAAATCACATGTACAGCTTCCATTTTTATTTCACTTTTAGTGTGCCTTTCAACATAATGATTTTCGAAAATTCTCGATTATGTGAGGTTATCCAAATGCCGTGTCATAGACCACTTGCCCCACTCTTTGAAATCATCTGGATACGCCACTGCAGTATTGAAATATTACAACATGACAAAACCACTCGAGTCAAGGTCACAATCATGATATTGTTATGTAGTGCTCTAATGGGTAGTTTTTTTTATCACCCGGTTTTATTATTAGCTATAAAGATTTTTCCCATGTGACCATTCAAATACTGAAATGTGATGTACCAATGGAGCAACAATGGTCATGACGTCACAATTGCATTATTTGGGCCACTGTTTTTGACATCATCACATATCTGCAATGCTGGTGATGTCATAACTGTTAAAACAGATCTCCCTTTGACAGTGATGTTCTAAAAACATCATCGGTCCTGATATTTAGGCTGTAAACAATTTGATAATATTCATAGCCAACCAGCTGGTAATACTTCAATTATGTCTTCTCTTGTATGAATATTTGTCTCTCTATTTACAGGAACATGTGAGCACACTAGAGGTGGCAGAAGAACGGGAGTGCCAGCATCGCCAGTGATAGTTTGATATGGTACATATGCCTTTGTTAGATGTCATTGATAAAGCCTGGCTACTTTAAAAAATGCCTAAACAGGTATCATTGCTACACTCGACAAAAAAACGAACGTCACACTCCATTTTTGCTTATAATATGTGACCTGCTCCACCAAAATGGGTTCAAAGTCGGCCTCCTATCATATTTAGTTATGAAAATGCCTTTATTCTACTGGAATTGAGCTTTAAAATGATGTTTAGTATGTTTTGATATCTTCATCCAATCCAAAGATATGGCACCTCAAACATTGATGATAAGAAACATCAAACTCTCAGAAAGTGGAATTTGAAATTCCCGCGATTGCAATGAAAGAACTAAGAAAATCAAGAAGGATGCCCTATTTAGATAACTTAAAATCAGTTTTCTGTAAAGATGGTCTCAAATAATCAAAGCAAATTACTTTTGCTAAAACATGGTACCAACAGCTAAAAATCAGCAAAATGTGACCTTTTGACACATTTTGCTCATTTCTGAGGAATATAGAATGCCTACTTTGAACTCATTTTGGTGGAGCAGGTCACATATGAAGATAATTTTTTTTGGCAAAAACCAATTAAATAGTATTGATCCTATTATAAACAAGTTTCAATGTGCCAAAAATCATTCTATTGTGACAATTTTTTCTGTTTATCTTTGACTTTGTTTATCACATTCGGGTATTTAAAAAAAATTCTAATCCCCACTTCTCGCCAAAAAAATTGGGGTGTCATTTCGAAGTGTGTGACATTGAGCCCTAAAGCAGAAAGTTACTTTAATTTAGCTTCAGATCACCTTCGAGATGTGTGTTTGGTACAGCAAGTGAAATGACTTTTATGAAAAGTTTACATGACATGACCATTGCCATCTTGGAAATGCCAATACTTTGTTCTAATCAAAATATCAAACAGAACACTCATTTTTGAAAATATCTCAATGGAAAGCTGAATATCGTAATTCATTTCCCTTGCTGTACGAAACACACATCTGGAAGTTGATCTGTAGCTGCCAAAAATAAAGCATATATATATGTTACAATTTTTCCACTTCTCAGGGCTCTTTGTCACACAATGCGAAATGACGCCCAGATTTTTCTTGGTGAGATGTGGGTATGGGGCCATTTAAAAAAAAATCCCAACTGTTATAAACAAGGTCAAAGATAAACAATAAAGGGTCGCACTTGAATGATTTTTGTTTATAATAGGATCAACATTATGTTGTTTAATTGGTTTTGGCCAAAAATAAAATAAAATCTTACAAATTATAAGCAAAAATGAAATGGGACGTTTCTTTTTTGAGTGTACAATAGCAAGATTCTATACCTACACTGCAATTTGGTCATTTCTGGGGTAGCTTAGTGGCTAAGTGGTTAAGATGCCTGCCTGCTCCGCTGAAGCTCTTTGCCTCAACTCCCAGCTGGGGAACCCAACATTTTCAGAGGACCCTCATGTATCCCAGAAAATTAGTAAAACAACTGTTTTTATGACAAAACTAAAGCATGTTCTTCCAACTGATGCTCTTTATAACATCTACAATGCTCTGATTTTACCCCATCTTAATAATTGTTCCTCTATATGGGGCTGGCAGTCCCACAACCTATTCAAAATTCAAAAAAAGGCAATTCGGATTATAACAAAAAGCAAGTACAACGCTCATACAAGCAATTTATTCAAGCAGCTCAATACTCTAAAAATTCAGGATATATGTGCACTGCATGACTACAAATTTGTTTATAAATTGTTAAATGGTTTCGTCCCAAGCTTCTTTTTAGATCTATTGGAACCTCATACAGTAGCATACCATGAACATAACACAAGACAAGCAATGGACTTACGCTTACCTGCTGTGAGGCATGACTTCGCAAGGAATGGCATCAAGTACAGATTTCCTAAAATTTTTAACACTATGCCAGTTTCTTTCAAACAAAAAATATTCACAAACAGTCAATTTGGTTTTAAGATTTATATAAAGAAAAAAATGTTAGAGAGTTATTCTACTATATGTTCCATTCCCAATTGCTATATTTGCAATTAAATGAAATCAGCTGATTCCATACCATGTTCACACTACATCTCCCACGTACAGCTGGACTCCTCCTTTGGGTCAGTCAGCAGAAGCATATTAATAATCTTAATAACTTATAATATTATTTTATTTTATTTTTTTCTTTCCTAGACCATCCACTGTACCACTGCTTATTTGAAAATTATTACAGGGGCTCCTCGATAGCGGCACTTCTTGCCTTAGAGGGGTCCCTGTAGCTCATTCTACTTTTTGTCATTACTTTATTATACTGTGTAAATACTCAATATGTTATGTGAGCTACAAATAAAAATCTGAATCTGAATCTGAATCATAAGCCAAACTTCAGCTGGATGTCGTTCAGTGCCAGATTGTATGAACGCTTAACCCTAGGGTGGCCTAAAAATGTACAGGAAAATTTTTTTTTCTGAAATTCACATCGCATACCCCCTCATTTTAGGAGAAATGGTGAAAAAAGCACCTTGTTAAAATTTCATGAAAATCAGTCAAGTCTAAGTGTTCTCTCAAGGCCCCTCAATTCTCACCAAAAAGAAACATTTCAACCATTTTCGCCAATACGCGGTTAGCCACAACTTTGTGAATTTTTAATGAACAACATTCTAATTGCAATGGTTGGAAAGGTATCAAAATTAGCTTCAATTTGCATACCAACATTAATGGTCTAGGATGATATCTTGACTCCCATGGACTCTTCAGCTGACAGTGCTAATGTGCGAAAGTGTTTACTGAATGACTAAACCTGTTCAAGAAAAGATTTCCATTAAATTTCACTGTCAATTAACATGTTCTTATTCTCCAAAAGGCAGGATGACCCGATAAAGCATAAAACTTTTTTTTTTACCATGGAGAAACCCGCTTTATGAGCTGTAAAGTTTTAATGTTAGATTTTGTCAAAAGTGCTGAAAACATCGGAGAGGGGCTGTTGCATTTCATAGTTTAACTTCATAAGAGTTAAATATAGGACAACATAATCTATATCATGTGAAACATAAGAATATTGTCTTTCAAGTGGTACCCATCATGGTGCCCTGTAATAAATTTGGATGAAGATATGAATTTGAAATACTACGATTCCCGACTGCTATTTTATGTGTTTGCGACAAACTTCAACATAAAATTTCATCACTCATAAACCGGGCATTCCCATGGTCAAATATCTTTTCTTTTTAAATATTTGGTCATTCTTGAACTGGGAAAATAAGAATCATGGCAATTTAAAGCAAAAAAAAAAAAAAGCCTGGCTTTTATCAGGATCGGTCGTTCAGCAACAATTTCATTCACGAAAAGTGTAAACTGAAAAGACCATGGGAGTTGAGATATTATCTTAGACCAATAATGTTGGTATGCAAATTGAAGCTCTTTTTTAGCCCTATCCAACCATGGTATTGGAAATGCAGTACTGTACAAATTGACTAAGTTATGAGGAACCGCGTATTTGCGAAAATTGTTGAAATTTTCCTTTTTGCTAAGAATGGAGGGGCCTTGAGAGACCCCTAAGACTTAACCGATTTTCTTGAAATTTTTACAGGGTGCTTTTTTCACAATTTCTCCTAAAATGAGGGGGTATGCGAATAGAAAATCAAAAATTTTGTTTTTTGGGCCACCCTACTTAACCCGGGTTATCCTGAAGTGGTTAACTCCTATAACATTACTTTTAACAGGGTTATTGTGAAAATAACTAAGCATGTTTAAGCTGACCTCATGTTATAGCTGACCTCATGTTATATAACGACTAAATCACTTTCCCAGTAACCCTGTTAAAAGATAAGTTTTAGGATAACCCGTGTTAAGCGTTGATACAATATGGCACAGTAGAAACGTTAAATTGGTGGCCGTTGTATCAGTGTCTGTGCTGGGCATATAAAAGATCTCCCACATGGGGTAAATGTGTAACATGTTGACTGTTGAGGACTCTCTCTCACATCTCATCAATCAACCCTTGTGAGCGCCCAGAACTGGGCTTAGAGGGCTGCGCTTACTATATCTATCTATCTATCTGTCATAATGCTTTATCCCACTGTAACTATGACTGCCTTATAACTTCTACATAACCAATTATGACTTGACAAAACTTTTCTTGAACAACTTAAAATACTTGTAAATGAGTGCAGCCAATTATTGTTGATATTTTGTGTGATCCTCCTCCCTCTTCCCATCTATTGGTTATCTTTACCATTTTCCTTTTGTTCCAGGTGACGTGTCTGCAACTGATTTCTCACTGCTGGTAGGCAATACAGTTGTGATAGAAAAAACGAATACTTTCTACGATGCTCTGGCACTACTGTTTGCCACTTACTACGTCCTGAATATCGCTTATCCTCCAGAATATCGTTTATCCTCCAGAAGTGCAAACAACCTTGGAATTTATACAGAGGTAACATTATTTTATCTATCTGAAGGTTGAACTGTACTAGGTACAGTGATTGATATAATAGGCCTGTAACTGAAGGCAATCAAGTGACAATACACAATATGTTATAGTAACTGACACTGACAGTAATACTGACTTCTCTGAATTAATAAATTGAGGCTGAGAGGTCACTGTTTGGCTATTTTTTGCAAACTTGAAAATGTGGAGGTTGTAACAATAATAAATTACCCAACACAATATCAAACAATTAGTCTTGAATGCGTAATTTTTGTAAAACTTTTACAATTTGAATTATTTTCTTTCAGATGTTTCTTCAAGATATCCCCGAAACGAGGAACTGAGAAAGTGAAATGAAAGAAACATACGATGGTTGTGTATCAAGCTAATCAGTATACGTTACTGTTTATATTGTCTACATGTATGGACAGCAGATGCAGTACATTTAAATTTCTTCCTGCACCTGCAGAATTCTGCACAAAATTCTGCAGGAAGCTGCAGAATTCTGCAGTTCTGCAATTTTGGTCCTCTGTCACTGCAGCATTTCTGAAATGTCTCTGCAGCAAAATCTGTAATTCTGTAGGAGTTATGCACCTTGGGAGGTTTTATGCAATTCTGCAGCTAGCTGCAAAATTTCAAAAATTCTGCAGCCACCTGCAGAATTCTGCAGTTTCTTAAAAAATTCTGCAGGAAGCTGCAGAATTATGCAGTTCTGCAGCTCCCTGCAGGATTTTTGAAGCTCTGTTACTTCATTCAGCTTATTGCAATGCATCTGCAAAGTTCAGACCTCTATGACAAGGTCTTGCCACTACCCAGGAAACGTTGGTTTGGGGGCGTAGCGGTTTGGGGGTCGAGTGGGGGGGGTCGGGGACTTCGGTACTCGTCTGGCCCAGCATCATTTCTGAAGCAATTCTGCAGCAAAATATTTAATTCTGTAGGAGTTATGCAGCTTGGGAGGTTGTATGCACTTATGCAGTTAGCTGCAGAATTCTGCAGGAAGCTGCAGAATTCTGCAGGAAGCTGCAGAATTTCAAAAATTCTGCAGCCACCTGAAGAATTTCACCAATTCTGCAGCTGCCTGCTGCCTGCACAATTCTGCAGTTTCTTAAAAAATTCTGCAGGAAGCTGCAGAATTCTGCAGTTCTGTGACTCCCTGCATGATTTCTGAACCTCTGTTACTTCCTGTAGGTTATTGCAATGCATCTTCAAAGTTCAGACCTCTCTGACATGGGGCTTGCCACTACCAAGGAAACGTGGTTTGGGGGGTCGGGGTTTTGGTAGTCCTCAGTCATTGCAGTGTTTCTGAAAAGTTTCTGCAGCAAAATCTGTAATTCTGTAGGAGTTATGCAGCTTGGGAGGTTTTATGCACTTCCGCAGCTAGCTGCTAGCTGCAGAATTCTAGCTGCAGAATTCTGCAAAAAACAGCAGAATTCTGCATTTCTGCAAAAATCTGCAGAATTCTGCAGTTCTGCAGGAAACTGCAGAATTCTGCAGCAAATTCTGCAGTTTTGCAGGAAGCTGCAGAATTCTGCAGTTTTACCAGGTAGCAGTTTGTGGAATGACCTCTATCAAAGTAAACTTTCATAGACGTTCTGCCTCTCTGCTCGGCCAATTCTCAACCGAATTTCATTCAGAAAAAAGTTTCAGGTACCCTACAACCAGGTCTATAGACTGCAGTAGTCAGTCTTTGTCCGTCGTTGTTTCTTTCACCATACGACACATTTTTCGGCTAACGGTCAGCTCGCAAAAATGTCATTTTACAAGCTGCAGAATTTTGCAGAAGAGCATCAAAACCCCAGACCCCCCACCCGACCCCAAAACCGCAACCAAACGTTTCCTGGGTAGTGGCAAGACTTTGTCAAAGAGGTCTGAACTTTGCAGATGCATTGCAATAAGCTGAATGAAGTAAGAGCTTCAAAAATCCTGCAGGTGGCTGCAGAATTGCATAATTCTGCAGCTTCCTGTAGAATATTTTAAGAAACTGCATAATTGTGCAGGCAGCAGCAGAATTGGTGAAATTTTGCAGGTGGCTGCAGAATTTTTGAAATTCTGCTGCTACCTGCAGAATTTTTGAAATTCTGCAGCTTCCTGCAGAATTCTGCAGCTTCCTGCAGAATTGCATAGAACCTCCCAAGCTGCATAACTCCTACAGAATTAAATATTCTGCTGCAGAATTTTTTCAGAAATGATGCTGGGCCAGACGAGCACCAAAGCCCCTGACCACCCCACCCGACCCCCAAACCGCTACGCCCCCTAACCAATGTTTCCTGGGTAGGGGGAACGGGGACATAGTGAATCAGCAATGTTTATTTCCTTTATATCTCAAAAAGTTTTTTATCCACATTCTCAATGTTAGGCTTAATTGAAAGTTTAATGTGCCCCCTATACACCTATGGTATCAAAGTATTTGCAGAGCTTCAGGATTTTCTGTTGTAATCCAAAATTTAACAAAAAAAGTTGATTCACTGTGGCAATATATGGGGACACAGTGAATCAGCACCCGGGGCACAGTGAATCAGTGTTATAAATATAGCAATCTAGTGCAAAGACAATAGAAAAACCAACTAGATAGAGTCTCTGACCTTAGTTCATTTTGCCATTAACATTTCCTGAGGTTTAACAGCCATTAACCAACTTATTACTCCAGAACAAAACAGCAATAATCGTAAGATTGTTAACACTTAAAATAAATCGACTAACAAAAGGGTTAGGTCTATTTTCCTGCATATTTGACAGTTTGGCATTTACATACAGCTGTTTATTGCGGCTTAAAAACAATTACAGCTATGAACTATTCATTATTCTTACCTGGGTTGCAGTAAATCACTGAATGTGGTGATTCACTGTGCCCCGCGGCAGCCCCGATTCACTGTGGCAAGTGTGATTAATTTAACTAAAATCTTAATATCTTGATAATTGCTACCCTGTGCTTCTGAAATACCAATGCATTACTTTCATTACATGTTCCTTTCACATATATAAGTACGCCAGTTAAAACTGGATAACCTGTACTATATTACAAAAGTTCATAATCCAAAATATCAGGATTTAGTGCTCAAAATCATATTTTACCCCAGAACTCCAGTACAACGTGAGCAATTTAGGATGTTATGCTTGAATAAGTATGCTGGACTAAATAGCCACCCTGTAGATGGCACATTCTAGCAATTTATGATTTCAGCATCTAGAAATAGCCACTGATTCACTGTGTCCAGCCATTCACTGTGTCCCCGTTCCCCCTAGTGGCAAGACCTTGTCAAAGAGGTCTGAACTTTGCAGATGCGTTGCAATAAGCTGAATGAAGTAACAGAGCTTCAAAAATCCTGCAGGGAGCTGCAGAACTGCAGAATTCTGCAGCTTCCTGCAGAATTTTTTAAGAAACTGCAAATTCTGCAGGCAGCTGCAGAATTGGTGAAATTCTGCAGGTGGCTGCAGAATTTTTGATATTCTGCAGCTTCCTGTAGAATTCTGCAGCTAGCCGCATAAATGCATAAAACCTCCCAAGCTGCATAACTCCTACTGAATTAAATATTCTGCTGCAGAATTTTTTCAGAAACGATGCTGGGCCAGACGAGCACCAAAGTCCCCGACCCCCCCACCCGACCCCCATACCGCTGCGCCCCCAAACCAACATTTCCTGGGTAGCAGCAAGACCTTGTCAAAGAGGTCTGAACTTTGCAGATGCATTGCAATAAGCTGAATGAAGTACAGAGCTGCAAAAATCCTGCAGAATTCTGCAGCTCCTACTTAATTCTGCAGCTTCCTGTAGAATTCTGTAGAATTCTGCAGAATTGCTGCAGAATTGCTGCAGAATTGCAGAATTCTGCAGCTTCGTGCAGAATTGCTGCAGAACTGCAGAACTGCAGAAAGAAATTAAATACTCCTCAGCAGATGGCATACAGTGTGTGCTCATTAATTTGATGCGGACTATAATATTAAGACACATTTATTTAATATTAAGACATATTTATTTAATATTAAGACACATTTATTGAATTAAGTTCATTAAATAATTGATGTTGTGTGTGTAGAAATGTTGTCACCTAATTAGTGATATAATGTTATTGCGTGAAGCAGTTAATCAGTATCTATATGTTGTTTATAGTCTGCGTATTAAATATATTGGAGGCAATGTGTTCTTACGTATATAATGCACACTTAAATATTTTCATCAAAAGAATTTATTTTGTGTGGAAATGCTGCCGCCTATTTAGTGAAATAATGTTGTGTGAAGCTGCTTATCGATTAATAGACTGTATAAATCGTGAGATAAACATTATATTAATGTACTCTGGATACAGTTTATTTTCACTTATTTATTGATGCTTATAAATCAATAGTAAGCCATCTTTCATGATCCTGTCTTTTATTTGATATATTTGTGATTCTACATTAATAAAGTAAGTGAATGCATACATGTTTTTTTGTTTTGATGAGCACACAAACTGTAACAACTGCATACAGCTTTCTTTTTTTGACACCTGTCCCTGCAGTTGGAGTAGACCTTTTTCAATGACACTCCTAATAAAGCTACAGACTCTCTTGGTTCCTTACAGTACATGCTATTTGCGTTTTATATAACTGATTGAATGGGCAATTATTTCCTGCCCACGTACTGTTGCGACAGTTCGCACCTCTGCCACTGTTCAATGTGCCATAATTGCAAAATAAAGAGGAATGTGAAATTTCCATAACAGTGTGCAGACACATTTTTGGGTGGGAAAAAAATGCCCGGTGTGCTGAACTACTGTATAATCAGAAGGGGCGTATCTGTAAACTACCTTAAGGGGCCAATAACATATGTGGCGAATATTTGGTCATTCGAAACTTCTGTGTCTTCCATGCTAATTTTGGTACACTGATTATGAGTGCTGGTGTGCAGTTCTCCCGGACCCGTCACTGATAAGACCGCCTTTTTGGCAGGCGTGAAGTGGTCATGTATACGGAAGTATATTAAGTGCAATTATTAAAAACACATACTACAGCAGTCCCTGAGTAATAAAATCGCCATTTTGGCAGGCGTGAAGTGGTCTCTCATGGAGGGTGCATCTGTAACTGTAACCCACACTACTTGTACGATATGAATAATCGGGGACTAAATGTTGACGTGACTGAAAAAGATCTTGGAATTACTTTTGACAACCAACTCAAGTTTACTACCCATATAAATCAAATCATAGCTAAAGCCAATAGTAGACTGGGTATAATAAGGAATACTTTTTCGAAATTAACAGCCAAATCACTGGTCCCATTATATAAAACATTAGTTAGACCGTTGCTTGAATACGCAGTAGCCATTTGGAAGCCTTACTTAAAAAAAGACATAGACAGTATAGAGAGAGTACAAAGGAGAGCGACAAAACTAGTTAAAGAAATTAAAGATTTGACATACTCAAATAGACTGAAAAAATTAAAGCTAGACTCCCTACAATTTAGAAGAAGGAGAAATGACATGCTGCAGGTTTTTAGAATATTCAATAATATCGACAACTTGGACAAAAACAGCTTTTTCTCCCCTCAGCTAAATCCTACAACAAGGGGTCACAGTTACAAAATTGCAAAACCCCGGGCCTTAACAAATTGCAGATTACACTCATTTACGCATAGAGTGGTAAACGACTGGAATAGTCTGAAGGCAGAAACAGTGTCTTGTAAATCGCTAAATGCGTTCAAAAGTTCCCTTTTAAAAGAGTGGAGTAACCACCCGGAGAGATACCTTACATAGCGTCATGGTATTTGTAACTTGCAATTTAAGCCTTAAAGGACTTAAGACTTATTCTTGTCTCTTTCCAGAATTTGCTTTTGACTTGGCAGCTGTGGTAAAATGAATGCACCTAGTTACTTGTTGGGTGACAGCAGGGTCAGGAAGTTAAGCCCAGTTGGCTCACAATTTGCTAAAATATGGTCCCTTTCAGGAGCCAAACTGTATGATTTATACGAGGTGGTAGATGGAGAGTTGGCCCAACTGACAGAGGTTGCTGATGAACCGCCTGTGGTTTATGTGTCCGCAGGTATATGCGATTTAACGCACCGGATCTATCGAGAGTACGAAGGAGGAGTAATTGATGAAGTGATCGTTTTACCAAAAGATCAGCAAAGGGAGATTGTAGAATGCACAGTGAGCGCAATAGACGACCTCCAAAGGTTCATCAGTAGACAGGGAGCCATCCCTGTGATAGCTACAATTTATCCAATGTCTTTGGCAGATTGGAATGTTTTCCGCCTAAATAAGGGAAAAACCTCCATCCTGACGAAAGCAGAGATGTACGATGAAATGCAGATTGACCTCGAAGAGATGCTGCTCCAAGTTAACTCTGAGATACTGAATGCAAATAGGAAGTATAGCTTGAAAACGCCACTGATTCACAAATGCCTTGAGCACAATCGGGGAAACCGACGACAAGTGGCTAGGAAATACAACTTATTGTATGACGGGTGCCATCCTACCACCAAGCTAGCAAAACAATTAGTCAAATCCCTTAACAATACTATTGCGCTAAACAAAATAAATATAAACCGTGATTAAGTAAACTACCAAGTCTCCTTGTTTCTGTTTATCGTTGTGAATTGTTTTTATAGTTGAGTTGGCACATGCACTTACGCACTTAGTAGGTTATAAACCCAGAATTACTATATATATAACGGCAATTTAATAACCACTGTAATACTGGTATATTGTTAAGGATTCATTTCATCTTATTAAGCAGCTGGCCGAGTTTTTGTGGTCGATAAAGACCCAACTATTGAAGCCCTGCATAATTTCATTGAAAAAAATAATAATTAACAAATAAATAATAATAATAATAATGATAAAAATAAAAAAAAAGTAAAGAAAAGATAAAACTAAATAATATAACCCTGTATAAAAATGGATATTTACTTTATTACATTGTTAAGAAAATATGCCATGACAGTTACTCAGTTGCTATTACCAATTTGCAAAATCTAGCACTGTTTACATTCCTGATTTACCCATTTGTTTTAAAATTGGTGACAATCTTGCCAAGGAGCAATAGCTAAGTTTCTGTGGTCAATAAGACCCAGAACAATCAAGCGTTGCCTTGGAAGTATAGTTACCTTTCACTATCAATTATACTGTGCACTGTTCAGCATTATTTGGTGTAGTTATGGCAACACTTTATTACCCACTGGTCGATACTTGGCAACAATCCGGCCTTGAAGCATCTGCATGAATCATGTGGTCAATAAAGACCCAGATCTATAAACTGTCAGAAATTGCCAGTAATTTATTATTGCATTGCTAGAGGAAGTTGTTCCAAGTAGACACCAGATGGATATATTTGCATTAAAGCACAGTTTAGCAGTTCTGTATATATGTTGATTTAGGGTTTTTATTGTGGTTTGGGAATTTTCTCACTAAACTACACCTGTGGTCAATTACGACCCGATAATATAATAGTGGTCTCTACGGACCCTATTAAGCCCTGTAATGTATGGATGGGAATTGTATGTCAGGTTGCGTGTGGTCTCTTGGACCCTGCACCAGACATCTAGGGATCTTCAGTGGTCAATATAGACCCTGAAGCCTTCAAGTCGGATCAAATTCCAAGATGGATACATGGATAACATTTACCAATACTAATTGCCCGCTAAGGAAACAGTGGAAGAGGAGGTAGAATACAAGGAAAGAAGAGGACATCAGAGAGAGGGACCCATTCGTCTCTAACCAAATAAACTGATAGGACAACAACCTCCGGGTTTCGTCCTCAACTTCTCTACATCTCTACATCTCTACGTCACAGTTCATGTATACGGAAGTATACTAAATGCAATTATTTAAAACACATACGACAGCAGTCCCTGTGTAATAAGACCGCCTTTTGGCAGGCGTGAAGTGGTCTCTCACAGGGCTGCATCAGTTCATGTATACAGAAACAATTGCATTTTCTGTTACAACATCATCCTGTCATCTAACTTATGATCTAAGATAACGGCATTGGTACAATTAGCTGTTAAATTAACGGCAAGCACTCGCTATAAAATGACGGCATGCTTAGCCGCGAGATTTACAGCAACATGCCGTAGCATGAACTTGCGGCAAAATGGTCGTAAAATTTACGGCAACTTGCTGTATATATGAAATTACGGCAAGAGCCTGTTGAATTTACGGCAATATGTCGTAAATGAAATTACGGCATAACTGTTGATTTTACGGTAAGTTACCGGCTAATTTGCTGCCGGTAATGCCGTAAAACCAACGGTTTCGGTTTTTACAGTGTGAATGTTAACTAGATATTAACTCAAGTCTATATTCTCATGAATTGTGCAAAGAAATTTTTAAAATATTAGTATATAAGCAGAAAAACTGACACTTGCTTTTGTTATATCAGGTTCAGTTACATGGAAAACCATCATTTTAGCAATGGTGACTGGAGAAAATGTACCAAAAAAAAAATTTTGTTTATGACTTTTCATTCCAAATACAAGTCGTTCTAAGTAGAAAAATTAATAACAGATGTAGAGTGACAATGCAGATATTAATTGCATTCAAACTTATGTCATGGAAACTCAGTGATGAAGATTGTCCCGAAATTTGAAAATGACCCTTTAGCGCACTTGACAAAGACTGGAAGAAGGTTGGGCCACTTAGGCAGATTCTCTGGGTGGGTTGGGCTTGATGGAGTGAGGAATATATGAGCGTGGATGGAGACTTGAATCTACGCGGAAACTGGAATGAGGACTGGGTAGAAATGCAGGGTATGTAGATAAAAGGAAGGAAAATATGTGACAGGTGTGAAAAGAAGTTTCTTGATACAAAATAAAGGGACAAACATTCTGTGAGAAAACCTTATGTCTGACATTGTCTGAGAACCCTAAAAAATAACTGAACTATCTGTAGCTCTGTATCATTTATGTAAATGAAAATATTAGAGTATTTCTGTTGGCACGTCAGTTGTCCTATCTCAATTTGTCATTAGCAAGCGCCTTGTTACTCTATTTTGACTGCATATTTCTGGACCAAAATCACTGTGAACATGTTTCTGGTGTCCATAAGGCCATTGCATGCGCATAATGCCTGACTGCCAGTTTTGCACTGATGCTTACACAGATTTTTACCCTATTTGCCATTAGCATCACACTGTCATTAGCATCATGTCTAAAATGGTTTATTGCCTTTAACTCACTAAAATTTTGTTGCAGGTGACTGGAATCGAAATCAGTTGAATACATAATTTTATTATCAATAAATCTTTCAACAGAATATTACATAACATTGTTGCATTTTCCTTGCATCTGACATGCTTAGTATGAAGTTTGATGCTTCTCTGAAAATACTAATCAAATATGGGGTGCCAGTAACATTTTACCATTGTCTAGCATCTGAAATAAGGTTTAGCAAAGACATTGGGTGCTGGAGGGAGTAGTGGAGATCATCTTTATTATTCAGAATCCAAACTATTGATGAAAAGAGTGTTTTTGTTTGTGTTTGTAAATTTCTGGTTCTAGGATATGTTCTATCTCAATGACTATTTGTCACAGAGACCTGAAATATAGCTTAATGTGTGCAGAATAACCACTTTCCCATATGTTGGTTATACATTCTTCAGCTCTAGGTGGTATGGATTTCAAGTTATATGCATGATGCTAATGACACAAATATTTGGCATTTTAATTGATCAAAATGCAGTTTCTCAAAAATAATTGGCACTAGAGACCTGGAACTTGGCCCAAAATGTGCAAGCAACTTGCCTGATCATTGGCAATAGATTGTTTAGCCCTAAGTGGTCAGAATTTTTTAGTTATAAGTGTGATTTTAATGACAGTCAAAAACATAACAGCTTTGTTTATCACCTCAGTAGAGATCACCAGAGCATTTGCACCCTTGGACATGAAAGTGCAGTGATAGCCGGTTGTTTGACCTACCCAATACTAACTTTAAAAAGGCTTTTCTGGAGCGAACATTTTTCAAAATTTTTTCAGCTGAAATTTCAAGGTTTTCAAATTTTGACCCATTAGTCCAGGAGCCACTCCCCAAAAAGGGCCATATTTCAGGGGTTGCTTCACCCCGAGAGCTAGAAAAATGCGACTTGCGCCACGCAATTCCAAAAATACTCCAGATGACCGCTGGGTGGATGTATGTCTACAAAGTGGTGCAGTTTTCTGTTATTTCACTTTTAATGCGCCCTTCTCTGTTGATGACAGGGAATTTTAGAACTGCAACAGGGGTGACTAATAATTTAATTTCTGCAGCAATATACACATGCTACATATTATCTTAAAGCTGAGAAACACAGCTTTCCAACCATGTATAATACATATGCGTGTTATAAAAATTCGCTGAATTAATTATGATTATTTATGAAATAATAGGAAAAAATTGAATATTTAAAAAAAATATTACAGGGCACAAAACTCTTCAAGAATGAAAAAAATAGCTAGAAAAACCAAAAAGGCATCATGCATTTCCAAAAAAGCTATAGATTACTACTACAGTGGATGTATATCTTGAAAGTGGTGCACTTCTCTGTTATTTTAGTTTTAAGGCACCCTACTCTTTCGATGATTGGAAATATCAGAACTGTGTCAGGGGTGACTAATAATTTAATTTCTCCCCACTTACTATAGCAATATACACATGCTGCATACCAAATTACAGTTGAGAAACACAGCTTTCCAACCATATATAACATGTATGCAAACTATGCATAGCTTTATACCTATACTGAAAATGACGATTAATTATGAATTTATAAAGCAAAAATTGAAGATATTACTAAATATAACAGTACACACTATTGTCAAGAATAAAAACAAGCTAACTAGAAAAACCAAAAAGGCATCATTAATTTCTCAATATACTTAAGTTAACCAAGAGGGTGGATGGAAATTTTCAAATTAGTGCACCACTCCATTATTTCAGTTTTATGCACTCTGCCGTTTCGGTGTGGGAGCACACTAGAACTGTGGCAGCCATGCATCTTTAATTACTCATCACTTACTGTAGCAATATATATGAGCTGTACATCATATTAAAGCAGAGAAACAAACCTCTCCAATGGTATATAATGCATATGTGTAGACTTCACTTGATTTCGATTGATTATGAAAGAAAAGGAAAATGTGACCAATTTTTCCTACTTAGTGGTTACCTTGTCGCAATTAATAAATACCTAAACACATGCATTCAGACTTATGAGTATTGAATTTTTTCAATCAAATGGTTCGTGTTCAGCAAAGAATTTCTGAAGCGAAACATGAGACATGATGTTTGCAACTTTAATTGCGAAAAAAAAAACGTTTAAAATATGTGACAAGGCTATTGCAGGTAATTATTACTAATTAATAATCTGAAGATCCAAGAAGAAATGCTGTTTGTTCAACTAGAAGTCACAAGATTAACATTAATGAAAACACACAAGATGTAATGCATATTTGACATGAAACTTTCTTCATTATCAACTGTTTAACCATCTTTTGAAGCTAACAAATTGAGAACAAATTTTTCTTAGCTGAGAACATATCCTCACACATTGTAACATCTTCACCCATGTTAATCAACCGCATGAATAATTTACAATATAATATGTAACTTCAAAATTCTAAAGGACCAGCCAGTGATCAGTTAACACAAGAAATACATGGCAGGAAAAAATCTGTCACATGTCGCATCATTCAAAAAGTCATCTTCCTTACACAGTAGGACAGCAAATTTAATTTGGAAGTTGAAAAATATATCCACAATTTTACTCACTTTACGGGCGAATATACACGAATCTAATCAATTTATATTTATAAAATACATATATACTAACAGAACCAATGTAATTGAGAGCACACCTTCATATTGAAGCACCATGAAGTAAATGTACCTGTGATATCGTCTACTACAGGAACTAAGACAAAATATGGTGAAGATGAGATAATTGTTATCCCGAAGGACAACGCATACTAAGCAAAATACATTTGGCAAAAAAGGAATGAATGTATAGTCATTTGTAAATGCTGAATTGCTGATCATCATTATTTGGAGTAATTAGTCTTCTTCATCATTTGTTTGGCAACTGTATGGGCCGTCTCTATTCACGCATTCCTCACTGCATCCACAAACATCAGTGCAGACTGTTCCTTCTTTATGGCAGCGACATTGTCTACAACAGGAAACATAGACGAATCAATTTTCTTTAAAAATAACTAGCATGTATTGAAAGCTATTTACTTCTTAGATTTTTTTACTTCTTGTATTTTACAAATTTATATGATATACCTTGTGGCACGTGTAATTTTGCAACCAAAACGAGTGAGTGTCAGGACTGACAGCGGTAACTTGCTTATCTTGGAGAGGTCATCCATGCCTTGTATTATTAATTTTAAAATTGTTTGAAACATTTTGCATTACCTATGGCAAAATAAACCTGTCTGTCTGAGTCTTCAGGAGCTGGCTGATTCATCATGAGGACAGGAATCAGGTCGTTATTCTCCATGCTCCAACCATTCCCAACTTGTGAAGGAAGATTTAGAATGGGTTTGGTAGCTTTTAGCCAGATGTAACTCTGGTAGTTTGCTCTCCTGACATGCTGAATGAATGAGTCCATTGTTGGAGGTAACTTCTCACTGGAGAGACTCTTCTTCGAGAACAACTCATAGCGCAAGTCATCAAGTGAATCAACCTTCTTGTTTGCACCAGAGATGTGAGTTGAACAAGTGCTGTCATGGTCTTCTCTGTCACACACTTGGGTCCTGTCCAAATTCTCTGAGACTTTCTTGAATGTCGTCATTTAATGACAATTGTTTCATCCACTTCATTTTTCCCTGTCCAAAGAAAGCACTGACTCGTGCAAGCAGGGTAACAGGGAAGACAGGTCATGTCTGAGATCCTTCGCAACCAGATGCATTGCAATGTAATGCTTCTTCATCTTCAAGCCAGTCTTGAAATACAGATTAATGCTTAGAGTTATTGCAACTGTAGGGCACATTGCTGCTACATCAGAATCCAGGCTCCACAAAACAACGTCGTTGATGCCAAGAACATTAGCAGCACGTGCACAAACATGCGAGAGTCAGCTTCTTCGTGGTCGCTGAAGAGTTCTGGTACAACATTGTACCAAACATCAATTTCCCTTGCTTGTGCCACCACTGCTAGTCTACTGAAGACTTGTCTGTCATTCTCTATCATTCTTGATGTCTGGTTTTGCTTTTGTCTAACCGACATCGGGCGGTTCAGACTGGCGGAAGGACTTGATTTTTTGACAACAAATGGGAGAAAAGAAATCCTCATCTGCTGAATCAAGGCGTGTGACGATGAATTCTTCAATTTGCTCCTTGCCTACTTGTCGGAGGCTGCAAAGACTGTCTTGTACATCTCTAGGAGCAACAGCAACAGTTTTGTGCCACTTGACTTCACCTGCTTCAGTGAATTTCCAGATCTGATCATCATCAATCTTCAGTAGGTCAAATAGTTAGTCAAAGATTCTCGAGTCACCTGCTTCTTTCTTTAAATTTAAAACTCGTAGAAAGTTGCTTTCCCAGCTTCAGAAGCTACCCTCAATTCTTCAGAACTGGTAGCTTGACAAATAAGGCATTTTGATAAGTTGATGGACAATCGGAGCTTCTTTGTGACCAGTCGTAAAGGATTGGAATCCATCTGCAATAAGGAACATGGTGCACAGTCGTGCACTTTACCAAGAATAGAATCATGAATCATAAGTAAAAATTTCAAAAGGAATAGGCAAATGGTTTAAATGTAAAATTTCAAATATTCAAACAAAAACTGTTAACTTACCAAATGGTAGATTAAAAGTATTGTCAGCCATCCGGCACACCAAAAAGACATGCTTTAAGTACAAGTTACGTCTTATTTACTTAGCATTTTAGTTTCTCGTGGTGAAAAGGACAAAAAAAGATACTTATCATTATTGTTTTATTTTGTTGTAATTTGCCATTCCACATAGATGTGACAATGTTAAAATATTCATGCACGTTAGGGTGATGCAGATTGCGCACAAAAAAATAAACTTTTGAATTTTCACTGGGGCACCCCCCAAATATGTTCCAATATATAAGAAAAAAATTCAGTAAAAATTTGAGCCAAATCGGACAAATTTTAGGGGGTGCTACCGCAATTTGAAATATAACATTGTTTTGCAATGGGTGAAATCCCAGTTTTATGGGTGACGGGTTGAAGGAAGTTATCCAACCACGCGAGTGTTGATAATTTTTTTCTTATTTGAGCTTTCCACTATTCTCATCACAAATTCATTCATATTTTGCCAATATCTGGTCATTTCAGGCTACAGGGCACTCCTAAAGCAACAAATTTTGCCCGATTTTGACAGCATTAAGGTTAGACGCGGTATTGAATAACTTAACCAGGAATATAGGTACACAGATTTAAGTTACACCATCTTATTAAGCAGAAAAACAGCTTTAATTTGAATACCAACAACACTATGTTACTATATTCTACAGTATTACAGCAGTGCTTTGAATATTGGGAATTTTCGCAAATAAATGTTAATGACAAATAAGCTAATTCAATGGGGTCAGATGGTCAGAGTATAGCAGTGTTGGTATTCAAACTAAAGCTCTTTTCATGCTCCATCTATTGAAGTAACTTTCATTTCTGTGACATTGAAACATGTAATGTTATTAAATACCGCGAATTTGGTATATTTTGACTATTTTATCTTTTTAGTCTGGTGGTAGCACCATGGAGAAGTCAAAAATAATCCAGATTTGCATTGACCCGCAGTTCTGACAACCAGACTCAAAAATTACCATCATGCCGCATTGGTTTGGTGCACCAGGTATAGTTGAACTCGCTACATGCCAAATAATTGGATATTTTTGTATTGAATACTAATGTTAATTTTCATGATGCGGTAGCACCCTCTAATTTTTATCCGATTGAGCTCAAATTTTTACTGAATTTTTTTTTCATATATTGGAACAACTTCAGGGGGTGCCCCATTAACATTTCAAAACTTCACTTTTTTGCATCACCCTAATGCATATATGTTAATAATATCTATCCAGTTAATTATTTCTTACATTAGTTTTAGTTAAATATCTTAACCTGCAATATAGTCACCATTAAACATGAGATTTGTCAATCACACAATATCCAATTCACATATTTCTGAAACTGAAATGCAATAATTGGTTAGCAACACAGTTAAATACATAAATGTTTATAATTCATTTCAAGATTTTCAAAATACATAGTAAGAAACTTATTATTGGAAAACTGTGTTTCTAAGCTTTAATTTGGTATGCAGCAATTGCAGCATGTGTATATTGCAACAGCAGGTGAGGAGAAATTACATTATGATGTACCCCTGACTCAGTCTAATATTCCCAAACATCAAAAGAATAGGGTGCATTAATACTGAAATAACAGAGAAGTGCACCACTTTCAAGATATACATCCACTGTAGTAGTAGTCTATGGTGTTTTTGGAAATGCATGATGCCTTTTTGGTTTTTCTAGCTCTTTTTTTTCATTCTTGAAAAGTTTTGTGCACTGTAATATTTTTTAAAATATTCAATTTTTTCCTATTATTTCATAAATAATCATAATTAATTCAGCGAATTTTTATAACACGCATATGTGTTATACATGGTTGGAAAGCTGTGTTTCCCAGCTTTAATGTGATATGTAACATGTGTATATTGCTGCAGTAGGTGAGGAGAAATTAAATTATTAGTCACCCCTGTTGCAGTTCTAAAATTCCTTATCATCAACAGAGAAGGGTGCATTAAAAGTGAAATAACAGAAAACTGCTCCACTTTCAAGATATAAATCCACAGTAGTAGTTATCTGTAGTGTTTTTGGAAATGCATGATGTGATTTTTCTAGTTCCTTTTTTCATTCCTGAAAAGATTTTTGCATTTTGGTATTTTGCAAATTCTTCAATTTTTTCCTATCATGTCAAAAATAATCATAATTAATTCAGCGAATTTTTATACAACGCATATGTGTTATACATGGTTTGAAAGATGTGTTTCTCAGCTTTAAGGTGATATATAACATGTGTATATTGCTGCAGTAGGTGAGGAGAAATTAAATTATTAGTCACCCCTGTTGCAGTTCTAAAATTCCGCAACATCAAAAGAGGGGGGTGCATTAAAAGTGAAATAACAGAAAACTGCACCACTTCCAAGACATAGGACCTACATCCACCCCAGTGGTAATCTGGGGTATTTTGGGAATTGCATGGCACCACACGCATTTCTCTAGCTCTCAGGGTGAACCCCTTCAGTTTTTTTAGTCCTTGGCTCCTGGACTACATATGCAAAAGCTGCAAACTTAATCTTGATGTGTTCAACCAAAAAACATCACATTTTCATGTTGATTTTCTGGTGAAGTTGCCAATAACGGCAAATTCTCAATTTTCTCAATTTTCCAGGTTTTGACGGATTTGTGGTGCCCTACAAGCTTGAGCATAGCCGTAAATGAATGAAATGATTCAACTTGAGTGTTCTCTACACTGCGATACTATTTGTTCTTCTAACAAGCTTAGATGGGAGACAGCCGGGACGTTTCCATTCTGCACAACCCAACACAAATTTCCATCATAATGGATGACACACCAAACAGGCACTGAACCGCCACCCTGAGCCCTTGTGGCCATGAGGCAGTATTCGGACAGTATCTGGCAACCCTCCAATCACACAAAAATCTCTCCATCAGCTCTGTGAAACATGTAGCGGGATATATTGACTAAAAAGTAATTTACTTGAAAATTTCTCAAAATATTCCAGCATTTTTGTCAAGAGTGTTCGCATTTTTGAAGGGGAAATGATATAGGTTTCAGTGCAGAGAATACTTTAGTTGAAACATTTTATTCATTTGTGAATACTTTAGTTGAAACATTTTATTCATTTATGTCTATGCTCAAGCTTGTTGGGCATCACAAATCCTTCAAAAGCTGGAAAATTGAGCAAATTGAGATTTTTCTGTTATTGGCAATTTCACCAGGATTGAACCCTAATTGCACTATAGGGACATCTGGGACCATATTGCACATGAGATAGAGGTTCAGCCAACTGATCTGGAACAGGTGCCAGAGTCTTTCAGTAAAGAATGGCCCTATCGGCCAAAAAGAAGCAATACACCTTGATGCATTCCACGTCGAATCAGGTGAAGGCAGATTCAGATTCAGATTCAGATATTTTTATTTCTCTCAAAAGCAAACATCCACAATATTACAATGTTTCAAAATTAAAAACAAAAGGCAATTGCTTCAAGATGGGTGACCCTTTTAAGACATATATGATGTCGCTATCAAAGGCCACCCTCCCCCATACCAAAAAAAAAAGAGAGAGAAAGCAAAAAATGATAATAGCAACACTGAATGGTACTTTTTTTTTTAAACTGCATGCAGTCAGAGAGGATGGAGGTCACAGTGATAGCTGTTCTTGTCTTTATATTATAATTGTGAACAGTAAATAAGAATTTGATTAAAAATATTTTTCTCTTGAGGAACTGAATGATTAATGAATGACAAAAAAAAAAATCAAAAATCAACCCACACGGTTACAAATATAACAATTTTGAACATGACAAATTGAATTATATGACTGGATGAAATTCTGCTTAACATAATTTTTAAATCAGTCTAAACTGTGAGTAAAAATTTTGGACTTAAAATTCGGGTTCATTTCATTATAAATTTTCGAAAATTTGTATGAGATACTATTTCGGGCAAATTCATGGCTCACAGCAGGCAGACGATAAATATTTCCAAGAAGTTCATTATATTAAACACATGAGTGTTTCTCTGGAGCATTTCTGACAAAAAATATACCGGTAAAGTATTATTCACTAACTTAAAACAAAACTTCAAGTCATGGAGTGCACACAGGTCTTGTAACTTAAGAATTTTTAATTGGTTAAATAGTGGGCTAGTATGAGCATTATATTTACTTTTCGTAATTATTTCAGACTTTTTTTTGTCACTTGAATATTTTATTACAGTTCACCCCCCAGATCATGATTCCATAATTGAGATGAGGTGCTATTAATGCATTGTAAATATTCAGTTTTGCGCGAGAAGGTAAAACATTTTTCATTTTATTCATTACCCCAATAGTCCGTGATATTTTCTTTGTCACATTATCAATGTGGGAATCCCATTTAAGATTTTGATGGAGATAAATACCAAGATAATTAAAACTTTGAGCAAATTCAACTTCAGTGCCATCTATTGTCAATTTTGGAAAATTCACAATTCATCTCATTGTATGGAACAATTTGAACATCATAGCCTTTGTTTTTTTAACATTTAAAGAAAGCCTATTGAGTTTCATCCAATTTGATATACCAGCTATTCATCATTCAAATTCATACAATCATTTTGGTTCCAGTGAGGAGGTCAATGCATATGGCATTCAACATGAAAATGTGACGTTTTTTGGTTGAACACATTAAAATTCAGTTGGCAGCTTTTGCATATGTTGAAATTTTGAGACTATGTTGTTGAGCCATGATGCAATTTTTGTGATTTTTTAAACTAAAAATGATCAATTTTTCCGGGAGACCCAAAGATAATTTTCAAATATTTCTCAGCCACTTAAAATGTTTTATAATATAATTTATTCATAAATCGAACACCTTGAAAATCCAAATTATTACAGCATTTTAATCAAGAGTGTATATATATCGTACGTCGTCTTTAAAAATTAAATTTTGATCGAAGAGCAAAATTTTATACTACATTTTTTTATATTAGAATAGTACAGCAGTGTCAAACATTAAAGCTTGACATCTAGAAAAACATCAGAAGTGACGTTATTATGGCCCTATAGATATGTTTCATTACAATATCATAGAATAGGGCAAGGCAAGAAGCCCGGGTTAGGTGAGAGCCCCCCCCCCTCCCGGGTAGGGGAGAGCGGGGCACAGTGAGACACTTTTTTTATTGTCAAGTGTTCAAAAATGTTGGCAGTAACGAGTTAAATGAAAGATATCAGGTCCACATTATAGATAATGACGTTGGGTATATTGTCAAGCAGTCTCAGGTTCCTACCTTTTACTGGTTTGGAGAAATTTTGAGTTACGTCCATGCTAGTTAAGTGTCTCACTGTGCCACGTGGGCAGGCACAGTGAGAAAGCAGGCTGGGCACAGTGAGACAGGGCACCTGCTGCCATAACCGCTGATTCTCAGGATTTTTCTATCAATTTTTGCTAAAAAAACTCCTGTGCTCTTACAAAAGCAGCTTGCTAGGTGATTTTTTAGGTTATTTTTTGAGCATGTTTCGAAACTTCATTGCACAGGTCACATGCACGACTTATTTAACCTGCCGCACCTGTTAAATACTAATCAAAATTCTTTTTGATGCTCCCTTTGGATATGACTCACTAAAATCAGTAATTTTTAGCAATCATTTTGCTTTTGATAGTGAATTGCGAGCTATGCATTACATTCAGGTCGTTTCGAGTTTATTTTGTGATGTCTCACTGTGCCCCACATCTAGCTGTCTCACTGTGCCCCACGCAGCTCTCTTTATAAAATTTTTGAATCCTGTGGACCGGATGCCTGTATTATGGTTCATCATCTCACTAAACTGGCAATTGATATGCATTGTAGCATTTTTCTTGGGAATTATAACAAAGAGTTGTTTAGCAAAATTATTTACTTTAACTGGATAAAGACCAAAATATTGAAATTCCACTGTTGATATGCTGTGTAGGCATTAATTCAGGATATAGGGCAGTCACTCAATTACTTACTTTTTGTACTATACAAAAGAGGGTTACCCTGTAAACATTACCAGCTAGACGCTATGGGCTTTGTCTCACTGTGCCTGCTGTCTCACTGTGCCCCGCTCTCCCCTAATATCTAAACTAACATTTTTGGTGTGTTTTCTTATTGACACGATTGAAGCTAGAGGCTTTTTAGGTAAGAGCAAACATTTTTCAGGGCAAATTGCATCAAACCATAGTAGAAATTAAAGAAGAATGAGCATGGTTTTTGTAAATTTGATTAATTCTTGAAAGGGGTTGTCAGAAATAACTTTGGACATTTTAAAAAGTACAATGGATATCTGCATTGCTTCACTTTATGACCATCACATAAATCTGATTTGGATCATGTTTATTTGCATTTTAGTTAAAAATAAAGAGGTCAAATTAAAATTTGTGGGTTTGGGGCGAGAGACCCAACATGGTATGGGGCCTGAGGCCACCTGTGGTAGTTGAGGGTGTCCCAGTACAGAGTGTCCTTTGGACTCATTTTCCCAGGAAAGACTGTCCTCTGGACACAATTTCCTAGAAAGGAGTGTCCCTGGACAGTTTCCCAGGAAATTTTGTCCAGTGGACATTGGTTCCTTAGTTATGGTTGTCCGTCTTAGGGATTAATGTCCCATGGAAAAAGGAAAATAATTCTATGTCCTGGTCTCAAATGTCCCACCAAAATGTCCAGGATAATATATCCTGGGTATGGAAGTCCTGGACAATATATCCTAGGTTAAGAAGTCATAGACATAATATACCAGTAATGATTGTCCAATGAAAGACAAATATTCCTGGTGTTTGTAGTCCTGGGCACGTTATCCTAGTTCTGGATATAACAAAATATCCTTTTCTGGACAAATATTCCCAGTTTTGCTGGTCCTGGCCACAGTATTCTAACTTTGGACGTCCAGGACGCTATATCCTGGTAACACAGGTCCTTCATAGGACCAATATTTCCTGGTTTTACATGTCCCGGATATTACTTTTCAGTTTCAGTCCTGAGCAAACTATCCTAGTAAAATAAGTCATTTACAGAACCTTTTTTTCTGATAATTGGTAGGCCTTGACAATGGCCAGTGGACATTTGTTCCTTAGTTATCATTGTCCACTTTAGGGATTAATGTCCCTCAGTTGCATGGCCCAGTCTGGCTTTCGCAAGAAGTTCTCAACACAAACCAGTCTTCATCGCCTTTCGGAGAACATACTTGATGCCTTAAATAGTAGCAAAATTACTGGACTTGTTGCTATTGACATTAAGAAAGCGTTTGATACAGTGCACCATAAAGTATTGTTGGATAAACTAGACCACTACGGAATTCGTCAGAACACACTTCGCTGGTTTAGATGCTATCTCAGCGACCAAACTCAAATATCAGATATTAATAATGCCAAATCTGAGTCTGGTTATGTTAGAACAGGAGTGCCCCAGGGGTCTACCCTTGGGCCACTCCTGTTCATACTTTACATAAATGACTTGCCAGGATGTTTCAAGCACTGCGAAGTCAACATGTATGCTGACGACACGGCGTTTTATTACAGTAGCCGAGAAAAACAACCAGTCACTGATGCCATCAATGAAGATATTCGGAATGTTAATTCGTGGCTCTGTGCTAATAAACTTAGTATGCATGTTGGTAAGACCAACACTCTACTAATATGTAATTACCAGAAAATCCCGACATCTGGAATCGACAGATTTAAATATTGAATTAAACAACGAAAATGTAGTACAAACAGATAGCCTGAAATATTTGGGCATTGATTTAGACAGCAGATTGAATTTTGACGTCTATATAAATAATCTGGTTAAAAAGTTGAACAAATCAATCGGCCTCCTTAGGAGAAGTGCCCCCTGTCTCCCAATACAGACTCGGAAAATGCTGTACAACTCCCTTGTGCTCCCGAACTTGGATTATTGTTCCACTGTGTGGGACTGCACCTCTAAACAGGGATTAATACGTTTGCAGAGACTCCAAAACAGGGCACTCAGGATTATCTTACGACAAGGCCCTAGGACACACATTGAAGATATGCTAAATCAAATCAAGTGGATGAGTGTCAAGCAGCGCATGAACTACAATAAGTTGGTACTCATGTGGCGGATTATGAATGATGTTGCACCTCCCTACCTTAGGGAAAACTTCACTTATTCTAGTGAAGCCCATGAATACCAAACCCAGGCGTCTGTGTCAAGGAACCTGTTTGTTACCCGTGGCCATAGAAATTCCTTGACGGTTACTGGGGCCAGGCTGTGGAATGGCCTACCCACTGAGCTACGAGAGACGAAGAACATCAAAACTTTTCGAAAAAAACTCTCTAAATTTATAATCTTAAAGACTGAAAAGTTTTAAATTTAATTATTTTGAGCTCAATTTCAAGATTTTAACGCAAAAACTATTTTTAAACCAATTTCATTTCCGATTTCACTCGGATGGACTCTTGCTATTTTATCCAATTACTATTGTTTTTATGCTATTGTTATTTACAAATTGTTATCAATATATGTCTTATGTAATGGCCATGGCTGTAAAAAACAGTGTAATTCTACTGATATGCTATTGCCTAATAAAAACCTAAAACCTAAACCTAGTTGCCAGTCATTAATCACCAGTAAGGCCCTCCAAAAAACCATCATTGTATGATTATCGAAAAGTTGATGTCTCTACCGTAGGATAGAGCCATCCATATCCAGCTGGTTATTTGAAGTGATAAGTATTTTTGCATTCATCGCCACATTTCAACTTTATGAATATCTCATAAATAAATACGACATATTCATACCTTGTAATTATTAAAGCATGCTCTCCAAATGTTTATTTTCACATTCAGTGACAACCCATCAGGGTATGTCTTTGTAGACAGATATTATCTGACATCAAAAAGATCCATCATATGCCAAGTCAACAATGACTGGAACTAAGACTCAAACTAATATATACAAGATTATCAACCCAAATATTCATTGTAGCATAACCATTATCATTACTATATCAGTTACATAAAAATGGTCGCAGGCGGGACTTGAACCTGCTATGTTCTGAATTGAAGTCTGATCACTAGACCACTATGCTATGGGGGAAGGCTGTCAAAGTTGGTGATCCCAAGCTTGGTCTTTTGATTACAGTACATCAGTACTATTAATAGCTACGGTCATAAATACAGGGTGGACAGTTTTGAATGTCCTAGGTAGAAATGTCCAGGACAAATAGACCTAGGATAAGATGTCTGGGACAATGAACCTGGGATGATCTGTCCATGGACAAATGGAACCAGGATAAAATGTCCTGGACGAATAGATCCAGGATCAGATGACCAGGACAGCTAGATCTAGGATCAGATGACCTGGGCAATGAATACTAGTTTATGATGTCCACCTGGTCAACTAGCACTGGTCAGGTATAAATGTCCTGGAAATTTTAATCCAGGTTCAAATGTCCTGGACAATCATTACTGGTCCATGCAAAAAATGTCCAGGACTTTTGAACCCAGAGAGGACATTATAAACCAAGGAGTGTATGTCCACTGGACACTTATTCCTTAGTTTAAAGTGTCCCAGGACACTGGTTACTGGAGGACAATTATTCCTTTCACACCGGCCCTGATGGGAATGATTTCATCAAGTGAATCCATTAGAGCTTTTTTTCCTCGGTGATTTTAAAAGAGTTGTAATCTCTCCAAATGGCGACTATGGCTACTAAGAGGATTACTGACAACTTGGGAAAACAGTGTTAAACAAGCAAACACTGTCAACAGTTAGATTTCTAGCAACTGAGTTGATTTGTAATAGAATTGGCTATATATATTTACAGGAATTTGCGTTGAAGTTGACTTGTGGAGATTGAAAGCTGGTGAAATTGCATTTTGATAGCTTTTGATGACTGTCCACGAACTAATCAGTTAAATGTGCATATTTGCATAGCAATTGGTGGGCATTGTATCAGGAAATGATCCTGCAAAGTCTTGGTGCTTAAAAAGTATTTCAAAGATGATTTACTAAGAAAAACGTATTTAAGATCGTGATGTATGGTGCACAGATGACGCATGGTACATACAAAATGAGATCTGCTCAGGCATGAAAGATTACTAACAGAAAAATGAAGAGAGAGAGCTGACCATGAAACATGTCAAAAACAAACAGAAACAGTGAAATTATGGAAATAAACTGTCTACCATATGGTCCATACCTGTCTTGTTGATGCCAATGATTTTATCAAGTGATCCCAATTGCCCACATTTCACAAGTCCAGACCCAGACCGCATATTTTTAAGCATGCTGATTCTGATCTACCTTTCGGTATTTAAACATACTGTCACATGCCTCTGTCTGTCAGTCAGTCAATTTGGTTTTCATTTTTTATATATCGATAGAATATTTTATCTGTCAATCTAATTATCTAACTATCTAACTATTTAGGTATCTAGCTATCTATCTAATTATCTATCTTTCAATCAATCGATCAATCAATCAATCAATCAATCAATCAATCATTCATCTATCTATCTGTCTATCTATCTATCTTATTAATTGTCTATCTATCTATCTGTCTATCTATCTATCTATCCATCTATAGGTCTACAAGCAGTCTATGTAACCTGTTTATACAATCAAGAAATGTCGAGTTGAACATTTATAAAATGCGATCAGGTATGCTCAAGTGCAGTGTAAATCAATCCTTGTTCATAAATGGTATGAGTTGCCCTGCCCACCAATAATTTCTGACCAATCAAACATGTACGTGAACTTCATGATTGACAGAGATTACACAAATTATTCCAAAGTTGTGATATACGAATTATCGCAGTTTTGTTTCGTTTATACGTTTGCAAGATACTGAAATAAACAGGACAAACTGAGAGAAATACTATTTCTTCTCAGCTCCAATATACATATGAAATTGAATGGACCTTGGTCATACATGAGTAGCTTTCTACCATACGTCATGTACAGCAAAGTTCCTTGATTCTAGTGTATCACAAGTCTACTTCAAAAAAGATAAGATAAGATAAGATAAGATAAAATTTTATTTAACGTCGGTGGTGATAATACAAACAATAAACACAAGCTACAAGCTTTTTACCGACAAGTTAAAACAAAACAAAATGAATTATGAAATTATATACAAATGATAAAATGAATGGAATGTAATTAAAGTTCTTTTCTTACTTTTGACACAATAACATAAATTTGACATAGTTTATCAATTACAGATAATTTCTCAGACATAGTATACATGCTCCACATTCACATTTGTTAAAGTAGTTACTTCGTCGTAAGTCGGACTTGAAAGTGCCTATTTCATCCAATAATTTTACATGAGAGGGTAGAACATTCCATAATAAAGGACCTTGATAACCAATTGACTTCTTGCCATACTGAACAGTGTTAAAAGTGGGTTGGATTAATTTGTTGTTGTCTCGCATGTTGTATGGAGAAATTTGTTTTTCAAAGAATGAACTTTCTAAAGGGGGTGCTAGACCATTTAGTACCTTGAAAACAAATTCAACTAAGTTGTTCTTACAAGTTACATGCAGCATCTTTTTATCTGTCTTTACTAATAGGTCATTATATGTGCTCTCATAGTCATTGCAAACAAGTCTTAATGCTCTTTCATTGAGTTTTTCAATTTTCCTATCATGTCCGAGGGAATAGGTTTGGTAAACAATTGAGCAATAAACAAAATTTGAGGCTACAAAAGCCTCATAGATTCTAAGTCGTCCTTCATAATCAAAGAGAATTCCTGTAATCCATGATCTCTCTGCTCCCAACCAAACTCGTGAAAAGCAATCAAATTGAATTTGAGCACGTATAAATATAAAGAACATTAAACTGAGCCAAGGCATGATTTTCTCAGTTCAAGGTAATATCTGGCAGGTTTACCTTATATCCTTATTGTATTGTGCAGCCCTCTGCATGTTACACATATATCCAATGAGTGGGACATTTTACTTGTTCAGTATAGACACTGACGCATTGACACAAGGGACCCTCTAAAGAATTTGAAATGAGCATCAACAGGTTTACTTTTTATAGGAGATAGTGAAAATCCTTGTTATCACAAAATTCGTTCAATTTATCTGTCTATCTATTCATCCATCGATCTGTCCATGTATCTATCCATCTATCTATCCATCCATCCATCCATCTATCCATCTATCCATCCATCCATCCATCTATTCATCTATCCATCTATCAATCCATCTATCTATCTATCTGTCTACCTATGTATCTATTTGTCTATCATTTAGCATAAACCCACAATGTTTGTATCACAATATGTATTAATAATTACCTCTCATACATTGTTTCAGTTTGGCCCAAACTGAAGTGTAAAATCTCAATCTCAGTGTAAGTATAAAATGCTGTGATTGTACAATGTGAAGAATGGAAAACATGTCAAATTGTTATACATTGAATGGATAATCGCCCACAGAAGTGTTGAGACAGAGACAAAGAGACCTGATCTGTCACATGTGTAATCTCCAAGTCTACTATTGCCAGTTTACTTAACAAATTCTGTGTTCCCCAACCTTTTCTGATCTCGGAACTGCAGAAATTAAGTAATGCATGTGTTACAAGTGCGTACCTAATTGTCATTTTATTTGGTTATTTTTCATTTTGGGGGATGGATACATAGAGATATAAATCTATCTATCTATCTGTCTATCTATCTATCTATCTATCTATCTATCTATATATCTGTCTATCTAACTGTCTATCTAACTGTCTATCTGTCTGTCTACCTATCTACTCTCTATCTTCAAAGGCATGGGAGGCTGGGGGCGGGGGCTGGGGGCTGGGGGCTACAGCATGAATTGTGGCTATGGAATTAATTCATCTCAATCATCTGTGGCCATAGTCCTGTCTTGGTGTCACCTGAGTGCTGTGATTATAACTGTCATACATTCATAATCACTGTGTAGTCGCTCCTGAGACACCCAGGTGACTGAAACTTGTATAATCACTTGTATAACAAAACCATAGTCGACAAACAGTCAATTGCTTAATCTCAGTCTCAATCTCAGTCGCCCATAGACCTGTGTTGAGATGCTGGAGCCTCTCCCCTCTCCTTTGTGTTTCTGACAGTTACACATAGTTTTGCATTGGAACCAGGCTTTCTCAATGCAAAATTAATCCATGTATAACTGCAAGAAACAGAAATAACAGCTTAAAAACTGACATAAACAATTTTTGGTGACAAAATTCATTTTGGAGATTAAAGAGATTACAGTTTATAATCACCGAGGAAAAAAAGCTCTATTAATAGAGCTTTTTTTCCTAGCGATCATGAGCTGTAATCACCTAAGATTACGATTATGGACACTTAGAGGATTACTGGATACTTAGAAAAACAGTGGTAAACAAGCAAACATTGACACAGTTTAATTTCTGATAACTGTGACGATTCACAATGCAATGCAGCCCACTCCTAACCTGACATGTGTTTAACTATTACAATTTTCTAAAATAATGAGAAATTTAAAAAGTTGCTCTCTATTGTATATCTACAGTTTTCTAAAATAATGAGAAATTTAAAAAGTTGCTCTGTATTATATATTGGGTATTATAGTTTTTACAATTATATGTGCCTGTAGGGGAGAGCGGGGCACAGTGAGACACTTTTTTTATTTTCAAGTCTTCCAAAATGTTGGCAGCAATGAGTTAAATGAGATCAGGTCCTCATTATAGCTAATGACGTTGGGTATTATTGTCACATAGTTTCAGGTTCCTACCTTTTAAAGGTTTGGAGAAACTTTGAGTTATGTCCGTGCTCGTTAAGTGTCTCACTGTGCCCCATGGGCGGGGCACAGTGAGACAGCAGGCGGGGCACAGTGAGACAGGGCATCTGCTGTCATAACCGCCAATCATCAGGACCTGCGGAATTGTTCTATCAATTGTTGCATCAGAAACTACTGTACTCTAATAAAAGCAGCTGGCTAGGTGATTTTTTAGGTCCTTTTTTGAGCATGTTTTGAAACTTCATCGCATGGGACACATGCACGACTTATTTAACCTGCCGCACCTGTTACATCCTAATCAAAATTCTTCTTTAACGCTTCCCTGTGGATATTATTCACTAAAATCAGTAATTTACAGCAGGTATTTTGTTTTTAAAAGTGAATTGTGACCCATGCATTACATTCAGGTCGTTTCGAGTGTTTTTTGTGATGTCTCACTGTGCCCCGCTTTAAACTGTCTCACTGTGCCCCCCGCAGCTCTGTTTATAAGATTTTTGAATCCTGCGGACCGGATGCCTGCATTGTTGCTCGTCATCGCACTAAACTAGGACAAACAATCAAGGTTTGAATCCCTGGCAGTTGCTTTGCATTATGCCAATTTTCCTGGGAATTATAACAAAAAGTCGTTCAGCAAAATTATTTACTTTTACAGGCTAAAAACAAAAATATTGAAATTCCACTCTCGATATGCCTCGTAAGCATTCAAGATATAGGACAGTCTCTCACTTACTTAATTTTTGTACTATACAAAAAAGGGTTGATCTGTAAACAGTACCAGGTAGATGCTACGGGCTTTGTCTCACTGTGCCCGCCGTCTCACTGTGCCCCGCTCTCCCCTACACCAATTCAACCAGCAAACTTCTTAATTGTTGTAAGTTAGTGTGGCTATGACAGCACTGTCAACCATTCAGATTCACCTCATATATGGGTTATTTGTTTGTTGAGCACAGACGCTGACAACTGTGAGACTTACTCGTATTTTCATCTGAGCCAGACTGAGTCTGAGTCTGAGTCTGCCGACAATAGTGATTTGGAAATTGTCTCTTAGAACAGCTCCCTACCCTATCAAACTGACTTTTTGGGGGGGGGGGGGGGCATTTCATATTATGTCTCCAGGGGTAAGAAATGTGGGGGGGGGGCAGGGGATATCCCCCCCTGTCCCTTTGACTAGATCAACTCTTGACTTGAGTCTGTTCATTTTCCAATATTTTTTAACTTTTTAGAATTTTCATTATCATACAATTTTCTGAATTTATCAACCTTGTGAACACCCAGAGTAGGGTTCAAGAGGGCTGCACAATATGTCTAACTAGCCACCTACCTACCTACCAAGTTACAAACCAATCTAACTATCCGCCTAACTAAACAACTAACTAACTGACTAACTGAATACCTCTATCTATCTATCTATCTATCTATCTATCTATCTATCTGTCTATCTATCTATCTATCTATCTATCTATCTATCTATCTATCTATCTATATTAAAGCTATCTAAGCCATCTATCTATCTCTCTGATAGTCTCGATCTCTATATCTATCTGCCCATTCGTCCGTCCATCCATCTATCTATCTATTTGTTCTATACTATATATCCATCTTTTTTATCGAAATCTATGTATCCGTTAATAAATTTGGTTCTGTTGCAGGGTGCATCTGACTCAATAAGTTTAATATAAATGTGTTAGATTCATTTTGATTGTGATCCATGCATGCCCGATTTGCTTTAGTGCCCATGCACTAATACGGAAAGGTTGCAAGTTTAGTGGCAATTTCTTTAAAAGCCGCTTGTATTCATAATCACTATTTTATCAATGATCTCCCTGCACCCAACCAACCGCCTGAAATTCGAGCACTTAAGCATTTTTCAACTTGGATTTCTGAAGTGGTTGTAATTATGAAGTTATTGTTCAAATACTAAGAATATTAAACTGAGCTTACACATAATTTTCTCAGTGCCCTAGATAATACCTAGCAGGTATAGCCTATTCAAGATATATGTTGAAGCCCTCCACATGTTACATACCCAATTTGTAGGATATTTTACTTGTTCAGTATAGACACTGACACAAGGGACCCACTTAAGTATAAGAAATGGGCATCACATCATCAACACTGTTATTCAACAGGTATACTTTTTATAGAAGATAGCGAAAATACATGTTATTACAAAAAATGTTCAATCTATATATCTATCTATCTATCTATTATCTATCTATCTATCTATCTATCTATCTTCTTATCTGTCTATTTCTCTGTCTGCATATTTTTTTTCTATGTACATATCTGAGTTTGAGTCTGAGTCTGAGTATATATATTGATCATTTCAATGCAAGTATTTACTTGTCTATCTATCTGTATTACAGTATATCTATCTGTCTATATTTGCTTATCTTTGTTAGTTATCTATCTGTCTCTCCAACTATCTTGATAGGCGTGGGAGGCTGGGGGCTGCAGCATGAGTTGCGGCCATTGAATTGATCTTAACCATCTATACCAGAGTGCTTTGATTATCAATTTCTTACATGCATAATCACTCCACAGTCGCCTCTAAGACTCCAAGGTGACTGAAACTTGTATAATGACCTGTATAACCACACCATAGTCGACCAACAGTCAATTGCTTAATCTCAGTCTCAATCTCAGTCGCCCATAGGTGTTCAGATGATGAAGCCTCCCCCCATTCCTCTTTGTTTCTCATTGTTACACATTGTGTTGCATTGGAACCAGGTATTCTCAATGCAAAATTAATCCATATATAACTGAGTGAAACAGAAACAACAGCTTAAAAACTGCCACAAACTATTTTTAGCGACTAAAGTCATTCTGGAGATCACAGAGATTACAGTTTATAATCACCGTGGAAGAAAAGATCAAACCATTGGCGACTATAACAGTATGTTTTTGCCAGTCCCTTACTTTTAAAAGTGGATTTCACTGTTGTGAAACTGTAAGTTAAGTCGACTGACCTGATAGTCGCCAGGTGAGAGCATGTTCTTTCATGGCCTATGCAGAGCTCTGCATTAGTTTGATATGCATATTGCAGTTATTATTAAGTGTAATAATTATTGTGTGCCGATACTGAAACAGATAAATGACAGTATTAAACTCATCAAGGGAATGTTAACTTTGGGCATGCTTTGGTTTTTTAAAAGCACATAAAAGGATGCATAGCATTTGGAAATTTAAACATAGGGTTTTACAAAACTTAGGGTTTTACAAAACTTTTTAGCCAAATCTGTGAGAAAGTGTGGACATCAAGTGACGTGATTATAGTCAGATATATGAGCAAAATGCTACTGTGTTTATGTCACTTGTATCCATAATCACCCCACAGTCACCTTCAAGTGACCCATGCGATTGTTACTAGTTGTATAATCTCACCATTGGCGACTAACAGCATTTTGCATTGGATCCAGGTTTTCTCACTCAAACTTATCCACCTGTGAACTTGTGAAAAAGATAATTCTTTCTCATGACTCAAGTTATTCTTTAGATAACAGAGATCCCAGCTCACAATCAAAATGTTTGGAGATTTTTAAGTGTAGTGTCTCTCTGATTGCCTGTTGTCGCCTCTGTGAAGTGACTGTGTGACTGTTGTATTACGGCCAATATTATGAGCTTACAAAGACACTGAGACTGTATGAAATCATCTCAGAATAAAATCAGAAATTAGCGCAAATATTTATTGGAGTAAGGTGGCAATTATGTGATACAATGAACTGCAGGCTGTGCTCCCCAGATGAACACAACTTCTGTGCAATTCATAATCGCTCACATTTGTATTGAAATTACAACCTCCCCCCCCCCACTCTTCCCAAGGTTGTGTTTCTCATTGTTTGGCATTGGAACGAGGTTTTTTCAATGCAAATTTGTCCATGTGTAACTGTGTGAAACTGAACCATAGGCTTAATAACTGTCATCAACTGTTTTTGGCGACTAAAGTCATTTTGCAGATTATGGAGATTTACAGCTGTTAATGCCTTAGGAAAAAAAGCTCTATTAGAGCTTTTTTTCCTCGGTGATTATAAACTGTAATCTCTGTAATCTCCAGAATGACTTTTGTCGCCAAAAATAGTTTATGGCAGTTTTTAAGCTGTTATTTCTGTTTCACACAGTTATACACTACCCTCCAAAAGTTTGAATACACCAGAAAAGGTGATGTTTCTTTCAAAAATACTTCACTGTCAACACTATTTTTATTGAATACGTACACCAAACACTATGGAAGCTCACATTGAGGCTATTTGGTGTCTTTTTTTCATGTTTTAGGCCATTTTGGTATGAATTTAAATTATTTTCCCAATATCCCAATTTATATTTTTCCGCGAAGAGCTGTAAAAACATAGTTTTCTTCCAGATTTATGAAATTTTATTATTTTTTCACACATTTCCACCTGTTCGTATAATTTTAAAAGTTGTTATGGACCAGAAAATAGCCGTTTTAAAATTAGACAAAAATACTAATTTTGGCCATTTTTGGGTCAAAATAATGGTGAAACGACTCAGCTAAAATAATTTTAACTTGAGAAGAGATAGTGTATGATCATGGTCCAAGTTGCCCAAAATAATCCAAAATTTGTATTTTCGAGTGGTCAAAGTCTAATTTTTAAATGGTCTTTCGAAACTAAGGTTAAGATCTTATTACAACTACGGAAATACTTTAAGATGATTAAATTTCAAAATGCTAGAAGATAATTGGGCTGAAACAACTTTTAATAAAAATACAAAAATTGGGATAGAGAGAAAATATTTTAATTTGTACCCAAATGACATAAAATGGCAAAACAAAGACAACTTATGGCCTTAATGTGAGTTGTGACATTGTTTGATGTAGATATAAAATCAAAATCGTATTAAAAATGAAATATTTTTAAAAGAAACCTCACTTTTCCGGGTGTATTCAAACTTTTGGAGGGTAGTGTACATGGATTAATTTTCAATTGAGAATGCCTGGTTCCAATACAACACAATGTGTAACAATGAGAAACGAAGAGGAGAGGGGGGAGGCTCCATCATCTGAACATCTATGGGTGACTGAGATTGAGACTGAGATTAAGCAATTGACTGTTGGTCGACTGTGGTGTGGTTATATAAGTGATTATATACAAGTTCCAGTCACCTCGGAGTCTTAGAGGCAACTGTGGGGTGATTATGAATGTAAGAAATTTATAATCACAGCACTCAGGTACAGATGGCTGACATGAATTCCACGGCCGCAATTCATGCTGCAGCCACCAGTCTCCCACACCTATGAAGATAGATAGACAGATAGATAACTAAGATGAGAAAATATAGATAGATAGATATACAGATAGATAGATAGATAGATTGAACAGTATGAACACATTTTGTAAGAACAAGTATTTTTACTTTCTTCTATAAAAAGTATACCTGTTGATGGCATGATGCCCATTTCAGGCATTTCTAATACTTTAGTGGGTCCCTTGTGTCAGTGTCTATATACTGAACAAGTAAAATGTTCCACGCATTGGGTATATATGTAACATGCGGAGGGCTGCAAAACACATAGATAGATAGATAGATAGATAGATAGATAGATAGATAGATAATATAATAATAATAATAATATTAAGTACTTATATAGCGCCAATTCCAGTAAACTGCTCACTGGCGCTTGGTTAGATTAGCTGGTATTGCCGTAGAATTGTGCAAAAGATATGTTTTCAGTCGTTTCTTGAAGTTATCAAGTGTCTTTGATTTTCGCACATTTTCAGGTAAGCCATTCCACAGTATCGGTGAAGAATAGGAAAAGGCTCTATCCTCAAACTTGTTTTGATTTTGTGCGGCAGGTACCTTTAACAGCATTTTTCCATTGCTGCGAAGGCTCAGGTCATTTTCAGGTTTATGTTGAATGCGATTTTTGAGGTACTGAGGAGCTTGATTATTCACTGCTTTCCACGTAGTTGTCATAAGTTTGAATTGGATCCTTGCAGGGATTGGAAGCCAGTGTAACTCTTTCCTGTAATGACTGACTTTATCTTGTTTTTTCAGATCTTCAATCAGTCGTACAGCTGAGTTTTGCGCCACCTGGAGTTTATTTATCACTTGTTTCGACGAACCATAGAGCAATCCGTTGCCATAGTCTAAATGAGGCGTGACTAGTGCATTGACAGCTGTTTTGATTGACTCTTTGGTCAGTGACTTACGCAGTTTTGAGATGTTTCGAAGGTTAAAATAAGCATTTTGACACATTTTGTTCACTTGCTTATGCATTGACATGTGTTTATCAAAGAATACACCTAAATTTCTGGCATGATCTGCTGCCTTGATGTCAACATTGTCGACACTGATTGATGACATGTGAAGTTTCTTCAGTTGAAATGGCGAGCCAATGAGAAGTAACTCTGTCTTGTCACCATTGTTACAGAGTTTGTTTTTGTAAAGAAAATTGCGTATTTCTGTGATGCATTTTTCCATTTTTTTCCCTTGCATTTTCCTCTTCAAGAAAAGTTGGCTTGAAGGAAAGGATGAGTTGTTCATCATCGGCATATTTTTGATCATCAACCTCATTTTCTTCAGCCACCTGACTTATTGGAGCAATATATAAATTAAATACGATAGGACCAAGTTTTGATCCTTGAGGGACGCCATATTTTAGTGGCAGTTTGATTCTGTGTCATTTATGAGTACAGATTGAGATCTATTGGTGATGTATGATTTGAACCAACCTAAAGCAGAGCCATCAATACCATACTTGTCTCTCAACCTTTTCAAAAGGATGTCATGATCAATTGTGTCAAATGCTGCCGATAAGTCTAAAAGTACCAGCATCGTGACTTCTCCTCGGCTCATGTTCATCATGACATCATTGTGAATTTTTGTCAATAGAGTTTCTGTACTGAAATGCTGCTTGTATGCCGACTGTTTTTCATCTTCCAGTTTTACAAGTGCAAGGTGATCAGTGTATTGTTTGATGACAGCACCCTCTATGACTTTACTCAGGAAGGACAAATTTGAAACAGGTCTGTAATTCTTCTTAAGGAGATCAAGGCCATTTTTCTTAAGAAGCGGTTTTACTAGAGCATGTTTCAGTTCATTAGGCATTTTCCCTTCTCTGAGTGATGTATTGACTATTTTAGCTATAATAGGGAGGAATTCATCAATGCATTCCAACAATAACCATGTGGGTATCGGGTCAAGGTTACAGTGCTTCACAGGCATACAAGTGATTATTTTCTTAATTTCCATCTCTGAGAGTTGTTTGAATTGACTTAGTTTCAGACCTGAATAGGTCACATCATCACTTTCCGTACTTGCGCCATTGGTGTCTAATCTCGATCTAATTGTCTTGATTTTATCATCGAAGAAATTGTTGAAATCATTTGCTAGATCTGCTTCATTTGTGTGATATGGCAGAGGTAGTTCTTGTTTTCTGTTAAGGCTAGAATTGAGGATCTTAAACATAGCCTTTGAGTTACCCTTTGTTTTTTCAATCTTAGTCTTCAGATCATCTGTTTTTAGTTGATTGAGTCTCTCATTTAGCTCATTACATTTCTCCTTAAATATCTCCCAGTTAGCCAGTAGCCCAGTACGTCTCCATTTTCTTTCTGCCTTTCTTTTACTGGTCTTTAGATGCTTTATATCAGCATTTGTGAAAGGTGTCGGTTCCCGAAATGTTACTTCTTTGATCTTTAAAGGTGCATGTTTGTCAAGCACGTTTCGGGATGAGTTGTACAGTGACACTAGACTGCTTAGGTCATTAGTCATTTGTTGTTGTGGACAATTCTGGTCAAAATGCAAGCGAATATCTTTCTTGAATTTTGATACATTAATGTCATGAGTTTTTCGGAATGCTACTTTCTTCTTTGGATTTTTTCCTTTTGCCATTTCTATATTGAAAAGGATGCAATTATGATCGGACAGCAGGTCACCAACCACACAATCTTTAAGACTAGAATTTTTTCGGGTTATGACTAGGTCAAGAGTGTTCCCGCTTTTGTGAGTTGGAGATGCAACGTGTTGTTCAAGGTTAAACATTTCTAAGATATTTCCAAAATTGGATTGCTCTGCTATCCTCCTGCTTGTTCATGTGAAAGTTGAAGTCGCCTGTTATGATGAGTTCATTGTGACATGCTTGATAACTTGCGACAAAATTTGTGAATTCTTTGTAGAATTCAGTTAAGCTGTACTTATTTTGGTTAGATGGTTCAGGGCGATACACAAGAAGGATTGTAAGAATTTTTCCACTCAATTTCACTTGGACTTCCATATGCTCAAAAGTCCTTGTCTTTACACTTTCTATTTTAACTGCACAAAGACCGGATTTGACAATGCAGCCAACTCCACCCCCTTGTCTACCTTCTCTGGGTGAGCTAAGGAAGTAGCATTGTCCATTTCTTTCAAGTTCTCCAATTTCAACTTTATCATCCTCTTTTAGCCATGTCTCAGTGAAAAGAAAGATATCCAAGTTAAATTCATTCCTGAAGTCATTTACAGATTGAGTTTTTTTTCTAAGACTTAGAGCATTCCACACACAAGCTCTTAAGATATTGTTTGAAGTGCTGTGAGGATGGTTGTCTGAGGAGCTGGGATGTGTAACAGAATTAGATAGGATGTCAAATCGGTTCGTAATTTTTATTGAGTTACTGTTACCAGAGTTATTTCTATTCTGAAACCTTGCCAGCGAGTGTGTCTTAGTTGATTCTTTTAATCCAATACGCAAGACATCAGAGTACAGCCTTGCTTTTTTTGTCATGGTGATGCAACTACAATGCTTCAGAAATCCAGGTGAAACCCTGATTGCAATGATACTCCAAAGGTGCTTTGT